>CM060564.1:12549193-14949193 GCA_030625065.1 Alectoris magna | reverse complement strand
GCAGTGGTGACAGTGACAGCGGATCATCCCCACTCATGCAATTTTTGACAAGCATGGTATGCAGGCTCTTGTTCAGCACTGGTGAAAATACACAGATAACAGTGGTGGTTGTGTTGAAAAGGAGTGTTTTGTAGCTGTGAACTTGCTCTATGAAGTAGTGTTATTTTGCTCTTTGTATCTGTTCTAGTTTCCAAGGAAGGAATTACTTTCTATGTGACATATGTACACATACAGTATCTCATTAATGAATTTAAAAAATTGAGATAATCTAAACTAGAAGTAATTTCAAGTCTTTCACATCTGTGTATTCTTGTGAAGTTTTGTAACAATAAACATATATACACAAAGAAGAACAAAATAATGTTCTAACCACATAATGTGTTGCATGGTCTCCATATTCAATGAGCTTTAAGAAATTAAAGTCAATCAGAATTTGGTCACATTCAGTTGTGTTGCTGAAGATATATTTCTATATTAGTTATGATGATGAAGCTAGATATATACATATAGCATATATGTATATATATATATATATATATATATATATATAGCATAGAAAAGCAATAAGAAAGGCATTTTTGCAGATAGATTGCTACTAAATTTGCAGCCACAAAACTGTGCCATAACACTGCAGACTGAACTAGTGTTTCGTGGGGGGAAAGAAAAGTAAACAGTAGTGAAACTAAGTCTATATACCTTGAGAAATATATTGTGTAGAAGAGGTTATTTCTGATACTAAAAAAAGAGAAAGAAAAAAAAAAAAGGGTATACAGAAGGGTAGAGATCATAAACAGACCTAAGAATGAATAATCTTAACAAAAAATCAGAAGGAATGATTAAGTGTAACTACAGTTTGTAAATAGGTTTTAAATAAAGAGTTTGACTTACCTTCTTTTTCCATTTTGTTGATGTTCAATCAACATGCATTTTTAGGAAATTAATTGCCAACCCAGTACTTTTAGTTCCTCCTTAACGTCTACTTGAAGTAATTGCTTAAATCAACCCAAGGCTCAATGATCTATACTTAGAACATATATCATAATGAAAAGATCTAAAATAACTGCTATTAATCCAAGCAATTTTGTAAAAATTCATTTTCTTGATATCAAAGGCTAATTGCTTCTGATTGCAGTTTGTGGTCTGCTACCCTCTTATTAACTGTGGGATTTCAATACCATTTTAAATTTCATTATGATTTTCAAGTAAATAAATATCATGATAGTGATCATATTAAAAAATATTCAAATAAACTCTGTTTAGCAAACAGCTAAGTATAAAAATAAAAAATCTTGACATCTTTGTTTTGTACACAACAATAAAGACTAGTAAAATACTAATAAATTTAGTTTGTCTTAATTTTTAGTAGGGCAATGCTTCCATTCTGTACTGGAAATCCCAGAAAAATAAAGTAAGTGAGAGAAACAACCAGGTAATACAAATGTATGTATATATAAATTTATATGCTAATGTTTTAACTTTTAAAATAGCTCTATTTCTTTCACTGTATTAAGCATAAGAAAAAACTCTGCATAGGAAAATGTCTGTGATGCAACTGAAAGTATTTTTTAAGCAACTATTTACTCAAAGTGAAACAAACTGTCCTTCACATGAAGGGTACACATTTAAGATTAAGATATTTCATCCCTCAAGTGTAAAATAACTTTTCAGACTAAACTGTTACCACATGAACCTTTGTTTTTAGGGATGGGAGGAAGAGGGATGGTATTTAGTAAAGCTTTTGATAATGACTGTCAAAAGTATCCTTCTAGACATCTGTCCATCATGGTACTGGATGTGTACAGCATACAATAGGAGAAAAAATTACTGAAAGGTAGGCCTCAAAGAGTTGAAGTAACTGAGGTAACATCAGGCTGGCAATGAGTCACAGGGGTACATATTTGAACAGTTCTTTTCAGTTGTTTTATCAATGGTCTGGACAAGGAATTTGTATGCATGCTAGGCAAGTACTAGGATCATAGAATCACAGGACAGCTTGGATTGGAAGGGATCTCAAAGATCATCAAGTTCCAACTCCCCTTCTGCAGGCAGGGTCACCAGCCACTAGATGAACTGTCACAAGTACATGTGTCCAGTTCTGGGCTCCCCAGTATAAAAAAGACAGGGATCTCTTGGAAAGAGTCCAGCGGAGGGCCACAAAGATGATGAAGGGCCTGGAGCATCTCCCCTGTGAGGAACGACTGAATGAACTGGGTCTGCTTAGCCTTGAGAAAAGAAGGCTGAGAGGGGATTTGATCCAGGTTTATAAATACCTGAGGTGTGGGGGCCATAGTGGTGAGGCCGGACCCTTTTCAGTAATGAGTGGGGACAGGACAAGGAGAAATGGCATGAAGCTAGAGCATAGGAAGTTCCGCATGAATATGCACAAGAACTTCTTTACGGTGAGGGTGACAGAGCACTGGAACAGGCTGCCCAGGGGGGTTGTGGAGTCTCCTTCTCTGGAAATATTCAAGACCCACCTGGACTCCCACCTGTGTGACCTGCTGTAGGGAACCTGCTTTGGCAGGGGGGTTGGACTCGATGATCTCTAGAGGTCCCTTCCAACCCCTACAATTCTCTGATTTTGTGATTCTGTGAGAATTGTTAGGCACTAGAACAGCCTGCCCAGGCAGGTGGTGGAGTCACCATACCTGGAGTTGTTCAAGAAATGTTTAGATGTTCTAATATGAGATGTGGTTTAGTGAGGAAATACTGGTGAAGGTGGACTGTTGGACTGGATAATCTTGGAGGTCTTTTCCAACCTTGGTTATTCTATAGTTATTGATCAAGTATTTGATTATATTGCCCAGGGACCCAACCAATCTGACCTTGTCTGCCTCCAAGGTTGGGCATCCTCTGTGCAGCCTGTTCCAGCACTTAAAACCTGTGAGTGATATTAAATTAGGAGGAGTTGTTGATTCTATTTAGGGTAGAGAGGTCATACATAGAGATCTCAATAGATAAAAACTCTGGTGTCAATGGTTTATGGGCTGATTTGGCCAGGTTCTGTGACTAGCTCCTCTCTGACCGCAAGGCTCCCTGGGGTATGTAGTTCTCCTTCTCTTCCAGACAGGTGCCCAGAACTGGAGCATTAACACTTTAACTTCCAGTGCACTACATGATGTTACGATGTGGGATACCAAAAACCAAAAATTATAAAACCATGACATCTGGGTAAACACAAAACATATGAAATGCAACAAGAGCAAGTGCCAGATTCTGCACCTATAGCTTTGCAATCCTGAATGTACATATAAATTTGTGGACAAGTGACTGTAACACAGAAAGATTCCTAGAGAATTGAGTAAGCTCAGTGTGAGTGTGTTGTAGCAACTAAAAGGGCCAACCATATCCTGGAGTGTATTAATCTACCACAGTCTAGCTAACCAGCCAGAACGCTCATTGTTGGCACAACCTCACTTTTGATAGTGTGTGCAATTTTGAGCTAAACAATTATAAGAAGGACATAAAATTTATAGTGTCCAAAGGATAACAAAGATGGTGCAGAATCTAAAATGGAGGTAATATGAGAAATAGCTGAGGTCCCTTCCTTTGTTCAGATTAGTCTTGTTCAGATTAGTCTTTTCTAATAAAAAGAAAGAAATTTTGAAGATTTCTTTCTTCAAAATAAATGAATAAATAAATAAATAATAAAAATACAACTCAGATAATTTCTTAGTGTTTTGACCAATCAAGGCAGGACAAATGCTTTAGTAATAAGGTTGTATGAATGAAGTTACTCTTAAATACCACAAAATAAAAATTCCTCTTTTCTATTGGTGAAAACAAGACACTGGGCTTTCTATGATGGATTGTATTAGCTCTCAGGTCAAACACACACTTCCTTAAGTGAATGGATATTCCATTTTTTCCACTTTCACTATGTAAAGGATTCTTCATCAAGTTCTGTCATTGCATTATTTTGCATTATTTTGAAAACCCTTCAACAACTTCATTTCTTCCTTCCCAAGTTTTTATCTCTCGCTGGAAAAATGAAATGGATTACTTATCAACTGGCTGTTTGATCTTCTTCAGAAAAAAAATCTTTCTTAAAAAAAAAACAAACAAAAAAACACCACCACCACAACTATCAGAAATATCTTTTCAGTCTTCTAGCGTAGAAAAACTGAATTTATTGAAATATATCAGAAAAAAACCCTGATATTTTATTTTAGTAGTCACATTAAACAAACACATTGATTTTTTACTCTCAAGATTTTTTGTGAGCAAAAAAAATGGGTAACTACTCGTTACTTACATTTTAGTGTAAGCTATATCAACAAAAGATAAGTGACTCAGGAGACCTCACTTCTAGATGCCATCTAGATAGAACTCCCTTTTAACAAATATCTAACTCAAATTCCTCTTTCCTAATATCACTGGGGGAAAAAAGAAAAAAAAAAAAAGTTAAAAAAACCCAACAATTCTAGTTCTTAAAAGCTCTGTTATCTCAATCAGTGATTTTATCCTACTTACATGACAACAGTCATGCTTGATTTGCTAGACACATTTTTTAAACTATAATATCACTTTAAATCTTAAACGTACAAATGGACTTACTTTTTTTCTTTTCAGGAAAAGCACACAAAGATAATAAAAAACAGCTTTCTGAAATAATTCCTGGAGACATCCTGTAACTGTTTGTTCCCAGAACTTGGCTACTGTGTAATGGTTCTGAGATTATTAAGTGCAACATGTGTTTGATACCAGAGCTATACTAAGATTATTAAGCACAAGGCATGTTTGAGACCAGAGCTACCTCTGTTGAGTTACCTGAGTGTAGGGAAAGGTGATGGCAGATAACTAGTTCTATATTACCCAAAAAAGGGTGATTGTCACAATCCAGTTAGAGAAAGATTTACATACACACTTACCCTTAAATGAGGCTTAGGGAGGGATGAAACCAGGATTCAGTCCTTCCAGTAGTGCAGGTGAATTGCTTTAACATGTGCTCCCAGGGCTGGCTGTTTCTCTTCACTAGGTGCTCAATCATTCATTTAGGTCGTCACTTAGCAATTCCCAAACACCTGAGTTAAATAGGTGTTAGTTAATGATTTGGGATTCCTTCATAATCCTGTTATTCTTTAAGAGGAATACTTGAGTACTTATTTATCCCGCAACTGTAATTAATACTTCAGAGTTCTGTTTCCTCAGTGCTTTTTGTCAGGCAGGGATGTCTATGTGCTCTACTTTTCTGAAATTTCTTACAAGAGGCAGGTATTGTTTGAATAAAGGAACAAATCCAGGTGACTAAAAGATTGATATCCTCTGCAATAATAATGTCATTATATTACAACGATTTGGGTCTAATGTGATAATAAACAATTTTGAATTAAAAACACCAAAATTTTCAATGAAATTTAAAAATTTAATTTTCACAGTTTAAACTGAATTCAAAATGAAATTGATCCACTTGCATTTAAGTGTTTCTAATCAAAGTATTTCCCTTTCCTATGGAAAATTCTAATTTCATCACATAAAATTTGATGATGAATCTATCACAGTATTTCAGCATTTCTAAGCAAAACTCTAAAAGGAAAAAAAAAACCTATTGACTCTTTTCAACAAGTATGCTACTTAAATTAATATGTGAAATTAAACAGAAACATGAAAAGTTCTTACCTGTTACATTTCAAATGAGTTATTTCAGTATAATATAATAGTATTAGGCAGGGCTTAATTGTCTGCAGTTCCCAGTGTTCAGTTAAGGGTATACAACTGAAAGATAAAACAATCATTTATTGTGGAAAAGTGTTTGGGTTGTTGTTTTTTTGGTGTTTTTTTTTTTGTTTTGTTTTTTTGTTTTTTTTTTTTGTTGTTTAGGATTATTGAGGAGATAGGTGTTATTGGCAGGCTGCTCAGTTCCAGCTGCACTTGGCTTTTCTAATTTTCTCCCTGCACAGCTTCACTACATACCTGTAATCCTCATAAGTAGCTTACCCACTCTTCCAGAGACCATAAACTTTCCTTTTATTCTTGAGTTCCAGCCAAAGGTCTCTGTTCAGCCAGCCCAGCCTCCTTGCCCATTGGCTCGTCTTCTGTGACATGGGGATGGTCAGGTCCTGCACCTTTAAAACAATTTCCTTAAAATATTCCCAGCCTTCCTGGGCTCCCATGCTCTCCAAAACTATCTCCCAAGGGACCCTCTCAACCATGATCCTAGAGAGGTTGAAGTCCTCCCTCCAGAAGTCCAAGGTGGCAGTTCTGCTGACTCCCCTGCATGGTTCAACAAGGATAGAGAAAAATAGCATCTCATGGTCACTTTGACCCAGACGGCCTCCAACCTTTACATCCCCCCACCAGACCTTCTCTGTTAACAAACAGCAGGTCCAGGATTTTGCTTCCTCTCATCAGCTCCCTCACCAGCTGTGTCAGGAAGTTATCTCCCACACACCTTAGGAACCTCCGTGACTGTTCCCTGTCAGCTGTATTATAATTCCAGCAGATGTCTGGGAAGTTGAAGTCCCACACCAGAACAAGGGGGAGTGACCTAGATACCTCACCCAACTGTTTATAAAGCATCTCATCCACCTCTTCATCCTGGGTGGGTTGTCTGTAGCAGACTGCCACAATAACATCAGTCTTGTTGGCCTTTGCTTTTGTTCTGATCCATATGCTCTCAACCCTATCATCAATATTATTAATTTCCACACACTTATAGTCTTTTTTAACATAGAGAGCTAAACCACTTCCTTTCCTACCCAGTCTCTATTGAAAAACCAGTAGCCCTCCATCACTGCATTCCAGCTGTGGGAGTAATTCCTCCACATTTCCGTGATGGCAACTGTATCATAACTTTCCAAACGCACAAAGGCTTCCAGCTCCTCTTGTTTATTACCCATGCTGCGTGCATTAGTGTAAAGACACTTGAGCTTGGTCCCCTTGCGTGTGGCAATAACCCTGATACCCTCATGACCACACTCCTGTGTTTCCGCAGCCACCAACCTCACATGTGCCTTCGTGTTCTTCCTACAAAGGGGTGAGTCATCCTTCTCTTCCACCAAGGCACAAGACCATGAGGTCTTACAAGCACATCCCTCTCCTGCAAGCACAGGGATGTTACGTTCAGGCTCCGTATTAGTGACCCCAGTTACACCCCTACCCCCCTTCGGACCTGGTTTAAAGCCCTCTGAATGAACCTAGCCAACTCTCATCCTAAGACCCCTCTCGACCGGTAGGAAAAGCCACTCCTATCGGCCGCTAGCCAATTTTAACACTAAAGCTTTAATCTGATATATCTTAATCATCACCAGCAATAGAAGCATCTATGGAAAACATTTTGGGAATGTAAGGGAAATATAAGTTGAATATTGAAAAGAATCAGTAAATACATAGAACATCTGCCATCAAACATCAAGTCCATGTGTCGAAATGAATGAGTGCACATACAAGATTCTAGGCAAGAAGCCAAACTTATTAATGAAATTAAATAGGACAACATGATACCTTGCCTATTTATAGTAATCCAAGGTGAGCATCTCCAGTTCAGGTGTGTTCCACAGCAGAATGGCATCACAGTGCGCAGACGAGCTCATACTACCAAAGAGAATTCAGGGAGAAGAGAGAGCTGCCTGAAGCTGCTGAAAGCCCTGGTCCTCGTGAGAGTGGCTGAGAAATCACGGACAGGACCAGGAGCAGGGAAGTCACCCACCCACAAGTAAGTAATGGCACGTTACTTGTTGAGATCTGAATAGACAAACTTGAGAATAGAGGATACCAGCAAGACTCAACTTAAAAGATAGGGGTTTGCATAAACTGGAGACAACTTAACAGCACTATTACCGAGGCAGTTTAATGCTTTTGGAACAGCCTTAAGAGACCCACTAAATAATCTGGATGATGATTGTATTTGAATGTTTACTACCCATAAAAATTTACAATAAAACTAAACATACATTGTTGAAGATGTATATTTTTATTCTATGCATTTTATTTTTTCAGTATATAAAAAGTAAATTTAGTGATAGAAAAATTATATTATGGATTTAAAGTAACAAAATAAATCATTCCTACCCTAATATTTTGATCTTACTTGCCTGGTAGGTTAAAGATAATTCTATAGTTTCTTTCAGCTGTCCTTTTTTTCTCAGTAATATCACTGATTTTAATATCCTTTAAGCTGTACAAGTCTAAAGCATAATCCTTTCTCTGTAGCCACTCCCTTTTTAAAGGTATTTACAAACTATTTAAATGTAAACTACAGTAAATATTGAAGGAATTGTCACTAGTGCTAGTGAGAAAACGTGTGTATTTGTAACTATTTTTAAAGGATATTTTATTTCTGAAAGTACATGTTTTCCAGTTTCAGGAAAAGGAAATATTAGACACTTCTAATTTTATGAAAAATGTCATATATTATGAATTGAACTAAAGATTACTAGAACAAATTTGTCAATTGCTGCTGGAACAAATAGTTTGTCTTACACAAGTCGTTAGTTCTTTTCACACTTTTAAGATAAATTTCTAAATAGTCATCATCAAGTAGTACTTTTTCCTATCTTCAATGATGAAGAAGACATCAGCCTATATTAATGATCCAGCAAAATATTGTCACATCCTAAGCTCATCTGCTTATTACATTACCATGGCCAGCATTCTCAGTTAGATGCTTTGAAGCCATGTCCGTCTGAGATTCACCTCAGCACCTGAATAGCAAACAATCAAGTTATTTTATAGACTTAATAGTTTCAAAAGTTTTATCTTTTTTTTTTATCTTTTTTTTTTTTTCCTTCCCTGGAAGTCCAGCAGAATTTGAAATTCTCCTAAAATGTACAACGTACAAATGTACAAGCAACAAAAGACTCAAAAATTTCTAATGATTTTCAAAACAAATCTCACTGAAAATCATTACTGAATTTATTTTATTTTCACAGTTTATAAGAACAAAATCATAGGTTTTGATGCTACGCATCTTTTCCGAATGAAACTAGATCTGTTAGAATACTCTATGCCAATGTATCCTTTTCCAGATAGAAGTACATCTGTTCTTCCACCTTTTCTTATTTAAAATTATTCTCTCTCTTTGAATTCTCAGGTTTTCTTTAGCATTTACTCTAGCTGTAAACTCTGGAGTAGAGTTGCCCTTTTTTGCTTCTTTTATTTATTTCGTTTTCCTCATTTGCTTGGGGAACAATCATGTTGAAAAGCTCAGTTATATCTCATAAATTGATGATGTGATGTTCTAATTTCACCTCTCTAGGCCAGAGAAACATTGCCTGAACCTACTAGCCTTAGACATTATCACAGAAGAGAGAGAAAAATTCACCACTGCTGAACATCCATTAAGATCAATTAGCCAGATCATCTGGAAGACATAAGGCTGTCTCCTATCTTTTAGACATACATTTCAGATTGGTCAAACTGGCAAATTCAAGGGTACTATTATGAAAGAAGGCACAGTTGTGAAACATCAATTCACATTTAAATTTAGACATTGTAAGACGAGAAATAATGTAGCTTCAGTGAAAGAAAGAAAAACAATGGAAAACAATTTACATTTTAATATAAAACTAATCACAGTGTAAGATGAAAAGGCCAGCAGTTAAAAAACCCTTAAAGATAAAAATAATTAGCATGAGCTAGGAAAGTAAATGAGAAAAGCCAATACGATTTTCTTTGATGGCTTACCTCCCGCAAAATGCCTATTGCTAAATTCAAGTGTACTTCCTGAAGAAAATTATTTTAGAAGAGCAGTAGGTGCACTATTATTGAAATATTAAAGTTACAAAGCAAAGAGGGGGAAAAAAAAAAAAGAGGTTTACATTTATTTATGAATATTTTACAATAGGGGCATGAACCAATAATATACCAATCAATCTTTGCAAATGATGAATTGTGTAACTTGATGACTATATTTTTATTTCTGTTCTCTTACAGAGAAATAGAATTATTGTAAAACAGATCTTGACCATCCAGAAGAGTATTTTACGTTATTCTGGGGCAAATATACCAAGTCATTTCTTTGACAGTACAAACGAATTTATTGGGCAATGAGAAAGGGCAGTAAACAAAAACACTAAGGATACTAAATACACTACTTTTATGCTGTCAGATACCAGGTTCAAATTTTAAAAACAAACAAACAAACAAAAAACTACATAAATATGTAATCATTAAGAAACCATAGAATCACAGAATACTCCACCTTCTAAGGGATCCACAAGCACCACTGTAATGGTCTCAGAATTCAAACCCTACCAGTGTCTGAGAGCGGTGTCCAAATGTTCCTTGAACTCCAGCAGCTTGGGGTCACGTCCACTGCCCTGGGCAGCCCATTCCATGCCCACCACCCTCACTGCAGAACCATTTCCTAACTTCATGTAATTATAATTATATTATATTTACATATGTATATATGTATATATATAATTATAATTAAATACACATTAAAAACTCTGCTGAAGCTATTAGAAAATGTAAAAATTAAAAATAAAGACACCCTATATTGAAACATCACCGCAGGAAAGAGTCTAAAATCATCCATACTGTTAGGAGCCAGTACTGCATGCTGGTAGCTGACAGAGACTTCACAGAGCAAAAGGTTTTGTAAAAGAAAAGTTCTAATGTCCTGAAGCAAAATTAAGGGATGTGGAATACTAAAAATGGGGAACATGCAGCCAAGCTCTTCCAGTTTGCACTAGTAACAGCACCCCAATACATTTTAAATGACTCTGCAGATGCTACCTGAGCACTGCACATGTGCCCCTCAACCACCATGGACTGACTGCAGTACGTGCAGTCCTTTTCTTCACTAGTCCCTGTGTTTTATATTATATCATGCTGTTTAATTACTTCTAGATCTTTCTCAAAGAAAGTTAACAGAAAGTTAAGAAAAATCCTTTTGTTTGTTTTTGTTGCTAATTTTTTATTTGTTTTTATTCATTTTTAAAAGCAGTTTACATTAATCCTCTGTCTACGTGTATGCATTTCCCTCACAGTTAATTTGCTAATAACTATCTTTCTTTACACTTCTTCAATATCTGGATTTGACCTACAGACATTAAATATCACCTTCAATCCTGTTCATCGCCTAGCTGGATTTTCAAGTCCATCCAGATGAATGGTAGTCTTATTAGGAATGACATGAAGCAATTTATCAAATGGATTTGACCATTAGGCAGATCCAGGCAATCCAATGACAAAACCCTGTCCAGTCCACATGCAATATCAAGTGTAACAAGCGCTGCACAGAAATGGTGTGTAACACCATTTAATACAGAAAATGACTAAGTATTTTCAGTTCTTGACATTTTTGCACAAACGTTGATTGAATTTCTTATTTAAAGAAATCAGTTTAAAATATCACATTTTTCTCTCCCCAAATAAAATTTATATGATGGATATTCATATAAAGCTACTTAAGTTATGATTGTCACTTTAACACCTTGATCAACTTTCTATGCAAAACAGCTAAAAGTAAAATTTTGTTTATACATGCTCTATTCCCAGACTTCTTCAGGAAATCTTTTCCTTCAGGAAACATGCCATAAAATATTTTCTCTCATTTAATAACATAAAAATGCATTTTCCAAGGATCTTATTGTAAAGAACATTCGTGTTTATTAAACTATTAATTCCCTAGAGAAGGCCACACAAATGGATCAAAAGCATGTAAGATACAATAATATGAATACATTTTACCAATATTTCAGATATTTTAACAATGCTATTGTCTAAACATGAAATTTAAAAATCTGTTATCTCTAATGGAATGCTCATAAGAAACTTCAGACACACTTTTCTCAGCTTATATTTTATTGATGAAAATACATCTACCTCACCCTTATACTTGTCTGGAAAATTGCATCCAGGTCTGGGGCCCCCAACACAAGAAAGATCTGAATCATTTGGAGAGGGCCCAGAGGAGGGCCACATAGATGAGCAGATGGCTGGAGCACCTGTCCTATGAAGAGGGACTGAAGGAAGGGAGATTATATGAGGGAAGGACATAACTTTTTACAAGAGCAGATAGTGATAGGACAAGAGAGAATGGTTTAAAACTAAACTAGAGAAGATTGACATTTGACGTTTAGAAAGTTTTTTACAGACTGGTGAGGTGCTGGAACAGGCTGCCCAGAGACGTTGTGGTTACCGTGTCCCTGGAAGTGCTCAAGGCCAGGTTGGATGGGACCCTGGGCAGCCTGATCTAGTATTTGATTGAACGGCTGGGAACCTTGTCTGCAGCAGGTGGACTGGAACCTGATGAACTCGGGGTCCAGCTCAAGTCATTCTATCATTTTAGGACTCTATGAAAACCTTCTGTTGCAACATTTACATTTTGAACTGTGGTATTAAGGCTTTTTTTTTTGTTTTACAGACAGGAAACAAATATCATCCTGGAGATCGATGATTGAACTCTGACATGAAGTAAGAAAATCGTGGCCAGTGTTCCTGTCTCTAAAGACTGATGAAGTACTTTATCCTTTACTTCAACCCCAAGAATGCCTTGAAAGGGAATGGTGACACCTTTCAAAAATTAGAAGTAATTGTTGTACATCAAGTCAAGGAGAAAAAAAGAATAAAAAGCTATTACAAATGTCTCCAGAGCTTTGGATAGTGGTCTTTTCCTACACTCTTTTCTGTGGGTGACAGTATGACTTGCTTCTGTGCAAATTCCATTTTAAAGCAGTGCATAAAAAAGCCTTGCATATCGGGAACAATTACTAGAGGTACACTGTACTAGAATTTCCAGATTGAAAGATATCACACATTGTAGTGTTTTCTTTCAATATTTATTTTTTCCTGTGAATTCTAGTCTTTTCAGAGAATTTTCTATGAAAAAGAAACCCTGACTCTTCTGAAGTTAGGACATTTAATCCTTCAAGAGAAGCAGAATTACTCAAGTTTAACCACGGCAGGCAGCTCAGCACCTCCTAGCTGCTTGCTCATTCTCCTAGGTGCAATAGGGTAGAAAATCAGAAAGGTGAAAGTGTGAGAATTCGTGGACTGAGACAAAGACAGTTAACCAGGCAAAGCAAAAGTTGTGCAAGCAAAGCAAATAATTCTCTTGTTGCTTCCCATCAGCAGGCAGAATTTTCATCACTGCCAATCAAGCAGGACTTATCACATCTAACAACTTCTTGCTAAAATAAACTCCATCAGTCCCAGTGTCCTCCTCATTTACTCTAGTTTTACTGCTGAGCACGATCCCACATGATATGGAGCATCCCTTTGGTTAGTCTGGGTCAGCTGTCCTGGTTCTGTCCCTTCCCAGTTCCTTTTGCACCTCTAGCTTCTTACTAGCATGGCAGTAGAAGGAGATGAAAAGTCCTGGGCTTAGGGTAAGCACTGCTCAGTAACAACTAAAACATTGATGCATGATTAATATTATTTTCATCCTCAATCCAAAACACACATCATACAAATCCCTACAAAGAAAACCAACTCTATCCCAGCCAAAAACAGGGCAGGCATTTAATCGCCAATTATAACATAAAAACTAAATTCAAACAGATTCTAATACCTGCTTAGTGTAAATCATGCCTCCTCTTGATCTTTGGGACATCTATAGAGAGATTTAGTAGAGAAGATGACAATTCAGGATTCCACATTTCCCTTATTACCAGTGTATTTCACTTACTGACATGCATCCTCTAAACACTGATATCATTAACAATAGTCTTGGCATAGCTGCAAGATTAATAATCTCATTTGTGAAATAGATTTTTTTATCTACAAGACAGTATTGAAAGCTGAACAGTTTCAATATTCTTCAACTGTCCAAAAAACTATTTAATCCACTTAATCACATTATGTCTTTTAAACAGTCACGGTCACCTATGAATATGTAATTATTTCTTGTGATTATGTTGTGTTAAGGAGAATGACAAAAACATCATAGCAAAAATTATTTGCATCACCACATCTCTAATTACATGATGTGGAAAAAAAAATTAATAATAAGGTAACTATAATAAATATATTTATAGAACCCAAAAGTTTTAAAGTCCAATGTTACTAGTGAAGAAACAAAAAATAATAAAATCAGAAGCAAAGCAATTTAGTGAAACAAGATTTCAGAATCTTTTATAATTATTCAGAAAGTGAGATATGTAAGAAATACTTCATTTAGCTTGAAGACTAGTCCAACTCAGAACACCGAAAAAAAAAATCTCCTTCCCAAAGTACATACTGGAAGATACCAAGTGAAAAAAAAACAAACCATAAATCCTAATGAGTATTAATAAAAATAATTAGGTTGTGCACTTGTACCACTTCCATAACTTAAAAAATGAAGAGATTGATCAGTAAACATGAACATATACGAACAACGTGTTATTTTCAATGAACTCTTCACTAACAAAATCATTTTGTTTACTGAAGTTAGTATAAGTCAACAGTAACTTTAAGAAATACCTCAAAAGGAAAAATAGTGACCTAGGAGCTATCTAAACATCCTCTTAACTTGCAGTTTGGAAAATGTCAGCTTTAAAGGATTAGAGCTTTATTTGAGAATCCTAATTTGAAGTACTACTGTGAGATATTATGGCATCATTGGTCATGCCATGAAAAAAAGTGGAAAGATGTCGCTAACATGTTGACATCTCCATGAAACTAAGATTAAGACAACAATTTTGATTTTGCTGCATAATCCTGTATCACCTTGGTTCCCACTTGATGTTTTTTAAAGGGACACAGAACAATTCTTCCACAGTAAAACATGTCTGATTACTTCAGAACTCTACTTTTTAGGAGTACATTTTATACCTTGACTGTTATAAAAAAAAAACCCTCAAGACTTATTCAACATTTGAAGAATACGTGCTTCCTGGTATCATTAGCCATTGTTTTTTGCTTGAAGACTAAGCATTACAGTACTTAAATGCATTAACATTTTGAGGTAAATTGTGCTCATATTTTACAGGCATGAAAGTCTAAAGTAATGGTCTGAAATGACTGTATAGTTGCTATCAACATCTAAAAGACCAAAGTCCTTGCTTGAAGCCTAGTTCATAAGTAAGATGTAAACACTTCCCTTCATAAGAGAATAACTGAACTATAAATTTAAGAAGGTTGAAGTCCTCTGCCTCTCAGTGTTGAATTACAACAATAATAATAGAGGTATATGTGTTAATGGTGACATTCTCATTACATGTTTAGACTAGATTATACCTTTATTTTCTATTTTTATTCTGTAGGCAAATATGAAGAAAATAATAGGCTTAAGTTTGGCTTCTTTGGTGTTAAGTGGGGAATATGAGGACTGTAATTAATTACCAAGAGTTACAGTTCAAATGTAATTGCATAAGATGTTAAAATAAATGTGAAATATCAAAGGAAACTCGCACACTGAAACTTAGAAAATGCATAGACTGCAAAAAACAAACAAAAAAGTGCATAAAAAACCCCAACAAAAAACAAACAAACAAAAAAAAAACACCAAACAAAAAAAACAGCCCAAGTCAATATCAAATCATTATAAAGTGCAATATTGCACCTGGAAATCCTCATAATGAAGCAGAACTCTCATGTACAAAACAGTTAACAGAATTAACATGGAAATATTAGGTTAAATATTCTGCTTGCATAAAATGCTATGTTCCATTGATCTTGATGTTACACTGATTTTTACTAGTTGAGAATTTCTTATTATGTATCAAAACAGTTTTCAGATAGTTGAGTCACCTGATTGTTTCTAATTCCTTCTTCCGGAAAACTTTTCCTTAACAATCTGAAGGATTCAAAGTCTTTGAATCAGCTCAGGAACTAAATTATAAATGCAGCACATAACACTTAACAGTAAAGCACATGATGATAACAAAATCTTAATGTATTGCAGTCCTAAGGGGCAACAGTATCTGTTTTATTCCACACTACTTCTTGAGGTACATTTCAGTGTATATTATCTTTTCACTGTACTCATCAAAAAGAATGAAAAGAACCTGAGATACATTTTCAATCTGCGTTATTTAAGAAATACAACCAACTGTAATTTATAAAACCTGTATTAGAGTTTGTCTACATTTAGAAAGTTAGAGTTTCAAAAGACCTTCACAGAAGTAAGGTTTGAGGAATATACAGCCTATTTGTTTTCTGAAATACAATTTTATGAAATACAAGAAAATTATCCAAGAATTACTTTAGGGGGAATGTAGTGGAACTTCAAAGCTCTCTCTAAACATAGAAGGGCTCAAAGGTTAAAAAGAATAGTGTCTTAACATCCTTGCTTTTGCGAAAAAGCTGACTCCATTGTTGTTATTTCTTTTACTATGATCACAAAATCACAGAATTGCAGGGGTTGGAAGGGACCTCAAGAGATAATTGAACCTGCTAAAGCATGTTCTCTACAATAGGTTGCACAAGTAGGTGCCCAGATGGGTCTTGAATATCTCCATAGAAGGAAATTCCACAACTCTGGGTAGCATTCCAGTGCTCTGTCACCCTTATAGTAAAGATCTTCCTCATGTTTGTATAGAGCTTCCTCTGTTCATGTTTTAGGCCACTGCTACTTGTATACTGCTACGCACCACTGAGAAGAGCCTGGCCTCGTCCATTTGCCTCCCACATAACTTTAAATATTTCTAAGCATTCACTGGGTACTCCCTTAGCCCTCTTTTCTCTAGGCAGAACACACATACGTTACTCAGTCCTTCCTCACATGGCAGATGCTCGAGGCCCTTTATAATCTTTGTGTCCCCCCACTGGACTCCTATTTTGCTATTTTGCTATTTACTCCTCCCTGCTATTTTGAGCTGAGAAGCCCAAAACTAGACACAGTATTCTAAATGTGACCTCACCAGGGCAGAGTAGAGGGGCAGGACATCCTCCCATGCCCTGCTGACCACGCTTTTTCTAATGCACACCAGGATACCATTGGCCTTCTTGGCCACAAGGGCACACAGTATCATGGATCATGAAAATAGAGTGGTACTAGGTCCACAACTTTCTCAGTTTCTTTTCCTCTAGAAGCTTTATTTTTTTGATGTCAGATATGTTATATCTGGACAACAGAAGTAGGAAATTTATGTAGATGAAAAACAAAACTGGACCACTTACCAAAATCTTACTGGTATAACTTATCAAGTTTTTAAAATACCAAGACATAGTTTACATTAATATGATTCCAGTTATTTCTGTGTGAAGAAAGTGTACCTACTTTATGTAATGTTATCTTCATGAAACCTGACTGAAAACTTCTGCTAAGTGGAAGAACAGTATCTGGGCACATGTGCATGCTGCATTAAGAGAATAAAAACAAGAAAAGACCAGCACGGGGTAGCTGGAATTTCAAATATAACATGGCTTCTAGTTAAGGAGTAACGGAGTAGTAAACATTCATTGGATTTCATACCTACAATTGATCAGGTCTGATTTAAGTGTCTGATAAAATCAAAATTTAATCTGTGTTTTACTTCAATTTTACACCAGTAATTGACTGCATATTACTCATAATATTAATCATTTTTGTATACAATTGTATTTTTTGCATAAGAATATTTTTAATTTGATTATACTATAGCTTTATGCTTTTAATCAAAAAGGTTACAGATTTTTTAAATACAATCTTTGATGAGATTTTTTTATGTTCCCCAACCATCAAGGAAGTCTGTTACATTAAGAGAAGACTGAGGCAGCTCAATATATTATTTACTATTATTTATAGGTTCTAGAAGCTGAAGACATGTTCTGTGCTGAATGAAATTAAGCAAGTTAGACACTAAAAAATTATTGTAAACAATTAATAATAAAAATATAGTATGTTTAATATTTATTGAGCTTTCTTGACCTGCTGTCAGTTTGTTAGAAGTAGTTACCATGGCTTACTCACTAAAATTGTACTGGGAGGTTATTTTAATATCAGCACTCTCAGGTAGACAGTAACAGTTAACTGGCTAAAGTCTGATGTATCTGAAGTCCTCAAATCCAAATGGAAAGAACAGTTGTTTTCTGCTCCAGCATCCAAGAAAAAAAGTAAGAGCAAAAAGAAATAAAAAGAAAAATTGGAAGAAAAAGGAAAAAAAAAAAGAGAGGGTGAAGGAGAAGGAGAAGGAGAAGGAGAAGGAGAAGGAAAAGGAAAAGGAAGAGGAAAAGGAAAGGGAAAGGGAAAGGGAAGGGAAAGGGAAAGGGAGGAGAAGAGAAGGAAGCTGTAAGCAAAAGACAGATGGATTTTGAAAAGTCATGTGTTATTTAAAATTAGATTTTGTGGACTATCAAGACACACAAATAAGTCTACAGACTTTTAGGTTAATATAAATTGTTGTAAATGTACATATTCTCAAACTGTTTCATGTTTAGATGGATATAGTTAGCAGAGGTTATGCACTTGTGATGTAGTAGCGAACAGAATCGCAGAAATGTAGAAGATGTATCTATGAATTGCAGAATGATTGCCCACCCTCAGAGTTGACAAGGCACCAGACAAATCCTGTCGGGGAACCATATGCTATGCTGTTCTCTCAGAGACTAACATCTGCCTCTTTGGCAACTTTCTAACTTTTTTATAAGCTAACACCTATCTAGACAAACATACTACTCCTTCATCTGGCTATGAAATATGTCTAATTTTATGTCTAATGGTATGAGAAATCAGGTTTGACACTTACATGTACTTCTCTAGTGGTCATCCATAACAATTAACCCTCAGTATCTCTAATAGTCAAAATCCATGCAACTTTCCCTGAGAGTTAGAAAATGTAGTTTTAATGTGATAAATGGAGAAAGAAGCTTAATTCGTAGCTGGGAAATAAGCAGTAGCATGTTAAATTTCAAGAAGATAAAAAATCTATATGGTTATAGACTTGGTTCACTATTTTTTAATCTTTTTAAGATAACTTACCTAATGAAACTATTATACATATGTTCAATAAATTGCATATACTTAATAATTCAAAAATAGCAATGTACAAGAAAACTCAATAACTATTAGGTCATTAGCAAAGCATTGGGGTGGCCTAAATATAATTTATTGCTTTAAAATAGAGATCCTGTGAGCATCGGATAAAGATTTGGAAACATATAGGATTCTGGCAAAATCTTTAACTGAAGATACTTTTCTGATTTCTGCTATAATTAAGCACTGTTGAAAAACATATTAGGTACTTGTCCTTAATGTAGAGACCTAAATACACTCTCTGTTCAACTTTTATCTCTGTCAGAAGAATTAACTCATATAGTGTCAATGGTTTGTGGATGAATCCTAATTAGGACTCTGCTTTTAATCAAAAAATAAAATTGAGAATGAATGTTTGTTTTGCATTATGTGCTTTTAAGCAATTGAAAGGGAAAGAACTTCAACCAAACCTTACAGAAAATTCTTCTGCAAGTACTGTTACTGACATACACAGAGGTTTGACCTTCATAAATTAAACAATAAATATATACCAGTGAATCATTCTTGCTTATTTATCTTCAAAGGAGGTAATGTAATACATCTGTAGAACCCAGTGGATTCATGCATAATGAGAAAAAAGTCCAGTTGCTTTCTCCTGTTTTGTGCAAATAATTACTGATGGAACCCTATGAGTAAATTTTATTCTTCCTAGACAGATTTTTCCTAAACTATGGGTGCACACGTGCACCTCTCAAACATATGTGAAATTCAGCCACATAAAATGAAGATGCCTTTCTTATTTCCCAATTCACTAAACACTTCAGAAAAAGCATTGCTAAAATGTATGTGAATAGTAATGTTTTGGAAAGCCATTTTCTTATATTTGTCAACAACAAAGTTCATTTGCTCAAAGTAGCTTTAAAGGATATGCCATCAAAATTCTGAAACAATTCAAAAAGTTCTGTTCTCTGGGCTAAACAGATTTAGTGTAACAGCTGGTCAGGAGTTTTCAGAGTTCACAGGATTTTTACTATAAAATTTCCACTCAGGACTGGAAAAGACCAAAACGTTTTGAAGAAGCTAGACTTCTCATCAAAAAACAAAGCTTCTGAATAAAACCCAGAAAAACCCTGATAAAGTTTTCATTCATTCTTCTGATGGGAAGTCTGAGAGTCCCTCCTTTGCTGAATAGTCTAATGCTGTATGTTCTCAGACACATCAAGCCACCCTGCTCTCAGTTTCACCTGATCGTGTCTCATGGAGCAGAGGCTTGAAAAACTCAATTTCCAAGCCAAATGGCTTCTCACATATGACGTATTATAACCGTCACCATGAAATCTGCCACAGTCTCAATGCAGAGTTTGAAATCTTACCAGCTACAGCAGGATGAAACCTTTCCCATATCTATATATATCATATTTCTAATGAAACAGAAAACAAAAAACAAATATTGCATTGTGTAGATACTCATCACATAGAAACGTACATTTGGGAACTCTGAAAGTAGAATCATCTTTACTTTTAATTAATGCTCACTTCATTCCATCAGATAAAGACTCTTGAATGGCAAAGATTCTTATATCTTTTTAATATAAATTATTATATTTGCTAAAAATAATAATAAAAAATCCATCAAGTATTAATCTTCCTAAGCTCAGTTATGTAATATTGTGTGTGTGGGGAGGAACAGATGTATCTTAAAACAAAAATAGGTAAGTTTTTAAAATTAGATTTTAAAATAAAGTGAAAACCAATACCCACGCTTGTATGGGATTTAGCACATTTTCATCTGCCATACCAACAAGCAGGAAAATAAAATCTGGTCAGTATGTTTTGTTTTGAAGAATGACCTGAAAAAAAAACCTGTGTGGTATATATAGCATCGTGGTATCAAAGATTAGTCTTGAAGAAATTATGCATTTTACAGAGAGAAAATGAAGGGAAATCAGCCTTTTCTGTAATAATTTAATGAACAGGAACAGTAGTGTGGAGGTTAATTAGTAAAATCTTGAGAAAAAAAATAAATTCTTGTCTGACAATGAAATGTTCAAGATAAGCAGAAACTTCAACAATTCATCCAAGAATGAAGTATTCCTTTAGACTCAGGTTATATTTTCATGGAAGTATACAGAAGAACACTCTACACTTAACAAGGTAAAGGATGTAAAGTTCTTGTCAGTCAAATGGTTCTCCTTTCAGTCTGATCCTATTATATATCCATATATATATCTATACATATATCATGCATTATAGCAGACATATTTTTTTCTGAAATTAGGAAAGCTTCCAGTCAGCTACTATTTGGGATAATTTCAGGGTTTATCCACAGAGAGCTGACAGGAATAGTCTTTAAGATATTTAGCCTTTGTAAACACAGTCTTATACTATTAAGGGAAGAGTAACTTCTCAGTGGTTAAAACTTGATATTAGTGATATTAGTTGATACTGAAAATCAATGATCCTGATTGATACAATCTTTATAATATTTGCATTTGTTTCTGCAAGGTTTGAATAAACATATATTTTGATTAGTGACATTACAAAATACCCCACTCTTAAATGACCATTCAAATCCAGATCAAAATAATTTCACATGAACTTGCACAAAATTAATGTCTTGAATTTGAGTGTGATAACTTGAGGAAACTATCAGAGATCATAAACCATATACATTTGTACCAAATTTAAGTTAATTTATATAGTTCTAGCGTATTTATTGCTTTGTTACTCTGTTGTAGATTTGAACTCCCAAGCCACAGAGTCTGCAAGTGAAATACTCCTGAAGTAAAATTTTACAGAAAACAGAAAAATTCTACTTTCTGTGAAAAGTTAGCAATACAGGAACTGATATAGGCTTGCAATTCCCTAGGAAAGTGTGTCCTTGGACAGTCATATAAAGAAAGGGTTGGCAGATTATTTAGGAGATGAGTTACTCTCTCTTATCTATTGCAATTACTTGGATGAATGGAGAGGTGAATCAACAATTTTACCAGGCTGCCTTCCCAAACGAGTGTTGAACTCCATCCTTCTTTCTTAAAAGACATCAAGGGCAGGGTGAACAAACACAGAAACCTCTCAGAAATTTTATTCAGGTAAGGAACAAAAGGAGTAAGCAAAGCCAATAAATAAGGGCTGCTCTGAAAGTAATGCCTCCCATTTCATTATATTAACACATGATGACAGAGGCAGATGCTGACGGGATGGCAGTAGAGATAGAACCTTCCCACGAATGTCCTGTTATATTCTGTTGCTGTGTGACAAATGGCAGCAGAGCGGCAGTCTGACAGAATGGTGTCTGACATGAAAGTGCATATGATGCAGAGGTGTATCACTGAATTTGTCTGAATTAAAATTGGCACTGACTATCATATGCTTGCTGAACAGGTATGGAGACCAATCAGTGGATGTGAGCACGGTGAGGCAGTGGGTGGTGCATTTCTTCAGTGGTGATGGCAACAGTGGTCATTTCTGCTGGTGTAAATTGTTATAAGTGCAACCTGCAGGCTCTTGTTCATTCCCAGAGAAAAATGCATAACTAATAATGGCAAGTTTGCTAAAAAAATTTAAAAAAAAAAAAAAAAAAAAAAAGGTGTTCTGTAGCTGAGGACTTCGTCTGCTAAATAGTGCTATTGTGCCCTTTGTACCCAATGAAGTTTCCATAGCAACAGATAAGAAAGCATTACTTTTGGAGTGACCCATGTAGTATTCACTGGCGGTTTGATGTTTGTGATGTTTACACAGGAGGTAGCATGATCACTAAGACATTTTCTGGGAACATTTTCCCCTAAAATGAGGTGGTTTGTGGAAAATAAGTTCTCTCAGAGGTTGAAAATACACCTTACTGCAATGCTTGTTATTATTTCTGAGAAATGAACCTCAGAAGAAGCAGAAGACAGGAGAGAATCAACATTCAATATTTCTGAACATGAGACTATTCTCCCTCTTGCTAAGAGTTTCTGGCCATCACAACATCAGAAGTTGTCATTTTACATTATTCTAGCTCTATGAAAATAACCAGACATTGATCTACAGTGTGTGATCCTTCAGGACATCTCAGACAAACTGCCTGGCTTGCTGTTTTCTTAATTTCTTAATAATCATTTCACATATGCAGCATGTGTTGCAGTAAGTTCACCTGTGCTTCTTCCTGAACTTTGTCTACATGTGGTTTCTTATTTTATATTCTAAGATGAGGGAAAATAGTTCAAGTTTTTCACTTCTGTTATAGAGTGATACTTTCTAATATCCTACAAAAATTAAGATGTATTCAGCTATTCAGTAACCAGAAAGAAAAAAAAAATAGAGGTCTTTTCTCTACATGACAAAGTCTGGTCAGAACTTTCATTTCTAAAACCCTGTTTTCTATGTCTTGTTGTACTACAAAACTTCACTGTATACTTCTTTCTCTGGGAAACTCTCAGGAATGTTCACAGTAATCAATATTTTGTAGGTTGTTTCTATGTTGTATTTTAATTACTATTAAAGTGAAAAAAAATGAGATGGACTTTACTAATAAATAGTGCACAGTTTTTAGATCACGGTTTTAAAAAGATTTCTTTATAATTTGTTCTTATATAAAAACTTCAATAGATTTTGTTAAAAGCGCCGTTATTGGACTTCAATTACAAAGTTGAAAACACATTAATTTCCTACATTGCCAGTTTACTCAGTATTTTGTTAAAATTTCAGGAAACAATTTACACCTGAAGTATAAATACCAATTATTTTGAAAAAGTCTTTCAAGTGTAAGATGCTAACATTGACATTATTAAAATGAAAGGAAAAAGGAGAACATCAGATGATAATCTGAACTAAATTCACAAGTATTTCAGATAGATTTGCAGAATTAAGTAACAGAAGAAGCTCCTTGGAAATTAAAGGTATGTTTTGACATGTAGTGTGAAAAATGAAGAATTTTAAGAAGTGATTTTCAGTGTGTATTTCAAAATTCACAGGAAGTTCTTTATCTATATAAGAACTTCCTTCAGTAGGACAATAGGAAGTAAGAGTCTTCTTTTCATAGGCTCCTTCTAAAACTCGATCTTATTTTATTTAAAAATTTACATTACCTTCTACAGAAAGCACACCTTAAGCTCTACAGCAGACTAGGATAACCGCAATTTTGAAGGAGTTTAAGGATGAAGCATCAGACACAGCATGTATTGAAAGGATATTAATAATCTCTTTTGCAATATTGTTGTGTTATTTAGGAAGTAAGGTTCAAGTTGTTCAAGAATAACTGTATGCTATGCTTTATAATAGCATATAATTTATTACAGTATTATTGGTTAAAACTTCCGATTATCGACAAAGTCTTTTAGAACATACTGGTAAATTATTAAACATTCAAGCTGTGTCTAGTTAATCTTGTCAAATGTGAAAAGAAAGTTATACATTAAGCTATAGTTTCAAGACGTAGAGGAAAATATTCTTTATGTTTGCAAAATTCATATCCATTTATTATTATTATTATTATTATTTATTAATTAATTTTAATGAAAGCATTTAGGAAAATACAAGCTCAGTGTTTATTGAGATAGACATTTTTCACATTCTTGGATGACGGAGAGATTTTGACCTTTTTGACCCCAAAGATGTAGGTTAACATTCTTCATTCAGAAGGGGTCAAGGAAATGTATAGTATTATAGTACTGATTTATATATGGGATTAAAGATTTTGTTTATTCAAAACTAAAGAATGAAATAGTGTAAAATAGTATGAAATGCTGTCGCAGATATCATTTTTCTTACAACTAGCAGTCATTCTCTGGTGAAGTTTCTAAAATTCTTTATGAATACCACCTACAGTATTATTTTTAATGTGCACTCCTTCCTAGCTGTAGAACTGGAGAGAGTGCATTAATAATGAGACTTTTGTTGTTACAATTATTATTTTTATAAAGTAAAGTAAAATGGAAAATCATTTAACTCTTAGAAATAAATCTAAGCTGGTCAGCAAAATTTATGTCAAATCGGTAAATGAGTCTCTACTATGCACTACATCCTTCCAGAGGTTTCCGATAACAGATAAAATACATTTTTCTGCTACCTGTGATTGTCAGTCAATTTTATTTCTAAAGCTGATTTTACATTAGTGGTAATAATAGATAGGTTGGAGTTACACTTCAGTATGATAAGAAGTCTAAGTGTTTGTGCTGACTGAAATCTTTTGACAATTTCATATTGTCACCTGAATTAAAAGCCTAAAATTTTTAATCTGCCTATTGTTCAATCTCCAGTTGTCAGAGCTTTAAATCAAATGCTGTACAAGAGTCACTGAAAGCATTTCAGGCATTTTGTGAGGAACAAAAACGTATTTATCTCCCTAATGATAAACACAGGAAAATTCAATGGAAGGTATAAAACATAGCACTAATCTTCACAGTCTCACAAACAGCTGGAAGAAATTTTGTCTTAATCTCTACCTGGCAATGAGTTCATTCTCTGAAGCAGGATGACAAATAGCATTTCTTCACTAATATTTCGGATGATGTCCAATAACAGTTATTGATTTTCTGAAGGAAATATAGGAGCTAAGTATAGCTATTGCTCTTGGGTAGCAGTCTGCATCATAGCATTGCCCAGGCTTGCCAGGGAAGTTAATGGAGCCTTTCTCTCATGTATGAAGAAAGACATGATTTCTAAACTCTCAGAATTACTGAATTCAGACAGGACTTTTCATGGGATAAAGAAAGCAGAGAAAGAACAAAATGCCTTTTCATGGCATTAATGCTTATTTTTTACTTACATGTAAATAGCCATATGTAATGTGTATTTTCCTCTTAAATAATATTAGAATCAAAAATATAGGTGTTTTACTTGAATGTAAAGATTTTCATCATGGATTTATAATCTGCTTATTTGGTTTTTACAGTGCACTTCAAAAATTTTTGTCATAAATGAAGAAAACTGGCTGGATCTTTCAAAACTGTATATTAGGCTTCATATGTTGTAAACTGCAATAACAAGAAATTTCTGAAACAACTAGGGGGATCTAATCAAGTTGTTAATTATCAATGTATATATAAAAAAAAGTTACGAATAACACAACAGTTCAATTCAGTTAAGCCTTAAGCATACATTCTACATAGCTTTTCCCAATTGCACCTTGCAAGCCTTAGCATCTGAGGGTGTAAGCCAGGTTTCCATTTCCCTGACATTATGATACATAGAAGTCCATTTCATCCCATTTTTCAGAACTTTGTTTCAGTGGAGAGATCACAAAGATGACAGAGACAAAGCATAGTGCAGGAGCTTCCAAAAAAGCACACCTGTATTACCACTGAGGTTCAGATAAGGAGAATAATTCTGAAATATGCACCAACCATACTGAAGTTCATAACACAGAGAATATATGATAGGTATGTTTTCCTTTGGAGAGAACTCAATGAACATGCTACCCAGAAGTCTACATGTCCATAGAACAAGGTTTACAGCTAGTTAAAATAAACCTCCTAGATATACTTGAGTATGTTTATACCTCAGTAACAGCTGCCTCCCTCTGCAGGCCTGCTTCCATTGGGTCACTGTCACAATTTAAACATAGCCACAATGAATAAATAGAAGATACATAATCCAAGCGCAAGGTCCTGCATTTGGGTCAGGGCAGTCTCAAGCACAGACACAGACTGGATGGAGAATGGCTTGAGAGCAGCCCTGAGATGAAGGATTTTGGAGTGTTGACAGATGAGAGATTCAACATGAGCGGGCAGCCCAGAGGCCAACTGTATCCTGGGTTGCATCAAGAAAAGTGTGACCAACAGGTCAAGGGAGGTGATTCTGCCCCTCTTCTATGCTCTCATGAGACCCCACCTACAGTACTGCATCAAGCCCAGAGGAAAGCTGGGGAAGGACTTTTTATAAGGACAGGTAAAAACAGAATGACTGAAAATAGCTGTAAGCTGGAAGAGGGTAGATTTAGACTAGATATTAGAAAGAGATTCTTTACTGTGAGGGTGGTGAGACAGTGGAATAGGTTGCCCAGGGAGGTTATGAATGCCCCCTCCCTGGAAGCATTCAAGTCTGGGCTGGATGTGGCTGCAAGCAGCCTGGTCAGGTGAGAGGTGTCCCTGCCTATAGCAGGGGTGTGAAAGTTCATGATCTTAAAGTTCCCTTCCAACCGAAACTATGCTACGATTCTATGATTCTGTAAGTCACAGAAGTAACTTGAGTTAAATTTTATCAAGTACGTATATTTTTCTTTTTCAGAAGCACTCCTCAAAATTTTGCTGGATGGTAGAGAAGAAATGCAATCAACCACACAGAGATGGGGAAGGGAAAAAAAATAGTTTTTATTTCTCTCCAACATTGTCAAAAACACTTACCAGGTTCCTGAAATTCACATGTCACAATGCAGCTTAAACATAAATTTTTAAACACATTACCCTTCTGTCTTTTCTTGTGTAAGACAAACTTTTCTAGCTCCATTTGTCACATATAATAACCATAACAAAGTAAATGGACAAAATAAGTTTTGTCTGAAAGTACATTTCTGGTGAAGCTAACCCGAATCAAGTAAGTCAGCAAAATGAGAAACAGAGTGATCATGCCTTTCACAGGCATATATAAGCAACATAATGAAAGACTAGCAAGCAGTATAACTGCCACATTACAATCAATTTTTTTTTTCTATAATATTTGCAGTAATATTTTGTCTACATATTTTACATGCATTCTATTGAAATTAAGAGATTCCACTCTTCTCCAAGGGCTTCCCTTTGCATTAAAAATGCTTTTTTTACGATGAGAAAAGGGAGAAATATTGTCTGTCAGTGTGTATATATGAGCATAAATGAAGCTGATTGCATCTCAATATCTCGATGGTGAAAAATTCACAATCCTTTAAAAAAAAAAACTGTTTGGATTTAAAAAACAAAAAAAAAGTTTTAGAACAAGAATTTTGCATCTTCCAATTCCTTAGTTTGGATTTCTCATTTTGAAATTTTCTATACTTACAAGAATTGTAAATGGTGCACAGAAAACAGCTTTAATGTCAGACACTATAGTAAATACTATTTTCTTTTGAATAATTAATAAATATATGAATATATGAATTAATACTGTTTAATAAAGTGAATAAATTGCTGTTCAAGGCCCAGAACACTAAATAGCCTCTAACAGTGTATTCATTTCTGTATTTATTTTATTTCTATTCATCTTTTAATTTAAAATATTTTTAATTCAAAAAATACTAATTTTTGAAACTTTCTGAATTTATTTGCTCCAGAGAAAAGTCTCCTATAACGTAAGCAGACTGTCATTTATTGTAGTGAAGCTCCAGGAATGTGGTAAAGGACAATAATGATTTCTTCAAGATCTTCCTGGAGAAGTGCCAGGGAACAACAAAATGCTGAGCCACATTTCTGTGCCTGGGAAGATGAGGGAACAGATTCTACTGGAAGATATGTTAAGGTACGAATGAGATGAAGATATGATTTGAGACAGCCAGCATGGCTACACCAAGGGCAAATTGTGCTTTACCATTCTGGTGGCCGTCTGTGATAGAGTGTCAGCATTGGTGGACAAAGGGCACCTAATGTCATCTACCTGGATGTGTGCAAGGCCTTTGATGTGGTCCTGCACCACATTCTTATTTCTAAATTGGAGAGAAATGGATTTGTAGAGTGTACTGTTTGGTGGAAAAGGAATCGGTTGAATAGCTATAGTCAGCAGGTCATGGTTAATGGCTCCATGTCCAGGTAAAGTCCAAAAATGAGTGGTGCTCCTCAGTCTGTCTTGGGACAGGTGCACTTCAAAATCTTTATCAATTATCTAAATAGTGGGATCAAGTGCACCCTCAGTGAGTTTGCTGATGACACTAGGCTGAGTTAAGCCAGTGACACAATAGAAGGAAGAGATGCCGTCCAGAAAAACCTGGACAAGCTTAATAATTGGGCCAATGTGAACTTAATGACATTTAACAAGGCCAAGTACAGCGTGTTGCATCTGGGTCAGAACAATCCCAGACATGTCTACTTTCAGAGAACTCTTAAGAGAGCAGCCCTGCAGAGAAGGACTTGGGGGTCCTGATGAATGAAAATCTAAACATGAACAGTGTTTGCTTACAACCCAGAAGACCAACTGCATCCTAAGCTGCATCAGCAGACAGGTGGCCAGCAGGGTGAGGAAGGTGATTCTCCCCCTCTACCGCCCTCATGAGACCCCACCCAGAGTACTGCGTCCGGGTCTGGCTACCCCTCCACAGGGAAGACACAGACTTGTTTGGGCGGGTCTAGAGGAGGCTACAAAAAATGATCAGAGGGCTGGAGAACTTCTGCTATGAAGAAAAATTGAGGGAGTTGGGCTTGTTTAGTCTGGAGAGAAGAAGACTCTCGAGAAACCTCAGTTGCCTTCCAGTACTTACATGAAGCTTATAAACAGGAAGGACACTTACTTTTTATGTAGTCAGAAAGTGATAGAACAGAGGGGACAGTTTTAAAATAAAAGAAGGGAAATTTTGATTAAAAATTTTGATTAAGAGGAAATTTTTTACACGAATAGCAATGAAGCCCTGGCACAGGTTGCCCAGAGAAGTTGTGGATGCCTCATCCTTGAAGGTGTTCAAGGTCAGGCTAGTTGGGGCCCTGGACAGCCTCATCCGGTCGGTGGCAATTGCCCACAGCAAGAGGGTTGGAACTAGATGTGCTTCAAGGCCCTTTGAACACAAACCATTGTAATTGAATCTGCAATTGAATCTGCAATTCCTCCTCTCAGGCCTTCCAGTAGATAGATATGTAAGGGCAATTTGGAGCTGATATCTGTATGCCTCGTAGCCATGGGATCAGGTGACGCAGAATGCTTAGTACTTTTGTGTCTGTTATTTGCACAGTACAGTATGACTGTGGAAATGAGGGTTGAGCATGTCACATGATTCAGCCACAAGGCTGCTCCTGCCCTATTCTCCCTTGCTGCAGTAATACCAAAAGGCATCATAAGTAACCAGTTTACAGAATTAGGAACTGTAGATAAACAGCAAAAATAAACAGTATGAAATGAGTGACAAGACAAGAAATACCTGCTGAGTGTTCATTAGTATTGATGTAAGTTAGGTTACAGAACAGCAAGGAATTCTGAGTAGAGAGATACAGAAGATTAAAATAGACTTAAGCTTTGTGAAGCTCATTGAAAGCTGTGTTTAAACCACTTACAGTGACAAATGATAATGAAGTACATCTAAAGCAATAATAAAAGCCTACCAGGGCTTTGCTTTTATATACAGAAAATAATGTACAAATAAGCAATATCTAAAACACCTAATGGACTACAGAATCACATTAAAAGGGAGAGGTGAAACCTTTGCACAGTACGTAATATCATACACATGAAATATAGGAGTCTAATTAAAATATAATAATTAAAATATAATAATTAAAAATATCACTTTAGAAAGATTACTTATCCTCCTTTCTGCCTTTTTCCTTTAATTTCCTCCACTGCCAGATTTACTCTCTTTTTGTGCTTCCATTTTAGTGCTTTGAGAGTGCTTTTAGAGCTTATACTACGTGAGGGCACCATGCAAACAGTATATCTAAATTAATAGGATTATAGGCAATCTCTCTGTCTCTGGAACCAAAATGTACTATTGTTAAGGGAAAAAAAAAAATAAAAAAAAAATTGTCGGACTTATTCAAAATGTTCAGATTCTCTGTAAAATCACCTTGTTCTTTATCTACTTTATACACTGGTATACACTGAGATCATATGGAGCTCTAGTTCTGAGACCTGAGATATCTGTCCGTAACTTTCCTAGGTGAATAGACCAAAGTCTTTATGCGGGAAAACATGAATTCTCCAGAGCAGTATAGTTATGTAATTCTGGTACTAATAATCCTTACATCACTGTGTATGGGTGATAAAAATGAGGAAAATTTCCACATATAGGTGTAGGTGAATGTGACTGGACCAGGACAATATGACAATCAAGACACAAAAGTCAGTCAACAGAGACAGTTCCAAATGTTGATCCCCAAATTGTAATGAGTTTGGGTCAGGGAAGAACAGGAGAATGTCTGACGCTTTCTTCTCAAGAAGAAAACAAAGTTAGAACACTAACATTGTGTGCTTAAAATAAGCACTGCAGATGACGGCTATTCCTTACTTGACTCTTTGTAAGTTTGAAGTTTGGCAAGTATCCTATGACATTACAGACTAACAGAAAAGGTTGAGATGGAAGATAACAGCTTCAAGAGTTTTGTCCTTTTTCTTTGGCTAACACAGATGAAATCAGAGAGAACAATTACAGAAAAATTGAAGCATTCAATCAGTAGTTAACTAAAATATTTTGAGATCTTCTCTGTAAACAGAGTAATTCTTTTAAAATGTTTGCCATTTTTCAGTGCTGAAAAATACCCACGAGTGTCTTCATATGTAAGGTCACACATATAAAAAAATGTAGCAAATCTATAATTTGATTATTTCTGATGCCTTAACGACTACTTTCTTCATAAACAAAGTAAATATATACTTAAAAAAAAAAAAAAATTAAAGTGACCAAATGAGGCCGTATACTCCACTCTTCTCAAATTTCTTAGATGCAGAAAAGTGTCAAACCATGTTTTAAGTTTTAGTAATGATAGGTAATAACTGAGTAGAGCTCTTGATGACAAGAAAAAAAAAAACAAAAAAACAACTCAGCTATCATCAGCTATGAATGTTTGTTTGAGAGCCTATTAGAAAAAGGGGGAAGGAAAAGAAAAAACAATGACCTCACCTCACCTGCTTGATTGGTGGATTTTTTGATTCCCTGAAACGATTTACAAGTTTTTGGAAATTTCTTTAATGAAGTTTTCCATCCATTATGTATTTATACATATTCTTTTTTGTTGTTGTTGTTTAATTCTATATATATATAATACATAGAGTTCCTCTTTTATTCTTTCCCTCATTCTTTCCTCATCTTTCAGTAAGTAGTGTAAAGTCTATAAAGCTGAGTTTTAATTTCTGAAACAACCTGCACACTATCTATCTGAGGAAATCTAAAGGCATGTAATTATTCTACACTGACTGCTGTTTAGAGAACAGAATCTACTGGAAACACTAACAAAGACGTCCATCATTTAAAAAAAAAAAAAAAAAAAAAAAAAAGAAGAAAAAAGAAAGAAGATGTTGTAAAATTGACACCGATCTCTATACCATTGTCTGAGGCACACTGATGAAAGAAGTGACAGCATTTGTCTTCAAATGCTCCTGAAAATTCATGAGTTCACAGATTTTTTTATGATGTAATTCCTGAAGATGGAAACTGAACATTTTTTGCACAGCATTCATAAATCAGATAAGCAGTAGCATTTGAGTACAAAATGAGCTGACAGACTCAACTTTATCTCACACCATTAGACACACTGTACTTAATGCAATCTTTTTTTTTTTTTTTTTTTTTTTTGTATTCTTTAGTTGCCACTTTTCATTTTACCAACCAAATTCTTTTAACTGAGGGACACTAGTAACATTTCATTGCAGCCTAGTTGTTAATACTGTTTGTTTTTAGAAATTACAAAACACTTGTTCTCTCTCTCAGAATTTTTATGCTTCAAATTTATGTTTCTGATCGGTGGTCTGGTTAGAACATCAGTGTTCAACTTTTTGGCTTGCCTGGGCCACATTCGGTGATTAGAAATTTTATTGGGCTGCATATACGTAGGTCACTTCTAAAGTATTGCCTCCTACTTATTTCCATGGAAATGATAACAGATGAAAGAGCATAACAACACTATTTGATAGAGCAAATTCTCAGCCGCAAAACACTATTCTTCAACATAGTCACCACATAAGCTGTGCATTTTCACCAACTTTGAACAAGAGTCTGCATGATGCACTCAGAAAAATCTGACCCACTGTCACTGCTGCTGAAACACATCAGCCAGTGCCTCACTGTGCTCACATCCACTGGTTGGTCTCAATAACAATAAAGAAAGTGTTGGTGAATGCCCGTGTTTTCCACATGGAGGAATTCAATGACACATCTTTTCTTCATAGGCACTTCTGTGTCAGATGCCGCTTTGTCAGACTGCCCCTCTGCTGCCATGTGTCACACAGCAACAAAAGGTAATGGAATACTGGAGAGGAAGTTCAACTTCTATCGCCATAACACCAATATCTGCCTCTGTTGTTATGAGCCAATATAATAAAACAGGAGGCAATACTTTTGGAGAAGCCCCCACAAAATATATAATATCATTAATATATAGGTAACAAAACGTTTTAATTTTAAAAACTTTTCTTGGAGCATTAAAAAAAAAAAAAAAGAGAGAGAGAGAGAGAGAGAGAAAGAGACAGATAGGGAGGAATAAAGCCATAAAACTAGTGGCATATTGGACCTTTTTTTGTGAAACTAACTCACCAGTCTGGCTTGGTGGAGTGGTTGCAACTCTTACTGAGTTCTCAAGGTGTTCAACAGAGATTTTTGATGAAATTTTACTCTTCCTGTACTTCTTTCTTGACAATCATTGTTCAAAATGTGTACACTGTCAAAAAGTGATGACATAATTAAGGTGAGGCTGTGAAGCAAAGGACATTTTTCTCTGCTGAGATGGGCATTGTGAAAATCTGGTAAAAAGACATGATCAGATTTTTTAGTTGAATATATATAGTTGAATTATATAGATAGATATATATAGCATATATATATACTATTATATATATTACATATTATAGTAATTTATATATATGTAATATATTACATATATAATAGTACATATTTATAGTTGAATGGTGATTCTATAAGTTCAATTTAAAAATTTATAGGTCATGTATTTATATCAACTGAAAATGGTATCACAAAGATAAATTCATGATTTCTTTTGGCAATCTTGAAACCCTAAGCTCTGGGGTGCAATCAGTCAAGGCAACAACCACTATCAGTATAAGCCGGGAGATGAAAGGATAGAGCACAGCCCTGCCAAGAAAGGACTTGAGGGTACTGGTGGATGGGAAACAGGACATGAGCCACCCATGTGCCCTTGCAGCCCAGAAATTCAGTTGTATCTTGTGCTGCATCAAAAGAAGCATGGCCAGCAGGGAGAGAGAGGTGATCCTCTCACTATGCGCTGATGAGACCTCACTTGAAGTACTGTGTCCAGAGATGGAGTCCTCAGAACAGGAGAGACAGAGCTTATTGAGCACATCCAGAGAAGGCCCACAGGAATGATCCGTGGGATGGAACAAATCTCCAAGGACAGGCTGAAAAAGCTGGAGCTGTTCAGCCTGGAGAAGGTTCTGGGGAGATACGAGAGCGGCCTTTCAATACCTAAAGAGGAGTTGTAAGAAAGAGGATCGAGTCTTTAGCAGTGTCTGTGGGGATAGGACCAGGGGAAATGGTTACAAGCTCAGAGAGGGTAGATTTAAGTTAGGTATAACAAAGAAGTCTCTTGCAGTGAGGGTGGTAAAGCACTGGCACAGGTTGCCCAGACATGTCTCGAAGCCCTGTCCCTGGAGGTTTTCAAGGCAAAGCTGGGGGAAACTCATAGCACCTGATCAAGCTGTGGATATCCCTGTTCGTTGTAAGGGAGTTGGACTAGATGACCTTTAAAAAGTTCATTCCAGCTCTAAGGATTCTATGATTCTACAGTTCTATTTTCAAATTCCTTTATCAAAACAAAAGGCATGGCTGTGTTTTCTTCGCTACTCAGAGCCCCATGTTTAGCCGGTGTATCAAGATGCACACCTTTATGTGTCATCACTTGAGTCAGCACTGCCCAGCACTGCCCTCCGCATGCCCTGCCTCTAGGTGACACAGCATTAATGGCACACTGACAGTTTGGCTGTTGCTGAGTGACGGCCCGTGCTCTGAGCCATTCCATGGGGAAAAGCCGCCATTTGTACAGCACAGGGAAGGGGTGGGTGCACTGCCAGCTATGCTGGGTTGTATGCGTCCCACAGGCAATGGATTGGATGACAGCACTCTAGCTGAAGTTGGGCTAGAATGTCAGCTGGGAAAGACATTTATAAAGATTATGTGAGTGACTGCTGCATTTACTGCTCATTGAAGCACTATGCTGTACACACTTAAATTCATCAAAACTGAAATTATTCTACCCAGAAAGGTGAGGAAGAGAAAGCAAGAAAAATATGTTGGAGAGATCTAAATTTGATCACATATAATTCCAGATTCCTATATTAGAAATCAAATTTAATAGGGTAAATTAAAGACAAACCATCAAATATACCAAAACTCATCTGATAAAATACAAATAATTCATTATGCTGTTTCTTCAAAAAAAATCTTGCAATCTATCTACAATTGTTATTTATTTGTTTGTTTATTTATTTATTTGAAACAGAATTCTAGCATCCCACCACACAGAAACACACAGTTATTTTGAGAGAAAAAAAGTACTTTAAAGCTTTATGTTAATTTGACTATGTTTGTATTTAAATTAATTGATTTTTCATGCCTGATCCTGTCATCCGAAACCTCATAGAACATTATCAGGGAACATTAGCATAGAAAACAACCGCTGCATTAAAACATTCAGCTTCTCAAGTGTTAAAGAACCAGTTTCAGACCACACAGGAAAGAAGTGATTTTTCTACTTACACTTTTATAGTCTGTAGAAATGTATTACGGGTAAAATAAAACAGAATTTTGAAGACTATCAGCTTCCCATGTGTGAGAACCCTTCTTCATTTTTTGTCCCAAAGCTTGCTTTCTGGGGCATTTTTTGTCTTGGAGATGAGAAGTAGGTGTTGCCATGTGGCAATCAACATCACTGTGTGGACAATTTTACATCTGAAAGCATTTCTTTGGAGCTGTTTGCCTTTGGAAGAGATTGCTCAGGACTTTTTACTGGTGGAAGATCCGGCCTGTGACCAAGTAACTCCAGCTTGCTGTGGGAGACTGGGGGGTGATTCCATTTTATCCTGTGAAGGCAAGAGACAAATTGGTGCTTCCGTGCTCCCTCTTATCTGCTGGCAAGGCCAGGGAGATGGGAACAAAAGGAGTTCCTGCTGAGATCCAAAAACCAGAAGCTGACATTCCGAAAAAAGCTGACTCGACCACTTTGGACTTATTTATAAGTTTGTACTGACATTGGAAGTTGTTGCCATGGTCACTGTCGTCATCAGTGGAACAATGCCCGATGGCCCACCACTACTGAAGATCAGTGACTGAACTGCGAACAACGCTGAATCCATGGTGGTGACTGTCTCCCTCTTGCTTCTTTCAAAGACTCCTTACTTCAATTTCCTATCTTTTCTATCACCCTTCTTTCCTTCCCCATAACCCTAAATTGTAATAGTGTCCATCCTCCCCTTCCCCATCTCCCTGATTAAGATTTGTAATTAACTGGTCAGACCAACATTTGAACCTTTGTCTCTTAATCTCACACCAGGTATACATATATCAAAGAACCTCCTCTCCCTCCTATAAATCGGGGCGAGACACCTTGTATAAGAAAATATTTGAAAACGCTGTGACAGTGACTGCACTTGTGCATATGGTGTGTTCAGATGTACGAATATCAAAATAATTTGAGCACCAAAATAAGCTCTTCCTGAATAAGCTCTTCCCGAATTTTTATTTATTTATTTATTTATTTTTCCTTTAAACAGATTGTGGGTGCTAGAGAAACATAAAGGGTACTCCTGTAAGTCAATATGGACTAGCCAATCAAAGTTGGGATTGGCAGGAGCTACTTGCAATTTTTATATGGGCTCTAAAGCTGTGTTAAGCTTTGCCATAGTTATGCTGAAAATACTGCTTTTCAGAAACAGTTCTCTAAGCAATTATATTAAGATTAGGCAGTATTTAAAATTATGAAGATTTAAATTGTTTCACAACTTTGTATTTAACACCAGTAAGGTTCAGAAATCTCTTTTCTCAACTCAGGAGCAACTTATGAAATTTAATCAAGTTTAGGAGGTTAAAAAGATAGTCATATTTAATTACATTGTGGCAAAAGTTGTTAAGGCTGTGCTTTAGTAGAGTGAACTTGTCAGTGAAGGGGTTTGTAATCCTAAAATAAATTCCTAATAAAAATTAAATAAAGGAATGGGCATAGAATTTTCAGTAGTTTGTGGTTTTCTGTGAACTTCATCTACCATAAAATGAAAAGGCCAAGGTACTCCATGACTTCTTTGGTTCCTGAGCTCACTCAGTAACTCTGAAGACCTACCTTGTAGGAGAGGATCAGGAATCTACTGGACTTACACAGGTCCTTGTCATGTGATGAATGCATCCATTTTTGAAACAACTACTGTCACAGTGAGGCCACTCTGTAATATTGATTGGGGGAGTTTCCTGAGAACTGGAAAAAAGTGAAGACTTCTGTGGTACATACGAGGATATGGGCAACTACAGGTCCGCCTTAACTCAGCCCCTGAAAGATGATGATAGAATAAATATTAGCGGAAACCATTTCCAAATGGCTTGTCCTAGATAGGGCAGAGATCTTCAGCAGGTTTGCAGACTATAATAAAATTGGGAGAAATAATTTATACCAGATTTTTATGATGACATTCAAAGGAAGCAAAACATAATGGAAAAAAATGAGATATTTGGAAACTGATAATGTTTAAAAAAAGGAAATTTCTAAGCCTTGAACTTGGGCAAGAACAAGCACAAATGCATGCTGAAGACTACCCAGCTGGAAAACAGCTTTGCTGTAAAAAAAGCTAGGGATCTGGGCTTCACCAAGAAGAGTACTGACAGTAGGAAAATGGAAGTGATCCTTCCCCTCTACTCAGCGCTAGGTAATGATTATGAGTCATTTAAAGATATATATTGTGACTTCTCACAAACTAGTTAGATAGATAGATAGATAGATAGATAGATAGATAGATAGATAGATAGATAGATAGATAGATAGATGATAGGTAAAAATTATCAGTTACCCTGAATTACTGATTTAAAACAGCTCTCTTTATTCTCTGAAAAGCAGCAAAGATTATTCCTGGCTAAACTTATGCCCATCTCAGACAAGTTACTTATCTTTAGTAAGACTTCACTTTCTATTATTAGTTACTTTATTTACTAGTCATTTTTCCAAAGAAAAGAGTAAGAAAATTTAGCCTCAGCCATATTTGTCCAGAAATAGTTTAAATATACAAAAAATACATCATTACTTTGCAAGAATTTGGAAAACCATAGGCAATCCTCTGTTTAGAATAGATGTGTTTAGTTATTCCAAAGTAATGTTAAATTAAGCTAAAAATAATGAGTTCCATCTGGAATATAATATCGTTAAGAATGGCAACATATTCTGACTGATTTATATTTTTATAAAATGCATCTTCTTCCAAAATTTCTGCAGCTGCACACCAGTATGTCATTTTACAGGGAACTACCAACCACCCAAGATGATGAACTAATCAGAAGATGAAGAAATTAATGATTTTTTGGACACAAAATATATTGCTTCTTAGAAGTGCAAGACTGACGGAAAGAACTAAAGGCAACTATTTAAGATTCATTCAGGAAGTCTGCTGATGATATCAAGCTGAGTGGTGTGATTGACACAGCAGAAGGAAGGGATGCTATCCAGAAGGACCTTGATAAACATCTTTGCTAACTAAATGAGGTTCAACAAAGCAAAGTGTGAGGCTTTGCACTTGGGTTGAGGTAATCCCAGATACGTATACAGCCTGGGAGAAGAACTGATAGAGAGTAGCCCTGCTGAAAATGGCTTAGGGGTCCTGGTTGATGAAAAACTTAAAACAAACTATCAGTGTGTGCTTGCAGCCTGGAAGGCTAATGGAATTCTGGGTTTCATCAGAAGAGGAGTGGCTGGCAGGGACGGGGAGGTGATTGTCCCCCTCTACTCTGTCTTCATGAAGCCCCAGTTGGAGTAATGTATCTAGGCCTGGGGCCCCCACACAGGACAGATGTCAACCTTTTGGAGCAGGTCCTGAGAAGAGCCCCAGAGATGTGGCTGGAGCACATCTCCTATGAAGATAGGCTGAATGAACTGGTCTTGTTCAATCTGGAAAAGAGAAGACTGGGGGTAAAACTCATTCTGGCTTTCCAGTATTTAAAGGGAGATTATAAACATGGGAAAAATCAATGTTTTCTATGGGTAGGTAGTGACAGGACAAGGGAGAATGGTTTTAAAATAAAGAAAGGTAAACTGAGATTAGATTTCAGGGGGAAGGTCTTTACTGAGAGAGTGGTGCTGCACTGGAACATGCTGCCCAGAGAGGCTGTGGATGTCCTGTCTCTGGAGGTGTTTAAGGCCAGGTTGGATGGAACCACGGGCAGTCTGATGTAGTACTTGAACTAGCAGCTGGCAACTCTGCGTGTGGTGGGGGAGTTGTAACTTGGTGATCCATGAAGTCCCTTCCAACTCAAAACATTCTTTAATTCTATGACTCTACGATCCATACTGATGTATTCAGGAACAACAATCTTCTTTGTTGCAACAGCTATGCCCCAGAAAATATACATCAATTTTGAGCTCTAAACCAGCATCTCTACCTGCATAACTTAGGGCAAGAGGTGAAATTGTGCTTGAACTGATTATTCAGGAAATTTTACCAAAAACAATTTGGATATATTTGCAGACCAAAAAAGAATAAGGTGTTGGTGTAGCTAAAGTATATGGTAATCTTCCCCTCTTATTGGAGTTACAGGGGTGGGGTCTTTATCACTGAAACTGATGAGAACATGAATTGAGTGCTTGATAAAAATTACCACGATAAAGGGCTGAAATGAACAATTTTAAGAGTAATTTTCAGCAGGGAAAAATAAATTAGCACTATTATGTTAATATTTGTTACAGGAAAACACCAAAAGGATGTTGCAGTTATAAAGAGTAAGTCCTCATAATGCTATGTAGGCTATTCTTCTCATCTCTTTCATTTTTCCCTTCCTCTTGAAAGAGAAGAACAATATTTTTACTTCTATTGCACTTTCCTGCAAGCCCTATGTTTCAGTTTCCTCTGTGTGGTGTTGAAATTGTTCCATTTTAACATAGACTTATCCTGTATAGCATTACATGATTTTTTTAATAATGAACTGGTGTAGCTAAAAGCATTCTCTTACACCGACCTATGTGACTTTTTAACTTTCATCAAAACACAGTTGCAGGATACGTACCAGAAGTCTTCTAAAAGTCACTGGTATTACAGGAAATCCGAAGCAATGGAGCACTTGACTGGATTGACTGCATATGTTTATATGTTTATATATATATATAAATTCTATACAATATTTCAGCAATTTCTTCATGTTTGGAGTTTAGGTCCAGAATAATTTATCAATTAATATCACATACAGTTTAAAATTTCAGGTACCAAGTTGAATAAATAAGTCCAAAAATGAATGGCTTAACCGGTGTAAAACACGTTAAGTAATTCTTGAAGGTCTTGATAATATCATAATCAATTTTTAAAGTGCACTGTGTGGTATTCCTGTGGATACCTTGAGATAAAAGTGGAAGAAATCATTGGTCCTAAAGAAAGAGGAAAATATTTTTGCTATGATGGAAGAATGTAACATGAGCTATAAATATTGTTAAGAAGAGCCAGTTTTATAATTGGTAACAACAGTCTTAAAACGGATAATACTTTTCAGCAAAAATTAGCTGAGGATAAGCTTATAGATTGTATGCTACAGAGTTAATAATGAAATTATCGAAAATTCAGTGCAAATGGAACCAGTGAAAGATTAATGTTTGTTCCTTGTTTGTATTCCTGGAAGATAATTCTAACATTTTAGCTTCACATTTAAAATTTGGAATGTGTATACTTGTGTTGAAATGAAAACCAGGAGGAACATCTGATTGGACTGATCTTTTTAAAAGAAAAATATATATTTAAAAAAAAAAAAAAAAAGACATCAAAATGACTTTTAAAATTAACATCATTTCAACACATTCAATATTACAAAACACACTCTTTTGCTACTTAAAACATAAAATATTAAAATATAATTCAAGACAACCTGATATGCTAAATGCCTCTGGATAAAGATAGAAGTGTTAAGGTCTTTCAACAGTAAGTAAAATAAAGGGTCTGAGTGAAGAAAGGGTTGTAAATGTCGTGCACAGGGTAAAGTACTGAGCCATGCATAATACCGTCTCCACTAAAAACTGCACAAAAGTCTTATATGTAACTTGAACTATTTTAAAAGCAGCGTCTAATTTATTTTTCGTGGTTCTTGGTAGAAAACCACACTCCAGGATTAATAAATGCAATCCATGTAAACTGATAACCCAGAATTACATTTCAACTGATTTTACTTTAGAATAACTCTATAGAGTTTAAGTTGTTATTAATTCATAACTGAACAACTCAAAGGTAGAGTAAAATAATTACAGTCAAACAGTCAAATATGAAATTTTGAGTTTGGTTTCTGCTATAAACTGACCAAGCATAATCTGATCTAGTGCTGCTTTTCCAGGTTTACTTAACTAGTCTAAAAAAGAATCTTAATATGGATGGAAAATAATGTTTTTTTCCAATGAGAGAGAAACCATCACTGACAGGTAACTATCCTGAACAACAAACCAGGGAGCTTGTCCATGATAGAAAATATCAAGTAATACCTGGGATGAAAAGCACTGATGGATCTTATTCAAAGACATGGGGAAATCTCTGGAAATGTATTGTTGACTTGATCTGGAATGGAGCAGAGGCTTAAAAGCCTTGGTGGTCAAGACACAGGAGGGGTTTGTGATTGGCAGGTTTCTACACCTAGGAAGTCAGCAATTATTTTGAGCATTAGATATGTTACAATGTTTTCTAACAAATGTTTTTACATCAAAAAGATAAGAATCCTTCAATGTGCTTTAGCTGTTTAACAGATTTTGGCACTGTCATGGACTTTCAGAAAACAGTAAATTTTGACATGAGTTGGATCCTGCAAACAGAATTGAGAAATTCAGAAGTTACTGAAGAAGTTGAGAGGCCAAAGAAGCCTGTCATTAGGAAACTGTTTCAAGTAGAAATGCATTCACCAGATTGACTATTTAAATATAGTGTTTTCTCATTCCAGCGCTACTTAACACTATTCAGTGAATTTACAACACTTTCTCCAGACTGTCTTTTGTTTTATTATACCATTTGATTCCTCAGGTACAGATAAAAGCTACATCCTAATTACAAGAACTAAATCAAGTAGGCTTATTTACAGGATTACTTAAGGTATCATTAAAGGCTCTACAGAATCAAAAGCAAAAATATTAAGCATGTTCTCCTTACTCTGTTTTCTTATCACTCAGGAATATTCTTGATTTTAAAAAGTGTTTTTTTTTAAGAATCCTTTTTCATAGGATGTTCTCTATGACTGTAAAATTAAAGGAAAAGAAACAAAACAAACCTGTTTCCTGAGTATTTATGAGAGCTAGTTATTGTTGTGATTCAACCAGGCTGGTGTTTAAGCACCACTCAGTCATTGCTCACTCCCAGCAAGATGGGAAGAGAAAAGAAAAAAACAAAACCAATAATAACAACAACAACAACAACCAACTATTTACTAAGATAAAGGAAAGTAAAAAGTTGTTATATATATAAATGTACATAACAAGTGATGCACAAGCAATTGCTTACCACCTCCTGACTAATGCATGGCTAGTTACCTAGAGCAGTGGGAGAGAGCCAGATGAACTCCTACCTCCTTCAGATCTTTCCTTCCACATGATGACATATGATATGGAATATCCCTTTAGCCTGTTTAAGTCAGCTGTTCTGATCCTGCACCCTCCCAGCTCTTCATCAGTATGAGCTGAGAAACTGGAATAGCCTTAGCTCTGTGTAACGCAGATCATGACAAAAATCCAATTTTAAAAGCAGAATAAAGCATATCTATTTTTCTGTATGTAATGTGAAGCATTCCTTGCTTATCAGTGTCAAGTTGTAGCAAGCAAGATAAAGTATGTAATAATATAAATAATACATACACAGTTACCATAAAATTAAAATTGTGTAACAGTTAAGGCATGCAGTTAGATTTACCTAACAGAATAAATTACTAGATGTAAGAATGTGCAGAATACAGTAGACAAGAAGGAGAAACATTTTTTATTTGTGCAAAAGGTACTGACGGAGACACAAGCTATGGCTGGATTTTGCAAGTGGTTGAGGGAGAATTATGTGAGATTGAAAACTGGAGAAAAAAAACATCAGGGCTTTTGGAGAGGCAAACCCCACAAGACTTACAGTGTCTATAGGTATGTGCCACTAATATGTTGCAAGGCCAAAAAGTACTATCATTTCAAACTGCAATATCATAAGAGTATGGTATCAGAAACACCAAAGCTGTGTATTTATGAAAACTTGGAGGCAAAGGGAAGAAGTAAGTAAGTGTAGATAGGAGAAAGTAAGGATTCAAGGTAATTGGTGGAACAAGCATGCAAATATAGAAAAAGGGAGACATAAAAAAATATATGTGTAAGCAAACTGCTGTCTGGCAGAGATTAGTCACTGCTGTCCATTCTGTTTTCTTGTCTACTCATCTTGTCTACCCCTATGATATTTGAGAACATGCTCTCTTCTGCATTATGCAGCTGTTATAATGTGTGGGAGGTGTACCTGAAACTCGGATCATTTCATATAGTGTTCACATTTCTCCCTAAGTTGCAAGACGTGCAGTGCATATGACAAGGCTTTAATACCTCTCGGGAAAATCTTGATATCTCACTAGGAGGATACAAATCCACAAATAAAAACAAAAATTAGATAGTAAATTTTAAAATTTCATATATATTTTCAGTTTGACCACCATGGTCACAAGTAGTGCCTGAAAATGTAAGTCCAATATGAATATTATTTTTCAGAGTTCTTTCACATTTTCTCCTGTATTCACTTTTCTTGAAGTCATAGCTACTTAATTCTGAGTATCCCTACATTCTACATTCCAAAATCTTTTCACTATTCTATTGTACTGATTGTTTAACATCAGTAGCATTTTGGTATTGTTACCAAAGCACCTGTTCTGATTGTATGTAAATATGACAGCCCTCTAAGATTTTTCTCCTTCACCACAAAGCTTCATATAAATAATTATTTCAACACTCACATCCTTTTCTTTATCTGAATCATTTGATCTTGTTTGGTTGTTTAGGTAGGTTTGATTTTTTTTGTTTTTGTTTTTGGGTTTGTTTTGTTTCTATTTTGGAGTAAGGAATAAGTCTTAGTGGAAAAAAAAAAAAAAAAAAAAAACCCTGAAAGTGGCTTAAAATTTTCTATGATTTTAAGGCAATATTACATAGTATTACTTTTCTTCAGTTAACATATTTTAATTCAAGTGAAAATATGTTGATAGTCTACTTGGGTAGCATCACTGAGTGTTGTGAAAACACGCAAGGCAGATGAGCACATTAAAACAGAATTGTCCAAATACAACCTTAAGAGTAAGATAACACGAACATTATAAAAATGCTCAGAAAATTAGTTTGGCACTCATATCACACCTCCAGTTTTGTTTGGTTTGCTCTTTTTTCTGCTATCACTGGCAGTATGTTAAGGAAGCAACAGGTACATTTGTTACACAGCGTAAAAGGAAATAGGCTGCAGTAGTTTATTGCCTGTATGTACTCCTGTTTTAATGGTTGCTTCTTTCTTTTCAACAGGATTAGAGACAGACATATTTTAATTCAGCATTGTTAACAGGGGAGATGTTGATGCTAATGTAGTGCTGTGGAGGTCTCCTGCTGACAAATTTACACAGCAGAGCCAAGCTGTGCAGCACTGCTGACTTATTCAGAAACACTCCAGTCACTAGGACCTTGTCTAATCTTGTCTTTCCTGAACATGTGGTTGCTTCCAGTTCTGGACCCAGAAAGACTTAAAAGAAAGAGCTTCTGGTACAGTTATATTGATGCCCCCATGTAACTTCTTGACAATGTGTAGCAGAAATGCTAAGTCAAGGCCTGAAGCAGTGATTGAGCATCTGCTGGGAAAACAGGATCAACCAAGGGTTGCAATGCAATGCAATCCACTGCTGTGCATCTGAGCAACCTGAAGAGGTGAAGCCAGGTTCTATGCCTTCCCAGACCTTATTTAAGGGTTGGCAGTGGAGGCAAGGGTATCTCTTTTTGGTGATCCCTGCCTACCTGAGGTCTTCTGAAGATAAGCAGCTCTTTTCCTTAATTTCTGCATCCACTGGGTTTGTTTTCATTTGCTGTAGCCAAAGGCTTTGCTGCCCAACTATTATTGTGATACTTGCCATCCCATTATAGCATTACACAATACAAGTAGATTTTAAAGAAGTGCAAAGTACTTTTGCACCGTGGAAGACATAGGGAAAATATAATACTCTGAAGTTTACTGCTGAGTCATTTGTGGATAGCTTTGTTTTTGTAAAGCTTCCTAAAAAATTCTGAACCTTTGTCCAGAATGGTCCCAAGTAGTTGTACCATGGAGTGGAGCGTATGAGAATACTTCAGTGATATTCTTAGTGTCCTCATCTGAATTTTCAAAATGGAAACTAGGACAGCAAATATTCACAGTATCCTTTGAATAAAACCTGTAAAATAAAAGGAAGGGCTACTTGAAGGGGCTATGAAGATAATAGCTTTTGAGCTCAGTTTCTAAACCAAAAAGAAAAAAAGTTTTAAATTGATTTTTTTTTTGTAGTTTGAGTTTAAAAAGATGATTAGGAAATAAATCTAAACTGCTCTCAGCTAAAAGCTTCCTGTTGGACACTGAAAAGAATTTGAAGGCAGTGAACTATGCAACTTTCTTTTACCTCCTAATGTATAGGTTAGTATCTTTGCCTAGGACAGGGGAGACCTGGTCTGTGTTTCTTTTTGTGCATGCGTTTGCCAGTTGTACAGTTTTTTTATTACCCAGGCAAATGCTCTGAGTACTCACCAAGATGATGATTTAAACCTTAGTTTCTTTCCTTTCTAATACAAGGACACCTATTTCTGAACACAGCTCCCTGCAGATTGATCTGTGCTGTACTTTCTGGAGGGGTGTGATTTCTCATCACCCTCACCAAAGAGACAGGTCTGGTGACACTTGTCCAGTGGGGAAGTGGCTAGGGAAACAACTTCAGGCAGTGCTCATTTGTTATGTGGGAATCTCATAAATAAAGGATGGTAATGTGCAAGAGCTGGTCATTCCAGGTGAATGCTTTTTGCTGAGACACAGGATAGGATATTAGAGACTTTGTCTAATAGTCTGTTTTGATTTATTTAACAGTAGAGTATTCAAGCCCTAATATTTACAGCAACCACGTGAAGTATTTCAATGTCTCAGCTCCTGCACCTTTAGAATTTATTAAAAATATTGTTTGATAATTATTTCAGCTGATTACTTTACTGAAAAAAAAAAAAAAAATCAGCGGAGGACAAGTATAGACATATCTGCATGCCACGATGTTACATAAAAACATAAACCTTGCAGAGATTCTGAAGGAGGTCTAAGGAGATGGTGAATGGTCTAGAGGAAAAGACTTTAGGAGACTGAGTTGCTAGTTTTTTTTCAGCCTAATGGGGACTGAAGACAGGCCTCATCCTGACCTACAGCTTCCTCATAAGGGGAGTGGAGGTGCCATGCTGAGCTCAGCTCTCTGGGGACAGCGACAGGGCCTGAGGGAATGGCATGGAGCTGTGTCGGGGAGGGGGAGCGGGGGTGAGGGAAAGGGTCTGCACCAGAGGGCGGTGGGCATGGAACGGGCTGACAGAGTTCTTCAAGGAGTGGTGGGACAGTGGTCTCTGCATAGTCTGGATTTTAGGTGGTCCTGTGCAGAGCCAGGAGCTGGATTTGGTGATCTTTGTGCATTCCTTCCAATTCTAAATGACTCAATGACTATTTAAAATTGTTTCATCCTAATAGCTTGCCATCTCCCATGACATTACACTTCTATTGCACACATTACCTCAAAACACTTCTATTCTAAAGAACACATTCAAAAATTGTATTAATTCAAGAAGTAATCTTATGAAAAAAAAAATCTTTCAAATTCAAATATTATATATTCCATATGATAAATACTAAAATAAGATTGCACAGTCCTATAGAAAATGTAGGACTTTGTCCATTCATGGAAAATTAACCCCAGTCATATGTATGTTGTTGAAAATTCTGTTCTTATTGTAATAAGCCAATTCTTCCCATACTAAATCAGAGTTCCTCGTTTAGTTCTAACATTCAAAACTTGCCATTCTTCCTGTACTTGCAATGCACATAAATTATCCAGTCACACTCAGAAGTAATGTCATATGATTCATGCAGCCATTCAATACATTCTGAATTATGAATATTCATAAGATCTTTTTTGTGTATTAGAAATGAAAGAAAAAAATATGCATATAAATTAGTGAATATTTGTGAATAACTATTAGGGATGAATTTTAGAATTCATCTGTAAATAACATGTGAAAGAAGAAGCTGTGAATGCTAATGAATATTAATATTACTCTCTCTTTGTCTTACATGTACACTTTTTCTGCTTTATTCATCTCAGTGAAGTTGTATGCATGAACTAGATGGTAAAATTTGGTTCAAAATACGCGTAGTAATTGGTGTTCATATTCATATACAGCCACATAGTGTGCTCTTAAATAGAGTGTGAACAGAACATGTATATGTGTTCCAGATATAAAAGAATTGCTAATATACAATATATCAATCCATTGTTTGAACCTTCAAGATTTTTGGATGTGCTATTGTTGCTGTATAGGCAAGAAACAAAAGACAAACTTTTAAATACCTTTTAATCTGAGCACGGTTGTTATTATAGAATGTGCTTAGACTAAAAGGAGAAGTTTATTTTAAAATCTGTGCTTTAAAAGCAAACCAACTCATTTTTATGCAATCAAAGTAATAAAGCAAATCTCTACTTGCCTACCTGAGATGAAAATATTCTGTAGATTAAGGAATCAAATGAGAATTTGCAGACTGAATCAAAACACTTTCCCACAAGAATCTTATTAATATTTTCACACTAGAATGCTGTTATTTTCTCTCAGCAGGATGCATTTGTGCTTATATCTTTACAAGCAGAAGCAAAGATTAATAGGAGACATCAGTGCAACACGCCTTTTTAATTCAGCTAAGTTTTCATATTGTATTTGGACTGAAAATTAGATATAAACAAAAGCCACTGAATTTCGTCTTACTTAGCTTAGATTTTCTTACTTGTTGTAAGAGGATAACTAGGTTCTTTTAGAATATCTTCAGCACAGTGTGGTCAAATACAGAATGCCTAACAGAAAAAAAAACAACAACAACAAAAAAAAACCCACAAATTTAAGCTAAGAATGTAGTAAATCCCCTGTAATTAGGAAATATATCAGCATGTGAATGTTGATATTTTTCATTACCAGTAGTGATGAAAATATCTTCTAGTGATGAAAATAATTTTCTAGTTAATGGTGTCTGCACTGAGATGAAAAGTCTTAATTTCTGTTTAGATCTTTCAGATTTGATTCTGATCTTTTTGATGACTTTTCAATGACTTTAGAGAGATGATGTAAGTAAAAATCAGAATCTGACATACTATTTCCTTTTGCATTACTCAGGATACATATATATATATATATATTTAATATTTTTATAATAAAAATATATAATATATAATATAAATGCTTCAGGATGTTAAGAACGAATATGCTAGTGTGTGCGTTGTATAAACACACGACATTTGGGATGGTAATTAAAAAAAAAAACCTCAGTAAAAAATAAGAGAATTTTATAAAATTGAGTAACTTCCAACAGCAGTTAATGAAACAGGAACTGAGCCCAGTGCTTCTGTCAAGCTCTTATTCTTATATTACCACTGTCAGCAGAGTTAATGAGCAACATGCAGTGGCAGCCAAGAACAAGGATTTTTATTTATTATTGAATGCTACAATGAAAACGTTCACAATTTTATTTCCTTGAATCTTTCAAGGACTTAAGGTTATACAAAATGAAAAGGTGATTATTTTAGCATCATGGGAGAAAAAAAGCCCATGCCATTTCCTTTGATTAACTATCTTGGTCTAACTTAAAAAATATATATATATAAACATATCATCATGGAACCACTACAACTTCTAAGGGTAAAAAGAAGAACAGAGGAAGACTCTAGACCTTGAAACTTTATAGCATGAGATCCTTATTGGAAGAGACATCATTTCAGAAGAACTCGAAATTTTCATGGATCTACCAATGGCAAAAACAGATGTAAATTAGGATCTCAGATTAGATCTCCTGTGTAAATAATAAAGAAAACGTGCAGATAATATTATTCAATAAAAAGTGACTTTTAAACTTTAACTCATTTGTGAGACTCTACACTCCAGATGTACAAAGAGGAAACAAGAAATCAGGAAGCAACAAATATGAAATACAAAGTGATACTATTCCTAAAAGAAAAACATATTTATAAAGAATATGGATGATGCAGTGTTTTTTGTAATTCATGTTACCATGGAAAAATTTTATGTTTAGAACTGAGGCCATAAGCACTGCTCAAGTTCAGTTTTTCTAGAACTTTTCTGTACACATCCCCTTATAACAATTACATATTTTTAAATCTCTAAATTATTATGTAAGTATGATTTCATTTATTGCAAATTATGGAGTAAATGCTAGATCCTTTTGCAGTAAAATGTATTTTTGATTCAAAGTTTCTTTTGCTCATGCAAGTCAATATATTTCCTGCTTTGTTAAACAGTTATTAATGCTTAAGGAATTAAAGAAGCACCTCTACAGCTCACATTAAATGCATCTTTTGTCCCTGTGGAATAACTTAAATATTTAAACTTTTTGTTTTGATTCATTAGACTCTCTTCACGGCCGTTCTCAATTTTAAGAAGCAAAATACAGAAAATTAATATTTGCTAAAATATTATTTAAAAACAATGAGGAGTAGGAGGAAATGCATTTGTTTGTTTTTGTGTTTTTGTTTTTTTTTAATAAAGTCTACTCAGGAGCCCAGAGATGTACTTCAAGATTTTTATATAGTCCCACATGCTACAAAATGGTAGAAAAGGGAAATACATATAAGCAGCTGCTGAGGCCCCTGGGTGTTCTCAGTGGCTGCAGCTCCTCACATGGAGCGGAAGGCAGCTCTGAGCTCTGCTCTGTGTGACAGTGACAGGGCCCAGGGGAACAGCATGGAGCTGTGTCAGGGGAGGGGCAGCTGGGGGTCAGGGAAAGGGTCTGCACCAGAGGGCGGTGGGCACGGCCCCCAGTGCTGGAGATCAAGGAGCGTTTGTACGGCACTCTCAGGTAGACAGTTTGGATTTGGGGTGGACCTGTGTGGAGCATGTACCTGGACCCAGTGATCCTCTGAGGTCCCTTCCAACTCAGGATATTCTGTGTTTCTGTCATATGATTCTATGCTCAAAAAGTATGCCTAGTAAGAAATGTTATGCATTCCTTTAGAATACTGTTTACGCAAAGAATTATGGTTAAAAAGAAACCTGATTCTTCATGTCCTCATTCTAGCTTCACTCGTGTAATCAGAAGTAGATATTAGACAGTAATAGCAGTGTTAAGATTGTCATTTATAGTTTACAAAAAAAAAAGAAAGCACTCAAGCTCTAAAACTTTCAAAATGAGTAAAAGACAGCATGTTATTCTCAGAGACTGTTCTCCGTGATTTTACACAAAACATGCCATCAGGCACGCTACAGAACATGCTATATACATTGTAAAGGCACTTGTTTATCCAACATCTCACATATTGCTCTATTTCTTACCAAAGGACAGAAACAATTCCAGAGCTCTGGGGCATTCTTAGGAAGCATAAATAGCTTAGAAGCATCCACCACTCCTGGAACTGAGCAGTATATGAGCTTACAGGTCCTAATCCACATTAGAAACAGTAGCCAGGCAGATCATTTGAAGTACCAAACTCTCTGAGCATAAAATCGGTATTTTTCTAACTGATGATCTCTCAGGGAGCAATTTCAGGTACAAAGCACACAACTCCATGAGCTTATGGTGCTGTGTCCTTTGCAGATACTGCTTTACAACTGATGTAAATGAGACTGCTGAAAGATACATTACATTGTATTAGTTCTTCTGAACTACATTTCAAAGTGTGTATTCTCAAAACACTTGGGACCTTTTAAGGCACTTTTAAGGTACCTTTAAGGCACTCAAAAAAGTAGAGATCTGCAGACTGTGTCTTTAGATTTACCACCTTCATAAAATCTCACAGTAATGTTTATTCTGTGCATAAGGAGCCAGTGACTGTAAAATTTATCTCCTGTTGAAAGTGTGAAGTGCTTTCCTGATAGAAAATAATAATAATAATAATAGTAATAGTAATAATAATAATAATAATAATGGGAAGAGTATTCAACACAAATCCAGTAAGGTTTGCCTGAATATTGAGAACATTTTTTCAAGGTCATATTTCAAAAATAATCAACAACTAAAGTAGTTTTATCTTTGTCACTTAAGTTATATTAAAAAAAATTACATTTGAACTTTCAGAATAAATTTTAATCAACTGTCACATATTGGGACAGGCTGGAGCAGGACAATCTAATTTGCTCTTGCTTTCCCTCTATATCTTCTTTCCTCATCACCTCTACATTTTTTTTTTTTACCTCTATTCAAAGAAAAGAAAGATATTGCAGTGAAAAAAAAATAAAACTACAGCATCCCCCTTCACAATCTTTCAAGATCACCAAGGCATATTCAGGTTATTAGGAATATAATTTATGGGATGTTCTGAAAGTAATGCCTCTTATTTTATTATGTTGGTCCACAATGTCACAGGCAGAGATTGGTGGCATGGCAGTAGAGGGACAGTCTGTTAAAATGGCATCTGGCACAAAACTGAACACAGTACTTGAGGTTCATGTTCAGCATCATCAGCACAGAAGGATAACCACTTCACTGCTGGCAACGCTGTTTCTGACATAAGCCAAGATGCCCTTGGCCTTCTGGGACACCAGGGCACAATATTTTGATTGCCCTATACTATCAAATATTACACTTTTAGCCACTTTTTGTTCACAGAAGAATAAAGCAAGCAAAACAGTTTACTTGGGGAGGGGGTGGGGGAGGGGGGGTAATACTTGCTATTCAGGTCACTACATAGGAAATGGAAATGCGAGAGCAAGAAATACCATATTTAGTATAGACAAAGATTCATTTTTTGTCTGACCATAAAATTTATTCAAACTAGAAAAAAATCTTGATCATGATAGATAACATGATTTTTTTCCTTTTCCTCTTTATCTGATGTATCTACAACAAAATCCTTGAAACTTACCACTAAGATTGGATATGCACAAAACCCTTATTTCCTGGAACAGTATTTTATTCATTTTATTCAGTAGCTACCATAATTAAGATTAAATGAAGGAAACTCTCTTCAGATGACGCAGATTGAGCATCATGACTAAAACAAGAAGAAACTCCCAACAAAAGAGGAGGCCCCCAGTATTTGTCTGTCAAGTCTTCAAAAAACAATATAACATCTTTCCCTATGTCCCCTCATTTCATTTACTCAAGTAATCCTTGAGGGGAGAGAAAGATCAGGATGTCAGTTGCAAGATTCCCTAATTCATCTTCTGATCATCCTCTTCAAAGCAAGAAAAAACACAGAAATATTTTTTCATGACAGTATGGCAAGAAAGGGAGTTCAGTATTTACACCCACCAGACACTGAATTAGGAACATTTATCCACCTTGATACATAGGTAGACCCTATTCCTTTTCTCTTCACAATGATAACAACTTCCTGATAGAAATGTTACATTATCCATTATTTCTTGTGGAAAATAATGAATCCAGTTTTGTAAACTAAGCAAGATGTGTATCATACATCTCAGTGTTCTACAGAAGAGAAACGTTTCTCTTGCTGTCTTTAAAAATTGAACAGTATGGCACTGAATTTGTTCATATGTCTACTCATTTTCAAAGTGATCATACAGTCCAGTTTTGCTGGTTAAAAAGTAGACTCTTTCATATTATGGATGTAGAAAGAATACAAATATGTATTTCAAATAGAAACATCAAGTATTATAATCTCAGTATTGTCACACAAAAGGATCACTGCTTACAAAACTAGCAATAAACATAATTCATAAGAACTTGAGAAAAATGTTGGACTCATGGAAGAAAATATAAAATGTTACATATAATCCTAGAATCACAGCGTGACAAGGGATCTTTAAAAATCATCTAGTCCCACTACTCTGCAGTGAACAAGGATATCCACAGCTTGATCAGATGCTCTGGGTTCCCTCCACCCTGGCCTTGAAAATCTCCAGGAACAGGACTTCCAGACATCTCTGGGCAACCTGTGCCAGTGCCTCACCACCCTCACTGTAAAAGATTTCTTCCTTATATCCAAACTACTTCTACCTTCCTTAAGCTTGAACCATTTTCCCTGGTTCTGTCACCACAGATCCCGCTAGAGCATCTGTCCCGTTCTGTCCTGTAGCTCCCCTTGAGATTCTGAAAGGTCACCATCAGTTCACCCGGGTGCCTTCTCCAGGCTGAACAGCCCCAGCTCTTTCAGCATGTCCATGTAGGAGTGGTATTCCATTCCATGGATCATTTTTGTGACCTGGCTCTGGATGTGCTCCACAGGTTCATATCTCTCCTGTTCTGAGAACTCCACATCTGGAAGCTGTACTCTGTGTGAGGCCTCTGAAACTGAAATTTCCATTCCTTATTCCCTGTAGGGCATGAGATTAGATGAGACAGAGAAAAAATGTCATCTATGCTCCATTCTTGAGTTATGAAAAGCATTAAGCAGATGTGAACATAACAGACCAGGAAACAAACAAACAAACAAACAAACAAACAAACAAACAAACAAAAAAGAGAAAATCACAGAGAATAAAAGAAGTTATTTTAAATACATGAGTTATGAGTACAAAGTCATTAGTGTCATTTAAAATAAATCTCCTTGAGAAGTAGTCCTATGTATCCATTTACTACAGTGAGAAATGGAAAGAATGCTATTTTTGTCCCTCATTTCAATCTTTCTTGAAACATACAAAAAGAAAGAAAAAAATCTAAGTTTTTAACCGAGTTTTTCTTAAGCTGAAAGTCAGTTTTATCTTTTTCTAAATACAAACCTAAGCTTAGAAAAAGAAAAAAAAAAAAAAAAAAAGAGAAAAAGAAAAAGCACAGGGACCTTTTTTTTCCCTTCATTGTACTGTAGTAAAAAAACAAACAAATCAAAACAAAAAAACATTTGGGAATCTCCTAGAAAGCTGGAAGTAAAGCCTACAGTGTTATTGACCACTGGCTTCTACATTACATATAACAAAATAGAATATGTCAATATTTACTTTTGATAATTTATTGCTATAAGAACTCTACGTTTGTGTTAGGATAGGTTTTGTTTTGTTTTGTTTGTTTTTGTTTGTTTTTGTTTTCCTGTTTAAACAAAGATGAGAATGCAATAAAACAACAACAACAACAAAAGAAAAAAGAGGCGTGAAGAAATGTAGGCAAGTTGTTGAAACATATGCTATTTCACTAGTATTTTCAATAAATCTACAGATTCCGCATCTTATAAAGCACTCCTGGAGGCACAGACATTTACAGTGATTATTTTATCTGTTTTTAGTAAAAAAAATTCTAGCATTTAATACATTCTTCTGAGTTTTTAAAATATTCTACAACCTTTTTTTTAAAAAAAAAAAAACCCTCTGCACACTCTGAACTTCAGTGTTATTTTAGTCACTAAAAAAGCTTCTATTTGGAAAGGAATTATATTTCAAACTGCCAAGATGAAACATTTCAAGATCTCTTCATTTTTACCATACACATACATGCAGATACACACAGAGCGTGCAAAATCACAGCTACTTTGAAATAATTATTTTTAATTGAAAGCATAAATCAATTCTTTTCAAGCATAGAAATAGCTTCCTTTGAACTATTCAAAATAGGCTGGTGGATAATTAGATGAAACTTGGAGTTCGTAGATAAATATATGCTTTGTTGATTGCACATGGCATTTCAGACTACAGCAGCTGCAGAAATACTGAAATAATCAATGTTGAAACAAATTATCTGACATCTTTGATCAGCAATATGGAACAATACTGTGATTTACTTATGCTGCCATGGAAGTTGATCTATTAGCATAGAAGAATAAAGAGGAAATAAATATCATGAATACAGTTTTTCTTAGTGAATGACCATCACCTCGAGAATACTCATAAACTTCATGTTATTGCTAAGTAAAATTGTAACATGGGTTAACTCTGGTGCATGCTCAGATGATGTACCTTGCCATCAAGATTTTTTTTTTTTTTTTTTTTTTGAGAAACCTACCGAAATATCACATAGATTATCTACATTTTGTACAGATAATGTTTGTATCACAGAATCACAGAATCACAGAATGACCCGGGTTGGAAGGGACCTCGAGGATCATGTAGTTCCAACCCCCCTGCCTAGCAGGGCCACCAAACATACACATTTACTAGATCAGGTTGCCCAGGGCCCCGTCCAACCTGGCCTTGAACACCTCCAAGGATGGGGCATCCACAACCTCCCTGGGCAGCCTGTTCCAGGGCCTAACCACTCTCCTAGTAAAGAAGTTCCCCCTAACATCCAACCTAAATCTTCCCTCCTTCAACTTGGATCCATTTCCCCTAGTCCTGCTAAAATTTACAATTTACAATTACAATTTATATATAAAGCTTACAATATTGTTATGTGGATTACTATGAATATACCACTTCAATTATGTAATTATTTCCTTGTATTTTTTATTTTTTTTCAGGCTGATAATCTTACAAATTCAGATGCAAATTTGGCTCCAATAAGCATGAGATGCCTTTTCAGAAAGATTGTTCTATTAAATGCCCATACCCTTTGGCATCCACTGTTTGAGAAGCGCGTACTCTTTCATGAATCACTTTATTTGTAACTCCTTTATACAGAGGCTAATTTGCAAGGGTCCTCATGTAACACTACAGAACTCCCTAGAGGAGAAAAAGCATTAAAAACACCAACAAAAAAAAAAAACACAGGATTAATATTTATTCAAATATAACATTCCACGAGTACTAATACAGGTCATACCAAAGAAATATACAGGAGGAGTTACATACAGGTAGCAGAAATGTATGATATGTGAGATCATACCATTCGGAGCCTCATGGTACTGTAAATACAATCTTGCCATTGATTTTAGTGGGCTATGGGCTTGATGATAGCATGCACCTCATGATGTTAGCCTTTAGCCAGACTTTCTTGGCCTGCCTAGAGACGTCCTTAAGTTAGTAATTGCAATTATCTAATGCTATTAGTCCAGGGGACTAAAATAAAAATGATTCAAATACACATTCTGTTCTCACCTAGAAGAAAGAGTGAATAAATACTCCCAAGTGAATAAAATTAGTGCTTAATATATGCACATTGCCATTAGGTTCCTTATCTGTTGTTTGCAAACACAGGAAGATGTAACTAATGAAAGGAAAACAAAGGTGAACAAACTAATAACTAGGGCTGATTATTTCTCATGGTCCCTCAATTTGTTCACTCAGATGCAGATAGAAGGAATCAGTCTGCTGACAAAAGTAGTACGTGATTTCTACAGGATGAAAATCAGTTACACTGAAGCCAGAAGTATCCCTTGTATACCTGTCTAGTTTTTTGGACAATTTAAGAAGTAAATTAATAAAATACTAAAATGTAAATATTGGAAAATAGAGTTCAAGCAAGACAGTCAATATTGTAAGTCTGGTTTTACTGATTTAAGCGCAGCTGCCAGATGGACCTTTGTCTGATGAAGCTCAGATTTCTTTATGACCTAGATGAATTCAGTTTCCATGCAAATAGAGAAAATTTTGTTTTACTTTTATGGGGGTTTCTCTGCAGCCTCGGATAGTTTTACTACAAATAAGGAAAAAAATATTTTGTCTTCAAACACTAAACTTAGTATTGAAGTTTTATTTTCTTCATGTCAATAAAGATTACACATTCGTAATCAAACAAAGCTGCTTAAGTTATTAAGACCAGAACATATCTATTCTTTCAGTCATTGGAGAATGATAACATATTATATGAGTTAAGGAGAAGAAACAGCCGTTTTCATCTGGTAGAAAATGGAGAAGTTGTAGTAGGATGGTAAGGTTTAGGTATTATTTTGGTTTGGTATGAACTTCCATATCAATATTAAAAATGAGATAGCACTGATATAACAGTTTTTTGCATTATAATCTTGATGCAAAGGACAGCATCAATTGATACCATACAGTTAAAGTGTCTGGAATGTTTTTCTTCATTTATTTATTATTATTATTTTTAAATATGTATATAAATGCAAATATGTATTTGTATATATATACCTATATGGGGAGAAATACAGATGTATGTATGTATGTATGCAAGAAATTAAATAAAACAGTGCATGCCACAGAACAGTGAACACTTTAATGTTTTATCAGTTATCATACATAGAATTGAAATGAATTGATGCCATAGAATCAGATCCATTTTGAGTTGGAAGATCATCATGGCATTTAAACACCATCTATTACAACTCTCCTGCAATGAACAGGGACACCTATAGCTACATCAGGGTGTTCAGAGCCCTGTCCAGCCTGATCTTGAATGTCTGCAAGGATGGGGCTCCCACTGCCTCTCTCTAGGCTGCCTGTTCCTGTTCTTAACTACCCATATAGTAAAAAACATTTTTCTTATAGTCGTTCTGAATCTCCCCTCCTCTCTGCACACTCTCTGAGTACAAAAAAAGAAAAAAAAAAAAAAAAAAAAAAAAAATCCAACAACTTTTTTTTTTTTAAACTTAGTTTGTTTTTTTTTTTCCCCTAGCAACAACTTCTGTTCAACTGAATATATGAATATATTCTAATTTTATAATTTTTGACTTACATTTTAATTACAATTGATGCTGAAGCTATTTCAGGAATCATTATTGTGTGAAACCTGAAGTGAGGAGGAAAGCACCTCTTGGAGGTACTTTCCTTGAACTCAGTTCCTTTTACAAGATATGTTAATACATGTTCTCTATAAGCCTAGCAATCTTTCAGACTTCTTTTAAAATAGTCTGGCATGAAGAGTGTTGAAGTAGCACAAAAATCATAGTGACACTCTCAGTCTCTAATTTTAGCAGGACATATTTTCTTGAAAAAGCCTTCTGTGTAACTCAGAATTTGGAAAATCTTACTAAAGCAGAAGAATGTACAGGAAAAAGACATTTGGCTTAAAATAAAGTAATAGGAAAAGATTTCTGCATAGGCTTTTGAAGACAATTGAAAACAACAAAAGGATTTATGCAAACTATGATTTCTGTGTGAAGAAAAAACTCCATTCTCTGCCCTAAATGAAAAACAATAAAACACAAGTAATAATAACTCAGTGAATGTTGTGTGGAAATGCTTCTTTCAAGGTTTTGCTAATTCTCTCAAACAGTTTTGTATTATACAAGTAATTATTACATTAGTATTAGCATTGATCCCCTATTCATTATCACATCCAAAATGGTGGGTAACTGTTTTTATATTACTAAATATTTACATTTATTTTCAGTAACAATGACCCATTTTCCTCCAGGTTTTTTGCTTAACAAGATGCTTCCTGTCTATATTTCCTTGGTTTAATTTTGACAGTTTTTACTTCATGATGTTCTGGCTCTAAATAGTAAAGATAAGCAGTTTTCTTCATTCATAAGTCTTAAGCAACTTCCTAAATTTCCCTTCTTTAACTGACACAGATATTTCTGAAAGATACAGAATCTTCTCTAGAACAAAGCTGCTAAACATAAACTTATACTCTGCAATCATGCTTACCTTGGTGCTGTTTAGCTTATCTTATCCTATTTTGCTCTTCTGGAATCTAGAGGTTCAGACCTGTTTCATTTAATCTTCATCAACTTCTTATCTCTTTTAGATTTAATATTTACAATCTATCATTTCCAAGTCATTTAGAACCTTAAAAAAATTGGGGGCAAGAATATACAATAACAGCCAAGAGTATATAACCCCTATTTTTTATCTTAGAAGAGTAGAAAATATTTGGTCATTTGTATTCTCAATAAATTTGTGCGCAAATCATATTTGTTATTGGTCATACAAATTCCACAGCTTTATTTGTTAAGATATTTTGCAAATGAGGATATTTCAAATGGACTTTTGCTTTGATTGATTCTAGTGTTGTCAGGCCAAACATAACCATCAAGTCTCATATTGTTATTCTCACCAATATAGGCACCTATTTTGTTGTTTTTATCCTTTAGTTGCTGCTTTAAGTGGAGTAAGTTTTCTATCTGAGGAGGTTGTACTTTGAGAACATGCTTTTTTCCATTAACCCAAAGTACCTCCTCCTGACAAATTAACGTAGGTTAATTGAAAGTAGCCATGGCACATTCACCTCTGCTGTCTGTGTGCGTTTTCAGGAGAAACCTCTTACCTAACCTCCATAATGGGACAAATATTTCAAATCACATTGTGTAAATAAGATTCACTGTACTCCTGAGATTTGAGTCACAGACAGTTTCTGCCCTACAGCTTGTATCAAATTTATCCTCTGCAAACTAATACTGGCATCTCCTCACAACTTCTGTGCTTTCTGAACACAAAAGGAAAACAACAACAACAATAACCTATAAGGATGTGGTACCAAACAGCTGATGTGGTCTGCTTTCTCCAATTTTTGGAAGTAGTTCTCAACACTAAACAGTACAATGCTTCTTTCACATCAGTAAGAGGCTATGAAATAATAGCTGTAAGGAAGGAAATGCTGGCTTCAGCCACGCATCCAGTAAGCAGCTACCAGTGTCATTTCCCTCCAAACAGATGTTTAAAGGTAGAAAGACATTGCTTTTTTCAATATGGAGTTCAAATCTAAAATTAAATATGTGCATAACCTGAAAAGAGATTGTAGATATAGGACTTAAAACAATAATATAACTCAATTTCAGTTATTAATGCTTACATGGTAAGCTGTCAAAATGAAAAAAAAAAGAAAAAAAAGAAAAGAAAAAAAAAAAAGCATTTTATTTTAACTGTTTCAAAATCTATATTTTAAATTTTAGCTTTAAAAATATTTTAACTTGTACCATCACTAAATTACCACCTGAAGTCACTACTGGTTTAGTCTTTAAAATGAAATCTGAAAATGATTAGATTTTTGGAATAGCAAACTGGTACACAAGCATGTAGTAGGACACTCCTGACTCCCTAGCTATCTCGTTTTCAATTAGCTGAAATATTTTTTCATAATATCAAAATATACAGAAAACACCCTCAAGCAAGGAAGAATAAGCTGGCATATAGTGCCTAGTGCTGTTATCTTAACAGTATATTTACAGGAGGATGGACCTACGGAGAGACTTTATTTCATCTTTCATGTAAGGATAAGAAGAGAACTGGCAGTGTGGTTACTTCACTGTAACTGCAAAGGATAATAGAAGTTAAAACTTTAACTCAGAACACATTATAAGAGAAATGTACATCTTTAATATTATGCACCTGTTCTGAATCAGTAATGTTCCTTTATTGATATATGGACTATTTCCTATTTTGGGAATTCTAGGTTTTGAACTCAGAGAGTTCATGCAGTTTTGAACTCGGAGACCAGTTTGAGTTTATTGTTTATACTGTTTATATTGTTTATATTGTTAATACAGTAGTTTTATTTCTGGTAACAACTCTCTTTTTGTGAAAGCAACTGTTATTAAAGGAAACAGTTATGTGTAAATGTTGCTTCTCTTGCCCTGGAACCATTATTCAACAATTGTTCAGTTGAAGGGATCTCTGAAGATCATCCAGTATAAGTGCCTGACTTTTTTAGGGCTAAACAAAAATATAGAACATTTCTGAGGACATTATCCAAATGCCTCTTGAATCCTGAGAGGCATCCACCATCTCTCTAGGAAGCATATTCCAGTGTCTCAAAACATTCATGGTACAGAAATGTAACTTCAGTTCCAGTTATGTCCTGTCTTTTATTTTGTTGTATGCAAAACTCATGGTTTTCATACTGTACAAATGTCTATTCAATGAAAATTGAAAATACTGCATTAGAACATGGGAACTAGTAGTTTATGACACAGAAATAATATATCTCATTTTTATGGCATTTAAAAACACAAAATAGGAAAGCTATGTGCACAAAGGAACGGTATTTCTAACACCAGCCTTTAATAATAGCTCAAGGGGTAAGACAGTCACTATGTAACAAATGGCTTAAAAACTCACTCTGTCCATGTCAAGAAAAAGGTTTGAACCAAGATGCTACCTCCTCTTTCGCTGTCTGAAAAAGGCATTGTGGTATTCTGAATGCACTGAAGCTATTTTATATTACTGCTCAGGACAGAAAATGTGCTTACGCTGATCAGTTTCTGTTCTAGTGGGTCTTGTGGCACAACAGCTTTTCTGCACATACTGTAGAATAGCACTGAATGAACAGAAACACTTTGTGGTGGGACACCCTACATTTAACAAAATATACTCCATGAACAAAGGAAAACTTAATTTGCTGCAAAGTAAAATGACATCAGGCTGTCACTGGAGAGGTGGCATTTGTTCAGTTATTGATTATTATCTAACATTCTTTTTTACCATTTTTTTTTTCTTCTCCCCATTTCAGAGCAGCTGCTTTTGCTTGAATGGATCACAACACATCTAAAGTGAACAGACCTGAAGCTAACTTTCAGAGCTGATAGATGGAAATGTGGATTCTACAAAGATGCTGCAATGTGACTCGCTACTGAAACTTATATTACAAATAATATAAAACAGAAAGGACAGTGGACAAGGGAGAATTTTTTCAAAAATTCCGTCACTCAAGCCCTCACATCATAGCATTTTTCTATTTCTCTAAAATACTTTTTTTACCACTTCTCCCTTTCTTGTATTTTAGAAAAACAAAAAATGCTACAAGCACATATTTTTTTCTTGATAACCTAGCAGGTACTGTCCACATAGCACGACATCTGTTAATAGCATGGCACCTGCAGCTTCAGTTAGCAAAAGACTAAAGAAGTTTTCTTCCTAATACTATATTTGCATTTACAATTTGCAATAAATAATTTAATCAGATCAGTCTGAAGAATGGCTGAGTAAAGGCAGCAACAGATACCAGAATATCATAGTCAGAGAAGGAGGGAGACACAGGAAAAAATTTATTTCTACAATCAATAAACTAACGCAAGAGGTACTCTAATTTCACTCAACAGAAAATTAGCATGCTCAAAACTGCTTAATACTGCATTCAGTGGAAGAACTCTTGTTTCAGAAAGGATTCTATCAAATGACTGATAAATTAATTTTGAGATTTTTGAGGTTTTCAAATACAAGAGAACAGCAGAGCCAAACAGGGAATAAGTTCTTGTTCAGTTATGCTTAACAAAAAGCAAACATTTTTAATTCATTGGCTAGGAAGCATATGTGCTTTTAAATCAATTCTAATTACCTTTGAGCAATTAGTAATTTATCACAGTGCACAGTAATGTTTTTAGGTGCACTTTCTGAAATGAGCATCATGAATACTCAAATCACGTTCACATCAGTAAAAAAAAAATAATGACAGCGATCATTTCTCAAAGAGAAAATGTTATTAATCAGTAAACCAGTAAAATATATACATATATATATACCCTTCAGAACTATGTGAATTTCATTTCATTCGTGCTGTGACAGGCTTTTATCCGATAAGGAATTATTATGTGCTTCTATGTTGCCTGTCCTAAGAAGCTGACTATTTTAAAATAAAATAACTGTTTTGCCTTCTATTGAGGAAAAACAAACAAACAAACAAGAAACAAGCAACAACAACAAAACAGAAATGCAGAAATGTATCACTTGAATTTTTAATCCTATAGCCCTATCCACTATCATTTATTAACAATAAACACTAATAAAATGTAAATTAAGAATATTTTAGGCCTGAGTACTTAAGGCACAGATGACTGATTAACTGATATGACCTTTTAAGTTGTATGTGTAAGATGAAAAAAAGTATAAAAAAACAAAATCAAACCAGATATAAAGCCATTAATAAATATATAAGTTCCAGCTAACCCACATAAACCTTCAGGCATTTCTTTTCCTTTGCCTCTTAAACTATTTCAGATCATATATAACATATTTTTTCCTGTGCAGTGCTGCTGCGTCTGATGCATGGACTCAGATGTGAATGATCCAAATCGTTTATTAAAGTTCTCACATCACTTATATACCTTCACAAGTTTTCTTTTCCTAGCTTTCCCATTCTCCCCTACAGGTCAACAGAACCTTCCACAAACACTTCTTCAACCGTTCACACAGGAGTTTATCCAATCAGAGCCGCGAGCTGTTCTTTCTTCTTTTAGAGGTGTCCTTGGTTCTCATGTTGTTTATCTTGCTCCACAGCTGCTGCTCCATACAGTCCTTCTTGTATTCCCACACAGTGCACCTTTTGATGGTTTACAGTAAGTAAGGATGGATAACCTCAAATCACCTCAGTTTTCCTCAGGTCCACAAGAAGAGTCCACGAAGCTTCCACTCAGCCTAAACACAAATGATGCTTCTGAGTTTACTTAAGTTCCCCAAGTATCTAGAACTGCTAAAATATGCACTCTGCCCACTTAACAGAGGATTCACAAACTGAACATGCATCTTTCTGTTCATTGTGAATTCAGACCTATTCGGAGCATCTCAAACCCGAACCAGATGGGTCAAATTCCACACCAAATGCACTTGAAACTCTTTTCTACTGAACAGAAAAAGTTACCTCATTTTATATATATAACTTAGTTTTTCCCATGGTAAAATAACTAGATTCAGTGCTCTTCCTAATTTTTAAGAGGGAGCTGATGCTTGGGAAAGTACCACTAGCAATCATCAGGCTCTAGACTATTGGAAAATGATATCACAAAGTCTTCAACTGTATCAGTGTACTGGTGCTACAAAAAAACAAACAAACAAACAAACAAAAAACCACAGTGTTTACAAAGGCTGATATGAGGAGAGAAAATGCAAAGGAAACAAAGGAAAAAGAAGGACTTGCTTTTCTAATGTTTAAATCATTCTTCCGTGCTTTCTACATATCGTTCACAGTTAATCATGTACAACTGCAAAATAGGATAACACTTATATTTTACAGCTGGAATTCAATGAGTTTCCATGAAAACAACTAAAATCTGGATTTCAACAAATTTTCTAGAGACATAGGTTAAAGCCCCTCAGACCCACTGCTGTTTTCATACAAGGGAGCAACCAGACAAGGCGTGACCATCTTAAGAAGTAATGTGCAAGAGCAGACTCACACTGAAAGTACCAAACAAAAAAAGGCAGAATTCAGATGACAGCATTAAAGGCAGTGATATGTTGAAATACCTCAGAATGCTTCTTTCTATGGGCACCATTATGTTGGAAGAGATCTGTGAGTCAGAAAATCAAAAATAAACCAAGACAGTTACATAAAATGTTTCAGGTTTTTCTGTGGGGTGGTCTGGATTTTCTGGTACACTAGGTGTGGTAGATCAAGTAGTTTCACTTTCCATATGTGTAATTTTGCACTAAGCCCTGCTCTGTTGGGAAACTAGAGGCATTACACTTAACGAAACTAGACAGTGACCTTCCCTTTCTGTCCCAAGCAGAGTCTGAGAGATAATCATTCACACTTAATGTTATTTTAATGTTTTCCAGTGAAAATAAAAATAACATATCTGTTATTCTGTGCTGCAAACAATCCTGATTGCCTCCACAGCTAAGAAAAATAGCACCTGCCTCTTTGGGCTTTCATGGCTATTGTTTTTTGTAATAGCTGGCATTTTTATTTCAGGAGGACTTCATAAGTGGGAACTTGTTATGCAGGTACAGTTGAATGCTTAACCTAGATAAATCAGATGCCATCAGTTCTATTGTTTTCCCCTCTTCAAATATTTTGAAATGTTCAAGGACAAACTATCAGAAATAACCATTACCCTGGTCCTGTGGAAAACAAACAATTTAAATATCCCACCTCACAGCATCATAAACCCAAATGATAAAGTATTAAAATATCTGTACCTTGCTGGGGGCAGGAGAGTTAGGAAGACCCTTTAAGTGACTGAACAATAGAGAAAGGGTAGATCATAGCCTGTACTTTTATGTTAGATAAAATAAATCAGTCTTGGAACAAATCTGCAGGAAACTAGTCTTGATTAATTCCTATTACTAATTATTATTTAAATATAAAAGATTTTCACACTTCATTTAGGAACTTCATGTGTTCCAACGCAGTGTTGTATGAAAAACATCAGCACAGAAAACATCTTATTTTTGTTTTCTTTTCTTCTGCATAAGTAAGCAAGAACAAGGTCTGTGCACTGCTTGTAATAATTACTGACTGTTCTTTTCTAGTACTGGACATAGGGAAAAACCATTGAGTGTTTTCAGCAGTTGATAATTCTTTTTAGTGAAATGACCAGATTTCAGCAATATCACTTCACTTATTCTATTTATGACACAGTGTTCTGCCATAAAAAGAAAAGAAAAGAAAAGAAAAGAAAAGAAAAGAAAAGAAAAGAAAAGAAAAGAAAAGAAAAGAAAAGAAAACAGGAAAAAAAAAAAGACTGTTGGGGGAAAGGTTAGACTCTAAACAAAATTGACAACATTAAAATGTTACTAAAATAAAGTTGCAAAAAATTTTTGTTCAACTCAATTTAACTAATTTATGTGTCTGCCACCATCACATTTTACATTCCCAATTACTTCGATCAGAATTTGCCTTCTTTTTCCCCTATTACATGTGGGAATAGTAATCTTATAAAATATGCTTCATATTAGAGTTATTTCAAATTATTTCAAATTTTAGTGTTTTAAATACTTTCAAAAATATTTATTCTCCTAATAAGAATCTATTGTATTTTTGTTTATAATTTACAGTTAATTAAGGCATGTTAGATTCAGTGTTGCTCCTTATTAATTTCATCGCTACTTATTCAATAATTTAACAAAAACAAATAGCATATCTAATCACAGAATCACAGAATCACAGAATCACAGAATCACAGAATCACAGAATGACCCGGGTTGGAAGGGACCTCGAGGATCCAACCCCCCTGCCTAGCAGGGCCACCAAACATACACATTTACTAGATCAGGTTGCCCAGGGCCCCGTCCAACCTGGCCTTGAACACCTCCAAGGACGGGGCATCCACAACCTCCCTGGGCAGCCTGTTTCAGGGCCTAACCACTCTCCTAGTAAAGAAGTTCCCCCTAACATCCAACCTAAATCTTCCCTCCTTCAACTTGGATCCATTTCCCCTAGTCCTGCTATTGTCAGCCCTTTCAAAGAGTTTACTCCCCTCCTGGGTGTAGGTTCCCTTCAGGTATTGAAAGGCTGCAATGAGGTCTCTCCGCAGCCTTCTCTTCTCCAGGCTGAACAAGCCTAACTCCCTCAGCCTGTCCTCATAGGGGAGGTGCTCCAGCCCCCTGATCATCTTCGTGGCCCTCCTCTGGACCCTTTCCAAAATCTCCATGTCCTTCTTGTACAGAGGGCTCCACACCTGGACACAGTACTCCAGATAGAGCCTCACAAGAGCCGAGTAGAGAGGGACAATCACCTCCCTATCCCTGCTGAACACCCTCCTCCTGATGGAGCTCAGGATCCCATTTGCTTTGACTGTAAACTGAGCTGTAGCAACATACTGTTGAGCAATTGCTTCTGTTTAGTTGTTGACAATGTCTAATTCAATGTTCATTTTATTTCATTTATTTCATTTCATTTAAGACCAGTAACATTTACTTGTACCAGTTGCAGAACAAGATCCTAGCATAATAATGGCTAACAGCTTTGCACAAATGAAGTTTAGAAGTGGTGTTTTTCAGGCAATAGTTGCATCATCAATTATCAGTTTTGATATAATAAATACCTTCTCGAACATTTGCTCTTCCTTTTTCCTTCCTCATAATTTTACTGTTATGCTGGCTATTTTTTTTCTTTTACAGTTACGACTTTTTTTGTAGAAAAGTACAAAGCGTTGCTTTGAAAAATCTTATAGGCCTTTCTAAAAGCAAGGAGCAATTACAGTAACAGTTTCAAATATAAACAAATTGTTTTCAGTAATTACTTTCATAACATATTTTACTGTCTTTGTTGTCTGATTCATTTAAAGCACCTTTGATGAGATAACAATTGTTTGTCTGAATATATATGCAATACTTCCTTCAAACACTTTTTGGACATTCATTATGTCAATATGCAGCAGGTTGCCAGAAAGCATAAATTAAAAAACAAAACAAAACAAAAAAACACAATTGCTAGATCAAAATTCTGTACTGTAGATAAAAGAAATATTTCTCTTTTTGATCTTTCAGAACCAACAAGAAGTATGGACCACCACCTCTGGCCCATGAACACTTCTGGGAGTACCCAGCAACAGAACACGGACAGAGCAAGACGATCTTCATGAAAACTACAGGAGCTGACTGGTGGTAGAAATCACCCCCAATTCTCACTTGGATCCAGGACTTCAGTATCAAGACTTCACTGTACAAACTCAACTAATTCATTCAGGAGGGGTCATCATGAGGCCTTTTGTCCAACCTCCTGCTCAGAGCAGGGCCAGATCAGAGATAAGCACATGTTACTGAGAGAATTTTCTATTTGGGTCCTGGAAACCACTGAGGATGGAGGTGATCCTGCATCTCTGGATTGCCTGTACTAATGCTTCTCTGTACTCCTGGTGAAAAGACATTTTACTTAAACTGTATGATTACTGTAAACTTGCAAAACTTACCAGCAAAATAACCAACCAAAAAAGAAATATACTTTGTATACAAGATCAGGCATTTATAGCTATTACTTTTTCAACATAGACAGAACATCCAAAGAACTGAGGGCATTTAAATTAAAAACCATGAAGAATTCAAATCTTAAAATAATTTCTCAATCCTTAAAGTAACTTAAAAAAAAAATGTAGAATAAGAAAACACTTGAAGATTTTAACCTGTTATGACTTTCACTCTTTGGCTTTTTTAATTAGAACTTTATATGCCCTACTTGTAATCGGAGAGCCACAGAGCTTCTTGATAACACAGTCTTTAAAGACCTAATTTATTTTCATGAAGACTGCTAAGAGGATGGGAAAAAAGTAATTAACTATTATCTCCTTTTTTTTTTTCCTAATAACCATAAACTTATTAAATGACTAATAGTCAAAGAGTCCAGATGCCATATCCATTTTAGTACCAATTAATTCTGAATGCTTAAAGAGAAATGTGTGAGTAAACAAAACCATAAAATTATTTACAGAACTATAATTGTTCACTGATACATTAGTGGTAGCATATGCACGCACACTGACTTTCAAATGGATTTTCCTATTCTTTTGGCTTTTATGAATAAGATATACTGCTCAATGCATTAAGATATCAAGAACTACAATATTTTTCTGCTCATATTTGTCTAGGGATCTTCCAATCTCTATGGTGTGGCTTCAGCAAACCATGCTTAAGTCTTAAGTAACAATGGATTTAGTCAGTAGTTTTTGAAGACCAGCTGATCAAGAATTGTGCTGTTGGTTTTACTTTAAAAGAAAAAGACACTGTTTGCTAAACAACGTATCATAACATTAATCTCAATTCTGCAAAGAATATTTCATAATTGAAAGTGGACATCCAAAAGGGAAACACTTCTATTATACATTTAAAAAATGTCTTAGAAGGTGTGACAATGTGTATGATCTAGAAATGCTATTTTAGTGGTTTTTATCTCAACTTTAAATGCTCAACTACCTAGGCAATTGCATGCATATTTACACAGTTGTCATCCATTAGAAGTTTAAACAGTGAGAAACATTTGTAGGTTTGTTTGTTTGATTTTGATTTTACGTTGTTATTGGGTTGGGTTTTTTTATGTCTACTGCATTACTACATGCACTACTTTGAAAAAAAAAATCCAGTCATAACTCACTCCTCCCATCAGCATCACTTTACCTTTTTTTTTTTTCCATTAGTAGAGCCCAGAATTTACAAATCAGAAATTTCTTTCTGTAAAGCTGATATTTATGGTAAGTAATGTATTCAGTAGAATACAAAATTTCTGAGGAAAAAGGAAAAAAGACTTTTTACAGGACTGAAAAAGAGAAGATAAGCTACATTTTCCTCAAATCAGATAATTAAAATTGTAAAGCACTGTTCTAAGAACAGTTTTAGTCTTCTGGAGAAAATGCATATTCATGCCAAACTTAAAAATTTGTCATCGGAGACTTTGAGGATAATCAGTGAAAAGTAACCAAGTCTAAATAAATTTAGTGTTTTAACTTGGAGACTAATGATCTCCCAAAACTGAAAAAATGCTGTGACCTAAGTCTTCTAACTACACTTATTCGGCACTACTTTCAAATGGCCCCTTCTATTAATGTTAGCAAACAGCTTTGGAGTTGTAATCTCTGCAGAATGGAGAGAAAAATGCTCACTGAAAGTTGCAGTGTTATTCTAGTTCTTCTAACACACACTACTGAACTTTTCAGAGTTCAAGCGTTCACAGAGTGAGCACATTAAATGTTATCTTTGGTGGAGTGGCTATTGATGGCTTTCCTAAAGGAAGAGGAGCATGCTTTGTTATAGGCATACAAAGGCTACTACAGCAGATCTTTGATGACTTCATGCAATCAGAAGATCAAATAAGCTTCATACCTCCCCCACCGCACCCTCAGCATCATGTGACAAGAGTGCATTCAGCTATTTAGAATGGTTTAATCCTCATTTATAGTCTTGTTATATATCAATAATACAGCCAAGTCATATCACAAGTTGGCTCCTTGCAGTTCAAAATTAGTCCCTTTAAATAAGATGTAATTTGAAGAGTAACTGAGGTAACTAAGTTAATGAGCATAGGTTACGTAAGACTTTGTCATGGAATGTGCTTGACCTTTTTTTTTAAATTGAAACTGCTATAAACCATTTCTATAGGATAAGAAAATAAGTATATTTAATACTCAAGAGTCTTTTGGGAAATATTTATTTTAATAAGAAATATTAATTAAAATACGTTATTGAAAATATTTCCTCCTTGACACAGTTTGGTACAAGCAATTGCACACCTATTTTGTAAATAAACTTTATATGTATCAGAACTGTCAAAACTATAGATGGTATAATGGAATTTAGAAAATTGTGCCGCATGATTAGAAAAGAAAGAAAGTAATTGTATCGGCAAGCCTTCTATGTAAAGGCATTTTTAAATCCTTTCATTCTGAAAGACTATGCATTTCCTTTCAGCTAAAGTCAGAGACATAGCTTCTTATTTCAGTTCATTTCCTTTCTTACTTCATCATACTGTGAGAACCCTTCTTGGTTTTCTGGCTCAAAGCTTGCTTCCTGAGGTATTTCTTTTGATAAGACTGTCACTGATTTATGGAGGAGGCAAGTGATGGGTGGTACCATGTGACAATTGACATCATTTTGTGGACATTCGAAAGTACCTTCCTTCAGAGCTATTTGAAGGGAGTGCTCAGGAGTGGTGGAAGATCTGGCCTGTGACTAAATAGCTCCAGCTTGGTATGGGAAAAATGGGGAATGATACCAGCATGTCCTGTGAAAAACGGGATGCAGGTGGGCATCCCTGCTCCTTCTTATCTGCTGGCAAGGCCCAGAAGATGGGAACAAAGGAATGTCTGCTGAGATCCCAGAGCCAGAAGCTGTCACTCCAAAGAGAGCTGACTCAACCATTTTGGACTTATAAATGAGTCTGTACTACCATTGAAAATTGTCGCTGTGGTCACCGTCATCATCAAGGGAACAATGCCTGACTACCCACCACTACTGAAGATCAGTAACTGAACTACAAACCATGCTGGATCCATGGTGGTGACTATCTCCCTCTTGCTTCCTACAAAGACTCCTTGCTTCTATTTCATATCTTTACTATCGCCTGCCTTCCCTTCTACATCACCCTACATCGTAATAGTGTCCATCCTCCCCTTCCCCATCTCCCTGATTAAGATTTGTAATTAACTGGTCAGACCAACATTTGAACCATTGTTTCTTAATCTCACGCCAGGTATACATATGCCAAAGAACCTCCTCTTCCTCCTATAAATTGGAGTGGGACACATACCTCGGAGAAAAACAGTATCTATAAATTAAGGCTTAAATTATAAAACATAAAATAATTCAGGAAAATAACAGAGCTGGAAAAACTTCAAAGGCATGCACATACAAAAATTGTTCTCTTCAGTTAAAAAGAATTCTCTTTGGGCTGTTTGTTTCCTACATTATCTTTATAACATTACTGATTCAATTATACCCTAAAGCTATCTCAGATATTATCATGAAAGTATTAATGATGGTTATCAAACAATGATTTTCCTAATTACTATGATGCTGATTTTCCCATAAAATTCAACTTGGGATTCACTTGCCAACTGCCTAAGATGAAATACACATATTTTTTCTTCAGAACTCTCAAAATAAAGGTCATTTATGTCAAACAGTTATGTTCATTCTTTCCATGGAAGCAGTACGTGTAAAGAAAGTAACTTGATTTTTCCTGTTTTATAAACTTTGTAATAAATATTCAGTTCGTGGAAAATTTAGGCTAATCCTTCAGGGCCAGGATCACACAGTGATCACGATGATAAATGTTACAGATAATACACAGAGTTTAAGCCAGAACTTCCTGGCAGAATGTCTTATATACTGAAATTTACCCACAGAACAAGTACCAATAGCACCCTGACATAAGCTACATCTCCTTCTTAGCACTTTAGAGACATCACAGGTCTGGGAGAAATTTCTAATGCTTTAAAGGAAAAGGAAAAATGTAGCTTATGAACAGAGAACAGCTATTCTACTATTCTTTCTAATTTTATCCTATTTACAGCACAAAAATATATATGAAAAAAAACCACATATGAACCAATACCTACACAAATAATGAGTAAATTGTGAGTATTCCTGCTCATAAAGTTCCATGTAACTGGATAACATTGCCACAGTGTCACATTATTGATTCACTGCACTTTATTTTTACTAGTCTGCATGAATTTTGATACAACTAAGGCATTCACACCATTTGTACTTTTGAATGCGTTCAGTTGAATGATGACTCTGTGATCCAGCCATGCCCCTCATCTGCTACAGAGCCTGGATAGACTTATAATGCTCTTCTGTCATTCACAGTATAAGAAAATCTCTCTCAGGAAAATAATAATATCTTAAGTTAACTTCTTTAAAAATACCACAAACACTCACACTCTAATACATGATGTATGAATCTTCTTTTATGTTTCAGAACATACAAATGCACTGAAGCAAGGTGATGTAATCTTTTTGGATCTCAGCAAAGCTTTTAATACTGTTTCTCAGAATATCCTTCTGGACATAATGTACATTATGCATCTAGACAAAAAAACGAAAACAAAAAAACCCACAAAACAACAACAACAACAAAGAAATGCAATTAATGCCTGACAGCTAAGCTCAAAGCATTATAGTAAATGTAGTTTCATTAAGCTAGTGACCAGTGGGGCTTTGGAGGATTCATTTCTGGGCAAGTTTTCTTTAGTGCTTTCATAAATGGCTTGGATAGAGGGTTTGAAGGCATACTGTTTTTGGATGACACTTAACTGGGAGGAGTTGCTGATTCCTTCAGAAGTAGAGAGGTCATGATGAGAAATCTTGACAAATTAGTCAATCAACAACAGTATGAATTTTGTCTGAAACTGACAAGGAACTTGTTGACACAAACAATGGAACCTTAAGGACTGTTTGAAACAGAATTGAGCGTTAGCGACTCAAGTTGTAAGTTATAAGATCTATGGACTCTTCTGTGGTGGCAGAGTGGATTGTTATCTTCACTTTCTCTCATGGCTCCTTAGAGTTGATAGAAATCAGAAAAGTGAAAAATCAACTGAGGAGGGGATGCATGACCACCAGAGATCCTCGTTGAAAATTTCCAAATCTTCTAGACATATGTGAGTTGCCACACCACAGGCAGTCTTTGACCAGCTGGACTATTTAAGGCTGAACTGCACTTTTAGCTTTGCCAACCCAGGGCCCACGAATTGAGATTCCAGGCTCAAGACAGTGATGGATCCAGGAGTGCTATCTATCTCTAAATTTCTCTTTTCCTGTCTCTCTTTCTCCTTTTTCCTCTCAGTCTTCTTCTAAACATTTTTCTTTAGTAGCCATTGCCCAAATTTGCCTTAAAGTAGTTTTTAAGGAAATAATACCAAGTACCCTTATCCATAATGCTTATTAGTTGTTGTTGCAATGTTGTCTAATTTTGCTTCGTAGTTGAATAGTTGTTGTTAGATATCTCAATAAACTATCTTGTATTATTCCTAAATCGTTGCTCCCACAACCCTGTCAAACGGAGTGCACTATTCAGATTATAAAAATTCACCTTCCTCACAGCCCATGAAGTGGTGTGAGACAAAGTTTAACAAAAATGAGTGCTGGACTCTGTACTTGAACCACAGCAATCCTTGGATATATCTACAGACTGGGGGGAGAGAGGCTGAAGAGTAGTGCCTTGAAAAGAGATCTGGGGTGTTGTGGCCACAGCAAGATGAATGTGAACCAGCACCATGTCCTTTAGCCCAAAAGAAAACATTTGCATGCCTTCCACTTCCATTTACATTTGTTTAAGGAGGATTGAGAATATAAGTGACATTACTACAAAAAATGAAATATTTTTGAAACTTAAAAAATATATATTTGAATAGTTAACATTATTGTATTTTTTGTTTTAAAACAATAATTAACTACCCTGTGCTGAATAAACTATGCCATCAAATTCACAAGTTGTGAAGAAATAACACTATAGCGTACTTCCGTTGGAATGGGCTTGTATACATTTATATTTTTAAATATATTGTAAAACTTATATAGAATATGTGTGTTTATTCACTGGGTGGAACCATCTAATCTTGATTTACAGAAAGTCCCACAGTGTAGTATGATTTGTAACTCAGATGTAGACAAGATTTTACAAAATATTTTACTGGTAGTTTAGTGCATATTCTAATCTCCGTAGCTAATTTTACACATCAATACATAAAATGAATTCACAATTCATTGCAGTGAAGTACCTCATTATAACACAAGACACCAATCTCTGCTACATGGAGTACCTTCTGAATGGCTGCAGATGATCCCACATTCTTCCACTGAAGAACGGAATTACCTGGCTGTGCTTGTAATGCGATTATATATGTTGGCAAGCAACAATGAAAAATATACAAGGCATATTACAGTAGCATCCTCAGAATATCACCAGTCAGAATATCATTCTGATCTTGTTAAAGATCAAATAAAGGTCTTGTATTACAAGGAAGAAAAGAATAAGTCTGAACACGCTCTGGAATATATCCCCGCAGACACACAGCTCTTTTCTGAGTAAGTGCGTAATATGAGCATCTTCTGCAAATTCTTACTTACAAATAACATAATGAGACATAAAAATGGGAACCTTTTTGATGTACCTGCTGTTTAACCAGAATGTACTCCACTGGCCAGTAAAGTAAATCTGTGCATTTGAATTAATGAAAGTTGTACAGGGTTTATGTGGCAATGTATATGTAATGGGTGACCATAGCCCAGCTGCTGCTGTATGTTGGTCTCCAGCTTGTACCTAAAGGAACGCACTTCTGGCCAAAGCCGAGACAATGGACATCAACTGGTGGTGTCTCTGTAAGAATATGTTTTTAAAAGGGTAGAAAGTGCTGCACAACAGCTATGAGAGATAGGAGTGAGGAAATGAGAGAGAAGCAGAGCTGCGGGCACCAAGGTCAGTGAAGGGCAGGAGGAGCTCCAGATGTGGAGGAGAAGTACTCTACAGGCTAGGATAGACCCATGGTGGAGCAAGTGACAGCGAGTGACGGATGAATGATCAGAGATGAACTGGCTGCAGCCCTCATGCCTCATTCCCCTGTGCTGCTTGATGGGAGGAGGGAGAATAGGGGGGATGGAGGACAGATGTTTTTAGTTTGCTCTTAGTTTCTCATTGTCCTTGTCAGTTATCAATAGGGAATAAATTACAGTTATCTTCCTATGCTGAATCTGTTTTGGAAGTGATGGTAATTGCTGAAGATCTCCACCCTTTTCACTACCAATGAGCCTTTTCTTTTGTCATATCCTCTCTCCTTGTCCTGTGAAGGAGCAGGGGAGGGAGAGTGGTGTTTTGGGCACTTGATCACCAGTAAATGTGAACCTGCCACACAAGTAAATTTAGTTTTGCTACAGATTCCATTAAGATGCGATTAGTGTTAGCATGTGAGATTAGAATGTGCCACCAGGTTTTGAACACATTTTTCAGAATGCAACATTTTTAAGGTTATTTTCTCAGAAAAGCAAATTGATATAGTTTGATAAGTCAACAACCACTGGAAAAAACAGCCACAAAAATCAAAACAGGAAAATGAACTTCTTAACATTTCCTATGAATGAATCAGTGCCTGTTTATTGAGATTTATGGAGACTGAAAATGCACAGTGTACAGCACTGAATTCTTTGGGGAATTTTTATTCAGACTTGTTTTTAAGAAATGTTTGCAACTTGGAAATTGATTTTTCAATGAGGTTAAAAACAAGAAGCTTTACAAATGAAAATGAAGTTTATTCAGAAACAAAACAAAAAAACAAAAAGTGTTCTTCAACCCCTAATGAGTTAACTAAAATCGTGGTCCCAAATAGGCAAGCCAGGTTTTTACTTAGAATTTCTGCATCTGATAAAGGTTCATTAATTTTCCTTTCTGACCAAGCACTTGTAAACTCCAAAATGTTCATGACTAAATTCAAAGATTCTAGAAGCACATACTGTTTTATTGAGCACAATCAAATTAAAGAAAAAAGTAATAATAATAATAAAAAAGAATGCAACAAATAAAATAAATATAAAATAAAGTGTGTTTACAATAAAGAGTCAAAGCCTCTATAACCGAGGCTGTGAAGAGTGGATGCCGGATGCAGCATACTGGAATAGCCTTGGGATAATGGGACATAGACTGTAACTACAGATTCTGTGGCAATAAACATCAGTGGTTCATTAAACAAATGCAGACCCAGAACTTTCCAAAACCTGTCTTGAGGGCAACAGGCCAAAACAAACATTTTAAGACATTTGAAATGCAACATATATTTGATAATTTGCAAGTTATCTAAACCTGAAGATCAACAAAGAAATCCAAAGTGAAAAGAAAAACACATTAACGTATTCTGTGGTGAGAAAGATGAAAACTTCAGCTTTAAACTTCTCCCAGCAAAGGACTCAGAGTGCTGGTGACTCACTCTGCTGCCAACTTTCAGCATAGAGAAGTGGCAAAAGTGTGAGATGAATGCCTGAAAAAGGGGTATAAATGAAATGTGTGTGTAGCAATTGTGATACCTTTATTGTGACTTTTATTATATTAATACTTCTTATTCTTTTTTTTTGCAATAATTAAACCTAGATTGATACCCACTCATTATTTCAATTACACTCGCAATATAATCTTTATTTTACATATATATACTACACCTTTTTAAACAACATAAACATTCCAGTATTAACTCTACGTTGAAAAGCAACTAATAAGTATACAGAAAACGGTCACTATTTCTAAATGAGTACAAATAATATAATATATTATATATATAATATATTATATATATAATATAATATCTATTTTTCCAAATTAAAAAACAAACAAACAAACAAACAAACAAAAAAGTCCACCATTGTAGCGCACAGAATTACATTTTCAAGAAAATAAAATATTTTGTTCAGCATCTCATTGGTGTGCCCCCAGAGAAAAACCCTGACACCAAACAAGGTAATTTTTGTGAATACCTCCTAGTGGAGTTCCTGTTATATCAACCCAGAATGTAGATGAGCCTCATTTTTAGATAGCCCCTGTTCATTTGTTTTTAAGTTACACTATTTAAGATGAAGATAAACTTCTCATCTTTCTTTCAAGTAAATATAGTATTTCTTCAAATGATCTGCTTTATGTTGCTGGAATTATTGCATTTGTGTATGAAAATGTTTTGTTTTTATTTAAGACATTTATCTCCTTCACATTCTATTTCCTCTTGGCCCAAACATTTTTGTTTTGTTTTGGGGTTTTTGTTTGTTTGTTTGTTTTTGCTGTTGTTGGTTTCTGTGCTTTTTGTTTGGCTTATTTATTTATTTATTCATTCATTCATTCACTTATTTTATTATTATGTACTTCTCCTTTTGGCACACCTTTTTGCCCTCAACTCCAGGCACTTTGGCACATTGCAACTCTCTGTTATGATTTGGGAAGATTCATAAAACTATCCCAGATACATGAAACCTAAAATACACAACTATCACGTTGGGCTCACCATGTATTTTAATCTTGATTATCTTCATTATACTAAGAATGTTCTGGTTCACTAATTTTACAAATCAGTACAGCAAACACAGAAAAACAGTTTTTCTCAATAGGTCAGTAATAGTTAAGTCCATATTTTTCAGATATAGTCAGATGTGAACTAACTGTTGTAAAATACCATTGAAATCCCCAGACTGAATTCACTGCATGGAAACCTAATCCAAATAATATTTGATCTTCTTTATTTTAGGAATAAGGACATGTCCTGACTTCTTAAAATGAGGCACTGAGGACCAAAGAACTAGAAGTGGCTTCAGTTGATCACAGATGCCCTGAATGCTACTGTTGTCTATAACCTCACAATCATATTTCTTCCTTAACGTTTTGTTTTATTGATTCCATTAAACGGTTGTCTATTGAGGCAAAAACTAGCTTCTGGGTCTTACAACAAAAATCGAGATTTGACCACAGGCTGCGGCTATCATCACCCTGCCAGCATGTGCATGACATCTATGAGATTAGATGAGTTGCTGATTTATTTCTTTGGAGGCATTACACACACTTTTTTGTCTCTTTCTGATGACAGCTGAGCTAAATGGGAGGCTTTGGGTCAAGACATGGAAAACAACAAGCGGACATGCAATTTTCCATTGATGTGAGCTTTATGGTTTAGTCACAGTCAAATTTGGCACGGATGTACCACTGAACAGCACTATGGTAAATTCTTCTAAAAAGATGTGAAAGTCATACCTCTTCGATCCCAATTTAAATTCCAATCTTGAAAGACTTCTTAGCAGGGAGAAAAATATCTGTATTAATACACATTCATCCTTTGGCCTATATTTGTCTTCATGACGTGCAAATTCTTCATAAATAAGTAAAATTATCCTTTTCCTTTGCTAAGCACTGGAATCCACCATATCAGTTCTTTTCCAAGGGGAATTACAAGCAGTTGAATTTGCTTTTACTTCCTCAGTTTATCACTCTTAACTGTCAGAAATTTCTTGAAGTGTATTCACCTGAAACATACTGGTGCATCTAAGTGCCTGCAGCCCCAGGCATTAATTAACCACAGTGTTATGTAGCTAAGCAGTCACTATTATATACTCACATTAAGCCTCATGCAATTGTATTCACTGCACAGAACAGTGCTTCAGCACCTTTGCTGTGTAAGCAGAATAGTTTCTCCAAAGCTAATGCATCAGAGTAAAGCATCACCAAAACAGATACTATTGTTTGCTCTCTGAGAGAATTATTTCAAGCCAAAGAAATTAAATCCAAGAAAAGCCTCTGTGATTACCTTCAGATATAGTGCTGCTTCCAACTTTCTGTAGTCAGGAGACAGGATGTATTTTCCGATATGCCATAGCCTGTTATGTATAGACACAGATTTTGGTTTATTCTGAATTCATCAATTAGCACATGCACAAATCTAATCTTTCAAATGTTAACAATAGAAAAGTTTCTCTGCGAGGGTAGACACCTCACTATTATTTATCAATGTTACAATATTAATTTAATTCTATTCATAGCATTTTCTGAACTGTAAATACTGTCTAATCCCTTTAGCCTTAAATTGTCCTGTTTTAAATTCATTAACCTTTATGTCACATAATTCAATTTAATTAATGATGCAATCACAGCAGCAGAAAATTAGACATATAAACAGAATATTGATCTTCAGTGAGTCCAAAACCCTTTGAAATCATGACAGATTTAACCACAGGTATATTTCCTGAGTAGTAATGTAATTAAGGGTAGGAAACTGTGGCCTTGGTAGCTAGTTAGATCAGCTACAAATAACGTTTCAAAAATCATTCTAGGAGCTTTTGTACTATTTTAAAAACAGCAAGTCATTCCCTTTTCCACATAGATACAGTTTAGAAATATTGTCCATTAAACAATGAAAACTGAATGATAAGTCATCAGACAATATTTACTCTCAACAGTACACTGCAGCAAGATTATGTTATTAAAATTAACATATTAAGATGGGTCTGTAGTATCATTCTGACAATATTTTGCCACAATACTTTCTTTTTCAAAACGCTAGAGTACTACTCTATTACGTCTATGTCGAAGTGTCACTGCTGCTGTAAAACTCCAACTTACCTGACCAAGGCTGCGAAAATCTATTTTGTAATCCATATTGAAATGAAACTTGTAGATGAATTATTTAAAAACCATAAATGTGACTATTGCATAACTTGAAACATTGTTCAAGTATAATCTCTTAACACAGTTAAGGCAACACATAGCTAACTGTAAATGAGTTAATTTTGTGCATGTATATGTTTATGTGCATGTAAATTATTTAACACTATGAACATTGGAGTATTTAAAAATATCAATCACACTATCTCAATTCTATTCTAGCACTGTTATAACACTCTTAATAGCCTGCATCAAGCAAGTGAAACGAAACTGATGCAGCAGTATGGTCTCTTACAGTATTCTCAGAGTTACGGCGCAGTGCAACATGCATTTCCAAACTCAAATAGAATAGGCTCAGCAGCTCTACTAAAATAATCCCAATTAGGACATGTATTTTGAGACTTCAATTAAGTAACTCTAGCACAGAGAAGATAAGTAAAACCTTCTGGGTTTTACTCATTTCTTGGAATCTTGTATTATAGCACTCTATGCTTAACATTTTACTCTTCAGAAAGTAGAGTTTTAATTTAATAGAGTTTTAATTGTCAAACCATGCTTGAATCTGAACTAAAAATCCTCATAGTTGAAAGAGATGGACTTTGAGCCAAATTGGAGAGGGAGAGCATCAGAACTGACCAACCTGCCATCGTCCTTCAACCACAGGAGGTACCAGAATCGATGTCAGTTACCCCTGTAAGAGGACAGAAAACAAAACAAATCTCAACTCAGTTAGAGAAGAAGGAAGAGGAGGAAGGGAAAGTAGAGGAAGAGGAGGAGGAGAAAGTAGAGGAAGCAGACGCTGTAAGAGAAGAGGAGGAAAGAGGTCCAGAGCAGCTCGATCCATGGAAAGCGGCCCTGAGTCTAGGGGAGGGGCCTTCAATAAGATCGCGGTCACCAACAAGAAGTCCTGAAAGAGCAGGAGGTGAGAAAGACATTGTTACTGTTGTTGATCGATCTCTAAAAATGAGTGAAATTAGAGGCCTGAGAAAAGACTTTTCATGACACCCGAATGAGCCTATCGTCACCTGGTTACTCCGATGTTGGGACAGTGGGGCCAACAGTGTGTGGCTAGATGGTAGAGAAGCTCGCCAACTGGGTAGCATTACTAGAGACTCAGCCATTGACAGGGGTATTGGTACATGCCAGAATGGATCCTTCACCCTCTGGAAGCGAAAGTTGTTAGCTGTAAGAGAAAGATAACCCCGTGACAGTTCTATTCTTAACAAGGAATTTTGTTCCTGAAAATCTTAACCACAACACTGTCCTCTATCTAACTAGAAATAATAAATTTTTTAATGATTTGGCACTTTTGAATTTGGTTGAGTCAGCATAGAATTACCTCATATGGACCTTAATGGAGTTTCAGAATGGGATTAATGATGTGAGATATAACACCTATACTGATAGTAACTGGTATCTATAGGAATATTAAGACAGGATCATGAGTGCTGAGCTCAACTGAATTTAGTTCCACAGAGAGTTTTAAGCCTCATTTTTAATGCTTCATCTTTCTCTTCTAGTCAGATTTTGAAACAACTGGAAAAGTCCAAGTGCTACAGAACCCAAACCACCTTCAATGTACAGATGTATAAAATGTTCACATGATTGAATTCTTAATATGTGGAGGTGTGACGTTATTTGAAGCCCAAATCAATCTTGTGAGGTTTCCGTAGGAAAGATAAACCTCTGGAAAAGATATGTAATAAGGATAATCTGAAAGTGTTTAGAAATAGCATAAGCCTATGAGGACTAATGTTTGAATTACTTTAAATACTACTGAAGGGAAAGCAAACGTAAATGTATTTGATCTGTATCGAATATATAAGAACATATATATATATGATATTGATATGTATCAAAATATAAGAACATCCAAAGTACAAACAGAAAGCAAATGGACACAAACATAGAAACGGTCCAGGTTACATAGAGATCAGAGACAAAAATACATAAACCAAAGTAAAGTTTTTTTAAAAAGTGAATTGCCCCAGAAGTCTTCCTTAACTAGCTCTAGCCCTGTGCACAGAGCCTAACTGATCCATACTAAATACTTAAATATTGATGTTTCCTTAATCTTCAGTTTACCAGTCTGGAGCTAGTCTAACCCTCAGGGCAAGCATTCAGGCTTCAGTTAGTTTCATTAATGAGAAAAAAGTATATATGAATTTTGTTGTTACTTCAGTTAAAGTCTTTTTGTCACAGCAGTCTTCCTGGGAGCTGGGGAAACAGTAGAGAGCCTCTGTTAACTTGTGAGCATTTCAAGTTACCTGCTACTCTTTCAGATGAGTATTCTCACCAAGATGTATACAGTAATTTTTTTCATAGACCTGGACTGCTGTTCAGCTGAGAAGAATGTAACTAACCAGTTGAAGGTACTCAAGTTGGAAGACACGGGCATATGTCAGGCTCCCTGCTCCCTGCTCCCCATGTTATCAGCTAGCATCTGAAGAAATTATAGCCTTACGAATTAAAAACTTCTGATTTTTTTCTTGCCTGCCAGGCCTTGAATACTTGGCTGGAGTCACATGGAGTGTTTATAGTGTGCGAAACAACAACAATAAAAAGGCACATCTTTTACACCATTGCCCAGTTTTGCTAGTGGAAAGAATTACTTCATCAATGCAGCTTCTGTCTGGGGGTAGAAGAAACATGATTAAACACCCTTTTGTCCTTCTCTGCCTCACACACCAAAAACAGAGGGGCTAGGACAAATCTCACTGAATACAGTTAGTAAACACAAGTTGATCATGAACAAGACTGACAGAGGAGGAGGGTAAATAGACACTTTTAATTATGATTTTAAGTTGTATTTAATGAATTTTCAATTGATTTCAAATCTGCCTATGTTATGCATTACAAATTCAAGTCCTCTGTTGGTTTGTTTTGTTTGTTTGTTTGTTTTAATCTTTGGATTTAACCTCAGACCCTTTTTCCTGCTCTGTTTCCATAATAATTTGAAGAAACTCACCTTTGAATGAGCACATTTGAATCACAGCCCTGAAAGTTGGGAAAAAAAGGGGAGGGATAAGTGGTCTGATTCTGTTATAGAATGATGGAGACAATAATTAGCAAATTCCATATTTTTGCTGTCTAACTGTCTCAACATGCTACAGCTGTTGATGGCATGGGAAAGGGAGCACACCATCTGCAAGTTATAAGGAGGTGGGAAACAATCACTAAATGTGCTGATGCAACAATACACAATATCAGAAATTAGAGTTTCATGCCACCATGTTTGAGAGAGGTTCACAGGCAAAAATGTCGAGTTACAGGATTAGAAATATGTTTGCCCAAAGCTCAAATAGTGGTTTTGGTGTGAGTAGTGCTTGGAACCTACACATCTGTATAAATCAATGATTTTGCATTCTTTTTGCCATAGAGTACACTCTAAGCAAAATAACAAAATATGCACTATCCTAATACTGTTTCTAGTCAAACAGAACGGAGCCTAAATTTCTTTTTCTTTCTTGGAAAATAACATAAAATAAGTTTACGTTATTTAACAACTAGGTGAATGAAGTGCAAATTCCACACACTCATTCACCCACCCCACCACTAATGACATCACTCTGCTGCTTACCATAACTCAATATGATCTATTTTTGTATGCAAATGGTGACAGAATCTTCCAATAACAAAAAGTTGGACTACCAAAATTAAAGAGGGTCAGCATCTGACCTGTCTCAGAATCAACATTTTTCATTTTATTATCCATAAAAGAGAATCTTTTGCCATTCACACACATAGTATCTAGAGTCACTGTATAATTTGTTTCTTCAAAATGCATATTAAGAACACTCAAATCTTTGTAGGACTTAGTCTTATTTAATAGTTAAAAAAAAATATTATGTGAGAAACTTTACTTTTCTTCCATATTTGAAAGGTGTCTTTAGTCCATACAGAGTTAAATGAAAAGTTAATATTTTAATGTGACTTCTGTGTTATCAGAATTCAGAATTCAAGTTTTCTTATATTATTAAGGAAGTTACAAGGTATAGATTAAAGTCCAGTGGCTCCAGAGACCTTTCTGCCTCAGACGTCTCGTGTATTAATGAGGTCTTTGGGAAGATAATGTTAAAATTCAGTATCCAATAGGATGGTGAACATTGTCTCTAATGAATTGAATATCAGCACTGAAGAGATTTCTTATATATATTCTGCAGCTGGGACACTTATTCTGAGACCTTTGAATTGATTACGTGTATTTCTTCATTTGGCATTCACTTATTCTTTTACCAGAAATCTATTCAGGACTGGAACATCTGAGAATCTGTTTCCGGCAACATGAAAAACACAGATAAGTACAATACCTGTATTGTCTGAAGAAATCAATGCATACAAACTTCCCAGAGCCATTTAGCCCTTCTACTAAGGACAATATCAATGAAATGAATCACTGTCATTTTTTTCATTGATAAGGTGGGTGTCTCAGGCTAAGCATTTGGAATTTGGGGCAAACTTTTGATGTCTGAGGAAGAAAAATAATTCAGTTAAGTCTGCAGTTCCACAAAGGCTGAAAAGGAAGCTCTTATCTAATGCACTGTTCAAGTAGAATTAACTAAAGACTAAAACACTATAAAAAAAAATTTGGCAACAATCCAGTAGTGAATTAAGAAAGAGATCTTATGGAGAGAACTGAGCTATTTAAAACAGTTCTCACAAAATGTAAAGTCAAAACCAGCTGGCAAGACTCTTCAGATTTTATGTCTTACTGTTTGAAAATGGCTCATCATATGCAATGGACACAGATATTCTCCATTACAACACTTTCTGACATTTTGAATCTGCACTCCTTTAATGACATGACAATGCTAGAATATCTATATTGGAAGTGGGTGAAGGCTAACATTCCAAGTTCATTTTGGAGGGTTTTTTTGTTTATGATGGGGATGAAGATGGTGAATATTATTATTGTCACTTCTGGAGTCAAGTTAGAAATTTCGTACCTGTCTAGATTTGATAAGAGTCATCTAGTTTTACATTAAATCAGAATTATTTCTTTCATTTTCAACTTCATCATTGTAGAACAAGTGAGAGGTGCATCCTAGAAAATCATCATGTTACCTCAGAATACTATGTTCATAAAAGCAAATACAGAACAGGAAAAGACATAAATTTTGTAAGTTCTTTAAGTGGTTAATAAAGGAAGAATTAGGATTTTCCTGTACAGTTCTGTCACCCTGCATCAATACAAGACATTTTCTATAGATACCATTTGTTTTTCCAGTTTATGCTGTGCCAAGTATAAAACTTACTAATACTGCAGCATTATAGATTGGCAAACTGAATTTGGAGCCTTCTCCAAAACAGATTTGGTCCCCATTTCTGGAAGTACTTCATTAAACATTCCAAGGCTATCCATGTAAGCCATAACACAGTCAGGAAATTTCTCATGCCAAGGTGTGCGCTTTTGTTGAGATAAATTTTAGTTATTTGGAAAATTGCAAGCCCAAGTTACAAATTTCCTTTAAATTGCAAACATTTGGGAAACATCACAAAATATCTTCATTTGATTTAACAGTGTCACCATTACTGATGTCTTCCTTGATCATTTTAAAGAGGGCTTTTAAATGTGCCTGAACTACTTTCCTAGTGTCCTTATCCAATAGAAAAACTCAGATCATCTACCAAACTCTGTGAGTAAAATACTGAAAAATGGAGAACCCGCGGGATACTGAGTATTGAGTACTTGTAAAGGAAATGTAGGGGGAAAAAAGCCATGACCTATACTTTATTCTTCTGGAAGTATATAGTATCAGTATCAAAAGAACCACTGCAACTGTTTACACTCCAAAAAATTGTAGCCAAGCTTCTAAACTGAACAAAGATAGTATAAGCGTTCTTCTAGTCTGAAAACTTTGTCTAATTGCAAGGTGAAAACATCCCATTTTCTGAAGGCCTTTAAAAAAAAAAAAAAAAAAAAAAAAGAGGGAGAGAGGGAGACATAATACATCCATTCACTGTAATTCCCTTCTTAGCCCCAGTGTGAGGCAATACAAATAAGACATGAAGTCAGAATCTCAACGTATGTGTCTTATCACATTGATCTTCTGCAACTCAAAGGAGCTCATAGTGTCATTTCACCATACAAATTCGAGGTTCACTAATTACTCATCTGGGATGCAAGAGTTATGTCCAGACTCTTACACAACAGCAGAAATTTCATGCTCACTTCAACACATCTGAGGCACGAAAACAGAGGGCATGTAATTCCAAGGTGCTTTTTCTATCAATTACAGTTCTAAATTGCAACTAGATCACATATCAAATTTATATATATATAATGAGTAATTCATCAACTACAAAATTATCATATGAAAATAAATATGTTGATGTTTATATTTTGGAGAAAAAGCAACTGAGTGGATCTGATGCTGGGACTATTCACAGTGAAGCTTTGTCCTAAGACACAGGTTGAGATTGTTACTCTCCTCTCTCCTCAAGTACGTTGCATTCATTCCAACACAACCTTTTCACTGAATCCACAGGTCTCCACTGATACTTCAAGAGATTGTTCTCTAGTATCTGTTGGAGAGATGAAGCATGGCTGAAGATCTTTCAGATTATGTGAGTCACATTAAGTGCACTTTCCTAGTTCTGAGTAGGATGACGGTAAGGACTTAACACAGTAACAAATACAGGAAGCCAAGAATAAAACTGTACTAGTATTAAGAGTATTTTCTGATAACACATTAATTGAGACTTATCCATCTCTGAAGATTATTTCTTCTAGTACTTTTCCACAAGATGGCCAAGCAGTTTGTAGCACAGAAATAGCTTCCCACATGCAGCACCATAAATTTGAAAGCTAGAAGAAAATAATCTAAAATGTTTCAAGACAAAAATAATGCAAAACCTTTACATTTCTTACTACATTCATGTTATTTCCACTTAATGACACTGAATCTAACCCAGGTCTATAAAAATTACAGTAAGATGCTAAATGTTTATGGAACTAGGTAATTAAAATCAGGAACCTGAAAAAAACAGTTACCCTTCAGTAATTCTGATGCTCAGCAAGGCATCTATATGAAAAGGTCAACATGTAAGGAAAACTCAAGAAATACCGTATTCTGGTTCTGAAGATGAACATCAAGAAAAAGGACATCACAGCAGAACATTCAGTTTTCCCAAATGACATTCTAAAGATCTTTGAATACATTATTGTTTATTCACATAGAAAAACAGAGTATCATAAAACAACAGAATGTTGTGAATATACAGGTTTATTTCACAGTACCGGAGAAAGCAAAATCTTTTAAAGAATCAACATATTAATGTCATTTAGTCAATGGAAGCACTGGAGACATTTATTCAAAAAGTCATTTAAGTTATTTAAACTGCATTAAGATTTTATTCCATTACAGAAGTCATAACGCAGGATCTGAAGAGCTTTCTTCACCACAGTTGCTTTAGCCTGTCGCGTCACCTGATTGCAAGAAATTTATTTTTCATTTAACTTGTTTTAGCTTAGGTTCTGCAAATACAGCATGATACAAACCTTGGTAAGTACTGCATAACATAAAGATTTTTATAGTGGAGCCATGTTCTAACTGTAACTGGGAACAAATAGAACGTAAACAAACTGTCTTGATAAAAGAATAAAACAATTCCAGGGAGATCTAAAAGTTAAGAAATCCTCACGAACACATATACTCTCACATGCGGATGCCTGCACACCCAGACTTCATGCTCTTCTGGGGGCTGATTTTGCACTGTGATTTCTCTCCCAGTCTTCTTGAAAAGGTGGAAATTTCTGAGCATGAAGAAGCCCTGGAAAATAACTACTGGTAGGTACTGGGAAATTCATGTAAAACAACCTTAAAATAAAATATATACATAGTAGTAGTAGTAGTAGTAAGAAGAAGAAGAAGAAATTAATAGGTAATATTACTATAACAATAATCTTTTGAAATATATCAATTTACTATGAATGAGGTTTTCTGTAGTAATTGGATAATTTGGATTATCTTTTTTCAGAATTACCATATTTGACAAAGGAACTACTGCTCTTAAGTCCGATACAAAAGGTGCATTTTTAATGCGCAAAAGCATTTATCATACATCTCCTATGCTAGACATCTTCAGCTGTGCTTTTCATATACAGGATTGCAATGTCTATTGTATAAGTATTTGAGCACACTTATTCTCCTACCCAAAGCAACTCCCTTAATTTAAATTGAATGTGTTCTATTACTGTGCTGAAGACTCTGCCTTTCATGAGGAGGTGTCATTCTGCTCTCTCAGCACTCTAGCACAGCATAACCTTTAGAAGTTCAGAACCAAGCTTCCAGAGAAGGACACGTTGTGTTTTCTCTGCATGGCTGTTGTCTAAAAGTAGTTGCTTATTTTAATCACTGCTTTTTTTTATCAACAGGAAGAATGTATTAGGACTTGCATTATAAAAGAAAAAAAAGTCTTCAAACCTCACAAAGACATGTTTTAGATCATGAAACTTGAAATAATCTTTTGGGTAACTCTAACTCTGTACTGTGTACGCAACTTCAAAGTAAGCGAGGTAAAACTTCATCAGCAACAATAAACTTCTCATTGAGGCACATATGAGACAAAAAGGTGATTCAAGACAGTCAGCATGGCTTCACCAAGGGCAGATCTTTCCTGATCAATCTGGTGACCCTGCACATAGCAGGGTAGTTGAAACTAGATCATTATGATCCTTTTTAACCCAGGCCATTCTATGATTCTATGATTCAATTGTATTTCAGATTGGTGAGACTTGCTATCATATTTATTTCAAAACAGAAAATGTCAATATATATGTCATAAGCTCTTAGCATATATAGGTAGTCATTTTGTCCTATCAATACTATAAACTTCATGTTTTATGAACTTCATGTTTTATGAAAATAATATGAAAATATGCAATAATTCATTTGTCTTAACTTTCTGTTCTGTTTCATAAATAGAACTTGTCAAAAAGAAAAAAAAAAAAGAAGCATTTTCATGCTAGACTTTGTTGAATCAGCATGGATTTATTTTAATAACATGAAGAAATCTATTAATTATGGATAGGCATTGCATGTGCTTGCTTCAAGAGTATTCTCCAACTTTAATAAGTAATTGAATCACAAGAGCCTGTGTCAAATATTCTTTTTACTTTCATTAAACTTATTTGTACATTTGAAGAAATCCTGGAGAAGGAGCTAATTATTCTTATTTTTTAATCTCTTACTGGAACCGTAGAACACTGTGGAGGCTGGAATTATAATCTAAACAAGAGGTTGTGAATTTGTGTAATCTTGATGCTGCAACTTCTTTGTTAAACATCTTGTTAGCTCATTATGGATCATTTGGCTTCAGAAGGGTCTGTTAATACCTCTTTTTGAAATGCTACTGGATCTCTGAGAGCACATTTTGGTGCCTCCAGGGACCTCCAGAGATCATTGAGTCCAACCCCCCTGCCAAAGCAGGTTCCCTACACCAGGTCGCACAGGTAGGCGTCCAGGCGGGTCTTGAATATCTCCAAAGAAGGAGACTCCACAACCCACCTGGGCAGCCTGTTCCAGTGCTCTGTCACCCTCACCATAAAGAAGTTCTTGCGGACTTTCATGTGGAACTTCCTATGCTCCAGTTTCTGGCCGTTTCCGCTTGTCCTGTCTCCACACACTGCTGAAAAGAGTCTGGCCTCACCACTTTGCCCCCCACACCTTAGATATTTATAGACCTGGATCAGGTCCCCTCTCAGTCTTCTTTTCTCAAGGCTAAACAGACGCAGTTCACTTCGCCTTTCTTCATAGGGGAGATGCTCCAGGTCCTTCACTGTCTTTGTGGCCCTCCACTGGACTCTTTCCAAGAGATCCCTGTCTTTTTTATACTGGGGAGCCCAGAACTGGACACAGTACTCCAGATGAAGCCTTACCAGGGCAGAGTAGAGGGGGAGGATCACTTCCCTCAACCTGTTGGCCACGCTCTTTTTAATGCACCCCAGAATGCCATTGGCCTTTTTGGCCACAAGGGCACATTTCTGGCTCATGGCCAACCTGTTGTCCACCAGGAAGGACACCGAGGTTCCTCTCTGCAGAGCTCCTCTCCAGCAGGTCATCCCCCAAGCCTGTACTGGTGCACGCAATTATTCCTCCCAAGGTGCAAGACTCTACATTTGCTTTTGTTAAACCTCATCTGGTTTCTTACTGCCCAGCTCTCCAGCCTGTCCAGGTCTTGCTAAATGGCAGCACAGCCTTCAGGTGTATCAGCCAACCCTCCCAATTCGTATTACCAGCAAATGTGCTGAGCGTGGCCGCTATCCCCTCATCAAGTTCATTGATGAAGATGTTGAACAAGACCAGAGCCAGCACCAACCCCTGGGGAACCCTGCTAGTTACAGGTCTCCAACCGGACTCTGCACCGCCAGTGATGACCTGCTGTGCTCTGCCAGTGATCCATCTCTCAACCCACCTCACTGTCCACTCATCTATCCCAGACTTCCTCAGCTTTGTTATAAGGATGTAGGAGACAGTATCAAATCCCTTGCTGAAATCAAGATAGACTATATCCACTGCTCTCCCCCCATCCGCCCAGCCAGTGACAACATCATGGAAGGCTACCAGGTTGGTCAAGCATGACATCCCCTTGGTGAACCCATGCTGACTACTCCTGATAACCTCAGGCTGTACAAACCAGATTAAAAATCCTTCAGTGTGTTTAATGTAATCAGAAAGCTGCACTTGGGCTTGGTGCATGTAATTTTGCAAGTAGCACTTACTTTTAATAAAAAAAATTAATCCTAAAATATTTAGGATCCCTAGAGAATTACACAACTACTAAACAATTTACTTTCTATCCTATACACTATATTTGAAAAGCAAGGACAAGACAGTGTTTAAAATGTTTATATTATCACAAAGGAGAAACTATCTGATGAAATAACAAAAAGGTTAATAGCAAAATAATTGTATACATGTTTATGTGCACCTACTTCTTTAATAACGGAAGATTAGCATTGCTGAGAAAAATAGAAAGTGTAAATGAATTCTGCCAGTTCTCTTTCATCATTTTCATTTATCCTGTGTTTCTTATACTCACATTGTTTTACTGTAATAATTAGGAACAATCTATTGCTTTCTCTTTTTGTTTACCTCTGGCAAATTACCTTCTATCATCAGTGATATGGAAATACAAATGAGCAATATAAATCTTCATGAAAACCGTTTAAGATAAATTCATATGAGCCCTGTTTATGAGAATATGAAACAAAAGAGAAATGTGGTAAAGCCTGTGATAAATAAAAAAAATCATCAGAGTCAAGCAATATCTCTGTGATTTCATAAGTGATATAAGAACACTCAAAGACTTCGAAATTAGAGATAAATTAACATCTGAGAAGCTCCAGTAATCTTGAGATTAGAAACTACATGATAATTTTTCTTCAATAGAATCACAGAATTTCCATACTGAGAGTAAATACGTTTCAAAAGAAAAGAAAAGCGAGAGCAGTATAATTTTAACTGTTAAGATCTATGCTATCCTGTTACAATGACTTTCAGTATGAAAGGAGTAGTAGGAGACAGTTTTTCAATAGCTTCAAGGTACCTTAAACAAGGAAATTATTTTGCCTACTACTTGTAAAGAAAACTATCTCCTTGGTTATAGAGAAATAGCTTTAAAGCCACTACTGCAGAATTTTTGTTTGTGTGTGTTTAGTATTTTTTTATTTGTTTGTTTTTATTTCTTTATGAATGTAACACTAAGACAAGCAAAACCTTTGCCTGTAGCAAGGCACAGGTCTTCAGATCTATAAAAAGGAGAGCTTCCTATTGGCTCAACATGTGACTTTGCAGCTCATAGAATTGTGCTGGAAGAGTTATATTTTTTAAAGGGAGATTCAAGACATGATTACTGATGTCCAGTCCCTGGAGGTGCTCAAGGCCAGGTTGGATGGGACCCTGGGCAGCCTGGTCTAGAATGAGATACGGAGGTTGGCGAGGGTGTTGGAACCTGCCTGTGGCGAGGGTGTTGGAACCTGTTGGAACGGGTGTTGGAACCTGTTGATCCTTGAGGTCCCTTCCAACCCAAGCCATTCTGCGATTCCATGATTCTATGAAAACATTCAGCAAAGTGTTTGCTGGGAATTTGGACGGATAGGTGAGTAGAAACCAAAATGAAAATTAAATAAATGTACGTTGCTGATGAACCTGTTGGACAAAAAGCTGATGAAGACCAGTCAAACATGAGAAACATATTTCTTCCTTAAACATGCAGAGATGAGAGAAAGAGTGGCTAAACTGTAGAATCAGTATTAATGGGAAACAGAATCTTCTTAACAGAATGGCAAAAATCAATTTCTGAGGCAACTGTGAATAAGAATTTAAACAGTCTGCCTTTGTTCAACACTGATGGATGTCCAGGACATTCCTCAAATTAAAATACACAAGAGATATTCATCAGCTCTAGGATCCATTAAACTTGTGTAAAAGCTATTAAAATGCCAAGACTTTTCAGTACTTCTAAAAACTGAAATGGTGCTGCAGAAGAGTCAGTGAAATACAGAGACTATTCTCCTTCACAATTAGACTGTTAAATACATTATTAATTTCCCAGAGACAACAAATAATGCACAGCTAAAAGGGGGATGTGCTATATGGAAACTGAGACTTCCAGAGCATTTTAGAGGCAATGACCATAAAATCATTTTATTTCTGCTCTTTTTGTATCAGATTTCAGTAGCTGTTCAGATGATAGAAATTGTCAAGCAAGGCAAAGAAAAAAAGATATAACTTGAATACTTCATCCAAATCACTGATAAAATGGTTCTGAAAAGAATTAGTGCAAGTGAAAAAATTAAAAATGTATAAATGACACACTTTATTGTTCTTGGAGGATAGGATAAGGAAAAATAGGCTGAGAAAAAGCAAGACATGAGGAGGCAGCAAAGGAAGTTGATGAGAATAGACTTAATATTACATTTTGTCAATTTTCTTTTTTGAGAAATCAGTAATAAGCTCCTCAGAGACAGAAGTAGAGGAAAAAGTGAACAGTCTGAGAGCTGAAATTAATCATACTGAAGAATCTGCTGGGATTCAGGGCAGGGTATTAAGTAAAGTAGAAAAAAATGTTGTTTACAAATAGGTAAGGCAGAACCAGAGCCAGAAAGGATATTTTCTACTGGTGAAAGTCAAGCTGCTGGTTGAATATTTGAAATGAACTACCACAGAGATCCTGCAATCAGAGTAAACAGCCTTACAATCAATTAACTTGTTCCAATTAACCTTGAAGAAATGGTTAATTTATTACATTTACAATTTTCAATTAGTGAACATATTATCTTGCAAATGAATTTCTTTATCAAGTCTGTTTGATTAACTCTCAGACTTTGAATTCACATTTTAATTTTGCTATATGGATGATAAACGTGAGAAAAAAAGTAAAGCAAGAAGGTTTGACATTTAAAACAATTTACTCAGAAAAAAAAAATCTGTTCATTACCTCCCAATTACTGTACAAAAACTTGTATGAAAACTTTGAAATGAACACTTTGAAAGTATCTCGGTAAACCACATGCAGAAATATACATTACGCTCTGCAGATAATATTTTCTGATTAAATTGAGAAATGTCTTCCCTTACGAAAAGTATTATATATGTAGTATATATCCTGGCCACCCACCCAGGATGAAGAGGTGGATGAGATGCTTTATAAACAGTTGGGTGAGGTCTCTAGGTCACTCCCCCTTGTTCTGGTGGGGGACTTCAACTTCCCAGACATCTGCTGGAATTATAATACAGCTGACAGGGAACAGTCACGGAGGTTCCTAAGGTGTGTGGGAGATAACTTCCTGACACAGCTGGTGAGGGAGCTGATGAGAGGAAGCAAAATCCTGGACCTGCTGTTTATTAACAGAGAAGGTCTGGTGGGGGATGTAAAGGTTGGAGGCCGTCTGGGTCAAAGTGACCATGAGATGCTATTTTTCTCTATCCTTGTTGAACCATGCAGGGGAGTCAGCAGAACTGCCACCTTGGACTTCTGGAGGGAGGACTTCAACCTCTCTAGGATCATGGTTGAGAGGGTCTCTTGGGAGGTATTTTTGGAGAGCATGGGAGCCCAGGAAGGCTGGGAATATTTTAAGGAAATTGTTTTAAAGGTGCAGGACCTGACCACCCCCATGTCACGGAAGACGAGCCAATGGGCAAGGAGGCTGGGCTGGCTGAACAGAGTCCTTTGGCTGGAACTCAAGAACAAAAGGAAAGTTTATGGTCTCTGGAAGAGTGGGCAAGCTACTTATGAGGATTACAGGTATGTAGTGAAGCTGTGCAGGGAGAAAATTAGAAAAGCCAAGTGCAGCTGGAACTGAGCTTGGCCACCGAGGTAAAGGAAAACAGTAAATGATTTTATAAACACATTAATAGCAAAAAGAAGGCTAGGGAGAATCTCCATCCCTTGTTGGATGCCGAGGGCAACCTGGTCACCAAGGATAGGGATAAGGCTGAGGTACTTAATGCCTTTTTTTCCTGTCTTTAATAGTAAGACTTGTTACTCCCTGGGAACACAACCCCTTTGCACTGGTAGATAGGGATGGGGAACAGAATAAGCCCTTAATGGTCCATAACGAGATGATAGTTTTGGACCTGCTGCAAAAGCTGGATGCTTACAAGTCCATGGGGCCGGATGGATTGCACCCTAGAGTGCTGAGGGAGTTGGCAGAGGTTGCCAAGCCACTGTCCATCATTTTTCGGCAGTCCTGGCTAACAGGGGATGTCCCGGTGGATTGGAAACTGGCAAATGTGACACCCATCTTCAAAAAGGGCCAGAAAGATGATCCTGGTAGCTACAGACCTATCAGTCTCACCTCAGTGCCTGGGAAGGTTATGGAACGAATAATCTCAGGAACCATCGTAGACCAATTAAAGGTCAACCGGGGGATCAGGCCCAGACAGCATGGGTTTATGAATGGTAGATCTTGTCTGACAAACCTGATTTCATTCTATGACAAGGTGACCCACTTGGTGGATGAGGGTCAGTCTGTCGATGTTGTCTACCTGGACTTCAGTAAGGCCTTTGACACTGTCCCCCATAACATTCTCGTGGATGGGCGTACGCTCTGCTGGGTGAAGCACTGGCTGGATGGCAGGGCCCAAAGAGTTGTGGTCAATGGAGTTGAATCCAGTTGGCAGCTGGTCATGAGTGGTGTCCCCCAAGGCTCAGTACGGGGGCCGCTTCTGTTTAACATCTTCATTGATGATCTAGACGAGGGGATTGAGTGCACCCTCAGTAAGTTCACAGATGACACCAAGCTTGCAGGGAGAGTTGATTTGCCAGAGGGGAGAAGGGCACTGCAGAAGGACCTGGATAGACTGGGTCGATGGGCCAAGGTTAACAGCATGAGTTTCGATAGGGCCAAGTGTTGGGTCCTGCATTTTGGCCACAACAACCCCAGGCAACCCTACAAGCTTGGGGAGGTGTGGCTGGAAAGCTGCCTGATGGAAAGGGACCTTGGTGTACTGATGGACAGTCAGCTGAATATGAGCCAGCAGTGTGCCCTGGCAGCCAAGAAGGCCAATGGCATCCTGGTTTATATCAGGAATGGTGTGGTGAGCAGGACTAGGGAAGTCATCCTGCCCCTATACTCGGCATTGGTGAGGCCTCACCTTGAGTACTGTGTTCAATTTTGGGCACCTCAGTACAGAAGGGACATGGAGGTGCTGGAGCAGGTCCAGAGAAGGGCAATGAGGCTAGTGAAGGGCTTGGAAAGTCAGCCCTATTGAGGAAGCTACAGCTGTTTAGTCTGGGGAAGGGACGGCTGAGGGGAGACCTTATTACTCTCTTCCAGTACCTGAAAGGTGCTTACAGTGAGAGTGGGGCTGGTCTTTTCTCACTGGTGACAGGTGACAGGACGAGGGGAAATGGCCTCAAGTTGCGCCAGGGTAGGTTTAGGTTGGACATTAGGAAACACTTCTTTACAGAAAGGGTGGTTAAACATTGGAATAGGCTCCCCAGGGAGGTGGTTGAGTCACCGTCCCTGGATGTGTTTAAAAGTTGTTTGGATGTGGTACTTGGAGATATGATTTAGCAGAGGGTTGTTAGGGTTAGGGTACTATGGTTAAGCTGCAGTTGGACTTGATGATCTTTTGAGGTCCCTTCCAACCTGAGTGATTCTATGATTCTATGATTCTATGTATGTATGTATATATATAGATAGGTACATCTATGTATATATGTTTATATATAATACTTTTCATATGTAATTTGTTGAAGAAATAATTCTGAAAATAATGGCTTCAACACTTAGTATTTGCCCCCACCTCAGATAGTACTTGTGCAGTTGTCAGCCGGCATTCTGTGTCTTTAAAACGAGGCTGCCGAGCTACCCTTTAGCAAACAAAAGTCTTATATACCTTACTTTTGCATACTGCTAAGTTGGATGAGTTTCCAGGCCTTCCTGACCTTCTCATTTTTCCTTTCCTCTTCTCCTTTTCTACATCTCTCTCTCTCTTTTTGTTTGTTTGTTTATTTTAACTTCAAGTTTTTCATTCAGATGCATGTATTCAGAAAAAAAAAAACAAATGGACAAGACGTCAAATAGTGCTTCCGATGCTCATTCAAAAACTTTGGAAGAGCCAATTCTCCTAACTCAGGGAGAATATTAAGACTAAGTGGCACACCTTTAAGTAGTTTGTAGATCTCTGCTGGAACTTTATAGAATAAAAAGAACAACACATTTCACATAAGTAGAGAATTTAAGGGTTAAGAGCCTATATAAAGATATGCTGACTATCATACCTCATTTTTGTTTATGTGTATTGACAACAACAAATGATTTTCATTTTTCCAAACAAATATTCCACAAAATTTCATTTATGGAGAAAAGAATAGATAATACTCGAGCAATAAGAGGCTTTTAATTTTAAGGATTTTGATTATTTTCAGAAAAACTTCACATACTAGGGAGGATGCCAAGAATTTATTTATTTATTTAATCACATCTCAGTCTAAATTGAGATGGAATTTTATCTGTCCTTTTAACTTTCCTATTTTCCTCTGGTGCAGAATGAGAGGTTATCATCTTTCTATTTGAGTACAATCCAAAACATAACCTTACATATCCTAGCCATAATGTAGAGAAGATGCCATACTTACATCTGTAATATACATCATAGGAAACCAGTGTGGCACAAAGCTTTTTCAGAAGCATGGAAAAACTCTGTTATAATAAGCAGCAGTGAGCACCGAGGACCACAGCTTTAATACTAACATTAAATATGAAAATCAGAGTGCATGTAGCTTGACAGTCTTCTCTTGTACGTTAGCAGTGACCTACATTTTTCAATATTTTGAAAATATTTTTCTACTCATTAAGTCAAAACCAAAAGATGCAACTGAAACATTTTTTTGAAGTATCATTTTTTTCACACTAATTGAATTTGTGATAGAAAAATATCAATTCATATATGAGTTTCTTGAATGAAAGTTGTTGCACTTTCAAAACTCTCTGCCCCAATATATTGTTTTTGTTCTTAAATAATACAATTTTTGTTTGTGTTGCCATTTTTTTCTTAAATATCAGGTTAATTATACATACCCTCAATTTCAAAAATCTAGTCAAATTATCTATGAACTTATCTGTGTACAACTGACAAAGCATTTTTTTCACAGATGTTTTTGAGATCAGGTCTTATTGTTCAATCAAGATTAAAAAAAAAATAATATTTTTTTAAAAAAAAGAAAGAAGAAAGAAAATATAAAGTCTCAGGCAGCTGTCTTTCTCTCTTTCATGCATGCAGACTGGAGAGGAACTAAACTTTTTTTGTGTTTTTTGTGGGGGACATTAACTGTATTCTCAAGTAGCTAAGTATATGACTTTCTGGTCCTTTAGACATATGTTGTTTTCTATCTTGGCTAACAAAAAAGAGATCGCTCCTTTGTTAAGAATCCAAATAATACTTTCTTCATATATTTCAAGTATTTTTGTAACTCTATAAGAGTGACACGGAGACCCACAGTATGATCTCCTTTGTGCAATTACTCATGGATACCTACAGTAGAGAATGGGAACGCACTGCATTTGTGAATGCCATAAAAAGTGCTAATATCACAATGATCATACAAGATCAGTGTAAGCAAACCGGAACAGTCAAGTTCTAGGTTTTAGGTACAAATAAAGTTTATATTTGCGTAATAACCAAATTAAGATTTATCCATGCCTTATAAGCCATTTTAGCTTTTGCAGTAGTTGATGAGAAATGTTTGTAACTCTATTTGAGTCACACATACCAAATCAATAGCCACTTTCCAAAGGGTCTGTCTGAAAGTCTAAAAACCTTCAGTGTAAATTTACAACAATATTTATCCAGGGGAAAGTAGTTCAATTTAATTAAAAATATTTTTTTCAAATATAATTGCCCACAGATTCCTATGAATTATTCTCCTACAGAAAGTATTCAATTGGGAATTATTCTCACAGTGAATTTTGCATAGCACTTTCAAACTGAGAGCTAACTAAAATTATTTACTTAACTTTAGGCAACAGCATATCAGTTCTTGTATCAAAATCAAAATATCTTGGTCTATTTTTCCTGTATTCTGAGCTCTGTTTTTTTTTTTGTTTTTGTTTTTGTTTTTTTTTACTGAGAACAACACTTTGAGAAAGAGATTTGAAACTGAAAATATGTTTCCTATTTAGACACTTACTGTATTTGAACAATGCCTGTGTCACAACCTTTTGGTAATGTGCAGTAATGACAGCAGCTAGCCATCATTACTTCTCTATTTCAAAAAATAGCAGTTCTGCTGTGCTTTCAAATAGCAAAGACAAATGTTATCTTCTATGGAAAATAAAATCTCTGGGTGAAAAACATTTTAGGTCTACACTTTTCGCTATACATACAGAATTTTCAGGAAAGTAGAGAATGAAGTTGACATGCATAAGCTTTTTTTTTTTCCTAAACTCTATTTGTACTATAAAATGTGGGTTTCAGGATGGCTTAACGATAATACTGAAGAATCACTTATTGTAGTCTCCTCCAGTCATCTAATTTGAATTGTATATATATATATAAAGTACACAACTTTCCTGAAAAAAACCTCTACATAATGTAAAAGAGAACACTTCCACATACTACACCTAATTATGTTTATAAGTGCAATTGTCACATCCATATTTAAAAATATAATATCGGAAGTCAGATCTAAAAATATTGGTGTAATCCCTTTTTTAATGATTCACTTCTTAAGGTACCGCTAAGAGTCAGTTATCCAGATGAATATACATAGTCACTTTTGATGAAACAAATTGTTCTTTTGTAAAACTTGAGATGTTTTTTGCTTGTGTTTATTTGTTTTCTTTGTTTGTTTCTTTTTTTACATTTGTTGAATAATATTTGGGACAAGCTACAGGAATTTGATGCGTAGTGCCCAAGGGAAGTTTAATGTTCCATCATAAATGAGAAACCATGTTGTACGTCCAGTCTTCCAGTTTTCAAGAAGTTGACATAAAAAGATAGAACTAAGAGAAGATTTGTGAACCTGTACAGCTCCAGAGAGTTTCAGGATATTTTTTTTCGAGTAGTTTGTTAAGAATTCCTTCAGAATTTCAGTACGTCTATGCCAATGTCTGATGTAAGAGTGCTAAGAAGTTCACAATTGTTCATAGTGATCCACTGTCACTCCCTACAGTGTTCACAGTATGAAAAAGTTATTTGGTAAAATTGTGCACAGTCCTTGGCAGTATCTGCTTTTCTGTTTCAAATTCAATAATATCTAGGATAATTTCTCTACTCTAAATGCAAAATTCCCTTCAAAATATTGTTTTCTATCTTTATAGAGGTCTTTTTCAATACCCTTAGACTTAGTTAAGAATGCAAGTAAATTTAAGCAATATCTTATATATTCTGGATGTCAAAAAGCAGAGTAAACTACTGGATCTGCCTCAGCTCTGTGACTTCAGAAGGTAATTTTAAATACCCCACTGCACTGTCATCATATCTTAGGACACCAGCTGTGGCTTTAGAATCAGATAGGATACTCACCAGTTTAGTTTGAATCAGCTAATTCCATATTGTTACTGGTTTATGGGCTGACTTGGCCCTCTTCTGTGACTAGCGGGATGGAGGGACCCGTGGGTCTGCACCTCCAGAAAGGGAAAAATAAAGGGAAATGAGATGGGCCCCAAAAATAACATCAGCAACGATCTGAGGACAAACAAACTAATTTACTAAATAAGATATCAAAATGCAAGATAACTCACTATAGTACAATATAATTGGAATTGGAACTAATAAATCAAATAGAATAAGAGAGTGAAAGCCGAAGGTCTTACTCTAATGCTGAGTTGAGACATGTGGTCAGGATGATAAGCAGCAGGGAGGAGAGCCTGACAATCGAAAAGGGGGTGTCAGGTGACCTACCAAAACCTTTATGTGTTCCCCCTGAGCAGAAATGATAACAGAAGAGCGAACAGTCTTCTGGGGAATGTAGTAGTTCTTCTTCCAGATAGGTGCCTGAAACTGGAGCATTAACTCTTTAACTCCCAGTGCACTGCATGATGTTATGGTGCAGAATATCGATAACAAAAAATTGTAAAACCATAACACATACATACTTCTAAAAGATTTTTTTTGTTTGTTTTTATTTTTCTAAATTATGGAATTGACAAGCAAAACATCTGAATGAAGATCTATTTTTTTCTCACCTATAAATATTTTTCGTAGAATAAAAAAAGTCCTGATCTTTACAATGACAGTCTTCTGCTTAATAGTTCAGAGAGAAAATAATCATTCATTTGTGCAATACTTCCAGGCACTCAAAAGTCAGAGGTAGTTAGGACATACGGGAGAATTCAGAGTCCTGACACCAAAGACTTTCTTCTTTGTGACTAATTGAGATTTAGTAACAAAATGAGGTGCAGGCCAGAACTACCTTATTTTGCTAGTGATACCTTAAAACAAACAAACAAAAAGATATTTTTTCAAGAAAGACATATGAAAGTAGAATATACCCATATATTCTCCTGATGAATTAGTGACTTGTAAACAATGAAGAGCTAAGTGGTATTTAGAGAATTTAAATCTAGAACTTTGCTTCTAGAAATTTATATGAAATGGTTATACAGCTGTCTAGGGTTATAGATTGATCTGTTATTTTCCATGTTCCATGTTCTCTGTGACTCCACATGTACAATCTTTTGTACATTTGAAGGGGAAAAAAAAAAAAAAAAAAAAGAAAAGGAATATTTTATCTCAACACTGAAAATAAAATCATGTGTGTTGTGTTCTAAAAAATGACCCAATTATTTGTTCTTCATAAAGCACTTGAGCTTCATCCCTGCATTTCAGATAAATTTTGTGATACAAATGTTCGTTTTGAGCTGAGTATCTGCTGGTAGTCTTCTTTATATACACAAATAAACAAGGCAGAAAGTCGTGAATAACTGGCACTCAGAATGGTCAGAATGCAGAAGATCAAACTAAGTCAAATAAAACAACAACAAAAAAAAAGGATGGTAAATAACTGTCTTCAGGTTGCTAATCTTAATTGTTTAAACACATGTTATTTCAGGTTGTTTCAGGATGTCTGTTTTGATTTAAAAAGAAAAGAAAAGAAAAGAAAAGAAAAGAAAAGAAAAGAAAAGAAAAGAAAAATACATGTTTGTGAAGGCATCCATACTTGCTTAAGTGGAGACTGGATATTTTGAACCTGTGAAACAGTCTTTAGCATGAAAACACATTTGATCTTGAGAGTTCTGATAACTCCTTCTGATCACCATAAAAACATTAGAGATATTTTCAGAAGGAAGACAGCTATGTTAGCCACAGAGATAGATTCTTGATATGCCTTTGTCTATTTTCTAAGCAATAGAAGGTAAGATAATTCATGAATTAGACAATTGATCGCTTACTCTCAGACGGTATGTTTAGCAAAATTGTCATTAAATACATAATGATATCAACCACACAAAAATAAGCTTGTAGTACATTTATGTCTTAGGAATTCATTAAAAATAAAATTCGACTACTTTGAGACAGTGTAAGTCTTTAACCCATACTTATCTCCTCACTATGGAAGTTCATGAGGGAAGATTAGTCTCTACTCAATAAATATGAAAAGGATGAAAATCATTTTATCCCACAATTCTTTGATGAAAATAAAATATTCTATACAATATTTTTATTACATTACCTACGAAAGTAATATTGAATATTGTTATTCATTGAGATATCTGGTATATTATAAAAACAACACATATTATTTTCATTTTGGTAATTTGAGGACAATCTTAACAAATGAGTACTGCAAGGCTATGAAGGGTAATCTACATTCTCCTACTAAAGCAAAACAAATTAAAACAAAATTAAAAGCCTTTTTCTTGGAAAAATAATAATAATAATAAAATGATGACAAATTATGAAAATTATTGAAATTTCTATCCAAAATTAAGATTTAAACTGTTGAATGAGACACCAGTGTTTTTCTATGCTTAGACATGAAATGAAATCCACAGATAGACAGTTCTTTTATTGAATTTTCATTGACCAAATAAATGTTAGTCCACAATTGATTATTAGAAATTTTTACTACTAATGACTCTATGTAAGTCATTTTCAGTCTTATCCTACAGCATATATTTTAAAGAATAAAATTTCCCTGATGATATATCAAATTAATTGCTATTGATCTGGGCTCAGTTCAGGAATAACGGAACTATAGGGGCTGGAATGAACCTCCAGAGATCACTGAGTCTACAAAGCAGGCCCTTTACCATGGGCTACACTGGTAGGCATCCAGGCGGGTCTTGATTATCTCCGCAGAAGGGGAGTCCACAGCCTCCCTGGGCAGCCTGTTTCAGTGCTCCATCACCCTTACTATGAAGAAGTTCCTTCACATATTGGTGTGGAACTTCCTATGCTCCAGTTTATGGCCATTTCCCTTTGTCCTATCCCCAAAGACCTCTGAAAAGAGGTAGGCCATGTCTCTTTGACTCCCACACTTAAGGAACTCAGTTGCAGTCACATCAGCAAATTATAAAAGGAAAATTACAAGGTATGTTCATGCTTAATCTTTCAAATTCAAGGACTGAATTGAAAAAAAGTTTTGTGGTTCTCAGACAAATTATTTTTCTGATTTTTTTTTTTTAATTTCATAACATGTACCAGAATATGTGATATACCATTTGAATTGTAGTTATAATTATTTGACTTCTCAGAGAGCCGAGTACAATGCATTTAAGACCTAGAACTAAAGAAACATCCTATATTTCACATTGAACTGAAATGCTGTTATCTCCATTTACACAGAATTAGATTTTTACAGTGAGTAAAAATTAGATTTTTACAGTGAGTCACTAGCAAAGTGTCTTGATTTACATTTGATGACCATTTTTGCAAGATAATTATCATTACTTACAATATTGCTGTCCCTATGTGACTGATGCTAGAGTTTAGCTTTATGTTCTGGAACTTAATGAAAAATAATATCCATTATTAAGGAGTAAAGAACAGCACAAAGCAAAGCATAATGTTGCATTACAGAGGTGGCAAATTACAATCCAGACTACCTAATGAAACCAACCTCCACGTACCCTCTTACCACAGCAGTTCATATTTATTTAGATTGTCTAAGTAAGTATATAATTTATTTATGTTTCAAAGAAAAGTAGAGAGTAATTTAAAAGAAAGAGAAAATGTAGCTCTTAAAATAATAATAGCAGTAAATGTAATTATTTCATTCTGAGTGTTTTTGTTTTGTTTACTTATTTGTTTATAAAGAAGTCTTCTGGAGTGTCTTAATAAGTTTTAATAAACAGATTGTCAAACATACATCATGTCTTAGACTTGATTTCTAAAGTAAGAGTGTGTGGTGCTAGAGACAGCGATGGCAAGATCCCCACATTTCATTATGCTGTTTGCTTAATGTACATAATTCTATCCGCTTAATTGAATGTTGACATCTTCAAACATGAAACATATTTGAAGAAGACAAAACTATACAGTGTCAAATAAATAAAAATCATCCTCCTTTCCTCTAGTTGTCCAGAAATTCTTATTAGTATTATAAACAAAATAAATAAAATGTTACTTTCATATATAGAAAAGCCATAAATGGTGTACTGATTTTTTCATTTATTATATTTCCAACATGTAATCACAAGACAAATTCTGAATGCAAAGAGAGGTTAGCATACTTTCGTTGTAATATTGTTCAGCATATATATATTCACTCTTGCTGCTTGTATAACCCAAATAGATATGTGTTCAGCATCACAAGACTTGATGGTAAATATATTCAGTGATTTATGTAACTAATGGAAAAAAATATAGGGAATAAACCTACTTCATGGCTGGAAAATTAGCTACAGGGAATTAAAGCAAAGGTCTGTCCCAATACCCTTGACAATGGCCCATAGCCGATGCTTATAGAATGGTAAAAACAATGAAAGAATAAGAACTAAGAAAAACCCTGTTCTCAGCTATCCAGCCCTTCAGGAGACACCATTCTCTGCTTCCTGAGCTTGAGCTTTACCTTGTTCTGCTTGAACAGTGCTATCCCAACACCTTCTAGGGAACAACAGGTTTTTATCTAATCAGGAACTTTATAGAGCTGGTATAGATGCTTGTGATGACCTACCCCTGTGAGGCTCACAGCACATTCCCTTTTTTCTGGTGGAAAGGAGCACATGGAGAATACTAAATGCTCCCAAGTACTCTGAGCAGCTCCTTAACACTACATCGCATCTTCTTCTGAAGGCAAATGGAATTTTCTATGATTTGGAAACATATTAAGACCATTAGAATTGACACTGGGTGTCCTTTAGTATTTTCTCTTTGGAATTAAAAAAAAAAAAAAAAAAAAAGATAACATTAAATAGATATAATGCATGAAGAGTTCACAAATCATTTCTCTTATATGTGGATATAGCTCCTATTAATTACAATTAAATCAAAATCCTAAAGCTTGTATTCCTATTAGCTAATATTTTAGACCGTTGTCTCTGTCAGGCAAGTACAAACCTGAAACTTTTAGGAACTGAAAATAACACAGTATATTTAATAGTAGCTTCATATCTAAAAATCCACACATGTAAGTAACAAAGCTATTATCAGATATTTTCAACACAGATTCTTAATGAAAATGTCCTTCCTTAGGAGTCTGATCTCCAATGACAGGACAGGAATGGCACAGAGCCATACCCTGGGGGGTTTGGGCACTGGGAAACATTTCTGTACCATGGGAGTGATCAGACATGAACACAGACTTCCTAGTGAGGGTGGTAGATGCCCCATGCCTTTATTTAAGAGGCATTTGGACAATGCCGTCAACAATGTGCTTTAATTTTTTTATTAGCTCTGAAGTGGGCTTGAAGTTCTTCATAGGTCCTTTCCATTTGAACAGTTCTGTTCTGTTCTATCCTATTCTCAAAAGTATGCTTTTGATTAAAAAAGTCTAGATAATTTTTTGGAAAAAAAAATATTTTGAAATGGTCTGAAAAAAAATGTTAATATTTCCTTTAAGAAACCTTAGTTTTTAATTCCTAATTAGTCTCTGCTCAGTTCCCGAGTATGGCCTTCTGTTAACAAGTCAATTGAAAATCAAAATTAAAGATAAAATATGAGCAGCATATCAAAATCTTGTATCAAAATGTGAAATACTCAATGCTTAATTTGATTTGAGTTTTAAAACTGTCATATTATCACTAATGGACTAGGTCTAATTGGAATATGCTACAGATGCCAAATTTCTGATTATCTCACTGATGATTATCTCTCCCTCACCCATCTTCAAACATTATTTATGTCAATATATTTATATATTCTTTCCTGAAAATCACATGCTTTGCCTTCAAAGTAGTTCCATTCGTCATCTTGAAGACACTTGTGGGTTGTTCCTATCAATTTCCTCTAAGGCAGATTCACTCTTCAACTACTCTTCATCCTCACATCTCCTCATATGCCTCAAACTTGTGACAGACCATGACTAAAGTTTCCTGGAACTGCTGCACTCCTAAAGCAACTCTGCCAGAGCCAAGTGACTTCATTTATCACATAATGTACTTTACACTACAGAATCTTTAATTTGTTCAGTGCATAGATCAAGAACCTCCTCATTTATTTTTAGAACTCATTCTGTGTTAATCATTTTTATGCTGAACCCTCTAACTTAAAATTTCACTTGCAGATAGGTTGGCTGGGATTTTCTGTCAAAACATTCTGCAAATGCAAAACTGAAATTCATAACGGAGAAAATATTTAATTCATGTTTCTTTCTTGATTTTCTTGGGGTACTACTTATGGTAGCTGCCCAAAACTTTTGTTGCTGATGATGTTTTGTTTTGTTGTTGCTTTGTTTTGTTGTTTTCCTTGGGTGATACAGGGGGTTCGTGGGCTTTTTGTTGCTGAATTTTCTTTCCCTCCTACTAATGTGTATCTAGCGTGGCTTTCTGTAGTAGTCTCACAATGTAGATTCGCCCATTATGAAGCTACTCTCTACAGGATCACAGAAAGGTATGAAGCATAAATATTCAATTCTATAAAGGGGAAAAAAAAAAAATCAAATTCTTAACGCTTCCTATCACCTTATGGAAAGAAAATAATTTTAATTTTTTTTTTTTTTTTTTTTTAGATTTGTCTATAATTTAATAATTTACTTAAACACCTGAATTAACCTGGAATTTGAAAGGAATTGGCCTATGTCAAATTTTGTTCAGGTCAGAAGATCTTGGGACAGTCCTGCCATGTCCAACCTATGGCCCACAGACTACATGCAGCCCAACCCAGCCCCTCCTGCAACAGTCCCCTGCCCCATGCCATCATGGAGTTAGCTTGCCCTCAACGAGCAGACCAGCCTGGCCCCAGGCATGCACCCATTGCTCAACAACAACCAAACATTGGTGTGCAATTGGCACAGTCTTGGCTGAAACCAGGGCATGGAGTGTAGTGCAATACTGACTGGAGTGGTAGCATATAATTCTATGTATCTTGCTACTGGTTAAACACAGTGCTGTGAACTGTGAACAATACACAGTGATGCTTTCTGTTGTAAGAAAGAAAATTGAGAACATATCTCAAGACTGCTTAGATATTTCCTTTTTCTTTTTTTCTTTTTTTTTCTCTTTTTTAAAAATTTTTTATATTTACAACTTCATTTTCAGGTAACATAAATAAACTACCTATGAATTTTCAAATAGAATGCATAGAATTGCAAATGTATATTCAACTCAAAGAAACTGAATCTGATCATGTCTCTTTACCAGAAGTTTTATAAGTGCTTTCTTACCAGAGAAAGATATCCCTCATTTCACGAGCCCACCTTATTCATGTCATTGCTTTTTGGCAATACATACATTTGTTAACAACTGTTTTTCAGGATGTCTCACAGGAGAGAATAAGGCTTCGGGGAGGCCTCACTGCAGTCTTCCAGCACTTGAAAGGAGCTTATAAACAGGAGGGAAACTGACTTCTTATATGGTCTGATAGTGATAGGACGCAGTAGAGTTGCTTTCAAATAAAAGAGGGAAGATTAGGTTAGATGTTAGGTGGAAATCTTTACTCAGAGCACGGTGAGGCACCCAACCCCAGGAGGTGTTGAAGGCCAGGTTGGATGGGGCCTTTCGCAGCTTGATTTAGTGTTGACAGCTCTCCCATGGCAAAGGACTGGAACTGAATGATCCTTAATGCTCCTTCCTGCATAAGCTATTCTGTGATCATTTTCTATGGAGTTATGAAATCACAAATTACAATATTTTACAAAACAGGAAAGTAGGTTAATCAAAGGTGTTTTTACTTTCTCCTATTTAATTTTTCATGACATCCATTACTTGTATTCTATGCTAGAGGAACTTCTTTGAGAAGCCAACCTTTAAATGTTGTCCAAAAAAAATTTAATTAGGTAGTATTTTATGCTCTCTTCCAGGAACTGGGAGAAACTGATACAAAAGTCCTCAGGAAGAAAAGGGAATAAAATTAAAATCTCCAAGTTTGGGTGAACAGCTTATTTGCGATGATTATATATAAAATTCAAATATATATTTACAAAATATACAAAAATTTCATTATATACAAAGTTCAAACTTTGGTGATTGTGCACTCAGTGCTTTACCATTCAGTGGAAAGATCCACAGCCTCAGACATTCCATTCAGGTCTCTAAACAAAGACTGTTTGCACATTTTCTTGGTTCTACAGTGGATGGTTAAAATTCTCAGAAAAGATGACATACATATTTAAATCGCAAGAATTGCAAGATATATCATTTTCTTACTAGTACTGAACAGAAGATAAAATTGAAACAAACCAAATTAAATTAAAAACAGACATGTGCATAGATTTTTGCTATTTTTCATCTCTTTTTTTAAATAGAACTCATCTTTCAATTTTGCGTAAATTCTGATAGATTGCATGCATGAGCTGATAATATTGAATTCATTTGCAGTTTATAATTCTTAATTAAATTTATTTCTTCTATTTCCCTTTGCTGTCTATTTCAGATTTAAGTTAGCCAAGTACAGTTATATTCAGCTCTGACACTTTCATATTATAATTGTACAAACGTTGAATTAGTATACTAAGTAATTGAAAACTCTTACTTGTGAGCTGTCATCTTATATAAAAAGCACTAAAACCAAAAGATAACCTCAGATAACAAGAAAGGGTACCTAGATTCTTGGGTCCTTCTTTGAAACCACTGGTCATGGGAATGAAAAAAAAAATTCAACTTTAGTGTCACTAATACCTAAAACACTCATTTTGGAGGACAGACAAACTAATGGTGTTTAATACAAAGCAATCTACACTTAGATATTCTTTACCATAGAATGACCTATGGAAAATTTCAGAACTGCCATAAACTATTTTTACTTTTTTGGGGGAGGGAGAGGGAAAGGGGAAGATTTTGATGTTGTTGTTGTTATTTTTGTTGTTACTGTTTTTGTTGCTGTTTAACTTTTTAAACCGTGCATGCTGCTAGATAAACATAATAAAAACATTTGTCAGGCCATAATGTCTGGTGACTTTAAGATTGGCTGATATTCTGTTCTTCGTGCAATTCCAGAACTTTTAGCTGTGTTAAGAAGAATTTGGATGAGAATAGTGTGTTCTCAGAGTGTAAGACTCCTTTAAATTCAATAAGAAATGTTTTTAGGTACCATTAGAATGGTATTTCAATCTCACTAATCATGCTCAAATCAGGAGAAATTGTGGTTTTACTTATCTTTGAGGATACGGATCTGAGCACAGGAGAGCTAAAAGGCAGTAACTTGATTTGACAAGCACTGTTTTCTATGAGAGAAGCTGAACTACTTTTTGAATAAAGTGCTACTCTCATCAATGTCATCATCATACATTGTAATCTAGACTAGATTTCATCCTATAATCTTCTGCAACGAAAATAGCATGGCACAGGCTAACATTCCAGGAGAGAGGTTGCAGTTGCAGAATCATGTTACATATATTATTAGTCAATTTTACACGTTCAATATTGATTTCTCTCATTTTTGAAGAATTTGTAAAACATATATCAGGAACAGAAATGAAATCACGCACATGAACACTTTAATAAAATAGTTCTGAGATTTAAAAAGATACTTTTCCATATATTTTATATGCTTTTTGTTCATATTTCTGCACTATAGTTACAATATCAAATGTACTCATCCCAGTCTCAGTTTATTTTAAGAAAGAAAACAAAAATAAAATGGTGAAATAACATATAATGAACCTTTCTGCTACCGTATGTAATAGCAATCATTACTTTGCCATTACTGTGCTTTTCATTTCATTGCAATGCTGTATAGAAAGCATCTATTAAAGTGCACAGTGAATTGTTAATTTTTAAGGAACACTTTATAGTTGATCACTGTTCTTTATCTATACAGTGGTTCTTTTAAGGCCTTTGAAAGTGGTCCAATAGCTGAATCATTTTTATAAGTTATGCATTTTGTATGTTCATTACAACGTTTTGACAGACCAATAAAAAATTAATGTCAATTAGTAACCCCAATAATTGTTCAGTAACCTTTAGCATGTCATAAGCTTAGATCTTCTTGCTGTGAAATGGGACTATACTTTTCTAGAACCATAACAAATGATTAAATCACTGAAAATCACAGAAAATAAAAAGTCAGTAAATTATTATGAGTAGCCATTTATTATATGAATAAAATACATATGTGTATGCAAACAGTTATATGAAGTACCTAGAATTTTGCCATGCCATTTAGCAACACTTTGCATTACAAACTTATATACACACAGAATTTTTTCAAGAATTATTGATAGAACACAATTACATGGCATTACATAATAGAATATAATAAATATATAATTTTTATGTATATATTTATAAACTATATATTTATAAATATATAATAAATATATAATAAAATGCAAGATGCAGCACATGTTATATCATATTTAATGTGCTGGTAGACCAATGATAAAGTTTGTTGTCTATGCCTTAAATATCACACCCACTGCAATGAGTAACAGGGATAGAATGAGAGTTGCATTTTTTCTTTTTTTTCTAGTTTCTGTTGTAGTAGGAGACAGCGAGGATTCGGGATGTGAAGTGGTAGGACTCTCCCCTTGCTTGGTGTCAAAGGGTTAATGTATGCATAAGGGGCGTAGACGAAGTAGGATAGGTATATAGGTAAATTGTACGACGCAATAAACACCATTTTTTTGCTCACCATATTGGTATTCACGTGCAGTTCTTTGGCCCGGGTAGGTTTTCCCCGATAGTCCAGCACAGGCACAGAGCTAAAAGAACATGGGTTGCCAGGTGCACGGCAACAAGTTTCATATTTCCTTTGCAAGTGATGCTATCTTCTGAATACAACTCTTTTTGAAGCATAATTAACATAATGGAGGGGGGAAGAGCTCCCCTGATAGATCTAGAAGATGCACCCCACAAGTGAATGGCACTACCAGTACATCTTCTTTGCTAGGCACAGATATGAATCACACAAATGTTTTTTTTGTTGTTGTTGTTGGTGGTTTGGGGTGGTTTTTTTTGTTGTTGTTGTTTTTAACCGTGGAAGTCAGAAGCTGTTTTGTGCATCTGTACCCTTTCCTACACATATCAGTCCTTTTATATTTTATAACCAAGACATTTTTTTGGCATACTGCTATTTTTCAGTTTGTTTCTATCTTTTTTGAGAAGTATGTTTTCCAGGAATTATAAATGAGAATATCTTCAACAGAAGGATGAAAATGGATCTCTTCCTGTTACAGTATTACACATTTCAACTTCAGAACTTGTTTGCAAGTTAACAGATCATGTTTTTCCCTTCCTTTACAGCTTTTTGTCATGACTCTATTGTTTCTTTCAACAAACATAAACTAGTTATCCTTGGGATACTCTACTCTCTGACCTCAAAGTCTGAGAAGAGCAGAACAAACGCCCCGCAACTGAGGATGAAACGATTAGAGACCTACCATTTCACCTGCACTATCATAAGTGCCAGGTGCGATCCACTTGAGGATGCTGAGGGAGCTGGCAGAGGTGTTTGCAAACTGCTTTCCACCATCTATCAGTGCTCCAGGTCAGCTGGAGAGACCCCAGAGGACTGGAGATTTTCCAATATGACTCCTATCTACAAGAAGAGTCATAGGGAGGATTCAGGGAACTACAGGCCCATCAGCATAAACTTAGTGCGAGCAAAGGCTATGGGGAAAGTCATCTTGAGTGAAATCACATGACATGTACAGGACCATTGGGGGATCAGGCCCAGTCAACATGAGTTCATGAAAGGCAATTGCTGTTTGACCAATCTGATCTCCTTCTGTGATCAAGTGATCCACTTTACAGATGAAGGAAAGGTTGTTGAGTTAGTCCACCTAGACTTCAGAAAAGCCATTGACACTGCCTCCCACAGTACTCTCCTAGAGAAGCTAGCAGCATATGTCATGGGAAAGTACACTCTTTACTTGGTAAAGAAGTGACTGGAGAAAAGTGTGAAAAAGAAAAGAGAGAAAAAAGTGAGAAAAGAGAGAATGAAGTTAAATCCAACTGGTGAATTGTCAAGAGTGGTGTTCCCCAAGGGTCAGTACTGGGGCCTGTCCTACTCAAGACCTTTACTGATGACCTGGATGAGAGGATTGAATACACCCAAATTAAGTTTGCAGGTGACACCAAGTTGAAAGGAAGTGCTGACCAGGCAGGGGGTAGGAAGGCCCAAGTGAGGGACGTAGACAAGCTGGATAGGGGAGCTAAGGCAAATGGAATGAAGTTCAACAAGACCAAGTGCTGGATCCTGCACACTGGTCACAACAATCCCAAGCAGTGCTTCAGGTCTGGGACAGAGCAGCTGGAAGACTGCATGGAAGAAGAGGGCCGGGGGGTGCTTTTTGATGCTCAGCTAAACATGAACCAGCAGTGTGCCCAGGTGACCAAGAAGGCCAATGCATCCTGGCTTGTACCAGAAATAGTGCGGCGAGCAGGAGCAGGGAAGTGATCATCCTCCTTTACTCATTACTGGCAAGGCCACACATTGAGTATTGTTTTCTGCTTTAGGTCCCTCGCTACAAGAAAGATACCGGGGCTCTGGAGTGTAGGGAAGGGCAAAGAAGCTGATGAAGGATCTGGAGCACAAGTCTTATGAGGAGAAGCCGAGTGAACTGATATTGTTAAGTTTGAAGAAGAGGAGGTTCAGGGGAGACGTTATACTCTCTACAGGTATGTGAAAGAAGGTTATGAATAGGTGGGAATTGACCTCTTCTCCCATGTAACTAGCTATAAGACCAGAGGAAATGGCCTCAAGTTTGCAGCAGGGAAGATTCAGATGATTGAACATTAGGAAAAATTTCTTCTTTGAAAGAGTGGTCAGGCATTGGAATGTGTTGCCCAGGGAGGTGGTTGAGTTACTGTCCCTGGAGACATTTGAGGAACATTCAGATGCTGCAAAAAGAGATATCTTTTAGTAGGAAAATAATGGTGGCAAGTGGATGTTTGATCTAGATGGTGTAAGAAGTCTTTTCCAACTTTAGTAATTCTATGATTCTATGATTTTAGAACTTCATTCTTCCATCTCAGACTATTAAGATAATTAGCCTAGTCTCTTTTTAGCAGAAAAACACATTCACTGGCAGTGTGTCTGGTCCTAGATTATTTTCATGGCCTGAATTGTGATTGTGCACCAGCTGTGCCATCACTGTCCTTTGCTTGCCTCACCACTGTGTGTTGCATACCATTGTCAGAAGAACTCAAGTGAAGGGAATTAACACTCTGATTACTGTACTCGAAAAAAAAATAAACTGCACAACTTTTTTTCAGAGTGGAAATTAGAAACAATTATGTAGATCAAATACACTTTCTGTATCTTTGTTTCAGTTTACATTCTAGCAATATACCTCCTTTCCACTGATTTTTTTACTTACTCTTTTCTTCTCTTTCTCCCTAACACCAGTCAAGGAAACACATCAATTTTTGAACTGGTTCTGATCTTCACACTGTTCTGCCAAACCTCTTTTGCCAACTTCATTGGGCACAGACTCTTAAAGATCTCTACTAATACTGGGTGAATTGCAATGAGGTTTTCATTTTGTTCTCTTCAACATTTTTATCTATGATACAGAAGACATTGGGTTCAACCATACCCTCAGCAAGTTTGTTCACAACACCAAACTGAGGGGCAAAATCCAGAGGGACCTGCACTGGATTGAGATCTGGGTCTGTGAGTACCAAATGAGGTTTAACAAGGCCAAATGCAAAGCTGGGGCAAGAGCAGCTTGGGTCGAGGCAATCCCAGATATGAGTACAGTCTTGGAGAAGAACTCCTTGAGAGCAGTCCTGCTGAGCAGGACTCAGGGGTCCTGACTGATAAAATGTTGGACCTGAGCCAGCAGTGTGCACTTGCAGCTCCAAAGGCCAACAGTATCCTGGGCTGCATCAAATGAGGGGTGACCAGCAGGAAGATGGAAGAGATTTTTCCCCTCTGCTTTCCTCTCATGAGTATGTACCCAAGCCTGAGGATTCCAGTACAGAAAGGATGCAGAGTTGTTGGAGCAGGTCCAGAGGAGGGACATGAAGATGTTCAAGGGGCTGGAGCACCTCTCTTATGAAGAAAAGTTTAGGCAGCTGAGCTTGTTTAGTTTGTAAAAGAGAAGGCTCGGGGAAGACATTATTACAGCCTTCCAGTACTTAAATGGAGCATACATGCAGAGAGGAAACTGACTTTCTACATGGTATGATAGTGATAGAAAAAGGGGAAATGTCTTTAGAATTTAAAAAAAAAAAAAAAAAAAAAAAGGTTTTAAAACAGCAGATGATGAAGCCCTGGCACAGGCTACCCAGAAAAGCTGTGAATGCCCCATCCCTGGAGGTTCTCAAAGCCAGGTTCGATGCTATTGAGATTTGTGATTTGTGACTTTGTGATACACTTTGTGTCTGTGTTCTCTGTGTTTTACAAAGTATAGCTCTGGTCCAGGCTAATGACCTTCAAATTCTTTTAAGGCCTTCCTCATTCTCTATTTCTCCACATAAATTTAGGGCTTGCAGGTGCAAAGATGATAATATTCTCACCCTTACTGTAATCAGAAGAGTATTCATAATGTTTGCAGCACTACAGATTTCTTTTCCTGTTCATTCTTTCATTCTGATTATTGTCTGATGAATAATATACTCCATTACACCATTGGCAGGTCATAAAATGTACAGTCTTTTTCCCATAAAACAAGGACTTCAAAACAGAGACGACACAAACTATTAAAGATAATAAATGTTTATAGATCTTTCTGAAATATAAAAGTGAATGAACTCTGGTCTGTTTCATAAACCCCAATTAATCAGAATGAAATGAAAAAATATGAGAATTTTCCTTCAATAATTTATGGATGCATTTTTCTGTGTAAAAGTAGTTGTCCAAATTAAGTCTTTCTAGTTAGTACTAGATCTTTGGATCAGATAAGCAGAAAGCTCAACATCATATATCTGGTTACAATGTTTTTTTACGTGTTCTAATATTTTGACAAAAAATGTTTTATGACAGTAATATTACATTTTTATTTGAGAAAGTCTAAGATCAATGAAGACATTTTGACAAATGTATCTGTGAAATTTTTATTTCATTTCTTCCTTAGATCATTTATATTGGCATTTATTTTTTGTATCCTCTGAGAATAAATAAGCATGAAAATAATTCTGATTAATTGGAGAAAAGGAAAAAGAAAGGTTTCAATATTATTTTAGTACATAAGTACACCTTTGTGTCAGAATCCTGGAAATCTCTCAGTACAGACTTTTGAAGAATGAAGGTCAAGTCTCTTTGAGATCCTTTTTCACTGTCACAGTCAAAAACTTTTAGGTTGAGATTTGCATGTTGCATTTTCTGATTATTTCAGGCTTTTCCTTCAACAGAAGCCTCTATGAACATTCTCTTTAAATTTCAACATTTTGGCAGTTATTGTAAAATAAATATTAAAACTATACTTATAATAAATATGATTTTTTTCAGCTTTTTAATTAAAAAAAAAAAAAAAAAAAAAAAAGGTCCAAACTGTACATTTGATTAAAAGAAAGATTTTCAGTGTTTATGGGAATTCAAACAGTACCAAGGAATGAACATGAAACATCATTTTTATCACTCTTAACAGAACAGTGTGAAATACTGGAAATGAAAAACAAGATTTACAAATTGATTTCTGATTGGATGTTTTCCAACAATTTGTAAAGCTGAGAACATTTTATGTTCCTCACACTGTGCAAATACAATATGTTATCTTTTTCCAAATGAAGCACTAGAATCTGATAGGATCTAATACCTTTTTTTTAAATATATGCCTGCTGGGAGTTTCCAGTAATTTTCTGAATTTTACTGAACGCATTTTCAAAGTCTTTTCAGTAGAGGGCTTCCACATACATCAGGGTGTGGTCAGATTGCTTTTGTCACTTTTGAATATGATGAATGATTTTAGAAGAGAAGTGAACAGTTTTAAGCAATTATTTTTATCATCTACATCTCTAGTTAACTTCAAATAAACACATATTACTTCTTGTATGTTTTTACCTAGTCCTCATCACTGTGTGCACTGAAGTGTTTGAAGGGATAATGGTACTTCACAAATGGTCTTGGTGAGAAAACAACTTATGTGGATAAGATATTTTGAAGGAACATAATGATATATTTTGATCTTCTGTAATTAAGGAAATCAGGAATGTCATGATGTTCTTCAATTTTAAATATCCGTGGGGTACAATTTATTTAGTTCCTTCAGCTGACAAAAGGAATTTTTTTTTTAATTTTTAATTAACCACATTTACAAAATTGAAGACTAATCACATCATAGAAAATCTGTCTTCTTATATATCCAGAGATCTTTATGGCTTGGACAAGGTACAGTGTTCTTTGTCCGTTCCACAGGCCTTCTCCCATAAATGCTCAGAAAGCATCTGAGGGCAAACATTATTTTCTCTGTCATTATTGTATCCCATGATTCCATGATCTCTAGACTACGTACTCAATTGCCAGTGGTGCAAACCAAATAACTAGATTCAATATATTCATGAGAAACTGAACAGAATTTCGGTTTACAACAAAAGTGATCTGCTATTCTATTTTTTCAATCCAATTTTGCACAGACTGCTGATGCTCTCATCCACACAGAACATTTTAGACTAGATGACTTTGAAAGATCCCCTCCAACTCTCAGGATTCTGTGATTTAATCTATTAATATATATATGATTCTGTGCTCTGAAATTTAGCTGAAATGTCAGAATAATTATTCTGTATAACATTGTCATCTGATCTTTCATTTTTTATCTAGAAGTGCAAATAAGTGTTGCTGCAGTGCAATTGTAATATAAAACACTGTTTAATATAGCTGGAATTTATCTTAAATAAAAATTTGTTACAGATAAACCAACTAGTAACTCCGTTGTGAAAATAATACTCAACTATGAAAGCAGAATTCTTAAAAAAAAAAAAAAAAAAAAATCAAAATTTTATAATCACTGCCACACTAAACATATAAGATATAGAAATAATTTCAACATAAAAATAATATCATAAACAACAGCAAGTGGAATTTTAATTTTGAGGAAAAGTTAAAAAGAATTCTGTAAAGCTTGATAAAATATAAAAAAGAAAAAGGAAATGAAATAATGAACGTTACCTTTTGTCATTCCATGACCTGAATATTTTTATGTAGACTGGATTATGGCAAGTTTTTTAAATCATAAATGAAATCAAATATAATATTGCAAAGTTAGAATCAAGCTTTAATAAAAGCACAATAGTAGTGGAGCATTAAAAAATATCATTGTGATGAAATAGCTTAATGTATTTGGGAATGTTGTTCAGAAACACTATGGGACATATGTATGGTACCTAAGAGGAACAGTAGATTACATTCCAGACATTCCATACATCCATACATAAGAGAAATGAAACAAAAACTTGTATTGGTGACTTAGAATGTGGTGAGAGCAGGAATTTTTTTTTTTATTTTTTAACAGCTATTATTTTAGATGCAAGGAAGTATAGATGCAAGCAAGTGTAGAGTCTTGCACCTAGGGAGGAATAATTGCGTGCACCAGTACAGGCTGGGGGATGACCTGCTGGAGAGGAGCTCTGCAGAGAGGGACCTGGGTGTCCTTCCTGGTGGACAACAGGTTGGCCATGAGCCAGCAGTGTGCCCTCGTGGCCAAAAAGGCCAATGGCATTCTGGGGTGCATTAAAAAGAGCGTGGCCAGCAGGTTGAGGGAGGTGATCCTCCCACTCTACTCTGCCTTGGTAAGGCCTCATCTGGACTACTGTGTCCAGTTCTGGGCCCCCCAGTATAGAAAAGGCAGGGATCTCTTGGAAAGAGTCCAGCAGAGGGCCACAAAGATGGTGAAGGACCTGGAGTATCTCCCCTATGAAGAAAGGCGAAGTGAACTGGGTCTGTTTAGCCTTGAGAAAAGAAGACTGAGAGGGGACCTGATCCAGGTCTATAAATATCTAAGGTGTGGGGGGCAAAGTGGTGAGGACTCTTTTCAGCAGTGTGTGGAGACAGGACAAGGGGAAATGGACAGAAACTGGAGCATAGGAAGTTCCTCACAAACGTCCGCAAGAACTTCTTTACGGTGAGGGTGACGGAGCACTGGAACAGGCTGCCCAGGGGGGTTGTGGAGTCTCCTTCTCTGGAGATATTCAAGACCCACCTCGAAGCCTACCTGTGCGACCTGGTGTAGGGAACCTGCTTTGGCAGGGGGGTTGGACTCAATGATCTGTGGAGGTCCCTTCCAACTTCTAAGATTCTGTGATAAATAGTATGAGGAGATAAAATTGTTGTTGTCACCATGGTAACTTCTTTAGAATTGTTTACTTAATTAAGATACATTCAGTGGCTATAAAAAAAAAAAATAATAATAACTAGGTAAGATCCTGATGTATTTACTCATTACATTAGATTTTTAAATTTTTAATCACTTTTTTAAAGAAGTTTCAAACTTTTTAGCCTTCTTTGGTTTGCTTTCAGCAATTATTATTCTTAAATGATAAGATGCAAAATTGTAAGATCATTAGTCACAGAAAATGACTCGTAAAATCTTTCTTGAGATTAGATTTAACAATTGCTCCCTTTGGACTAGTTATTTTAAGGATTAATTGTAGCAGTCAATATCAAACTATTTCATAAGCATTCTCTTCTTTTGAAGAAAAAAAAAATTCACTGTTTAGCTTTTTTCAAACAGTCCTTGTGGATACCATTTGCACTAACAGTTGTAGAGGAACTCAGAAACATGTTTCATGCTTATATCCTAATTAAAAATGTTGAAAGGCACAGCAGAATGCAACTCATTATTTATTTTGATTAATAGCTTAAGGTAGATCCCAGTGTATGGCTTTCTTCCAGGTGTTCCTCTGCACATACTTCGTTGTTGATAGAAGTTTTGGACAGAACATTCTAAACAAAAACTGAAAATTCTAAAATTTGGAATGCTGAATTTTTAATATTATATTAAAATAGTTTTCTTTCATGCTTTTTTGTTAGGTTGCACTTACAGTTTTATAATTCTCAAGTTGCCTTATCTATTTATGAAATGGATTCTAGAAATTTGATTCAGAATTGATTCTGTGCATATATACTTCAAAGAATGTTTTGAAGTTATATACAATTTTCCTACTGTCAATAAAGAAAGGAAAAAATTACATATTTCTGCAGCTTAGAATAACTAATTCAAAGAGGTAAAATCCTTGTGATTCTAGAAAGAAAATTAATTTAAAATTCCCTAAACTGAAAAGTACTGGAATACAATATACAATCCAAAATGTTCTTACAGTAAATCTGAAGCAATCATTCATAAGATTGCAACTGTATACCCTGTAAAATCATCTGAGCATATTTTCCAACTAAGAGAATGCTTTTATTCAATTATGTATTTATACACTGTCTACTTACATTGTTGTTATCTAAAGCCAGCTCCTTGAAACTTTATTTGGTACTGTGAGAGAAGGGGGAGGTATCAGTGTGCAGAATGGGTTGACCCATCCAAAATAGATTTAGTTTTTCTTATTTGTTTTGCTTATTTCTACAGTCTGATGCTTTACAAAACATAATACTTAGCATGAATGCTCCAAACTGTATCATGATAACTTACTGCATACAGCATGCAATGACTATACCATTAACTACTTTGAAGACAAACCAGAAGTCAAATATATTGCAACTGAAATTAAAATGAGGGACATCATAGAACCCCTAAAATGTGCATTAGATTAGTAGTGTAACTGCATCACGTGAAGAAAATCTTATTCCTGCTGATAGGCATAGAAGCCATTAAACTTTGCTGTATTCAAATTCCTTTCCATGCGCAAATCTAAAAATTAAGGTGTCTTCTATTAACATTTTCTCTTTTAAAATGCTTTCATGATTCATTCTAATGTGCAAAATAGAGGAGTCTTAAAAAGTCCAGAGGCTTAGCACTTCTGTTTTAGAGTAGGGTCAACTTTAACATGGCTTATTCTTCATGTACAATCAATTAACCTCTCAGAGCTTTGGAACAAAAGTCAACGTGGTGAGTGCTATTTGAACTGGACAAATGCCATCTATCTGTCAAAGTATTGACTTATATCAGCCACTCCAAGCCAAAAACAGGATCTGAAATGAGGTGGACTAACTATGAGGCAGTGGGTGTTAATTTTCTGTATTTCAGAAACCTTAGTTCACAGACTTTATGAAGCTTAACATTTGATAAGCTCTTTCATCTCACCTGTAGAAGGTGTATCTCTTGCACATTCATTCCTTGTATGCTGGTGACAGTATCTTGTTTTAGCAAGTTACTTCAATAACTGAGTAGAATATTTCTCACTTTTTTCAGGCCATTAATATATACCAGTTAGCAGATACTTCCAGCCACAGTTGCTTGAGCTATTTTCTATTCATCAGTTTTGCCCCAGCCTACGCAAAATTTCATCTGAATGGAATAAAGTCTTCTCAAGAAGTCTATATGGTTTTGTCATTGGCGCATAGTGGAACTGCTTAGTCTGTCTTATGCTGAAAATTCTTTTCACTCTGAAACCATAAATGTAGCAGGAGGGAAGTCTATTGAACATAGGCCTTTGCATTCACCTTTTTCAAATAACTGCATGGTCAGAAAAAGGGAAATTGGACATACTAGAAATCATGGGTAAGGCTCACATTTTGAAATTTAACTCCAGATGTAATTTAAGAAAATACTGGAAGCGGTACTTTTTAATATGTAGTATTTAAGACTTCTCAGTAGTATTCTGGACTTCTCAGTGATTTTTTTCAAAGGGAAAAGAGGTGAGAATAACAGAGAACATAGTGAATCACCCCTTAATCCTCTCCAGCGTGGTCAGCACAGTAAGAAAAATAACAGTGGAAAAATAGTTACAGAAGTCAATAATGGACCCACTGTCCTTCTGTGAGATAAGATTATTTGGATACCAGGGACAGGTGAAGTTATGTTTTGTATTTCTTAGGTTGTTCAACTAAACTAAGATGTACAGAGTTATCCGTTACATTGATTTCTTAGTGACCTGGAGTACTAAATCTTTGTAAATTCTTGTCATTTGATGGCTGTAGCAAGAATAAATGTGGCTAAAATTACAAATGATGTTGACAATTTTTTTTTCCTGATTTCACTTGAAAATAATTTTGTTGTTGCTGCTGACTGGCTTTGAAATGTTGGTTTGTTAATATTTATTTAGTTTTACTTAAAGATCTTTTAAATATTACAGATTGTTTCAGAACTCTTCCTAATTTAACAAGATGAAGGTGTATTCATTATCAACAGATTAGAGTGGTTTAAAATAAGCTAAGCCTTCAGTGGAATTGCAATATTGATTCAATCCTCAAAAGGAATAATACTGAATAATACTGATAGATTTTATTTGATATTATGTATTTTGACAGAAAGGTACATTTGCAATGAATATTCTTACAGCATCAACCCAATTTATTAGCTTCATTTTATTATGTTCTGATTTGTTAACTATAGGGTAAATTATGCTTATGAACAGGAAAACTGCTGAAACTACCTGAGGATCATGTTTTTATTAACCCTAAATGGACCACCATATTGATTTACTTGACATTATGTACTCTATTAGCAAGGCAAATAACTTGTTGCTTCTTTCCACTTAAGTGAAAAGTGATAGTCTCCACATAAGAAAAGATACAGGCTTTCAGCCCTGATTTTGAAAATACCACTTTTTCACATATATATTCCATATGAATATTTGTTTTTTAAAATATTTCCAATCAAACTGGTAAGTCTTTTTTGAAAATCATCATAATATTAAAAATATAAAGAGAAAATGCAGTAATATGACATAGCATAGCCCTTAGAAAAAGAACACAATATGCATAAAAGCAAGATAGTACTATAAACAACATTTTCTTTCAAATTGTTATTAATTAACCTGGTTAGTAAATGCACAATCATTTATAAGCAGAACAATTACTAATATTTTTTACACTTTCTTTGCAAATAAACAAAGAAATCCCTGAAGGCATTTCCTGAGATCAGGTAGTATTCCATCTTTAATCAGGCAAACAGATCCTGGGAGCCTACCATATAGGGTACCTTCAGAGAGAGAACAATAAGTATGCATATTTGAATTATGAGGAATTGCTGCCAAAGATTAATGCAAGCCCTGTTACTATGACTGTTTTGTTCATAGACATTAATCCTTAATTCTTGTATTATTCATTTCCAGCCTGCTGGAGTCAATGTACAGGCATTATACTTTTCAATAGCAAAGATCACTAACTGCGTGTTGTGAGTAGTTCCATCACCAGGTACATGTACCCACCAAACTAAGAAGAGAGAAAGTAGATTTATGACTGAAGGTTTCCTTTGATTCCAATTTGATTTGTTTAGAATATTCCTACTCACTAAAAGCCATATTGACTTTTTTTTTTTTTTTTTTAATCATAGAGGTCAGTAAATTGGTTTTATGCAAGTTTGTAATATTTCTCATGTTACCTTCCTTTTGTTTTTTTCCTTTTCTGTAAGTACTAGCTTTCAATACCTCAACTTCCAATACTGTAATCTTTGGCACTGAGCCTATATGGAAACCCCTGGGAGAGTAACAAACTATTGATTAAGCAAGATTTATCACCATAACCTTAGACAATAATTGTGTCTGTTTGAAATCATGAGTTCAAATTTTGGAGGAGAAACTGGCACTGAGCATGATAAACAGGTCATTGTTGATGAGAGCAGAAAAAAAAATACTCTCCGGGGAAACAGACAGCTCTTCACCCGAGATTCAAACTCTGCAAATGAGCTTCATGGAGCTTGTAGTGTTTAGCACGAGACTGTTTTTTCTGCCTCATCACATGAGCTCTCCAATGAAAGATAAAATAAAAACAAATCAGGGTGAATGAAATTGAACAATTCATGAAAATCTTTTTCTGCAAGCCCATGGGAAATTCTTTCTGTTGCCAAAGCATCAAGATAGAAAGTAACATTCTATGATGGAAATATGAGACTAGACCTCTGTGGAATCAATTGTATCGTTTTATTTGACATTTTTTTGTTCTTGGTACCCACATAATCTGAATGCCATGAAGAAGGTAGGAAAGAGATCTATCAGTATGTGAACAAGAGAGAGAAGGCAAAATCTTCAGAACTGATTGCTAATTTTATACTTTTGAGTAGAAGAGAATCACTCCTCCTTATACATGCTTAACTGTTTGGGTACTTTCATGATGGAGCTTATTTATTTGTTAGCTTGACTGATTCTCCTGCAACTCTAGAAACTATTGTAAAATCAATAGGAAATTTTAGCCTGTGTGAAAGATTTAAGTAACTAAAGAAATCTACAGAATATAAAGTAACAAAAAATATAAGAGAATGTGTCTAACAATAAATTAGATGAATAGTTCCCACATCTGCAGTGCGGCATTTTCAAGCTCAGTAGCTGTAATTTTATTGTAAAAGTACAGAACACTAAAGATGTAAAGATTGCCAATAAGATGTAAATTAAGATCCTTGTATGAATTGGGAAATAAGATAGTAGTGTACTGAAAATTCTCCTATCACTTTCATTATTTATTACATCACTAATTTCTCAACAATCTAAGTGTTTTCTCCTCCTCTCCAGTTTTTTTCCCTGTTAGCTTTAATGTAATAGCACAGGTTGAAAAAACTGTTCTTATTCTGAAAGTTAATGCCTTCAGAGGAAGTCATATACCGCAGTATTATAAAATATTTTCTGCTATTTAAATTATTCCATTGCTTTGCTGAAGAGTTCCTGTGAATGTAAGAACGGAGATCATTCAAAAAATACAAAAACGTCGCCTTTTACTTAACGTCAAATATCTAAAATTTATTTTATGTTTGTTTAGTTTTTATGTATGTTGCTTGTTTATTTTGCCTTGAAAGAGGATAATTTTAACTGTGAATGGGTTCTTTAAGTAAGGTAGATTAGTGTTAATTATGAGACTCCTATATAAGGATATTCTGATGGGTGTGGAAAAATTGACTGGCTGAATTTTGATACATGAGAAATCACTCCATGTTGGAAATAGCTTGTGCTCTGGAAAGGAAGAAATATTCTTTGGAAAAAGTTTCAAGGGTATTGAAGCTTTTGGATAGTGTTTAGGAACTCTGCACAGTATTTATGAAATAAGTGTTTGAGGATGTGAAGAACAGATGAGCAGGTACGGGAAAGAAATCTTGAAGTGTACTTCTGAAATTTCTGTAAAATGAAATTCCAACATATCTACCTATCATGGAGTAAAATCTGCTTCTGCAATCACAGAACACATATCTTTATTGCTGCTTCCCTGTTTCACTCTTACCTTTTCCAAGAAATACAAATGATGAAAGAGAAAGAAAACTTCTACAGTCTCCAGCTTCTTTTAGGAAGGGATTGTGTCTTATAGCAAGCACCAGTTGCTGCTTTGGCCTAGACCCTTTCCTCACCATGTGTTTGAATGCTAGTCTATCCTAAGGCACACAAAGTGATGAGATGTGGCCACTAGGATAATCTAATATTGCTTGTCAGACACATAATATTATATACGATAATCCATAGCATATGGTCAAATACATGACCATGGAAACACTGTTTGCTGTTTTGCTCTTTTCTCTTATTTTCTTTGACAGACTGTGGCCCATAGCAAGTACATATTTGTGGTAAGAGAGCCTTGATTTGGAGTCATAGAATGACCAAGGTTGGAAAAATTCTCCAACATCATCCAGTTCAACAGCTCGCCTACCACCAATGCTTCCCCACTAAACCGTGTCTCTTAGTATAACATCTAAATGTTCCTTGAATACATCCAGGAACAGTGATTACGACACCTCTCTGGGGAGCCCATTCCGGTGTTAAACCACTCATTTAGAAAAGAAATTTTTCCTAACATTCTACATGAATCTTCTCTGGCACAGCTTAAGGCCATTCCCTCTAGTCCTGTTCCTAGTTATATGGGAGATCAGCTACCAACCCTTCATAACCTCCTTTCAGGTACCTGTAGAGAATAATAATGTGTCCCCTGAGCCTCCTCTTTTCCAAACTTAACAATCTCAGTTCACTCTAACTGCTCCTCATAAGACTTGTGCTCCAAATCCTTCAACAGCTTCTTTTCCCTTCTCTGGACACACTCCAGAGAAAAAATCAAGGGGAGGCTCACCACACTTTAATCCCTCTCAGAAAATTCAGTGTTTCACCAGTATATTTTAAAATCAAAATAATAGATGATAATTTCAAAATGACAGAAAAGTGAATTCACACTACTTTTGTATTTCTGTTTTTCTCCTGCCTAATCTCAGTATATAGTACTGTACTAAGAAAGCCCTTAAAAAGGAACTGATTACAACTACTACTAAAATTTATATATAAGCCAGAGGATGAATAACTGACAGTCACAAATGAAATGTTCCTGTTTTGCATGTATCTCTAGCATATATGATGATTTCCTGAGTGAGAGAAGGAAAGAATGATTTAATTTGTGATTTTAGATATTTCATTCTATATGTGCTCAATTCAAACTTTTAAGCATCTCTTAGCTACATCTCTCAATAACTGCAGGTGGAGGAAACTAAGTTCCATGTTTATCATATTACTGGCAACCTAAATATCTTTGATGATTACATTCTTAATTTCATGAATAAGTTCATTTGGCTTTGATTAGAATTTTAATCTCCGTTTCCTTACACTTAAAATCCTGCTTGTTAAGATTTTTTCCTGTTTATTATCTAGATAGGAGAAAGCCTGTCCTTTTTTCATCACCAGATCTGTCAAAGCACGCAGAATAATTGCCAGAACTCAGTCATGCTTACCAGAAACTAGGGAGTTTATATATTTGCCACTCTCAAGTATATTTAACCTTGCATAAAAGTTTTTCAGTTCTGTATTAAAAAAGTCATTTCAGTGCCACTGTGGTAATCTCATACAGCGCTATTCTGTAGGCTTATTACCTCAAACAAGAGCTTTCAGCTCAAAATTTTCACTCCCCTCTCTACACTGTGGAATGTGCATATAATTTTACAGTCACACAACAGTTTCCTCCACGTGTAGGAGTAATCTTCCACCTTTTTTCTTAGTCACATAGAACTTCAGCCAAAAGTAAACTGAAAACATTTTCCTGGCACAGAAAGAATTCAGTAGACTCCATCACTTTCAGTTATTCAGGTAAATAACCAATGTAAACTTAAAAAAAAAAAAAAAAAAAAAAAACAACAACAACAAAAAAAACACAACATCTGAATATCAGAATCCTGTCTGGAGAAAATTGAATTCTAAGCAACAACACCATTAACTTTTACTAATGAAAATATAACTCTTTTTGGATTAATTTGTATGTGCACTTTCTCATTCATAGATAAAGGAATCCAGGATCAGTAACTCTCACAAAAAAGTCATGATCTTGAATTGTTTCTATTTGAAAATACAACTAGGAGATCCTAAACAATTATTTGGCTGGAGATTTTTCAAACTGATTAATCTGGTGTTACGCTTGTATTTCAAGCTCCTATCACGTCGTTCCCTATCTCACTGATGGTTATATTTTTTAAGCAAAAATCTTAAATAGATGACACAAGTAAGGTATTTGTGAAATATTATGTAATGAAAAAGAACAACTTCTGTATGAATTTCAGTATAGAAAAATTTAGACAATGGCACTAAAGAAAAATGAAGAAAAGTTCAAGAGGAAAGAGAAGAGAGACAGAGACATTTCACCAGTTCTTCAGATCTGGCATTGTCTCAGTTTAGGGGTTTTGATCCATGGGTAATGAGTTGAAAAAGTTAAATGTGCAACACTCATTTTTAATCCAGTTGGTCCAAGACCACCCTCGGGGTGGCAACTTCTCTATATCTGCACAGTTAAGAGTTCTAGAACATTCAAGAGTCTTCACAAAGGGTCTCTGGTGATCATGCACTCTTCTCAGTGAATTGCTTAAACTGGCGGTTTTCAACCAGTGATGTTACTCAAGCTGATGTTTTTACTCAAACTGATATTTTTCCGTCATAAGAGGAAATAAATATTTTCCATAGGAGGAAGTGGAGTAAAATAGGTTATTGCTCTGATTCTGTAGGGCTGGATCCATCCTTCTCCCAACTCCCCTTTCTGCAATGATTCTGTTCACATTCTGCTGAGTTTGCGCATGGCATGTTTCTTGTTGGTCTCAGACAAAGCAAGTAAAGCATCTCAGAATAAAAATGGATGAAAGTCAAAGAGGAAATGGGTGAAAAGTAAAACAGGAAAATCATGCAGAAGTATCAATATCCCTTCATTAGAATTTGAAGAAAATATTGTTAATACTAAAATAAATAGGTTACTCTTCATTGCAGTAGAATTTGAACTGAGAAAGGAAGTATATTAAAGTAGAATTTCTTTATCATTTTTCAATTTTTTCCTTTGGTATAAAATTATGTGCCTTCTTTGTACCTAAACTCTGTGGCTAATGTTTAAATCAAAGAAGGCATAATTTTATTTGAAAAGCTCATCTGCGTTACATTTAAGCCCAAGTTCAGACAATATTTTTTTCTTCCCTTTCTGTTCTTTCTGTGAACTTCTATGATTTGGATGAAGTCAGAAGAATAAATGCTATAATAAATTTACATTGTAACACTTCTGACAACAGTAGCTAGAAAAGGGAACAGAAATCCCACAGATTTTTACAGAAGGAAGTCTGTTGCTGCTTGTGTAGAGCTTACAGAGTTGAAGGAATTAGTAGTAGTCTAACACAGTATTACATATGCACAGGAGAATTACTTATACAGATTTTTAGATTGCTGTCATGAATATCTATTCATAATTTAAGAGACTTATGTAAAATGAATATGGAACTATTTTTACAGAAACCACTATGCATGCCTTAAAGTCTAAAATTAGCCAATAAAAATGGCATTTCATATTTAGTACTTATTTTTGTCAGTATACATAAAGCATTTCCATATTGCCATTAACACTGAATAACCAAAGTGACTGAATTACAATCATTTATTCTGAAATTTTGATTTCACTTACAGTTTCATAAGAAAATGCAGTTTTTTAAGAAGCGATTTATATAACTAGAAAATTTTATGAAATGATTTGTCATAGATAATGAACATGATTTGGAATTAGAAGCTAATTAAATTCTCTGAGTCCAGTACTGTGTAACTTTTTTTTTTTTTTTTCCCAGAAGGAATGGTATTCTTTAATGCCACTGCTCTGCATTACATTGCAGTGACAATATTCATCATTTTTGCAACAAGATTTTCTAAATATCAGATATTTTATCTGCAATTTTTCAGGCCATTAAGGCAATATCTTCGAATAGATGGCGCATGGGTTTCATGTTTCCTTATTGAAATTCCAGAATGAAAATATTTATAATGAATAGGAAATGGGAAAAAGGGATTTGAAAATTTTGTGTCTTTGTGGAAAGGAGTAGTAAAAAAGTTTTATTCAATATGGCATAATAAATAATACTTCCTTACACTCTAGTAGCCTTGGGTTTTTACCTATGTTTTTTTTAAAAGATAGAAATGGTCATACATGTAATTGTGTCACTGTCCAGAAAAATCTTGTAATTCAGCACTTCTTTTTTTTTTTTTTTTTTTTTAACAATATTTGTTCTTCCTAACAACATTCGAAATACAAGCAGGTTTATTTTAAAATCAACAATGTATAAAATATTTTGTAAATCTTCTTTAATGCTAATTCTGTCTATTTGGGTGGTAAAGGAATGTTTGAAAACATTAAACATTTCAAGTAGAACAAGGAAGTACATTAACCTGTAATTTACAAACTTCTTTTTCACTAGAATAGTTTATAGAGTTTGATTAAATCTTATCTTCTAGCAAAGTTTGTCATGTGCAATCTATGATTGGAAAGAAGCTAAGAACCTGAGAAAACAATTCAGAGAAACAAAAGATTTAGTGCTTACTTTAGATTTTCAGCTGAGTTTATATCAAATTAAGCATGTTTATAGATCTACCCAAAGCCTATTTTTCATCACATTAGTTATCTATAATTCCTTCAGAATTCAAAATTGTAAAGTTTATGTTTCTCTTCCCTTTGCTTCGATAAATGGGAAAAATATTTTGGAATTTTAGAACTAAGATTAGGAGAGGATCTTGTTTTCACACTTTCCATGGATGGATCCTGCTAAAAATGTTATGTCATGAATACATAATTCATAGTTTACTTAAAATCATTCTAATTATTCTTGCTTGCACTGAAGAAACAACAGCATTTTAGCTAATGTTACTGTCTTGATCTTTTTTTTTTTCTTTAATGAGAAATTCACATGTAACCACTACATGGAATGCTGTTTTCAGTCTTGCTTGCTGTGGTGATGCCATCTGTCATCACTCATAATGATGTGATCCAGGAAACTGTCACTTTGAGTCTCATATTAGTTCAGTAGGTCCTGACAAACTTGTATACAGTGTTCTCTCTCTTCCTGTGTGAGCATTCTTGTGACATACCTGTCACAAATTTTATCATATTTCAACATTGTCATTGTTGTTTCCAACATACTGAGGTCTATATTTAGCTCTGTACACAGTTCCCTAATAGAAATCCACCAATTTGTGTGTCTGAGTTAATGGAGTTACTCTTCATTACATGATGTGACAGCTGTGAATATAAGCATAGAATGGAAGGCACATTTAAGGGTCATCTCGTTCAACTCCCCTGCAATGAACAGGAATATCTATAGACACACCAGGTTGCTCAGAGCTCCCTCCAGTCTGTCCTTGAAAGTCTCCAGGGTTTGGGTGTCCACCACATCTCTGGGCAACCTGTTCCAGTGTCTCACCACCTTCACTATAAAAAAGTTTTTCATTATATCCAACCTAAATCCCCCCCCTCTCAGATTGAAAACATTTCCCCTTGTTCTATCACCACAGACCATGGTAAAGAGTCTGCTACTTGTCACATAGCCACAAAATGTAATTGAATATCGGTGGAAAGTTTCAACCTCTACTGCCATACCATCACCACCTTCCTCTAACACGGTGAGCCAACATAATAAAATGGGAGGCATTCTTTTGGAGCAGTTTCATAAAACACTTCTAGGTTTTTTCAACAGCAAGTACCTACAGAAGGTTCATCTAGAGTCCTTATGACAACCTGTAATTGTTCTCATGCAATATGAAGACACAAATACACATCTCCCTATCTACTATTTCCTCTGAATAAAATATTTTGGGAGCTTCCTACCACCTCTTTAACTTCCATCCAATCTTATGGTGTTCCTTTCTTTTCTTGTTCTAGCCCTTTTACTCCCCTGTTTTTCAAGAATTATTTTCTTGTCAAAACATTAACAGATTATTATTCTTTAATTTTAACTTTTCCTCCTTCTAGTTTCACTTTTTTACTTTTAACCATCTCCAAAATTTACAAGACAAACTTCTTGGCAGCTGATTGTGAAGATATCAAAGGAAGAGAAAAAGAAGTTCGTTCTGACGGAAAGCCCTCAGCTCCTTAATAACTGATACACACTACTCATCCAGGTGTCTACACCACAGGACTACAGATGCTGTGCCTAACACTTTGATTAGGTGTTGTTATCCTATGGAGTCCCGAAGGTGCCAATTTAAAGGCTCACTTTAAATGATCCTTTTTGTTTGTCTTCCTTTAACACTTCTTGAGTTCTATATTTTCAGATTCTGATTCAGTTAAAACAAAGTTTGAAACAATCCTATTGATTTTGTGAAAACAGATTCACCAAATGCCCCAAGATCTTCCCAAAAATCTAAGTTCTTTCTCAGGTTCAAAAACATGTGTAAGGTCCACAGAGAACTTTCCCAGCACTGAATCATTTTCTAAGCACCTTCTTGTAGATCCATGGGCACACTGATGAGGTAAACTGTCATAAATATCTATCATTTTGTAGCAAAAAAAGACCAGTTGTATCCTGGGGTGCATTAAAAACAGCATGGACAGATCAAGGAAGGTGATCTTCCTCCTGCTGAGGCCACATCTGGAGTGCTGTGTGCAGTTCTGGGCCCACCAGTTCAAGAAAGATAGGGAACAACTGAAAAAGCCCGTGGAGGACCACAGAGATGATAAAGGGCCTGGAACATCTCCCTTATGAGGAAAGGCTAACAGGTCTGGGAATGTTCAGCCTGGAGAAGAGAAGGCTGAGAGAGGATCTCATCACTGTTTGTCAACATCTGAAGTGCAAAAGTCAAATGCTTGGAGCCAGAACCTTCTCAGTGATGTCGAGTGACAGGACAAGGGGCAATGGGCACAAAATGAACCACAAGAAGTTCCATATGAACACAAGGAAGAGCTTCTTTACTGTGAGGATGACAGAGTGCTGGAACAGACTGCCCAGAGATGTTGTGGGGTCACCTTCTCTGGAGATATTCAAACCCACCTGGACACTCTTCTGTGCAATCTATTCTAAGGAACATTCTGTAACAAGGGGACAGACTAGGTGATCTCCAGTGGTCCATTCCAAATCTCCTTGGATTCTGTCACTCTGTGATCTGCTTGGTCACTTTCTGAAAATATGCATTTTAAGAATTAGAAGAGGAAGAAACCATAGTTTGCAGGCAGTTACATCCCTACCTGAGTTCCTCTCAGTCTCTGAATAGCACCTTTTGGTGGGATAGCGATACAGCAAGTGTGTCTTTTGAGCACTTCATGACAGGGAGAGCAGAGGCAGTTTCTGAGATGGTGAAACACCCTTGGGCGCCAAGTGATGGGCTACAGGGTAAATATAATGATGAGGCAGCAAAATTTTTCCAACTCTGAGCGAGTGCTTTATTTCAAACTAAGGATGTAGGAATAACTTACTGTGGGTGGAGAGAGGACCCATACAGATACTCATGAATAATTTGGGGAGTGGATTCCAAAAGCTTATTCCAGTGTTGTACATGTAATTACATTTTTTTTTTTTTTTTTCTGTAAGCAGAAAATTGTATTTAAAAAGGGGGACTACATAATCTGTTCAAGTCTCTGTGCTAGTGACTGAAGTATGTGATATGAAATAACTCAAAGGTAGTAGCAACTATACATGGTTTCCCTTATACCCTGTGGTGAGTCTTTTAACACAGAGCACCATGCACCTCACAGAGGACTACAGTAACATGCTCTTCCTGGGGAGAAAGGGTCAGAACCTTTCCTTGTATAAAGAACATTTCTCTCTGATAAATTTTACTTTGGCAATTTGATTTTATTTCACTTATTTTCCTGAGGTGCTAAACCTGGTTCAGAAAAGATTCCAGACATTGCTGGGATTATTTTTGTAAATAACATACGGTGCAATTTATTCTTTTTCTACCAAACTGGCATCATTACAAAGTGCTGCAAGCTTTCCAAATTATGTGATGACTTTTCTAGTGCTTGAATCTAAAAACCTTTTTTCTAGTGCTTGAAACTAGAAACCTTTTTTTTTTTTTTTTTCTCTAGGAATATAAAATGTTCTGCAGTAAGGAGGAAAATTGAGAGCTTTTACACTGGGTAAACACACCCAGTCTACTGCTATGGGTATATTCTCTTCTCCACTGTGACAAAATTTATGACATGCCATTTTCTAATTACTAGTTGTTCATGATCCCATTTAGCTTGGAATGGGCCTACATGTCCTATGTATACATGAAATACCCTGCTATTTTCAGTCTGTTCCATTTAACAAATTGGCACTCTGTAGGAAAGCTGTTTTGATCATTCCTTACATGATCATAATTTGCATAAATAGGAAATGTCCCTTTGTATATCTTTTGAAGGGGGTTGTTTTTTCCTCTGCTCATTGCTAAAATACTGTCAAGCATCATAATGCTGTACCATATTATCTCTCTGAAATGTTATTGCCCTTCCTTGCTGCTTGAATGTTTCCTTATGCTATGAAGAAAGGAAATCATAAATAAAGATGCGTTCTTTAGAAACTTTTTCTCTTTTGAAGGTGAGTGCAGCTGCCATTAAATGTATCAAAACTAAAGTATCTTGCAAGCATAACATCAATTTGTACCAATAAAATAAAGTGTTCTATTTCTACATCTTCCACAGAAGTTGCTATTTCTTTTCTAAAATTCTTCATTTTGTAATGATACGGGCATAAAAAAACATTTGCTCCTGGATACTCTTCTAATACAGTTTCTACTTTGTTGCATTAAACTCGGAACCAGTGGTCTTCAAGTCCTGATGAATAGTCAGAGATATCACAGGGAATTAAGTCTAAGTAGTGAATCCTAAAAGCAGTGTACTGTGTTTCTGTGACATCATGACCTCCGAGAAATAAGATACTCTGTCGAACAATGAACTTTAGAAATTAGATAGTGGCTTGAATGTAGCATGTAAACAGCAGATTGAGCAGAAAACTACAAGTAGAATAAACACTACAGAAGCTAGTTTCTCGAATAAAATAGGTACAACAGAGTTTCAAAAACAGTTTGGGTTGTTGACTCCTTGTTAAACAACAGTTAACAGTATGGAGCTATTAATGTGAGAGTACTAGCTATTAACATAAGTGTCTTGCCAAGGAAGTACTAGGGCTCCTGGAGAGGCATGGGGAGGTTTTCCTAGCAGAGGAAGGGAAGATGAAAGATTCTTCCTCAGCCCTCATTAGAGTCTTTCTGAAACTTTCTGAAAAAAAAAAAAAAAAAAAAAAAAAAACTTGGCTGGTTCAACTGACCATCATGAACACTGATTCTAATTTTGTCTGAAGTAAGAACATTTATTATGTCTGGCTTATAAAACTAATACCTGTGTATTCTGGCCCTTTACTTAGCTCATAAATAGTAGGTCTCACTCTCAAATTTACTGCAATTGAGCTTCATGATATAGGCACTTGTGTCTTTGTCCAAGATTATGAGAAGTTTCTGAATTTGTTTTGTCACAATTTTTGGTACCTCTTCTGGAACTTAAACCTGGGACACATTCTTCCTATTTCAGTTTTGAGTAGAATAGAACAGTGACAATCTTGCTTATGCCTAGGAACATGTTTTTACTTCCACTTGAAATTTACAAGTAAATCTATAAAATATATGAACATACACGCTACTCAATTCTTTAAAATGTTCGGCAATTTCTTTTAAAGAATTTATGGGAATGAATCTTTACTTGATAAACTAGATTAAATCTTTTTGTTATAATGTGTATAATGTCTATATTCCTTTAGCGATTTATGGCTTTTGAACTTAATTTAAAAATACTATTTGACCTCCCAAATATTTCCTCTCCTTCTCCTTAGCCAAATCTCATTTATCTGCAGTAAGATGATTCTCATGGGAAGGATTTGAATGTCTCTATCTGAAAAAAGGCTATCGTTCTTCAAACAACTATTACCAGTACTTGCTTATATATGTAAATAATTGGAACTAGGATTAAATGATTAAGTGACCGGATCAGCACAAAAAATGGAATTAAATTCTGTAGAATTTTTCCCCATATTTTTTATTCCCACTAGCATATATTCCTTCATTTAAGAGTTGTCTTTGTGTACAAGGGTTGCTCTGAAAGTAATGCCTCCTATTTAATTACTTATGCCCACAACATCAGAGGTAGGTGTTGGTGGTATTGCAGTAGGAGTTGAATCTTCCTGCCAGTATTCCACTGCATTTTGTTGCTGTGCAACAGATGGCAGCAGTGGAGCAGTCTGACAAAATAGCATCTGACAAGGAAGTGCAGATTAAGTAAATGTGTGGAACTGAATTCCTTCATGAAAAAAAAAAAAAAAAAAATGCACCCATCAGTATACATTAACACTTGCAAATTGCAAAATTTGCTCTAGGTGGATTCCACAAATGCTCACCCAGGAACAGAAAGAACACCATATGCAATTTTATCAGGACTTCTTCAACAACTGTGAGGCAGAAGTTGAGTTTCCTAGATCACATCATAATCAGTGATGAGACATAATGTCACCACTACAAGCCAGAGTCAAAAGTGCAGTCCATGGAGCGATGACATGTGAATTCTCCATTAAAAAAAAAAACACAAAAACAAACAAACAAAAACCCACAACAACATTCAAGACACAGCCTCAGCAGGTAAAGTGATGTGCACTGTTTTTGGGATAGGAAAGAAATTGTCTTTCTGGATTTCCTGGAACCTGAACAAATCATCAGCTTTGACCACTACATAGTGACATTGTGAAGAAGAATAATTGTGACATAGTGACATAGCTGAAGTTTCAAACTTCCAGAGTCAGGCCAGAGAAACAGATACTCTTTCTCCTGCATCATGGTGGCACCAGGGCCTCTATTGGTCTGAATAGTGTGGAGCACATTGCCAGTATTTTATAGACTATTCTACCACATCCACCACATTGCCCAGATTTATTCCTCCCTCCCTTCCTCCATCCATTCCTCTCTCCTTTCCTTCTTTCCTTGCTTGCTTTCTTTTTTCCTAGCTTCTATCCTCTTGAGGATCTTGTAACTCCTTTAAATGAGTAGAAAGACATAATAGGAAATGTCCTGAGAAGAAGAGTACAAGAGATAGATAATGAGGCTCTGCAGAGTGCAAATTAGGTATAAACTATTTTGAAGAATACAGTAAGAGTCAGTGTGTCACTCTTTACAGATCAGACATGTTAATAATGAAAATTCCTCTCTTCTTTTAGTAAAGGGATACAAAGTACAAATATTAGGGCATCATCGATGCATAGAATGTGAAGTTTGGAAATCCAATTTCCTCAAATTTAAACCCAGAAAACATGCAACTCATTAATAGAATATTTGCATAACTACACATGCCACATAATTAATTCCTGCAGGCATTAATTTCCATTAGCAAAATACGTTTTTGACACATAAACATCTCAAAATCAAGCCAAGTGAATGTTGGAGTCATAAAAAAGGCATGAATAATATTTTATGAAACTTTAATCACTAGAAAAGCAATATTTTACAAAGAATGTCCTTGAACTTATTAGTGAGATTAAATTTAGACCTATTGCAGAGAACTGTGTTCAATTGCCATAGATAGATATTCAGTTTCTGAAGCACCAGTCACTAACATATGTTCAGACTTCTCTGGATTTCTTTTGCAGTTACATTAGTTTGCAAGGAGAAGGGAGGAATCATCTTAGGGTTGAAATTGTACCAGTAAAGAACAAACGCTGTTATGCAAGTAATAAGACATAACCCACCGTCAAAGCAACACGATCCACCAGAGAAGGGCAGGCAATATTCAACACTTGTTTTTAACACTGGGGAGAATTTTCTTTTTCTAACATTTTCCTGAATTTTTATTATCATGTGTAAACATTTATTGCTGTGATCAAATTAGGTTATTAAAATTTTTGACAAAATATTCTAAATTACTTTCCCTTGATTTAACTTCAGCAGATAGAACTTGTATTGCCCACTAAGAATTTAATAATCTTCCAGTAAAAATGCTGAAAACAGCTACTGTGATGCAAAATATACCCATGTAAATAAGACATATGAAAACTTCTACATAGTCCGACAAGCTTAGTTGCATAACTAGCACATTCACTAATATTTCACTTAAAGTTCCTGTATCCTAAATCTCTAGCTCTAATTCAAAATTAAATGTACATATGCATTTTTTAATTGTTTTTTCAACAACAGAAGTTTCTTCAGGCTTGCAGTTTGAACATCATAGATCCAGCAGGTGAAATTTTCCTGTACTCAAAACTATTAGTTGCAACTATTAGTTGCTGTTTTGTTGTTGTTTTTTTTTTTCTGTGTTTTGATTGTTTGTTTGTTTTTAACTTTTCAATCATTTTTTTATCATTGTTTTTATTTGTTTTAAAAGCACAGCTATTCCGTATTATTCAATATTTTGTATGACCTTGAGCTCAACAGATTTAAATGTGCTAATCAAGCCCCATATTTTTATACTGCAAGGTCTTTATACAAGGCCAAAAACTATTTCATCTCATTCAGATTCAGTTTTTCTATTGTGAGTAGTAACTCTGAGGTTTTTATTTCAAGACTCTCTGACTTCAGCCTTATTCTAGTTAACATAAATTTCTTTGAAACTGCAGAGATGGACACAAGAGAAAGTTATCAGTTCTGTCTTTTTTTTTTCTGAGCATGTTGGATTAGTTAATTCCATAATATTTTAGTATATGGTAGACACTGTTGATGTCATGTTTGTATTTTTGGATATCTGGAAGACTGGCAAAGCCTCCACACTTCCTCCAATACATATCATGACCCAATGACTGAAACAATTTCACTAGAAATGGTGTCTGAAATGCATCATGACACTTGAAAATAACCGCTAAGATTAAATTACCTTTCCAGTTTACAAAAGGTAGGTATTAACTTCCATATTGCTCATTATCTACACTAAACATGTCTGGTCAGCCTGAAAAGCACATTTTTCAAGAAGTAACTGTTTTTTGGCCTTAACTATGGGTACGAGTACTTTGGAGGAATAGAGAAAATGTTACTACCTCTTACTTTTTGGGAATTGATAGTCTATTTACTGGTTGTAAAGTAAACTGGATAGAGTAAAGTTATTCTTTTTCACCTTTCTTTCTGTGTGCATTGTTTGGGGATTTTCATGGGGATGAAAAAAATGATTGAGGAACATATTAATTGGAAAGTCTGGAGTAAAAAAAAAAAAAAAAATAGAGGAAAACAATCTCCTTTCATTCAACAGCATATTTGTCAGAGAGCTCACTTAGTCCAAACCTGCCTTTCACTTACACTGCTGCTAAGGTTTGTCATATTAGGCTATCTCACTCTTTTCTATCAAGTCACCTCCACTGTGGTTAAAAAAATAACATTCATTCCTAGATTGAGGATGTTGATTTCAAATCATGGTAATTGGAAAGGTAGATGAACTTCATCTTGAACTGTGTGCTTTTTCAAGATGGAAAATATATGAAATACAACATCAAGATGAGTGTCCTAAAGTGGGTAATATTTCAATTCTATTCAAGGACCACAACAGAAAAGGATGGATGGACTTTTCCTTATTCTCTATGAGTTCTCTGATTATCAGTTTGTGGAGGGTGGTAAAATTTCTCTATCTGATTTGTGAATTGTGCCTAACATTACCCCAAAATATTTTCTGCAATGATGCAGTTAGGCTGCACATGACTCCTTGCCTGGCTGCTCTGACCTGCCAGCAACGTTGAGCATCAGATAAGACACTCTGATGAGAACAAAGTATTCACACAATCTGAATGGAACGTATTATCTTGTTTTAACTTGATTTCCTCAAGAGCTCTTTATCTTGCTAAATCTAAATAATTCAGCTCTGTTGCAGATATTTGGGAGAGAGGGAGTATACCTATCAAAAGTTTAACCTAGTATATAGCTATTTTTAATCTCATCTAAATAGTAATTAAAATAAAAGTAATATTAAATAGCTTCTCTTCATGGTAGATGAAGAGAGATTCAGTATCAGACTGTTACTTGAAAGATCCATGGCATAATTGCTTTGCAGAACCAGCTTTGCAGAACCAGCTGGCATGAGTAGGAAAATATGTTATTCTGGGAGATCTAAAAGCAATATGTACATAAATGTCTGCTCCTTATTAAACCTTATCTTTCACTTATAAGGTTCTGAGAAAACAGAACTACATATTTGGAATGACTTCCCCCCCCCCCCCCCCCCCCCCCCCCAGGACTAAATTAGGCTGAAAATGTAGCAGGTTTAAGGGGTGAATATTGATCAGTGTATTCTTTGATATTTTTACATTTATACACAGACAGGCAGTGTTGGCTTTGGACAGAATCAAACAATATCCAAATACTAAAGGTACTGAGGAGAGGTTTTAACGAATGGGGCATTTGATTTCCTTCCCTTAGCTCAGGGAGATGAATACTCTTTAAACAGCAGTCTAAGTTCTCACTGCAGCCAAGTAAGCTTTCCCCAGCTGCCCTCAAGGAGCTCTGCTCTCAGCATGTCCTCAGCAGCTCATGCATCATAGCACCAAAAACTCCATGAGCCTCCAGGTGAAAAACAAAGTTCAGTTTGTATGGGAGTTCATCACAGACGAACTATTCCTGCCATGCAAAGGCATATCCTGTAGCACTGCAGCTGCCTTGGGCTTCCATGGGAGACGTTTATCACCATTTCCACAAAGCTGAACCCTGAACAGCCATCAGATGAGGGGTTTTTCTGATACACCTCTTCAAAGAATTCCCCAAGCCATTTTCTCCCTTTCTACACAGGAAGCCAATGAGGTGGAAATTATGTGAGCACACCTAATTTTCAAACATTTCAACCTTGTGCTTTTTATTGCTCTGATAGTAGTTTGAAGAAATTCATCATCCTCTCGCATATCAAGATTTCTGTGCACATTTCACAATCAAAAGGTTTTAATCCTTCAAGCTGCTCTTTCAAGTTATGTACTCAAGTTGACTGCATTTTCTTCTGCATCAATCAAGTTAATTCTGTCAATACAAGATTCTCTTTAGAATCTTTTTTTTGTTTTTTCTATGGACATAAAAATGAAGCTTCATACCATGGTGTGTGGTGGGGTGTAAGGGTGAATAATACACCTGTAAACATGTCAGTTCCTCGTCACACAGATCTTCCTTAATAGCTCTTCACTATTTCTCCCTGTTTACTAAGAGAATCAGGCTGTGCTAAGATGACAATTGCACAGAGTATTAGAAATTGAGCAGAGGAGTCTGACTGGGGCAATGTGGAATGATTAAGCTACGAAGTAAAGCTTTGTGACATATCCTGAGCATCTGACACTGCATGACACAATGTTATTCCATCAAGTGCATCCAGTATTTTCTCATTTTGTATCTTTCCCTCATAATTGCACAAAGCAACAAAACCGAAACACATAGCAGATTCTAGAACCCATACTGACTGCTAAAATTTAAAGGAATTTCCCTTGCTTACAGAGGAATTCTCATATTAGGAAATAAAAGAGCGTAAGGACATTGAAAACTGTTTTTCAAATGCGTGAAATTCATGTGAGCATTCCAGGTTTAGAGCACTGCAGAACTATATGAGTAATGAATGTGCTATTCAATGAACAATTAACCAAATTATCATTGCTATGCATTCTGAATTCTTGTGCAAGCTCAAGCATTGAAATAATGTATTCATCACAGTTAACTGCTTCAGTTAATCTGTACTTTAAATTTATCTGTTTCAATAATTAACAGCATTAAAGCTTGAGGTCTTCACACTGACTCAGCAGGTGCAACAGGTAAATACAGAACAGCTATCGGTGATGTCCAAAGGAATCTCACAGCGGGAACTCTTTAAGGCAGGGTGTTGTGGACCTACCAAAGTTCTGAAGGCAGATTTTCAATAGCTTTAAATATCTCCTAAAAATACCACGGAATTGTAAGAAATTCTTCCTAATAATACAATACTAAAAGCCTGAGCAGGTCTCATTGAGGCTGCCATTGGAAAATTGGTCTTTAATTCGACGCTCTTCCAGAAATTCTGCAGACCAAAAAGGAATGTCTACTCAAATACGCTGTGCATAACAATATACATAAGCGTACATATAAATCTATATAGAGATGTATTTTATCTCTCATTAGCTTAAGAATTTACGATAAAATAGAGTGCTTTACTTGATTTTGAGAATCTCCTTTAAAGTTGTACATGCAATAGAAAGCTCACAGCTTTCTTCTTTTATCTTCAGTTTCAACATTGCTTTGTGAAAATAGGGTCCCAGGAGTTTTGGTAAGAAGGTTTTCCTCCACTTTCATGGATATGATGCAGTCTGTCTTGACAGCTACGGCAACCAATCACAGTAGCATAAAAGAAGCACTTTTCAGTTTTTGTTTTTTCTATAACAACTTCATTTTAACAACTTCAAACCCTGAAGTCCTTTGTTTTTCCCATTATTTTTAGACAAAAAACGAGTGTATTTTGCAGTTATTTTAAGACCTCTATTTTGTTACTATTACTACTATTCTGAATCTCATGATATGTTTAACTGTCAGTTCACAGCAAAATCCATTTTTTTATACCTTTAGACTGGTATTCTTCTCTGCCCTATTACAAGCAAGTGAGAGAGAGGATCAAAATAAAAGGTACTGAGGAGTTTGTTACAGAATAAATACCAAGGTCTTTGCTAAAATTAGCAGGTGAAGTGTCAACAGATAATCATTCAAAAAGATGAGTAAAAGATAAGTTCCCATTATTCTCCTGTCAGTACCACCAGCTTGGGAAAAATAAACCAGTGTCTACGTAAAACAAAGTAAATTGAACTCCACTGTTCTTTCATTGCATCCCCCTTCTTCTGCTTAATCTCTTTAGACAGGGGACTTCCCTTGGAAGCAAAACTTCTGCCTGATGCAGCTGCAGCCATCAGCTTTATTGGTTCTGAATGTTAAAGCTTACTAAGAGCATAGGTCCATTCTTTGTTCACTAATAAATCAAGTTCCCTTCACACAGTAGTGTGCCAGCATACTTCGCATTTCTGTTTTAAATCAGTTCATAATGATTGATATTACTTTTTTCAATCCTTTTTAAAGAAATGATTGTCATTCACAGGTTACTCTACACAAACATAAGGAACAAAATTTTCTTATCATGCTACTAATCTTTTGGGTTTGAAGAACTGCATGGTCACACATTACACTGTTGCTAAAGGAAGTACTCCAATACATATGAATTTCTAATGGATACCCTGATGTCCAGTGAGATTGTAGATCATGTTTCTCCATGCAGCTGACAAATATGACAGTTCAAAAAACAATACAGAATCTGCTTCATGAAATGCTGAGTGACTGCATATTTAGCTGTTAGGTTTCTACTGCAAAGTTTTATTATTAATACCACAAATAAGACTGCTGGATGGGCTGCTGCAAACGTTAGGGAGAAACTGATTTTAGGAGACATACTTGACAAATAAAGTAATTGTCAATTGAGCTCAAATATTACACAGTATTAGGTCATGCCAGTTCATATTAAATAATCAACTTAAGATCCAAAGTAGTAGATTTCTGATATTTAATACAGTGCAAGACCTGCTATCACAAACTACATGATTTTAGCATCAACATTTTCCATTTAGACTTTCATCTCTTGATTGTGTGTTTACTACTCCATTCGTTTTTGTTTAAGGTTAATTCTTATGTTTTTAGCATTCAAATATGGCTCCATAGCCCTGAAGGGGTAGAAAGAATATGTGATCGGAATAAATATATACAAGGGGTTTGTTCTTCAGTGGGTTACTATCAATAGCTGAAGTTCCTGCACTACATACTTAAGTTTTTCTATCCACTTGGCTGTGACATTCTTGGTCCTCTAAGTTCCAACCATTTTCTTCCTCCACCAGAACCAGAATACTCACTTACCTCCTCTGGAGTGGTGTTTTGTAGTGGCTCTGGGGCTTCCTTTCTCTAGAAATTCTTGACTAAACAAAGCACCAGAAAATATTACCTTGGAGGATATATTACCCTTTCAAATAAAAGAATTCATTGACCCTGTTCCAAGCACACAAATCTTTTTATATTTTATTGCAAACTGGAAATTCAATTTAAAAGTTATCTTAAGCCTTTGATGTTGTATTCTAGAGCCAAGGAAATTTAGAACATTTATAAAAGCAAATTTATTCGCATAAATGTTTATAGAGTGAGACGTAATTTCATTACTATATTGTATTGCATTGACCAAGGGACAAGGGGAAGGACAAACTTTATATCTCTGTGTTACTCATATCAGAAATATTTATGTGAATGCTGATTATGGATGAGTAATCAGTATGTTGTGTTGCCATGAATTTTGTATATGTATACAAATTAAGTTTCAGCTCCTTCACATTGTCACTCTTGAGTCTGAACAGATGAGTCACAGGAGCAGGAATTTTTAGGGTTTTTCCTTATACACATACACAGAGATGAATAGGTAAGCTCAGAGTAGAGAATTCCTGAAAAATGAAACAAAAAGCAGAGAAGACAGAGGATAGGAGAAAGTACTGAATTTTGTAGACTGCTTGGTACAAAAGGCAATGAAATATTTAGTAATACATATCGAAGCTCAAATCAAGTGGACAGAGAATGCTTACACTGGATAGAGAAAGCTAGATTTCAAATCTATATATCCTAGAGTCGCCTAAAAATTTCATTACATAAAATGTCTTAGCCGTACTTTAGAGCCTGACTTTTAAATGCACAGAAAATATTCAACTGTAGTTAAAGGCAGTGGGAACTGTAGCTGCTATTTATATCTGAAAAATCAGGAATTTGCTACTTTTACAGGTACTACACACTTCTTTTTTTTTTTTTTTTTTAAATAAATGAGCACTTAAGCTCTTAACTTCTTTCATGAACTGCTGGAAACAATTGAGTACTTAACGTTTTAGGGAAAGAAAAAAAAAACAACAAAAAATATAGACTATTGAAACTACCTTCAGAAAGATTTAGGGTCTTAATATTAAAGCTCCACTTAGAAAGGATATCTTACATAATGTAATCAACATGTGATTATAATATTAATAGGTCCTTCTCAAGGACATACTTTAATAACATATACAGGGAAGCATGAATAAATGGACTAAAAGGGCAGCTGAAAAGTAAACACTACAGATAATGAGTTTGTTACTGCATTAAGAAGTTCTACAGCATTGCAATTCATTACAAGAACCTCTTCCATAAAACTTCGCGTGTGGATCTGTTCTTTTACTGCCATATCCAGAGTATTGGAGACTTTTGCTTCTGAGGATACAATGTTCAGCTGGGAATCACCTGCCTTAACCTGCAACTCCTGCAAGTGTTGAAGATAGAAGATTTCACTCTGCCCCACAGCAATCAAATGAGGTCAGATCTGCTTGAAAGCCAACTGCAGGAGATGCAGGGGAGAGAAACAGGAATGTTAAGCAGTTTGAAAAACACAAATAGAAGTTGAAGATGAGTGTGATAATAGCATTCAGACTCTTTCCTTTCTTCACCATGGATCAGACAAGCAGAAAGGGAAGTGAATTACTTCTGAAGAAACTACGAAGAGATTCTGATTGTAAGTCCAGGGCAGCACTGAAACAGGTTGTATGTGGAGATATTATAAAAGCCCTGCTAATGGAAACTCTAAAAAGAATTAAAAGCATCTGCCAGGAAGGGTTCTTTGCATGCCTGATTCTGACTTGGATATTTGTCAGCTCTAAAAAGTTAGTGTAATAGTAATATACTTTTATGAACAAAATATGAAAAGCTCTCAATTCAGACTTACAAAAAAAGATGAAAAGATGTAACACAGTCCCTCCCCTATCTAGAGAGGAATGGGTAAGAAATCCAAGTGTGAATTTTAATGACACTGGGAAGGTAACAGGATCAGATTCATACATTTGTAAATTTTAATTCCTTTATGTGAGTAAGTATGTTTAACTTCCTTAAGACAAAAATAAATTCAACTGAATAAATTAACATTGTGAACACACTTTTAAAACTCATGTAGAATAGTATTTCTTCTTTTAGTGTCTGTCAAGGGGAATTTAAAAAATTCTAAAGGCAGAAGAAATGACAAAATAAAGTTCATTGCCAAAATATTCCTGCATGTATTAGCACAGTAATTCAAAATTACTATACTCTTCGGACACAGTTCACAAAATCACATTAGAACAGGTTAAATAGGCTAGTAGTTTCATTTACATAATGCCTGACATTCGCAAAGCTCTTCCAATTAGTTGATCACTTAAGGCTTCTTGCATTGTTAAATGGCTTCCTATAGAATTAGCAGTCTTAGTTGTCAAGTATTAGCTAAGTATAATTCAATTAAAAAATAATGAAGCCAAATTATCATATTAAATAAAATGCCACATACATTTTTGCCAAGGTTGCAAATTTTCATTCTCTAAAACTTGCTCGTGTGAGACTGTCAGATTTATTTTCTTTTCTAATGTGGGCCAGAATTTAGCAGCTTGAATCTTCTTAGAAGAAATGTTCTGCCCATTGCTACTGCAACACAAAGCAGCCAAACAAAGCCTACCTGCCTGCTTAATACATTGTTTCTTAATGGCAAGCTGCGGTGCGGAGAGCTGGTGCAAAAGCTTTCTGGCACTGCTAGTTTCAGATACCAGCAAAGGTAGTATTCATGGTGGAAGGCAGTCTGTTTTCCATTCTGCTATTTTAAATTTTCAGCATAGCATCTTACAGATCAGATGCCAGTGCATCAGCAGTCATGGTTTGGAAGCTGCATGATTTCTTACTGGAAATGAAACCAGCTCCTATGTGACTTTAGGATCTGCTTCTGGCTTTCTCTTTAGTCCTAAAATGAGTTTAGTTTAGAGTACCTAAATGCCTAGCCCACATTATCTATACACTTATTACTCCCACATCCATTGCTTTTTCAAAACGGAAGAGTATTTTAGCTTACCTAAAATACACTCAATTTCAACAGAATACTAGAACATGTCCCTGCAAACATTTTTATTAGAAATTCAAATTGTCTGCTTTCTCTATAGGATTTTTTCTACCATAAAATGCTATTGTTGGTGATCATTTGTATTTTAAATAGACTACCACATGACAGTTGCATGGAAGAGAATTTTCCGAATGCTGGAGGTACTAAATTAACATTTTTGTCTCAAAAGGCTGTACCAGGACAATATTTAGCGGATTAAAATAATTTCTTTCTGTGCTCTGTTGCACACAACCTTTTAAACTACACACAGCAGAGATATAGGTTTCTGTATGAATTGCAAATGACCTTTTAAGACTTTAAGCTGTAGCTTATCGGTAGTACACCTGCTGTAGCATCTTTGCAAAGTTTATTACTTTTGAGCATGTTTCGCCCACTACTTTTTGACTATTTGGCATTATTTTAAAGGAATAGTCCTACATATCTATAAGGTTTTAAATAGTTCTGGAAAAAGAGCCCGTAAGAAAAAGAATAAAACCAAAATTTGCTTTTTCATATTCAATTGCATTTGAATTTTTTCTTTCAAAAATTAATTCTGATAAAATAAATGGCACATAGCGCTGAGTTTAGTTAGTTAGTATCTTTAGAGATAAAGCTGTGGTGTGGTGGAAAATAATATAACATCTTCTGTTCCAGATTCACAAGAGCCAGTGAGTCAAATCATTTTAATTCGCAAGGGTTAATTCAGCTTTAAAGAGAACACTGATTACACAAAACTCTCAGTACTGCTCTTGGTAGTTTGGTCTGGTATCGGATTTGAGCATTTAAATATTTTAAGCCAATTTTCTTTTTTAAAATTTAAGTGCTTATATTTGAACATTATTTACTCATTTGGCCAAGCAAAATATGGAAAGAGATTTTTCCCACACACAGCTGAAAAAAATTGAAAGGTTTTGGTGAAGGTGAAGGAGGTCAGCTGGGCACTGCACTGAGACTCTTCAGCTTCTCCCTGGAGCTAGTTCAGGGATCTCAGATCTACTGTTCTATAGATTGCTTGGGTGTGCTCTCTCTCTCTAGAGCTTTTGTAGATTTGTTATTGCTCATGAAATAGAGAAAATAAAAGATTGCACCTTAGTGGAAAGGGAATGAGCAAAGAAAAAGGAGGAAAGAAAGGAAACATTAGCGCAGGTAAAGACAGGATGCAGAGACAAGAAATGCCAAACAGAAAAGAGGCAGCCAGGGCTGTGCAGTTACAGTAAAAGAGAAAGACGGAATAAAGATCTAGACAAGAGAGGTTATCTAGAGATGGTCAAGAAAGGGCCGCACTGCAAAGGTAAGACCTGTATCTCTCTCACTAAGTTAAAGCTAAAGGAAATGCAGACCTTTACTCTGAGTCTCTGCCTACTCTTCACCCAGATTTTGCCTGCTGTGTGTTGCTAAATAAGATGCTCACACTGTAGGTAACTGTTTGACTATGTCAAACCTGTAGAAAACTCCATGTTAAAGGACCTCACTAACTTTGTCCTAATGAATGCTTCCGAAAGGGCTGGTGCTTAATGACAAGTTTCAATTTGCTTTTAATTGTCCAACAATGCAAGGCTGCTCGGTGATAGACACATGTTTTTAAGAATATAAATGCATACATTTTTAATGAAGACATGCCTCAAAGTAGCTATTCTGTATTCACCAGACATTCTCTGGAGCAGCAAACTTTCATTTGTGCACTTAAGCTTCCTTCTGAAGCACTCCTGAAAAAATTATGAGGATGATTGCTGAGAAGCTCAGCAATCTTTACCATCAGAGTCTCCATCTGGGAAGACTTTGAGCCATGCTCTAGAATAATATCACTAGCAAGTCAGTGGCAAGAAGCTTTCATTTTTTTATTATGTTCATGGGCGAAGGTGAGTATTAATCTCTGGTTAGCCATGCAAAAAAAAAAAAAAAAGGGGGGTGTTCCAGTGACATAAAAAAAGGTGAAAAGTATTAACATTAAAAATAAATACATAAAAGGAAGGATATGGGAAAATTAAACTTTCCTACTCTGGTTTTGGAAATCATTATTGTGAGTCGTAGTAAGAAAAAGTTGTCAAGGACTGTGGGCACAGCACTGTGGGTAATCTGCATACGAATGAGCTGATTTGGGTTGAAAGTGATCACACCATGTAAGGGAAAGAATGATTCATCTCTTCAAACTCTGAGCAATAACAACTGATGATTTAATGAACTTATCTCCCATCTCAGTAAGTGATACAACAAATGCAATATAGCTGTACAGTTCAGATTGTACGAAACCACATTTTTGCAAAGATATAAAACTAAGTTTTGAGTGGAATTAAAAATAAGTCATGGAATAAAAACTAAATCACTCATTCAGTATCTGTACTATTTAGTAAGACAGACAGAAAAGTAATGGAGTTCAGGTTTTTATATCCCTAGTCTATTCTATTATCACTTTTTCAAACAAATAGAAAAATATTAGGATTCAGACCACAGCCAGTGAGAATAAGAGAAAAAGAGGGGAAAAGAGGAAAAAAACAAACAACAACAACAACAAAAAAACCTGAGACCTGTAATCATCTTACAGAAAACACACAGTAAGGATGTTACAGTTGTAATATTCTAGTTTTTCACCAAGAATATTCTAGATAAATCAACTACATCCATAGCATGATACAACCATCACATGACTTTTCCACCACATTTTTATATTTCCAGAACATAAAATTAATGCCTTTATGCGAATTCCATCTATTTGGCATATTTAAGTAAAGAATGCATTCATCATCCACTTTAGTAATTGTGGGAAATTACACAATCTTTTTCAAAAAGGCAAAAAGCCAGACAAGATATTTCTGATCTTTAGGTTCCAGAAATAGCATCAAGACAGAAGACACTGAATAGCTTATAAGCACAGGAGATAACGACTGCAATAAATCTGTTCATGTTGAATAATTAATGTTAGTAGGGTTTATGAGGGCTTCCTTCCTCTCTTTTCCTGATACATAGTTAAAGTTGTTCTCCTGCAGCTCCATAGTAAAAGCAGTGCAAAATAAAAATAAATATTTACATTTAAAAATGAAAATAAGAGTAAAGCCAAATCTTCTATATTTTACTACATTCAGTTCACATCTAATAAAAGGATAATGAGAAACCTTCTCTTTTTTTTTTTTTTTTTTTTTTAAGTGTATTTTTTGGCTTACTGAAACTTAAGGAATTTTTTCTTTGCTCTGGCATTGGTCAGATTTTCTGCCATAAACTCTATGGAATCTTTGTTTTCATTTGCTTTACTCCCTTAGTCAACATTTTTGTTATAAAGTTTTTGTTCTCATTCAATTTCCATAAGTCAGAGTCTTCTGCCTTGTATATTTTGCATGCTTCCCGTGTCTACTAATTAGTTGTCTTTTCTTTCTTTCTTTCTTGGGATTTCATATGGTATTCTGTTTTAATTTCTACCATGTAAAAATTGTGTTGTCTAGAACATGATTCACTTGATTTCAGTACAATGACAAGGTTCTAAAGATTAAATTAAATTAATTTTAAGGAAATTCACAGGTTTAATTAATGCACATAAATTATGGACAGAAACAATCTTATTCACATTGTCTTACGAGTTCCCACATTTTTGTAAGATCGGAAGAAAATGTTATGAATTTTGTAGAATATTTTTGGGAATTATCCTCAGTATATCTATTCTCTGAAGGACAAAGAGTCATTCATTGCCTGTCTGGTGCGTTCATCATACCTGCTCATCAGGTTTATGTTAAAGCTCAAGAAATAAAGCTTTCTTCAAAAGTATGACTATGAAGTGCTTCTACAAGATGTCTTAGCCTCACATTCTTATAGCATCTGGCTTGGGAACAGGGGTCCCTCATCACTTCTGTGCATGACATATCTAAAAAATGTTGTATTTTAATTGTTGGGGTTTTTTTTGTTTTGTTTTGTTTTACAATGAGAAGGGTTTTTCCACTTCCTCTATATTTCAGTCCTCTATTATAGTATATCTTTGTTCTTATTCACAACTTGCCATTTTGCTCCTCTGAGTAGTCTTCGCTCTTCTCTACAGGTTATAACTGATCTTATTTTCTAGAGACTGGGAAAAAAATCTCCAAATTCTTATTTCATAGTAGTCAGTCATTTTCCAGTTTGTACATAAAGGACAGAATGTCTCCTTGGGATAAGTCAACAGCAGCCATCGTGCACTGTAGACAGCAATGTTTTTTCTATTATAGAAATGACAAAGAGGTTTAGACTTACTTCAAAGGAGAAATATAGGAAAATGTAAAAATGAAAGTATTGTAGGAAAAGAAAGGAGAGGAGGATGCAGAAGAGGAATCCAGAAAAGGATATAGAGAATGTTAAAGAGTATTTGAGGTTAAAAACTTGATTTTATACAGGTCAGTGCTCTGGAAGCTATCTATTGTAAACAGCTGAAGAGAAGATTTATATCTTTATGGAGAACCTAAATTTGTATAAAACCAATTATATCAAGGTCTTGAAATTTAAATCATTATTAAAATCTGTTAACATTATTACCAATGTGAAAAAAAAAAAATCATACAGTGATACACACACAAAGAAAAAAAGAAAAACAAAAGAAAAAGATTCTCACTATTTAAAAGGCCAGTAAAAAAAAAAAATTATGTCCTCAAAAGTTTTGGTATGGACCACGTCTTTTTGTGGACAAATTTGTTTTTAATAATTCTTAGCAGAGCACTTTCTTGTCTCTTTTGGAATTAACTGTAAACTAACTGTAAATGTCTCACAAAAATTGGAAGTAGCAAACAAGTAGAAGAGTCTGGCTTTGAGTACAGCTTAATCCTCCTTCTGCTAATACTTGCATTATCAAGAGAGATGGGTTAAATATTGCTTATCTTATTGTAAAACATCAGCGAATACTGAATGTTTCAGGCCATCATCTTGTAAGGACAAGTCAAAACTTCTAAAATTTTAGAAATAAGATGAAACTATGGATCCTATCTATGTGTTCCTACAAAAATGCCATTAAATATTCCATTTCAATTTTGTACTTGAATTTTGTTTGATTTTTATGGAACATGTTACAAATGCAAAAACTATAAACCCCACTGATAAGATTTTCATCTCCATCTAACAGATATAAAGCAGAAGGGCAAATAATTTAAAAAGTAGACCTTATTTTACTGTGCCTTTAAAACATCATAAAAGAAAGCAGTTTTCTAAAAGTGTAATTTTTCTCTTGCCCGTAGTCACAAAGGAATTCATCACAAAGTTAAAAATAATAATCGTATGATTGGTCTGTAATTCATCTAATTTTACCTCATCCTCACCAACACATTTTTTCTTGAGTTCTGTGGCTTTGCAATTGTAACAGTTATTTTGGAGCCATCTCCAACCTACTTTACACTTCCCTAGGAGAAAACATCTTCCCGTGAAAGCATCAGAAACTGTTCATCCTTACCATAAGTTTTCTTTTGAAATATAATGAATATGATCTTTGTATTTTATCTGTTTACAACCATGCTTTTTCTCTGAAGTGAAAAATTGGAAGTGATGACAACAGATAGTATTCTGTTTGATCCTCTGTATGGTAGTTCTTATGCAAACTACTGGAATATACTTTTATTTTATCTCTATTTATGTTCTCTTTAAAATAAACCAACCATATCTTTTCAGTCTCTCTTCAGAAAAGAGATTTTGAGTTTTAAGTCACTCCAATCTTCTGAACAGCTTATTCTGTTTTGCGATATCATTTCAGTGTTGAAATATTTAGAATGATATTCCAGAGCAGGAAATCTCAAAGATTCATGTTGTGATAGTACATTTTCTGCTGTTTCCCCCACCACATTCCTTATGCATCATTATATTTTGTTTATTTGTTTTTACTGCTACTGTACATTGCCCAGATAATGGATTCAATCTTGTTCTCTTATAAAGTTTATCTCAAAATATAGTATTCAACCTAGGATTCCCTCTTCATATTCCTTCAGCGTTTCACTCACATTCTTTTCTTTTTTATGTTGTTGCTGTTTTTTCCTCCCTACAGAAAAAACATGGAATAAATAATATGATTTTATATAGTTCTTTGGTAGAAACTTCTTTACATCAATGTTTTCTAATTACTTGCATTGAATGGAATTGCAAAGTGATCTCTGTAGTTTTTGCTTTTGTTTTGTGGATTATTCTTTTAAGATCCATCTTTTTAAATTTATTTTGCATCTCATTGTGCTTAGATGTCCAATAACAAAGATTATACTTTGCCAGAAGTGCCTTTTTAAAGGCATGTACCCACATTCTTATGGCCCTTTTTTATGCCTAATACACAAAATGTAAAAGCTTTCCCGCACAACTCACTGGTCAATGGAGTATGAATATTACTTTTTTTGTTATTATTATTTATTTTTTTTACTTCAACATAGAGTTCAAAAATTAAAAAAAAAAAAAACCCACCTAATTTTTCCTTAGCTTATGGGCTATAACAGAAATGCATCCATTCCATGTGTTAGCTACTCTGTTGTTCAGCCCATGAAACTGCTTCTCTTGTCCCAACAAGATGAATTAGACTGCGGTTATGAAAAAATCAGATATGACTGTCACTTCCATTTTAGCATGCAAGGTAGAGGACAGGGCAGAAGTAATACTTTCCCACTGTAAAAAGTATTAGCCAAAATAAGTTACCCTCAATTTATTTAAGGGAATATTATCCCACTAAAGCTAACAGCAAAACCTTACTTGTTGTGACTCTGTGAAGAATTTCAGTTATGAAGGCTGCATTCACATGAAATTGAAAGAAGGAATGCTGATATACAACAGTGGCACATTTCCAAATACTTGCTTCTTTTTTATAGAAATATAGACAAAAAAAAAGTGTACAATCTTACATTTTTTGCCTTTCTCTTCCACGTTTGTCAAATCTCCCTTCTGAGTTCTTTGTCTGACGCTGTAGCTAAGGTGTCAGAGGGCACATCTCTTTCTCACCACCCTACTGTGAAAATTGCTAACAAGTTTTATCCTATTCGTTTGACTGTGAAACTAAATTAAATTAAAGAACAATTTATACATGAAGTCACTGAAGCATACTGCTGCTCCAGTCTTAGTTTTGCTGTCTTCCTGGCAGCATCTCAGTAAACATACGGTAAAAGACCTTGCATCTCCCTACTTGCAGTAGAGAGGTGCCTGACATTACTATTGCTGTCACCATCCACAGAACATCCCATTTTACAGCTAAGAGATGCCAAAACCACTGAAGATTTTGGCAAACCAGTGTAACATTTTGCATATTTGCACTATGTTCATCACAGTGACAGCTGCTCAGACAGATTTCTCAGCCTTTTGCACCACTAGTGCCCCTATATTTCTGTCCTTGGCAATTCTTTCAAAAGTAGAAAATACCAGCTGCTACTTCTGGCCACCAGAGCAGCAACAGCCTTCTTTTCTCATCTCCTCCAAATAAATAACTGAGGTAGACAACTAAATCTAGTCTGAGGAATGGCTTCCATTTCTAAATCAGGCAGATAAAGTGGTATTGACTCAACTGACGCTGTGAGTCTTCAGTGCAAACAACAACATCAATTATAAGGATGAAAATGTTTGTGGTTGTGTGGGTTATTTTTGGTTTTACAAAGTATTCTTAACATGAAGATAATGTGTTCATTTTTTAAAAAATCTCCTCTCCCTCAGCCCCACATAAACTCATATAAATCTATAATGAACCAATACCTAATTTACGTAGAAGAGTTAGAAATTTGTTTATACCAGATCATCCAAAATTATCCTTTCAGATCCCAAACCAAACGGTTTCAAAAGACTGCAACAGTCTGTATCCTCTCTGGTTTTTATACCAGAAAAGTATACACTCTCCCCACTTTCTGTTTTCAGGTTACAAATTTAGACTATTCATATTCATCATCATTTTGCCCTAAGTATGCTGTAAAACCTCAGCAATTGTCACAACATTGACATAGATGAAGATAAGAGACTTAATATTCAAATATCCTTACGTATAGCAGATAGATAGACAGAAGCAAGCAGACATTAACCTCATGCTTCTTTTCCAGGAGAGTAGTTATCATAGCTGTCTTTACTCTGTTTCAACAGTGGCATCAACCTAAGATGGGGCTGCTGTAAACCACCCGATAAAGATTACTTCCTTTGACTTCTTATTGTAGCAACACAGCTCATTTGAGTTCTCAATTCTCTGCATGTTTACATAGCATTTTGCACAGTAAGATCCTAACTTGGCTGCGAATTATGTACTATAATGACTGCTGTGCATATATTTTAATATTTGCTTTAGTAAGTATTTACGATTGTACTGCCACCTTTCATAGAAAAGATTACTAAGTCAACAGTCATACTGATTCAAATGATAGGATAAACAGGTGACATCAGTTTTGGCATTATGGTTAAAAATAAATAAATAAATAAATAAATAAACCTGAAGAGGCAGGGGAGCAGGCAAAATTAATATGTGTGTATTTTCCTCAGAAGCATTTGCTACTGACAGTAATTAAAAAATCAGGCAAATAAACTGCAGAAATCAGCAGAGCCCCTACATATGTCACAGCAGGTACAAGATGTGTGGCTTCCAAAGAGTACAAGGGCCAGCTTCTAATTTTAGATGTTCTGTTATTACTGTAACTCCAGAGAGAGAAGGAGAGACTGAGAATCTCCTTTTGCACGCAAACAGAGTAGCATGTTTTCTTCACCTTGGAGTTCTGCATTTCTTTTGGGATTAGAAAACAGCCCTGAAAATAGAACGTGTCAGAAGTCTGAGTTACTATAACCCCTTCATGCATGAATAAATAGCTCTTGTCCACTCTCTTCACCTCTCTTTTTTCACAGCAATGTGGCAACAAGAATTTGAGGCCATCTCTAGGCATCATTTTACACTTTTAGTGTTTCATTTATAATGGACATTGATAATGAATATCCAAATGGCTATTCATTGCAAAAGCTGTTTGTTGTGGTGGTACTTTTTACTTTGAAGGTGATTATGTGGTAGGTTTTTTTTGTTTGTTTTCATGGTGGTTTTTTTGTTGTTGTTTTTTACTTTTCTTTCTGTATTAGTTGCTCTCCAGAAACAGCTCATGCAACCAGAATTTCAAGTTGCATCTAGATGATCTTATGCTGTTACACTGACGGCGGTAGAAAGATGAGTATACTCGTCTTCACATACTAAAGCTACGTATTTTCAACATTTCTGCAGTACTACCTCTTTATTTAAGCTTCCTATTACATTATGGCTTATTACACCCTTCATTTCTGTCTACTGTAAAAAAAAATAAGGCATCACTAAATGTTCCCTACCTGCCACACAATATATAGAGAGATATTGTGAGATACAGCAACAAAACCTACAAAGTTTTTCCAGTCGCTGGCAGTTAAGGATGTTTTTATATCATTTTTGAGGCAGTTGCAGACAGATATAAACCCACAACATTTTTAGTATAATTGATAGAAATAAAAGAATTCTACCTAAGGTCATGCACATCATGTCTGCATCATGCTACTGTTGTGAAATCAGTATTTGAAAAAGATACATTTTAGAAAGAAGTACAATCTAATTCTATGAACTCCAAATGAGCAATGTGCATTTCTGGCAGTGTTTTCTAATGTATTTTTTGTAGTTCATTTTCATTTATTTTTTTTAAGACTTTGTCAGAAAATATAATGTTCTATCAAATGTTGAACTATAAATAGAGATCAAAAATTCAGAATCCGTCTTCCAGTTTAACAGCTATGATACATGAAAAGATCTTTTCTCTGAGGAGCTGAAATTTTGATCCAGAGGTACTAATAGCAAATTTGACAAAGTTGTAGGATTTCATTATGTTTATCTTGATATGCAATCTGAAGTGCAGTGTGAATAAAGTGTTCCATCTATGCAGCTGGAAGCAGGACTAAATTGGAGAGAAAACAACAGGTCCTGAGGGTTATATTCTTTACCAAATGAGCAGGTGATGTGGCTAGTATTTTCTGGCTAATTTTCTGGAAGTCAAGGAATCCTCTGAGAGGGGGAAAAAATTGTACTGAACTACGAAGGCCTTATAGATATCCTTGATTGCTAGATCTTGGGTACAGTTACCTTAGAAAGAAATTAGAAATTTTAAGATATGAAATACTAATTTGAGTTGTCATAAAGTCAGGGAGACCACAAAGGCTAACAGACGCAAGTACCAAGATGTATATATATATATCTGTAGATGCTGATATCACAGTAGGATGCAAATCAGGCTCCTAAAAATAAAATGTTTGTATGATAAGTTTAATACTCCGCAAAGAGTTTACCAAAATGCCCGAAGTGTACCACAGTGTGAGTAAGAATAGCTGCTTTTTAATATTAATTTTAGTACTTTCTTGCTTTTTACTTGAAGTCCTGTCTGATCTTGATTTAAATTTGATGCTTATTTGGATCAGGATTCCCAGTTTGCCTCAAGAAGAGAACCAGAAATTTGCATAGACTGCTACAGCTGCTGTAGTGACCCAGATTCTGACATAACATAATGAATATGAGTTTAGAAATGCAAAGTTAAGCTGAATATAAACAGGGAACTAGAAGAGACAGCCTAAACAAAAGCACTTGCTCAAGAAAAATGGAGAATGGATTAGAGAATAAAAGGAAAAAACAAGATTTAATAGATGCTTCAGAGATATAATAACATATGTATATATTAGAATATCTGTCTTTCTCATTTTATAATCTAACCTATGGACTTAGTTTCACAAATTTCAAATTTCATCATTTATACAGCGTTAGCATTAGCTTTCTTCTCATCTTTCTGGAGCAGTTTAATGCTAATTCTTCACCTCATTTGTAAAGGTAAAAATTATGTTTCTTACATTGTAAAAAGCAACCTTTACAAATACATCAGGACAGATATCTGGCAAAATAAATCTTGGAACACTTTGATGTGAAGAACTTTCACATTTGAAAGAATAACGGTTGTAATTTGAGAGATTTCCCAGGAAGAGCACATTATATAGCACACACACACACACGCACAAACAAACAAACAAACAAAGAGTACTTCAAGAAACATAATCCAGTAAAAAAAATTATGCTACTTTTAATTATTTACAAAATGTGCCTATGACTTCTACTACTTAAAGAGTCATTGACTGTTATTAGAAGATGTAATGCTATTTTAAAATTTATTCTAATCAATTTTATGTTAAATTATAAACTTTAAATGCTGAGTTTCAATTTTGGAGAAGAAAAAACTTTCTGTTGTTTTCAGCTACCAAAAGCACTTTTCAGAACACAAGAAATCTCTGAAGTTTCTATACTGATTAGTTTTCTGACTATCTATGAAGAGGATGACTTAACATTCTGGCCATATTTTTCTTCAAAAGACCCAAGAAATACTCTGCATGTATGTATGGAAAATCACAAAGCAAGTATTTGAATACATAAATAGCTTTTAAATAGTCTAGCACATTCTTTTGAGCTGTATTGTATGTTTTTGATTCTGAAAAAAAAGCATGATAAAAGGAGTTATTTGATCACATATTCCTGATGTAATGTATGAATAATTCCTTAGGTTCCAATTTGGAGAATGATCCTAAAATGGCTGAGTTTCACAGAATCATAGAATGGCTTGACCTCGAGGATCATGAAGCTCCAACGCCCCTGCCACAGGCAGAGCTACCAATCTCTAATACTAGACCAGGCTGCCCAGGGCCCCATCCAACCTGGTCTTGAACACTTCCAGAGGTGGGACACCCATAGTTTCTCTGGGCAGCCTGTTCCAGCACCTCACCACTTGGTAAAGAACCTCCCCCCAATATCCAACCTAAATATTCTTTCTTTATTTGTTGGTTGAGTTTGTTGTTGTTGTTTTTGTTGGTTTGTTGTGTTTGTTTTTGTTTTTTGTCAGTAGTAAACAGATTTGGGAGGACTGGAATAGAACTGTGAGAATTTATAGAAGTCATAGCTGGTAAGTTATCAGTTCTGGAAAATAAAACTAGTCAAAGATCAATTAAGCCTAAGGGGAAGGCTTAAAAAGTGGATGTAATCCTTGTGATGCTTGAAAGCAAAAGGAAATCTCCAAGTAAAGCAATGTTTTTGGCATGAAATTAAGTATTTTTCTTTCTGGCACACAGTTCAATATATCACTGTTTATTTCCCCTCTTTCTTCTCTGGGCAATGTTTAGTATAAAATTTCACTGTCATCAGCACCACAAGAGAATTTTCTACTAAGAACACAGGCAAGGTAGACAGCTGCTTAATGTCCTCCATCTCAATGACAGCTATACCAAAAGCTCACCAGTAGCCTTTTGTGTCCTTGACTTACCCTCTACTGAGGTAGTCTAAATTGAGATTGCACAAATCATCTGGTCCTGTCCCAGTGGTGTACTTTTGGCATTTGTTCCCAGTTAGGCTCACTTCAACCTCTGCTACAGTTAGCTCTTGGGATCCCCTTGTCACTCCAGAAATCCAGATAGGCTTAGCCCCTTTATAGTTTCATGGCATTAGAGTATACTATGCACTGTCCACTGGGGTCTTACTTTCCTGTGAGTCCGATGTGCCAAGCTATCGAATCCACACAGATTAATGAACTTGATTTTTCCTTTCTTCACCTGGCTGGAGGCAGGTACCTCCTGATCCTGGTTATAGTATTTGTTATTCACCTCCTGTAAATGTAAATCAGAATTTCTTTATTAAAATTAGAAGTAATATTGACCCATGAAACCTGTCTGGGGAACTGCTCAAAGCATACTAGATCAGCAGTTTTCTTGGAAGAATTCCCCCATGCCATTGCTTTTCCTTGTAATTCACATACCCATACCTCTGGGACTGAGGTGCACTTTCTATCTCACTTCCTTATGTCTTCTCCATGGTCATGCTGGTTAAATCACGAGATGGCATATGGTGTGTACCCACTATGTATGTCATCTCTCTTGAGCGGAGGAACACTTACTTCTTAATTGTTGAGATACTGATTCATAGAGGTTGGGAAGCACACATTCTCTCTCTCTTCAGACTACCAAACCAGATGAGAGACAGGCCTGCAGGGAGGAAGAAAGACTTCCTTCATATTGCCACTCTTGTCCAGCGAGTCCACCATTTGTCTCTCTCCATCTTTACAGGTCATTACTGATACTGAGTTGGCATACAGTTATGATGTGCTCCGTACAAACTTCCTTCACACAGGTAGTGTGTTCTGGACTTCATCTGGATCTTTGGATAACTGCTTGTTGTCCAGCTTATCATAAATCAACCCCAGCACAGCTGATTTCCTCTAGTGCTGGATTTGTTTCTCAGTAGTGGTCCACTTATGTGAGTAGCATACAACATCTTCCTTGAAGAAACTCGTTTCCTGCAAAGCTGACAGGAATCACCTCCAGAGGAGGGGGGCTTGTCCCCCTTTTCCATACCCTTTGTCAGTGTCGCCTTTTCATAGAGAGCAATTCCAGCTTCCTGACCAGCTTCCCTACTATCTAATTCCAGTCTACAGGATCTATTATCCCAGCAGCAGGCAATTTTTAACATCTATGATGTTCTGAGGCTGATCAGAATTGTAAAGACCTTGTAGAAGGCTGGTTGACAGGGTGGAATAAATTCATTCTCAGACTTGGCACCTCATATTGTTCTTTGTCATGCTGATCTTTGCAGAAACCTGCAGATATCTCCAGACATGTAAACCTTGGTACTCAGAATTGGGACCAAAAAATAGGAATATGTGAATTTTTCCATCAAATGTGATGCCTCACATCTTAAATTGGAACCAGGCAGTGAAGGCATCCTCAGTGTGATCCAGCTCTTTAAAGTCTGTAAGAAAAAATCATGATCATACCACTCATACAAATCAATATTTAGAAGCAGGAGAATTAAACATTTCTTCTTAGTCTCACAATATTACTAAAAATTACTTGCTTGCTTCTAAATGTTTTCTGGTTTTTTATATGTTGAGTCACTTGCCTAAAAATTGAAAAAATATTAACTTCTCTGTTTAGGTGATGACTACCCTTTGATAAAACTTCACTCTGATTTAGGTTTGTACCTCCACACAACACAAACAATGACAGCCCAGTAGAGAATAGCTGAGTATTTCTGAAAAAAAAAAAAAAAAAAACAATTATTACTAAACACAAATTATTGGAAACTTTTCTCTTAGCATAAGAGTTTCTTACTGTCAAAGTCAATGACTCTTTTGTATCTATAGAATTCTGTTCTCTTCAGCTGAGCCTTCAACCTCCAGACCTATTCCTGACAAATTTATAATTTAATAATGGTAATTTTCCCTTCTTACCTTTGGACAAAGGATGATAGCCTTATCTAAGGGATGATGGAAATTTTTTTACTTCTAAGCTTTTAGAGGTAAACACTAGTCTGAGCTATGACATGCTGGCAGGAAAGCATAAAATGATGTCACTTGATTGGATTTTGTCTGGTAAATCACTGTCAATGAAAATAAGTTCCTGTGATGTTGACACAGAAATTAAAGGGCACCATTGTAGAAAACCAGGCCACAGCAAAACAGTATATTATAGCTAATAGTGAAGAGTTATATCTATATTAGTAATAATATGCTGATGTTTTCTGTATTACCTTATCCACAATTGTGTATTCCTCAGCAGAGCTGTGAATGATTGTAATAAGTTTAAAAAGTCTACACTGGACACACGTTCTTGCTGTCAGAAACAAAACAAACTCTGCACTGAGCTAACAACCTAGGGAAGAATAAAGTCTTAGTCTTGCATCACAACCAGCAGGGAGAAGTCTTCAAGGGTGGGTGAGTCAAAAGCAGAAAAAAAGTAGTATAAGCACTTCTTCTCTGCCCTCATTCACAAATGCTTGTTACGCAGTTTACTCCATATCAAAGACTAGGGTAAAGCTCAAGAAGTCACACATTTCCACCAGCTATTTTGGATGAAGACTAATGTCATACAGATCTGAAACTGAGTATTGATAACACATACTTGTATTACTTTCCAGGGCTATCATCATTCACCCTTTTTATAAAATCAGTTTAAAGTACTGGGACTTCAAATGGAAAGATACAAGTGTCCCAAAACTTCAGCAAATGCATGTGTTTCTGCAGAATACAGAAATGCATTAGCAAGCTGAAAATGTTGGCAGGCTTATTTGTATCCCTTGAAAACATCAAGCAAATTATGTAATGTGAATTACACCAAGTGTAATGGTTGGGAATTTCTCTGGTTTTTAGAAAACCTCACCTGTTTTCATTAAAATCTTTTACAGAAATGTTAGTAATTTTAATGGGAGCAGAATTAGAATAAAATTTTATTTAAAATTGTTACTGATTAATATGTATATCTTTCTGAAAGTAACGCCTCCTGTTTATCTCCATGGAAAATGCAACAGATACAAAAAGAACAATAACATTACTTGATAGAGCACATTCTCAGCTATAAAACACTCCTCTTCAGCATAGTCCCCACTATTAGCTGTGCATTTTTGCCAGCAATCAAAAAGATCCTTCATGTAACAATCTGCAACATTGTTTCACTGCTGCTATAATGGCTTCATTGCTAGGAAAATATTGCCTATACAGTCCAGCTTTCATTGTGCTCACATCCACTATTTGGTGTCCACGTATGTTCACTAAGCATCAATAAATGTCAATGGGTGCCATTTGTTGTTTTGTTGTTGTTGTTCTTTCTCCTGTGGAGGAATTCAGCAACACACTTTCTTTTCATACATATTTCAACATCAGATACCATTCTGTCAAACTGCCTCTCTGCTGTCTTCAGTCACACAGCAATAAAATGAAACTGTATATTGGTGGGAAGGCACAAGCTCTACTGCTGTACCATCAACATTCATCCCTGATGCCACGGGCACAAACTGTAAAACAGAAGACATTACATTCAGAGCAGCCCTCATGTTACAACAGTACTGTCTAGAAGCAGAGCAAGAGATAACTATGATTTTGATTACTTACCTATAATTTAGTAAGAAATCTAATTAAATATTATTGTGTTCTTCCAGGATATGCACACAGTAAGATTACTTTTAAATGAAAGCTATGTTTTAGAAAGATCTTTCACATCTGTTTCACCTGGGCCAACTTTTATGCTACAGTTTTCTACTTTCCTGTTCTTTCTAGGGAAGACAGAGAAAGACAGAGAGCTGTAACAGTTCTTCAGAATGGTAAAACAGGAGATAAAAAAATCTCATGCATGTATATTTCAGTTTTGCTGCATTTAATAGTAGTTCCTATGCTGGGGGAAATATGACAACTCACTGATGTTGTAGTATCTAGGGTTTTGTAACATTACTTTTGTTGTGTACTTGGATGACAAACAGTATTGTAATATGATATTGATTGCCTGATGATTGTAGTTTTGAAAGACCTTTTTTGGTAGGGATCGGATGTTTGATAAAAGTCTTGACACAGCTTTCAGGAAAAAGAAACAAAAAGTGAAAATCTGTTTGATAACTCAATAGTAACAACTATCCATGACAACTGAGGATAATAGGCGATGGCAGTGTTGAAACTGCAGCTGAAAGTACAAGACTGTACTATGAAGTGCATAATTTGTTCTAATAACTTTCTTATATCATTTCAAGTGCTGTCTAGTAAAAAGAGTGTAATAGTTCTGCACAGACATTTTTGCTGATGTACAATCCTGAGCGTAAGCCCCTTCAGTTTCCTTCCAACCAAGAACTTTATTGTAAAGTAAATTAGTCTAACTGATGAAATCTTATATATTAAACTAATTCCATGCATAGAGTGTCAGTTGTTTCCTTCCTTATTGCTTGGAGTCAGATTGAGGCTGAAAATAGTCTTGCTCATAGCGTTTATTCTTCATTCTATTTTTTTATGTTCCAATAAAATATTTTTCTCCAGCAGGTGTAGACGCTATCAGCATTTCTCTCACTCCATTCCTCAAGGAGTTTGATTTAAGAGAAAAAGATTGCTCCCAATTGCTTCTGATATCTGATGACCTTTAATTTCAGAGAAGGGGTTCCTAATTTCTACACATAGCTTGTGGCAACATAAACTAAAAAAAAAAAAAAAAAAAGAGAGAGAGAAAAAAAAAAAAGAACAGTAAGTATGAGTAAATGTAAAATTCTGAACTTGTACACATATTTTCAGAGTTGTAAACCCTTCTCAACTTCTTTTTCAAAAGCAATTTGCTGAAGGAAGACCGTAGGGTGCTCAGGCACATGATTTAGCGAAGGGTTGTTAGAGTTAGGGTAGTACGGTTAGGTTGTGGTTTGACTTGATGATCTATCAGGTCTTTTGCAACCCAAGCTATTCTATGATTCTATGATTCTAAATCAGAGGTTTTGGTTTTGTGCTCAAAAAAATCTTTCAAATATCAGAAAATATCTGCAGAATTTAGTTTTCCCATTAACCTCAATAGGCAAACTATAGCTGTAGTAAAGAGAATGGGGGCTTTCAAGTTAAATCTTTAAAAACCAATATGATTAAATGGGAGCTAATATGATAATATCTGAATGAGACATAAATTTGGTCTGAATTTGAATCTCAGATATTCATGTTTATTCATTTTGGCAGCTCAAATGCAAAAAATTTCAGACTAAATATGCATTTTTTTACAAATAAGGAAAATGTTAATTGTGTAATATCACATACAAAGAAGTAATGATATAGATGTATAGATGTTATAGATGTAAAGGTGAAAAAATTCTCCTTTGGTCTCACAAGTAATTATCTTTTATATGCACAATGCACTTAATTATATGGATACAGTCTTTGCTAGCTTGTAAACAGAAATAGAATCAAAATGAAAATGTTCAGTAGAAAAAAGCACCAGCGACAGAGTTATAGAATATGCTTGACGGGGCAATAGAGGGAGAACAGTGGAGGATTCATTTTCCTATTGCCACCATTTCAAAGGATGGTCTTTTAAGACAAGTTCACTTCTCATGGAGTTTGAGGTCTGGAAAGATGCAAACGATCATACATGTCAGTCTTATGTCAAGAAGGAAGATCCTTTTCTTGATAATCAACATCAAGGATCATGGTTACTCCAAGGAAATGCAAAAGTCAGTTCCATTCCCTAGATGTCATGCCACCAGCACGGTAATTTCAGGCTTCTGACGCACTGGTAACAGCATGCAACGTTGCCTGCTACCTTCAAGGGATTTAATGGCATGCAACCTTAAGGAAAGAAGAGATACTGAGAGAGAGATCTGACCAGGTATTTGTTTAAATATAAACAATTATACAGTTAATTATAAAATTATTTGTTTTCCAAGGTGCTTGTACTGTGGGATTAAACAAGACAAATGCAGTCGCCGAGATACAAAATTTTCAGAGACGGGGTTATTTGAATTTGAAATGGTTAAGATGAATTATCAGCATTGATAGATCAAGGGTTCAGGTTTTGTGGGGTTTTGTGGGGGGGGGGGGGGTTGTTGCTTTTTTTTTTCCCCCCCCACTGGTTTATCCTTTTCTCACCAACATATGTTCACAAAGATTTTATTGTCCACAAAAGTGAAGGGCAGAGAGTACACAGACATAGAGAAGTGAAGTGAGGTACATAGTAAATGGTGTGCATAATTCCCTATGCATTTATGTTAGTGTCAGGGAATCTCAGGTGAAAAGCGTTCAACACTCCATCTGTTCTAAATGAAGTCCTTTCCTGCAGGGAAGAAATGGAAATGTAAAAAAGTCTTCAACTTTCAGTCCAGCTCAACGGTGCCATTTTGTCGATAGGTTTTATTTAAATAATGGAAACAGGCAAGTATGTTATTTGGAGCAGCATGAAATTACAAAGAAAGATAGTAAGGATATGAATTGTTTCCCAGGTAATGGTCTGTGCACTGAATTCCATGAAAATTTCTAGAACTCAGAAGCAGTTCTTCTTGTGAGAATGCTATATACACATATTTGTATTTCACAGAGGAAAAGATTGGTGCTCATTACTTAGAAAAATTTGTCTGAAGGTAACTGGAGGCTTATTCAATGCTCCTTTAAACTAAGATCCAGAAGGAAAAGAGCGCTTCCAGGCCTCAGTTCTATACTGTGATAGAGAAAAGTAACTGCTGTAGGCAACATGAGCATGTTTTAAATTGTTAGCTTTGATAAGAAGTCAGATTTTATACAAGAATAACATATTATAGTAAGGGAAGTGAGTATCTCGCTATCTTTTTCATAAATTCAACCTCTAAATTAAGGACTAATGGCTGTAACAGACTCCAAAGAAGACACGTAAAGTGGCTCACTGTGACTAATTCAGTACTAAGCAGAAAAACAGAAAGAGGAATGAACTGATTTTCTGTTCAAAATAACTCTGAAATAGAATTTGTTCTTGTCGTTTCATCCTACCTGTAAGATTCAATTTTAATTGTATCATTTTAAAAGTCTCTAGGTTAGAATTAATGAATTATTTACTTCAGGATACTTGAATGTTTTTGGTTTTATCAGGTTTTCTCTTTTGGCCAAAGGCTAGTCTAGTAAGGGATCTTCTGTGTTTTAATATTTCAAGGCAACTATGTACACAAAAATCTTTCTAGATGAAACGTCTCAGGTGCATTCATACCAGATTAACTTTTCATTCATGTGGAGCTTGCTCAGTGGATCTGAACATTCAAAGGTTTCACTGATACCCAACCTCAGTTTGAGTCAGTTCTGGACATCCAAAAAGGCTAAGTCATAATCAAAGGTATCTTACTGCCTGGATTAAGTGAACAGAAATCAGTAGACTTTTAAGATGGTTTTATAGCTGGGATTCTGCTGAATCTTGTACTGGCAATCTAGATTCTCTGTTAGAATCTGAACTAAATTTCTATTGAAAATCTGCATCCTAAACATCTTTCTTCAAATTCAATTCTCTCAAGACTTTGAATAATAATGAAAATTTTCAGAATAAACTATGTGGGAGAGATATCCTCACCTACTCTTAATTAGTGTTTTTATCTCTCTGCTGAACATTGGACTAGAAGAATTGGAAATTTAAAAAAAAAAAAAAAAAGATGCATATTAAAAGCCGTGAAAGGCTTTAAAGTGCTATTTTTAAACATACAGCAAGAATATGCCTGTTTCTTCCATTTCAAGCACTTACCGAGATCTTATTTTACTTTCTGCTAAAAAATATATATATTGCAATTGTTCCTACAATTCTTCTTTAAGACTTTCCCCTAGACATTTCAAGATTTCAGTAAAAACAGTGGGATGCCATTTTGCAGCCATATTTTAATGGTAAAAACAAAGATAGCAATGAGAGATATATTATGCATAAACACCCAGGTAACTACATTCAGAATTCAAAGTTTCATGAGTTAAATTTTTAGAATCAGAGGATAACTCTTTTTAAGTATAGAGATTCAATTGTTTTGCAGTTTTTAGCTTGGCTTGTAGTCTGTCAGATTCAGGGAAAGAGCCCATCTATTATGCTCTGCAATCCAGAATTTAAACATAAACATTCTTTTCTCTCCCATTTGTCTTATTCACTCCCCTTTTGCACAGGAATAAAGCAGAAGTCTTAGGAAACAAACAAACAAAAAAATGTTGTCACATAAAAAAAAGATTATCTACCAAGTTGGATTAAAAATGACAAACACATTTCAGTCTGAGATTTGAGGTCTTACTGAATAACAGAAATCATCAGCTGTAGCACATTAAAACCCACACCTAATGTATTCCTTGTCCCTGACTAAATAAACTTCCTTTTGAGCATAAAGACTTTTTACTACCCTGTGTACCTGGACAATATTAACTATCAGTTATGAAACCATAACCTTCACAGCATGCTCATTGTGACAGCCCAAAAACTTTCTTTCTCAACTGGGCTGACAGAGATAATAAAAGTTTTGTACCTTATGACACAACTGCCTGCGTTAACTTGAAGACCCTAAAGATTTCTTTCTGACTTCATGTACTTGTCTCAAAGGGATTTTAAATATCACATAGTTTGAAACCATTTTTTTCTGTTTTTTCTTTTCATTCAGAAGAATTTGAATGCTATTACCCTAGTAAAAATCACCAGCAGAACAAAAACAAACAGACAAACAAAAACAAACCAAACAATCTCCCAGAGAGTAGTTTGAAAACATTTGTTAAGATAAAGGGGAAAAAAAAAAAACAGCAAAAGAAAGAAAACTTGTTTGATGCACTGCAGGAGTCAAGAACGGAAAACAAGTGGATAAGTTACATCTCACTGGTTATATGTTTGACAGTCACTTACTGCTGTATAAAATAAATATTAATAATAATTAATTATAATTTATATCATTATAATTATATTAATATTATTAATAATAAATAAAATATAATCTGATAACAGAGATTAAATTAAATGTCACATGTACATCTGTCTGACCATTTCCTTCTCCTCTTTTAAGGACATCCTAACGCAGGAAATTGGCCAATAGGATTATATGCAGAAATCAACACAAAGGAAGGGTACAATGTAGAAACTGGATGTCTTAATAGGTGTCCCACAGAAATAAAAATTATATTCTTAGAGTTTACCAATATTTCTCACATACATAAATATGTTACTTGAAGTAATAATATACACTGGATTGCAGAAAGGAAGTTAGATTTCTTCATCGCTGCTATGGTGCCATGTTTTGGATTTAGGAGGAAAATAGTGGTGACAACCCACTCGTGTTTCACAAGCACTCAGAAGTGCTTGAACAGAGCCAAGGACTTTTTAGCTTCTCATGCTGCTTTGGCAGCAAGGAGCTGAGGGAACACAAGAAGGATGGAGGGGACAGAACTGGGATGGATGACCCAGACTGTCCCATACCATGTGGCATCATTTTCAGCAATAAAGCTGGAACTAAAAAAGGAGGAAGGGGGAAGCATTCTAAGTGATGGCATTTGTCTTCCCGAGAAGCTACTATGTGTGACAAACCCTCCTTGCCTGGAGTGTCAATATCTGTCTGCTAATGGGAAGTAGCAAATTAATTAATTACTAGATTTTGCATGCACATGCAGCTTATACTTTAAACAGTAAACTGCCTTTATCTTGACCCATGAACAGTCTCACTTTCATCTTTCAGAATCTCCTTAGTAGAATCATAACCATAGAATCATAGAATCACAAGGTCTCCTCATACAGACACTTCTTGAACACTGCCAGGGACGGCGACTCCACCACCTCCCTGAGCAGCCATTCCAGTGCCAGACCACTCCCTGAGAGAAAAAGTTTTTCCTTATGTCTAATCTAAATCTCCTCTGGTACAACTTGTGGCCGTTTTCTCAGGTCCTGCTTTTTACCTGGGAGAAGAGGCCAAGCCCCTCCTCATCACAACCTCCCTTCAGGAGGTTGTAGAGTGCAATGAGGTCTCCCCTGAGCCTCCTCTTCTCCAGTTTAAACGATCCCAGCTCCCTGAGCCGCTCCTCATAACTTGTGCTCCAGACCTCTCACCAGCTTCATCACCCTTCTCTGGCCACGTTCCAGGGCCTCAGTGTCTTTCTTGTTGTGAGGGGCCCAAAACTGAACACGGTACTTGAGGCACAGCTTCACCAGTACTGAGTAAAGAGGGATGATTACCTCCCTGCTCCTGCTGGCCACACTATTTGTAATGCAGGCCAGGGTGCTGTTGGCCCTCTTGGCCACCTGGGCACACTGTTTGCTCACATTCAGCTGAGTATCAACCAATGCCCTCGGGTCCCTTTCCTCTTCATAGTCATCCAGCCACTCAGCCCCAAGCCTATAGCGCTGTATGGGTTTACTTTGTTAAAGTGCAGGACCTGGCACCTGGCCTTGTTGAACCTCATCCCATTCACCTCAGCCCGGTGATCCAGTTTATCTAGATCCCTCTGAAGGGCCTCTCTACCCCCAGGCAGATCAAAACTACCTCCCAGCTTGATGTCATCTCCAAATTTACTGGGGGTACACTCAGTCCCCTCATCTAGGTCATCAATAAAGTTATTAAGCAAGATGGGCCCCAGTGCCGACCCCTGGGGGATGCCACTTGTAATGGGTCACCATCTGCACTTAACTCCATCAACCACTACCTGCTGGGTATGGCCCTCTAGCCAGTTCCTTACCCAAAGGAGGGTATACCTGTCCAGGCCACAGGCAGCCAGTTTCCCCAGCAGAATAATGTGAGAGACCATGTCAAAGGCTTTGCTGAAGTCTAGGTAGACTACATCAACAGCCTTTACCCCGTCTACCACTCTGGTCACCCAGCTGTAGAAGGAAATGAGGTTGATCAAGCATGACTTGCCTTTCATGGACCCGTGCTGGCTAGGCTTGATCCCCTGGATGTCATGCACGTTTTGTGTGATCTCACCTAGGATGATTTGCTCCATAATTTTCCCTGGTACCAAGGTCAGGCTGACAGGCCTGTAGTTCCCCAGACCCGCACCAAGATGTCACCCCTAAAGGCTTTCCTCCTGATCCTTACCCATAGACACTCAACTTTATCATTCCCAACCCCACGCTCTTCAACATCAAAACAGTCTTTAATATAAAGGGCCACACCACCACCCTTCCTTCCTCTTCTATCCCACAGAACAGACTGCACAGTTGGGTGGTGTTCAGTTGCCCATCCGGCATAGCCCACAATGTGTCTTGCATTTTCACACAGCCCAGCTCACTGAAGAATTCCATGAGAATCTATCAAAACCTTGATATATGAAACTTTGTGTTTCTTTTGTGGGGGAAAAAAAAAAAAAAAAAAAAAAAAAAAAGAGTAGTTATTTTCCTAACTTTGCATTGAGTTAGCTGCCTATTTTTAAAATGCCTTGTAGAATCTTTTTCTGTCTTGGTTTGGTTTTTGCTTTTATTTTCCTTGTTTGTTTTGCAAAACTCTCTTCAAGAAGCAGTCATCTCTCAGACTACCAGTTTCTTCTGAAAACATAATGAACAAATATTTTGTGATTTGGAACAATCACTTGGCAGCGTGCACTACTTCAATAGACACACAGCATAAAACTAAGACTCCACCATCTGTTCTGCCCTTTAATTACAAACACAAATATAAAAAAATATAACATAATTCAGAATTATAATATAAGTGATTTAAATGCATGTCTGTTCCCTTATACAATAAACAAAATTGTCAGCTGTTTACAGGCTGGTTTGGCCCAGTACTGTGACTAGTGGGGTGGAGGGATTCCACAAAATCCACGCCTCCAGAAAAGGGAAACAGGGGACCCCAAAATAATTAAAAACAGTGGCAATGATCTGAGGAGAAACAAAATAATTTACTAAATATGGTATCGGAATGCAAGATAACACACTATAATACAAAATAATTAGAACTGAAGCTACGGCACATGTGTCACAGTCATGAATAACCTATGCAATAGCGTCCATAGTCAAGTCCATCCCTCAGTCTCTAGCCCACTTGTATGTTGCATCTCTTCCTTGATGGCCTGAAGTCTCATGGGCCCACCGAGCTAGAAATAATTCACTCTTATGTTGCCAGTCCAAGTCTATTTGAGCCACCTTGATTCTGGCAGCTCGATCTACCTGGTTGTTGTTTTGTTGTTCCTCAGTAGGAACTCTTGGGCATATGAGCATCTACATGGCGCACTTTTACAACCACATTCTTTATTCGGGCAGCAATGTCTTTCCACAGTTCAGCAGCCCAAATAGGTTTACCTTCCACTGCCAGTTGTTTTTTTCCCACTGCTGTAATCACCCCCATAAGGCATTTGCCACCATCCATGAGTGTCTCACTCCAGTTTATAGGAGGGAGAGGAGGTTCTTTGATATATGTATACCCAGCGTGAGATTAAGAAACAACGGTTCAGATGTTGGTCCAATCAGTTTATTACAATTCCTAGCCGTTTAGGGAGATGGGGAAGGGAAGATGGGTGATAGAAAAGATAGGAAATATAAGCAAGGAATCTCTGTGGAGAGCAAAAGAGATAGTCACCACAGTGGGTCCAGAGAGGTACGTTGTAGGTCCATTGATCTCAGGAACCCACCTGGTCACCACGGGGGATGGGAGAAAGCCAGGCAGCTCCGCAGATAGCAGGCCTCAGGGGTTCTTCCAAAGAGGTTTTCCCCTCAGGGAATTCTCCATCAGAGGTGCCTTTGGGAGTTTTTCTCCAAAGTCCCTAGTTTAGTGAGGGCCTTCTATCCCCCATTTCTGTGGGTTTTTTTCTCTTCTTCTTTTGTCTCAGTTTTGTGTGACATTCCTGGGCCAACAGATAAGCCAGCAAGGGGTGGTGCCTTCGTTGCCCTGCACAAGCATTATCGCCTTTTGCAGTGGTCAGCTCCTTCAAGCCCTACCCCTTGAAAAAGACTGCTTGTCCTGCTTCTGCTTATCTTTGCAACCATAAGCAGGGGTACAGTGGCATGGTGACATCCACCATTCACCCCCCTAGCAGTTGTCAGTTAGAGTCCTATCACCAGAAAGGCCTCACAAAGCAAGCTTTGAGACAAAGAATGGAAACAGTTTTGTCCTTCACAATTAGTCAGTATAAAAATAAAGCATTGGCCACCTCTCCCATTCAGCAACATCTAAGGCCATCTGGATAGCCTTTACCTCTGCAAACTGACTCGATTCTCCTTTTCCTTCAGTGGCCTCTGCAACTTTTCATGCAGGGCTCCACAGAGCAGCTTTCCATCTGTGATGCTTCCCCACAATACGACACGATCCATCTGTGAACAAGGCGAATTTCTTTTCATTTTCTGGTAGTTCATTGTATGGTGGGGCCTCTTTAGTACGCAGTAGGATCCCTGGACAGCTGAGGTTCCCTATCCGAGCTTGTTGTGTAATCAGCGCAATCCACTTACTTCAAGTGGCATCGGTAGCATGATGGGTGGAGGGAACCTTTCCTTTGAACACCCAGTTCTGCACTGGCAGTCGAGGTTCCAGAAGGACTTGTGCCTCAGTATGAACTACTTTCAGAGCAGCCCAAACCCCCTCATTCGCAGCTAAGATCTCCTCCTCAGTTGGAGTGTAGCACTCTTCGGACCCCTTGTACATTTGACTCCAAAATCCCAGGGGTTGGCCTCGGGTCTCTCCTGAGGCTCTTTACCACAAATTCCAGGTGGGACCTTTCTCTCCAGCAGCAGTGTAGAGGACGTTCTTTACATCCTGTCCCATCCATACTGGCCCCAGGGCCATGGCACGGGCTATTTCCTGTTTAACCTGCTCAAAAGCCTGCTGCTGCTCAGGACCCCACACAAAATTATTCTTCTTCCAAGCCGCCTGATAAAGGGGGCTTACAATAAGGCTATAGTTTGGAACATGCATTTTCTAAAAACCCACTACACCCAGAAAAGATTGTGTCTCTTTCTTATTAGTGGGTGGAGACATAGCAGTGATTTTGTTGATCACATCCTTTGGGATGTGACGACGTCCATCTTGCCACTTTATACCTAGGAACTGGATTTCCTGAGCAGGTCATTTCACTTTGCTTCGTTTAATAGCAAAACCAGCACACAGAAGGATCTAGATTATTTGCACGCAGAAGGATCTGGATTATAAGGATCTTCCCTTGCTGTGTTGCCCCACACAATGATGTCATCAATGTACTGTAAGTGCTCAGGAGCACCACCCTGTTCCAGTGCAGCTTGGATCAACCCATGGCAAATGGTTGGGCTGTGTTTCCACCCCCGGGGCAAACGATTCCAGGTATACTGAATGCCCCTCCAGGTGAAAGAAAAATGTGGCCTACATTCTGTGGCCAAAGGAATGGAAAAGAAGGCATTCGCAATGTCAGTGGTGGCATACCATTTGGCTGCTTTTGACTCCAGCTCTTACTGGAGTTCTAACATGTCTGGCACAGCAGCACTCAGTGGGGGTGTGACTTCATTCAGGCCACGGTAGTCTACCGTCAGCCGCCATTCTACACTGGCTTTACGCACTGGCCATGTGGGGCTGTTAAAAGGTGAATGAGTTTTGCTGATCACTCCCTGACTCTCTAGTTGATGACTCAACTCATGAATGGGGAACAAGGAATCCCTGTTGGTGCGATACTGCCGCCTGTGAACCGTCTTTGTAGCAATTGGTACTTGTTGCTTTTTCACTCGAAGCAACCCCACAACAGATGGATCTTCTGATAGGCCAGGCAAAAGAGACAGCTGCTTAACACCCTCTGTGTCTACAGCAGCTATTCCAAAGGCCCATCAATACACTTCGGGATCCTTGAAATATCCCCTTCTGAGGTAATCAATACCAAGTATACAGGGAGTCCCGGGACCAGTTACAATAGGGTGCTTTTGCCAGTTTTACCAGTGAGGATTATTTTGGCCTCCTAGGTAGTCTGCTCTTGGGAGCCCCCAGTCACCCCATGAGTATAAATTGATTTTGTCCCTTGGTGACTTGAAGACATTAGAGTGCACTGTGCACCAGTGTACACCAGTGCCTTATATTTCTGTGGTTCTGTTGTGCCAGGCCATCTATTCCACACAGTCCAATACACTCTATTATCCCTTTTGCCCCCCAGCTGGGGGCAGGGCCCTTCTATTTTTTACCTCCATTGGTCTTACAGCTATTGCCATGTTCCGCAGTAACTGGAGCAATCACCTTTTTGGAGAAGTTCACCTTGGTGGCTGATCTGTCTTGCAATTCTTCTACCCATGCTTGAAGTGCAGGAGTAGTTTTTTTATGTCACTTTACATCTTCTCCATGGTCACATAGGTAATGCCAGAAGGCAAAACTCAACATAGCCTTCCTGTTGACACTTGCATGAGCAGGAGGATGTCTTCTTTTGAAAGCTGAGATGTTGGATGATGCAGGTTGGAATGAAACCAGTTGGGAATCCTGGTCCCCATCAGATGTATCTGGTACAACCATGGATCCATCAGCATTATTCATGGTAGACAGTTCATCTACTATATCTTCTTGATTGCTCACTACTGTGTCCAGTTTTTCACTCGCTTTTGCAATGGCTGAAACACAAGCTCATAGAGGGGTTAAATGTAACTCAAAGTCTTGAAGTTTATTAATCAGTTCATTTATAAGGGGTCTTCTTTCCCCTCTGTCATACATTGCTCCAAATGTACTGGCATACCTTTCCGGTGCAGTCTTTGTGAAAATACACCACATATTTGGTGTACACCTGACTCTCTCAGGATCATGCTCTTGGGTTGGCTCGACAGGAATGAAAGTGGGGCTATGTAACATTTCCATCACCGTGCATTCTCTCAAATAATTGATGCCTTTTTCCATATCAGTCCATTTCTTTCTCTCAGGCATCAGATCATCTTTGAAGGGGTATCTTTCTTTCATGGCTAACAACATCCGCTTCCAGAGGGTGAAGGACCCATTCTGACATGTATCAATACCTCTGTCGATGGCTGAGTCCCTGGCAATGCCACCCAGTTGGTGAGCTTCTCTACTATCTAGACACACACTGTTGGCCCCATTGTCCCAACATCGAAGTAACCACATGACAATAGGCTCATTTGGGTAGCATAAAAAGTCTTTTCTCAGACCTTTAATTTCACTCATTTTCAGAGATCAATCAACAATAGTAACAATGTCTTGCTCACCTCCTACTCTTTCTGGACTTCTTGTTATCCTCCTGGGAGTTGGTGACTGCAATCTTATTGAGGGCCTCTCCCCTGGACTCAGGGACACTTCCCCTGGATCTTGGAGCTGCTCCTCTGGACCTCTTTCCTCCTCTTCTCTTACAGTGACTGCTTCCTCTACTTTCCCTCCTCCTCCTCTTCCTTCTGTTCTAATTGAGTCAAAATTAGTTTCATTTTCCATCCTCTTACGGGGGCAACTGACATTGATACCAGTGCCTCCTGTGGTTGATCAAGTTGGTCAGTTCTGATGCTCTCCCTCTCCAGTTTGGCTTGAAGTCCGTTTCATTCAACTATGAGGATATTTAGTTCAGATTCAAGCATAGCTTGACAAGACTGAATTCTGTTTAATTCATTTTGGAGGGTGTCTTGCTCAGTTTGAAGGCTGTCAAGTTTGGATTGAAGGGACCCTCTCAGAACAGAGGGTGTCTTGCTCAGACTGGCGGGCATCTCACTCAGATCGGAGGGAGTCCCGCTCAGGTTGGAGGGCGCCTCTCTCGACTAGGAGACCCTCTCACTCAGCCCAGAGATTCTCCGCCTCATTCTGGAGACTCTCTCTTTGGTTTTGGAGACTCTGTTTCTCAACTAGGAGACTCTCCTTCTGGACCTGGAGATTGTCCCTCTCGGCTCAGACTCTCTCCTGGAAACCCTCCTTTTTGGCTTGGAGACTGTCTTGCTCATTTTGTATTGTCTTCTGGAGACTCCCTTTCAGCTCAGAGACTCTCCTGGAAACTCTCTTTTTCAGCCTGGAGATTCTGTTTCTCAGCAAGAAGACTCTCTCTCTGGAACTGGAGATTCTCCCTATCAGCTCTGAGACACTCTCTTTCAGCTTGGAGACTCTCTCTCTCAGTTTCAGAAAGTCTATCTCTTTCTGGGATAGTATTGAATAAGGCATGATAAGCATTGGCCAGGCCCCAGATAATTCATGCCTCCTCAGATCTGCTTGAGACACAACATTCCTCTCTTAAATAATTGTTTAAGCTCTCAAGGTCTTTCAGGTGTTCAGGAGTAAAGTTCCACGACGCCAAAGATGTCCATCTCTCTAAAGTCTCTCCCAAGCCTCTCCACACTCCCTGCCACTCAGTATTATCTGGTTTGGGGGAAGACTTCTTCAAAACATGATAAATACAAATACTGAGTGGAATGATGAGTAGTACATTCAGGGAAATTGACATTGTCATCAGCTGAGCATTCAAAAGGTGCATAAAGGATTCAAAGGAGAAACTGGGAGCCTTAAAAATCCCAAGTTCTGTAAAATTAGCAGCTCCCCCTGCAAACAGGTGTAAAAGAGAAAATGGAATCTTTTTTTTTTTTTTTCTTTACAGAAGCAAGATAGCACTGCTCAAAGTTTACAAATATCACAGAATATTGGCAGTCCGCCTGGACTTTTCAAGGTCAAGCTTTCAGTGACCACCTGCATAAGAGATAAACTTTCCCAACAAAGCTAACGAAACTCTCTGAGAGCAAAGAGAGAGAGATTTGTTCCAATAAGCTAAAAAGCAGCTTTTTGCTCTCTTGCCCACATTCTCCACCAAGAGTGTCAACAATTTACAGGCTGGTTTGGCCCAGTTCCATGACTAGTGGGGCAGAGGGATTCCACAAAATCCACCCCTCCAGAAAAGGGAAACAGGGGACCCCAAAATAATTAAAAACAGTGGCAATGATCTGAGGAGAAACAAACTAATTTACTAAATATGGTATCGGAATGCAAGATAACACACTATAATACAATTAGAACTGAAGCTAATAAATCAAATATAATAAGCGAGAGACTGTCCAAAAAGCTGAAGGCCTTACACTGATACTGAAGCGATGCGCGCAGCCAGGATGGGCAGCAGTGAGGAGAAGTGAAGGAATAGAGCGCTGAGATGAAAAACCCGATCAGGTGACCTTGCCAAGAGTTATATCTCCTCTCTGACCGCAAAGCCCCCTGGGGGATGTAGTTCTTCTTCTCTTCTGGACAGGTACCCAGAACTGGCGCATTAATACTTTAACTCCCAGTGCACTACATGATGTTATGATGTGGAATACAAGTAACCAAAAATCATAAAACCGTGACAAAAATATACACCTGGTGATTTTATTTTTATTTTTTTTCCCCCCAAAAAAACAAGGGAGGATTGTTTTTTGGCAAAATGAACTCTATTTTTTACTGTTTTGTGAATTCACAATTAGATAATTCCTTAAACAGCTGTTTTTAAAAACACCTATCCTGAAAGTACAAATCTCCCAAGTGTGTATTCCATTGTTTATTTAAACAGCAAAAACCACTCAGACAGTCCTAAGCCTTAAGAATTGTAAGAGCTAGAATACAGGCTGTTAAAACTTCTTTTTGTGATTGAAGATCTTCAAAAGACACAGAGAGGAAAGAGATGCAAAGGAGAAAGAAAAAGGAAAAAAAAAAAAAGACTATAACAAGGGAAAAACTACAAGCTGGTTTTGAATTAAATCTTTTTAGGTGATACTAGCAGGGGCAAAGTAAAATCACAGCAAAGGAGTTGAGGAGTTGTTTTTCCTGAAAGTAATGGGGGAGGGGAGAGGGGACAGGAAAGAAAAGGCATATCATCAGTTTGGAAGGTGTGGGAAAAAGATAGGAAACATGGTTGGCTGGGAGATGATGGAGAAATATATAGTCAATCTTGCGAGCACAGGGGGCAAAGAAGAGTATTGCCATGTTCCAGCTCTCTCCATCAAACTGCAGTTATCAACTGCGCATTAGAAATAGGCACTGCAAGAACTATCATTCAGATATATACTCCTGGAGCCACTCAGCAGCAGTATTTCCCTCACAGTGTTCTTACTTCATTTATCACCTCAAAACTCCCTGACTGCAAAGTGCAAAAGAATACTTTGTTCTCTGAGTTGCTCCTGGTATTTTGTTATTTCTGTTAATTTTAAAAGTAATTAGATAAGCAGCCCCTTTGTGACCAGGGATGTCTGGAAGATGATATTCTCCAATGCAGCTTCTTATCCTTCCACGGAATTCACATTCCCCATCACTTTTTCAGTGTTCATTTTATCTTCTATGCACACGTCAGTTCTCTTTAGGTTAAATGTGTGTGTTAGATTTTGGTACATTTAATACCTTCACCATCTTTACTTGGATAGTGGATTTGAGTGCACTCTCAGCAAGTTTGCCAATAACAATAAGCTGAGTGGTGCAACTGATATGACATAAGGAAGGAATTTCATCCAGAGGAACCTGGGCAGGCTGGAGAAGTGGGCACGTGAGAACCTAATGCGGTTTGACAAGGCCAAGTGCAATGTGTTGCACTTGGATCAGGGCAATGCCAGATGTGTATACAGATTGGGAGAAGAACTCTTTGTGAGTAATCCTGTGAAGGAGGAGGTATGGGTGGAAGAAAAGCTGAATATGAGCCAGCAGTATGCACTTGCAGCCCAGAAAGCCAACTGTATTCTGGCTGCCTCAAATGAGGGGTGGCCAGCAGGGAGAGGGAGGTGATTGTTGCTATCTACTTAGCCCTCATGTGGACCCATCTGGAGAACTGTGTCCAGACCTGGGACCCTCAGCACAAGATAGACACGAAGCTTTTGGAGAACATCCAGAGAAGGACCACAAAGATGGTCAGAGAGCCTGAGGACCTCTCTTTTGAAGAAAAGCTGAGATAGTTTTGTTCTGCCTGGAGAAGAGAAGGCTTCAGGGAGACCTCGCTGTGGCCTTCTAGTACATCAGGGGAGCTTGTAAGAGTTGATTTTTTACATAGGCAGATAGTGACAGAACAAGGGGAAAGAGGGGGACAGTTTTAAATTAAAAGATGGGAGATTTAGATTAGATATTAGGAGCAAATTTTTTAGTCAGGGTAATGAGACCTGAGCACATGCTACCCAGAGGAGGTGTGAATGCTTCATCCCTGGAGGTATTCAAAGCCAAGTTGGATGGGGGCCTGGGCAGCTTGATCTGGGGACTAGAAACTCTGGCCATGCCAGGAGGTTACAACTGAATAGGCTTTAAGATCCCTTTCAGCCAAAGCCTATGACTGTGATTCTGTAAGTATTTGCTTTGATCACCACCGTTTATGTAATTATGCACATAATTTTTAAAAACATAAAGACAAGATATTAAACTGTTGAAAGAAAAAAATCTTAATTTCAAAGCTGAATTTTTCTGTAAAATAGGAAAAAGAAGGCTATCACATCTAATGTGTTTGTCAGAAAATGTGCCCAAATATATAAATGAATAAATTAAATGCAGTGCATAGATATACTCACAGATATATAAACAATGTATAGCATTCACTACTACACAAATTCAAATGAACTCATAAAACAGACGTACTCTTAGGCTGAGGTATTTCTAAAAAACATAGCGTCAAAACGGCACTATTGGAAAATACATGGTAAATAATTACCTGTTCCTTTATCACATATTACAGCAGTAGTGACCATAACAAATTCTGCCTTGAATACTTTCTCATGCTTGTACTCTGCTCAAGGATATTGCTATGGTTCTATCAAATACTACTGAATGAAATATCCATACGGATTTAAATGTTCCGTGGCCAGCCCTGGGAAAGCACAGTCAAGGGGTCTGATGTTGCAGTAACATATATATATATATATATATATATATATATATATATATATGGCTGCACTTCCAACAGCACCTGTGTTCTAGAGCTTGAAAGTACAAGTCTTTCATGTTCAGGCGTTAACAAATACCAAAGAAATGAGCTTTCATGGGAGAAGCTGGATGCACGTACGATTAAGTCTGGCTTTGAATCCTATCTCTTTCAGGCACTGAGTAGTCTCTTTCAGGCTGGTTGAGAATAAAGAGATGTTCCAATTCAAAGTCTCTTACAAAGACAATTAGCCTCACAAATTAATCTATGCTAATTCTAGCCAATTAACAGGGTGACAGAGCTTAGGAATGTAGCAGTTTTCAATGCAGTGAAATTTTATAAGCATATGCTTTAGCAAAATTCAGGGTTTGCCCTCAGAAAGAAACTTGGAAAACAGCTGGTCAGTTTGTCCTGTTCAAAACAAAATGCTTGCAGTTCTTCAAAGAGTGTTATAGTAATCCAAAATCGTTTTTTTTTTTTTTTGTTATTTTTGTCTTTTAGGGATGACATTATCATTGACAGCCGGTCTGAGAAAAGTGTAGCAAATCATTGTGCGAAAGGAAGCTTCATCTCGTTGTTTGGGTTCTTGTATCCAATACTGTCTAAATAAAATCAGTACTTGGATAAAATGGGCCTGTGACACTGTAAAGAACTCTCTCTATTATTCCACAGAAAATCTCCATTATTGACATGGGGCCAACCATTATTGTCGCGCATTGTTAATAGCTCAAAATTACTGTTTGTTGTAAGAAAATTGCTCCATTGAGAAGTAATGAGGACATTTTTTTCTGAATAGGTTTGAAACTTTCTGACTTCTTCTAGTACTTAAAAAGTCCAGTCCACCCATATGTCTCTTAACAAGGAATTGAGGCGATAAAGACATAAAAGGAACTTGTTAGGGGTTAAATGAATGCCGATGCAGGTAATATAATAGAGAAATGGTGAAGAGGAAGTAAAAACAAATCGAGAAAAACAAGAGATAGATAGAAAAAAGAATAGCCATAAGCTCCTACGGGATATCTGTATATTTTTTCAGCTAATTTAAATGAAGTTGCTTATGTTATTAGTTTCATTTACTGCACATAAAGCAGTGTTTCTGAAACTTTTTCTGACTTTTTTTTTTTAAGTGAACAGTCCAAAGTAAACAAAGAAAATACAGAAGTAACATGTATTTAATTGGCTAGGAATTTAGATGATTATATATTGTATGCATATTTAAACCACAATTACTGTGTTTGTTGAGACCGTTTATTTGTCTGTTGAGCACCAAAGGCAAAGTCTCTGGAATCTTTAGCAATAGTTGTCATACGTGTTACATTTACGAAAAAAAGGTTCTTTCAACACGAAGACTAGTATTCAATGTATGTTCAATACACAATAAATTAAAGCAGAATAAAATATCTCTGATTCTTTAGCCATTTTCTTCAAAACGAACTTTTCAGATGATTTTCTCTTCTATAAATTAGCCAACCTTCTAAGAAAACAGAAAATGGAAGGAAACACATGGCAAAATGGCAAAAGCAATCTGGAGGAGGGATGAATGGATGTTGAAAGAGGCAGATGCTTAATCCTGTATTCCTCATATAGCTTTTATTTCAGTTTAGTGTCTTAGTTTGCCTTATCAATACAGGTAAACACACCTACTATTTTAAGTAAATATCCTACACAGTTAACCATATTTATGAATGCGTGGTCAGGTTGGTTGGCAGTCTGCCTCCCCAAATTTAATTTTGACTGTGAATCTTCTTGAACACTGGGCAAATTTTGGTGTAACTCACTGAGATACAACTAATTAAACAAATAACTGAATAACAGGAAGTATGCATCAGAAAAACATTGGTATTCATCTTGCAGTGGATGTAATAAAGCCACTCCTGGATACGTACAGGGCAGTATTTGAAATGCACTGTCTGTATCTGCAGCATAAATCTAGTTAGAAAACAGAACACACATGCAGGTCTTTAATAATCTTTAATTTCCTTAATCTTTAGACTTCCACAGTTGCTCTTCAAAATAACAGAAGTTAAGTAAATGCTGAACAACTGTTTAGCAATGCCAGAACAGTAACAGGTTCCTTCAGTGTGTTTTAGGTTCAAAAGGTGGTTTGTAGCTTGAAACACTTTGGGATATCACAGGAAAAAGGCTTTCCTCCAATTGTCTGTGCCCACATAAAATTATAACCAATAAATACCTACTCAGCAGCACATGCGGTCTGGTTAGTGACCTCTTCTGGGTGCACACACAGAGTGCATGCACATTCCTCTGTGCCTGCACATCTTTCAAATTCACAGTTCAGATTTAAGGAAAATGCTGTGAGAACGCAGCTTGGTGCTGCAAATCAGCACTTTCAGCAGAATCTGTTTGATCATAGAATCCCAAACTAGAGCTCATAAACAACCCTGTAATTGTTTGCAGCGTGTCAATGAGGAAAGACTTTGAAAATTTTATCTTGGCAGCAAACAATAATGAGGAATTAAGTTCGTAAAACTTGACTTAATTGTGGATAAAACCCTGGCATACCATTCTGCTACATTTCAGAAGCCAATTAAAGTGTTTACAGATTAGTCAACATCTATCCATCCAATTTGCATCATCAGTATACAGACGGCAATGGAAATGCTAAATGGAAATTTAAAAAATGCTTGTAATTTATGTCTGTATAAAGTTGTCATCTGCTTCTTTCCACTTAGTGGTCTGTCAGGTTTTCTTTTCTCAACTATTAAATTCAGGAAACATTGCATATTGCTTTACAATTTTTCTACTCATATGTTTCTGTAAACATTTGAGTTTTTCAAAGATAAAAATGTCATGAGATAAAACAAAGACCTTCTCACCCTTGACCAATATTTACAATTCAGAATGGATATTTTTAAAGCCTTTTTATAAGGTTCTGAAGTGATCTGATAAAAATCCTGTTTGCCTGAACAACAGCAAACCATATTCAAAAGGTCAGACAGACCTTTCTCTTCATAATAAAAATAAAAAATAAAAAAATAATAAAAAAAATTCAGTGAAATGTACTGTCTGGGAATATAAAATCACAAGTAGAAAATAACTTGTATGGAAAAAAGCCTGGCTTGGCATTAAAATGCAGTATTTACTGGTGCTGGCTAAATTCTTCAGAATGCTATGCAGTTCATAAAAAAGATTGTTTTAAGCTGATTCAAATAAACTAGACTAAAGATATAGTAAATTATTAATTAAATAAAAAATTATACATTTTGACTGAAATATTTTTAGTTGTACCAAACATTTAAAAATCTATCTTTTGCAGTGATTGGTTTATATTTTTACAAGGAATATCATTCTCTTATTCCAAGACAGAAAGTAGTTATTAATGGAAGTTTTCTTTAATGATTTTTTTCTACATTTTCAGTCTTGGAGAGTGAACAGCAGTTCATTGGAATATGCCTGGAGTATTTAATCATTGTCTTGGGGCTGTATCTTCTGAAAGTGAAATTATGGCAACAAAAAACCAGCAGAGAACTTGGCCTACATTTTAACCTCTAGCATAACATTAAAACACAGGAAAATGTCGCAACCTGCACACTATAAAGATTTCAGGCTCTGTTTTAGTGACGATAAAGAGTACTCTGTTTTAATGAACATAAAAGTTATTCTGTTCTCAGAGCATCTTGCAATCAAGATTTCATCCTGCTGCAGCCAAGTCTCATGTCCAAAATAAAAACACAGTAGGAAGTGATGACTCCTTGTTCACATTTCCCTGGAGATGGAGAGGGTCAGACTGTGCTTACACAGTCAGAGTAGACAACAACAAGCTGCAGGACTTTCTGGGAACATGGCAGTAGAAATTTTATCTCAGCTATGAAGTATCCTCTGTTGGGTTCCTCCATATTGGGGTCCATGTTGGAGATCTGAAGGAATGGTGTTCATCTTAAAGACAGCCTTCTCATATGGCCCAGGAAATTTATCTTTCCACATCCACATTTCAGGTCTCTGTTTCCTAAAGATGATTTTTCACACATTTGTTTTTCGAGATCTTCAGGGCAGAAGTTTCATTTTACTCAGATATTACAGTGTCTTGCCTACAACATCTGGTTCCTGCCCGGGGATTGTATATTCTGCTGCAAAAAGAAAAGCAGTGGAGAGCAAAGAACGATTATGCAGGACTTAATAAACAGTGTTTGCGGTCTGTCTGCATTGAACTTCTGTTGGCGTATGTGGGAAACCTGTAGGGACCTTGTAATTCCTTTCTGCTGACTAACTGATGCAAGAGCAGCTTGTTACCTTCATCCTGGATATTAAGATAAGTAGGTTTGCTTCAGTAGAGAGAAACAGTAGAAAGAGAAAGAAGGAAGAAAGGGCTGGTAGTTTAGAAAGTATAATAATTTAAAGGAGTCGATATATGGATTTGTGCAGATAAATGAAGCAATAGCCATCCCTCAAATTGCTCCTTAGGAGGAATAATACAATTGGATGATCACATAAATACTTCTTTGCATACTGGCTCCTATTTGGCTACAATTTGAAATTAAAAGGGTGTGGGGAAAGGAGTTGCAAGGGCAGGAGGCAGAGGAGGATACCAAAATGCTGTTTATACTAATATGGTCCTAGCCTTAAATAAAAGCGAGAAAGAAGATCACAAGAAAACACCTGATCTGGCGATGAATAAATATTAGTCTAAACATGGCTACTGAAAAATTAATTAATTAATTACTTAATATAATTCACAAGTCCAATACGTTTTGATGGAAAAATAGCCTTTGAATCAGATCTACCTTTTTTCTTCCTGTTTTTGAATACACTCTTAGATGTTATTTGTTTGTTTATTTATTTATTTATTTGAGTATGTATATATTTTGAAGGATTTTACCATAAGCTCAACACAGTGTGAATATCTCTGACAGAACTGGAAAACTGGGTAGAAAGTTGCTGTGTCTCCAGGAGAAAGAAACACCTCATGCTTAAAACACATTCTGTGGAAACCCTGAATTCAAGGAAACCTTCAGAGATAAAACGACTTGATGCATTGTAAATAGTAACACAAAGACAAAAGACAGCATTTCAGTTGTGGTTGCTATGGGCTTCTGCTCATTGGAATTGTTCTTTTACTGTCCAACCTGCACAAGCATCTTCAGGGAAAGGATTTGATTACGCAGTGTTCCTTAAAAAACAAACAAACAAACAAACAAAAACCACCTGCTATCATTAAGTCATAAGACTCTATTGGGCGATCATAGCCCTTCCCCTTATCACAAGAAAAGTTTATTTTGTCTAGTGAGGTGGAACAGTAACAGGATTGCTACTTTAAAGACTGCACAAAAATTACCAGAGTTTCCTGTGCTAACTATATTTTTTGGTGAATTCAATGCCTGTCATAATTGTACACTAGCAATTTTCCAAGCAGATTCCAGTTCAGTTTTTGATCTTCCAAAGCCTGGAAGAATTAAACTGAAAATATGCATTCTAGCTTGTAATTTTCTCACAGGAAAAAGAACGTCAAGTTTCTCTTAATGCATTTGTTGATACCACGTCTGTTCATTGCTTGCCAGATCTCAGGCTTGTGTATGAATACATCAGAATAATATTGAATGATGGTAAAACAAACAACAAAAAAAGCTTTACTGAAATACTTAACTGAAATTTGCTTTCACTCTGGAGATAAATTATGACTTCCCATTCAGCTTTCATTAAAAGTGTTTTTCTTTTTACCAGTATTTATTCAGATTTGTATCTACTGAAGGAGTCCTAATTTATAAAACATTCTCACTTTGTTTCCTTCTAACTTTTGTCACCTCTCTTTCTTTTATTTCATGGATGGCTGACCTCTGAGACACAACAGTACCTTTTATATGTACTTTATTACTGTCACTCAAGTATTTTTCACCTCAAAGCCTATTTTTTTCAAACACAATAAATGCAATTAAAAATCTTAATTTGATACTTTATTACATTACACTTTTTGGAGATTATACTACATCTACGGAGATTTATGTCAACAGTTTCTACCCTCCTGCCAGTTCAAATTAAAGATTCATTTGTTGATATTGCTGCAGATTTTTTGATACAATGGTTAGGTGCAACATTTACTAACAGTTCTCTTAGGCAGGTATATAAAAATAACATCATATGAGTATTATGTTATTTCAGATACTTGGTACAAGTCTCCCTTAATGAGCAAAGTTTGGATGGTTACTCAGGCAATGCAGATGAAGGTCTCATGTTACTTAGAAACTGTATGGATCAAGATGTTACTAATGAAGTCGAAGCAATCTGAGTATTGTTTCTTGTACTCTCTCTTGTCTGAGTGTGCCTACACACTACTTTTCAGACAAACATGAACTAACAGTATGCTATATTTCAGCTCACTGGAACTCAAACTGGTTTCAAAGACAAACAGATCTTGAGCAAAACCTACAAAACCGTGGGAAGAACTGTAAAAAGATTTACTCAGACTGAGCTAAAAGTTGTCATCTCCTTATTTTGGACAAGACTTGCTTGCATGAACTCAAAAAAGTGAACTGACACACAGCTGCAAAATATTATCGTACCTTCATAGGTAGCCTTCTCCTGCAAAAGCTGGCAGCCCGTGGCTTGGATGGGTAGACTCTCGGCTGGGTAAGAAGCTGGCTGGAGGGCCGGGCCCAGAGAGGGTGGTAAATGGAGTTAAATCCAGTTGGAGACCAGTCATGAGTGGTGTTCCCCAGGGGCCGGTGCTGGGGCCTGTCCTCTTCAACATCTTTATTGATGACTTGGATGAGGTCATTGAGAGCGCCCTCAGTAAGTTTGCGGATGACACCAAATTGGCTGGGAGTGTCGATCTGCCTGAGGGTAGCGAGGCCCTACAGAGGGATCTGGATAGGCTGGTGAGCTGGGCCAAAGCCAACAGGATGAGGTTCAACAAGACCAAACGCCAGGTCCTGCACTTTGGCCACAACAACCCCAGGCAGCGCTATAGGCTTGGGGCGGAGTGGCTGGAGGACTGTGTTGAGGAAACAGACCTGGGGGTACTGATTGATGCTCAGCTGAACATGAGCCGACAGTGTGCCCGGGTGGCCAAGAAGGCCAACGGCATCCTGGCTTGCATCAAAAACAGTGTTACTAGCAGGAACAGGGAGGTAATTGTCCCCCTGTACTCGGCATTGGTGCGGCTGCACCTCGAGTACTGTGTTCAGTTTTGGGCCCCTCACTGCAAGAAAGACATTGAGGCTCTGGAACGTGTTCAGAGGAGGGCTACGAAGCTGGTGAGGGGTCTGGAGCACAGGCCTTATGAGGAGCGGCTGAGGGAGCTGGGATTGTTCAGCCTGGAGAAGAGGAGGCTCAAGGGAGACCTTATAGCTCTCTATAACTTCCTGAAGGGAGGTTGTAGTGAGCTGGGGGTCGGCCTCTTCTCTCGTGTAATCAGTGATAGAACTAGAGGGAATGGTTTCAAGCTGCTCCAGGGGAGGTTCAGGCTGGACATTAGGAAGTATTACTTCTCGGAAAGGGTAGTCAGGCATTGGAATGCACTGCCCAGGGAGGTGGTGGAGTCACCGACCATGGGAGTGTTCAAGATGTTGCGCTGAGGGGTATGATTTAGCTGGGAAGTATTGGTAATGGTTGGACTAGATGATCTTCTAGGTCTTTTCCAACCTTGATAATTCTGTGATTCTGTGATTCTGTGCTTCATGTATGACTGACAACATCTTGTATACGTCATCCTCAGTAGATATCTTCTATCACAAGCTGATTCATCTACTTTGTGAGAGTTTATACCAACTGAAGTCAATATAAAGAAGTAAAAAAAATGATGCCAGGTTCTATGCCTGATGGATGAAAATTTCATTTCATTTGTAGAATTTTTTTCACCACGAGTCTATCTAATTTTAGGGTTTTTATTATTATTTATTTATTTTACTGTTGCTCTTCACAAATAGAAATGATTCAGAGAATAAAAAAAAAAAAAAGAATTAGGACGTTTTGTTCATGTGCAAAATTGCTTCTGTACATGGATTGCTGCAAAAGTAATGCCTCTATTTATTTCCACAGAAAATGCAACAGTTACAAAGAGCACAGTAACACCATCTTATAGTGCAAATTCTCAGCTACAGAACACTCCTTCTCAACACAGTAATTACCACTACCCGTGCACTTTTGATAGCAATCAAAAAGAGCCTGCATGACACTCTTGTAAAAATCTGCACCCACAGGTTACCCACTGTCACTGTCACCATTGCTGAAACACACCACCCAGCACCTCACTGTGTTCACATCCGCTGATTGGTTTCCATTAATGTTCAGCAAGAATCTATGAATGGCAGCATGTGCCGCCTTTTTCCACATGGAGGAATACAGTTCTATCCCTTTTCATCATACACACTTCCACGTCAGACACCATTCTGTCAGACTGCCCCTCTGCTGAAATCTGTCACACAGTAACAAAATTGAATGGATTGTTGCTTCAGCCTGTACTGCCATATCGACAACAGCTGCCCCTGATGTTGCAGGCCAACATCAAAGAATAGGAGGCATTACTTTCAGAGCAGTCATCATAATTTTAATGAAAAGTATCAGTTTTTGTATTCCTGAAGCACGCATTGAAATTGTGTAGAGAACTCTATATACACATATTTCCCCTTTCTTCAGTATAAATCTTCATTTCATCAAAGATGGTAAATTTTCATTAATAATATGTTGTTTCATAGTCAAATTCTCCTATAAGCCAAAATTGGAGTGAGATGGTGGAAGCTGAATATTTTCTATTACAGTTTTCCTCTCTGCAGAGTTATGGAGATTAGGGAATGCTTTTTACATGCATACAGTCCCTGTATGAATATAGCAACCACAAAGCACAAGTTGAGTCAGAAAATCAGACTGAGATTATTCCAGTAAGAATTTAGGGTGACAGTACAGAAAATATTGAGAGAATTAGAATAGAAGGGAACTGGAGCACTTTAGCTATTAAAAATGGTAAAGTGTGAGGATGCAAATAAGTTTATTATTAGCATAATGAATCTGAGCATATTTAAGCCTTTTAATAAATATTTTTAAAAAAAAGTATCAAGTGGTTGTCATTTTTTATTAGTAGAAATTTAGAAATTGCAAAACACTTTTTTTTCTTGAAGTCTTATTCCTTTGTTCTAAATGCCTGTTGTAAGTACTCTCCATGTTACATTCTACATTATAACAAGACAGAGATATTTATAAGGTCTAAGTCACAGTAGTTTAACTAGATTTTTCAAATTGTAACTACTAATTAGTGGAACTGAAGCAGCATTTTTGCTTGTTTTCTGCATTTAATAACTTTTGTTATTTCATCTAATGGTTGCTCACATTTCGTTTGTGCTTTTTTGCAGAGATGCAAGCTACAATATGCTATGTGTTTTACAGAATGTTGAAAAAGTGAAATAGTACTATTTTCCTTATCTCAACAAGCCTGCACTCTAAATTTATGACAGCAGACAAAAGATTGAAAAACAAATTAGTATTGTGGTATGAAGTACAAAAAGACAACAAATAATTCTTCTTATTTCCAGGAAGGACCCGGAGAAGAAAACTGAATTTTGTTTATACTGCTAAAACTACGAATATAATTTCAGCACACTAGCATTATTATACCTTTTTATCATGAGTAGATTAGGTGTTTTGCATTGTTTTGGTTACCATAAGACAAGAGGCAATTAATTATGCTGTCTAATAAAGCTTGATTTGGCAAATAGAGTGCACAGAATTATAGATCAGAACTGTTATTGAATGCAAAGAAATATTCTGATAAATCTGCTGCTCTGAAATTAAATAATTTCAGTACTGCATTTCTTTATTTATTTGTTAATTTAATGAACTCTGGACCTGTAAGTGTTTTGTGCTGCTGTAGATGGATTTTTTTTCATCATAAACAACTATTCTTTCCAAATGATGTGATCATAGGGAAGACCTAAAGGTAGTATATTAAAAAACAGGAAAGCAGTTTTGGAGAAGATCATTTAAATTTAAGTTCTAAGCTAATGTTGTATACCAAAAACAGTGATTAAGAAGAAATATTAGATGAAGTTTTAAATTCAGGTTGAGGTGATATTAATGAAATATATAATGAAAACAAATCTTTGAATATTTGTCCTTTCTGATTTTATGATTTGAATTCATGTTTCAGATGAAATCCATCCTTTATTTGAAAGAACATATTGGTCTGAAGGAAGACCTGTTTCATCACTTTAATACATATCAATAGAGTGTAGACTAGGGAGGAATGAATGATGGAAGGAAGGAAGAGAAAGAGTAAAAATCAAAAAGGAATGCTTGCTTTAGCCAGAAATCCAGGAAATATTATAGCATTTGGAAAAAATCTAAACAATCTCATGACCAATAATAATAGAAGGGCACACAATGTTTTTACAGTGTTTGGTGTTCACAAGTAGGAAAAGGCATTTCATACAAAAGCATTTAGTGAAATCTATAGTACTGATGTTTGGGGAATATTCAAGGACACTGTCTTACGTCTATAATCATTCTTAAAGTAGTGCGTTCCTTCCGAACCCTAATAGGAATTGCTTATGCTTAATGGGAGAGATTGTTAGCCTGGAGGTTGGTGCAAGGAATAAGTTCTTAAAAATACAAAGCAGGGCTTTGAACCTGTACATTCAGATAAGGGGTTCAGATGCTGACCTTTCCATCAAGCTGAAATTTCTTCATCCTGATAGTTTTTGAAGAAGTCACAAATGATAGAATCGCCACTCTAAATCCTGGGGCAGGGAAATATCTCTAATTCTTAAGGTCTCCTTCCAGGGTAGAGCAGGGAAGTGTTTGATTTAGGTGATGTGCTTAAGGCTTTGCGTATGGGAGCTAGAGATAGTTATCTGAGGTTATAACACCAAACTGCATTTTATTTTAAAATTTACTTATGTATTCTTATAAAACTTTTAGTTATTTTTTGATGGAGAGACTGGCATTATTATTTTTATTTCACACATTTCTTTATTATGTTTGTTCTGTTATATAAGAACATCCTTTATAATGTTTCTTCTGTTATATGAGAACATCCACACTGAAGTAGATTCCCAAGTGAGGAATTCTGACTCCTTTGTAATCAGAGGTTTAAATAGTATAATCTAGTTTAAGTTAACAAAAACATAATTTGGCGCTAAATTTCAAGGAAAATTTTATTTAGCTAGTGGAATAATTTAAAACTAAAACTTCACTAAGCACTGATTATAAAACTGAAAGAAATGGGAGTGCAGATGTGCTTAAGTTAAGCATGTGTGTAAGCACTTTGGCAGATTGGGCTCTAATCAAGAAAACAGTGAAAAGCACCATCTGTTCAGTGACATTTCACAAGACAGTGAAAAAAATTCTGAAGTCTAATCTTCATTGCAGATGAAAAAGAGATCTGTCCAGAGAAACATGCTATCACAAAATTAATTTAACAACAGAAACTAACAATTTCTCCACAGTCCTGGCCTCTTCAGCTTTCTCACATTAATTTTGAAGGTCAGAATAAAATTAAATTATAATACAACCCTACTGCAGGCACATGGTTTAATAAAATTGAGAAAAAAAGTGTAATTTTGTTTTTCCTGTTATGTGGTAATAATGGTGAAAGAAATCAAACATCTTATTTTGTGTCTAATTTATGAGAGCCAGATCCAATCATTACTTGCTCTGTCTATAGTGAGAATGACATCACAGTAAGTTGCTGTTTTTCTGATTAGTCAACCTTTTTTCTGAGAAACATCATCCCTCATGCAATCAGGTCTTCTTAAGACTGAAATCTACTCACAAATTAAATGATTGATAGTTGAAACAACTTAGGTGTACATACATATGTTTCCAGATAACTTTGTGGAGCAAGATTAAATTTGTAAGACTTCCAGACTGATTTAATGAATTATGTTAGAAACTCTAATGCTTGATGCATAAAAAATGATTCTGAGATTTGTTCCTGCTTTCATCTTGCATTAAAAGGGAGAAACGATAAATACTATTCAGTAGGTAGCTGGAAAATATGCCAAGTCAATAAAGGTTGAACATGCTCAGGTTCAGATTTTTCTTTTTTTAGGTTAGTTTTTTAGGGTTTTTTTTTAGGTTCATTATAGCCATCTACACAAACAACAATAGTAATCTAGACACTGTACATTATATTTGAAAGTAATCTACGTGGCCTCTTCATTTGCTAGCATACCAATGATCCTTAGCAAATTATATAGCAATAGCTAGCTCATCCAAAGCCAGGCAGAAAGAATGAAAATGATGATAGATAAAATTCTAAGTAGGATGATATACCCTATATGTAATTATTACTGGAGATCTCTAGCAGTAACAAACTAGTTAAATGCCTGAATCCAGTGGAACTCTCTCCTCATCAGCTCTACTGCTGTAGATGCATCACACCTAAAAATTCAAGCAAGGCTAATAATTAAACAATGTAATCTGGTAGCAACACAAAGTTAATGGTTTCCAAAAATTGTTTTTAATCCACTATCACTGAAGCTGGGTTTCAGGAGTTTGAAGTGGGAGCTTTCACAATATCATCCCACTCCTAGAAAGGTTTTGGCTAATGTAATAGGATTTGGAAGCCAACTTGCATAGCAGCAGATTCGATGCTCTCTTAAAATGTATGAAGATCTTAGCTCAAGACAAAAATGACTCTCTTTAATTAGCCAGTGAACTACTGAACAACAATTTCACTTCCCTGTCTTTCCCACTTCTGCTGAAAAGGTCAAGTAGTTTCTCCGTCATTGCTTAGAGTACCATCGTTAGGCTTGCTAACAAGAAAAGAAGAAAAGTGTCAAGGATACTTGGAGTGAGTGTTCAGCTCATCAGATATCTGTAAACAGTAAGTGTATGATTAATCCAAATCAAGTTGAAAATAAAAGATTTAGCAGAATATTTACTGTTTGCTTGCTTGACCTGGATCATTATGCTTCTTATTGTAGAGCTCCCAGATGGTCTACATATGTACAGAAGTGTATGAAGCTCAAAGAAAGTCATTACTGGTGAGGCGGGGGTTGGCCACTTCTCCCAGGTAACAGAGATATGATAAGAGGGAAAGACCTCAAGTTGCACTAGGAGCTGTTCAGGATATTAGGAAAAATTTATTCTCAGAAAGATTGGTGAGTTATTGAAACAGGTTGCCCAGGGAAGAGGTGAAGGCACCATCCCTGAAGGTGTTCAAGGGCAGAAATGCATAGACATGGCACTGAGGGTCATGGTTATGGCAAGGTGGGGATGGCTGACTGTTGGACTGGATGATCTTAGAGGTCTTTTCCACCCACAATGATTCTATGTTTCTATGATTTTAAAAACATTTCTTGTTAACATATGTAACCTATGTAATCTACAGCATCACCAACAGAACATCATGAGAACTTCAAACACTACTTTTTGATATTTCTAGCACAAACATGATATAAACTGCTATAAGATTTTAGCAGATTTTGTACACACACATGTTTGGGTTTGGGAAAAACTAATCACGCTGTCTTCATTCAGCACCACTGTTGTGTGTTTCCTCTGTACCCTTCTATCCCAAATACAGGAGTCCAGTGTACCCTATCATCCTTATGTGTATTCTGCATTATAATTGCAGAATACATTCTCATTGTCTATTACTGAATATGCCAGTAGCTATTTAGTGACAATTTTATCACTCCCATTAAAAAAATTAAACTTTCTCATATCTTTATGTTTTTGTTGTAGCTTCACTAGTGATATTTTTATATCAAGCAACATGATACTAGCATCTTCTTATATAACAAATTACATTAAGCAAATAGTTGAAAATCTTCTCTCCAAGAATGTAGTATTTTAAAATTTTACAAGTAAGTTAATGCTTTTTCATGGTGAGAGTGTGCATCTTATTTTCTCTTGAAGTCCTAGGTAGAAAAATTAAATCATGGAGTATTACTAATTTTAAAATAATTTTATTACCAAAGCTAGTGTATCTAAGCGTCATATACCATCAGCCTAATATTACAATAAATAAATAAATAAATAAATAAATAAATAAATAAATAAATAAAGCATTGTTTTCTTAATTTTACTCCAGTATTAAGATAACATAAAGTTATTTGTATTAGTGATGTGTACTAAAATGACATTTGTAATCAATATGTTTCTATGTATTTCCAAACACAAGACACCTTTTTTTTGAGTCAATTTGATAGTTAGGATGCAAAAAACATTGTATTATACTAAAGGCACAGAAGAATCCCTCCTTCTGGAGGGTCTGTATGATTTGAGAATATTTCACCCTCAAAGGAGGGATGAAGAACACACAAGAAGAACTCCACTCTTCTCCAAGGCGTGTCAGTCATGCTGAAACCTCATGTGCAGACCCTTTTATACTCTACACACATGCTCTGCCCAAACAGCATGTACTGGGCATTAATGGATGCAGAGATAGATAGAATTGACAGAATAATTTTTAATATCCTGGATATAGGTAAAACACAACTTGCTTTATAGTCACATTCCTTAGTTTGCCTTAGGCTGTTTATGCAAATATTCATAAATCCTTCAGACCTTCTGAGTTACGTCATAAATTATTATCTGTCCAACAGCTTACACTAAAAATAGAATGTTCATTATTTACCGTTTGTCTCCAGATTAAAATGCTATAATCATCTAGGCCTAGGATACACGCAGTGTCACATGTAGTAATAAATCTGTAGTCAACAATTTCAGATAGAGCATATTTGAAGTGAGCCATTTAAGTACATTCTATAAGACTGACATACAGTGTATGTTTCATAGACATAAGTATGTGTAGGTTAAATAGAACCAAAATCATTTATAAATTACTTTTGATATACAATTATATTATCGAAATTGTTATTTTAAGACAATGATTGACTATAGGTATAGTTTATACAAACATCTTAAAGACTAAGATGGATGCATAAGTAGATGTGCTGACTTGTGGGGATAAAGATTCTTTCCACTGAGATCAAATATATCAATTCTCTAAGTGCCAGATGTATGCTCCTGAAACTTATTGTTGGGAATGAGAAATTGGATACAATTGGACACAGGTGTGTGTTTGGACAACACTTATGTGTTGCAAATCAAGCAGTTTTCAGATAGGTTTAGACAGTTATATAACAAAAGCATTGGGATGAAGGAACCCTTCCTTCTTCAAGAGGAACCACTCAATAGCACCAGCCTTGGAATGATCAACAGCTAAAGCACATCTCATTGACTCTAGGAACAAGGAGAAGCCCACACTTTCTACACTAAATTATCCTAGTGCCTTGGCCATGCAAGGAAGAAGTTTTTCAGCAGCTTCTCTTTCAGAACTTCATAAATCTCAGATGTCAAATTCCTGAAGTTGTTGAAGTGCTTATGTAAAATAAGTCTTTGAGATTTTTAAGTTGCCTACATACACTAAGGCTTCTCTCCTGTTCAAATATTTTTTAAGTAGACTAAATTATCCAAAATAGAATGTTTCCTCTAGATTGGTCAGTTACTACAGTGCATTACAATCCGGTCATAAGAATGAATGTCAACTGGCAAATCGTGTGCTGAATGGTTTGCAATTCAATTTCCTCATGTGAATTAATTTGCAATACACAATTCCCTTCTAAGTAAAACCATCATGAACCTCAGTGGCAGGGAGGGAGATAGACAGGATGAGGGGAGTTGTACAATTTAAACATTTAAGAAGACTTAGTGAAAAGCAATGGAAAAAGAGAGAGAGAGAGAGAGAGAGAGAACCTTTATATTCATTAATTCATTTACTATTTTTTAAATCTTTTTCTTCAACACATAACTGAAAATTTATGCATTGGAATATGAGATCTCTTCATGATCTGTCAAGTGTTCTTGCAGTGGTTGTTTATTAAGATGATCATGGAATATTCCATTGTGGCTGAGGAATGAAAAAAAAAATCCATGACTATAATACTTTGAATTTTTCACAAGACTTAAAAATTCATGTTCTAGGAATTATGAAATAAGGAAAACAAGTAAAGAAACTCTAAAAAGAGAAAAGAAAAAAATGGGGATGAACACTTTCCAAGAAAAACATATATATTCAGCTCAATGTATCATATTCCATATGAATAAAATATTCTTAAGAAAAAAATACCCTTTAAAAACATAGTTAGTTATTCAGCTAACGAGGCAGGATCCCCCTGTTTATGAAGAAACACTATTCCAAAATGTTAATTTATCAATTTTATCCCTTCTAAGAAGAAATCATGGAAATGGCCATCAGGAATGCAGAATTGGCTTCTAGACAGTCTGTCAGTCTTCTGATTAAATTCAAAAATTGTTGAAACACTCCATGCATTTTATTTTTACTTGTTTTCAGTTTAGAAATGCAGGAAGTACATAATCTGTAGCCCAAACAATGAAAGATTTTCAGGTTACATAGTACACTGAAGTTTAGTTTGAACAGTAAGTGAAAAAAAAAAATCAATTTATTTACATACAGGTCTCTAAAAGTTGAATGGATTAACAAATACAGATATTTAACAAATGCAGATATTTGCATTTTATTTCAGTCTTTTTATATATGTCAAGTTTTTTTCCAACACTATGATACGTAACAATGTCTGGAACTAATTGAGAAAGTCCCCCAAATTTATTTATCTTTAAAAAATGATCTCCATTTATAATTTATTGTTATATCATCTACTTTCTTAACTTTTTATTGTATTTTGGGCTGGGGCAATCCCAGGTATTTATACAAACTGAGGGAAGATCTCCTCGAGGGCAGCCCTGTGGAGAAGGATTTGGGGATCCTGGTGGACGAGAAGCTGGACATGAGCCAGCAGCATGCGCTTGCAGCCCAGAAGGCCAACTGTGTTCTGGGCTGCTTTAAAAAAGGGGTGGCCAGCAGGGAGAGGAAGGTGACTGTTCCCCTCTACTCAGCTCTTGTTAGGCCCCATCTGGAGTACTGCGTCCAGGCTGGGGGCCCACAGTACAGGAAGGACATGGAGCTCTTGGAGCAGGTCCAGAGGAGGGTCACTAAGATGATCTGGGGTGGAGCACCTCTGCTATGAGGAAAGGCTGAGGGAAATGGGCTTACTTAGCTTAGAGAAGGCTCCAGGAGACCTCATTGTGGCCTTCCAATAGTTGAAGGGAGCATATAAACAGGAGGGGAATGGCTGTTTACAAGTGCTGATAGTGATAGGACAAGGGAGAATGCTTTTAAACTGAGACAGAGGAGGTTTAGGTTAGATATTAGGAAGAAGTTTTTCATTAGGAGGGTGGTGAAGCAGTGGGACAGGTTGCCCAAGGAGGTTGTGGATGCCCCCTTGACTGGAGGCATTCAAGACCAGGCTGGATGTGACTCTGGGCAGCCTTGTCTAGTGGTTGGCAACCCTGCACACAGGAGGTAGGTTGAAACAAGATGATCATTGGAGTTCTTTTCAATCCCAGCCTTTCTATGATTCTATGATTCTATGAAGAATATGTTTTGAGAAAATATGATGTCAGAGATACAGATGCTGATATTTAGCTATATAATGAAACATATCAAAAGGAGTGAAATTTATTTGCTGATTAACATGTCTGTAAATGAGAATGGGTAGGAAACATAAAGGACTTACAAATTACATTTAATAATATAGCAAATAGTCTTGATCCTTGCTGCACCAGATTAACAGTAGACTTCAGATCACTGGGAATACATCCACTGCTTCAGGACACAAGAGTATGCTTTAACTGGAATGTTTTAAGCATGGAAAGTTACAAGATATTTGTGAAAAAACAATTATATGAAACTAGAAGCAAGTGAGCAGTAAAAGGCAGAATATAACAGGTTCTACCAGATTACAAGTCATGCTTAAGTTGTTCACGCCTATAAAAATAGCTTCAGAGCTACCTTTACTGTCAATTTTGAAAATGTTGTAATGAGAAAGCTGAAAACCAAGGCAGAAACAAAAGTAAAATAACGGTAATGTCAACAAAAATCTCTAAGACTGGTGTTTCGGAAATATGCACTTTAAATAATGTAACAGAAGTATCTGTCCAATGAGCAGTGAAGAGAATTGGAATTGTTTAGTCTGTAGAAGAGGAGGCTGAAGCAGGACCTTAATCACTCCCTACAGCTTCTTGAAAGGAGGTTGTGGTAAGATGAGGCTCTACCTCTTATGCCAGGTAACAGCATTAGGACAAGAGGGAATGGGATCAAGTTGAGCCAGGGGAGTTTCAGGTTGGTTATTAAGAAAAACTTCTCTGAAAGAAACGTGGTATTGGAACAGGCTGCCCCAGGAAGTGGTTGAGTCACTGCCCTTGGGGGTGTTTCAGAGAAGGGTCAATGCAGCATTGAGTGATGTGGTCTAGTGGTATGGTTGTGATGGGTGTGTAGTTGGACTAGAATATCTTCGTGGTCTTTCCAACATTAATGATTCTATGATTATTTAAATATCTATTCACAAAACTTCAAGAGGTTCATACAGAGATAGGTTTAAACCCATAGATTCATGTGATCTAGATGGTAAATGAAAACTAAAGAACTGACATGGATGGAAAAGAGCACAGAAAGCATTTTTTTGTACAAGTTCTTGTAGTCAGATAATGGACAGAAGAGTATACAATTTGAAAGGATCTTTAGTCTTAATCTTGGTGTAAAGGGCTGCAGGGACTAGAATGGTCCTGCACAAGATTTACAGATAAATGTGTATACAAAATGATATAAGACATGCTTGCTTTTATAAAATCTGATGAAGCATTTAAGCTATTCTGAGACACATTTAAAGGCTATTGAGATCTTAATTACAGTTATGAGATCTTTATTTATTTGTTAAGCTAATCAAAGTTTTAGAGGATCTAGATTTCTCAGTGAAACAGCAAGGTTTTAGAAGGCTGCAGAGTTGTTTGGAGTATTAAGTAAGATGAAAACATGTGTATAAGAGAATGCCAGGTGCCAGACTCACATCTTTGTGCTGTGGAAGAATCAATATATGTGCTTGATATTATAAAAAATATTTAGTTATGTGTCTCCCACTAACAGCTAAAACTTACAATGTGCTTGAATGAAAAAATACAGCGAGCTGTATATACTGAATAATCCTGAGATAAAAATAGCAATGCATAGAATTTTAAAATATCGCAAAGTCTCTGTGCTGTCAAAAATTGCCTTGCCCGTTTTATTAAAAGGCCTACTATTCTGCAACGTTCACTTGCTGCACTTCAAACAATTCTTGTTTTAATGTTAACCTCTCCGTGCAATCTTCTTTTTGGTTACTCCTGTGTTGTTGGGTTTTTTGTTTGTTTGTTTGTTTGTAGTAATATTTTGTCCTGCTCTCCAATTTGTGCTGCAATGTATTACATTTCTTCTTTTTATATGATAATAATAATAATTCTCTACATCCCAAGAGTATTTTGAGGCTAAATTCATTAATATGCATGAGTTGCGCGAACTATAGAGATAAGTGCCACTGAGGCTGTATGTATGCATGAGTGTATATATCTCTACAGAAGCACACATCGACACACATATATTTAAATTGGTGTATTTACTACTAACTAGCATATATAACAGTAAAATGAATATACAAATATTTTGCATTTCTTCCACAGTGTTTTTTTCCTCATTGTTGATTAAGTAGATATGTCTGTTACTCCCTTGGCTGTATTACATTTGTTGCTGTTATTACCATGCTGCACAGCCAAAGGCTGTGTCTCTGCAGAAACATGGCAGTACTCTGTATCATGGCACTGGGACAGAGCTCATCAGGCTTTTTTCCAGTCTGCCCATCAACCCCACAGGCTGTGGGCTGTTTATTTTCCCGTGTTGCCATGCGCCAGTGCACTTCAGTGACTTGTTTCAGTACAGACTGTGTACTTACCAACAAAAGTTCGGAAGATCTCCAAAGTCTGAAAGTTCTTGTGTAGTCTACATGTCTCAGATGAGTTTGAACCTTATGCATATACAAGTAGTGGAGTCACAAGACATTCACTGTCTAAACTGCAAACAAAAAATGAGAAATATAATTTATAGTTTTTACTTCATTGACCTGACTTTCTATGTTTTTGACAGTAAAATTATTTAGATATTAGCATAATTTCTTCACTGTATTTTAAGCACACCTTCCTACTCTTTAGACTTTCATACATTGTCAAGAGTTGAGTGGGCATCCAGGGTGTGCTTTAGCCCTGCACGTTAGCTTGAATGCATGTTGAAGGCAAGAAGGTGCCACTGCAGCAGGGAGGGTGTCAGTCTCTTTTCTCGGGTAACAAATGATAGGACATGAAGGAACAGCCTAAAATTGCACTAGGGGAGACTTAGATCAGACTTTAAGAAGAATTTCTTCAGTGAGAGTGTAGTTAACATTGGAACAGGCTCCTCAGGAAACTGGTGAAGTCTCCATCTCCGAAGGTATTCAAGAGATGTGTAGATGTGACAACAAGTGACAGGACTTAGTAAATCAGGTCAATAATTGGATTTGATGACCTTGGAGATCTTTTCCAGCATAGATGTTTCTGATTCTATGATCCCATGCCTTTGCTGTCAGAGATGTGCTCCTGTCTGAAGTTAGATGCCTGAGGCCCTGGTTAGTGCATTTGTCCTTGGCTTGCAACAGATGTTCAGTATGTCCAGGCAAGTAGATCCTGGAGTTCAGACCAGTGCAGACCTCACAGTGTCTGAGTGATCTAGATCGCACTTAAATATTCATTCTAAGCCTCAAACTACAGAAATCTCAAGCAGGCTAAGCAGACAAGCACCTACTAATATATTGATCCTGCTGGGAATGGCAGAACAAATAACCTGAACCCACCATGGCTTCAGAATTGTCAAAGAGACTGACAGAAAAGCCCTTTTACAGATATCTGTCAACATTCTGATGTAATCTATGTTTTTCCCTGCAAGAATGGAGTCTAAGGAGTCTGAATTCCAACCTACTTAAAATGAATGAACATATTAATTTTGTCTGTATTCATAGACCTTAACATTATTTCCTCTAAGTAGCATAGTATTCATAGACCTTAACATTGTTTCCTCTAAGTAGCATAGCATACGCACAAGTCTAGAATTTTGACACATATTTAGAACTTAAATAAAGAATAACTGTAATGCTTCATTTTAAACAGAGGACAGTGAACATTTAAAACTTGTTTTATAGTACTAGAATATAACAGACAAAAAGAACAGTCTGTATGATAATATTACCAGGAATATTTTAATTACATGTCAGAAATATACAATTTTATTTCAATCATATGAAAAATAATGCATTCAGAAATGCTTTGTGTGGTAAGACTTTCCCTTTCAATGACTTTTTAAAAATCTAGTTATAAATGGAAGGCTACTTTATCTACCAACTTTAAGCATTACATATTATACAGATAATACAAAAATTCAAGCACGTACATTAGCTGTGAAATGCAAAGGAAATATCAAACATAATATTCTGACACTAAAAATCTATATTATAATAAAAGGCATTCTATTTATTAACAATTTAGAGAGCCAGATGGACCACACTGACTTTGTTACTCACCTGGAATCTGAGTCTTATCTGAAGTCCCATCTAATCAAGAAGCATTAACTGTCAGCACAAAAAAACTGGTGATGTTGTTTACCTCTTGGAGTTTTGTGGTGACATTTAGAAGCTACAAATGAATCAACAAAGATCAGAGAAGCTGCTGGGAGCACAGCAGAGGAGATTTGTATTTTCCGGACACAGATTTTCATGAGAATGCATATGAAATCATGCTAAAGTGGAAGATTAGGAAATCCATCCCGCAGATACAAAATCATAGAATCATAGAAACACTCAGGTTGGAAGGGACCTCAAAGATCATCAAGTCCAACCGCAGCCTAACCATAGTACCTTAACTCTAACGACCCTCTGCTAAATCATATCTCCAAGCACCACATCCAAACAGCTCTTAAACACATCCAGGGACGGTGACTCAACCACCTCCCTGGGGAGCCTATGCCAGTGTTTAATCACCCTTTCTGTAAAGAAGTGTTTCCTAATGTCCAACCTAAACCTACCCTGGCGTAACTCGAGGCCATTTCCCCTCGTCCTGTCACCTGTATTTTCAGTACGAATACAAAAATCGTATAATCATTAAGGGTGAAAAAGACCTCTAAGATCACCCAGTCCAGCCGTCAACTCATTTCCATCATGCCCATTAACCATGTCCCTCAGTGCCACATCAACAAATTTCTTGAACACCTCCAGGGACAGTGATCCCACCCAGCCTCTCAGCTGTGTGCTCAAGTATAAGAAAACAAACAAACAAACAAACAAACAAACAAAGAACATAAACAGTGTGTAGTAGTTCTGAAATTTACTGACTTCTTGTAAATATATACTCCTTCAAAACCCTTGATTGCAAATCCTCCAGTATTCTAATCTAACTGACAGTTTTGGTACTTGTAGCTCTTTTACTTATCTTCAACATTTCAACAAGTAATTTCCCAAGTGGTCTGTAAATATCTCAGAAGTTTAAATTTATCATAACAGCATAACTCCCTTCAACATTTAATCTCTGATATTATTGAAATAATTAGAGAAAACATGGGATTTGGAAGCAAATTCTAACATCCCCTGTAGAAACTATCTCATGGTTCTCCCTTAGAACACTTTGGTACAAAATATTCTGACATTTGCTTAACACAGTCATGTATAATGTAAATCACCATATCCACCTGGACACTGCATAAACATATTTCAACCCTAACTGACATTTCAATACTTTTCTGTTATCTTTTCTCATACTTTTTGTCAGAAACAAAAATGCTTTCATTTGGTATTCCAATTCACACAAGTATCTTGTTATTTCTCTTGTCTCACAGTTGATTAGTCCCCTGTGTCTCTCAGCTATTTACCAGACCTTTTCTCTCATCAGTAATATCTTTGACTTTAATGACCCCTCTAAATAATAGGGGGATGGCTAATGGAAGAAAATTAGCAAAACTTGACTCTTTGCAGTACCCTGTATTTCTTATTCTATTGTCATGGAGGTGAACTGCAGCAGCTCCAAACATATTGCAGCGCATCTCCAGCACTTCACCAGGTTGATTTAACTAGAAGGCATCTGATACTGGCAGTAAAGGTCTCATCCTGAGAGACAGATTCTTCAGGTTCTCTCTTCAAGTCAACACAGGGACTATTTCTGCCTCAGGTTACTCTCACTGTTATTTCTTTCCTGCATTATATGCATTATTATGTTAACTTGATATTCCTAATTCTATTCCATTTAGAAAAGTGGTCTTATAATATAAAGTGGAATTATAAAGCAGAAACTAAATAAGCTCGTTGTTAAAAAAGCTCTAAGAGTATTTTCTAAAATCCAAGGGAGGTGTAATGCACCAAAGTCATAATACTTTTGGTATCACTGTATATTTCTCAAAACTCTTGCTAAAAGAGCTTTGCAGCTCCTGTGAACTTATAAAGAACAATAAATGCAAGTTAGTATTGACTAGATAAGAAAGACATACTTCAGAAGTGAGAGAACATTTTAGTTTAGTATTATGAGTATAAAGAAGGCAAATTCTGATTGTCCTATAATAGTAAAAGAACCCACTTAGTGGACAAAGGCTATGTAAGTTGTTTACTTGGACTTTAGCAAGTCATTTGACACTGTTTCCCACAGCATTCTTGTGAAGAAACTAGCTGTTCAGGGTTTAGATAGATGTGCTGTTCAATGTGGAAAAATCTGGCTGGGTGGTTGGGCTCAAATGGAGAAGGAGAAGGAGAAGGAAGAAAAAAATGCAAGAAAGGAATTTTATGATTTATTTTTGTTGGAAACATTTTTAAGTTAAAACTAAGGAAATCTGAAGATTTTACCTGTCTTCAATAAGACTGTTTCTATACCTGTGTTCTATCAAACACAATGTCTGAAAACTTAGGATTTCCTACATTTAAAAGTGGCTACTGGGTGTTCTCACATATGTAGGATTGCCTATAGTTTGACATCAGAATAACAACCCTCCTGTTGTTTGACGTGAGAAGGCTGCAGACTCCATGCTCCATAAGAACACGTACTGCTGACCTCATCCAAAAGCTTGCAAACCGCTTTGGCAAGATTAACACAGAAGCTCAGGAAAAGAATAATGATTCCCTTCCCAACAGGAAATTTAGTCCAGAGGTAATGGAGCTCTACAACGCTTGCATGAGATTGCTCATCTCAAGTTATTAAATAGCTTGCAGAAAATTCCCCTCGCCTGAAAAAAATCTTTCTAAATTACAGTAAAAATTGCATGGTATGCAACTTAGTTTCAGTTACTATTAATTAAGGTGTGGAAAAAATGAGCTTTCTGAAAATATATTATTCATTAGAAAAGAAATTCAGCAAAAACTAATTCAGAAAGACAATGTTATTAACAGTTCTTCAGGTGTTTGAGTCTGTAAAGTAGTCATTTCCACATAGACCTTCTGATTTTCTTCTCACACTCCCTGATCACAATTTGGTTTGAATATCTTAAAAACTTTCAGCTCTGTGTAACCAGGAAGAGGCTGCTGAGGCATACTTCCCATCAAGACATAAATTACAGTGGAACATAATTGTCTCCTTTATGTTTATCTTAATGGTTCCCATTAAGATAGAGTACCACCTAACTTGTTGGAAACTGTCTAGGTAAGAAAAGACAGTTTTTTAAGCCTTTCCCAGAGAGAAAGAAACTAAATTTATCTGACTCAGGTGTATGCTGAACATTCCAAACATTCAGCTGCTGTGTAAAAAGATACCGATCTTTTTGCTAACAGCAGGAAAAGGGCAGAATCTTCCTTTTAGTTCTAAAATAAAAGAGTTTGATGTCCAACATTTCAGAAAAGTTTAAAGTTTTCCCATCTTGAATGAAAAAAACAACTCAAACTTTGAAGAACTTAAGTCCTCTTTGTATCGTGGAGGCAATAGTTCCAAGCCCTTACACCGAAATTCCAGCAGTGATGTGATTATTTATCATTTTTGCATCTATTTTAAAAGGCCTTTTAATAGTATGAAAAATATTGAGTTCCAGCTTATCTTTCAATCATCTGTATCTTCATATGTGTAGAACATCTGGAAGGTTTTCCGATCATCAAAATATCTTAAAAAACCTTTTTATCCTGGCAGCAGAAACTTTCTTAGGTGGATTTAATACTTGGTATCCAAAGTGATAATTAAGACTGATTCATACACTCAGTTCTGCTTTTAGGACTCACCTCAAATTGCTGACATGAAGCTGAGGAGTCAACTGGGTGACATGGTATCTAAATATCAACTTTAACAACTTTAAATATTGCAGTTCCTCATTTTGTTCTCTGGCAGTGGTTCTCAGTGCCTCTCTGTTTCAGTTCAGATATGCACAAATAAATATGACTCTCAAACACTTCAGTATTTGGAATTGTATAGACACTTACAACAAACATTTCATTTTCCATGATCATATTTCTACTGGAATAAAAGCTAGAACCTTAAATTCAAACTAAAATCTGAATTAAATTTTGCAGTGTAAGAAAATATGCCTACTTTTACATATACACTTCAGATAATAAAATAATATACAAATCCATGTATCATGGCAGACTGTGATTACTAAAGCAGGTTTTTATGACCATATTTCTATTGATCCCTAGACCTCTTATGCAAAAAGGCCTAGTTAATTTTCCTTGATACATGTCGACAGAAGCATGGTTTTCTTCAGACTTCATCGTCATGGAATAACCTGAATTGGAAGGGACTCAAAAGGATCATCAAGTCAAACTCCTTGCTCCACACTAGGCTACTTAAAAATTAAACCATACACTTTAGAACATTGTCTAAATGCTTCTTAAACTCCGGCAGATTTCATGCCTAAATTGGCAAAATAGGTACTCTGATTCACACAGTTATTGTAAGCTTAGAATGAAATGCCCTTTTCCAAAACGCTGTATGCATCTCAATACTACATTCTAACTGAAAGTTAATTTTATTCTCTAATGAATAAAAGAAAAAACAAGAGAGAATGCTATATCAGATGATACTTCAGAAGCTGTGTATGACCCAAATAAAATGAGTTTAAATACACAAATGCAATGACATGATATGACAAATATGTCAATACTCTCATAAAGAGGAAAAATAGCCAAGAAAGCTCCTCATCCATGACTTGGGGATAGTCAGCTCCTGCACCTTTAAAACAACTTCTTTAAAGTATTCCCACTTTAAAGTATTCAAAATTTGTTTATGCAAAAATTCCATGAATCAGACAGGTCTTTTGTGTAATGTGAAATATCTAACAACATTCCTGGTCTCCCATGCCCTCCAGAGCTGCCTCCGAGAGGACCCTCTCAACCATGGTTCAAAAGAGGCCAAAAAGTCTGCCCTCTGAAAGTCCAAGGTGGCAATACTGCTGACTCCCCTCTGTGGTTCAGCAGTGATAAAAAAATCTAGCATCTTATGATCGCTTTGTCCCAGACAGCCTCCAAACCTTATGTCCCCCACAAGACCTTCTCTGCTAACAAACAACACGTCCAGGATTTTTTTTCCCCTTGTTGGCTCCTTCACCAACTGCATCAGGAAATTGTCACCCATACACTCTAGGAACTTCCAGGACTGCTTCCTATCTGCTGTATTATAGTTCCAGGAGATGTCTGGGAAGAAATCCCCCACAAGAATAAGGGATAGAGACTGCAAGACCTCACCCAGTTGTCTTCAAAGTATCTTGTCCACCTCTTCATCCTGGTTGGGTAACCTGTAGCAGACTCCAGCAATAATGTCTTAACACAGAGGGCCACACCATTGCCTTTCCTGCCTTGCCTATCTCTTTTCAAAAGTTGATAGCCATCAGTCACAGCACTCCATCTGTGTGAGTCATTCCACCAGGTTTCCGTGATGATGACTATATCACAGTTTTCCATCCACACAGTGACCTCCATCTCCTCCTGTTTGTTACCCATGCCTGTGTTCATTAGTGCAAAAGCACCCGTGCTGGGCCATCTTTTGGGTGGGAGAAACCCTAAAACCCTATTGACCATACTCAGGTGTTTCCATAGTAACCAACACTTTTGTTCTTCCTACAAAAAGGTGTGTCATCTTCCTCCTTCAGCAAGACTGTGGGATATTACCAGGACATCCCCCTCCCACAAGCACTGGCATGTTACATACCAGGCTCCTTTCTAGTGACCTCAGTTTCACCCCCGCCCCAATTCATACCTAGCTTAAAGCTCTAACAATGAACCTTGCCAACTCCCATTGTAAAAACCCTTTCCACCAGTGAGATAAGCTATTCCCATTTGTTGCCAGCAGGCCTGTTCTCATGTAAATCCAACTGAGGTCAAAAAACCCAAACCCCTTCTGGGCACATCAGGCTCAGAGCCAAGTATTAATCTGTTGGCCCACTGTGTCCAATCCCATTCATTTTTTATAACTGGAGGGATAGAGAGCACAATTTGCGTTCCCAATCCCCTGACCAGTCACCTAAAGACTCTGAAGTCCTTATAGTCCTTAGGGAAGTTGTTCCTATTTCATCACTGCCTGCCTGAACAGTAGGGCATAAAAATCTGAGAGCAGTAGTAGAGAAGGAAGTTTCTTACATCCTTAACCCGGGCCCCTGGGAGACAGCAGACCTCCCTGTGTAGTGGGTCTGGTCTGCATGTTGGGCCTTCTGCTCCCTTCAGCAGTGAGTCACCAATTACAACGACCCATTGTTTTCCATTTAATAAGAAGGGTAGTCTGGCTAGGCTTTGGTGACACCTCCAAGTGGGAAGAACCATCATTCCCACTGTTATCCAGTTGTCCCTGCAGAGCACTGTGCCTGTTCTGCATGAGCAGCTGTGGTGATAGGGGAATTGCTGGGCAGGTGCACCTGTATTGCCAAGAAAGGATCTTTTGCCATTGCCCCCTCCCACCCAGTTCATCACCACTGCTGTTAGGGGGAAGAGAGGACAGGGGGTTCACTGCGGCAGGAACACTGTCCATCTGTTTGTCCCCTCCTATTACCTGTTTGCAAGGCAGTAGGGGGTGATGCTCTGCATGTGGAGCCTCAGCTGGCTACCTAGATCTCAGGGCTGGTAGGGACTGTCACCACCAATGTCTTCCTCTCACACTGCCTAATGCTCCTCAACCTCTTCACATCCTCCTTCAGGTCAGTCACTGGGCTGAGTAGATCATTCAGCTGGTCGCATCTAACACAAGTGCTATCTCCGTTGCCTGATGGTGCAAGGGTCAGGCTCTGGCCCTCTGTGCAGACAGAGATGAAAACTGTTATACTGTGTAATAGGCTAGATGCCAGTAAGTACTTTTTTTTTGAAAAAGAAAACATTTCAGTATTAGCTAGAGGAATATCAAGAAGTCCAGTTAACTTTTTGCAGCTAGGTAAATTGAGAACTCATTTCAAAATTTGTTTAAGAAAAAATTCCATGAATCAGACAGGCCTTTTGTGTAATGTGAAATATCTAAGTGTCTAATAAAAAGTTTTCAGACTGCAGTGTATAATGGGTCTACTGGGCAATGCTCTAATTTAACCAAAAAAATAAATGCTGACTTCCCTGATATTATCAAAAATTCATTTTATTTCATTTCACATTTGCTGACATTTAAAGTGTGGGTACACAACAATTGATTTCTTCTGAGTTTCTAAACAATTTTAAATAAAATTAGTGTAAATTGATTCTTTCTTGGTTTTCTGTCATGTCAATTTAAATTCAGTTATCCAGAAAAGTTCTTAAAAATGAACAGATACTTCAAGGAAAATTAAAATAAATGTTTATCGCTAGAAGTGTTAAAGTAGCTTAAAACAGTGTTCCTGAGAAAATAAACTTCTGTAGTTTCAAATGCACTTAGCCTATGACAGTTTTATCCAGTGTATTTTGAAGAGTTATTCAGTCCTTCTCTAGTGTTAGTACGTCTTTTAGAACACCTGATAACACCCTTTACTCCTTAAATTCAAATTATATTGCATCATAGAAGCAATATAATGTGCAATGGAAAAAAAAAAATTGAAAAGGACGTATTTATTGACAAAAATATACATTGCATATCTGGTTTCACTGACATTTAAAATACTGTACTACAACAGACAACTTTATAAAAAGAAAAAGGAAAAAAAAATGTTAAAAATGGAAGCTTTGGAAACCATTGTTCCAAATCTAAGGACTTCAGAATTTCTCTTTCTTTCATGAAGAGTGCACATGGGAGAAGCCAAACTTTCTTGGAATCTCACCCACTTACTGAGGCTGTAGAACTTGTTGCAGGTTGGTTTGGCTTTGGTTCTATTTTCATTTCAATCTAAGAGTGTATTGTCTCATATATATAGAACCATATATTTGTGATGCAATAAAAACTCAGTAGAATAAACTTCCTTTATATCCCCTATATATAGATCATCATAATAATAAACCACCCTTTATCCTCTGAACTTCCCCAATTCTGTTGAATGCTATCAACATGCAAAAAGCAAATATGTAGCACATTATCAAGCTTATAAATACAAGAGAAGGAAAAGGTATATTAGACACACACAAAAAAAGTAGAACTTCTTAGTTCCAAATAATCTTTACTTAAATTCTGAACAGTGTCAGTACATAAGCTTGTATTTACCAAACCACGTTTACTACATTTTTTTAAAACAGTGCTAGTAGATGAAGGTCTGTAATTACAATTGCAAAAGCATGTTATTATTTTACTGCTTGGCTAAAGTATCTTTTATGTGGAATCAAAATACGTCTAAAATTCCTGAGAAATAGCAACCTAAATTTTCAAAACCCAAAGGGAGGGTGTGCTGAAGCAGATTGTTCCACCATTGAAGGTATTAAAATCCTTGCTATATACAGCCACAGTAAATATCTTCTAGCTGACCTTCTTTAGGTAGACGGGTTGTAACAACTGTCTGAAAATGTTCCTTCTAATCTCAACAGTTCTGATTCTAAAAATCATTGACACCGACTCCAGTCAATAATTCAAGTTACATCATTTTTCTTCAGTGAGGAATTTATCTAATCCTATTTTAAAGATCATAAGGTCTTCCTTCATTGTTGGAAATTATAAGAAATAAATCAGTGAAATGTGAGATAAAAGGTTTTCCAAATGTTACAGTCCTAGTAAAAATCACAAATATTAATAAAAGATTTGCATTTCACTGTATGTTCAAGATACAAATGGTCTATAATTTAGTTTTAAAATGATTGACCAACTACGTTTTGAATATGTTTTCTGTATGCTAATTGTATTTAACAGTCCTGAGACAGCAACTCACTTTTTCCAATGACAAATATTCCATTTTCATTGAAAATTTGTTATAAACTAGGAAATATAATTTTCTAGGTTCTATTAATGTGTATAAATAGCATGAAAACTAAAGAATGTTCAGTAAATATCAGCTCTGAGTTTTAACTTCTTAACAGCTACACTAATGGTACATATAAAGGTCTTTAATTTTTCCAATCACTTTAGAAATATTAACCAATGAGTAGAAAAAGAGTAATTTGTAAAGAAACTCGGTGGGACTTTTTTCTGAAGGAAAGAAAAAACTATATTGAATTCCATAGGATATATTATTATTACTATTATTATTATTATTATTATTACTACTACTACTACTATATTTTCTCAGTTGTATCTGTATTGAGCATGAAAGACCAGAAAATGAAACAAACAAACAAATAAACAAACAAATCCGCACTTTCCAATAATGTAAATTCTTATTACCATACTGCAGTTCCAAAGAGCCACAGTTTGCTTCTGCTTCCAGATAGCTACAATTATGTACATAACAGCTTAAAAACTAACTTTATTTAGAATAGTTTATATTTTATTTCTTGGTCTGGCTTAAGTTTTCATTTAGTATTATTGACCTGCTTTAGCACTTAGTTATGATACTGCAAACACAATATAGATAAGAAATCCATTTGTTAAGGATGAGAGACTCTCCTAATTGGAAAGGAATATTGCAAAGAACAATGTTTTGTTGACATGAGTTTAATACCTGACTGGTTTTACCAGATAAGGTAAAAAAAAGACCCCCCAAAATATAAAAGCTTCCAAATAGTAGGTTTCATTAAAAAAAATATGGTTATATTCAACTGTAGCCTATGGGATTCCATTTTTTTTTTTTTTTTCCCAAGGAAAATTCAATTGTCTTTAGCACATCGGATATAATTTGATATAATCAAAAGTATAAATATTGTTACACTGTAAAATGTTTGATTTTGCCATCATGCATAATTTGTTTAGCCTACAGACCATTCACTGCATTCTTAAAATCTGCTGTTACAGTTAAAACAAAGTGGAATAGGTCAAACAGAAGGAATAGATAAATTGATCTTTGCTTGGTCAATTACTTCTTGTTCTTTGGCCTAGAACTATCCAATGAACTGTAAAACAGCACAGATCTGAAGGTAAATTGTATGAGCTGTAGGCTTTCCTTGAAACTGAAAGTGAATGTTGAGGTTAGAAAATTGAATGATTGTACATTTAAGTCTGTGTGTGAAAGGATGAAAGCCAAGAGTAAGATACAGAAAGCAGGAAAATGAGCAGAAAGTGTTAGCATAGGAGGCATCCAAGAATTATAGAGTTTTATATTTAAAAAAGGCAGCAGCAGTGTTAGATTAAATCACTGAATCTCCTTTCTTACTAATTCTTTGTATTGCTCACTGTATTCATACCTTAGCTGTAGTGAAGGAGAAGAAGGGAAGAAAGTCATTGAATAATTCAAACAAGTCCAACTGTTTGCATTTTATGAAATCAAAACTACAGCTTCATTTTTCAAAATGTCTGGCTGAGACAACTTCACTCAAACTGCCTCCCATTGATTATTTTGTGATGTGATTCAGTTGATTTAACCTTATACATCCTATTGAGGTGAGCCAGTTTCTGTGGAATTGAGATTTGGTAATACAAGCTTTTGATTTTCTACCAATATGTAATTGTCTTGAGATTTTAGTTTTCAAATACTTTAATACGTGAAATGACTAAGTCACTGGTGGTTCAGCTACAAACTTTTGCTGTTTAGCTCTGTTTCTTTACAAGCCTTCCCTCTTAAACAAAAATGAACGCAAATATAAAATGTTGTGTTTTTTTTCAAAAAGATTATTTTCAAAATTTTTTATCCAGTGGACAATAAATTAAGAATTCATTATATTCCAGGTACTTTTTTATTCTAGGAATGGAAATAAAAAAGGCTTCAAGGGCTGCTTTAAAAGTAATACCTCCTATTTGCTTCTGTTGGCCTACAAAGTCAGAGGCAGATGTTGGTGGTATGGCAGTAGAGGATGAACCTTCCCACCAATATCCCATTATATGTTGTCGCCATGCGACACATGGCAGCAGAGGGCCACTGTGAGAGAATGGTGTCTGACATGGAAGTACATATGAAATAAACGTGCCACTGAATTACTTCATGTGGAAAAAATGGCAGTCATTGACTTTCGTCAACACTTCTGAATGTTTTTGGAGATCAGCCAGTGGACGTGAGGACCGTGAAAGCTGGACTGCACAGGTAACATTTTCCTAGCAAAGAAGACATCTTAGCAGTTATGAAATAGTGTGTCACCTCTGATTATGCAGATAGGTAAGAACAAAGTATGCAGGTTCTTTTTCATCTGTGGTGGAAATACATAGCTAGTAGTGGTGACTCCATTGAAGAAGAATATTTTGTAGCTGAGAATTCACCCTATCAAACAGTGTTATTGTGCTACTTGTATCTGATGTGGTTTCCGTGGTAATAAGGAGGTGGCATTAAGTCCAGAGCAACCTAAATTTTAAAAAGTATGTCTTTTGACAGGTAACCAAGTTTTCCTAAAACAAGAAGAGAAAACGCAAGACATAGCTTTCCATTAGTGAGTACTGATTTTTAGATAGAGGTTAATTATCATCTGATACATATACATTGTAAAAAAAGATAACTTGTTCTCAAATATCTTTGCCAGGAAGTATAAAATCTTCCTGTCATTGGTGAAAATGAGAGTTGGGGGAGGGGAAGGAAAAGGATAAGTCAGAAATCAGTAACTTCAACAGTGGATATAAGTATACAAGTTCAAACTATACAGCTACTGCACCTGGAACGACTTCTCATTCAAGTTGTAAAGTGTGGCTCTATTAGCTGACATTCATAGCTGTTTATCAATATGTTACAGTTTTAATGCATAATAAAATTTCTGATTTAATTCACTGCAGTCATTTTGAAAACCTGTGAAAGTGATGAAATGAACACTTGCTCATCAAAACAGAGTGCAGCCTGCAGCTGCAGAAATGGACTTTCAGTACATTGCAGGATTCAAAATTGATTGCTAGTGTTATGATTTATCCTAATGTTAATGGAAATAACCTTCTGGAGTGGACTAAGGGATTTTTGCCCCATAAATTCTGACCTAGAACTTACCACATTATTTAATTTTTTTCTTTTTTTTCTTTTTTTTTTTAGACAATTTTTCTCTCAGCCCATGCTTTACTAGATTACAAAATCTATGCCTTTTTTATTCCAAATGGACTACAGTTGTAAAACAGATCACCTTTAATTCAGAGACAAAAACTTACACTGCATAATGATCTGAGAACAGCAGTAATTTCAAGAAAGGAGGAGAAATGAGTCTTTTCATGGATTAACTTCAATCATATAAAGGTGGAGCCCCCATCCTGTGGTGTCTGAGTGCATGAAGTGTCAACTGGCATGTGGGACCTGGTTCAGCACAGTACAGAAGCCTGGACAGGATTCACACAGGGTCTAGCTTTGATTAAATGTTTCATTCTATAAAATAGATGTATCTGACAAAGAGCAATACCACCACCACCCAGAGCAATGTGACAGGAAACTACGGAACATGAAACTCAGATGAGACTGAAAAAGGCTTCTTTCTCCTTCTAAATGAATGATATATTTCTGCATAAAGTTCAAGATGAGAAAAAACATATATAACCCAGGTTTGCCTCTTAAGTCCCAGCTAACTAATTCTGCTAGCGATACAATGCGAATGGCTGTATGTGATGTAGCTGCTGACATCTCTCCCCATCAAGGCCCATAAATCACTAGAGACAGAGGTGGATAACACGTGGAGGGACAGCATCAGTGACTTCTCTACTGTCATCTTCCTGGTGAGAGGCAGTTCTGGGGCAGAGTCCTTCCAGCATGCAGGTGGTATCCATTGCAGCAAAGAGGAATCAGGGCATGCAACCATGCTGTAGAGGATTTGGAAATTCAGCATGGAAAGTCAGGTAGGCATTCCTGTTTGGTCCAATTGGGTTGATGTAGAAAGACAGCTTGAAATGGGTTTCTGAGTGTGTTCTAGAAACTCAAGACATGTCTTTCTACTGCTGTTTCAGTCCCTTAACTGTTTAGCAGTCTCCTCGAACTCTAGAAATGGTCTTAGCTCAACAGAAATGAAAATACAGACTGTCACGGGGTTATCTAGATCAATCTGTGTCCGTGACAGGGGGGGCAGTAGGCCCGTGGGCCCCCGGCCCCTGACAAAGGGGAAGGGAAAAAAAGGGAAAGGGGTAGGGAGATGGGAGCTGGGCTCAAGGAAACAAACAGAGCAGCGGCAACGATCTAAGGAGTAAAACTTATTTTACTATAATACAATCTAATTGGAATTGAGGCTAATAAATCAAGTGAAATAAGAGAGAGAGAGAAAGAGAGGTTTCCGAAGACCGAGAAGCCTACTTTGAAATTGAAGGCGCCGCGGCTTGGAAGCACACCCACACTCGCTGCCAGGCAGTGAGAGAGAGAGTGCCAGCATCGCTTCCGTGACGTATTTTCCTCTCTGACCGCGAGGTCCCCTGGGATGTGTAGTACTTCTTCTCTGTGCTCCACATGATGTTATGATGTGGAATACCAATAGCAAAAATTACAAAACCATGACATTCCACCCCTTTATTCTACATCACTACATCATGCTTAAGATATATATATATATATATATATACAAATAAACAATACAAAAAAAAAAAAAATGCATTACACGTATAGGTCTATATACATATATACACATGAAATTATTGACTGCACTCCCCCAACATCAAATTCCCTTGTGGTACACATTGAACATCCCCATCTTTCTGCATCACCCACCACGTGCACCCAGGTCCCTGGGCAAAAACAATTCCACGGAGAGGTTTGCCCTTTCCAGAGGCTGGAAGGACCCACACTGCTTTCCCCAACATGTTCTTTACATGTACAACAGGGACCTTATCTCCCTCTACAGTATGTAGGGGGCTGGATTGGGTAGGACCATCACGATTGACAGATCCTCTGGTATTGACCAACCAGGTGGCTTCTGCCAAATGCTTCTCCCAGTGCTTAAATGTTCCACCACCCATTGCCTTCAACATAGTTTTCAACAACCCATTGTATCGTTCAATTTTACCAGAAGCTGGTGCATGATAGGGGATATGATAAATCCACTCAATGCCATGATCTTTGGCCCAAGTATTTATAAGGGAATTTTTGAAATGTGTCCCATTATCAGACTCAATTCTTTCTGGGGTGCCATGTCGCCACAGGACTTGTTTCTCAAGACCCAATATGGTGTTTCGGGCCGTAGCATGGGGTACTGCGTATGTTTCAAGCCACCCAGTGGTTGCCTCCACCATGGTAAGCACATAACGCTTACCACTGCGAGATCGTGGCAAGGTGATATAATCAACCTGCCACGCCTCCCCATATTTATACTTTTGCCATCGCCCTTCCCCCCAGAGAGGTTTCATCCTCTTGGTTTGTTTAATTATGGCACACGTCTCACAGTCATGAATAACCTGTGCAATAGCGTCCATAGTTAAGTCCACCCCTCGGTCTCTAGCCCACTTATATGTTGCGTCCCTTCCCTGATGGCCCGAGGTCTCATGGGCCCATCGAGCTAGAAATAATTCACCCTTGTTTTGCCAGTCCAAGTCTATTGGAGCCACCTCAATTCTAGCAGCTCGATCTACCTGATGGTTGTTCTGTTGTTCTTCAGTAGCCCGACTCTTGGGCACATGAGCATCTACATGACGCACCTTTATAACCATATCTTTTGTTCGGGCAGCAATGTCTTTCCACAGTTCAGCAGCCCAAATAGGTTTACCCCTCCGCTGCCAGTTATTTTGCTCCCACTGCTGCAACCACCCCCATAAGGCATTTGCCACCATCCATGAGTCAGTATAAAGATAAAGCATTGGCCACCTCTCCCGTTCAGCAACATCTAAGGCCAGCTGGACAGCCTTTACCTCTGCAAACTGACTTGATTCTCCTTTTCCTTCAGTGGCCTCTGCAACCTGTCGTGTGGGGCTCCACACAGCAGCTTTCCATCTGCGATGCTTCCCCACGATACGACACGATCCATCAGTGAACAGGGCATATTTCTTCTCATTTTCTGGTAGCTCATTGTATGGTGGGGCCTCTTTAGCACGTGACACCTCTTCTGCTGGTGATGTTCCAAACTTTTTACCTTCAGGCCAGTCCATGATCACCTCTAAAATTCCCGGACGACTGAGGTTCCCCATCCGCGCTCGTTGTGTAATCAGTGCAATCCACTTGCTCCAAGTGGCATCAGTAGCATGATGGGTGGAGGGAACCTTTCCCTTAAACATCCAGTTCAGTACTGGCAGTCGAGGTGCCAGAAGGAGCTGCGTTTCAGTACCGACTACTTCGGAAGCAGCCCGAACCCCCTCATATGCGGCTAAGATCTCCTTCTCAGTGGGAGTGTAGCCCTCTTCAGACCCCTTGTATGCTCGACTCCAAAATCCCAGGGGTCGGCCTCGAGTCTCTCCTGAGGCTCTTTGCCATAAACTCCAAGTGGGACCTTTCTCTCCAGCAGCAGTATAGAGGATGTTCTTTACATCCTGTCCCGTCCGTACTGGCCCCAGGGCCACGGCACGGGCTATCTCCTGTTTAATCTGTTCAAAAGCCTGCTGCTGCTCAGGGCCCCATGTAAAATCATTCTTCTTCCGTGTCACTTGATAAAGGGGGCTTGCTTACAATGAGGCTGTAGTTTGGAACATGCATTCTCCAAAAGCCCACTACGCCCAGAAAAGACTGTGTCTCTTTCTTGCTAGTGGGCGGAGACATAGCAGCGATTTTGTCGATCACATCTGCTGGGATGTGACGACGCCCATCTTGCCACTTTATACCTAGGAACTGAATCTCTTGGGCAGGTCCTTTTACTTTGCTTCGCTTTATAGCAAAACCAGCTTGCAGAAGAATTTGGATTATTTGCTCTCCTTTCTTGAAAACTTCTTCTGCTGTATCGCCCCACACAATGATATCATCAATGTACTGCAGGTGCTCAGGCGCACCACCCTGTTCCAGTACAGTTTGGACCAACCCATGGCAAATGGTTGGGCTGTGTTTCCACCCCTGGGGCAAACGGTTCCAAGTATACTGAACGCCCCTCCAGGTGAAGGCAAACTGTGGCCTACAGTCTGTGGCCAAAGGAATGGAGAAGAAGGCGTTAGCAATGTCAATGGTGGCATACCATTTGGCTGCTTTTGACTCCAGCTCGTACTGGAGTTCCAACATGTCCGGCACAGCAGCGCTCAGTGGGGGTGTGACCTCATTCAGGCCACGGTAGTCTACTGTCAGCCTCCATTCTCCACTGGCTTTGCGCACTGGCCATATGGGGCTGTTAAAAGGTGAGCGAGTTTTGCTTATCACCCCCTGATTCTCCAGCTGGCGAATCAACTCATGAATGGGGAGCAAGGAATCCCTGTTGGTGCGGTACTGCCGTCTGTGCACAGTCTTTGTAGCAATCGGTACCTGCTGCTCTTTCACTCGTAGCAGCCCCACAACAGATGGGTCTTCTGATAGGCCAGGCAAAACAGACAACTGCTTAATGTTGTCTGTATCTACAGCAGCTATTCCAAAGGCCCATCGATACCCCTTAGGATCCTTGAAATGCCCCCTTCTTAAGTAATCGATACCAAGTATGCATGGAGCCCCTGGGCCAGTCACAATAGGATGTTTTTGCCAGTCTTTACCAGTGAGGCTTATTTCAGCCTCCAACACAGTCAATTCTTGAGAGCCCCCAGTCACTCCAGAAATATGGATTGATTCTGTCCCTTCATGACTCGAGGGCATTAGGGTGCACTGTGCACCGGTATCCACCAGTGCCTTATATTTCTGTGGTTCTGATGTGCCAGGCCACCGAATCCACACAGTCCAATAAACTCTATTATCCCTCTCCCTCCCCTGACTGAGGGCAGGGCCCCTCTATTCATTACCTGTGGTAACTGGAGCAGATGTACTGGCAATGGATCTGTTTTGTAATTCTCTCACCCGTGCTCGTAGTACTGGAGTGGCTTGGTCATGCCACTTCCTCATATCTTCTCCATGGTCACGTAGGTAACGCCACAAGGCAATACGCGATGTAGTCTTACTGTTGTTCCTTGCTTGAGCTGGAAAACGTTTGCGTTTAATAGCTGAAATTTTTGATGATACAGGTGAGGAGGAGGGTTCATCACCTTTAATTAACTGGATCTGAGTTTTCATTAGTTTGATCAGCTCCTTCATTAGACTCCCTTGATGATCCTGATCTTCATCAGTCATTTCTGATACTACTACAGGATCATCACGATTAACCAATAGAGACATTTGCTCTTCCATTTCATTCAGTCTGTCCGTTACTTCTGAGATGGCTGAAATGGAGACGTGAGTTGGAGGTAACTGTTGTTCAAAGTTTTGAAGAGTAAGAACCAATTCAAAAACTAGGGGTCTTCTCTGTTGTTCCTCGTACCTTTGAAATGTTGCTGCTAGTGTAACGGCGTACCTCTCTGGTGCTGTCTTGGTGAGTTTCTGCCATATATCAGGTGTTGTCCTCACTCTCTCAGGATCATGGTCTTGGCGAGGATCGGCAGGATCAAAATTAGGGTTATACAACATTTCCACCACAGCTATTTCCCTCAAATACTGGATACCTTTTTCAATTGTATCCCACTTTTTCATCACAGGCTTTAGACCGTCCTTGAAGGGAAGCTTTTCCCTCACAGCTACTAACATTCGCTCCCAGAGGGTGGCAGCCCCATCCAAGCATCTACTGATCCCTCTATCAATAGTTGGGTCTCTGGCAATGCCTCCTAATTGGCGAGCTTCATTCTCATCTAGAGACAAGCTGCTGGCCCCGCTGTCCCAACAGCGAAGCAACCAGGTAACAAGAGATTCATTCTGGCGCCGTGTAAACTCCTTTCTTGAGCCTTGGATTTCAGACATCTTCAGAGGTCGACGAACAGTAATCGAGACTTCCTCCTCATCACTCTCCTCCTCACGCCTCTTAGTTTTTCCTTTTGCCATTTTCGGTACTGAGAAAGGCACCTCGCTTGGACCTTCCGCTGCCTCCTCCTCCGCTTCTTCTTTTTTCCGTTCTAGACGTGAGGACACCCGTTTCCATTTCTTGCCTTCCACAGGGGCAACTGACATTTTTACTGGTGCCTCCTGTGACTGATCGGATTTGACTTGAGGATTTCCCCCTTTGGCTTGAACCTCAGCTCGGAAACTCTCTCTTTCCAGAATAGTATTATATAGAGCACGGTAAGCACAAGCCAAGCCCCAAATAAGTCGTACCTCCTTAGATCTATCTAAGCTGCACCATCCCTGACTCAAATACTGGCTTAGTTTCTCGGGATCCCACAGGTGTTCAAGAGTGAAATCCCATGACATTGCCGGCCCCCACGCTTCTAAGATTTTTCCTAAACCTCTCCATATTCCCTGCCAGTCAGCATTCTCTGGTTTTGGAGGAGACTTCTGCATAGAACGAATGTATTGGAGTACATTCAGGGCGATTGATAACATGCACATGGATATGAGCACGAGTATGAGTACTAACTCGGCTTTCGAAAAGCGTGTGGCAAACCGAAAAGACAGCCCAGAAACCGGATTGAACATCGTGTTGTTTGTAAAATTGGCTATTCCGTCTGGGATGTAGTTGTTTGTAAAATTAGCTATTCCATCTGGGATGTAAGTGTCAAAATCCAAATTATACCACATTGAATATAAGTACCAGGCAGGTGTCTCCATCAGTGCCCTTATTTGGTTATATACGAACACAATTCCACAACAGTAAATCATGACATTAATAATCGGCCAATACGATGAGAGGATCATAACTGTTTTCAATCCCTTAAACAGAGCAGCTATAATGAAGAGTGGATTCATAGCTGGTAGCTGCTAAGAAAGGAAAAAAAAACAAAAACAACCAAAGAACCAAAACAGAAGACACTCTGTACAGTGTCCAGAGTTTGGCAGACTGCCCAGACTACAATCTAATCTATGAAGGTCAGGTAGCAATGCTTCTGCAGTCTCTGGCTTAAAGAAATCCTGGTGTTTTTTGCTTCTTCCCTACTAACTAACTTTTAACTAATGTTAAAAGCTTTAAAATTGTGCCCGCATTCTCCACCAAAATCTGTCACGGGGTTATCTAGATCAATCTGTGTCCGTGACAGGGGGGGCAGTAGGCCCGTGGGCCCCCGGCCCCTGACAAAGGGGAAGGGAAAAAAAGGGAAAGGGGTAGGGAGATGGGAGCTGGGCTCAAGGAAACAAACAGAGCAGCGGCAACGATCTAAGGAGTAAAACTTATTTTACTATAATACAATCTAATTGGAATTGAGGCTAATAAATCAAGTGAAATAAGAGAGAGAGAGAAAGAGAGGTTTCCGAAGACCGAGAAGCCTACTTTGAAATTGAAGGCGCCGCGGCTTGGAAGCACACCCACACTCGCTGCCAGGCAGTGAGAGAGAGAGTGCCAGCATCGCTTCCGTGACGTATTTTCCTCTCTGACCGCGAGGTCCCCTGGGATGTGTAGTACTTCTTCTCTGTGCTCCACATGATGTTATGATGTGGAATACCAATAGCAAAAATTACAAAACCATGACACAGACTTTTCAAGACTTCTGAGAACATGGAAATGTTAACACTTGACTGAGAATTAAGAGGATAATAAGAAAGCCCTTAAGTTCAGCAAGAATCTACTTTACTTTTCCTCAACAGGAAGAAACCACCTCAGGTGTCTGTTTATTTTTTTTTTCCAGTTTTCACCTAGGATTGAATTTTCCTGCCAAATCTTGAAACTAGAATCAGAGAAAAGAGGCACACAAGAATTACATCCTCTTTGGGAATAGCATGTCGTTGGTCTCGAGAGAAGGATAAGGCCACAGATAAGGAGCCAGAGGGTTGTGCAGTCACTGTTAGAGAAGGCTCCATTCAGGTTTATTTATATATAAATTAAAGTCATATTTCTGGGATCAATTCTTCTGAAATTTCCATGCCTCCTTGATGCAGTGTCCTCATCTGGAGCCTGTTTATCATAAGGCATTTTAGGGCAGAACATGTGCATACAAGACAATTGAAAAATGATGCAAATGCATTGCTAAACTGTATTCTTTTCAGTAGCTTCTCTGCCACATTTAGTGATATATATTGAGAAGCCTATAATTGTAAAAAGTTTACAGCAGAATAGTAAAAGAGCATGATATACCTAGTCTTCTAAAGCTTAGGGAACATTCAACAACGTTATATGTTTGATTTGGGCTCAGAATGCTGATTTGGAGTAGGTGGCTGTCTAAGTGTTGGATGATACATGAATGATTTGAGAAGCTAGTAGTCTGTTGAATTGGCAGACTGGGTACAGAGAGTGATTACATCGTGTGCCCGACTAGCAGTACACAGCTCAGATGTTCAAGGCAACATATGTACAAATTAATGAGAAACCTGCAATTCTTTGAAAGTAATGGTTATGCTGAAACCCAAATTGGGACATGCTGACCTGTTTAATATCAATTTAGATAAACACAAGTTGTTTTATCTTTTTATCCATGCATCCAAAGTGTATCTAGTTTTCCAGCAGTCTGCCTGCTCTGCTTGGTTTTCTGAGGGGTTTTTGTTTGCTTGTTTGTTTTTTTTGTCTTTATATTTATTTGTTTGTTTTTTAATTCTTCTTCAGTAGTGCTTTCAAAATACATCTAAGAGGTAATTATACTTTCCATACACAGAGTGGGGAAAAATATTACTACTCTCTTGTCCTAGTTTCACACAGCCAGGACAGCTGATCCAAACTGATCACAGAGATATCCTATACCATATGGTGTCATGATTAGCAATAATGATTAGCTGTGGGGGTTACCTTTCCTCGGGAACAAACTGAGCATTGGTAGATAGCATATGGTGAATAGATGCATTATGAATCATTTGTTATATGTACAGTTTTTGTTTTTGTTTTCTTCCCCAACCCTTCTCTTTACTTTCCTATTAAACTCATTGTATCAACCCATGGGTTTTATATTCTTTCCTGTTTCTGTCCCCCATCCCACTGTGAGGAAATCAAGCAAATGGCTGTGTGGTGCTGAGCTGCCTGTGGGTTAAATCACTGCATCTTTTTCTGGGAATAGTAATGACCACAGATACAGCACAGCTGTATTAAATCTCTGAATTCCCCCAGCAAAGGTAAAAATCTTCCATATATAAATTTTATTAGGAAAATTCTTCTTGGTTTCTGTGGGAGTGAAGCACAATGCCTGGAGGAATTAGCAGCACCATAAAGAAGCATATTACTTAACATGTGAAGAGTCACCTGCCATGCTTCTTTTAAAATGAAAAATATTTTTTCATTATTTCCTTATGCAAGTGCAGGCTACCTTCCTGGATTTAACTAAACCTCCATTATCTGTTGGTTTACAGTAGTATTACACAGATTTTCATCCTGCTTATGCTCCGCAAAGCTCAGTCTCCTTCATTTTCATCTGAGCAAGTGAGTTGACATTCATGTGGAATTCCTGCTTACTGCAGAAATGGAGCATCAAAATACCTGCTTATGAAAGGACACTGTTAGTAGTAGAGTTCAGGCAGATCCCTAAGGTTCATAAGAGTTCAGAGAGTGTGAAGTACTAGGAAATGAATGAATTGATGAACTTTTAGAGATCTCCAATGCCTAATTGTTTCAAACAATAACACTCGCATTGGCTAATACTGGATGAAGTTAACCAGAGCTAATTAGCATGTACTTTTGCAGTCTGCTCAGTTTAATTGTTTTGCTTCGTCCTGTTAGGGCAGAACATCTAGATAATAATAATGATTTAAAAAAAAAAAAAAAAAAAAAAAAGAAGCCTTGCGAAAGTGCTTGCTTGGCTAAAGTGCTGCATATCGTAATTGAACGCTCTTGTGTCCTCATTGCAGGCATTTTTAATGTACTGCCCAAGCAAACTCTGCTGTCAGTGCTAACACCTACCTGCCATGGGATCTGGGTGTTAAACAATATAGACATGTGTGATGAGCAAATTTTCTTGATTTGCTCGCTTGAAAGAAAGAAAAATAAATCCTCAATACTTTGAGTTGTATCCTCTTGAATCAAATGGAAGAACGGAAGTATTTCAGGAGATACACCGAGCCAAGATCTTTCCCCAACAATGTTTAGTTCACTACTTGGATGGGCAGGATCTGGGGAAAAAAAAGACACTGTATCTGGTAGATTATACATGTACAATTTGGGGGAGAAGTAGCTAGCTTAGCAGTTGGAAAGATACAACCAGTGTATATCCTACCTGTTAATTTGGTTCCATGATGTAAACAGAAATATTGTCTTATGGTTATGGCTTTTCATGACAGTGAGTGTTCAGACCAATTGTTCTGCCTGCTAACCCTGGAGGAAAAAAAAATACAAAAAAAAAAAAAAAAAAAAAAAACCCTAACATTTTTCTTTCACCTGTAAAGAGCACACATGCAATGATACTCAATAGGTAATAGTAAGCTATACATGACCATCAGTTTATTAGGAAAAACTGAAAATAAGGTAATTATGGTTCTTACACATTTTTTCTGGTCGTATTGTACAATTTGTACTCAGCTGAGCTCCTGATTTCATTTTTACTGTTGTAAATCAAAACCCTTAACGTTATAGACCCACATTCATAAGGTCAGAGCAGCACACAGTGTACCTAAAGACTCCCCAGGCAGGCTGCTTCAGTGCTTTGTGTCTTCTTGGAACAGGCACTACACTTGGGTACCAGTTATGTATGCTCGCTGTTACCAGCAGACAGATGTATTTAGATGAAAAAAGACTGTAGGATTTTTGAAGAAGCCTGGTCAACTATAAACCTTGCCTGGCTAGATGAACACTATCACTCCCCAGTGAAGAGATTCACTGCTGATAGCAACGTGTCCTTACTTGACCGTTTTTATTTTCTAGTGAGAAGTGTTGATTTTTTGGTTGAAAAGATGTCTTGATTGTGTATGTGAGAATTTCCTCAGTCTCTCCTGACACTTCTCCTTAAGTGACAATTTTTTTTCCCTGTTGATTCCCAAAACAGAATAAACAAGGGCAGCAAGGGAGCATATCTTCCCATGTGACTTTACATGTCAGACTAAGGGCAGAATGACAAATGATGCGAAGATAAAACTGTTCCCTGCTGTAGGACAATAGTAACGGCAGGAATTAAGCTGTAACTTTTTCAGTTATCACGTTATAACATTTCAGAGATCAGAATTTTGCACATTCTGGGGATGATTAAACATCTGGATTTGAACCAGAGCAGAGACATTAGTGAACAGATATTCTGCATGGATCTTCCTTTGTGAGATGACATATTACCATGTTCTACAGCCATGAAGCTTAGAACAGCTTTCATATTTAAGTACCTCCAGGGAAGGAGAGATGTGTCAGAAGCCTTGTGACTGGACAGCTGCACAGCTTGATGCAGATGCATTAAGGGCTTAACCTAACTGCAACTGCACTTGAAGAGAAGTCAGCAGTGGAGACACTAAGATGCTGAGGTAAAATGACAGACACTTCTGCAAAGCTTGTTCCATCCATTTTGACTTCTCTGCCCTTGCTTCACCACGTTTCTCCTGCTGGTCTGTACTCTGAGTGAAGGGTTCAGGCTCACACAGGTTCTTGCTTGCTGGAAGCAATCTGAAGATTTTTGTTATTTTTGAAATTCCAAAAAGAATAAGAAACTGACTGGCTCTTCCTGATCAGAAATGAGTACACCTGGAATAGTGAAAACAGAAGAAAAAAGCACTAGTAAAACCCAATATTCCCTGCTATATCATGGAACTTTTATAAGAGCAGGAAGGACTGTGTCTGTGATGGGACGCCCTTCAAATTTAAAATCTCATTATTTGTGAGGTAAATATTTATTTGGGAAAGTTTTTATCTTGTAAAAAATTTCATTATTCAAATACACAATCACTGAAGTTTATTTTCCATGCAAAATTATTCTTCCAAAGGCTTCTCTCAGAGTAATTATATCTCCTCTCTACTCCACAGATCTCCTCAATTATCCCCACCAATATCAGGCTCCTAGAGGTGATCTTGGAGCATTTCCCATAACTTAACATGAGGCTGATTTTCTTTCCCCTGTATTTTGACATGCATCACTCAGCTCTCATTCTGACCCACAACACTCTCTGTTTTTTAAATATCTCCCTCAATTACTGTTTTTTCCCTTTTCGTCACATTCAGATATTTTCTTCACTTGGCACCCACTGTAATCCTTTTTTCCTTGTCCTTTATTAACTAAACACATTTAAGGAGCAGACTTCAGTGGAAAAAGGAATGGGTTCCATCTAAGAAAATAATCTCCCCTAAGATGTTAGACTGTTTTGACAGTGTATTGTGTGACAGCCTTTCTTTACTCCAACTTTCTTTAAAGCCTCAGTGATTAAAATTGGGCTCCTCCTAGTTTTGATTTGGGACTGCCATGTATCACTTCCTCAGTCTTTGCAATGGAGACCTTGAAAGACTGCATAAATATTCTTGTAAGCGTAGGAATAACATGCTTGTAAATTTCTGTTGGGTCAAAAAGATTAATTTGTTCTATTAATTAGCATTCAGACCACTGAGATTTAAATACAATTTGCAGAATGCTAAGCAAAATAGTCTACCAGGATCTAATATCTACTTTGTTCTACTTGATTAAACACAGCACAAGTGCCAATGGACCTCTTGGAACTACATAATATACTTTTATACACAGATGTCCCAGTTTCTTCTTCATTTGCATTTACTCAGACATTTAAACTATATTATTTGCTATCAGATCTCTCATGCTGAGGAAAAGTCTGAAAGAAATTAGGTTTTTTGGGGTTGTTTTTTGTTGTTGTTGTTGAAGCTGTTGTTTGCTGGGTTTTTTTTCCTTTTCTTTTCTTTTTTTTTTTTTTTTTGGCCTGGTTCTTTTTTCTTTTCCTTTCTTTTTTTTTTTTTTCCTTTTTTTTTTTCCTTTTTTTTTTCCTCTTTTTTCTTTATTTTTATCATCTCCTCTCTTTTTTTTCTTTTTCTTTTTCTTTTTTTTTTTTCCTTTTTAGTTTTTCTTCTTTTTATGGCCTAAGACTCCAGTTAGTTTCAGGGAGAAGGCATAAACTCTGGTGTGGTTGTACTTGTATCAGAAATGAAGGTGCAGATTTTGTCATGCCAAGAGACAGGGCAATCAATTTGTCTGTAATGATTAATGACTTTAGTGTGAATACGGTATTACCGAGAGGAAGTAAGATGGTTCTTAAAATATGGCTTTAAAATTGTTACTTACAGTGAGCATCCCAGCAGTGCTATTTTTTTATTTTTATTTATTTTTCAAATTAGAGTATTTGTTGAAAAGATATTTTTTAAAGATTGATAGAGAAAATAAAGCACATAAAACCAAACCAGTATCAAACTGGTGTCATATTTCAAAGAGAAACATTGGAGTTATTTTTTTTAATAAGCAACCTTATCTTCTATCATCTCTCAAAGGAGATGACTTGAATAAATACCAAAACATTTTTGTAAGTATTCTTCACAGACATAAGCCTTTGTATAAATAATAGCACTGAAACTGATATTAGTTGGTTATTAAATGTAATTGTAACTAGTCACCAACAAACATTTGTTAATAGGCAAGATGCAGAAGGCAACGCTACTTTGTCAAATCACAAATGAAAATAGAAAGTGTATCAAATGCAGAATTTTCCTTCTCTAGAAGTCAGGTCCGGGGTGTTTGTTCCAAACACTCTGTCAAATGCAGTTATCTGTAAGAGAAATATCTGCAAGGGAAGGCTTATTCTATTAACAGAAGAAAGACTAACTAGTACATTAAATAACATCATTGTTGTCAAACACATGTGTATGAAACCTTCATAACATTCATAGAGAAAGTAGAATGCAAAGGTACAATGCGTTAAAATTCAAATTAAATAGCACAGTTATTAAAATCTTTCAGAAACGAATCTTGATTCCAAAAAAATGAGATAACTTTCTTAAGAACACTGATGAATTTTGAAGTAGAATGTGAAATAAGTGACATGAGTTTCATATTTCTTACTCATAATTTGAACCTTCAGCTATCAGTTTTGTATTTAAAGGCAAGTATTCTTCCCTTTATAATAAAATGAAGAAACTGAATTGCAAATAAATTAAAGTTACATTCATAGAAGATAGATTGTGCTGATGTTGGAGCTGAGATCACTCAAGTCTTCCATTCAATAATATTAACTTCCTAAAACATCACTTCCCACAGTTTCATGATCTTCTCAGTTGCCATGATGTAAGTACTTTTTACCTTTTAAAATATAGCATCAGAAGAACTTCTGATATTATTAGTAGCTTGTTAAACATTAATAATTTTAGACAGCATGTTTCATGTTTAAAACACAATTCAACAATCAAATATGTATAAGCTGGGGAGGGACTTTTTATAAGGGCAGGTAGCAACAGGATGAGGGGAAATGGTTTTAAACTGGAAGAGAGTAGATTTAGACTAGACATTAGGAAGACATTCTTTGCCACAAGGGTGGTGAGACACTGGAACAAGTTGCCTAGCGAGGCTGTGAATTTCCCTTCTCTAAAGCTATAAAGTTCAAGGCCAGGCTGGATGGGGCTGTGAGCAACCTCTTCTGGTGGGAGGTGTCCCTGCCTATAGCTGGGGTGTTGGAACCACATGATCTCAAATGTCCTTTTCAACCCAAACCATTCTATGATGCAATTGTTTTATGATTATGAATAGAGAGGACTTAGGTGGGTTAGTTCATTCATGAATGGGATGGAAGCCTCCTATAATTCAAAAAGCTATCCAAAATGCACTGTAGGTTTTGTGATTTAAGGGAGTATGATCCCTCCAGAAGTTAGAAGTGCATTGTGTTTCCATACTTCCTCAGCCAGAACAGCCAACATATCACTCACCGTGGAGACAAAGAGACCACTAATATGTTATGTTCCTTTTATTTTTTCTTTTTTTTTTTTAATGAGAGTTTTGTGTGTGTTCAAATCACAAGAAAACTATTAATGTATTCATTCCCAGACTGACAAATTATCAGCATGAGACAGAAAAGAAGTGTATGGGAAGCAAAGAGGTAACTGGAGAAACAATCTTTTGGATATAGTCTGTTCTCAAATTTCCTAATACAAGAAAATACTGCACTGTTTTCTTGTTATTCCTTTGGAGAATAAGTCAATGTATTACCTTCTTACTCATCATTTTTCGTTAACATGTACCATGGTCTGTTACCAGTATTCTTTGCCTTTTTAGTTGCTTGCAACTTCTATTTTTATAATCAGGTAAATCTGTTTTTTTGGTGGTGGTGGTGGTGGGTTTTTTTCTGTTCCTCTTTTCAGACGTTCTACTAAACGCTACTGAACTCCTAAACTCAGTATCATCCCTTTTTAAAAGCTTGTGAATGGATTCCTGGGAACATACAAAATAGGCCAATGATATGGGGTGAGCTGCTGGGCAACTCACTGAAATAATAGATTACAAAGGGCTGTGCTAGTGAGAACATCCCTACTGATGAAAAAGACTAGGGCATGACAAAATATGTGCTTGCATACAAGTAGGTTTCTGAAGTTATAAAATATCCAATATTCAGAGAGTGAGAATGGTCTGTGTTACTAAACTCAAAGGCTATTCGATTTGTACATTTTCATTGTCTTTTACATCAGTGTCTGCTGCACAGAAAGCATTTTCATAAATTCTGAGAATTAGAAATATATTATTAATTTTGGTTTACTAGCCATAATCCATCTTTTTGAAAAATATAAGTTAGAATGGTAAAAAAAAAAAAAAAAAAAAGCCAAAAATAATTAGATTTTTAAAATTGTCAAATAAAACTAAAAGGCAAGCACTACGTATACAGAAAATAGAATTTGTCAATGAAAGATGTGATCACTCCTAAGTAATCCAGGCTTCCCATATATTAGATCATCCAACAAATTTCCCTTATTTAATTAACAAATCACTCATGTCAGTCTGAGTAGGAAGTAATTTAAAGAAAATTGTAGTGTGTGTATTACACGGCTTAGTTTTGAATCTTAAGAGAAAATGTCCCTGGAGATATATGCAGAAAGACTCAATATTTTGCTAGATTTAGAGACGAGGGGCAATTTGATATAGCAATACAATGTCCAACTAGTGAATCAACAACTGTGAATGCCTGTGATAGAACAAGGTGTTCCACATGTCAATGCTTAAGTCATTTACATGATCACAGATGAAAATTATATAACATTGACCAAAAAGAATATTATTTTGTTCTTTAGAGTCACAAAGCTTGCACAAATTTATTTGTTAAATGTAAGCTCTTCTTTCATCACGTACAGGAAAGTAAGTGCCCTTAAAGAATGTTCCCATCATTTTCCAGCGGTATGTATTTTGTGAGTTTTCATTCCATCAATAGCAGTTCTATTAGTCTACTGATCTTTTCACTTGGTAAAGCAAGCAGAAAAATGGGGAAACATTGTTTATTGATGTATTACTACAGTGGCTGCAGTGACAGCTTTAGTCATACACTGTGCTGAAAGAGTCATTAGCCAAATGGAAATCTGAGGCCAGATAACATTTCTGATGTTCAACAAGATAGTTCAGTTATTTGAAAAACAGTGTGTATTTCATCATGAAAATGTCAAATTCTCTCCTGGGATAATTTATTTTCAATCACAATCTCAAAGCTCTCTGCACTTAAAAAAAAAAAAAAAAAGGGTCTGGGAGGTTTTATAAGTTACAATAATGCTGCCCTAGCCTTCTCATTGCTTCTCAATATTAAAAGCATTGTAACGCTATATCCTTTCTTTCTGGATCTCTACGCTTGTAGGCACGGTATGAATATGCATCTATGTTGCATGGACACTGTAATACCTACTGAGCCCAAATTCCACAGTCCTACATTGTATTTATGCACTTGGAAGAGCAGATAATCAGACTGCAAAACTTTGAAGTCTTTTGAAATACCCAGTGAAATTAGCTGGAAAGGCTGTCATCCATTTCATGAAACTCTTTTATTTGGTTTTAATATTGTTTCTCTACATCCTAGTAGAGAATATCACCAGAGCTCAAACTTAAAAGAAGTGCAACTAATATTTGTCATACTTACTCCAATGTTAGTGAACTGCACAAGACTAAAATAAATCCAAAAAAGATGCAGGTTCTCGACATGCAGTGCTGATATGATCAACACCCAATATATTTTTCTCAGTGGCAATGTATTCTGAGTGGCAATAATTTGTGTTATTCTAATTTCTGAATACCTGAAAAAGTATTTTCATTCTAGGTATGACTTCCATTGCAAAACTGCCTGTTTCAAAATCGTTACCTTTAATACCAAGATCCTGTCCTCATACCAGCATTTCAGTGCAACGATTGTCATTGCTCAAGAATGGACTGTATCCAAACAAAAAGATCAAGAGATTCTAATCAAAATGATTCTTAGAGACTCAGCAACATTTAGATTCAAATGAAATACAAAAAATATTTCTTATCCTCATTCTCCTTCTAACTACTTCTACATCAATTCCTTGTCTATGACTTCCTGCTAGTTTTAATATCTTTTTGAAATTTATATTCATGCTTTGTCTTTTGAATCCAAAACTGCACAACTTGAACATTTCTACTAAAGCAACACCTGACCATGATTCCAAAGGATTCCTACAACTTATTTTTTACACCAAAGATAGTAAAAAATGCAGCAGAAGAAATCTCACCTTCACTTTCAAGCAAGAAATAACACCTTTATATTTGGCAGAATAATTTATGTTTTTGTTGTCACTGTCATTGCTGTTTTCCAGATTCTCTGGTGTACCACATTCTTCAAATATATATTTCTTAGCTTGATATATACTTTTTTTTTTTTTTTAACCTGTTGGGATTATTGTGGGATCATCATGTGACTGTGAGTTTTGTGTCATTCTGCTCTAGAAAGATATCAGGCTCACTTATCCCATTTCAGGTGTTCATTAACTCAAATTACAAAAGCCTAAGACTCCTGAGGTAAGAGAAGTGTGCTGATCCATTACAAAACTTAAGCTGTGCACCAGAAGAAACTTACAAATTTCAACACTGACAGAGAAAGTCTTCAAAGGTTGCCAACTTTCTTGTTACGAAAATTCCATAAACTATTTCCTCCTTGCTCTTGGGCTATTTGCAAGAAGAATTATGGCATGATTTGTACAAAACATCAACATTTATATTAGAGCTCCTTAGCAAAATAGATTAAACGCTAAAACCTCAGCCATAATAAGAAGCTTATGGACTTATCCAGCAGAAAGCAGATGTTGATCTACAAAAGCTCAGACTCTTACACTCTCAAGGCCTACTGCTCTTTCAGATAGTTATTGCTTTGACATTGCTCATATTAGAAACTGGAAACCTCTTCTCCACAAAAGGTTCTTCCACATTTCACTTATTATGTATGAAAACTAACTTACGCTTGTGAATGAAGTGAATACTGTACTCCAACACTCTAAGGTGCAAATATATGTTGGATACCGTTTATTTTTGTGTAGGCACAACATTAATGGGCCTTCCAGAGAAGATGGCAAGCAGATAAGTACTTACCCCACCACAGTAGGATCAGTTCCCATTTGTAAGTAATGTTTTATTCTTCCAGTATTACTCCCTGTGCCTGGTACTTCACTCCTCTGTTTACACACTGGCCAAGGCTTACAAAAGCCTGCTTGTTTGGTTATTTTTTTTTCTGAATTATTTTCCACAAGATAGATAAAAAAATTCTGAGGTGATAATATATTTTTTATTACAGTCATCCATTTTCATTTCTGTCAATTCTGAAAATAATTGAGGGAAATAACTAAACAGACCTTCAGAATGTCTCATTTAATGGTTTTGTGAATACATTTTAATCATTTTATGTAAAAGGCAGATTTTACAGGCAAAGTTCACAGAATTTTATCAACAGCTATACACCCATAAAAAACTAAAATTATTTAAGTCAGTGGAACTTTTACCAGCTGTTATTTCACTGGTTTATGCTAACCGGCAAAATTAGCAGACATTCTTGGTTTTACTAGAATAGCTTTTAATGAGATGGTGTCATTGCTGTAAAAAATTGTTGAGATACTGATTGAATACATGTTTTTGAAAAATATATATATATACATACTGATCTTCTACTAAAAAATATGTCAGAGTAAAATTTGGCAGGTATTTTCTTTGTCCATTAGTGAATTTCCTTTTAGCATTCCTTATAATTGGCTCTCTTACTACTTTACTTATGTTTTATTAATGTTTAAAATGCTTTTATTTTCCACAACAGAAGAGGCACAGATTACTTGTAAGGAGCCAAGACCACTCTCAAAGAAAGGCAAGCTATCCTGCTTTTCTCAAAAGTAGCGGCAAAAAACAACCTGGACAAATATTGAGAAAAAAAAATAAATTTCCATATAGTAAATGAAAAAAAAATCCTAGAATTTTGGAATGATTTTATAGAAGAAACATTGAGACTACTCCAAATATATGCTTAAATTATTTGTTCTAGCATGCTTCCCATGAAGACAAACAAGAATTTTGCTACAGAACCACAGAAGGCTCAGTATTAGGCACAGTGGCACATCTAGCATCAAACAAGAGTGAGCTTACAGCACTACTATTTCCCCAAATCTGCTTAGTTTGGTTTTTGTTGTTGTTGTTTTCTATTTTAGGTCAGAAGTAGTACAAGGTTGAGCCTTCTCATATGAAATATACTTATATATGAATATACAAGCATATATATATATGAAAAAGTGAATGTTTGGGTAAGGTCAAACAATTTTTTCTTAGTTCTTCTGCACATTCACGATCCTAATACACCCCCTGACAAGGAGCATCCCGAAACATCTAATGAGGACAAAGACAGAGAGGCTATCAAATTAACATTCATTTATCCAGAATGATATCAAACAGCAATGTAGTGCCAAAAGAACTCAGTTTGCAAGTATACATAATTTATATTAAAGATGCCACACTTTTACACTAATCTCCAAGAACACCCAGATGCAGAAAAACAAATTCCTGCATCTTTCAGCAGACATATTTGAATCCCAGTGTGCCATCCCATTGCCTCCCCTGGTGCAAACCACTCAGTGTCAGTGCTAATTACACAACCAGGCACAGCTCTGCCCATGTGCTAGGGAAGGCACCTGGGTCTGCCTTGTTATGGGATCTGTAGCATAAATCACAGAAATCTTCTACCCAGTCTGAAATGGCCTGGAAGAAATATCTCTCAGTATGGATTTGGATTTTTGAAGGAAGTGTGGGAAGAGGTCAGAGACACAAGCTCAGCATAAAGGACATGGAAAAACACTCCTATGGTGAGATGTAATACAAAATAGCAACACCCCCCAAGTTATCAACACAGGGTAAGGATGTTATCTAAAGAAACTGCATGATCTTCCTTCCCTTTTCTGTCTTACATTGCTTACTAATGGCCCAAGAGATTTACTGCAAAGCCAGAAATTGCTAGAGCAGGAAAGAATCACAGTCATCCATGTTTCACTTTTCCCCTGTCCACGTCTCCTCTAATTATTATGGATAGAAGTGACATATGGGAGCATCTGTGGCACTCTTGCATATTTGAGGACCCTGCTGCATAGAGGATACAGTCTATGCTGTTCTGTTTCTATAAATCTGTTTGAAGGGAATACACCAGTGCACCTCACCACAGCATTGCTAGAACTTGCTAGACCTTTTGGAGGTTCTTCAAGGCTGGGTCCAGGCGGTGTTTGAAGATTAAAAATGTTTTGCATAAGAGCTTCACTTCAGCATTCAACATCCAATAAAGTAAAGTAACAGATTTTGAGGTATATTAGAAGAAAGTTTGTCATAGTTACAACTACTAAATGAAAAAATAAATTAAAATTTATCTTTGCTAAACATAATATCATACAATTTGATATTTTTATTATTTTTGTACTTCTGTAAGTTATAACTTTAGTATATAAATGTGAAGTAATACACGTATTTACAGCAAATATTTCAGAAACGATCTCCATGACTACTATTAAGAGCACATGTTTTTGTCAGTGTTTAAATGATTTCTAGACAACCTGACAAGGGCAGATTTAGGTTTCAGAAAAAGTTTTCTGAATGAAAACAATACTGTTCTATATCACTTCAACTTGACCTAAGCATAGGTCAAAATAAATTGCTTGAACAACACAATCTATTCAAAATGGGTTCCAAATAAAACATGCATGCCTCCTCACAACTAAAATCAGCAGAATGAGGATGGGTATGGTATGCCTCTAAGCCAGAGACTCTGGAGCACATGAGAAATGCAGTTTCCTAAATAAATCTAAATGAAATAGAAAGCAAGGTACATTTGGCTACTTTGTAACAAGAGGCTGGCTGGTGAACCATCATTAGAAGATATTTATGCTCAAAAGAAGTCTGGTTTCAGGTGGCCCTGACCCCAGCAAAACAAATCACCTAACCAGCTGGAAGGACATCTCACACTGCAAAAAGATTAATGTCTGTCCTCTCTTGCTGAGATAGTTAAGGGAAATGCTGTACAGACTGCAGAATAAGGGTCTGGTCTGCTGTTGTGGCCTGTTGTGGCAATAACATTTTTCTTAGAGCAGAATTTTCTAAAGCAATATGTGAATATGGCTTTGCTTTCCAGCTTTAAGGATGTGCCAAACTTGTCTTTATCATACTGTGTGATATGAGGGAAGAAAAAAAGAAAAAGAAATATATTGTAGCCCAAAAAGTTTGTTTAAAAATGTTGTTGTGTTGAACTGCAAAGGAAAAATCTGAGGTTTAAAAGTGATTGGATGTTGGTTTGTTGTTGTTGGTTTTCTTTGTGGGTTTTTTTTTTTCCATTTTGCTTCTCAGCTTAAGCTTGGCCTTCTTCCACATCTTTCATATTGTACTTTATGAGACTCCTTAAAGAAGTCGCACTTTTATTGCTAGTAGTGGGAGATAGGCTTAGGCAATGGAACACAGGATATGATCCCTTGCAGTATCCAGCGTGTAGGAAAAGAAGTTTTCAAGGGTGCAGCAAGCAGGTTAGTTTCTGAAGTCAGTGGAAAGTTCACCCTTCACTCCAGTAGCAAATGCCTATACTGAAGCTGAGCTGCTGTGAATGTCCCACAGCTAATAATGGTATACAGTAAGCTGAAAGCTTATATTTTTTAGTATACACATGTGAATCACAGGCTTAGATCCCTCAGGTGGTTCTTTTGTTAAAACCATCATGTAAATAAGTTCTGCTGATAAAAACATCATCATGACATTTTTGTATTTTCAGGAGAAAAAAAATAAAATAAAAAATAAAATAAATAAAATAAAATAAAATAAAATAAATTTCCAAAAGTTCTATTTAGAATGACAAGGGGGATATAAATTTAAATTATCTGTAGTAGAGGAACATACTGTGCTTTAAAGAGTAATAGTGAAAGAGAAAGGATATTAAACCAACATCATCACCGAGACAATTTTATTTTCAGAGTTAGAAGTACTTAACAAGGAAAGATGTAATTACATGAGTGCTGATTTCTGATTTTATACTCACACTTTCAGCCTCACTGCTCTCTCATATCCTTATGTACATCAGCAGGGTGTATTCCAAATCATATTTTTATGAAAATAGTACAAGAGAAAATCAGGGACATTTTGGATTATTTATCTAAATGCTAGCAAAAACTATTTTTACCCATAAAATGTGGTAGAAAATTCATCCAAAGCATATCACTACTTCTTTCAAACAATTAAGCTGTGCTGTGACTATGTCTTTTGTTCTGGCAATGCAAAATCTAGTCAAATAATTTAATGATTTTTACTTTTTTAAATTAACCAACTTTTAAATACATAAGTAAGTCCAGTATGCTTGATATATTTCATTCAGAGAGTGAAACAAAAATTTACAGTCGGGGAAAATATTTGGGGTTCAATTTCTGTTGTTACTGTTGTTGTTTTCTGAGATATTGAGATCTCTGGGGAACTCATAAACCTCCTTGATTCCCAGTGACAGCAGAGCACAGGGCTAGATCCCATCAAAGCTTCATAAAGTGAATAACAAAATCTCCACTCCAATAATGAGCTTTGAACAGTCCTTTTCCTGAGACTGTTGAAACAGATTCTTATAAAACAAACAAACAAACAAACAAACAAACAAAAAGAAAAACTGTAAATTTTATCTACAAAGTGCCTTTGACGTGCATTTCTGAGATGAGTATTGCAAAGGTGAACATTTAGGGACTTTGCCTAAGAGAAGACTCCACACTGAAACACCGGTGCAGGTGCTACAGACGTGGATTTGCAGATGTAGCAAGGTTCCGCTTAGACTTATCAGTAAGAATTGAAAGGAGAAAGGTACACAAGAATGTAAAAGTGGCCTTACTGCATCATACAGAATATAAAAATAAATCTAAAAATGGGCTATAGAAACAGCTAATCACAACTCACCAAGTATTCTCTTTCACAGTGATACCATACAGATACTTCGAAACTTTCTAAAGGAGGGCATAAATGGAAACAATTATCTTCCCTTGGAAAGAAGGGAGTATTGTCTATGCTTAATCAGCATGAACATCAAGCCCTTTGATCAAGTACTGCTTATACCAAAGCAGAATGTCCTTGCTATTGATGTTATCTGATTAATCAAGGACAATTGTTCTCCTTGGTCAACTGACAAGAGGAGAACTGTTCGGTTGGTTATAAGGTGAGCATTCCCCCCAGCTGGAGTGGTGCAACACTTGCTAAATTAAACATCGCTATGTGTATAAGACGTCAATGTGAGCATGTTTAACAATCAGATGTGCTTGGATAGGGACAACTGACGTGTACAATGTTGGGGTACACAGGCATGCATAGTTGTACAAGAGTTTAACAGGTATATGTTAAACAACAGCATGTGCTTAAACAGTGATGACTGGAGCATATGATATTGAGATAAACATGCATGCATAGGTTAATCCTATATGTTCAACGGTAACTGAAGTAAATAAAGCCTTGGCTAAGGACACTCTTTTTAGGCAAAAATATGAGTGCTCAGTGATCCACTATGCCCCCTTATTCCCCCTTGGGTTGTATCTTAAAAAAGTAGGATGAAATTGAATCCCTAACAAAAAGATAAATGGTTAAATATTGTAATGGTGGCCAGTCTATAAACAAGAAAGTGAAGAAAAATTGACAGAAAATGAGTCTTTGACACTATATTAAAACTAACACTGCTTTGTAGAAAGTTAGAAAAATGGGATGAAGCACTCTATGTAGAATTTTCTTTGCTTTACAGAATGATCATGAAATTTCGGGGTGGGGGGGGAGGGGGAAGTAAACAATTTACCTCAGATTCTAATGTAATGATGATAATGAAAGACATGAGAAGATACCGAGATACTGTTCTCCATACAGTATAGGGAAAAAATATCTAAAGCTGGAAGAGGAAAAAGAAGGTACTCAGATGTTAATGATTCCAGAAATGGAAGGTATCACTAATGGACTAGAGGTGGAGAAAGGGATGTTGGGGCTTTTAGCTCAGTTGCAGAGAGAACACAAACACAACAACATCCTACAATTCAGACTCCCTTGCATAAAGCAGTAGGGCTAAAATGTTTGCCTTTTTATATAAAAGGTGCCTTTTACATCAGATCTGATGAACTGGAAAGAGTTAATAAAATCATATCAGAAAAATCCCAATAAGATGCACCAGACTTTTACAATAACTGTTGAAAACCATAATCCAGACTGTCAGGGTATACAGGTACTGTTGTATAATTTATTCACCCCAGAGAAAAGAGAACGGTTGTGGAAAAAGCAAAAGAAGAGTACAGGAGACAGAATGCTAGGGATAGCCCCAAGAGATTTGCACCACTTTAGGAAACAAAGTGGGATCTTATTGTGAGTGCTAGAAGGTTAATGACAAAGCAATAACAGCAATTAATTTCATACAAAAATAAAAATTGAGGTTCTAGACCAAAATATCTTGTTAAATGTTATCCAGTGCCTTTTATGAGAGATTGCATGAGGTAGTCTGAAAATGGACTGACTTAGATCTTGAAGATGAGACAAATACGGCAATGATTACTACCTTATCTGTGGGTGAATCAGCAACCAACTTTAGAAGAAAACTGCAGAAAATGGATAAGAAGTCCAGAATGGCAACATTCCAGATAACTGAAACTGCACATGAAGTTTACAACAACAAAGAGGCTGAAAAAAAGATAAAAAGGAAAAAAATGAAAACTAGAAAGCAAAATGTAGGCAGCTGCTTTTGCAAATGTCCAACTTCCTCTGAGAAGCTGAGGTTTTAAATGGGCACGACGATGAGGAAGAAGTCAAGGAATAGGTAGGATACTAGGAGTTAGAATCCCATTAGAAAAATCACAGAATCACAGAATTGTAGGGGTTGGATGGGACCTCCAGAGATCATCGAGTCCAACTCCCCTGCCAAAGCAGATTCCCTACACCAGGTCACACAGGTAGGCATCCAGGTGAGTCTTGAATATCTCCAGAGAAGGAGACTCTGCAACTCCCCGGGCAGCCTGTTCCAGTGCTCCGTCACCTTCACTATACAGAAGTTCTTGTGCACATTTGTGCGGAACTTCCTATGCTCCAGTTTCTGGCCGTTTCCCCTTGTCCTGTCTCCACACACTGCTGAAAAGAGTCTGGCCTCACCACTTTGCCCCCCACACCTTAGATATTTATAGACCTGGATCAGGTCCCCTCTCAGTCTTCTTTTCTCAAGGCTCAACAGACCCAGTTCAGCCTTTCTTCATAGGGGAGATGCTCCAGGCCCTTCACCATCTTTGTGGCCCTCCGCTGGACTCTTTCCAAGAGATAGCTGACTTTTTGGTACTGGGGAGCCCAGTACAAAACACAGTAGTCCAGATGAGGCCTTACCAGGGCAGAGTAGAGGGGGAGGATCACGTCCCTGAACCTGCTGGCCACACTCTTTCTAATGCAACCCAGAATGCCATTGGCCTTTTTGGCCACGAGGGCACACTGCTGGCTCATGGCCAACCTTTTGTCCACCAGGAGGGTCACCCAGGTCCCTCTCTGCAGAGCTCCTCTCCAGCAGGTCATCCCCCAACCTGTACTGGTGCACGCAATTATTCTTCCCTAGGTGCAAGACTCTACACTTGCTTTTGTTAAATCTCATCTGCTTTCTTGCTGCCCAGGTCTCTGGCCTGTCCAGGTCTTGCTGAATGGCAGCACAGCCTTCAGGTGTGTCAGCCAGTCCTCCCAACTTTGTTGGAAAAAAATGCCAATGTCCCCTTTATAAAGAGAAGGGGCATTGATTAAATAAATAAATAAATAAATAAATAAATAAATAAATAATGCCCAAAGCATCAAGAAGTTCCAATTCTTGTCCCACATATAGACCTGACATTCAGAGAACTAATCAGGACAGCAGATGGAGACTCAGATTGTCAGGAACCAGCAAGCTGAGGCCCCAGATGAACCACTAGTTGATGCTAAGCTGGGGAATTATGTGATTGAATTTGTTTGACATAGGAGAGTCTTATTACGTATTGAATAGTTGAAAAAGACACATAAGCAAATATTCTATGGTTATAGTTGATGCCATCAGAAAACAAGAGGTTAGACCCTTTTCCCAGTCAATTGAGTGTAAAATTGTTAACAAAAATGTTTATACAACAATTCTTACAAATGCCAGAACACCCAATAACTCCAGTGCGAAGGAGCTTTTAAATCAAGTAGGGGCACAAAGAACCTTCAATAAAAATAGAATAGGAGTCCACTTGCCACAGAATAATGCTTGGAAACTGCAAATATCTGCATTGCAGGAATTATTTGAGACCTCAAAAGAAATCAAAAGGGAAGTACCAAACAATTCCTTATCAGATATCAAGGATGCGGTAACATCTTTTGTATGGGCAACAGAAAAGCCCGGACAAGCTAAATCAGCCACATCAGTAAAAGTAGAATTGAAACCAGAAGCTAAACCAGTGGGATGAAAAAGTATCCTTCAAAACTGGAAGCTCATGAAGGACTGGAACATATTACAAACCATTTTCTCAAATATGGTCTAATATGAGAATGTCACTTGGAATATAATATTCCAATCCTGCCAGATAAAAAGCCACATTCACAGTAATATGAATTAATACAAGATTTGAGAACTATATACCAGTTAGTAACAGATGTTCACTTAGTGGTACCCAACCCTTATAACTTGTTAACTATTTTACAATATTGGACTTGAAGAATGCCTTCTTCTGAATCCTCATGGAGGAACAGAGTCAAAAGTTTTCTGTTCTTGAATGGGAAAGTCCTACAAAAAGGAAAAAAAATGCAGTTTTCTTGGACATACTTCCCCAAGGATTTGAGAACAGGCTTACCATTTTTGGTAATCTGCTTGGAAAAGAACCCAAGCAGCAGAAAGTTTAAAAAGCTAATGTTACCTTGTTGCAATAGTGGATGATATACTGCTTGGGGCAAAAAGGCTGAAAAGTGCAGAGACAAAAGTCGTCTTTGAGATGGAAAATCACTGTGTAAGTGCTGAACACTGTTACAGCAGTGTTAGAACAGAAAGGACACCAATGGCTTCTCCAAGTAGAATGGTTCAGTACCAAGCAATACCAATCAAACAAGAAGACATAACAGTTAAAGTGGGGAGACAAGTCAGCGCATGATTGCTTACAAACTATTGAGCAGGTGTACTCCAGCCATACTGATGTGAAAGCAACATCGCTGCCAGCAAGCACTTCTGCTCAGAAGGCTGAACTAATTGTGTTAACCTGAGCTTTAGAGATATCGGAAGGAAAGTGAGCCAATATCCATACTGACTCAAAATATGCCTTTGGTGTGATACATGCGTATATGGTGTAATTTGGAAGGAGAGAAGATAATTAACATCACAAGTAAATTCTGTAAAATACAGCAAAGAAATTTTGTGGTTGCTCAAAACAGTGAATAAGCCAAAGGAAATGGCAGTGATACATTGGAGAGCACACCAGTCTGGACAGACTGATATAATCAAAGGAAATCGAAAGTCTGACGAGACTGCAAAAAGAGCTGCTCTATTTACAAGAACAGCAGCCTTAGTCCCTGAAAGAGCTTTTAATATCAGTGTTCCCAGATGTACAGAGAAAGAAAATAAACTAGGTGAGTATTTGAATTGTTTTAAGGCTTCTGAAGGATGGTGGAAATGGACAATGGACAATGTGCATTTGCCCCTCAATTAATGAGGGAAATTATTTAAGAACACATTATAACAGCGATATGAGGGCTGAAGACTTGGTATAAATGGTGAAAACATAGGCAATGGGCATCAGTATGCTAGAAATCATCAAAGGTATTACAGAACAATGTGAAATTTGTTTGAGGCACAGTCATACAAAACAAAAGAGCCCCTGACCAGGAGAGGAAAAAAGAGGCTTTATACCTGGGAGTTACTGGTAGATTGATTTTTCAAGACTTGAAGTGAAAAGGTTAAAAACATTTATTGGTGTTTGTCAATACCTTTTTAGGGCAGCCACAAACTTTCCTATGTCCCACCAACAAAGCCAGAGAAGCAGTCAAATTCCTTTTGAAGGAAATAGTGCCTGGGTTTGCAGTTCCTGAAGGAATGTTGTGAGAGGACCCCATGTTACAGGAGGTATAATTCAGCGACTTTTTAGGTTTTTGCAGATCAAGTGGGATTTACACACTCAATGGAGACCACGATCTATTGGGGACAAATAAATAAATAAATAAATAAATAAATAAATAAATAAATTAGGAAAATATGTCAGGAAATGCAGAGGAAATGGAGCAAAGTCTTGCCAATGGCATTATTTCAAATTAGGATAACACCTAGGAGAGAAGAAAAAAATAGTCCATTTGAGATGTTACATGGAAGACCTTATGTTGTAAATTTCATTGGGAACAAGAGACAGATGCAGCTAAAAGGAGAAAAAGTTCTAAGGGATTATTTAATACCTCCGGGCTAAGTCATTATCTCTCTCCATAGACATACCTAGGTTTGGCCTCCTATGCCCAAGGGACTCACCAGTACACCACTTTAAGACTGGAGATTTAGGGTATCTGAAGATGAGGAAAGAAGAATGACTTGCAAAGCAGAAAGGACATTATTGGGTGCTGAATACAAATACTGCAGTCAGACTCCAATGAATTCAATCCTGGATTCATTATACTGGGTTAAAGAATAATATATACTCCTCCCCATTTAGATTGTTACATCAACTGGACCTCCGAAATTTAAAATAAATCATATCCAATAGTGGACTGTATCTAGAAATGTTTGCAATAATAATGAATTTTTTTTTATCATGATAAATATCTTAATGATCTGGTTTAGAAAAATTGATTCACAGGTTTTATTGACTCAGTGGGACTGAAATTAAAAATTTGGGGGAATTATTAGCCTGAGAAGAAACCAATAGATCCTCCTTTTGTATTTGCTTGAGAAATTCAGAAGGGTAAATATGTGATTTATACATAATAAGAAGTTTTGCCCCTTAGAAATTATTGAAAAATTATACAAACCTTAAAGCATTTGGAATAAATGTAACCTATGGCAGCTTAAGTGACATGGGTAAAAGGACCAAAAGAAAGGAAAAGGAAGTGGCTTCAGACTTAGAGATGTTATGCCTCAAAAAGTGGGAAAATTATACCATATATGTATTTCAAAACTTCCTAAAGGGGGAGGTAAATGGAAACAATAATTTTCCCTTGGAAAGAAAAGAGTATTGTCTATGTTTAATCAGCATGAATGTAAAATCCTTTGATCAAGTACTGCTTACACTAAAGCAGAATGTCTTTGCCATAGGATGGTTATCTAACCATGACATGGTTATCTAATTATTCAAGGACAATTTTTTCTTGGAGAAGTGGAAGATAAGAACTATCCATCTTGTTCTTAGGTGATCATATACATATAAAAGGTATAAGGGGAGCATTGACCACCATGGGTCATTTAGGACCCCCAAATAATCCTGCACAAATGTAGATGGCCAGGAAAGTAGCCAAAAGGGGATGAAATACTTGCTTAATCTTACAAATATGTAGGTGTTTCTTCTGTATTAAATAGGAGGAGTACATTATGGAGTCAGTGTATAAATACCATGAAGAAACTTGCAAAATCTCTACTGTGGGAACTGGCTCATTTGCACATCAGGTAATGAATCCACTTTTCAGACAACAGAAGCCTGTAAGTGTTCCTATAGATGAAAACAAAATCAAGTCAGGAATATAAAAGACTTACCCAGATTTCAGCAGGAGAAAGTTTAGGGTTTAATGAGAGAGAGTTGATATCAGATATTTCTAACCTCATCCATGTATTTGTTCACAAATTTTTTTTGTTTGCAGACATACTGAAGCAAGTCCCCTTCTTTTATTTCATTCTAACATTGTCTGGTTGTGCTGCAGTTCAAAGAATGATATTTAAAAGTAAGCAGAACAAATTTAAAGCATGTTTTAACTCAAAACTCTGTGCACTGAGACTCTCAGGATGTTAACCTAATTCTCTAAATGCAAAGTGGTCTTGCACAGCACCAACTTGGGTTGCAGAAACTTGAAAACTTTTTTATTCTCTGTCTATATGCAGAGATACTTAATTTCTGCTCTCAGCGCATATTTAGCAGCTGCTAATCTCAGAACACTTTCCAGATCACACTGTCATGTGAATTTTGCTGGAACTGAGCTGGTGAGCCAGCCACCAGGATTTCCTATACTGTAGAAAAAGGGAATTAATAATTCCATCCTTAATCTAAAATCTCTTCTAACCTAAAGTAGATTAGGTGATTTAGATGACTGTGTTCTGCAAGTGACTATTTCTCTCCCTTGGCTAAAAAGAGGAGTGTTAGCAACTAACATTGCTGACTTCAGTTATGAATGTTCCCAGTTAAGTGTAGTATGGAAAAATGATCTATGCTTTTTCCTAAAATGTGTTATTGGGAAAAAAAAAAAAAAAAAAAAAAAAGAGAAAGAAAAAAAACCCCTCTGATTAAAATAACATCACTTGCTGCCTTTTTCTGTTGGTGACCTTCCATTTTTCCAGAGCTTTCTGTATTTCTGGTAAGAACTTATTCCCATAGGTGGATGCACACATAGATAAACGCAGACTCAAATACATACAAAAATTATTTATGGCAACACCCACCAGTTTACAGTTTAGTTTATTATTATTTTATTATTATCATTATATTTGTTTACTATTATTCTGGGAATGGAGGAAGACATAGTATTTCCTCCTGGATAAAAGTCATTTTGATTCAGTGATTTCAGCACAGTATGTTGCTAATTATTTGTTATATTTTTTAACATGGAGAGGACAGTAGATTTGCTTCAGGATTGCTTCAGGTTTATTTTCTCCCCTGGAGAAAATTTTACAGGGGAACATGTGCTTGTGGGCTACTAATCTTCTCTAAATAATGGTAATTAATTGACTGTCTTTCACTTGTTTTATCTCAATTGAGAATGCCAGATAATTAAAGTCAAGAACACAGTCAATAATAATGCAAGTCGGGATAAAATTATCAGAGCTTCGCAACTTCCTAAGTCAAAGCCCAAGTCAATGTGAAGAGACGCAGACATTAGGGAAGATTTCCTTCTACAGCATGGGGTGTTCCAGGCACCATCCCCGTTTGGCTTATGCTTTTCTCTCAGTTCTCCTTTACCACGTTTGATATTTGTTTGTCTGATAATCACTGAAGCATTCAGTGCTACCCTTTAATGGGTGTCTTTTTTCAACTGACACCTTATCCAAATTATAATTTCACTATGACACATCCTTTGTCCTGCAAGTCAAGCAGCCAAAATAGACTGATTCATTTTTACTTCCAAAACTTACGTCTTGTTGTAGGCCATTAAAAGTTTTTTCCACAAGTGGAATGTGTTCACTTTTTTGAGATGACTCATAAAATTAAAAGGGCTGCATGTATGAATAATTCAAAACTTTTCAGCCAAATACCTTTTACAATCCTGAGCCAAAACCCATTAAAGTAAAGCAGCACTGATCAAATCTGTCTCAAAAACAAGGAGGGAATGCATGGAAGAGCAGAAGTAACCTAATGTTCTTATAAATACCATGGAAGAAAAAATGTTGGAAATATTGATTTGCAATAATTAAGTATCTAACTAATTGAAAGAAAAAAAAAAGAAACAATTTTCTTACATAGGTTTAATTTTAAAAGGAATAAGATGTTTGATCCTTTTAATAGACTCTACTGTTATGAAGTTTATCATACATAAGGTTTTCATAAGTCAATAAAATTGTTAAGAGGAAAAACATAGACAGATCAGTAAGAAATAAGCATGAAAGATTTTCCATCATAAAGATTCATGACTGTGCATGGATGAGGATGTGTTTACTTTGCACACTGTAGGCAAATCTGGTTTGCTTTACAAGAACTGCTTCTGTTACTTAATTTAACTCATTTGGCTTTAAATCCTCCATCTCTACATCTTCAGCAAGCACATCCAAAGAAGTACCCTTATCTGGCCTTTAATTTTCTAGTGACATTTTTAACTGGCACAAGCTCTTACTCCCAGAGCTTTCCATAATTGGACAAGCAGTGGCAGTGGGTTCATCAGGACCACAACATATGGTGAGATCCTGACATTTAGCCACAAAACTTTCATCAGTGTCCCCGAAAGCTAAACTGAGAGACTGGATTACAATTGCTAGTACAATGTGCAGGACTGAATGAATTTTTGCTTAAAGAAAAGCTGAAATATGTGTCAACGACGTCATTAATCATTTTTCTCATTTATCAGGAAATAAGTCCTCTACCATATTGCTCACTTGTAAAAGAAACATTACAAGTTAGCATGTCACTTAGACATTTAGCTCATAAACAGTTTTCAGAACTCACCTACCATTAGAATTACTATGATGAAGGAAGATTTCCTGTTGCCATTGTTTTCCTTCGTCTCAGAAAGAAAAAAAACAACAACTAGGTGTGAACCCGAGCAAGTAGGCGTAAATAGTACATACTGGGATTTTTAGTTTGGTAAAATAACATTCAAATTCCACTTCATGTTTCAAAGGAAAAATGGCTGAAGAAGTTCCTGATGATGGCAGAAGTTCATTTAAAGTCACCTTCAAAAAACTACAACGGAGAGTTTCAGTAATTGAGTGATAAATGTGATTTGAAATTATTAAAAAATGATCTTTCAGGTGAACTGAACGTAAACTAATACAGTGACTAAAAAACAGGTGTGTTCTTGAAATACTTTAAAGTTTATCCAACATTGACTTTTCAGTCTTCCCCTATGGTTCCCACAGATTATACAAATCTGTAGGATTTTCAGGACCTCACTGAAAGACAGGAATGGATCTATGCAAAATCAAACTTTGGTATTTCAGTAGTACTGATTTTTTTTTTTTCAACAAATTGAAGAAGTTACTTTACGTACCTACGTACAACTTATCCCTCCAGAAGCATCAGTGCAGCCTGTTTTTCTTCTTCTGATCTGAAAACCGACTATGACAAATATGACAGCCTATGTATGATAAAAACAGGTAAAGTTGTTCCAAATCCACTTCCAAACCAACCTTTATGGGAATAAAATAAAATAAAATAAAATAATAAAAAAACAGTTAAAAAAAAAAAAATAGCAGCTGAGGTTTTTAACACCCTAATGTATCTCCTACTGCAAAGGGTTGATGGATTAATTCCCTAGCAGTTTCCCCAAAACAATGCTGTTTACCACACGTTCTGGATGTTGATACCATCTTGGTGGACATGTAAGCCCTGTCGTAAGTCTAATAACAATTTATAGTAGCAGTTCAAAACATGAACCAAGGGGAAAATGCACTCAATGAATCAATAGGAACAAGGTCAATGTTCATACTAGGTGTACATGGCCACTATGGTACAAATATAGCTCAGATATTTAATATTCTAAATTTCTAAATTCTAAATTACTTATTTCTAAAAGTCTAATTTCTAAAATACTTATTACTAAAATTCTAAACTGCTTATTCCATAGTGGTATATTACAAAGTTAACATGTTAGTAATAAAATAATAATACCCTAATGTAAAAGCATAACTTTTCTCGGAAGAAATTTCTGAAGAAAAAAACCACAAAGAAACATTAAGTACTTAACCCACTCTGACTTTCCACACGAATGACATTTAGATTCACCCCTTTTCTTTCCTTTTCTTTGTATTCCTTCTTAGTAGGTGATACGGAAATTCCTAAATGATCTGACTCTCCCATGAACTATAGGGTAAGCAACTGCCCTCCAACTGAGACAACAACAAACTCAGCAGGCTACCTTTATGGTACATTACACCATAGGAAATTAAGCAATGAGAAAAAGCTTCCAAGAAAACAAACACCAATGCAGTACATAGTCACACAGACACACACACAAAAGTAAGAAACATAAGAGAAAAATAAGAAGAAAAAAAGGAAAAGGGAGTCTATGAGAACACCTGGTTTATTCAAATTAAAGATTACTGGGCAAAATCTCATACATCTGAATGTCTCATAATTCCATCAAATGTGTGATTCTTCTTCCCTAGTCTGATTTACCACAGTAAATCAGGCTTTTCACAAACTGCTCTAATTAGAAATTACTCTGTTCTCCCATCTTCCTCTCTCCCCATCATTCATACTGTATCATTCTCAAGTTCAGAATTCTTCTTTCAAGTTCATCTTGTGTTTCCCCAAGGAGTCAGATATCCAGATTCTTGTACACTATCAACATCTTTGCTTCCGAAGCAGGAGGCTGCCAGAAACAGCCATGCAGAGACAGTGATACTGGGGAGGAGTCCACTCCTGAGATAGATGCTCCCCTGCCTAATTTAAACACCTATAAATGACATCAGCATTTCCAAACACAATGTTGATAACACACAGATTTTTTAGTTATTGCTGCCAGTAACTGCACGGTCAAAGATGTTCCAACTTCTCACATGGTCCTGCCAACCAGGTGGGCAGAGGGGACACGAGGACCTGGGAGGGGACAGAACCAGAACAGCTGACCTAAACTGGCCAAAGGGATATTTCATAGCAAATGACATCATGAGAAATAAACATTAAAAACTGTAGGGAGTTGGGTCTTGCTTCTCAGAGGCTGACTGAGTATTAGTAGGCAGGTGGAGAGCACTTGCACTGCATGTCACTTGTTTTGAAAACATGTATTTTTATTGCTACAATTACTATTTTGCTTTTTCTTTTCTGTCCAAGAATATATTTTTTATACTTGTTTTTTGATTGTTGGTGTTTTTTCTTGTTTTGTTTTATTTATTTATTTTTTATCTCAACCCACAAGTCCAACTTTGTTTGGTTGTTCTTTTGTTTCCCAGTTCTCTCCACTAACCTACTAGAAGAAGGCAGAGGGTGAACGGCTGTTTGGGTTTAGCTATATGCTGTGTTAAACCAGCATATAGCTAGACATATAGTCTTTTTTGGCCCGCAACACGGGGCATGAAGAGTTGAGTCAACGGCAAATTTGACCAGAGGGTGTTAAAAAATTAGTTGTAAGTGTTGTAGCAGTTCAGTAATCAGCTAGTCACAATGTTACTCCCTTTTTCATTATTTTTGGACTTCTTTCAGAGTCTTTTCTCGGAACAACATTATTTAGTACCTTACTTGCTGTATATGTTCCTTGTTGTGCTGTTAACCATCTGTGGGGGTTGGATTAAGGTTATCGTTTTCCTTTACAGTGTAATTTTGGCTTAGGATAAGATAAAATTACTGGCTGGAAGACTAATTCGGTATTTGTCCTTGGCATTAAAATCATCTTCATATTTCGGGATCTATATCTTGGAAACTACTAATAATTACACTCTTTGTCTCCTCAGGGAGCCAGGCTATGGAGGAGACAAATGGGAATACTTTCCCCTGCTTCCTCCCTTTCTCCCTCACTTTTCCTTTATCTCCCCTCCCCCCCCCCCCCCCCCCCCTCCCCCAGATTATTTACAGTAGCTCTTAAGAACTTTGAATATCCTTTGGCTGTTCAAACCAGCATGTTTCTATTTCTGTGTCTATTGAATGTGTTCAGGTTTTATTTCTGGTGGAATTGGGCAAGTGTAGCAATGATGGAACCAGGCAAGCATGGATGGAGCAGGCAAGACGGAACCAGAATTCAGTGTGTAACAGTCCAGCACTATACCTTGTCTCTCCTGACATGAAGGACTGTTATGGTGGATTGAGGCTTGAACTAAATTAAATTGAGGTCTAAATTAATGCAGTGGTCATTTTACAGGGATGGCTTATAGACTAAGGGAATTATATCATCTATGCAATTACATCAAAGCACGTGAAGAGTGGTGTGATTAATGAGCATGTATTTGAAAGAGTGAGACATAAGTATAACATAAATGATAGGGAATAAGGGGTGGATATTGTCTTGGTTCTGGCTGGAACATAGTTAAACCACATTGTTGTAGCTGGTATGGTACTGTGTTTTGGACAAACTAGGAAAACAGTGTTCATAACACAACGTTTTAACTGTTGCAGAGCAGTGCTTTACAGAGTCAAGGATGTTTCAGCTTCTCAGGCTGCCCAGTAAGTAAGGAGCTTGGGGTCCTGGGAAGAGACAGAACCAGAACAGCTGACCCAAAAAAGCCAACAGGATATTCCATATCCTATGGGCTTAAGTCAGAGGGTGGTGAGTGATTGCATTGTGCCACACTTGTTTTACCTTCCCCACATCCCTACCCCCTCCACCCCCCGACCCTTTTTCCTTTTCTTTCCTATTATGTTGTTTTTATTTTAATCTAAGAGTTTTATCTCTTTTTCTTCTTTTTCCCCAATTCTATCTCTCATCCCACTGGGTGGGCTCACAGGGCTGTGTAATTCTCAGTTGTCTGCTGGGTTAAACCATAACAGTCCTTTTGGTGCCCAAACATGGGGCCTAAAGAGTTGACATAACGGTAGATACGACCAGAGCACATTAAATTGGATTATAATTTCTTGTAAATATTGTATTCATTCAGTAGTTGCCAGTCATTGTGCTGATTTATTAGCTCCCTAAGTTTATTTATTTGCACACAAGGTCACTTTATGTAATCCCTCTCTTGCTATTTATTATTTCCTATGACTGGTTTAAGGTTGATTTTGGTTTTCTGAGTTCTTATGTTAAATGTACAACACCTGTGTAAATTACAACAGTCAGGAGCCTAATCTGTTATTCGTATTATGCGCTGCCATTTTACTTGCACTTCAGGAGCCAAACTGTAGAAAGAAACTTCCCTTTCCCTTTCTCTTTCCTTTCCCCTTCTGCTTCCGTATCCTTTCCCTTCTTCTTCCCCTTCCCCTTCTCTTTTTCCCTTTCATTCCTTTTCCCCCCCTTCCCTACCTCTCCCTTCCCTACCCTTTTCACACTCTTTCCCTTCTCCTTCCCCTTCCCCCTCTCCCTTGCCTTCCTTTTGTTTCCACTTTCCCTTCGCCTTCCCTCCCTTCCCTTCCCCTCACCCTCCTACCCTTCCACTTCCCATTTACAGAATCACAGAATCACAGAATCACCCTTCCCATTCCCTTCCCTTTCCCTTTCTTTTCCCTTGTCCTTTCTCTTCCCCTTCCTCTCACTTACCCTTTCCCTCTCTTTCCATATCACTTTCCCTTTCTTTCACATTCCCCTTTCCTCTGCTCTCACTCTGACAATTCCAGAGACACAGATCGCTACTCTGTGCTGCGGCCAGACTGACAGCGATGCAGTCCTATGTGCAGGGCACGTGCGGACACTGGAACAACGCGTGCTTCTGCGTTTTTATCTTTTATTGGAAAGCCGTGTGAGCCCCGCTACAGGCGTCGGGGGCGCCGCCTCTTGCGAGGAAGAGGAGCGCGCTGGGCGCTGCCGGCCCTTCTCTTCGTGGGGCGACGGGGCGCCCCAGGCGAGCGATTCCTGTCCCGGCCGCGAGTGAACGAGCTGCGGCTCCGCTCAGAGGGACCGGCTGCCTCGGGACTCGGTTCGCCAGGACCTCTGCCGAGGGCCCCGCTGGACGTGCTGGGGAGCTCCCACGCGTCGGGACCCGCGGAGCTGACGAAGGGAGCGGGGCTGCGGGCGACGGTCCCCTGAGGAGAGGCGGAGGGACCGGGCTCGTGCTCCTGGGCAGCGCGGGGGTCTTCGAGGCCCAGCAGCCTCCAGGCCTCCTGGCCGCACCGGCTCACGATGATTTCGATGAGTGCGTCATTGAGTAGTGCTGCGATGTGCTGTGCGTGGTATACCAGGGCATCCCTGTCCAGGCCCATCTGGCACAGAAGAGCCAGGAGCACACTCTCCAACCCACTGATCTGCCACCAGCGCAGCTCCTGGATTTGGGAGATGTTCTTCAGCCAGGACAGCACTGGGTAGAGGAGGTCGCGTCTCTCCCTGAAGAGAGCTGCCCACTCCTCCTGCAGGAGGCCGCCCACTCTTGCTGCTTCCAGATCCCTGTGCTCAGCTGACAGTGGAGCAGATGCCGCAGTGCCGCTGGGGCCGGTGCAGGTGCTGAAGCTGACGGGAACTGGCAGAGCAGGCGGAGAGACGATGCACTCCACGAACTGATTGTCTCCCCACACACAGACCCGGATGGTCTGCATGGCCGTCCTGCACAGCGGGCAGCTGTCCCTCAGCCTCGCCCACCGCTGGATGCAGCCGAGGCAGAACATGTGATTGCATGGAGTCGCGTAGGCGACGTCCTGTCGCACATCGCGGCAGACGGGACACGTCCATGCTTCTTCTGCAGCCATGTTCCTCTTGCTGCAGCAGGCTGGGAGAATTGAGGGTGATGAGTTGTTCTTCTTCACCAGAGCTGCAGCGGTGGTGTCTCACTCTGCAAGAGGAAGAGAGGTCACAGTCAAGTGCAAGTCCTCAGCAGGAAGCCCCTACAAGCCCATGACTGGGCCATCTCGTGCTCCCTGCTGGCACAGGGCCAGGCTCCCCACGGCTGCCCTGATTGACCCAGGTGTCCCCACACAACTCACCTCCACTGCTGCGGGTGCACTCAGTAGGGTCCCGGCTGCCTGCACTGGGCAGAGCTGGGTAAACAGAAGCGATGCTGTGGGTCAGGCACTGAGATGCTGTGAGCAGGCCCAGGCACGACCCAGCACAGCACAGCCAAAACTTTGCTTGACCTCCAAGCCTCGCAGAGCTGCTCAGCAGGGTCCAGGAACGAGCCAGACTGAGCCAGGCTCTGCCAGCACAGCACTATGAGCAGTGAGGGCTAAGCAGTCACAATACATCACCCGGTGATGTCACAGCCTGTTGCTCAAAGACATCACCATGGGCTGTCTGTCCCCACAGCACCCACCCCGGTGTCAAGATATTACCTTCTTTTCCTGTTCTGAATTTGCTATACCTTCCTCTTCATTTCCCTGTTCCTAATTTGCTGTACCTTCCTTTTCATTCTTGTCCACCTTTTATGCCTTACATTTGACATTAATAAATAGATCTTTCCTTTTCTTTGATTAAATAAATTCTGATTATATATTTCCTCTGTTTCTTCACCAATAAACTGTAGATTTTTCACTAGTGTGTTACGCAGAAATTGGGTTTGGCATTCTCCTTTTCTCAGGAATGTGTCGTCAATTTTTCCCATTCCTCTTCTGTAAGCATGATCCTGGTGCTTTTCGGAAATATTTTCCATTCTCAGTCTGGATATATCTTTCTTCCTGAGTGTCACACCCCACCTCTGGGATGGGGGAATGAGTAAAATTCATGAATTCCCTCAGGCTGGATTAAGATGAAGTAACACAGACCACACCTAAACATCAGCTTTAAAGAGAAATCTCTGTAGAACCACGATCCAGTAGGTGTTGTGCCTCTCAGAAGTATATCTATATAAGCCGTGCAGTTTTATGGGAAATCAAAATAAGCCTTGAGTTACTTAACGGCTTTTGGGAAACCTTGCCTTAGCAACTTTAGGAGGAAAGAAAGAAAAACAGTTGGGTGAGGGATGGGGGAGAGAGATCACCAGTCCTGGATCCAGCATCTGACCTGCCAGTGGGGGTGTCAGGTGTGGAGAGAAGGAGCCTCCCCTCGACTTGTGCATATCCCTATTTATAGGTCCCAGTGCCTGGACTACTGGAGCCTTCTCTTGCCCCAGCTCCAGGACTGGTTGAGACACCTGTCAAATCAAGAGAGGTGACACCAGGCACTCTCCTGTGGCTTAAGAGATTCTCAGGGTGTTATACAGGCTCACAGTATACTTGGGCTAGTCCCTTACACTGAGGTGACCAGTTTTCACTGGCAGTCACCTGGGGAAACAAAGTTCCTTGCATCCTCTGAAGATCAAGTGTAAGGCCACTTTCAGAGCTTCAGACATATCCCTGAGACCCGACAAGATTCATTCCAGACTCCTTAAGAAATCAGAAGATGGAGTTGATGAGCCACTCTCTATCAGACTTGAAAAGCAGTCAAGAAGTCCCTACTGACAAGAAAATGGAACATTGCACTCATTTTTTAAAAGTTAATTAAGGACAGTGACCTAGTCCTGACCCCTGGCAGTGTGCTTAGAATCCCCAATGAGAAGGCACATATCCACAGTATGTAAGCGGTTGATGTGTACCCCTGCCTCCACTCTGGCACAGGGTGTTCATACATCCATTGTCAGGGTGATAAAGGGCATCTGTATTATGAAGACTCAAGCAGTGAGCCACCAAGAGGGTATGGGGAGCTTCAGTTTGTGAAGGTGGTTAAACCCATCAGTGTTACCAACACCAAGTGGTGTAACATGTGACATGACTTTTATCACTTACATAAAGAGGTATCCAGTATCTGAGGAAACCAGACATGCTGGAGGTGGTGTATAATATTGACGTGACCAAAGGTCAGTTGTCCCAGAATCCAGACGGCATTAGAACCATGTGACAGATGTTTGTGCTGAGTTCACCATCATCATATGTGTACTCACTAGCAGTAATTGCCTGAAAAAATGAACAGGAACAAACAGTGGATGAACTGTCTGACCAACTCCAGGATACTAAGGAAGTCTCTCTTCCTCCCCACTGGTCTGTGTTTCAGCTGTGGAGATATTTTCCCAAATGGTCCAACAACTCAAAGGATATATATTTTCCTCCCCACCTATATGGACCAGCATCTCAGCTACAATAAGTGTTTTTCTGGTGTAGGGAGAAGGGATAATTGATAACTACCATATGCCATACTATGCTTTTACCTGTGTGACCGTGAAGAGTAAATGATGAAGTGGAATGGAAACCCACTATACATGGAGGCATGTGTATGTGAGTTGCAAAGGAAAACAATCAAAACAGAGGGCTCTTCCAGGAAAATGGCTGCTCCAGTTTCCAGTGGGCAGTTCTTTAAACAAGTAGGTGGTCTCATCTTATTTCTGAGTTTGATAATGAGCCTTCTGATTCACATACACGAGAGGTAAGTAAAGTATACAATAATTAGGACTAGGGGGGCCCTTGCTTCAGCCAGATGGAGGAAAGGGGCATTTGGTTTTATAGGACTGTATGGATTCAATGGCCTGGCACATCAGAACCACTGGAGTATAATGCTGTAGTGGACATTGATGAAAAGTGTAACCTAATGCCACGAAGTTAAAAAGGGGCAGAAGTCATTTATATTTCTGGAGTGACAGGGGGATTCCAGGAGATAACTGTACTGGGGGGTGAAGTGAGCCTAACTGAGAATGAATGCCAAAAAGCATGCAGTTTTGACTGGATCAGATGATTTGCACATCCTCAGTACAGACTACCTCAGGAGAGGATATTTGTCCGTAAAGAGTACCGGTGGACTTTTGGTATAGCTGTCTTGGAGATGGGGATGTCTACCTTGCCAAAAGGTCCATTCTTTTGTGGCGTTACTAAGAGTAGAAGAACAGCAGGTGCTGATTACTACTACAACAGTGCGCCGGTGACAGTATCACACTAGCTGGGACTCCTTGATTTCCATCCATAAACTGATTTGTCAGTTGGAGGACCAAAGAGTAGTCATCATGATACTCTCACCCTTCAGCAACCCATATGTCCAGTGTAAAAGTCCAGTGAAGACTGGAGAGGCCAACAGTGGACTATTGTGACCTCAATGAAGTTGTGCCACCACTGAGCGCCTTGCTGGACATGTTAGAACTTCAGCACAAGCTGGAGTTTAAGGAAATGAATTTGTATGCCACAACTGATATTACCAGTGCATTTTCCTGAGTTTCTTCGGCAGAGTGCAGGTATGGTACTTATCTGCTTGCCAAGCTAAACCAGGTCACACAGACATCTAAACTGAGTACAGAATCGTCTGATCCTTGCTCTCCCACTGAAACTTGGGTCGAATTTTAGTCACTAGGAAATTTTCTCTTATGTACTTTGGTACCATCAAGGCCAAGAGTGTACTAATAGGCTTTAATCTGCCTTACTAGAACATTAGCACTGGGATATCTCATGTATTTGTCATTAGAATGTGTCCACTATGTAAAGAAAAGTACTAAGGTTTTGAAAATGGGAATCTGAGATAAAGCCCAGGGCTGACCTTTATGTTGTCTTAAAGTCATTGGGTTTCTCTGTAGGTGAATAACCACTGGGAAATTTATGATCCTTGGGCCTATAGAAAGAAAATATAACAAGCACTCTGTGTGAAGGTAATGAGAACAAATGTCATTGCAATATGTTTTGTTTATTTTTAACTTCACATTTTTTCATTACTTGCCATTTCTATAAGGTGAAGAACATAGGGTAGTCACTTAAAGGCTAATTGAATACACAAGAGGATATTGAAGAAAAATGATAGTAAAACTGTCAGAATCTGCTCCATACAGTGGACTTAGTTTCTTTTTCAAAATACAGAGCATCAAACTGGACATTTTTTTAATTTAAATCAGTAGTTCTGAATCAATTGTATTTTGAAATTAATGATCTTAGCTGCGTATGTGTCCTGGTTTTTGCGGGGATAAAGTTAACTTTCTTCTTAATAGCTGGTGTGCTACTGTGTTTTGGACTGAGTATGAGAATAATGTTGATAAAATATATATAATAAAATAAAAATGTTTTAATGGTTACAGAACTGTACTTACACTATATCAATGACTTTTCAATTCCTTACATTGCCTTGCCAGTGAGGAGAGAACAGAACTAGGAGAGGTAGCACAAACTGGCCAAAGAGATGTTCTATGCCGTATGACATCATGTAAACCAATAAAAACTAGGGAAGCTGGCTGGAAGGATGGACTACTTCTTGGGAGCTGGCTGTGCATCATTCAGCAAGTGGTGAGCAACAACACTGTGTGCCACTTGTGTATACTGTCTTATCACAATTATTATTTCTCCTTCCTTTTCTGTCCTATTAAACTATCTTTATATCAGCCCAAGGGATTTCTATTTTCTTTTTGGATTCTCTTCTGTATTACACTCTGGGGAGAGTGAATGTATCGTGCAATTTTCCCTCAGGTATGTCTGCGGTAGGGGATGTGATAGACCCATTCAGTGTTGTGCTCTTTGGCCCAGTTGTCTGTGAGGTTATTTCAGAAATAAGTCCCCTTGTCTGACTCCATTCTTCTTGGGGTGCCGTGTTGCCACAGGACAAGTGTGGTGCCAAGCTGTCTTCTGAATTAAGCCATAATTCATTGGCACCTTGTGTGGGGTCCAAAGCATTCAGATAACAGCAGATTTGATCAGAGTGTGTTGAAGTGGAATTGTTATAGGCATTATAGTAGGTTAGTAGTTGCTGTTCACAATGTTAAGGTTTTTGTGTTTTGTTCTGGGGTTTTTTTCAGAGATTTTTTTTTTTCTTGGATTCTTATTATTTACCACCTTACCTGTTGTGCTGTTTACCATCTCTGGGGACTGGATCAAAATGATCAGTTTGCTGTAATGTGTAACGGTGGTTTATGAGACGATAAAATTACTGGTTGGGAGACTAATCTAGTATTTTTATTTGACACTACTGCCATCTCCATACTTCAGGAACCAACCCCCAGAAACTATTAGCATATACACCTTTTCTCCATGGAGAGCCAGCCAGATGGGTTAAATAAGAGGGAATGCTTTCCTCTGCTTCTGCAACCTCCTCCTACAACTTACCCTTCTCTTCCAGGCTAGTTACAGCATCTCTTGAGAATTTTGAATACCACTGGTATGTTCAAACCAGCATATTCCTAATGCTATATCTCCTGAATATGTTCTAGGTCTTGTTTAAAGTTAAATAATCTAAGGCTACCATGCAGAGAATTGCCCTGAGGCCAGCTAGTTATGAGTAGTAGGGTGTGTGAGATAGCATGGGCAGATATCTCAGACAGTGGGCACCTCCAGTGTTTTCAAACTTCAACCCTGAACAATTGCAGAATCTTGAAAAGCTAGTAAAATATTTGGAAAAAGTGTGCTGTCGCCCTGGCAATTCTAGAGAGACACAAATCACTGCAACATGCAGTAGTTCAATACTATTCAGTACTCTTCAGCGTCCTTGAGAGGAAATGGTTCCTGGATCAGGTGATGATGTGACAGGCTCTGTGGTTGCTCCGGCTCAAGTGACAGGCCCTGCAGTTTCTCCAACACTCACGACAGGCCCTGTGGTTACTCCAGCTCCCACAACTAGCCCTGTGGTCACTCCAGTTCCCACAACAGGCCTAGTCATTGCTCGAACCCTCACAAAGAGGCCCTGTGGACTCTCTTACCCCTGCCACAGGCCTTTCTGCTACTTCCCTCACTGTGACAGACTTTGCAGTTCAACCAGAGAACCAACATGTGCTGGTATCAGTCGCTCCTATGCAAAAGGAAAAAAAATAAAAAAATAAAAAATAAAATGTCTGTGAATGTCAGCCAGTTTAGTAAGGAAATAAACTAATGAATGGAATAAGAGGAGGATGAAGCAGGGCCATCACAAGAATGGGAAGGAGAAGAGGAAGAACTCAGAACAGCAATATCTGTCTGACCCTTAACTGTGAGAGAGCTGTATGTTGGAAGGTTCTTGATTTCTGCAATTGTAGTGATGGTAAAAAAGATGTTTGGCCCATTTTCTTCAAACAAACTCTCATAATACAGCTTTTACTACCTAGTTGTATCCCTTAATATGAAGATCAGTGCAGTGACATCCACGTACCACTGTGCTTAAGTAAATACATTTTTCAGAAGTGTTTATTATACATAATTAACCAGCAGATTTTATTAGCTCGAACGCTACCCTGTACAATATGCAGTAACACAGTGTGTTAGTGATGCTGTATTCTTTCAGTTCACAACCTAGCTCAGTCTCTTGCAGGCTTGGACATCTCCATAGCAGTCTGTACTGCATAAAATGCAAAATGCAAAATATGATTGTCATTATATTAAAATACTTGCTCCAAGCAGAAACCACAATTAGTGTATCTGGGGAGGAGCATCCCTACATCAGTACTTTCTACATGACCTGAGGCGTCAAGGTGTTATAAAACACCTATGTCAGAAACTGTGTAGCGGTATATGAAGGAGCCTAGGACCCCGGAGTATCACAGGCTGATTTCTATGTATTATGTCAAGGAAGAAAGGAGGCGAGATCTTAATTTTAATTTTTTTTGAAAACCTACTCCAGAAATTTACTTGTAATTATAAAAATGTTATGATCCAAATTGGAATAAATGGCAAATTAATGCCAAGAGAGTCTTCTTTTATCTTCTGTCTGTTCAATAAGAAATAGAAAACTAACTTATGGTTCCTCTGTAAAACATTTAAAATATGTAATACTAATGTTTTGCCACTGAGATTCTTCTTTATTGTATCCTATACCACTGAAAATACTGACATAAATCTTTTGAAATGTCTATCCAAGTGACTCAGCTAAGTATTCTAAAGCTCCTTGGGGGCTTGGGGGGGAGCCACCCTAAACAGTACATATAAATATAACTGCTCCATAGAGAGCACTCCAGCCTTTAAGAGGAAGGAGCAACTGTTGTTTCACAGCCCTCCTCTCCAGAGTAACAGGAGGAGAAAATACTCTGTGCATCACTAGAAATATTAATGCATATAGTTATACTCTCTAAAAATTTTTTTTTTTTTAATTGCATTTCGGACTTTCAACATGAGAAATTTGTTCGTGGTCTTGAATCACAGCAGTCTTTAACATATTTGATATCTGACTTCACAATATTTGGCATTTATAGCTAACCTGAAAATAAATTTCTTAGTGATAAGTCCTTCACATACAAAATACATCCTTCACTGAGCTTGATCCTCAGTTTTACTCAGAAGAGTAACTCCTTTTATATAGAGCTAAGCAATATTCATAGGATTACAGCTAGAAGATCAGGCTCTTTTCCTGCCCATGTTCTGTCTAAATTTTCTCACACGGCAAAAGCAACGCCTCATTAGACTTTGACGTCAGTGACGACAAGACATTTCCTTATCTAAGCACAGTGAATCTTTGGTGGCATGGGAATTGTTTTCTAATCTCAGCAGTGGAACCACAGGTTTTAGAAAATATATGTGATTCTCAATGAATTATTCAGTGATAGGAAAGAGCAGATAAGTTTTGCTAAAGATAAGTATAAGAAAACTTCTCTTTTTTTTCTTTTTCTTATCAATAGCTACCAGGTTGCATTAATTAATTACTACTAAAAGCTTCCATAATCTTTTAATGTCTTCTATGATGCCAGTATTTCTCTCTGTATTGAAAGGACTTATACTCTTATCTTTATTCAGCTACTTTTTTTTTTTCTTTCTTTTTTTTTTTTTTTTTTTTTTTTTTGTGGGAGAGGGGTGCATGGAAGTGATTTTTACATGTTTTTTTTTTATCTTAGAGACATTTTATTGAGGCCTAATCTGCCTTACATTTCATCTACTTTGTATGAGCGCTGCTCCAAAAGTAGTAACTCCTATTTTATGATCTCAAAACGTCAGTGGAACGTATTGATGATACGGCAGTACAGGTTGAACCTTCCAGACAATATCCCATTACTTGTTGCCATATGACAGATGGCAGCAGAAGGGCAGTGTGACAGAATGGCGTCTGACATGGAAGTGCATATGGAGCAAAGGTGTATCACTGAATTCCTCCATGCAGAAAAAAAAATGGCACCCATTGACACCTGTTGACATTTGCTGAACGTTTCTGGATACCAACCAGTGAATGTGAGCACAGTGAGGTGGTCGGTGGTACATTTCAGCACATTGGTGCCAGTGGCAGTATCAGTCTCCACTGGTGCAGATATTTTGAGTGTAGAATACAGGCTCTTGTTGACTGCTGGTGAAAATGCATATCTAATGGTTGTGACTATATTGAAACCCAGTTTTTTGTAGCAGGGAATTTGCTCAATCAAATAGTGTTATTGTGCCCCTTGTATCTGTTGTATTATCCGTGGAAATAAATAGGAGACATTTTTTTTTTGTTTTTTTTGGAGTGACCAATGTATTTTCCAAATATTTACATCTGATTTATCCTTAAAAAAGTTTTTCTTTGTTTTCATGGCAAAAAACAATAGGTCATATATAAGCAAATTATGTTAAAAATTTTAACTTTCCTTACAGGAGTCCATTTCTCTATAATCCAAAAGAAACCTGTAGAAAGAAAAGAAAAAAAAAAAATAGGAAGAAAGAAAGAAAGAAAAGATGAAATGATGTTATAAAACTAATAAAAAGAAATGGTTTGAAACCTATTTCTGTACTCAGAGTCTTCCAGATATACATTTCAGTGGTTTATGTGGGCACGTAAAATTAGTGGATGCAGCTGGGGAGAAAAGGGAAAAGGAAGGGGGAAGGATGAGTTCAGATATTAAGAGATAGAAGTGTCCTATTCTTTTATATATGACATGATTAAAGAAACTAGTGTTCCACCTCAGTCCAGCTAGAATGTGGTGGCTGTAGGGAAAGAAATACAGAAAACAGGAAATGGCCACACAGCTAATCTTTGCAAGAGTGAGTGTCTAAGAAACAAAGGGACAACATTTGATGGCTTCTTCAGTATTTCTCATTGCCCACGCACAAATGCTATCCTCTAGTTACCCTCAGGTTGCTAAAGTTAAACACACCTTGCGTCAGCAGGCACCCAAGGACACTCACTCACAAAAGGAAGGCTGGAGCTTGGACAAAACTAAAACTAGGAAAAAATGTATTTTATGTTTAAATAGAAGATCACTGTATAATAATTATGGAATGCCTGAAAAGAAAGGGGGAATTAGTAACTTGACTCATCCACACTAATAATGTGCTTGTTTCTCTGTAATTTGATTTCATGACTGATGACAAAATTCAATAATCACAGTCCAGGATATCTTGCCAGCCTAAAGCACTTTATAAAATTTTAGCTATTTCTTGTTTGTTCTTATACTTTTTGTTTGTTTTTTGTTTGTTTCCCAGATGCAGCAAAGTCCTTTGGAATGACTGAACCTAATGAAGAACGGTCAACCAGTATCCAGTCTAGACAGTATCAAGATGAGTGGCCTAGAAACACCCATGTTTACCAGAATTATTATCTTGCCTTTCACAAGGACTATGAGGATCTAACCAAAAGCCTTACCATCTTTAGATAAATGGTACAGAACTGACAGAGAAACAATTTTAGTGCCAGCAGTACCATCTATTTTGTAGCTCAGAAAAATGTTTTTGATATTTATTTTTTCTTAGATTTGGAAGAGGGCCATCAAAAAGAAATAAAAGAAATACAAAGAAATTCATGTTTTAATCAATTTTCCCACATAAACAATTTCATTCTCTCCTTGTTTTATAAATTATTTCTTAAAGCAACTTAAAAATGTGAAGATTCACACCATATTATGAACAATATTTAGTTAATGAAGAATTATTGTGTTCTATTCTGCCATATGTTCAGTAAATAATAGGCAAAATTGTTAATTATTTGTTTATACATAGCTGAAATTGTTTAGCGTGCTGTCTGCCTACAGTTTGACAAGATAACTAAGAATCTTACAAACCATTAATTGGAAATACTTTAGTCACACACGTAAAACAGTTGGACAGAGAAAAAAATACTGATACTAGTGCCTGGATCTGTCAGATTTTCTTTTGAGAAAAAAAAAAAAAAAAGTATCTCAAAGAGTACAGACAACTTTTCAAAAACAAGCTTTCTTCATATTTCAAAATATGGTTCTGATCAGTTAAATTCCCGTGCTAACAATAACAAAAGGTTCATGAGTTTCATCCTGAACTCAACCTGGTATGTTAAGCATATTTCTAAGGAGGCACTGAGGATTCATGTTTAATATCTTATTAAATTTGAATAGATGCCCTTTTAATGTGACTTGCTAGACAATGCTTTCACTTCATTGTTTGACAATGCTGACAATGTTTCTCCTCCCACATCACTCCAGTTCTTCTAATAATTTGATAATAAATATCTATGTGAAGATAATTCTCCATTTTACTGCTGCTTCCGAGAGTCTCACAGGTATACATTACACTGCAAAGACCTTTGCCTACTGAAGAATCAATATTGTTCCCATTTATGAAAAAGAACAGATGTACATAGGATGCATTTATGTTGTTTGGAGCAGCGTGATTTGAGAACATACTACAGCACCCTGGTTTTCTGACCTTTACTTTTCACTTATGCACTCTGCAGCAGACATTTCTGTCACAGCATCCCTCAGTGACTGCAATATGACAAACAGCCCTTGTGTGGAGATGACCGTCCTGTCTGCTCAATGTGTTTCAGTGATGGCCCTGGAGAGCCTTGTGGAGTACATTACATCCGACTACACCATCTGCGCATCAGGAGGTCATGTGCTGGCCTCCGTGTTTGGGAGGAGCAGGGCTTGGGCCACTGCTTCTTTCTCCACCCACGGATTAATCCAAGTGAGTCCATGACTGCCCTGGAGAGTACACTCTAGCAGTGCTAATCACCTGTGTGTATGATGAGCCATAAAACGTCACACAGACACACAGCCGTGGTAGAATCGGTCTGTAGATTTTTTTCCTAAAAAAAATGCTGATCCAATTTGTTTTCTACCATTAGAATGACCTCCTTTTGAACTAGTGACCTAGTCTCATGATAACAACTAAATAAGAAAACCGTGTTCAGACTACTTTAAGTGTAGCATCTCCAGATCTCATGAAGAATCAAAGGATAATTCATATGTAGCTGTATAATACATAAATAAAACATTAGTGTGCTTTGTTTCTCAGGTTTGAGGAAGGAGCATGGGAGAGTGTTGCAGCATGTGGTGGGCAGAAGAAAGAGGCAGAGGAGCCAGATACAGACAGTCTGCTGCTAACATGGTGAGAACATTTCCAGGTTAGGAGCCTGTGAATCAGTTCTGAATTTGGTTCTGAAAGTAATGACAACAGAAGTCAAGCTTTTAAAAGATGAGAAAAGAACTGAAAATATTTACTTTAAAATGTTTACCTGTATGTATAAAATATTATTTAATATGTGAATTATATAACTACCAGTTAAATTGCTATCTGGAACTGCTCTATGGCCCTTGAAAATGGATCTGCAAATAAGTTAGCAATGAAGGAAATTCGATGATCCTATCCTGGGAAAAGAACAGAGAAAGACTGAGCAAGGAAGCTAGGATGCTAAGATTCTGTCTTCCATGGAACATCAAGGAAGAGAGATTCTTGCCTTAAAATAAAATAAAATTGAACACAGTCTAGCTTTCTGACCTAATGAAAGAAAACATCATTAACTTATTATCACTACTTGAATAATTTATATTCAACAGTAATTTTTTTTAATGATAGGAGTGGGAGAAAAGCCACCAACATTTTTTCTTCATGTTGGTTTTGCTACACAACTGTGCTTAAGCATCTGCAAGGGAATGCAAAAGGGTCCTGCAGATAGAGATCCCTTTATTATCCATCGTGCAAAAGCTTGCAATACAGCAACCTGTGTGTCTCAGCATATTGAGTATTTCAGGTATTATGTGAATCTGCTACATCTTGTAACAATTCCTGAAACATAATATTAGATATATTCCACAGGTTTTGCAGGGCAGATGGAGATCTCAGGTCGTATACAGGCAGTTTGCAGCTACTTATTTTCTTCCAGTTCAGGCTGATTTTTTACATACCTCACAACTAAATGAAAGCAAAAATATTTCTAAGCAAGTAGATCCTCTAAACAATTTTTTATAAGAACTATGCAGCAAAACAAAGTACATGGTATGTGATTCTTCATGCTTCTGGTAGGAATGATTGGTATTTCTTACATATTTTCACTCATGGGTAGAATAGCCAGAGAAAACAAGAGACAGTTAGGTCTTGTTTCTGCTGTAGAAACCAGTATTACGAATTTGGTAAGCAGAAACGGAAATGGATAAAAATGGAAGTGCAAGAGGAGAATAATAGTGTTGTGTTATTTTTTTATTTTATTTCATTTATTCTTTTAATATAAACTATCAGAAACTTACAAGAATTCCCACTTTAGCTGTAGCCAGGTATTTTTGAGATGATTCTTAACAACTATTGAATCAGTAATTAGGTTTTGTTGAGTTGGTGGTCCTGCTGAAGAATTGCTGTTTTGTAGATGGTTTCAGCAGGATCTTTTATTTCTAAGTATCATTGAAGACAGAGTGCTTTCAAAGACAAAAAATTCTCATGCAGAGACTAGGGAGAACTTCATAAAATGAAGACTTCAGAAAGTGTGTTTCATGTTGAAAATTTTAACTGCTGATCAATCTATCACATGATGCCCCTCCCTCTTCCGAATAATTTCATTTTTATTGAATAATTGCTTCTTAATCTTCTTTGCCTGTAAATTTAATTCTGTCAGTGATTGATTCATGGAAAAAAAAGAAGATATTGACTATACAAAATCAAGGAAAAAGTGATTCTGTTTCCACTGGTTTTGCAAATGCTGATAAAATATTTAGGTATTAAATGAAAAATAGCACAAGATTTCATGATATATGGTTATATATTGAATCATAGATCATCAAATCGTAGAATCACAGAATGGTTTGGGTTGGAAGGGACCTTAAAGATAATTTGATTCCAACATCCTGCAATAAGCAGGGAAACCTCCCACTAGATGAGGCTTCCCAAAGCCCCATCCAGCCAGGTCTTGAAAACCTTCAGGGATGGAACATCCACAAGTTCTCTGGGCAGCCAGTGCTAGGGCCTCACCACCCCATGAGCAAAGAATTTCTTTGTGAACTCTAATTTTAATCTCTTTTAATTTAAAATCTCTACCACTTATCCTGTTAGTACATATTCATAAAGAGTCCCTTTCCATCCATACTGTAGGCCCATTTGAACTATTGGAAGACCACAGTACGGTCTCCCTGGAACTTTCTCTTCTCCTGGTTGAAAAAGGACAGATCCCTTAGCCTTTATTTGTAGGAGGGGTTCTCCAGCCCTCAGTTCAACTTCATGGTCTCCTCCAGACTTATTCCAACAACTCCATATCTTTCTTATGCTGGAGGCCACAGGACTGGACAAAGTACTCCAGATGGGTCCACATGAGGGCAGAGTACAGGGGGACAATCACCTTCCTCATCCTGCTGGTCACCTCTCTTTTGATTCAGCCCAGGATGAAAATGGTATTCTGAGCTGCTAGCATACACTGCTGTCTCGTGTCAATTTTTTTGTCCACTAGACCCCCCTAGACCTTCTCAACAAGCCTACTCTCAATGTTTTCTTCTCCCAGTCTGCACACATATCTGTGACTGCGCTGACACAAGTGCAACACGTTGCTCTTGACCTTGTTGAACCTGTATTAGTTCATCTGGGCCCACTTCTGAAGCCTATCCAGGTCCATGTGGATGGCATCCCTTCCTTCTGTTGCACCAAGTTCACCGTTCAGATTGGCGTTGTCTGCAAACTTGATGAGGGTGCTCTAAGTCCTACTGTCTATGTCATTGATAAAGATATTGAAAAGTATCTGTCCCAGGATGAACCCCAGAGGAATACTGCTTGTCACTGGCCTCCACCTGGATATATAGACACTGGCCATAATCTCCTAGCTCCAACCAATACCTAATCCACCAAACAGTCCACCCTTCAAACTCATCTCTGTCTAATTTAGGACAATGTTGAACTGTGTCTCTGTTTCTTAATTTATTATACATGTCATTGCTGGGATAGAGTTAATTTTGTTCATATGCCTCCGTATTTTGAATTTGCTATGAAAGTAATGTTGATAACACAGTGATGTTTTAGGTTTTGCTAATGCAGAACCAAGGATCTTTCAGCTTCTTGTACTGCCCTGCCATTGTGCAGCTAGGGTGCACATTAAGTTGCAAGGGGACAGATCCAGGACAGATGACTCCAACTGGCTAAAGGAATATTCCATGTCATATGGCATTGTACTCAGAGATAAAAGCGGAAGAAAAAATGGAGGAAGGGGATGATGTTGGGTGTGGTGAAAATGGTTTTCCAAAGAAACCATCAGGCATGATGAGCCCTGCTTTCCTGGGAGTGGCTGAACATCTGCCTGCTGCTGGGAAGAAATGAACGAATGAATTTGTCTTGGTTTGCTTGCAAGTGCAGATTTTGAACCATCTTTACCTCAGTCTAGGAGTTTTCACAATTTTTCCTTTCCAACTCTCTCCTCCATCCATTGTGGGAAGTGAGCAAGCAGCTGAGTGGTTCTGAGCTGCCTGCTGAGATTAACCACATTCTCAACATTACCTAGTGGAAACAAGCCATGCTTATTTACAGTAGGTTTGCTGCATTATTTTTTAGTATGATTCAGTGCTGTGTGCACGTGTTTTAACACTACATGTTTTGAACATTTCTGCGTGGATTGAGAGACAACAAGATACAGCCATGTAGCAAAGAGGCTGTCGATCAGTCAGTCAGTCAGGATATCTTTCAAAGAACAGCACTGAGATAAAAGGCTGTCAAATCATGGGTGTTAGTAAATATAAACTCTCTGATCAGGGTGTTTTTGCCATTCTGAAAGACTGTAGGGAAAATGGACCTCCTGGGTAACTAAAATAGCTTATATTATCTGCATAAATTCAGGCTTTTTTTCTCTACTATTCCAGCCAACTTCCACTTGTGTTTAAATCTCAAGAAGAAAATTTGGTATTTTCTTACCAAATATCCATCTCTCATTTCAGGTCTGGTTGTTTGCAATAACCCACATCTGTTTCTTACAAACCACTGTGAAATCAATTTAAAATTTCACTACTGGGAAAAAGTATTAAAGATATTGTAAATATCCTTTCAGTATAAAACTTTTTTCCTTTGTCAGTGTGTACTGAGGAAACCATATAATATGTCAACCATATCAAATATGGGAGGAAACTTTTTTGTCAGACAGCAAATGAACAATAATTGCTACTGTGTATAGTAGAATAGCCCTTGAAAAGCATTTTTTCATAACCTTTGTGATGAATATTCACATGGCTCCAACTCACTAAATACTGTTATTGTTAAGTGAACTCTCTTCTTGATATATTTACTTGGACTGTTCATTAAGTACATTGGTATTAAATAATACAAAGTGTTACAAAAGCACAGTAATCCCACTGCTTTTGTAATGACGTTCTTGGTGTAATGATAATTGATATAAATGAAATTCTTTATGAATTATGGTCCTATATTCTTATGTCTGAAGTTTAGATATTGCAAGTTAATATGATTAGTGCAGTTAAAACAAGCTGCAGGAATTGTTCCTTGGTTCATAACAAAGTGGTTTGCATCTGGCTTCCTTGAGCTGCCCTTTTTCCTTTTTATAAGAGCAACTCTGAATCAAACCAAAACAAACTTAAAGAAAATAGCATATTAAAATAATGGGTGCAGTGGGCAACTTCTTAAAATGAGGAATGAGGAGTCATGAGATCAAAACAAAGCTGCAAACTGAATACAGAAAGTGTTTAAAGTTCAGACAGAATATTGACTATGGACTCCAGTAAACACTGATCATCTATACTATACAGAATATCTGTTGTTCTTATTACAGCTGATATCAACAACTTTATGCATGATAGTTTTAGTCTACAAATTGCTAGCTAAGTGTATATTTCTTGCAAATGATCCAAGCATTTATATTAATGCATGTTAATGGAGAATGCCTACTTGAAGATCACAGTAAAGGGAAATATTTGTTTTGCCTCCTTTTACAGACAATAAGTAGATTTAAAAACAACAACAACAATGTATTAAATTCACATTTTCAAAAACTTCTCTATTAAAATGTAATTTAAAACAAAAATTCCTCTGTGAACAACAAATCTAATTAGGCCATATTTCCTACATGTGTTGTGGTCTTTTTATGTTTGTTTTATCGAAATTTACTGCAGTGGCTGCATGATGTTCCAACCATGGTAATCTCTGTTCACCCACATAATGCCACACTATGGTATCCTCAGGTCATCCCTACATAATAATTTATTAATATTTCTCCTCCACACTATGGTATTTCAGTCTCTTTTAAATCAACTTATCTCCTCCCTTTTATTTTCTCAGTCTTTAATGATATTTATTGTTATTTTTTCTGCTTCTCCAATTAAAAGTAACCTCTGATCACTCTTCTGTTTCCCATTCTAATGGGAATTCTCCAGACGCACTCATTCATATATATATATATATATATATTTTTATATAAACTTCTTTCTCTTTTCATGGAAAAAATTCCTTCTCACCCCTGGACACTGATTAGTCTTCCTCTTTCCAACATTGTGAGCAAGAGCAGCTTAAATTATGTGTGTGCCTTTGCCATGGAGAGAGAGAACTTACTTTATTTGGCAACAGACATTCACAATATGTTGGGATATGCATCCATCTTTCAAACAGACAGAATCTAAAAGTTATTAAATGTTTATTTATTTATTTATTTATTTATTTATTTATTTATTTATTTTAAATGGACCTTAAGAAATACTATGTTTACTTTGAGAGCTTGGTCTTCCAGAAGTTTCATTTCCAACAAGGAAAATAGGCTAAGAAATATGGGCCAGGGGAAAATTGATCATGCTTTTCCTCAAAGTAAAAATCAAATCTGGGGGATAGGATAAACTGTAGAAAGAATAAAGAATAAATATCAGAGGAATTTAGCAGGAAGTTAAAAAAATGAAAAGAATATATCTTTGGGTGACGGGGATTACTGCTCGGTAAGAGCTGGAGCCATTGAGTTCCAGATTTTCTAAAATTGCAATTAATTTTTCCTTAACAAAGAAATCCTGTGTTTACAATTGAAACCAAGCATGGTAGATCTTGTGATTTATTTATTTATTTATTTATTTATTTTCCCAGTAAGGGACCTAGATAACATGAAGTGGGCAGATGCAACAAATCTCTCTTGCACATTTCACAGTATGGAAGTTCAGATTTGGAAGTTTGTACTGGATAAACTAAGGTGGCAATTTCTATTATCTCTGATGACTGGTTCACTGCAACCCAGATTAAATCATCACATTATTACATAATCACACACAAATGTCACAAATCTAATTTGTGACAAAGGAAAAACAACATCCAATGATAGGAGGGGAAAAAAAGTCTCTAAAGGATTGGTAGGTTGGGCCACCTCTTTGATCTCTAGGGATTTTAGTTGCCAGAAGCAGGAGTGACATGTCTGTGAGTTAGCAACACTGGGCACTGAAGTATAACTCTTTTCTGGTCATCTTATAGAATGTGGATTTTCTTCAGGTTTAATGACTGTGGGGTTTTTATTTGTTTGTTTGGGTTTTGTTGTTGTTTGCCTGGTTTTTGTTTTTTGCATTTCAGCTACAAATATGACAAATATTCTTGTTTGAATTACTGATTTTAATTTAAAACTTGTTTAGGCTGAAGAAATTGTTTTTCCAGGTGTGAACGGGACTTTCTTGCCTGTATGTACAAATAGTTAAAAAGCTGGATTTTATTTCATCAGTTTGTCAAAGATTAATGATCAAAATGTTTTTATAAAGTGTATGTTTGTGTAGTGCTACCATCTTCCACTTTTTTTCTTCTCTCTTCTTCTTAGAGAGAAAAGAGGGACTTTTTGAGATTTGTTCATAGCACAAGAAAGACATGGAGCTTTTGTAACAGGGTCCGGAGGAGGGCCACTAAGATGATCAGAGGGCTGGAGCACCTCTCCTATGAAAAAAGTTTGAGGGAACTGGGCTTGTTTAGCTTGGAGAAGAGAAGGCTCTGGGGTAACCTCAATGTGGCCTTCCAGTACTTGAAGGGAGCATATAAAGAGGAGGAGGAACGGCTGTTTACATGGGTGACTAGTGGTAGTACAAGGGGGAATGGTTTTACACTGAGACAGGGGACATTTAGGTTAGATATTAGGAGGAAGTTTTTCACGCAGTGGGTGGTGAAACACTGGAACAGGTTGCCCAAGGAGGTTGTGGATGCCCCATCCCTGGAGTCATTCAAAGCCAGGCTGGATGTGGCACTGGGCAGCCTGGCCTGGTGGTTGGCGACCCTGCACGTAGCAGGGGGTTGAAGCTATATGATCATTGTGGTCCTTTTCAACCCAGGCCATTCTATGATAAAGCAAGCTGAAAGTACCATGATATTCTTTGTGGCTGCTGAGTTCCAAATATTGGCTATTTGATGACCAAAACTACAAAAGCCCTTATAGGTCAACAGAAATTAGCATTTTATCTTTGGTAAAAAAGCATACAGGATTTTCAAGAGCTAACCCTATCTGCAAGGTACTAAAATATTTGTTACTTATTTTAAAAAATAATTTGACAAAGAGTATGTTTCCACATTATAACAGTCCATAATTCATAGCTGAATTTTATATATTCAATCCTATTTAATAAACTAGAGCCAGAGAAAAGGAAAGAAAACTACCTTTCTGAAAAATTCTAATTCTTTACTACCACATTCACAAATAAATACACACAGAAATATCCTTTATGTGCAATAAAACCTTTCCAGATTGAGAAAAATGGAGGATAGAAACCACCCTTTAAAGAGTTCTCAAGTAAAAGACAAAATGCCCAATTACAAATTTTAAACACAGTTTTCAATGTGACAAACACCATTTGGAAAGCGCTTCTGAACTTTTAAAAGAAGTAAGTGTAGGAACATATATAAATAGGAATATTTATATATAGGAATATATATAATTTATATATATATATATATATATATAAAGATATATATATAAACCTTGGAAGAAGTAAAATACTTTATGTGAACATCTGTATATTTTAATATTTGGGGTTTTTTTGTTTGTTTGTTCGTTTGTTTTTTCTTTTAGGCCTTACATGTAGTACTCGAGGCATTTAGTTAAAATGCCTTATGGTTTTTGTTAAATAAAATGGTCAGTTCCCACCCACCCAATGTCGCTGAAAACTTTTGCACTGTTTGGCCACAGTTAAATACGTTTTTACTGTCTGAGTTGAATTTTCTTTTCACAAGTTGATTTTATTTATTTATTTATTTATTTTTAAATTAAGTACACTGAATGCTAATGGGGCAAAATTGTAGTTCAGCAACTCTTTCTCCAGGGAGAAATGTCCTGCTTTTTAACTCGGAAGAGATAATATTGCTGGTGCTCCAACGTCTGCACCAACGTCTCTTACTGAGACCCATATCTGGCAGTAATTAATACTACAAATAGGAAAACATAATTGCATGGTAAGATCTTACTTTGCAATAGAACATTTTATTGTTTACCTATTCTCTACCCCATCCACTTTGTTTCTTGCCTTGTGTTTTCTGCTGTAGTCCCTAGGTGTGAATCCTCCAGAGAATTGCTGTTGTTGCAGTACATTGGCACAGCCTCTAATGTGGTGTAGTTTCAACCTCTAGCCTCTTTGACTGGAAAATATATTTTGACTGTCAATAAAGACAAGATCAAATGAGACAAAATGAAGCTTTCTCAAAATTATCATGAGGATCAGAGTATACACTGAAAAAGAAGAGTACCCTGAGGAGCAGTAAAGAGTCAAGATATTTAATTGATGTTCTGAAAACCTGGATGAAGCAGCTGTATTCCCTGAATTGAAGCGTAAGTACGAATCTCAGCATCTTGAATCAGGCAAGAGTATGTTGTGTCTTCTTTAGATCAGCATGCCCTTTTCTAACTTGCATAAAGATGTTTTACCAGTGATAAATAATATATATATATATGTATATATATATATGTAACTAAAATATCTACTTCCCTCATCATTTTGTTGTCATGGTGGTTTTTAACAGCTTCTAACACACACTTCCCATCTCCAGATTTACTTCAAAATAAGAATTAAAAATTTATTTTGTGTAATAAGGAAAAAACATTCTATTTTGAGAGAAGATGACTTTGTTAGTTCACACCAGTGGCATAAAAGTATTTCCCAAATTCCAACCTAACCTGCTTAAAAAATGTCATGTTGGGCTGCCAGTCTATCAAAAAACAAAACAAAACAGAAAGAAGTTTTGTCTAGTTGTCTTCTTTTTTCACACAAAATCTGTCACTGAAATCTGTGTAGACCACGTTGATTTGGAATGCCCTCCACTGTGATAGATCAGGTGTCAGAAACCTCCTGGCTCAAATAGTATTCTCCTATTTTGAAATTACAAGATCTTTGGCGCAGTTTGCAGCATAGTCTCTGAAATGCAGATGGCACAACTCTATTATGCACTTCATTGTGATGTAATGGTTCCTCCCCTGGGTTCTGAAATACAGTGTGAACAAGCTACTAAAATTAACTGTGCAATGTAAGTGCTGAAAGTAAGACAAAAGAATTTTTGAAATTATGTCCCAAATCCCTCTCTCTGAATATATCTGTTTTCAAATACTCATTTATTAGAATGAGCTGCTACAGAACATTTAGGGAAAAACAGTTTCACACACCCACAGAGCTGTTTACAGTCTAAATAGTTAAATCATGTTCTTTTTAAGTTGAAAAAATCTTTTGGGGGTGTCTGACAAAATGTTTTTAACCAAATCCATTGGCTGCCTTGTTCTTGGAATTCTAATGTAAATAAGATGCAGACCTCAGTGCAACAGATTAGCTTTGAAAAATAGCAGCTTTGGTATGTAGCACTGAAGCAAGAAAAAGCAAGGTTGTTATGTTCTCTAAGGTAGGAACATCAGACTTGCCCTTAAAAGCTGTATTTGGGCTCTGTCAACATCCTTCTCCCACTGCCCTTGGATATTTAGCTACAGAATCATCCAATCCAGCTGTCTCCTTTTTTAATCAGCTATTCTGAAAGGTCTATATGTTGGACACCAACTAAAAGTTATCATTAAATGTTATGACTTAGCATTGTCATAGGAGGTAGGACAGACAAGCAGGGCACCTCTATCATCTTCACAATCTTTTATAGGTTTTACAACAGGAGCTAAAACTACTGTGGTAGCCAGTGTGCAAGTGGACAAACGAGAATCACACGCCACCGAAGGGAGAGAGATGAGCCCTGAAAGGTGGGAGGTGTGTGCTCACACAGCATTGTGACACCTGTTCAATTGGATAGCCTTTATTCTGCCGACTGATTTCCTCATAGTACAGAAGTCTGCAGCTGGAAGCAGGATGCATGCCATCAAGAGCACAGAAATGCTGTCTGAGATGCCAGTCCAGGTCCTCATTGCCATCAAAGAATCACACAATGCCAGGGATTTGAAGGGACTCTGAAAAATCATCTAGTCCAATCCCTGTGCTGCAGCAGGAACACCTAGATTGGGTCACACAGGAATGTGTCCAGGTGGGTTTTGAATGTCTCCAAAGGAGACCCCACAGCCTCTCTGGGCAGCCTGTTCCAGTGTTCTGTCACCCTCACCATGAAGAAGTTTTTTTGCATATTTATGTGCAATGTCCTGTGTTCCAGCTTTCATCCATTGCCCCTTGTCCTATCATTAGAAGTCACTGAGAATAGCCTGGCTCCATCCTCATGACACTCACCCTTTACATATTTATAAACATTAATGAGTTCTCCCCTCAGTCTCCTCCAAGCTAAAGAAATCCAGCTCCCTCAGCCTTTCCTTGTAAGAGAGATGCTCCACTTCCTCAATAATCTTTGTGGCACTATGCTGGACCCCGTCCTTCTTGAAGTAAGGGGCCCAGAACTGGACACAATACTCCAGATGCGGTCTCACCAGTGCAGAGTAGAGTGGGAGGAGAACCTCGTACAATCTGCCAACCATATCCCTTCTAATACACTCCAGGATGCCATTGGCTTTCTTGGCCATGAGGGCACAGTGCTGGCTCATGGTCATCCTGCTGTCCACCGGGACTCCCAGCTCACTTTCCGCTACACTGCTCTCTAACAGGTCAGTCCCCATCCTATTCCGTGATTCTGTGATTCTGTGATTCTATTATGGTACCTGGGGTTGTTCTTGCCTAGATATAAGACTCTACAATTGCCATTGTTATATTTCATTAACTTTCTCTCTGCCCAACTCTCCAGCCTGTCCAGGTCTCTCTGGATGACAGTACAGCCTTCTGGCATGTCAGCCACTCCTCCCAAGTGCAATATTTTATACAATATATGCTGTATAAATTGTGTAAGTGACAGAGCATGGGGCAGGTAGCATTATGGACACTATGAGTATTCTATGCCCCTTCAGGAGCAGTAGGTTCCCCCAGTGCTTTAGCACTCACTCAGCATTGCTGGCTGCTGGCACTGGTCCCATCAGCAGACCCATTTGCTCCCACATTCAAACACCTATTCTGTGCCAGTAACACCTTTCCGGGTGTATCTTTGTCTTATTATTCCTCTGTAATGCTGATGTTAAGTGACATTAGCGTTAAATTCACACCTTCCTATGCAGAAAGCAGATGAACCAGGTGGTGTTGGTGATGATGTGTCTGCTGAAGCAGTGAACAGACACATGTGCATTAGTGCTGTGCCTCTACACTTGTCTCACTGCATCTAACATAACCACTGTTCTCCATTCCCATAAATCTGAATTGCTGTCTGTCTTCCCTGCACAAGCAGGTAGGGAATAATTTCAGCTGAAATTAATTAGCACCAAGTTCCAGAACTCTAGTGGTGTGCAGAAGGGTAATAGACAAAATGTAGGAATGCCTCATTTCAGGGGTTACTCTGGCACCTTAGCCTGTGCACCCATTTCCTCGTTTATGTTCTCATACACATTACGTGTTCATGTTATGGGTGGCAAAGGATTCATTTAAAAACATACTCAGACATTTAGCCATTGCACAGGATTCTTAAGCGTGTCATCTGCATTCAGAGAAAGCTTATTTATAAGGTAGAAGAAATGAAATCAAACCCAATTATGGCTCTGGTTTTGCTGTATATTTTCTAGAATGAGGGGGAAAAAAAGGGAAAAAAAAAAAAAAAAAAAAAAGGAAAATCAATGGTACAGAAGAGGGAAATAAAACAATATATGTATACATCTTTTACATCAAGTTTGAGAGGTTCCCTGTGTTGCACAGGCCCCTTTCTCCCTTTCCTGTGATGCAGCAGTATATGACGCTTCTTTTGAACCAGAAGGTTTGAGAGAAGGATCCTCCATGCCTCACACAACAAAAAATTACATTGACTTAACTGCATGTTCAAGAAGTAGGGGTTCAATCTCCATTTCAGAAGAGATGAAAGAATGAACTATTTCTTATTTAGAGGCAGGATAATTCCAGCAGCGTTGCAGTGGTGGTGATGGACGGATATATGATTCGTTCTTCTTTTCTCGGAGGCAAACATATGCCAATGACTTGCAAAATCCGAGTACTCATTCACAGCACTTGGTGCATGGCAAATCTCTGATGAACACAGTATTGCTAGAAAACGTTATGGAAAGATCTACTGCTTTACAGCAGTGAGTTTTCATTGCCTTAATTATAATCTAGGTGGCAATACAATCTAAGTCTTTACACCCTGGGCTCTGAGCTTGTCTGATCTCTCACTTAAAGAAGGCTCAAATCTGGCCACTGCTTTGATGGGAGTCAGTGATAAAGCTAATCTCCTAAACAAAGCTGGAACCTAAGATGCCCCAAAGGCATCACAGGGTAATTCAAAGGTTATATTCATGTTTACTTGGTGACTTCTAAAATTGACAAAAGGTTAGCAAATGATAAACTCTTAGTCTCTTACCTCTTTACAACTGCAGCACATGCAGGAGTCACTTGGTTTACCTTCTGCGTAACACGTATTAGACTTTACATCACTGTTATTAAACCTTCAGTACCATTACATTTCTTATACTAAAAATATGCTCCTTTTGTGCACTGAACTTTGTTTGCTTTACTGAAGGCTTTTTATCCAAGGTGAGCATAGCAAATGAGAGAGCTGCCTAAATTTCTAATGGCTATCATTTTTTGTTTGTTTGTTTGATGTTCTGCATGACCCCAAAGGGTGAATTTATGAGGAGGGAAGGGAAACACTGTAGGAGGAAAAAAAAAAAAAAAATAAAAGAAATAAAAAAGAGAGAGAAAAAGAAAAAAATAAGGATGAAAAATAAGGTAATAATGAAAGAGAGATAAGACAGCCAATGGGAAGGTTACTATCTGTGTGTTAGCTCTGGCCCAGGGTCAAGGAAGCCAACAAACTTGTGTTTTCCATTAAAGCAATAATTCATCTGTATCTATACTAACTACCTCAAATCCTGAAGATAACACAGTCCAAGCTTAGCCTAAGCGTGGGGTGTCACACATTCAGACAGCTTCTACAGTTCCTATCTGCTAATCCTGTTAGTGACGAAATCCTCGTAAACAGTGGTGGTAATTTAGATGGGAAAAGTTAAATGAATTGAATGCAGAAAAGTTCTCCACCCTGAGTTATTAGTAAATGAACTATCCTGAAGTGTGAAAATTTGGAAAATGAGAAGAGTATTGTGAGTCCTACATTCATACGAAGGATGAAAGAAAAAGGAAGCAAGGATGAATTAGGTCTAACATCTGTCAGCTCATAAGCTCATTTTGGTAGTAATTTCCAGAAAATGAAGGGCACCCATGATAAAATGAGGAATTTTTCACTGTCACCAGTATAAACACTGGGATGCAAGAAAATTTAAAAATTAGTATCTTTATATGTTATATAAACATAAAAATGTATTTAAAAGGTGATGACATCAGATTGATCTGCAAGAGTCTATGCCATTGAGGTCCCATCTAGTCTATATCTCAGCTGAGTTGGGAAGTCATTAAGGATTTGCAGATATGTAAATAAATAATGGACTGCTAGCTTTCAAAATTGTCGTCTGAAATCTGGGAAGAAAACTCCCTAAGTCCCGCGCCGTGTATGAAAGCTATGTTAACCTTACCATAGCAGAAGGCAGGTTCTCTCACTGTTAGTGAGGACAATAAAGTTCAATAAAGGTGTGCTCAACAAACAACACAAACCCAGCATTTCTGAACAACAGTCAAAGAGGAGCACCACACCAACCTGTCCTCCAACCAGTTCAGGGGATGGTCACTCAAGGCAGTTGCAGAGACCTCAAGCACAGTGCTGGTGATGGACAACACAAATGCGGTGCATTGCTTAATAATAGCACAGTGTCCTGGGGTAAAACTCTCATAACCATAGTAAAAAGGTTTGGCTTGCATATGTCAGAAAATCTGAATTAAGAAGACTTACTGCAAACAATCACTGCACTTGAGTCAGGAGGATGGATCAGCCTGTACCTCAGAGCCCCTCATTGTACTGAGCTGAGCCTTGTATTACACTGTGCTCGGAAATAGAATTGGGCTGGAGTGAAGGTGCTGCATGCAGGGGAGCTCCTGCAGCATCCCCAAGTTGGGATCCCTCCTGAAAAACAGAACACAGTGCAGCAAGCAGCAGAGAGCAGACTTTGGAGGGAGCCAGGCTACAAAGGGCAGCGATAAAGGTGTGAGTGGTCCAGTAGTCTGAAGAGAGGGGATACAGAGATGCTGCTGAATGAAACTTATTCAAAATCTGAAAACAAAAAGGCATTGCACTTTAGGTAAGAACCAAGCATAAAAGCCTTTTGTTGTTTCATAGCTTTTGGCTGAATAAACAACGTCTTGCTTTGAAGAAGCTGTTTCTGTGTCATTTTAGTCAGCTGGTAGTCACAGGCTCTCTGTGGAAAAAGGCTTCCCAGTACTAAATGTAGGCCTTTTAGATTTATCCTAATTGGGGAAGCAAAGGGGCTACATCATGGGATTACTCCCTCAAGAAAAATAATAAATAATAAAAAAGGCAAGCCAGCCACTTGGGGGTGCAGGCATGCTGAGCTGCCACAGCAGCTAAAGTGCAGCTTGGCTTGTATTATGACAGCTGGGTTCTTGGTTGTAAAACAGAGATAAGCCGTAAAATTAGCACCGTTGTGGAGAAATGATGCATTAATATCAGAAGCTTTGTAAAGGCTTCCTAAACATTCCATATCTCTGCACTGATAGAAAAGCGTCTCTCCAGAAGAAAAATAAGTGGTGGTTTTTTTTGTTTGTTTGTTTTTTTTTTGTTGTTTTGTTTTTCGTTTTTTTTTTCCCCAGACGGGAGTTCTTCAGAGAGATCTCTGGCATGGGCACTGACTCACATTGCAGTCACGTAAGTGGATGCAACCTCAGGGCACGAAGAGGTGTGTGCAGCACACGCACAGAAGACACAGGAAAAGTTTTGGTGAATGCTACCAGCTATTGTTTGTCCAGAGATACTCTAGAAGAAAGCCTGTGCTAATATCTTTGCTGCTGTGGGCTTCATTAGTGGAGGGAGGAATTTTTTTCCACTGCCCTAGCCTGCTGAGTACTTCTGCAGTGCACCACGGAGCCTCGCACCTCCGTGCTGGGTGAAGTGGGTGTCTGCGTGCACCCGTGCCCTGCGAGCACGCAGAAAATGCTCCAGGATCCTGAGTGCGAAGTGCCCTTTGTCGAAGTGTGTTATTTCTAGTAATTTCATCGCTTAACCAACACACACACAAAAAAACCCTGATCCTTGTAATTCTGTCCTGACACTGCGGTGTGTAGGAACTGAAATACCTCCAGTGTCAGAGAAAAATGCATTTAATTGCAGGCTCAGAAGTAAAACCAGAGCTTTAGGGAAGAGCTGTCACCCTGCCACTTACCGGCACTTAGACACAGACAAAGGGCTTGTAAGGAGGAGAAGTTGGAAGCTGCTGTGCTATGGTAGCCACCAGGCGGGATGACTTAGCGGGTCGTTCCGCGGCGTCTCCTTGTCATAAGCATCGGGTTGATGCTGTCAAGTGCATTCTTCTCACTCTGCAACTACATTAACATTTAATTCAATACTAACATGGGCTCTTTCACTAGAGGTGAGGCAAAACACAAATATAAAATGTATGAAGAGCCTTTTGTCTCCCACTGTGCTTACTTGACTTTTCTAGCTCTATCTTCTACCTTGTACAGGTCAGGCAGGAAAAGCAGCACCCACGCTGCCGGCAGTGGTCCACAGGACCTTTGCCCTCTCCATCCTCTACGTGTCGGTGAATTCACCACTTTCTGCTTTCCTGCGGGGATTGCTGTACGGGTAGGCTGACACCCGAACTGCGACAGGGGGAGGAAGGAATGAAGGACGTTGATTCCTGATGAAACTCCCTTTTGCTACTGAAACGGGTGGAAGGCAGGACCTTCACCTTTCCCTCTGTACCTCCCGCAGCGAGACTTCCGCGGGAAGAGGGCCATCAACACAAGACCAAACAGGGCAGCAACAAAACGCAGACCCCTGACCCCAACCACACCAAACTTTGCCCATCCCCAGACGAGGTCCCCCGGGCACCTCACTCCCCGCCGCGGCGGGGGCGGAGCAGGTGTCGGGGCGCGGCTGGGCAGCACCGCCCGCCGCCGGCACCGCCCCCCGGGAGCCGCTAGGAGCGGGCAGAGCGGTGGGACGGAGGCGGCTGTGCGGGCCAGGCTGGAGGCGCGGCGGCGGCACCTGGCGGGCGCGGCGGGGCAGCCTGCTCGTTGCTGTTAGGGCGGCGGCAGCGGGAGCAGCGCTCGGCCCGGGGCCGCGCCGGGAGGGACCAGCCTCGCCTCTTGCATCTCGAGGAGGAGGAGGCGGAGGAGGAGGAGAAGAAGGAGGAGGCTCTGCTGCTGCCTTTCCGTCGGTAGTAGCGGCGCGGCCGCGGGAGAAGAGGACGATGAGCCGCGCGGTGGTGGCCTGGCTGGTGCTCTGCGGGAGCCTGGCGGCGCCGCGCCTCGCCCGAGGTGAGCGGCGGGGACGGGGACGGGTCGGGTGGCGGCTCTCCCGAAGTCGGTGCCCAAGTACTCGGGGTCCGGGGGCGGGTCGCGGGGTGCCTCCGCCGCGGCTTCCCTCTTACTGCCGTTTACAGATAAAATACTTCCCTGCGTTCTAAATAGCCGAGAAGCGAGCTTTCCTCCGGCACCTTCTGTTTAGAAACTATGCTTAATTGCTGCGTGGGGGAAGAGCCACCGTGAGGGATTAATCCAGATGAGCTGCTGAGAAGGCTTGATAATACCCGCAGAGCTGTCCTCATCTCTTTTTCTTGCCCCTCCGCCCCAGCCATCGGGCTGGGAGCTGTGCACCCAGCGCAGCGCGGAGCAGTTCGCGGGCACGTCCAGGGGTACAGCATCGCGGGAGCGCTGAGCAGGCGACCCGCCTCTCCTTAACTAGGGCATCTCCAGCCGGAGAACCAGCGGCGCCTTCTCCGTCTCTTGTACCTCCCCCGCTGGAAAAAAAAAAAAAAGAAAAGAAAAGAAAAAAAGAAAAAAGAAAGAAAAAGAAAGAAAAAAAAAAAGGAAAAGAAAAGTCCCAAAAGCCAACTTTAAAGATTTACCAGTTCGCTTTATTATTATTGGAAATAACCACTGGTGGTTACGTGGGTTTTCCGTTTTCATATATTTAAAAAAAAAAAAAAAAAAAAAAGTTGCCGGAGCTCCGCTAGCAGCGGCGTGGGGCAGGGGTGAGAGGAAGACGGGAGCTGTGGCCGGCACTGGTCTCCTGTCTCCCCACAAGAAGCCCTCCGTGTCCCCCCGCATGCCTTGGCGGCGATGGGGGAACCCGCCGGGGGGCAAGGACTCACCCCCCTTGTGGGGCTGTTTCTGACCTTCCGACCGCTGAGCATTGGGGAAGGCGAACAAACCTCGGGGGACTGAAGACCTTTGTGTCGTCCCGGTTGTGCTTTCCCTAAGCTTAATAGAACTAGTGTTATCCTAATGAGCAGCGTGATGTTTTCACTGACTTGGACCTGTTCTCACCGCTATTCGCTTTTTTTTTTTTTTTTTTTTTTTTTAAATGAAGCCTATGTATCAGTAAAATTGAATATTTTATTAGATCCTAAATTATTCAGCACGGTAGCTTCTCAAAATCCAATAATATTCACGCTGTTGCAGTGAGCATGCGATGGCTTATGCAATATGTCCTTGTACTTGTACCTGCGGTTTATGCCTAAAGTCTTTTAAGCACAAAGTATAGAAGTGCCGTAAATACTTTGCATTGGGCTTCTGTAGGACTGAGATGTCTTCTCGTTTAAGGCTGTGATCTAGCAGTGTTTTTAGGTAACTTCAGAACGGAAAGAACTTAACAGATCTAGAGACAAGAAATAGGAAGAAAGAATCCATTTGTTCTGCAATTGCTTAACTGTAATTGTTCAGCTAAAGATTTGTCCTTGGCTTTCAAAATGGAACAGAGGAACAGAAGACAATCATAGGTTTTTTTGGTTTTTTCCTTTCTTTTCTTTTTTCTTTTTTTTTTTTTTTTTTTAAGCTGCAGCAGAATAAGATACTGCCTCACAAGTCTGACATAGTGGGTTAATTTTCTCACTGTTATAATTTTTAATAGATCTTCTCAGGTTATGGTAAGTATAGTAAGTAACAAACTCTTTGGAGAGCAGTTTTTGAACAGCACTGAACTTTCTGTGCGTCTTTTGAGTATGAGTTTACTTGGATAATGAAGTATAATGAATATGTCATGAACACCTATGGTAAAATCGTCTGTGCTTTGGCCAGTTATTCCCTGCTTACTTTGAGGGATAAATTCTAGCTGCAGATCAAAGTTAGGTTGCATAGTTCATTGCTGACCAATGTTTCAAGTCTACTGTCAGACGAAAAATACAAACTGTCTGTTTAGTAGGGCACTGATAAATAGTGATGATGATCAACTTCCTGTTGATATATAACATCTTAAACGCATTTCTTGCTATTGGTGTTTGGAACATGTACATGGTGTTTCCACAAGTCATTTTGATAAAGAGGGGAGGCAGAACTGGGAGAGGGGTAGGTGATGAGTCTTTCAGTGAAGATGGGGATTTTCTTCTTTGTGACTGGTCTGATAAAGTAGGAATCTCATGCACTGTAACAGGAATCTGTTCTTCAGAGATGTGTTTATACTCATGTGTACAATGAAACAAGATTTCAAGGGTGCTGTGACTTGTACTCCACAGCTTGCAAGGAAGATGTCAGTGCATTTTTAACAAGCGGTGTACTTTTATATTCATTTCTGAACAGCTGTGAAGGTTTACATTCGCTTTGGTCGCTGTCCCTTAGTCAAATCACAGCAAGAGCAAATCCGATGTTTCGCCGTGCAGTGGACAGGCAGTCACTACGAGAGTGACTGCAGAGTCTACAAGAGATGATTTCAGCTGGAAGAGATTCAATGCGTCTCCTCTACAGAAGTTCCTTAGTCCCAGCATGTATCTTTTTGGGACAAATATGCACAACACTGCCTATATGTTTCAGAACAGGTAGTGAGGATTGGGGTCAAGTGGAAGGAAAACATAATTTGTAACCGATGGCTGTCTTACTTCCATGAGGTTATGGAATGGGGTAAGCCGACCAGCAATGGTGATGGTGCTGTGAACAAATCAGTATATTCCAAGCCTGTGCATTATATGCTTTTGCAAAGGGATCTTCTGAAGGTTTGCCATTTGAATTGTCTTTATCATGGAGCTGATCCATAAATTGCATTGTGTATTTTCACTTTGCTTGACGTGGAATTTTTATGTATGGTTTGCCTAGGAATGATACTGGTGTTGTCAAAACCAAGCGGATCCCATTCTGCTTTAATTTGCAACTGTGTTCTGTGAGCCTGAGATAAAATATTTCTGAACTTTCAAGGAACTGTTCAGAGACATTGCTTTTTCTCTGTTACAGTGGGTCTCTGAGTCTTAAAAGTGTACGTATAGCCTCTTTCTGCGGCTGGAATTAGCTGCAGTGAGTAAAGCTGAAGAGAAACACGAGAGGTAGACTGTAGGTTTGTTCCCATGTAGCTATACCAAAGGACTGAAAAGATCACAAACACTATTAAAGGCCAGCATTCCTGTTTTACTGAACACCTTTGCCTCTTTGGACAGCATCTGCGTCTGTGCAGACTGCTGACAGTGTGACCCTGCATAATGATTTCCACTGTTCTTTTAACAAATTACATTTGTATTTAAATTGATTTTCCATGACTGCTCATATAGCCTCCAGAAAGCATCTATAGCTGATACACTTTTGCATCCAGTGCGTGTCTGGTCAACCCAGAACAGAATTTGATGTCGAGCCATTGTATCTTGTAACTAGAATTAATAGTCCTGCTGGTATTAGTTGTTTGTGTGTGTGTGTGTGTTTTTTTGTGTGTTTTTTTTTTAAGTATCCAACTTTGTCTTTCTCTGCCCTACTTACATCCTTTATGTTGTTTTTCAGAGGATGTATTTTATACAAAGCTGTGTTTTAATGATAGCATAGTGAAAAGGATCACTGTATTATCTTCCTTCCCTTTTTTCAATTTTTCCAATTACCATCCAGTTGAAAATCAAGGCAATGATCCACTTTGGAAGTTATTTCAGAAGACAAAAGCTTTCTATTAGGAGGTTGTTTTTTATGCTTTGAGCAAACTATTTGTATAGCACTTATCCATACAGCAGTGTTGGTATGCTTGCAGCCGGATAGATACCCCATCAGTGTAAGAAAAGGCAATGGAACCTCACCCTGGAGACGTGACGTTTAGGGGACTGCAAAAGTCAGAGTGAGTCTGTATCAATTTAAAATGTTGTGAATCTCATCGCAGTCACTGTGTTACTGCTTTCTCTATTTTTTAAAATGTATTTATTTACTTCAAACTTACATGAGCTCCAGAGCCAGGAGTATATCTGAAATCTTAGAGGATGATCCGCATCATGTTACAAATGGTGTTTGGGAACCTTGAGGCTGTGCTGCCTCAAGCTAGAAAGAGTTTGGGCTGAGCATCAAAACAACATTAATTTCTTTTAACTTTTTAAGAAATGTTTTCACTCTGAGAACGTATGTTTAATTTTTGTTAGTCAGATGACACATTAGGAAATGAAGCATACAATAAGGAGATGCAAAACTAAGTAAGGATTCTAAGTGCCTTAAGATTTACAGACTTAAAAACCCTGGAAATTACTGTGATATAATGGAGGACCTGCACACATTTTTCATATAAAGGGTGTGAAACGAAGATGTAAGAAGAAAGCCAATGAGAGTGTAAGTTCAATTCACTGTGTCAGTGATAATGGCTCTATGTTTCCTTTTTGTTTTATTAATCAGCAAGCTGTGTTACTTTCCATCACAGTGGGAGTGTTCTATTTTAAGTTAAAAAAACTGAGAAGTGAAATAGACCATGATTTTCTGGTCTGAGCAGCAGGCACAGGGAGATTGCTCTCCTTGCTCAGAGCCGGGGCGGGAGCATTGCAGTCCAAGTGGGAAGGCAAAGGTGTGAGCAAAAGGTGTGGTCAGCATGGGTCTGGGTCAGCTTTGAAGTCCTTCCGACTGCAGATTTGAATCCAAGTCTCAGTTTTGTTTTCATGCAGCCAGACTTTCTCAGCCTTCTTTCCTTCTTCCTTTCCTGCTCCCATCTTTTTTTTTTTTTTTCTTCTTTTTTTTCTTCTTCTTTTTTTTTTTTTTTTTGTATTTGTTTTCAGTATTAAACAACAGAAGGTATATTTGCATAGCCAGACCACGGCCCTGCTGTAAGGAAAAAAACTACAGTTTAGGCCTGTGTGACTTCTTTGCCTTTGAGTATCTTCGATTATCCTCTGAGCAGGAACTTTTTGACAGAGCTGAAAAAAGTAGAAAAAGGTGGTTGCTTTGCCAATTTTTAGCTGCAGTAATTTTATTTGCCATGCTGCTATGTAGGGAGGCTGACAGAATTTTTATAAAAACTACTTTTTTCCTATCATTGTCAAGATGCTGTGTCAACCTGTATAATTATGGAGAGCTGTGACAGCAGTGCGTAAATAACAGTAATTTCTGCCCTGTGATTACTCATGTCTGTAGGTTTCTACAATAGTGAAGCTACAACAGACAATTTAGGAAATACTTTTGGATAAGTCTTATATATGTGGCGTGTGTGAAAAGAAAACAAAGGAGGGTTGATTTATTTTATTTTTAACATTTACATCTTCATGTCTGCATCCTGCGTGTGCATGGCAGCCTCTATCCCTTCTGGATATCATTGCACGCAAGCATTCCCTTTAATCCAGGCTTGCTCTCTGATTATTCTCTATTACAGTCCCATAGGCCATACCACTTTAATCTGTTTGCCAGTTTTCATTTTTCGAGCTAAGTATTATGTTTTCAGACAGTGGCATGGGCTTTGAGTCTCTTTTTTTTTTTTTTTTTTTTTCTCATCCATACCCTTTGCAGCTTAGGTTTTCAAAACAGAGATGGAGAAAATACCGTTGTTGTGTAACTTGTCAGGTTCCTTACTTCTGTGAGGAATTGCACAAGACTGCCTTACAAGGGCTTTTGTAGGTTAAAAAAAAGATCTAGTAGCCGATTGCTCTCAGATGCTGTTCCATAACTGTTTAAAAACCTCTGAACATCCATTTATTTGAACAGTTTTAAGGAAAAATTAGACTGATGAATACAGTGAATGGTGTACTGTGTGGATGGGGAAATTCTGTGCTATTCTCATGGAAAATAGCTAAAATGATGCAGTAGTTCTCTGCTGTTGATGCTATTGTCTAATTTCTTAGATATTTCTTTTACAGTTTACCTTCTGACCTCATCTAAAATGATGCATGGGTTGTGAGTACTCCTTCAGGATAGAGATCAACCTCCATAATAATAACTTTAATTTCCCTAGGTGTGATCAAGCCCATCCTGTTCTAACCTCTTGATTTGCTTCACCAGGACTCTCTTTAATCTGGAGTATTTGTGCATATGCGTGTTTTCTTTCAGAAATGCAGTGTCCTCATACCCTGAAACTTATGCATACCAGAAGGGGGGATATTTTTCACAAATTCAGCCTACTACTGAAGTCACTGTGAACAGCCAGAGATCAGCCGAAAAAAAGAAAAAAGAAAAAGAAAAAAAGAAAAAAAGGTAATTGAAGTAATGTCAGGCACAGTCAGGAGTGTAGTAGTCTCAGAGGTGTTGCGTTGATGGTGAAGTCTGCTTGGTGAAGAAATCAAAGAAATTATCTGAGCCAGAACTCTGAAATCTTCTCAGTAAAGATCTGCTAGTTGGTGTTTACCACTGATGTTTCCCTAATTTCAGCGCTGATGGTGGTCTCATGCAGAGCAACAGTGCAGCTTCATGGGTGACTTGTGGCAGGGTCAGTCAAAAGTGCAGGAGATACTGGTGCAAGGAGAGCGATGGGAAGAGGGAGGGAGGAGCGAGTGGTACGGTGCTGTTGGACAGTGGATGTGCCCTCACAAGGTTTTTGCAAGGGAAAACTACAGATGATTTTCTCAGTGTCAGCTTTGATATTTTTTTCACAAAAAAAACACATTTCTGAACTTACCCTCCTAGTCCATTTTTCTGTACCAAGCAGGTGCATTTAAACCTTTCTGAGAACTTAAACAAGATCACGTGTTCCTGTACAGTAGGTGTAAAATGCCACACTCCTTCCTGCCCATGCGTATAGGGAGGGCTGCTCCTAAAGTAATGCATCCTATTTTATGATGTTGTCCCATGGCATCACAGGTGGAGGCTGGTGGTATGACAGTAGAGGTTGAACCTTCCCACCAATATTCTGTTAAATGTTATTACCATACGTCAGGTGGCAGCAGAGGGACAGTCTGACAGAATGGCTTCTGACATGCGTGTGAAACAAAGATGTGTCATTGAATTCCTCTATGTGGAAAAAATTGTGCTCATTGACATTCATCTACACTTGCCGAACATTTATGGAGACAAACCAGTGGATGTGGGCACTGTGAGGCAATGGGTGGTGCATTTTGGCAGTGATGACAGCAATGGGAAAGACAAGCCACATTCCAGGTGCCCATGCACAGTTGTTGCGCCACAAAATGAAGAATATCTTGATCAGCTCTTCCATGCAGATTGGTGAATTACGACCAGGGAACTGTGTACGGAGATGAATATTGGCTTCATTGTGTTGGAAATGATAGTGGCAACAGTGGAACATTCCAAAGTTTGCGCCAGGTGGGTCCCACAAGTGATCACACAGGAACAGAAAGAACACTGCAGGCAAGTTTGGCAGGTCCTATTGAACAAAAACAAAGCTGAAGGGGACAGTTTCCTGGATCACATCATTACTGGTGATGAGACATGGAGTCACCACTATGACCTGGAGCCAAAACAACACTCTGTGAAGTGGTGACGTGAATTGCCCATCAAAGACAAATTTAAAGATGCAGCCCTGAGTGGATAAAGTGATGTGCAGTGTTTTGGGATAGGGATGGGGTGATCCTTCTGGATTTCCTGGAATCTGGACAAACCATTAACTCTGACCACTACATTGTGATGCTGATTAAAATGAAGGCTCAAAATTCCAGAGTCCAGCTAGAGAAGAATACAAACTTTCTCCGGCAAAATGACAACACCAGGCCCCGTACCAGTCTGAAGGCTGTTGAGCACATTCCCTGTATTGGCTGGACTGTCCTACTCATCCACTGTACATCTCAGATTTGGCACCTCCTTCCATCAATTTAGGCTGATGAAAGATGAACTGCATAGGCAACATTTTCCTATTGAAGACACCATCAAAGGTCACCTCTGCTGGTGAAGATTTTAACAGGGATGGCATGCAGAATCTTATTCATAGTGGCAAAAGTGGTGACGACATGTTGAAAATTTGTTGTGACGATATGTTGAAAAATAGTGTTTTGTAGCTGGAAATTTATTAAGTGGTGCTGTTCTGCTCTCTGTATCTGTTGTAGTTTCCATAGAGGCAAATAGGAGGCGTTATATTTGGAGCAACTGATACATCCTCTACTGTTGAGACCAGGTGTAAAAATCAGACCTATGAGTACTCTTTGTGAGTAGTCATTGTGTTTCTGTCTGTGTGCTTGTGTTGAATTCTTGTGGTTGTAGGCAAAGGAGCAAATTCTGTGTTTCTCCTGCACCTCCTGGTCCAAAGCATCTGCCTGCTACCTCACTGTCCTGGGGCCAATTATGTGCCAATTAACAAAAATGTCCCTGGTAGGTTATTTGATGAGGACAGATTACAGTGTTTTTCTTTCCTAATTATTTTACACCAAATATTTAGTTTATGGATAAAGATCGCTCCCTGGCCACAGGCAGCAGGCAGGACGAGATGCCTTCCTGACAAATTCTCCCCTTGTTCCTAAGTAAGTAAATTGATTTAAAGCTGCTGGTGAGCAGATGTGGCTCTGGCTCCTCTGCTCGGCTGAAGTCTGAGCAGGGAGAGAGAAGCAGCCAAGATGAGTAAAACCACAACGTGCTTCAGTTACTGTAAGAAACTCTTCAAAATGTTGACCTAGAGTGTTTTGGTTATTTGTTTTGCTAGCAGTTCATATGTGTGTGTGCATGCTGAGACTGGACCACCTTGCCCAGAGAGCTGCGCGTTCCCCATCCCTGGAGGCGCTCAGGGCCAGGATGGGTGGGGCCCTGGGCAGCTTCATCTGGTGGGAGGCAGCCCTGCGCATGGCAGGGAGTTGGAGCTCAATGATCTTTGAGATCCCTTCCAACCCATGACACTCTGTGATTCTATGGTTCTGTGAGTATTCAGTAGGTGTGTTACTTGATGAGGTGCCCTGGCTTCATGAGGCAGCATCCCCCATGTCAGCCTCACACCAGCTGTGGAGGAGCTGTGTCTCTTCCTAGGGTTCTACTAGACAAGTTTTGTTTTATTTTTAATTTATTTCCAATGGAAAGCAATCTGCAATGGAAAATAGATCCATTGCTTTCTTTTCAAATAGTGAATTGTGTTTACGGCGTTACTCTTGAAGAAAAAAATCTGGGTAAAATTTTAAATCCCCACTGAGTGTTTACTTCTAAGGCAAAGAAGGGGAGGACGAACATCCCAAATCTGTGTCCCAAGTTATCTGGAGTAAAGATCACTCAGATTTAATATTGGTCATTTTTCTGAACTGGGATTTTTCTTCTATAGAAGTAGCATTTTGTGATCTGAAGAATTGTAACAGGAAACATGGGAAGTTTCTTTCTTTCATGCTTTTAGAGATTTGGGAAGGTATTCTTTCAGCCTGTAAACCCTGGAAAAATTCTAGTCTGGTAGGTATTGCTGTTTCTTAGGACAGCACCCTCCATAGCAATCTTTTGTGTCATATTACACTCAGCTTTTATTCTTTTCCTCTATTGAAGTGCGCACTTTCCATATGACACAAAGAATGTCCCCATAGTCTGAAAACAAAGGTCAAGGCATCACATGGGAAAGTGTCAATCACAAAGAGAAACAATGAGATTTGGTAACGTAAATCTGCTAAGAGCCAGGATGTTAGGTCCTTTTTAGAGTAAACTCTTGCACTACAAGCCCTGCAGCTGCTTGCACATGGATTTTAGTGCGTGTGTATGTGAGGTGTTTGCATGCTGGTGATATTTACCCAAAGTCTTGCAGGGATTTCACAAACAGGTAATCTTCTCAAATTGCTGTTTCAGGAGAACTCTCAGCTGGTGTTATTCCATGTTCCTGCTTTATTACTGCATATGCAAAAGATTCTCATTTCTTTTTCATTTTCAAAATGAGGTGTTACAAGCTTTTAAAATTCAAATTGCAAATGCGTATTCTGTTTACAGCGTGGTACATGTATTTTGTAACAGTTGGAATAATTTTTAAAAGCCTTTGATATAGGATCTCAGAACAGATTTTCTGTAGAAAAAGCAGCTTCAGAGCAAGTGTAGTTTTGTTCTGCCCATTTTCCTGTTAAGATATGGCAGTAAAATTACTGAAGATTTTAGACATATTACATCTGTTCTTTGAAAGAGAACAGCATAAAAGACATAAAATTACTGTTCTAGTAGATTACAAGCTATAGTGTATATCTGCTGAAATTGACTTTATAGGAGATGCTTCTTCTAAATCGATGCAGTTTAAAAATAAAATAATAACTTATTTTGGATCATACGTTTCCTGAACAATGCAGTAATGCTGTAGCGTCTGTTCGTCAGCCTCATAGGCAGTGCCTGGGTGCTGGGCTCTGAGGAGCAGCCCCAAAGCCACAGAGAAATATTAGCACTGATACTTGACCAATGGGTGGATTGAGATACTTGTATGCATGGCCCTTCCTGTTGCAGATTGGGAGGAAATGGAAAGTATTTGTTCTTGACCCTCTTTAAGGCATAGTACAGCCTTTATTTTCCTGGTGAACGTGAGGACATGGAAGAAATTGTCTGTATGGAATTTGTGGTGCTGTTCTTGGAGCTGCATAGTTGTGCTGGTGGGGTCCTGTCAGAGCTGATAGGTGATCAGTCTGTCTTAAGTGGTGTGAATTATAAAGGAATGTCTTGTAGGGGGAAATGGAGCATTACTGCATGACCATGCTGTTCTTGTGGCAGCTTTTGGATCATTCTAAAATTATCTGTAAGCACCAACGCATGACAGATCTTTATACAGTATTTATGTTCTGCAGTATTTACCAAGTTTTCGATAATGGTGGTGACAGTTGTAAAGAAAAGAATGCCTTCTGCATTCAGTGTAGCCAGCTCAGGCTTCCAAACATTTTCTGGGAGCATTTCCCTGCATTAGAAATGACTATATTTATCCTTGGTATCTGTATAGTGACCTAGTTTATTTATCATTAACTACTCTGAATTTTTTGACTGCCTGTGCTGTTGTCTGGAAGAGCAAAGAGATTTTTATTTATTTATTTGTTTTTGTGAGAAGAGGTGCAGTTCTCTTTTGTTTGCTTGGATTTTTTATTTCTTCAAGCCTTTGGCTTTTATGAGGTCCTACTTTCTTCCTTTGAACAAAGGCTTTCCGTGCAGTTTTTCCATTCTCCTGGAACTCTCCCGATGCACTGAAAGCTTTCTATTAGATCTAAAAATTACCACTGTTTCAAGCTGGAATGGCCAACGACTAGAATCAGCTGATACTGCAGAACAGTTAGGGCAGAAAGTTCAGGCAGGGGCTTTGCTTTCTCCAACACAATATTATTTGAAAATGTTTTTCATATTTAGCATTTTTATTGTACATTAATCTGCAGCTGCTTTTCTCTGGACTGGAATTTTATCGTCTCTTTTATTTCCTCTTTTTTTTTTTTTTCTTTCCTAATGTTGAACTGACTTGAGCTTCTGGATTTCTGATTTTTCAATCAGTTCTTCAAAGACTAAGAGGTCTGATAGATATTAATCCAAATTTGGTGTTGGAAGTAGGTTGCTTTTCATATTTAACTCTTTCAGGAGTCTGGGTTTTTGTGGCTGCTGTTCGTTTTGACAACCCTGGGATATCTCTTGTGAATACAGTGGAATAACTTTACACCAAAGCTTCCTCTAGATTAATGCCCACAGCTTTGCCAGAACGATTATCTGTATTGCAAGCTGTTTCTTCATGTCCAAATCTGGTAATTAAATCTTCAAATCATGTATGTCTGCTTTTTTTATTATTATAAGTAAAGTCTAGGGTTTTATGTTTTGCCTTCCGGAAAGAGCTGCAGTAGAACTCACTAGAGGACTAAAACCTCTGAAATTTTAGTTCATTGCATTATGTTTTCTGGTTTGGACTCATCTCTTAGACAAAAACAGAGAGGAAAAACTGACAGCACTGCATTAGATGTGTTTGTTCCCTAATTAGTGCAAGTTTCCTTATGGTCTGACATGGGGTTCTTAATCTGGGTTGCTTGCTTGCCAGCATTAATATAAAACATATCTCAGCATTCTTCTCCACCTCTGATTTTGCAGTTATAGGTGCCAGGAAAAAGAAGGAGCTCACTGGAAATTCTCTGGCAACGGATGGGTGCAGCCATCTGTGGAACTTATGTTGGCTGTTTGGGGTGGTACGCAGAGATTGGGTCCAGTGATAGGAGTCCTGGCAAAGAAAGTCTGGAGTCATGGCTGTGTGGGACAAGTGATACTGGGCACAGAAAGCGGAGATACTAAATGCTGCCTTTGCCTTGGTTCTTCGCAGCTTGGTCTACTGCTATTGCCACATCCAATACGGGCTGTAATAATTTGGATGGATAAAAGTTGGTTGAATGGACTTGGAGAGCAGTGGTCGATACTGGCTTACAGCAACTGAGGAATTGATGGGGTCTGTCTGGTAATTCATTTAATGACTTTATCCATGACATGGAGAAGGTCATGGGGGGCTTTCTGACTGAGTATGTGAGTGACACAGTTTGCATGACCACAGGATGTCCCTGAAGGCAGGGCTGCCACCCAGAGAGGCCAGGCTGGGTGAAAGGAGTAGCAGGAGCCATGAAAGGGGACAAATGCAAAGTGCTGCCCTAAGAAGGGAGAGCTGCTATACGTGTGTCTGTTTGGGATACCCAGCTCAGGAAAGACCTGGATTAACTAAGATATGGGGTCAGGGGAGACCACAGCAGTGGTCAGGACAGAAGACCCTGCCCTGCAAGGAGAGGCTGCAAGGCTGTGGCTGGTTCAGTCCTGGGAGATTTTGGGAGTCTGGTGGTAGCCCCAGTGCATGTGGGAAGGAAACTGAGGAGAATGAAGATGGACCGTACATAGTAGCACATGGTAGGAGAGTAGAAATTTGTTCTTTAAATTTGATCCTTGCTGTCAGGCAAGCGTGAAGACTCATGCCCCTTCCAAGACCCCTTTTGACCAGTTATGTGAAATTCAGACAGTTTTGTACAACTACCCTTCTGCAAAATACTGATTTATTTTATTTTTTTCCTTTCTGTGTAGAGGTTGGGGTTGATTTTGTGTGTACTACCAAAAATAAAATCTTAAGATCTGCCTCAGGGTACATCTGGTATTTTTTTGTTCTTTCTGTTTTTGATTGCTCACTTATTTTATAATTGTTTTGTATCATTAATATAGTAGTCTAAGCAATGTAAAGCAAGCTGTGATTTTTCTGTGTTTGTTGTTGTTGTTTTGTTTTTGTTTTTTTTGCTTTGCAGTTTTCCCTTTGTGGTTTTGGGTCTAGGTGGGCTGGCAGTGAGAACTCCAAACTAAAGATTAACTTATTATTAACTTCCTTTTATGTTTGTTTATGAAATACAAATGGAACAAAATGGTTGACTGTACATAAAGTTTCTCCTTGAACGTTTTCCTCCTTGAGATGGTAATAATGGAAATGTCCAGTTTCTGGATTGTGACAGAAAAACATCTATTTCAAGGACACTGGAATGAAGTTATAAGTCTGCGTTTTAAAATGCAATCTGGATTTGGCACAGAAGATCTTAGACAGAAACCTCCTGCTAAGATGATGAGATTTACAGATTTAAGATTCAGTGATCATGCAAAGAGTTTAATAATTCTGCTGATATGAGTGTTAAGGGAAGAAATTAAAATGAACTGAATTGGTGATTCATTTTGGTTATGCTCTGGGGAAAGACCAGACATTTTCCGATAATTAATTATCTAATTTAAAACCTCCTTGTTTCTTGGCTGAAGTAAGAATCTAGATATTTTGTAAAATAAAGCAACTGATCTTTAAAACTAATGGGAAGTGCAGTTATATTTTTCAAAAAGGCTGTAGGCTCTTCAGTTCATGGGGCTCGGCTTCAAGGAATTAGTTTTGAGCAAATTAGCCAGTAGAAGAAGATACCTTGGACTGATTAATTAATAAAGGCTATGTATAAACAGAGATCATCAGTATGGCAGTCTGCATAAGGGGAAAAAAATGTGCATGAATTGCACAGTATTGATTACTGACCATTAGTTGTGTATTGTGTGTCTCTTAGTTACATATCAAATGTTTCTTTTACTTGAAAAATGAATAAATGTAGCTTGAATAAGCTGAGCAGTTCTAGAAAGTTTTCATCACCTTTGACTGCCTTCATTGCAAGCAGAGAGTGCCCAGTATTATTTAGAATAAAAAAGATACAATCTTGCAATGCTGTGGATGCTGAAAATGTATTCTGAAATGTAAACATTTTGCTGTTTTTCATGAAAGTCATCAACCTAGAATTATATTCAGTGTCAATATTCAAATTCCTGTAGTTTCCTCTAGTACTACAGGGAATATCTCTCAGCCAAATTGTACCACTGTGAGAACCCTGATTTAAGGGTGTCCTTTCCAGTGTTAACTTTTTCATTACAATTCTGAAATGGTGCCAGTGATGCTGATATGGTACTGGTGTCATAATGTGTGGAGGATGCTTAATATCTTTGACAAAAAAGTTGCTGATTTCTGTTATTCCTATTTAGTGCATTTGGCTGCAGTAATAAGATGACTGTGGTTTATTTTCAAGCCATTGGCTTGATTTCCAGTTGTGCTACTGCCATACTACTGTTACTGTAATTTCAAGTCTAGTGCATGAAATTGCTTCTCAAATATTATGGTTGATAATTGGGCTAGGCGGTACTTTTCTGTTTTTGCAAGAAACTGTATTGAGTTGCAGTAGAGCCAGTGGCATGGTAAAAGTTTTCATGGCTGGTTTTTAAAGATCATTGTTAAGTAAATCTGTATTGTTGGTTTTAAATATCTCTACTCTCACAGTCACTAGGGATACACAAGCTGGCACCACTGCATTGCATATAGCCAACTGTACGAGGAAATGAATACCAAAACATTGCAGCCTAAAAATAAGAGAAAATGCTGGCGAAACATAGGTGGTTGCTTAATGAAGTATGAGACAGCAATGGTCAAAGTGGCTATAGTGCTGGTCTGCTGGGACTAAAGAAGAGTGTAATAGTATGACAAGAATTGTTTTAAGGACACATTCAGAGAAAATGAAAGGCAGCTTTGTTGAACTTCTGGGAGAAAAAGAAATAAATAGTTGCAAGGCTACAGGGTAGTGTGGAAGAGAATGAAAAGCAAGTTGATTTGAAGATGACTTCTTGAATACATGGTAGGTTCAGCTAGACTTCTCGTTACTGAGTAAGAGATGATATGTTGGAAGGATCCTTTGAAAATACTGAGTAGTGACATATGTTAGATGTGATAGGAAAAGGTGAGAAAATGGAGTAATGATCTAGTTATAGCAAAATGCTTGTGTAATACTTCACAGTAGTATTCAGAAAGTCATCATCTATTCCATTTCTGAAAGCACAAGTGAAAGATGACAAATCAATACAAATTCAAGCAAATGAGAACTTGTGATAATTAGCTGTGCCAGTGGATTGGAAAGGCTGTGTTTTAAGGATGCAATTAAAGGAAAAATTCAGCAGAATGTCAGCCAGTAATGATCCCCAGTTTCTCCCTTTTTAGAATCAAACGGTGAGCAAAGAAAGTGATCAGTATTGCAGTATTCTTGCTTGTACAGTATACACTTTTGTAATAGGAGATTATTCACATAAAGTGAAGCAGTAGAGGTATCTGAAGACTTTGAGGGAGTACTTTACTTGTTAGTTAAGCTGACGGAATGAAATAGAAATTTAAACAAGCGGTGATGAACTTGTAGTAGAGATTTTGATGGGGGAAAAAGAAAATTGTATTCATTTGAGTCTTAATCCCTAGTGGTTTTTTTTTTTAAAGGAAAAGAGTATGCTGGAAAGTCACTCGGAAGGATTCCACTATTTAAGGAACTTGGGAAATAGCTCCCATACCCATGTGCATATACAGGAATTACAGGTTGAAGATGTGAGATCCTTATACTCTCCATCCAAGGAAATGAAATCCAGGTGCCTTGGTCTGGTGTGCTTCAAATTTATCCAAACTTATCTGAATAATTAGGGGACTGCAGCCTTGGACAAAGTCATGCAGTCAATGGAGACCATTTCAGATTTAGGTCATGAAGTCCAAGGTATTTGTTAGATATTGTGGCCAAAAAAACACACAGTCAATACAAATAATATTATATTAAACAAAACTGAAAAGTTGGATAACTTTTTTTTTGCCAGTATCATCAGCCTTTAAAAAAAAAAAGAAAGAAAGAAAAAAAAGAAAAAAGCAATTTGATGGATGGTTAAATTGTATTGACTTTCAGAAAATTGTTTATCTCAGGCAGTACCTGAAATTTTTAGATGGCCATGTGTAATGATTCAATCAACTCATTATGTACTATAACATCGTTCAAGAGAAAAAGAGAGAAATGTGATACTGTGTCACATAGCATTATTCAGGTCCGACTTACCAGTTCTGTTTGATATCTTTATTGATTATGTGGATGAAGGAACTTAGTGCAGCCTGAGTACGTTTGCAGATAACAAGCCGGGAGGAAGTGTTAGCCTGAGAGTAGGAAGCCTCCATGGGATCTGGATTGGCTGAATAGAATCATTAAGAATAGAATCATTAATACCACCAGTATTGCTCACTAAACCATGTCCCTAAGTACTACATCTACCCATTCCCATACCTCCAGGGATGGTGACTCCATCATCTGAGCAGCCTGTTCCAATACCTCACCACTCTTTCTGAGTAGTAGTCTTCCCAGTATCCAATCTGAACCTCCCCTGGCACAACTTGAGGCCATTGCATCTCATCTTATTGCTGTTACCTGGGAGAAGAGGTTGAACCCCACCTCACTGCAGCCTCCTTTCAGGTAGTTGCAGAGAGTAATAAGGTCCGCTCTGAGCCTCCTCTTCTCCAGACCAAAGAATGCCTGCTCCCTCAGCCACTCCTCGTAAGACTTGTGTTCCAGACCCTTCACCACTTTCTTGTGCTTCTCTGGACACACTTCAGGGAGACAGTATCTTTTTTTTAGTCAGTGAACACAGTACTTGAGTTGCAACCTCACCAGAGCTGAATACAGGAAGACAATCATTTCCATGGTCCTGCTGGCTGCACTATTTCTGATACAAACCAGGATGCTGTTGGCCTTCTTGATCACCCGGGCACACCACTGGCTCATGTTCAGCCAAGCATCAACCAGCACATCTGTATCCTTTTCTTCCATGAAGCTTTCCAGCCACTCTGCCTCAATTATGTGGTGTTGCATGGGGTTGTTGTATTCTTTTTCAACCTTCAGTTTAAAAATATTTTAGATATTTTGTGCTTAAAAAGTATTAAAAAAGCAATGTAAATTAATGCTTAAAAATAATGGAGCATTGAGGAAGAGAGAAAGTTCTTACACTATATCTCCAGTCTGCACAAACTAAAAAAGAGATTGCATGTTCAAATAACTGTACATGAACTTAGTCATGAAACAGTTGAAATCAGGTTTTCTTTAATTTAAAAATGAAAAAACCTGGCAGTAAGCTGTAGCTAGAAGTCAACTAGGTGAACGATTTATACTTCTGTTACCTGGCTTTTTAGGGAATGAGTGTTAAGGAGACCTGATTGAAACTCAACAGTCTTTCCTTATTATGAAGCTTGTAAAATCTCAGATTGCTAGAAGATTTTCAGTGGATGTTATTTACTGTGAGAACAAAACAAGACAGATCTTGCATAGTTTAATGCTTTTATTCAGACCTACTGGAAGAAAAAATGGCAGACACCTTTGCAGAAGTGTAGGTGATTGCAGATGATAAGAGAAGGTTAACTGCAGAAATACAAGTAATGAAGGTTATTTAAGCTTTTGTCTCTGTTGCCTTCTGTCAGCAGTTGGTGTTTTCTGAAGGAGTGCTGTTTGCCTCTGTTTGAAAGCAGGGAAGCAGTTTTTAGGCATCTTTGAACTGCCCCTATTTCTAACAGCTGAAATACTGGCCCTAGGTTTTTCACAACAATCAGAACACTGAAGGCTGCTCCATCCCTCTGTTTTCTTTTAGGAGTATGAATTGTGCAAAGCTTTGGTTGTTGCATGAATTATGACTAGTCCACGTAAGAAAGTAATGTTTTCCTATCACTTCCCATGGCCATTTATACTCAAGAGTTTGTTAGCATCCATTTAGCTCATGGATAATAATTTTTAAAAAAGCAAACACATTCTGTGTTAAAAGGTAATCTGAAGAAAAGAGACTGGAATAGGTTGAGTAGGTAGAACAGGAAGCTATAAAGTAGTAGAGCCAAGATGTGCTTGAGTATGAGAATATTATGAACTTGTACTGTATCAGTAGTATTTCAAGTATCTAGACATGGTATTTACTAGTATCAGTTTGCCTGGGAAATTGCCTGCTTGAGCTTTGTTCCCTTGAGGTGTGTAGTTTTTTCTTTACTTGCTTTTCACTCTTCTAATAAAAGAAGGTCACAGATGTATTTCCATTTAGCATTGGATATGAGTAGTCCTGTGGCATGTCATAAACCTTCTGAATTTTAATTTTTGCATGATAAAAACTTATTTTAATAGTGAAAAGAAACTTAAGAAAATATTTATTTATTTATAAATCAATTCAGGTGAATTCTGCAGCTGCTTAATGGGGTGACTGAGCAAGATGGAACAAACTCTCTTTGAGGTCTTGTGTAGTTTTAAGTTCATTAATGTTGGAAGGATACTGCCAGTGTCTGTGTGAGTAGGTTGCACCTATTTGTGGTGGAGGTCGTATTCCACCAAGGTCTTTAGAATGACCTTTTAGATGAGGTAATTAAAAGGAAGATGTCAGGAAGAAGGCATCTATGCAGGTTATGAGAGCATACGTAGATGCAGCATCCTTCTCACACTAACCTGGAAACCGTCTTCTCCTCTATTGAACTGTCATGCTGTTTTGGTTTTGTTTGCTTTCCTCAACATCAGAAATGGTATTGTGTTCCCATGGCTTGTTTGCAGAAGAATCAGGAAAGTGTTCATAAGAATTTCAGTAAAATTAGTGAAACACTGTACTTGAATGAAGAGGAGAGGAATGTAACCTTTGACAAATACGAACAAATGATTTCTCCTGTTTCTTTTGAATTTCTACTGTTTATTGTTTGTTCCTTAGAGTTTGTTTGTTTTCCCCAGTAACCGAAATTGTAAAATCCAGTTTTTAAAAGGATGGTTTTAAGATCAGTGCATGAAGGGATTGTTTCCTGGTTACCAAGACCAACAGGTTTCAAAAGCAAGTGCTTCAAAGTCAGAAGTTTTAAACATAGTCTATTGTTGACACCTATGCTAGAATTATATTTAAGCTATTTCCCAAGAAATAGCTTAGAAGAAGAACAGAAGAAGCTGTCATTAGCTTCTTAAGTACTGAAGTTCTTAGGAGTAAGGAAGTAAATCATACTGATTACAGGCTTCGGTTAAACAGAAATAGTAATTTTCTGCACTAGAATTGCATGCATTTTTCATTTAAAAATAATTAGATGTATATAGTGAATCAGCTTAAAATTTCCAATTAAAACTACTGAGCAATATAATAGAAGAACTTCCTGAAGCAAATGAAATTCCAGACTTCTGTAACTATCTTCAGAATAAAATGAATATATATAATGCGTATGATTTTTATTTTTTTATTTTTTTGCAACAGATGAAGTTGTTGCTCTTCATGAAAGGCAGAGAACAAAGAAAAGATGTGCTTACATTAGATGAGCCGTAGGAACTGGATATTTCCTGGACATTGTGGGTAGTTGTCAGAAGTGCGGTTGCTCAGTTGGGTGTTCATGATTATCAAGGTATTTCAGATACCGTGGTAAGTAATAGAAGCCTAATAAAATAATGAAAACCACAGTGTGTTTAATTCTGTAGGGAAATGCATACATTCCTTCTTATGTTTGTACATAAGCACCCAGTCATTTCCCCCTTCTGTTTCCTTGGATGGAAACTGGATTTTTGGCTGCTGTTCGGCAGGGACTTACGAACTCGGCAGTATTCTGTATTTACAGTTCTGTGGCTATCTGAAGAGGGAATTATGTGTTTCCTTTCACCAGTAATGCCACGAGAGGATTTAAATTATCTGGCGCAATTTTAGTCAGTGACTATTCCAACAGAAAAGCCTGAGAAGAGCAGAATCATCAAAATGATAGACTAGGGTAGATAAGTCAAAGGGGAAAAGAGAACCATGTAGATAATAGTAACACCATCTTAAACATTTAAACAGGAAGTCAAATGCTTCATGAAAGATTCAATCGTTGGATTCTTTTTTTTTTTTTTTTTTTAACCTCAGCTGTATGTTACAAATGTATATGATTGGAAGTAATGCTAAGTATCTTGAGGAAAAGAAAGGAAACCACCTCCAAATGAGTCCAAGTAAATCTGATATGTTTGTACGTAAGAAACAAAGGATGTATTCTCTATATCTGTTAGTAGATCAGGAATGAGCTAGTGGGGGCTGAAGTTTATGCAGTTTTTATAGATTTTATGAAGATTAAAGACATTTTTCTTGTTCATTTGGCTTACAGACTTGCACTGAAAACTGTCTCTTACCTGAATAAAAATCAGCTCTAATGAAGAGCTAGTTAAAGTTTTGGAACATCCTGCATTTGATTTGAAGTATTCAGACCATGATAATTGATATAAATGCCATTTTCCTAGCTGAAAATCGTATCCCAGGATTGGAACATTTCATATTTGGGAATACGCCTTGTTCTACATTTGTAATGTGTTTAGCCTGGTGAAGACCGTGTTCATTACCAGTAGAGGATTTAGACCATTACCCAGAATGGTAGAAACAGAATTCAGAAACCATCAATTGGCACTCAGTGGCCTATTTAGGCCATATATGTGCATACGCTTTGCGGGTCTTTGTTGCATACATAAAACTAAGAGATTAACTTTCAAAAAGTGTTTCTTGAATCTACTTAACACAAGTTGCACCTCTTCTTGACTGGTAAGGCTGCTGCCTTTTGCAGTTCACAGCTTCTTGTTCAGCCACTGGATGACAAAAGGATGGGTTTGAATGAGGCTGATACAAGCCGCATAGGTATGTAAAACTGCTAGGGAAATAAACAGAATCTTGAAAGACTTTCTTGAAGGTCTGCACGGTTGAGACTTATGACTTAATGACTATGATACAAATTTCCAGGTAGAGCTGATACTGGGGGCTGCTTCAGTGAAGTGCACGCAGTGTAGCACCATGTTGCATAGTGACACATCTGCAGTCAAGGAATAGCACTGTACCAACACAGTGCACACCTGTGTCCACGCAGCTCTATGTGCTGTGTGAGTTCTTTTACCTTCAGGGAAATGTGAGCTCCTCTTTACAGCACAGGTGTGCTCAAGATAGCGTGCTTAAATTTTTTTTTTGCCCAATGGAAACAGGAAAATAAAGTGGGAAGTATAAATAGCGTTTCCCATATCCTAACTTTAACTCCTGGCTTGATTTAACAGCCATTGGGCAATTATTTAACTGTATTTATTGTGCTCTTTGAATTATGTTCAGCTTGCCTGTTAATTAGCCAACCATATGGAAGATGGCAGTACTGCTGTAGGATCAGTTACATCTGCAGACAGTCTGTGTGGAGCAGGTTATTCCTTCAAAGTGGAGAGAGCTGAACTCTCATAGCACACACAAGGAAGCTTTAGAGGCAATCAGTTTTCTTTGGATTGCTTTATTACATTATTTTTTGTATACACAGTATGTATTGCCTGATTCAAGTAGGAAAACACCTTTAACCACATCCCAGTATATGCTGCAAGCACTTTGCCCCTCTGTTGCATTGGTCCAGCACTGCTGGAGCAGTGGCTGAGGGTGCTAAGCACTGGTTGTGCCAAAGGCAAATTGCTCATCCCTGGAGCAAAGCTGCAATGCAGAAGAAACAGGGTTCTGTCATCTGCAAAAAGCATCCCTATGTTGCTCCTTGCTTGGGGCTCTGCCTGAAGGCACAGACCAGCACCGGGACTGTGTATTTTCTACTATCTTCTGTCTTGTCCCTTTCCTTTCTTTTTTCCTAGTTTGTTTTCCTTCCTTTTTTCACCACATAAACACAAACATCCATAGTTTAGTAATTAAATATGGTGGATGTTTGCTGGGACAGAAGCATGTGGAATAGCATCCTGGGAGAAAATTTGAAAGCTGCCCTTTGCCAAGTGCTTAGAAGTTGTGAATCAGCAGGAGGCAGGGACTGTCATAAAAAGAGATCACCAGGATGTTTCATCTGTGTAAAATCAGAGAAGCTTGCCATATTATCGAGCAGCCAAGTGTCTTTTGTTAATTCTTACCCGGTTTTGCTATGCATTCTGTACTTAGAAACCCGACCAGAATAAAAAAAACAACACCAAAATCTAAATGTCACCATCCGTTTCTGTGTGGGAAAAATTACAGTTTTCATGTTCTTTTGAATTGTTCAATTAATAAAGTCTTTTCTTCTCCATTTTACAGCCATTTTTATAATTATGAAAAATTTCATATTTTACTGTGGATTAGCTTTTTCGTTTAGGAAAAAAATACTATGATAACAGCATTTAAAATTATTTGGTTTTTCATAGTGAAGTAAGGTTTGTGTTTTTGTGAATATATAAGACTCAGCAGTTGCTGCCCTTCCACTAAACTGATATCACTCAAAGGTTAAGATGTCAAAAAATGAGAATAGTTAAGTACTCGGAGTGCTTCTCACACATTTCTTTAGTCATGTGGGAATAGGCAGAATAAAGTAGACACTCATAGAGAGTACCACTTTGGGACTTCCATTTTATGTGATAGAAATCTGGGACCAAATTTTATTTGTTCCAGTTAATCATGTCTGAAGCAGTGGTGTTATTTTAGAAATACTAGTTGAACACTGTGGGGGTTAAAGTGGTTGGTTTTGGAAATGTAAACCCTCTAAACTTTACTATATAGGTTATATATAGTAGTTCAGGTAGTTATGACTGATTCCACATGGAAGATTTAATTATTTTAGGGGGTTTGATATGTGTGTGGAGGATGTTATGGAAGTGACAGTCTGTTTGGACCACTGCGTTCAACAACAGCCTTCATGTCAAACTTTGTTAGAAAGTCTTTAAAAGCCATTTCTATGCTGCGGGCTTTCTGTCATTTTGTTTGAGAAGAATTAAATTACTCTGAGAACTAGAATTTTAGGAAGAACTCAAAATGCTTTGATTTCAGTTACTTCGTCATCAGTCCTTAAACGAAAGTGTTTGTGTAAGTCTTGTGTGACATTTAAGTAGCAGCACATATGTCAGTACTTCTGTTCCTCAGTAATGGGTATGTTATTGGCTAGCTGTGTTCTCCATATTGAGACTAGGCATGTGCCAACAAATGTGAATGGATGCTTCTGGTCAGAATGAACTCTCAAAGATTAGGAAGGAAAAAAAACAAAACAACAACAACAACTGGAAATGTATTTAATTATGCTGTTTAGAGATTCAGAACAAATAAGCCATAGCATTGTAAGGACTTTGAGATCAATAACTCTGTGAGGAATGTAGCACTTGCATTGGATATTTTTGATTGTTATGTGGCTGCCTGTTAATCAAGTCATTGTTTTGTATCATCAGTATCAATAACGCTGCCTGAGAATAGGAGGTTTGAAAGTCTTTCTTCACATAGAATCACAGAGTGGTTTGGGTTGGAAGGGACCTTTAAGACCATCTAGTTCCAATTCCTCTGCCATAGGCAGGGACACCTCCCTCTAGTTGCTCAAATGAAACATATAAGGCAGTATCCTGTTCTCCAAAATGCTGAACCATGTTGGTTGGACTTCACAATCCTAAGGGTTGTTTCCAACCCAAATGACTCTGGTTTAGAACACAGAATAAATAGAAGATATAAAAAATGCGTGTTTATGGCTTCTGGTTCCAGATCAGAGTTTCTCAGATCTGAAGCAAAATGATGAGCTAGTGTAGACTTGTTATTTTTCCCAATATATGTTTGACATATATTAGGTATCATTTGCTCTGTCTGATATAAGAGAAACAGAGTCCTGTCTTTTACTTAATTTTGTTCAAATATGCAAGAACTGGTATTCCAACTGCTTCTGAGTTTGATACTAATAATCATTAAAGTAATTTGCAAACACCTTTTCCAGTTCTCAGATTTTTATGTACTGATACTTCAGAAATGTAGGGAATGGACATCAGGAATGGACAATGGTTGAAACCAACAGTAATGTGATTTGCTCTCAGTGTTGGTTGAGCTAATTTTCACATATGTGGTAAGCTCTCAGCTCCTCTGTGCCTGGTTTAAATCACTTTCTTTTAGTGACCATGACTGTATATAATGATCCAGATAAGAGCTCACGAGATCTTACAGAACAGTATTTTGTTCTGCATATCTACCAGAAATACATCATCTAATACATCCTTAATATGCTGCTTGCCTTTTTCAGGGAGTGAGGATCATACGACTGATGAGATATTTGAGCTCACAGCTCAGGAGCTTCTGTTAATCCCTAGACACTGAGACCTGTCATGTTGTTCCAGTAAAGCCCATTCTGTCTCTTATTTCATTCCCCGAGTTCATACAGTTATTCCTCTGCCACAACAATCTGCCTCAGTATAGATAACATTCTCCAGCTTCATATCACCAGCATGATTGCTAATGGAAGTACTAAAAGACTTATTCTGAGACATGTCACAGAATCACAGAACCGTAGGGGTTGGAAGGGACCTCCAGAGATCATCGAGTCCAACCCCCCTGCCAAAGCAGGTTCCCTACAGCAGGTCGCACAGGTCCTGTCTCCACACACTGCTGACAAGAGTCTGGCCTCGCCACTTTGCCCCCCACACCTTAGATATTTATCAGGTCCCCTCTCAGTCTTCTTTTCTCAAGGCTCAACAGACCCAGTTCAGCCTTTCTTCATAGGGGAGATGCTCCAGGCCCTTCACCATCTTTGTGGCCCTCCGCTGGACTCTTTCCAAGAGATAGCTGACTTTTTGGTACTGGGGAGCCCAGTACAAAACACAGTAGTCCAGATGAGGCCTTACCAGGGCAGAGCAGAGGGGGAGGATCACCTCCCTCAACCTGCTGGCCATGCTTTTTTTAATGCACCCCAGAATGCCATTGGCCTTTTTGGCCACGAGGGCACACTGTTGGCTCATGGCCAACCTGTTGTCCACCAGGAAGGACACCCAGGTCCCTCTCTGCAGAGCTCCTCTCCGGCAGGTCATCCCCCAACCTGTACTGGTGCATGCAATTATTCCTCCCTAAGTGCAAGACTCCACTTGCTTTTGTTAAACCTCATCCGGTTTCTTACTGCCCAGCTCTCCAGCCTGTCCAGGTCTCTCTGAATGGCAGCACAGTGATCAGACGTGTAAGCTCCCAACTTCGTATCATCAGCCAACTTTCTGAGGGTGGCTGCTATCCCCTTGTCAAGGTCATTGATGAAGATGTTGAACAAGACCGGACCCAGCACCAACCCCTGGGGAACACCGCTAGTTGCAGGTCTCCAACCAGACTCTGCACCGCCAATGACAACCCTCTGTGCTTTGCCAGTCAGCCAGTTCTCAACCCACCTCACTGTCCACTCATCTATCCCACACTTCCTCAGCTTTGTTATAAGGATGCTGTGGGAGACAGTATCACATGCCTTGCTGAAATCAAGGTAGACTACATCCACTGCTCTCCCCCCATCCACCCAGCCAGTGACAACGTCATAGAAGGCTACCAGGCTGGTTGAGCATGACTTCCCCCTGATGAACCCATGCTGACTACTCCTGATTAACCTCCTTTTCTTCCAATTGTCTGGAGATGGCATCCAGCACAAGCTGTTCCATCACCTTTTCAGGGACAAAGGGGAGGCTGACTTGCTTGTAATTACCTAATATTCCTTCTTGCCCTTTTTGAAGACAGGAGTGACATTGGCTATCCTCCAGTCTTCAGGCACTTCCCCCATTCTCCAAGACCTCTCAAAGATGATAGAGAGCGGTTCAGCAATCACCTCTGCCAGCTCCCTCAGCACCTGTGGATGCACCCCATCGGGTCCCATGGATTTATGAACATTGGTGTTGCCTAGGCTCTCACCTCTTCCCTGATTAAAGGGAAGTCTTCCATTCCCCAGACCCTCTCACTAATCTCCAGGGTCTGGGATTCCTGAAGGAGAGCTTTTTCACTGAAGATAGAAGCAAAGAAGGCATTCAGTATCTCTGCCTTCTTAGCATCCCCCATTACCAGAACATCCTCCTCACTTAGTAGGGGACCTACATTCTCCCTAGTCTTCCTATTACTGTTAACATACTTTAAAAAGCCTTTTTTATTATCCTTTATCACTTTTGCCAGATTCAATTCCAGGCAGGCTTTAGCCTTCCTCGTCGCATCCCTGCAGGCCCTGACAACATTTCTATATTCTTCCCAAGTGGTCAGACCCTTCTTCCACATTTCATGGACATTTTTCTTCGCTTTGAGTTTGTGCATGAGCTCCTTGCTCATCCACACAGGTCTGCTGCCACCCTTCCCTGATTTCTTGCTCACAGGGACGCACTGATCCTGAGCTTGGAAGAAGAGATGTTTAAATGCTGACCAGCTCTCACAGGCCCTCTTACCCTCTAACACCCTAGCCCACAGGATAGCTCCAAGTAGGTCCTGGAAGAGATCAAAGTTGGCTTTCCCAAAGTCCAGGGTAACAATCCTACTTTCTGCTTTGCTTCTTCCACTCAGGATCTTGAGCTCCACCATCTCGTGGTCACTACAACCCAAGCTGCCCTCGACGTTTACTTCCTTAACAAGTCCTTCCTTTCTAGTGAGAATAAGCTCCAGTAACACCCCTCCCCTCGTCGGTTCCTCCACCACCTGCATCAGAAAGTTGTCTTCAACACATTGCAAGAACCGTCTGGACCGCACATGCCTGGCCACGTTGCTCATCCAGCAAATATCTGCATAATTGAAGACCCCATAAGCACCAGCACCTGGGATCGTGACGCTACTTCAGTTGCTTATGGAAGGCCTCATCAACCTCCTCCTCCTGATCAGGGGGCCTGTAGTACACACCCACAACAGTGTCACCCTTACCAGCCTGCCCCTTGATTCTCACCCACAAGCTCTCCACTGCTTCATCACTCTCCCCCAGGTGGAGTTCAATACATTCTAGCTTGCTCTCTCACATAAAGAGCAACTCCACCACCCCACCTTGCCAGTCAATCTTTCCAAAAAAGCACATAGCCCTCCATGACAACATTGCAGTCATGTGAGCTGTCCCACCACGTCTCCGTGATCGCAGTGAGATCATGGCCTTGCGACCGCATGCAGATCTCCAACTCTTCCTGTTTATTTCCCATACTGCACGCATTAGTGTACAGACACTTTAGGGGAGCAGCTTCCCCCCGCTCCTCTCCATCCCTTTGAACTCCACCGTCTTCACCCATCAAGCTCTGTTTTGAGACTTGAACTACCCACTCAACCCCGGTGGCCCTCATTTTGTCCCCTTCCCCCTTCATACTTAGTTTAAAGACCTTTCAATAAGTCCCGCCAATTCCTTGGCTAGGATCCTCTTACCCCTTGGAGACAGGCTACTTCCATCTGCAGCCATCATACCAGGTGCCAAGTGAATTGCCCCATGGTCAAAAAAACCCCAAAATTCCTGTGTTTGCACCAACTTCTAAGCCATTTATTTATGAGGTGGGTTTTTTGGATCCTCTCAATATCCTTCTCTGCCACTGAAGGTACAGAAGAAAAAAACACCTGCGCACCTGTTCCTTCAACTACCTGCCCCAGTCCCCTGAAGTCTTTCTTGATAGTCCTCAGGCTTTTCTCAGTGACTTCATCACTGGCAGCCTGAACTATCAAAAGAGGAAAATAATCAGAGGGGCGGATCAGACTAGCAAGTTTTCTAGAAATATCCCTGACCTGGGCCCCAGGGAGGCAGCACACCTCCCTACAGGTAGGGGCAGGCTGACATACTTGGCTCTCAGTTCCTCTCAGAAGGGAGTCAACTATCACCATCACCCTCCTTTCTTACTGGAGGAGGCAGCCTTTAAGCATGGAGCTGACTGCCTCTTTTTAGAAAAGCTTGGAGAAGGCAGTCCTCCCACCTCATCATCAGCCACCTCACCCTCCAGTTTCAGGGTTTCAAACCTATTACATAGAGGCACTTGGGGAAGCAAGGTAGGTCAGGATGGAGGTTACCCAAGTCACTGAGCTGGGACCTGCTGCCATTCCTCCTCTCCTCTCAAGTTGGCTCTCTCAGTTTGACTATGGCAAGGGAGAGGGTCTACCGCAGTCTGGGGCATGCAATCTCTGCGCCTTTCTCACAGGGAGTTACACCACCAGTCCATCTCACTCTCGCACTCTCAGATGGTTCTTAATCTCTCTACCTCCTCCCTAAGCTCCACCAGCAGACTGAGCAGCTCGTCCACCTGCTCACAGCTCGTCCACCTGCTCACAGCTCATGGAAGTGACATCCTTCCCAGCCTCTCCCAGCAGCAGCAGGCTCTGGCACTCCCTGCAGCCAGAGACCTGAACTGCCACATTTCTGGGCAGGCCCTCCGTCTGGGTAGCCACAGTCTTCTTGAGGCAAGCCTGCTGTCTGGTAGAGACCATGTTTGAAGCTGTAGCCTCAGGATCTATTAGTAGAACTGGTCTTGTGAGCAAAGACAACACCACTGCCACAAGACCCACCTCCCACACCTACAGCAGCAGTAATGTATGAGCAGTGTGGGCTGTGCTCACACTCAGGCTTCCCTCCCTGTAATCAGTGTTATCAGTGTCTCAGAAGCAGTGCCTGTCTTTGCTGGAGTTGCTTTTTGCAGCATGCTCATTATCCACATGAAGTCCATACTCACGTTTCCTGTGCTAATGATGCTGACAGGAGGCCCTGCTAACACCAAGGTGGTGAATACGATTCCTCCAGCACATTGCATAAAGAGTAGCAATTACAATTAAATTATATGGAGAACAAGGGTATAGATAGCCTGTTATGGTAATGATGCATTTCTCAGTCTGTCGTGAAGGTGATGCTTTCAGATGTGCATTAGACTCATAACAATTTCATTGCATACAATCTTGAGTCTAAAAAAATGTCATTTCTAATTAATCTAGAATACACAGGCAGGATGTATGTTATTGTGGATTTTGGCTTAGCTCTGGTGGATGAAGTTAGTGCAAGGAGAAACTGAGGGTTGCTGATTGCTTTGGAACAGCCAGTAGCCACAACAATTTTCTAAGCTAGCGAATTGGTAGGAGAAAAAAAAGAGTAGTTCAAACATGCCCATAAGTGCTATTTTTGTCTACATTTTGTCAGGGAATGTTATTAATACAATCGATATTAGCATAATAAAAGAGCGGTTTTGAAGGGGAGTTCAAGGCAGTGACACGGCAACCTATCTTTTCAATCTTCAGCTCACTTTATTTTTAGCTTTATCTATCAGTTTGTTGTTTAGAGAAGAAAAAGCTGTGGTTGAGGAGAAGGAAAGAACAATAACTTTTCTTTGCCAAGTGGAAGAATAAAGAAATTAATGTAGAAGCTGGCTGCAAGTGCTGTAAAAGACATCAGTTGTTTGAAAAAGAACTTAGGGGAAGTGTCAGATGCTTACCAATCCTTCCTGAGATCATTTTGAGGCTCCTTTTTGGGCAATAATAGAATAGGAAGTCTCAATTGTATTTCACTAACCGCTCTGTCTTTTAAAAAGACATTTGTTTAGCACAGATGTTATCTAAACTACCTTGTTTGTAGCATTTTCCATCACTCATTAGCAATGTGTATCTCATTCAGTTAATCCTTTCTTATTTCCTTGCCTGCTCCTTATGTCTTCAGCAGACTTGCAATATATTGTTGAACTTCAGGTTAAGCTTTGTTGCTCTTTTTACTAGTATTTCTTCTTTTATTCCTCGTGATAATTTTTTTGTTGGTTATGTCAGCAACTAAACTAAACAATGCAGGTGCCTACAGAATGTACATAGTCTAAACAGGTAGCCTTTGCACTTTATAGACTGATGTCAATACTGAATATAATTCATATACTGTAAACAGTTTTGCTGATCTCAGGGACCTCTTAGTAAGATTTTCAAATGTCAGGAAACTGCTTTCAGGTGCTTAACATAATCTACTATAAGAAGTAGTCCCTTACACCTTTTATTCCTTCATGCATTGTAAAAGTTCTGAATAAATCAAAATTAAATACTCATTTTTGTACTTCAGGCAAATACAGTTTTTAATATCCTATGTAGATCTTAGAGCTTTAGAAGAAGAACAGAAAACAGCAAAATGCCCACAACACGTTGGATATCCCACATTCTTTTTTAAAATCCCTAACTTGTGTTAGCATTTGTGTGGTGTTCTTCCATTTCACCAAATGTTTTCACCTCTGTCAAAACATGTTATTAAAAAAACAAAAAAAAAAAGTGCTTTGCATTGCTGTTTTCTTTGTGCATGGAGGAGTCCACTGCTGAAGAATGAATGGCAAGTCGAAAATGCAGAATGAGCACCTACCAATGCATCTAAATAGAAAGTCTTCTAAAAGAAAAGAATAGCAATTCGTACAACAAAGCAACACATCACATTTAACAGCTATCTCTGAAAGTATTACAAGAGAACCAAAGGTATTTTGATTTACATATGTTCATTTGATGGTTCTAAGAGAAGCCCATGCCATTTATAAAAAAAAAAGAAAAAAAAAAAAAAGGGAAAACTTGGGTGGATGTCTGTGAGCATGGGAGCAGTGGCACAGAGATACATAGTCTTTGAACTGAAAAGAACTGGCATTCGGCAGTTCAGAGCATGTAAATTATAAATGTGTAAGCAAGAAATGTTGTACTATATGGCTAAATATGCTTAAATTCTCTGCAGGCTATAGAGAGTGTACTGATTAGAAATTTATTGAGGAACAGCGATTGCATTATTCTTCATTAGGATGGTAATTGTACCATTAGAAAAACAGACACGCCAAAAAAAAAACCAAGTTCATTGTCTGGGAATATCTGGGAATATCTTTGGAACACAACTTTGTATTTCGTTCACATGTATTTTGTTTGGGCATAAGTTTTGCAGTTCACGTGGTCAGAGCTTTCAAAGTACTGTGCAAAGGTATGTGTACCGGACCTCTGCTGTAGGAGTATGGTCTCTGGCTCTCCACAGCCATCTTATGGACTGCAGAAGGAAATCTCTTAACCTTATACAGGGCGCAACAGGAGTGAATCAGTGTCTATGTCATTTGCTTTTGTTGTAATTTATTAGTATGTTTTTATTTCCCTGTAGCCATTATTGTACTTCATAGAGCATGAAGCTGAAGTGTGACAGAGGGTTCAAGAAAGACAGCATTAACTCAATAAATATCCTGAGTTAGAAGAGACCCATAAGGACCATCAAGTCCAACCCCTGACTCCACACAGGACCACCCCAAATCCAGACCCAGTGTCTGAGAGCAGTGTCCAAATGCTCCTTGTACTCCAACAGCTTGGGGCCGTGCCCACTGCCTTGTGCAGCCTGTTCCATGCCCACCGCCCTCTGGTGCAGACCCTTTCCCTGACCCCAGCTGTCCCTCCCCTGACAGCTGCATGCCATTCCCTTGGGCCCTGTCTTGCAATTGCTGTAGAGCTGGTTAGTGTGTAGGCTTACATCTGCAGTCCACTCATGTCAGTTACCTACCAAATACGTAGTGTAATGTATTTTTCCTTTACTTCCACCTCCAATGTCCACTCTTCCTTTCTGTGTCCCTACATATTTGGGGGCTTTGGAAACAGTGGTGCTGTTTAATTCATGGAAGGCTTTCTATCTTCACCTGGCCTCTTATATAGTAATTCCTCAGTGGAAACAGGTTAAAAAGCAAAACAACAATTATCTTGGAAACCTCAGCTCTGGAATTTTACCTGATGAACCTGAACGCATTTGTTCTGCTAGCTGTTCAGCTTAATCATCTAGCCCATATTGCTCTCCCTGTGTAGGATTGTCTTCCAGCTGATTGTGCATTAGTACTTAATGAGGTAACTAATTTTTAAAATTTAAATCATGTGGCTGCCACTGTTCTCCTTCAGACATAGTTCCAAGGCTTGTTGTCAGGGGAAATGTTTTGAATTCAGTCTGAAAAGACTGATGGGTCAAGAAAATCAGCTTCTGGTCACTAATAAAGAGTGGGTATTAAGGTATCTTGTTCACCACTTGAGTGGTGCTTCTCAGACCATTCCTAGAGATCTGGTAACTAATCGCAGATGTTGCTTTGAGGTGGCATAGGATTCAGTTGCTTCATATAAAGACTGACAGCATATTCCCTTCCATTTAAATACCTACATCATTTCAAATACTTTTTTTTTTGGTGGATCCTGAATGTGAATAAATTACCTAGCTTTTAAAATTTGTTTTTAATTGAGCACTCAAAATAACAGTCCCTACTGTTAAGTCACACTTCTCTTGACAGAAAGTGCTCTTAAAAATTTGTGTAAATAGTTTTATAATGATGTCCTGTGAAGGGTTTCTGGAATGATAGTTACAGAGTAGACTATTGCCTTATGAAGGACAAGTTGGTCACAGGTCGGTTTCCCGGGATGGGGCTTTGGGGGGAGGATGTATGCGTGTGAAAAATGATATATAACCAGTTATTTTCACAAAACAAAAATTATCCACTCGGTGAGTTGATGCACATTTAAAAATAATTTAGTTAAATTGCATAGATCTTTTCATTCGGGAAAGCAGATAAAAACAGACCCTGGAAGTTAGAGGAGTGTGACAAGGGAAGTAAGGGTATCTGGACATCCATACCAAAGAACAGGCATTATTTATTTTTTGAAAGGAAAGCTCAAAAGAGAGGTTTGGGTTAAGAGGACTGTGTGTTTGTGTATGGGTAAGAGAAACTGGGCAAAACATGGAATAAGGGTTTTTGTTCTTTCCATTCCATCTCTGCAGGACAGGTAGCTCAAGTCTGTACAATGATTAAAATGTGTCCCTTTCACCCTTGCTCCCTCAATCCCTCAGGAAAAGGGGCTTCACTGGAATTGCAGAGGATGTGGACTGATTAGCCCAGACTGGGGAGAGGAACAGAGCTGCATGTAGAAAATAAGGACACATCTTTCTGAGGTATGCTCTGAAAAAAAGGATGAAATCATAGAATCATAGGGAGACTTAGATTGGAAGAGATCCTAAAGCCCATCAAGTGTCAACCCCCTGGCATGGGCAGGGTTGGCCTCCACCAGGTCGCCCAGAGCCCCTTCCAACCTGGCATTGAACACCTCCAGGGAGAGGGCTCCTTTTAAGTACAGTAATGGCACAATAAGGTCTCAGGGAGTCTGCACACATATCTGGGATTGCACTGACAGTGCAAGTGCAGCACACTGTCATTGGTGTCATTGTACCTCACTTTGTTCATGCAGGCCCACTTCTCAAGCCTGTCTGTGTCAACTGGATGGCATCCCTTCTTTCTATTGTATCAACTGCAGCGCTCAGCTTAATGGCATTGACAGACTTTCTGAGGGTGCACTCTATCCCAGTGTCTAATAATAAAGATATTAGTATAAAGATGAAGAGTACCAGTCCCAAGATGCACCCCTGGGGGACACTACTCATGACCAGCCTTCACCTGGACATAGAGCTACTGACCACAGTCCCCCGACTGCAGCTATCGAAGCAATTCCTCGTCCATTCTTACTTACTATATAGTCCACTGTTCCAATTTAGATCTTTCCAATTTAGAGATAAGAATATAATGTAGGACCATATCAAAGCCCTTGCAGAAGTCCAGGTAGATAACACTGGTCTTCCTTACTTTTTCTACTGATGTGGTCACTCCATCATAGAAGGTAACCAGATCAGTCAGGTATGATCTGCCCTTGATGAAGCCATGCTAGCTGTCTCAGATTACAAGCCTCCAGTTCCTCAGGTTTTCCTTTCTCCTTTTCTTGAAAATGGGAGTGATGTTTCCTTTTTTTTTTCAGTCACTAAGGACTTCATTTGAGAGCCATGACTTTACAAATATAATGAATAGTGATTTGGCAACCACTTCAATTCCTTCAAGACCCTGGGATGTATGTCATCCAGTCCTTTAAAGACTCAAGTGATCTTGAACTTGTGTTTTTCTTACAGTGGGAGGGATTTCACTCCCTCAGCCCCCACCTAGAGGTTCACACACAAGGTATGTTACGTTATTGAAGCCTGATTTCAATAATGGTCTTATCCACACATGTATGTGATGCAGAAAGGTCATGAGAGACTCCTCATGGACTGGGAGACTGATGTGATGTCCCAGATTTGCCTGCATTGGAGTCTGAAATTTGATTTCATACCTTTGACATTTACAGATTAACCTCAAAGTGTAAGAATTAAGAGACCTCAGTTCAAGGTCCTACTCCATTTCAGACTCCTTGGTGCTTTTCTTACTCCTTCTGTTCTCTTATGTTCGTATTACTCAGATAATAGGGCTTGTTCAGTAATAATAGTGCTCCCTTAGTTCTGGATGTAAATACTGTAAAAGTATTTAACATTTTCTCTTCTGCAGTACAGAGGAGCATGAGTACAGTGGTTATAGGTTCCTTCCTACATGTATCTTGTATGAATAGTATTTCCCATTGGAGTAAGAACTATAAAAAGCTGATATTTGGAAGTCTGAGAATAGTTATAACTATTCTTCTGTTAACTTTAAATTTGCCTTCTGATAGAGAATGCAATTACTTTCAGTAGCTGCAGTGGGAATCGGAGTTGAGGAATTCATTTTACAATTTAAAACAGCTTTGAGGGATAGCAGAAGGTTGTTTTCTCTTACTGAACCACTAAAGTTAATAGTAAATGGCTGCACAGAGTTAGCAGATTAATAATCGGGGATTTTAAGACTACTCAAGATTAGGAATTTATCTCTAGGCCTTTTGAGTTCTCAAATGTAATCAGTTAATTAGTTAGATGATGCCACCTTGAAGAATGTTAAAATGCATTGAGCACTGAGCTGTTCCTTCTCTCCAGTTTGCTTTCCTTCAGAAATGTGTTCTTCACTGAGTCCTTCACTCTCAGTGAGCTACATAATAATCCTAAATTTTTGAGATTATTGTAATGGTTTTTAAATACTGTTTAAAGTTATAGCTTACAGAAGTAGCTGAGTTTCAAAACAGGAAACTTTTCTTCTGTCCATGGATGAAGACATGGTTCCTGTTACTCAGTTTCCTAACCAAATTACTTCATTTTTTGAAACATTTTTTAATAAGTTTATACATCTCTTAACATTCAGCTTGACTAACTTATGTGTCTAGAAAAGAGGAGTATCAGCACAAAAATTGTAAAGGAATATACAGTTTGCAAGTAAAAGCATACGCTACAGAGGAAGAAAGTTTCCTGTTGTCTGAATGATCTTTTTGTGATCTTTCTTTGGCTGATGCTTCAGTACATGATTAAATACCTCTTCTACAATGGTAACTCCTTTTGTTATTGCACAAAGCAGTGATGAGTGTGCTTTCTTAATAATGTATCGCCTCATTCAGTAACAGGTAGTTTCAGCAGCCTTTGAGCTGTTATGCAGTGATCTCAGTGGTAATACAGGATTCTTTAGAAAATGGTGGTAACTTTCTAGTGAGTTGTTGTATGTCAGTTTGTTGGAACTTCTTTCAGTGATGGTATTTATCTTGCTTGAATATACGCAGTAAGAGCATCAGCTGAGAGAAGTAGCACAATGTCTGCTGGCATAATAGAACATACAGGTTACATATTGAGCTTACAAACTGAAGCTGCTATTTTCCCCTCATTTTTTTTGAATTGTGTAAGTGTATGAACAAGTTGTTCAAGTAAAGTGAAACATTTTTGGTCAGGACAGGGACTACAACTTTACTATGAATTCTTCCTGAATGGAAGCCCTCTCTTGCTAAGACAGACTGAAGGAGATGGGCTTGGATTAGCTTGGATAAGGGAAAACTCTGGGGTGACCTCATTGCAGCCTTTCAGTTTTCAGAGTAAACAGGAGAGAGACAGACTTTTTACATTGTTTGTTGGTGACTGGGGGGAATGTATTCAGAATGAAAGAGGAGAGATGTAGGTTATATTTAAGGAGTAAGAATTTTGCTCAGAGGGCAGTGAGGCCCTGGCACAGCTGCTCAGAGAGCTGTGGGTGCCCCATCCCTGCAGATGCTCAGGGCTGGGTTGGGTGGAGCCCTGGGCAGCCCTGTCTGGGGGTAGCAGCCTGCCCGTGGCAGGGGGTTGGAACTGGGTGACATTTAATTTCCCTTCCAACACAAATCAGAGTGAAATAAGCCATCTGTATTTTGGACACCTGTTCCTCTTCCCCACACTTATGGCTGCAATACCAAAAGCATTAAGGAATCATATGATGGTCAGAAACGCATTAATGGTGAGTGGAGAAAGAGATATATGAATAACTGAATGTGGGCTGCAATTAATCCCATCTCTTTACTTTCTTCTTTGGCTGTTATCTTTCAAAGCATTTTATGCCTCTGAAGACAGAAGAGTAGAGAAGGCATAGGAGCAATGAGGCAAGATTGGAAGGCATCAGACTTTGAGGTGAATGAAAGATGGGTGTGAATGATAACGGGCTGCAAAATAAGGATAGTATTTAAATGATTGTTCATTCTGCAAAAATGAGTTGACATCAAATGGAAGAGTTCTGTTTAAATGCAAAGTGATGGACCTACTACTTACTCCAGTGTTCAGTGCAGTGGTACTTTCTGGCAAGTTTTATTGCCATAGCTTTTCTTAGGTTCAAAACCCAATATGGATGTATTCACAGAAGAAAAAACCTTGCAGGATTTATCCTGCTATAATGTTATCTACACGTACTTGAGAAGTCTCTAATTGTAAATTCCTGGAAACTCTTAAATGTACCATCATAAAGTATTGTTATTCATTTCTTTTGTAAAATTCTGCTTTAAATTGTTGTTGTTTTTTTCCTCTGCTAAGCTACAAGGCAGTGAGACTGTTCTTATGTTTAGTTACTTGATATCTAAGGAGTCATTTTGCTGCTCCATGAAGCAGCATTTCTCAGCTTGTCCTTTGAGCTGCACTGGCTGTGCAGTCCTGGTTGGCAAGCTGGGGACATGGAATTCCACAGCCCAAACCTTTTTGAAAGATTTTTTTTTTTTTTTTCCCAGTTATTTATCCTAGAGAGGAATTATGGTTCAAAGCCTGTTTGCCTCCTAATCTCAATAGAGTGGGCTACTGTTGCATATTTGCTCCTGAAATAGAATGATTCAATTCATTGCAGGCTCATATTTGTAATATTTTTGCATGCTTCCTGAATGTGTCTGAAAATATTTATATAACAATTGTTTGAAATGACCTAATGTTGTTGTCTTTTCCTAAAAGGAAATCAAAGTAGGACACATTGGATAGCCGATACTGTCACAGTATTGTTTCTTCTTAGATAATTTTTAAAGTTCAGCTCGCAGACTGTATATTTGTTGTTGATCTAAGTTCTCACTGGTTTTGCTCATGACATCTGCTTATGACACACAATGAGCAGCAGGGATAGCAACAGGTTATAAACAGTCTGGATAACATACCCTGTTATTCCACTGTTGTAACTACCAGGTGGTTTCTCTTTTCCCTGCGATTACCTGTGTCAACTGTAGTGTACACTTTCAATAAATGAAAAAGTAGCGGTGTCTCTGATATCTTTCTCTTTGCATTTCTGATTTGCTGATCAAAATACAAAAAGCAGCCATTACTGCAAAACAAAAATGACGGGGTTTATTTTTTTTTTAATAATGTACGATGTGGTTTGGGATCATTTTTCACTTTACTAAGGAAACCACAGCAACTGCATTCCAACATGAAATTTTGTCTCAGGGTACAAACTGAAATCACTTCTGCTGTCTTGAAAGCTTTCCTGTTTTGTTTTTTTCTTTTTTTTTTCTTTTTTTTTTTTTTTGGCAGTCCAAACTATTCATGAAATTCAATTCTAATTCACAAAGTTAACCTCAAAGCATTATTTCATGAGTAAATTATCTGTTAGTCCTATATAGCTCAACAGTGTTCAGCTATGATTCCCCCAGGTTCCAGCATATATACCTTCCACGTGGCTTAAGCAACGTTGTTTTCTTCACTCACCTCATTGAATTATTTTCTTTTATTAAAGATCATCTGGAATAAAAAAAGTGGAGAGTTTCAGTCCAACAGAAAGGTTTTAACATTCGTGGATGAATGACGAAACTAGTCATCGACAGCAGGACTGCCTGCTTGAAGTGTATGAACTTCTATCTATAACTTTTTGGAGCTGTTATCGCGGACCCTGGAGGCTGCTTACTCTGTGCATTTTGTCTTACGAATTATTTTAGTGTGAAGAACACCTTTAATAATAAATGTTTCTACATTTCAGAGTTTGCAAACAATGACTTGTTAGGATTAAAGCATTATTTTAAAGCCATGTTCTCGTACTGCCTCATTTGAATGTGTCTTCCTTCACATATTTGTTAGTTACTCTACATTAACTCTGGACCTAATTTCTTCTGAATATAAGTGAGAGTGTGTGCAGAGCACTTACAGGCACAGGGAGGCTCTCCAGAAAATAAAGAACACTGTGTGCTGTAAGTACATGGGAGAGAGGAGTGACTGCATTTACATAAGTACACCTAAATAATGAAATGGATTATTTTTTAAAATGTGAGGAACCAAACACTCAGTTTTTCAAGGGAGGAAGGGAGGAAAAGATTTGGGAATATGCTGGATATGAATACGGGTGGAGTTTTCTTGATGGGGTTCGCTGCAAAGTAGATGCTGAATGAGATGTTTATGGGTCCTTCATCAGGATGCTTCATTTTTTACAAATGAAGTTGGAAATTAGTTTTGGGTGAGTCTTCTCAGGCTGTACTGTCTTGGCAGTTTTTTTCCATCTTGTGGCAATCCTTCTTTCCCACAAATCTAAACAACTCCAGAAAGTGAGTATATGCCTCTCCAGTCAATGTAAAAAAAATATCAGACAACTGCAAAAACAAAACCTTACTGCAAATGGCAGAGCTCCATCTGGATCCTCTGCATGGAAGGTGGTTTGTGTTGCTTTCTCTATCTGAGAATATAAAGATTTTTAGTTTACCTTCCCACTTAGTGGAGTTACTGAACATTTTGACTTTGTATAGGCTGAATAATTATGAGCCCATAATTATTTAACTAGTGCCACAGCAATGCTAGAAAACAGGTAGTATGCATTTTGATTATTTGATGGTGAATTAGCAGCATGCATGAAAAGTTACTACATTTTTCTCCTCTTTCTTTGTGTGCATCTGACTGTGATGAGCCTTTAGAGGCAGATTTTGAAAATCCACATGGAAAAGATAAGAGTCAAGCTAGTACAGATGTGAGATCTGAATCTGTGGCTTCATTCTTTACAAAAGAGGAGTTCTTACTTTTTTTGGAGGTACCGACAAGGAAAGCTTCTGGAAGCAACAACAACAACAACAACAACAAAACAAATTGTAAAGATGCTTGAAGACCTCTCTTTCCAACTTTTTCTGTGATTTTTACTGCATAGCTTAAATCTATTTTATCAAATCCCATGTAGTAATTTAATCAACTAAACCAAGAACTTAGCAAAACTCTTTTTCTGTACTTGCAATAATAATCTACTTCTGTTTCATTCATTTAAAAATTTGCTCTACAAGATTCAAAGTGGGTGAATAAGTATGTTATCATCAAGGGATGTGGGTAACTTCTCTGATCCAAGATGTTTGAATGTAAGGAAGGGTACTGCCACTAGGGTAGGGCTGCTGTGTGCCCTGTCTTGCTGGTGAGTTTGTAGATTCATATGTAATCATTTAGATTGGAAAAGGCCCTCAAGATCACCGAGTTCAACTGTCAACTTAAGAAGTGTAACAGTTTTTTTTATCTATTGCTAGCACATATCCTCATAAGAGAAGATGTGTTTATATCTTCACCTGGATGTCTCTTACTTAGAATATTATTAAATCATTAAGAAGTTAGTAAACACTTAGAGCAGGTTTTTAGTTGAGAACATCTTGAATTAGAAGGGACAAGGATCACTTCTGTGTGTGAACTTTTACATCAATAACTTTTAGGGATTAACCTAAAATGGGTGAAAATGCCCCCGTGTGGAGTTGTCTGGGAATACTTATTAAACTTATGTACTATTTAATGATGTTGGTCTTGCAAGTGTGGACAAACAGAGCAATAACAGAAGCAAGGGATGTGATAAAGTCTTAGAATGTCAGTGTAGTGAAAATTGCAGGAGGTTGATGCACTGTGAAAAAAGTGATAGATAAGATAATCATCAGGCAGTCTGGCTTCTTTATTAGAAAGTGGCAATCAAAATCCCATTTTATTCTGAGGTGGCAGTTCAGAGTGCAGCCATAGCTGTTAACCATTCAGATACAGGATGGATCCCTTTATCTTACTAATTTCTAAGGGATCCACAGAGCTTCACACAATTAATAAAATTTAAAAAAAAAAAAAAAACAACCCTCAAGATTTGTAGAGAAGGTGTCACTTTCAGAATGAAATGAGTAGAAGGGATGAATTTAGTCTGTTTGACTGGTCCAAGACTCATATCTGAAAGGATTTTGTGTCTAGTACGGCACAACTAGCACCACCAAAAAAAATCAATTTTAGAGTCTCTGCAAGGAAGGAAGGACTTGAGTATATATTTTCTTTGCAAAAGGAAAGATGCAAAATATAGTGAAAAATGTCATTTGCTTAGAGAAAACAGGAGAAATGGTAAATATTTAGACGCTTGAGCTGAGGTTTCCAATATAGATTTTGTGATAACCTCTAAGGCAAAGGACAAGTGTTCCTTTACAAATGTACTTCTTTCTGAAAACCCAGCAGGCAAGGGCAGAGCGAGTAATCTGAGGAAAAAGCTGTGAAAGCATTTTCTTTTCCTCCAAGGATTTTACCAATGTCTGTTTCTCTCAAATTAGATATGTAAGGATTCAGTCAGGAGTATGGAGAGATCTTACGATCTTACTCTGCACTCAATACTGTTTTTTTCCCTGTGCTGCTGAGGTCTTGTTTTTTTTCTCATCATTTTGTCTCTGGTGGCAGGAGATTCCCACACAGGATCCTAATGAACGAGATTTAAACACCATCTCTGTTGTCAGCCTGTGCCTTTTGTTTGTGTAAGCAGTGATTCTGTCTATCCCACCTGGTATTCCAGGAGGAGAAGTAGCAAGAAAGGTTGAAGCAGTCTTAATAGATACAGCAGCTAGAATTGTTTGAATGCTCATTTTCTTATACTTACTTCCCAGAATGCAAGATTTGAGTAGCTTATTGAGATCTACTATGTGGATAACAGCATTGAAGTTTCAGAATTCACTAGGATAAAGACATTCGGCATGAATGTGGGGGTGGGGGACAGAACAGGCAGCATAGTAAGGGATTACAGACTGCCAGGTGAAATCTGTTCTTCATGTGCTGACACTAACTGCAGAGCCATTGATTTGAGAAGCTTTCAGGTAAATCCTTTCTTAAGATTTTTTTCAGTTACCATTCATGAAGTTCTAATTGCACAAAGCTGAGAAATCTTCTCATCCTGAGAAGATTTCTAACAGTGCAGTTATTCAGATAATACATTTAAAAAGTGTAAGTTTCAGTGTAAGTTTGTACTCTTGGGGAGTGAGCGGTCTTTGAGCTATCACAGTAGCGTGGTCATGGCAAGTAGGGAGTTCTGTAGGGGCGGGTACAGTTCGATACATGCGTTTTCGATCGTCATGAGACTGAGTGTGTTTGTAGAAGTGGTGTCTAAATGGTATGGCTCTTAAAATCAAGGCTTAGATGTCTTTGAAGACCTATTTTGGAAGGCAAAGTCAAGTTACTGTGTATGGTGAAAAATGGTCTGATGGAAATGTGTGTTCAGCATTGAAGTTATTTTGAGAAGACTGTGACAAACAGTAGGAGCCTTTCTATGATGAGAAACTTTTTACCCTGCTGTCTTCAACACTGTCTTGCTTTCAGTTGCTAACTTTAAAGAGTGGCTGTATTAAATGATTGCTACCAGTAATTAAAATCCAGATAGATCAGCTTCTGAGCCTTGACTAGTTGTCTCTGTCTTTCTAATTTATATCCCAAAGATAAAGAGTTTAGGTAGCACTCAGCATTGTTCATTTCCATCTTTCCTCAGTCTGCTAGAAAGCTCCAGTTGGCTTAATGTGAATGGCTGCTGGGGAATGGTGGTGATACTTCAAAAATCTTACATTGACAGCTGTTAAAATGGAAAGTAGATCTGCCAGAAGATGTCAGAGACAGGATCGATATGGACAGCAGAATAAAATCTAGGAAAGCATGTAATTACATTTGTAGCCTAAAATAGACTGCAGTTTAAAAAACAAACAAACAACAACAATAACAAAAACTGACTGTAAACATTGATATTGTTTTGTCCAGGCCTCATAATGATAGAAATTAATTTGCAGAGCTAGTATTTGTAGAATGTTATTCTTGGAAAACTTGACCTCTGTCATCCTGCCATGTATTAATTTCAATCTTGATGCTGTGGTTGTTGGCATGAGATTTGAAGTTTGAGAGGGAAAGCAAGAAGCAGGCTTGTCTTGTGTGGGTCTTTTAAAACTGTTTGATATGCATACTGGTCTACCAACTGAAGAAAAGTTTTCAAATGAAGTTAAAAGAACCTAACAATGTGAAATCATCTGACTGTATTCTGCAAGATGGTTCTCTTTTGCAGATCTGAACATGGATGCCCATCTCAGTAGCTATGTTTAAAGGACTGAAATTTCTCAACATATCCCCAGTTTTCAGCTCTTATATTACAGACTGGCAATCTTCTGCCTCATTATGCCCATTTCTTAATACAGTCTTTTAACTGATCACCCATTCTCCCTGCCCCCCATCCTGCTGTTTTTTTCTCTTTCCATGGGATGGTATTGCTGATTTAAGTGACAGGCCATTGACAGAAGGACCAAAGAGAAGTGAATGATTTTGCCATCAACTATTGCTCTCCTGCTCTTTATTCAGTGAGTGTGATATGGACTAACCCTTTTTCTTCCCCTAGAGGGAACGTAGAGCGCTTTCTGGATGGCTACCTTTTCTCCTGAAGACAGAAATACTGTAACATTGACTTGTTGACTTGCTTTTATTTCTGGAGAAGTACTCTTTGAAAGATGTCCTTAACTGTACTGGAATTAGATGGTTGGGAAAAAAATCAGTGAGGGAAAGGTGGTGATTCTAATATTAATGTAATTCTAATGACACAGCAGTGGCGGAGTAACTGGATTTAGGGCACTGCTTGTAAAAATGAGTTATCCGTGCAAATATGCCGGTGTTCACAGTAGTACTACCTCGTGTTTTTTCCCTCTATTGAATATTTTTTCTGCTGTGTATAATGTTTGATTGCCTTTGAATGTTACATATCTTTGGAACTGAAGGCATATTCATACCAATGCATTAATAATTGTAGCTACATGCAATTGTGGATTATTGTGGATTTACATCTTCATGTTTGTGTTTTTTTCTTGCAAAAGGCAGGTTGAAAGAATGAAGCTAAACAGCAAGCATTTCATCAAGCTTCTTCTGGTGATTTTAATTTAGCTATACTTTGGCTAATAGTCATTTGAGGGCTATTATGAAAAGAGTAGAAACATTTACAAATGTTTTAGTGACATCACTGATAAAAACGACAGTTCAGAGGAGTGTAATTGGTTAACTTTGAAAGAGAAAGTTCCTCTATCAAGTAGTGATGTCTCAGTGCTCTTCTTGAATGCACGGTCTGGATTTCTTATGCACCCAGTCATCAACTTGCATCCAGCAGTTATTTCTAAGAAAGCAGAAAAAGTTATATCTGTAGTGTAGTCTTCAACATTGTCTAGATTTGGGTGGGTGAGATGGGGGGAAAGGCTTTTTACATAGCACCACCTGAAGACATCATTTCCCTGGCAAAAATGTCCCTGAAAAGGCAAAGAAAAGTTGCAAATTTGGAGTGACACAGCTCTGAATGGAAAGCCAGGCATGTCAGAATTCATTAAACATGAATCTGTGGATGGAGGTGCATTTCCAAGCATCCATTTTGAATCTAAGAGTTTCATTCATATTACAGTAACTTTTAAGTGGATGTTTATGACTTGCTCTTAGTGACAGAAGACCGGATTTGCTTGTGCACGCTCCTCAGTGAATTATTTAAAAAACATGTCATTCTGAGAGCTAGACAAACTCATGTGGAACTCTAAAAGCTGTTGCTCATGTTAGAAGCTTTTCTAGAAGACAGTGCTAACAATGACTAAAGCCTATGCATCAGCTAGCCTGTATTTTCTTATGGAGTTGGGGAAGTGACTGTTACTGTAGACCTTTTGTAAGGAGTTAGAAGACTTCATATTTCATCTGAAGACCTTGCCAGGCTCTTTCAGTCCTGTCCCATCTCTTCTGTAGTCACACTTGCCCTTGCAAATGGAAGGAGAGCAGACAGTGGTTGGTGCTGTGAAGCTTCATCTGCTTGTCTATATGCAATTATGGCCAAGAAACAGGAGGGACAGTGACTTATTTCCCTAGTGTAACTGAAGAGAAGCTTTTCCAAGTCTGTCCTTCCCCAAACAGAGCTGTTGCCAGTGTTTTAAAGTACAGCACTGAAAAAACACAACCACATTTGCTTGTTAGGAATCACATTTACACGTAAATTTGAAAGCATTTGAAGTTTTATCAGCCTAGGTGACATGAAGTTGTGTATACATTTAAGGAACTATTAGGTGTCAACAGTTGACAGGCTGCTTCAGCCCAGTTCTGTGACTAGTGGGGCAGAGGGATTTCGCAAAATCCGCACCTCTGGAAAAGGGAATCAAGGGACCCCAACATAATTAAAATCAGCGGCAGTGATCTGAGAATAAACAAACTAATTTACTAAATATGGTATCGGGATGCAAGATAACACACTATAATACAATATAATTAGAATTGAAGCTAATAAATCAAATATAATGAGAGAGTATCTGAAAGCTGTAGGCCTTAGAGTAATACTGAAGTGATGCGCGCAGTCAGGACGGGCAGCAGTGAGGAGAGGTGAAGGAGAAGGGCGTGAAGACGAAAAGCCTGATCAGGTGACCTTGCCAGGAGTTATATCTCCTCTCTGACTGCAAAGCCCCCTGGGGAATGTATTTCTTCTCTTCCGGACAGGTACCCAAACTGGAGCATTAGCCAGTACACTACATGATGTTATGATGTGGAATACCAGTACCAAAAATCATAAAACCATGACAAAGGCTGAAAAATCAAGTTGACACAGAATATGATTCAGCTGTGTATGTGCTAATTTAACTGATCTATGTAAGTGTGAAAGGCTCCTAGGGGTTAGCTTAGAAATTGTTGGAAAATCTGAAATAGAGAAGTGAATCCCATTTTATATGCCTAACATATGCAGCTATGGGCAGTCATTGGTTCTTGTGAATCAGATACCTGGTGAATTTTAATTAAGGTGCATAATAAGTATATCTTTCTTTAAAATGTTTAAGGTATTGTAAAACTAACAGAATTCATATTTCAAAATGTGTAGCAAAGATAGATTTTATATACCGATGTTTGTATGTCATGGAGAAATTACTGGCAGATTTAAAAACTAATTTTCATGCAAACATTTATTACAGTGCATTGCAGAACTTTTTTATAAAATGCTTTTTCACATTAAAAACAATAAGTTTGTTGTCTAGCTAAGATTAAATGTTTTCTATGTCTGCAGTCATCTTGTGGGACTTTTACAAAGGTGCTACCCAAGATTCAGTGATGGATTGAGTTCTAATTTTGTCTGTGTACTCTTTACGTCTTTCTTGCTGTTCCTCCCCACTGCTTTCAGTGGAATCTAGTCAAAAGTGACTTCCAGAAGAAGAAAAGTTGTCACATTTGGTTTACTCACAGATAATGTACTTTGTTCCTTCTAAAGACCAAAAAAATAATATGGACTGCTACATTTGCCATTATAGAAGGTGGTTGACACTAAGTAGTTCAATTTATTTCTCTAAGAATGGCATTTCACTTTTTCTGTTTCAGTGGCATTACAGATTTAACAACTCAAATGCTAAGGTAGCTAATACTTCTTGGGGAGTTATCCCAGAATTGCAGGAGTTGGAAGGGACCACTGGAGATCATCTACACCAACCTGCTGCAAAAGCAGGTTGCTACAGCAGGTTGCATGGGAATGTGTCTGGGTGGGTTTTGAATACCTCCAAAGAAGGAGACTCCACAGCTTCTCTGGGCAGCATGTTCCAGAGCTCTGTCACCCTGACAGTAAAGAAGCTCTTCCCTGTGTTTATATGGAACTTCTCATGTTCTAGTTTTTGTCCGTTGTCCCTTGTCCTTTTGCTGGACACTGTTGAAAAGAGCCTGACCCCATGCCCTTGGCTCTTTAGGCAGCCTTTTAGATACTTGTGTGTTGATAAGATCCCCTCTCAGTTTTCTCCTGGCCGAACAGTCCCAGGTCTCTCAGCTTTTACTCATTAAGGAGGTGCTTCAGGCCCCTCATTGTCTTTGATTCAACTGGATACTCTATAGAAGATACCAATTATATGTTCAGTATTTGCTAATGTTGTGGTTGAACCCATCTGGCACATTAGCATTACACGGCTGTTTTCTCACCCCTCCATCCCAAGTGGGATGGGGAAGAGAATAGGGAACAGGAGAAAAAAAAGAAGAAAACTCATAGATTGAGGTAAAAACTATTTACCAGGACAGAAGAGGGGGAGAGAAGTAGTGATAATATATGTAAATGTAAACATATATATGAGGGCTGCATTGAAAGTAATGCCTCTTACTTTATCATGTTGGCCCATGATGACAGAGGCGGGTGTTGATGATATGGCAGTAGAGGTTGAACCTTCCCACCAATATTCCATTACATTTTATTGCCATGTGGCACATGGCAGCAGAGGGGCTGTCTGACAAATTGGCATCTGCCAAGGAATTGAAGATGAAGCAAAGGGTGTCACTGAAATCCTCCATGTGGAAAAAAATGACACCCACTGACATTTCTTCATGTTTGCTGAATGTTGATGGAGACCAAACAGTGGCTGTGAGCACAGTGAGGTGGTGAGTGGTGTGCTTCAGCAGTTACAACAGTGACAGTGGGACACCTCTGCTGGTTCAGATTTTCGTGGGTGTGGCCTGCAGGCTCTTGTTCATTGCTGTTAAAAATGCATTGCTGATGGGCGTGACAATTTTGAAAAATACTGTTGTGTAGCTGAGAATTTGTTCTATCAAAAAGTGTTACTGTGCTCTTTGCAGCTGCTGTAGTTTCCATGGAAATAAATAGGCGGCATTACTTTTCAAGCAACCAACATACATATGTATGCAAGTGATGCACAATGCAGTTGCTCACCACTCACCAGCTGATGAGCAGTGGTTGCATCTCCCCACAGATTTTAAGTTTTTCTGAATGTTATTTGTCATATAGTATAGTTAGCTGTCCTGGTTCTGTCCCCTCCCAGCTCCTTTTGCTCTCCAGCCTCATCACTAGCAGGACAGTACAAGAAGGTGGAAAACTGAAACGTCCTTGGCTCTGTGCAGCACTACTCAGCAATGTTTAAAACATCCACATTGTGTTGTGAACACTGCTTTTATCCTAAGATCAAAACACCAGAGACCATGAAGAAAATCAACTCTGTCCCAGCTGAAACCTGGACAGCTGAGCTCCTGAGACCTAATTGCACATCTGTACAGTATTTTTGTGTATATATGCAATTCTCTAAAGAGAATTACAGAAATAGATTTTGAACAGCCATTTTAGTAAATATTAGTTTTCAAACTGCAGAAAAAAAAGTGCAAAATTGAACCGAAAGGGTATTCATTATAATCTTTCTTGGAGTATGTGACAGCATAGCAATATCAGGATTTGATGCAATTCATTATTGTACCTTCTAGCAAAATAATACTCGTATGCTTAGGAAATGTCACAGCTTATGTGTGTGCTCAGGGTAAATTATGGTTTTTGGCAATGTCGGATGTTTATAAGAGACCAGTGGTCACCTCTAATGGCTGGACGCACAAGATCTGTCCACTCTGGAATAAATGCAAGACTTCCATTCTGCCTGCAGATTTTGTACAAATTGTCAGACTTCTTGTGAGGTCTGGACATCCCAGACACGTGTCTCATGTAGTACTTGGTGGACTACCATATTCTTCTTTGTTATCTCTACTGGTTCCTGTTTTATTGGACAGAGTATCTGCAACAAAATACCAAGAACGAGTGTGTCAAAACTGTAGTATCTGATTAGTTGTTTATTACGTTAATTTTGCTCTGAACGTGCTTTGTTGGTAATGGCCTGCACTGAATATGCACATAGAATCTGAGTCTAAGGAGGAACTTGAGACCACTGACTTGTTTGGCATAGATTCAACTTCTAGATTTAATTATTAATTTTTTTTAACTTTTTTTTTTTATTATTTTCCTTAATCTTATTTCAGTACAGTACTAAACAGTTCTAAGCAAAGCTGCCGAAACATTAAAATAAAATAATTTAAAGTAAAAAATAATATGAGTTTTGCAGGTGTCTTCTTAAAATACTTAATTGATGATAGAAAGTAGCCGGGTGATTAGCTCAGCTGCAAACATTGTGGAGTGAACTCCTAAGGTTAGGTGAGGTGAGTCGCATCTTATTGTCACACGAGGGTTGTCTAAACACCACATTGCTTTACTGGAAAATTACAGCTTACTGCATCTTTATTGCAGGTGAGGCTCTTAATACCTGGCACTGATTTTTACTAGCTCCGCTCTTTGGCGATGGTGCTTAGCTCCTCTAGAAAGCAGCTGTATAATGGATTAATATTTCAGTGTGTGTGTTGAGAGGATTCAAAACAGGGATACATTCTAGAATTTGGGGAGCTCTTTTTCATGTATTAAAAGATGTGCAAAATTGCTTATAAATGACATCATTCATCTTTAATATTTGCTGGGAAAATAATCACTTTAAATAATAATTTGGAATATCTACTAAAACTAACTCGCAAACTATTTGAGGAGATGAGTGAGATCTGAAAGTCAGCCATGAACCTGAGCATACGGGTGTATGTTTATCTGCCTTTATTAATGGCTTTTGTACTGATTTGGCCTTCTTTGAACTGTTTAAATCTCTGCTTTAGTGACAGCTAGAAAGCCATGCTGAGATACTTGTGATTAGAAACTCTGCTTAAATCTCCCATTTATTTTATAAAATAGTGAGTAGGTACCTAAATCAACAAAAATCAATGAGTGACATCCACGACTTCTCCTACATTATAGTGTATAAAAATCTACTGATGCTCTGGTTGGAGAAAGTTTCTTCATTCTCTTGAAAGGGTAGCACTGTCACATGTGTGTGATTCTGCTGTGTTTCTGTAGTCAAAATCTTTTCCTTCTAGAGAAGGCTCTGAGCTTTTTGATAGCACACCTCAGTGTTGTAATATGCTGGTGTAACCAAGCCTGTCAGAGTTCAGGAACTGTTTGGATGGTGCTCTTGAGATCATGGCTCTTTGTGGAACCAGAGTTCTTTACAATTTGTTCTCTGCTATGATTTGATTCAGTGATAATACCACATTGGTATGTTGATGTGTATCCTTTCTGGTTGTTTTGCTTTCTTGTAAAAGAAGTGTTAGTAGTGATTTAAATTTAATGGCAGATTAGTATGGTAAGTTTCTGTGATTTCTCCAGCATGCCTGTACTCTGTGTGCATTCCAGACAGTGGTTATCTTCAGTTTGCAAAAGTATTCCTAGACATACTATTTACAGCAAATGTTCAAAATAAGTGCTACATCATAGCATGAAAGATCCTATATTTATATTGGTGATTTGACTTCATAATTAAAGACACCAGTCCTTGAAACTCACTGTACAGTAACAATTTTGTGAAAGGGGAAAATACTACTGGCAAAAATTATTTTGGATAAGAACACGTGACTGACATACATGATGTTCAGTTCTAAAAAATCCAGCCTGTAAATTGGAAGCCTTATCAAAACTTTATTAACTTTAACGAGTCTTCTTTAATGCATTCAAGGGTTGAACTGTAGGGTTTGTCTCAAATTAGTACCGAGTTGTTCTGTGACAACTTACTAATAGCATTAATCTTTCCATGACCTGTTGTAGCTAGTTGTGTGAAGACAGGACTTCCCTTTTTCAAGTGAGAGGAGTTTTTGTTTTGCACCTGGAGACATAGGAGGCAGCATGTCAAAGTAACTCATTGGGCCCTGTGGGGTTGTTGGTTTTACCCGTGTTTGTATGCGTGTGTGTTTGCAGGGACACAGAGGTTTTCTTTCCTGGAACACACAAGAGTGCTTTCTGCTATCTTTGCGTACTTTACTGATTTCCTACTGACTGTGTTTGCATAAATAACATGCAAGTTGGGAACTGTGTTTTGCTTTTCTCCTTTGGAAAGGAGAATTTTCTGCCACAGAAAACGCGGGGTCTTGCAAGCTGGTTTTCCTCCTGCTGCTTGGCTTGCTGCTAATGTTGACTCAGTTGGCTGGACCACTCTGCACTGTGCCTGTATGTTTGTTGTAGCTGGATGTATGTTTTCAAATAATAAACAACACTTATAATTGGGTAGAAGCCTGTGTACTAATTGTGTAATGTAATGTGAAAATGGTGAGTAAGAATATCTACATTTTACAGGAAGCAGTGTTCTTTTTTTTTTTTTTTTTTTTTTTAAATAGAAGGTCAGTCCAGTTCTGTGTTTTAACACCATACATCCTTGGGAGCCATTTAATCAACCATATTTTTACAAGAAAAGTAGACAGAGGTGGTGACTGCAGATGAAGAAACAGGACGCAGGAAGTCAGAATATTTCCAGATGATATTCTGAATATTCACAGGTATACATAGAAACAAAAGAAAGTAAATTGAAATTATTTCATCGGAGGCACTGGGCAGCATTTTGCTTGACAATTAATGCTGTATTTTCAACACTCAGGAGCAACTTGTAGCTTTTGAGTGAAAGCGAATATGGGGCTGTTATGAACCTTCAGTATAACAATCAGGGGTCCGAATAAATAATTTTCCCAGGCTCTCATCAAGTTACTGTTTGTCTACTTTTAAAATCCCTGCTTCAAAATGAAGAATGCTTACCTGACCCATCAGGGTGGCTGCATGGCTGCAAACTGTAGCTTGAGAATTAGAAAGAGCATCCAGTAGGGCAGGCATTACAGGATTCCTGTCAATTATTTCCTTTTAGTTCAAACACTCATAATATATTTTTTTCTACCAACCCTGATTTTCTTGGTTATTGACTACTGTGTTGATTATTTAGATTTTTTGCTCTGAGAAAGCTATACTTTCTGCAGATACATTGCTTTCTTCTTGTCTCCTTATGGCAGTTTCGGTAATGCGTTTGCACTGCATGTTTCATATGACCTAGAAATTTTAAGAATCGTTATTGTAAAAAAAAATAATTGCAGGCTTGTTGCAAAGTAATTACTAAGAAGCAGGCACCCAAGAATGTCTCCCTGTTGTGAGTGTTTACAACTTGCTTGTTACTATGACTTATTCTGTATACTATTCCCTGAAGCTATTACTTAATGGGGATGGAAGAGCTGGGTCCTGTTTGATAAATTACATTGTTGGGGAAGTTTATTGTTGTTTTATTTTTTCTGACTACTTGGTTCTTAGCAAATATGACAAGTGAATTTTAGAAGGTTATTTTTTGTCTCTGTGAAAAACTGAAGTTTAATCGTTAAGAGTTTGTTTTGTGTTTTTATTTTTCTGTCACTTTTGTACATGAATAGTGTGATACTGATGCTCTTATGGAAGTTTAATTGACGTGTAAGTCTATTCCATATATAGTTCTTTATATATCACATTTTTTTCTGGTGGAAAAACTAAAACTATAATAGAATAGTATTTTGTGTCTCAGAGCTTTTGAAAACATTTTATATGCATTCACATCATGGCTAAACTTAAGTCATTAATTACTCTTTTCAGTTTTGAAAAGCAGAGTTTAGCCCTCACAAGGGCAGGGTAGAGTGGGAGGATCACCTCCCTCCACCTGCTGGCCACCCTCTTTTTGGTGCACCCCAGAATACCACTGTCCTTGGCCACAATGGCACACTGCTGGCTTATGGCCAACCTGTTGTCTACCAGAACATGCAGGTTCTTCTTGGCAGCATTCCTCTCAAGCAGATAGTCTCTTAAGCTATACTGATGCATGCAGTTGTTCCTCCCCAGGTGCAAGACTCTTGCACCTTGTTCAATTTCACAAGGTTCTCACTGCCCAGCTCTCCAGCATGTCCAGGTCTTGTTTGATGGTAGCACAGCCTTCCAGTGTGTCAGACTCTCCTCCCAGCTTTGTATCATCAGCAAATATGCTGAGGGTGGATTCTATCCCATTATCCAGGTCATTGATGAAGATGTTGAACAAGGCTTCCTGTGTCTCTCATGTCCGTGAACCTCTTGTTGATCTTTAGAGAAGCAAAGTTCCTCCCAATTAAGCAAACAGCAAGTCAGAGACCATCTGATGAGAAATACAGACTAGGGGACAATGGATTGAGTACAGCCTTACCAAAAAAAGTCAAGGAAGGTGATCCTGCCCCACAGCTCTGTGCTGCTGAGACTTCATCTGAAGTACTGTATCCAGCTGTGGAGTCCTCTGTACTGGTGCTGTTGAAGAGCGTGCAGAAGAAGGCCACAAAAATGAGCCAAGGGATGGAGCACCTCCACGGTGAGGACAGGCTGAGAAATTTGAGGCAACTAAAAAGAGCTTAAAAGCTAAAAGAGGGAAGATTTAGACTGGATATAAGAAAAGGTTTTTTTACAGTAAGTCAGTGAAGTACTATCACAGGTTGCCCAGAGATGTGGTGGAAACTGTCTCCCTGGAGGCACTCAAGGTCGGGCTGGATGGAGCTCTGAGCAGCCTGATCTAGCTTTAAGTGTCTCTGTTACTTGCAGGGGAGTTGGTCTAGATAGTCTTTAAGGGTCCCTTCCAACTCAAATTACTCTATGATTCTATGATAGGCAGTGGGATTGAGTGAACCCTCAAAAGTTTGTGGATGACACCAAGCTGAGTGGTGCAGTTTACACGATAGAAGGAAGGGGCTGCTGTCCAAAAAGATCTGGAAAAGCAGGCCCATGTGAACACAATGAAGATCAACAGGCCAAGTGCAGTGTGTTACACTTGGGTCAGGGCAATAGCAGAGATGTGTGCAGACTGGGAGAAGAACTCATTGAGAACAGACCTGCAGAGAAGAACTTTAGGACCATGGTGGATGAAATGCTGGGCATGGGCCCACTTACAACAGTGTGCACTTACAGCCTGGAAAACCAATGGTATCCTGTGCTGCATCAACAGAGGGGTCTCCAACAGGGAGGGGGAGGGGATTGTCCCCCTCTGCTCTGCCCTCCTGGGGCTCCATCTGGGGTACTGCATCCAGGTCTAAATGCCCCAGCACAAGAAAGATTTGGAGCTGTTGGAATGGGTCCAGAGGAGGGTCCAGAGGATCAGAGTGCTTGAGAATCTCTTATGAAGAAATGGCGATGGAGCTGGGATTGTTCAGCCTGGATAAGAGAAGGCTCTGGGAATACCTCGTTGCAGCTTTCCAGTACTTGAAAAAAGCTTATAATCGGGAGGGAGACTGATTTTTTTTACGTAATCTGATGATGACTGAACAAGGGGAAATGATATTAAACTGAAGGAAGAAAGACTTAGATTAAGTATTAAGAAGAAATTGTTTTCTCAGAGGGTGATGAGGTGCTGGCACAGCTGCCCAGAGGAGCTGTGGTGCCCCATCCCTGGAGGCACTCCAGATCAGGTTGGATAAGGGCCTGTGCAGACTGAGCTACTGGGAGGCAACCTGCCTGTGACAGGGCATTGGAATTGAGTAGGCTTAAAGTTCTCTTCCAACCCAAGCTGTTCTGTGGTTCTGTCTTCTTTTGAAAATTGCTGATGATGCAGTTACAGAATGCTAGTTTTCTCTCCTTACTGTATTAATGACAATTTTTTCAAATGATTGCAGTGATTTGCTTGTACACGTAGCAGAAATGAAATATGGAGAAAGCTGTGAATTGGAATGTACTCTAACTAAAAGCCAAATGGACGCATCCTGTTGAACCCTGTTTAGATGGCTTAGACATAACGTCAACATTTCTGCATTTATGGAAGCCATATAAATATTTAGATAATACTAAAATATTTAATTGTGTCTTACAGCTATGTTTTTTCTGCTAAAATTCAAAGGTTTTATTAATGGTAAGTCAGCTAAATTGCTTCAAAATAAGGCAAGCAATTTATTTCTATTATGTAATTCTGTTAAAAAGAAAAACAACTTTTGACTGCTCTGGTAATATGTATTCTGTACACACCAGTTGTGGTTTTTTATTTAATGAATTAATTAGCAAAGTGATTGTCTTTAGCATAATCCAGTGTTAAAATTTTCTCTCTGTTTTTCTGTTACAATAGTTCTGAATTAGTAACAACATAAACAGAAGAAATTTTTTTCAAAACCAAAAGATCTATGCATGCGAGGAAGGAGTTAGTACAGAAGGAGGAAAGAGGGAGAAGCAGCAGGTGAGGCTGTAGCAAGGACAAATGCAGTTAGTGTGGTTCCTTTAAATAGAGTAGAATTGGAATACTGTAATCCCTCTGGTGCCCTTGGAGCCAGAGTATGACCCAGCTGCTGACCTGGCCCTAATTTTGCCAGCAGCTAGAGCTCTGTCCTAGTTATGCTGGTGCCCTGCAAGCTGCCATCAGCAGCTCCTACATCCCAACTCCAGCACCAAAGCTGTCTTTGCACCTCACTTGTGTAAACAGCTGGAGTGAACCTCTGCACCTGTATGTATGCAACAGGACCTATGTGGCCAGAATCCAGTGCTAGGGGAGGTCAGCTTCCTCTCCAGGGGACATCACAGTGGGTCTTCCTTGCCAACAGCATTTTTATCCTGGTTTTGTACTGGTATTTTGATGAGAATAATACTGGTAATGCACCAATGTTTTACTTACCACTGAGCAGTGTTTACACTAAGTTAAGGACTTCTCAGTTTCTCGTGCTGCCCTGCTAGCAAAGAGACAGGATGCATGAGATGGTGGTGGGGGACAGACTCAGGACTTGAACAAGACTGACTGAATCCAACCACATGACATATGCTATACAGTTTTCTCCCCCATCCCTCATATGGCAAGGGGGTGAGTGAATGACTGAATGGGCCTTAGCTTCTTTACATGCCAAAACACAACATTCTTTTTTGACACCCATAGGGAGGCATGAGATGGTGATAAATCTGATCAGAGCATGTTATATTTGTTCTAAGCGTTTTATTCACTTAGTAGTTGCTTGTCACAATGTGAATATATTTGATCTTAAAGTTTTTATTTATTTGCTTGCAAGTTAGTTCTAAGTAACCGCCCTCTTTCTGTTTATTACCTCTGACTGTTGGTTTAACATTGGTATTGGTTTTCTCAGTTTGCATGTGATGTGCATGACATTTGTTTATATTACACTGGCTGTGAGCCTAATCTGACATTTATACTCAGCGCTGTTGTTGCCCTTGTTCTTCAGGGACTGTTTTGTGTAAATTTTTATTGAGTATAATTTTCACCTTTTCTCCATGGGGATCCAACTGTGCAGTACACTTTTCCCTTCTCCTTTCCATTCCCTTTCCCATTCTCCCTCCCCTTCTACTTCAGGCTAGTTACAATATCTCTTAAGAATTTTGAGTATGCATGGGATGTTGAAATCAGCATGCTCCTATTGCACTCCTTCCTGAAAGTGTTTCAGGTTTTGTCTGGGATTTAACAATCATTTAAGAATATCACGCAGAGATGTGCCCTGAGGCAAGAGTTGTGAGTGGCAGCATGTGTGAAAAGGTATGGGCAGGCACTCAAGACAGTGGGCACCTAAAACAGTGCCTTGGAATTTAACTCTTGGACAAGCACAGAAAAACTGGTTAAATGTTTGAAAAAGGTATGCCATAACCCTTGCAATTCCAAAGAGACACGAATTACTGCAGTGTGCTGGGGCATGGCCTATGCCAACCAAGCTGCACCCAAGAGTAATCCATCCCCCACAGTAGACTCTGCAACTAATCCAACTTATACACCTTGCACAGTGGCTGAACAAGAAAGCAAACCCTCAGTGATATCTGCCTCTCCTGTAGCCAACAAAAAACAGTGGAAGTGGGCATCAGCTCTTCTAGTAAGGGAAGAAGAAGGTTCTTCTAGGAGGGAGCAGGAGGAAGAATTAGGAGCTGTAGGCCATTAATGAGGAAGAAAGGAAAGAGATGGAAGTCATAAACAAATCAGAAACCACCCAATCCCTATCGCTGAGTGAACTCTGAGATATGTGAAAATATTTCAGCCATTGTCCAGGTGAGCGTGTTGTCACCTGTGTGCTCCAGTGTTGGGATAGTGGAACCAGTAGTCAGGAACTGGAGAGTAAGGATGCCAAGCAGATGAGATATCTCTCTGGAGAAAGGGGCAGAACAATTGGAGAAGGAACAGAAATCCACAGCTTCTGGAGGTGATTTTTGTCAGGCTTGAAGTAGAGGTGTCCATTCAAGGAAGATGTTAGATTTCACCCAGGCATGTTGTATCACTATGGAGAGAGGTATACAGTTCCTGATGGAATTAGCCATGCTGGAGATGATTTACAGGGATAACAAGCAGATATTGAAAGATCCAGATGAAGTCCAGTACAAGCAATTTATGTGGTGGAATTTTGTAGAAGTATGCTATCATCTTATGCCAGCATGCAAGCAAAAATGAACTAAACAAATGGAAAACCACCAGCAGTGAATGAATTGTGCAGTGCTGTGAAGGAAATATCTCTTCCATATAACAGGCCTGCATCTCAGCAACAGAGAAATTTTCCTTACAGATTTAGCGGCTCTGAAAGAAAACGTCTTCCTCCTCATCTATAAGGAACTGTATCCCACCTATTAGAAGAAAGCATTCCACTTCTCAAGAGAGGGAATAAATATGGTACACACCATCTTCCACCTGTGTAACTTTCCTTCCGAAAGATGGTTTTGCCCTAAAACAAAGTAAGGTCAAAGGACCTGCACAGAAGAGCCATCATTTAGGAGGACAATGGCTAGATGAGTGTTGCCAGATCCAAATTGATGTGATCAACAAGGTAACTGTAGATCTATTAGTTGTGTTGGCAACTATGTCTCTGTGTACTAGCAAAAGGTAAACATAAGCTTCTTAGACACTGTGGGTTTTTGGAGAACACATATTCTGAGTTATGGTCTGATTGTAAGCTGAGTGACCCAGAGGAAGAAGAGTTTCACACTGGGCCCTGAGCAATGAGAAGCCTTTGGACAAATTAAACATAAGTTAATTTGTGTAGAATAATAGAATTGCCGAGGTTGGAAAAGACCTCTAAGATCATCTAGTCCAACTGTCTGTTTATTGCCAATATTACCCTACTGGCCCAAATGCCTTACTACCACATCTACTAGGTTCTTGAACACCTCCAGGGATGGTGACTTCACCACTTCCCTGGGCAGCCTGCTCTAGCACCTAACCAGTTTTTCTGAGGAGAAATTCTTCATAATATCCAGTTTGAACAAGATCTGAATAAAGTCCATCTTGGTACAACCTGAGGCCTTCACCTCTCATTCAATCACTAGTTATAAGGGAGAAGAGGCCAAACCCCACTTTGCCACAACCTCCTTTCAGGCAGTTGGGGAGAACAGTAGCATCTCTTCTGAGCCTCCTCTTCAGACCAAACAGTCCCTGTTCCCTCAGCTGCTCTCCTTAAGATTTGTTTGAAATGAAACTTCTCAGTTTCATTCCCCTTCTCTGGACATGCCTCAGTGCCTTGATGTCTATTTTGTAGTGAGGGGCCCAGAGCTGAACACTGCAGGTGTGACCTCACCAGAAGTGCGTACAGAGGGATGGTCACCTACCAGCTGCTGGCTGCACTATTTCTAATACAAGCCAGCATGCTCTTGGCATTGTTGGCAACCTGGGCACACTTCTGGCTCATGTTCAGCTGACCAGCGGCCAACAGATCCCCAGATCTGTTACCTCCACAAAGCCTTGCAGCCTCTCTGCCCCACGCTTGTAACATTGTCTGGAGTTGATGTGTCTAAGGTGCTGGACCCGGTGCTTGGTCTTGCTGAATTTCATCCCACTGACCTCAGCCCAGCTATCCAGCCTGTCCGTATCCCCCTTATAGGGCCTTCCTACACCTAGGCAGATCAATACTTCCTCCCAGCTTGATGTGGTTTGCAAACTCACTGGGGGTGCACTCTGTCACTTTGTCCAGCTCAATAAAGATATTGAACAGAACAGGCCTGAATACTGACCCTTGGGGAGCACCACTCATGACTGGTCACCAGCTGGATTTAACTCCATTCACCACCACAGGTCTCTGCGCCCAGTCCTCCAGCCAGTTCTTTACCCAGCAAAGAGTATTTCTGTCCAAGCCATGGGCTGCCAGCTTCGCTAGGAGAATACTGTGGGAGACAGCATCAAAGGCTTTGCTGAAGTCTAGGCAGATGAGACCAACAGCCTTTCCCTCATCCACCAGAAGGGTCACTTGGTCATAGAAGGAGATCAGGTTGGTCAAGCCGGACCTGCCTTTTGTGAGCTCATGCTGGCTGGATCTGATCCACTGGTTGTCCCACACATGTTGTGTGATCGCACTCAAGATGGTCTGTTCCATAACCTTCCCTGGTATTGAGGTCAAGCTGACAGGCCTGTAGTTTCCCAGACCCTTCTTTTGACCCTTCTTCTAGATGGAAGTCATGCTGGCAAACCTCCAATCCTCTAGGACCTCTCTGGTTGACGAGGAATGGTGATAGATGGTAGAAAGCAGCTTGGCAGTCACCTCCACTAGCTTCTTCAGCACCCTCAGATGGATCCCTTCTAGCCCTATGGACTTGTGACAGACCACATGGAGTTGCAGTTCTCTAAGTGTTTCCACCTAAATTGGCATGGGTTTATTCTGCTCCCCAGCCATAACTTCCAGGCCAGGGGGTAGAGTACCCCAAGTATAACTGGTCTAAATTTTAAAGACAGATGTAAAGAAGGCATGGAGAACCTCAGCATTTTCCTTATCCTCAGTGGTCAAATATAGTATAGTAGCCCTTTGGCCAGTTTGATCAGGGTAAGATGTAAAATGCGGGTTCTATGCTGCAACTGGAGAGAATGGTCCCACCTGGAGCCTCTGGTTGAAAACTCCAGGTGAGACTTGAGGTTATCCTCTAGAATGTTGGAGTCGGGCGTTCAGAGTATCTGAGGCCCACTGCAGTCCAACTGATAAAGAGATACTGGCAGCATGGGAAGTGATCTGAGTTTCTTCGGAATTGGTTTGTACTGAACTACAGCTCCTTTTGGCACCTTGACAGCCTGTTTTTTGTTGGTTGTTCAAAGAGAGGGTTCCCTCCACATGTAATGCAACTAATGCTTTGTGGAATGAGTCATACTGATGACTCAGTGAGATCAAATAGGGAACTGAGAGGAGAGCAACATAACCAATTTCATTAAAAAAAAAAAAAACAACAAAAAAACAGAAAACACGCATTTGAATCTTTCTGTCATTGTGACTCTGATAACATTTTTTTATTTTTGCAATAGAGAGGGTGATAAATAAAATGCCTGTCTTACTATAATTTCAGTAGATGATAGTGTGCAACACCCAGGCTGGAGGGAGTGAGTCTGTCATATAGACTGGTCTCATAACCTGGCCACTAAATACAAGCTTAGTTAGATTAGTGTGAATCTTTTTTTTTTTTTTTTTCCAGTCTTTTTTCTTTTTTTTTTCTTTTTTTTCTTTTTTCTTTTTTTTTTTTCTGTGAGTATTGAGAGAATGAGCTTAATTATTTTTCTTACAGCCCGGTATCAACTTTCATCACCCAGCAACTTTCATGAAATCTTTCCTGCTTTATTCTGAAATGGAGACAGAGAAATCAAGAGCAAATATAAAAATGTGTAAAAATATACAGGCGTGTATAGAATTTGAAAGTAAATAAGTAAGGATTCATGTTGTGCACTGAAAATGGGGCCTCATTTTTTCAACTGAAATAAACACACAACTTAAATAATAAGCTAGCTAATTCATTCGGCTGTGACTTACAGCTGTCCGTCTAGGAATCACTAAGGTATCAGTGATGTACCCCAAAGGCCTTTTTTAAATTTGTGCTTTGAATGCCTGTGGGTATGAGATAGTAATAACTGTCTTCTAAGTACCAGCAACAGTTGCTATGTGCTGTGGTAGTGCTTATACTTTTTTTTTTTTTGTGTCATTTAACATAAAAATATTACCCTTTACACTTATAATTTAAAAAAAAAAAAAAAAAAAAGTCTCCAAAGACTATTACAAACTCAGTAGTTGGAGTTTTCATCTCACACAATTCTGTCCTTAAGATGTCTACAGCTGTGATATAAGATTAAATTTAGCCATTCCAACTATTGTAAAACTGGCAAATTCATTTAATAGTGTGATTAGGTATTGTGCTGTGCCTGGTTTGAAAGCGGTGCATTATGTTATGCAAAGTGGCCTAATTTCTTGCATGAATGTTAACACAGAGTGGCTTAATTTCTTGTATGAATGTTAATGCTTTGGAGCTAACACTCCAGTCAATGATCCAGTGTGTCCACAGGGAAGGTTCTTATCGTTTAGACAGGAATCTTCTTACACTAAATAACTTGCAGAAACATCTCCGGCTAATTTTCTTGACAGTCGTAGTGACCAGGTATAATCTGTCAGAATCTTAGGTTAAAAATCTTATTAAAGAATTTGTTGAGCTTCAGAGACCCTAGAAAACAGAGGCACTGTCTTCTGAACTCATTTTGTATTTAGGAACTCAAATTATTATGACTTCTGCAAGGTCTTTAACATGCTAATCACAAAAATTCAGGAATGCCCTGGAGGAGAAGCAAGTTATTTCACACCTACTACCTCGTGCCCTGACAATGAGACTTGACAGCATCTCTTCCCCATGACATATCCCTCTCATTGCTGGTGGCTTGGCAGTATGCTGTATCTGATGCGTGTTCTGGACCCCATTTTTTTCCCTGCTTCAAACCAGGCAGCAGCAGATGCAGAAATGGTCACTGCATACAGCACGCTTTGATGTCACTTTCCACAATGACCTTTTTGTATAGTGCTTATCACACAGCTATATGGGATACTTACTCTGATCACTCTGTATTTGCTGTGTGATGGGTAGAGAGCACTGCAAGTTATAGCTGGTCTGGGAAAATGGCAGGAATTCAAAAACATAAGCTGTGTAGGAATACTACTATTGCCAAAACATTGACCAGACAGAGTGTGAAGTCTGAGCTGGTTTGATACAAGTTTTAATCTCTCATCAGGTTAGGCATGAAATAATGCGTGTTCTTGTATGTGTGTGTGCATGTTGGTTTCATTTGTCGAACAAGTTTTTTAAATAGTCATAGGCTCTTCAGCTCATTGTGGAGTTTAAAAATAAACACAGCAGAAAATAACTTTGTAAACTCTTCACCACACAGATGAATTCTTATGTTAGATTACAGCCACCCAACCTTACTATTGTTGAAATACAAATCTGTAGTTACTACTACTTAATATTCAGGGGGAGTCTGACTGTACAGTAACTTTACTACTCAGCAAATGGCACAGGCTTTGAAATGCATAGAATAAATAGATCTTCCTTACTGGGGAAGATACACAAATGTCTGGTGGGACATCATATGAGGCCAGACATCGCAGTGTTCCTCATGTTGTTTATGCGTGCACTGAAGTCAAAGGAAGTCTTCTTCCTGCATACATAAAATCCAGTTCTGCTGGGGTATGCTATTCTGATAGTTTTGTGTTGGGACTGCCAACCCAAGGCATCAGGCTGTTCGAGTGGGTCCAGAAGCTGGCTGTGAAAGTGATCAGAGACCTGGAGCACTTCCCCTGTGGGGACAGGCACAGAGTTTGAGCTCTTCAGCCTGGAGAAGAGAGGGCTCCAAGGGAACCTTATAGCAGCCTTCCAGTACCTGAATGTGGCCTACAGGAAAGCTGGGGAGGGGCTTTTTATAAGGGCATGTTGCAACAGGACAAGAGGAAGTTGTTGTAAACTGGAAGAGGGTAGATTTAGACTAGATATTAGAAAGAAGTTATTTACTGTGAGGATGATGAGACGCTGGAACAGGTTGCCCAGAGAGGTTGTGGATGCCCCCTCCCTGGAAGCATTCAAGAACAGTCTGGATGGGGCTGTGAGCAACCTGGTCTAAAGGGAGGTGTCCCTGCCTACAGAACGGGCATTGGTACTAGAGGATCTTAAAGGTCCCTTCCAATCCAGACCATTCTATGATGCTACAATTTTGTTTTCAGTACCAAAACCAGTAAGAGATGTAACCATTTCCGTGAACTGATAAAAATGGTAGGACTGCAAATGTATTCCCTGATGTTACAGGAGGAGTATTAGATATGTTGATTTTAAGGGGTGAGCTATTGACACGATACCTTGCTGTAAAGTGTACTTTCCATTCAAGCTGGTAGAAGAGAGCAGGAGAAGAGCAAAACACAGAGGATAAGGAAACGGACGCATTGTCTATGAGCAGCTTAAGACAGGAGCAGAGAGACGTTCTAAATCTAGAAATGCTTTGAATCTGTATATTTACGTATTTATCTTGTGTAATGCTGTTTACCAGTAGGTTATTCTAGTACTGCTTTTACTCTGTAAACTGGACTTCAGAATGCAGTCCAGCTTAGGAGCAAAATGCACTTAGACACTTGGGTGCTGAATGTGAATCTTTACAGATCCTGACAGTTTGGTTCATTTAAAGTTAACAATGGGGAGATGCAGGGATGTAGTTTTTTTCTAAAATTTGCACTCTTCTATGCCCAAAAAACTGGGGAAGACACTGAATGGCTTACATACCAAAAGGACAGTAAATACTAAATTTCTGAAGAATTAGGAATTTCAAAAATATAAATAGTCATCTGTCTTGAACAGCAGTTTAGTTTAGGAGTACCTATAATTGTGGTTTTAGTTCAGTACCCAAGCCCTGAAGCATGAATCCATCAAGCTGCTCTATACAAGGAGGCTGTTGGGTCTTTGAAGAGCCCCTTTGATGTCTGTGGAACTGATTATATTTGAAGTCAGGTAAGTCTTTCAAATGTTAGGATTATCGTAATGCTTTCCATTCAGAAGTCTAGAAATGGAAGCTAACATTTAAGAATGTTTTATGATGGTGCTGAACAATCTTAAGATGATTTGTAGTCTGTGTAGAGCTGTTACTCTCTGTGGTTAGTGAGCTTTCGACACATCAGGGAATGTGTTGGCTGCTTGCCCTGCTTTGGAGGTTAGCCTTCAGGTGGTCCAAATGTTTGTGCCTTTTAGGGGTCAAAACCAGTGGGCTGCTGCTAAGGCACCTAAACATACTGTGGAGGCTGCGCTCGGTCAGAGGTCTACCTAGAGCAGACACTACTGAGAAAAAAAGGGAAAAGAAACAATGAAAGAAGCCATAGGCTAAGTGAACACATGCAGGAACTTTCCAAACTTATTTTAAGAGAAGAATCACAATTTAGTCTTATGAAAATCTAAAGCTTTCATTACGTATAGCCTGGATAACATAGCAAAAGTGGTTAATTTACCACTACAAGGTGGGTGTAGGGAGTTAGTTGCTGCTCCCTTCACCACAGTGGCGGCAGTAAGAATTGGAAATAGAGGTGGGATCTGCTCCCTTGTAACCGCCTCTTCCCTTATCACCTTTTGATGATTTGTTCTATGTGTATTTGGAGCACTGGAGCAAAGAAAGTTCTCAATTTTCCATGTTTATCTGGTTATGTATTTCTCATTGCTCAGATGTTGACATCAGAGGAAGGGGGATTTCTGACAAATTCTGTGTTGTTTGTAGCACAATTCTGCTGCACAGAGCCTGGCACAATCGCACGACAGTCTTTACTGATAATACTTAACCCTGTCCTGGGCATTTCTTTCAGATGTGTCAGCTGGATTTAAAGATTTGGTAGCAGTCAAGTTGAATGAGTCACCTATGGGGTAAAGAGATTTATAGACCTCATACATTGTAGGAGTTTTTACTTATTTTTGTTTAATTGTTTTTCTTAAGCTGACCATTGACAAAGATGTGGGTTAGTTCCACACCTGTGTTTTGCTGAGTTTTGTGAAACTTCTGTTTAGTAAGGAGAAAGTTTCTTACAAAAAGCTTATCAATAAGTTTTGAACATGATCTAGCAGGCAGTATCTTTAGTACTTTGATGGGTTTATAAGGATGTAGATGATTATGATTATGGTGGTACTGATAAGTGCCTTATTTAAATGTGGAGAACAAAATACCCCAGGAAGTACAAATTCATAAAACTTACTTTTTATGCAACTGGGTAGATGAGTATCTTTAGAAAATGCTTATAACTATGATTTTCGTCTAGTGGTTTTGAAGACAAAGTCTCTTGCACTCAAATACTACACTTCTGTGTTTTGTCTGCTTTTAACTACTTTCTGAACATCATTTTTATTCTAATTTATGTGACAGTATGTTTTGCCTGAGTTTGGAAGACTTGCTGTCTTTATTGCACTTCTGACACAGATTCTCACTGAATTCAGTTCATGCTTACTTTTACTTAATTAGAGCATGCTTCAAGAAAAGAAAATATTTTAGTGCAGTGCAGTAGTAGATCTGTCTTTGATCTGTAGATGTTCAAGATGGTTTCTATTGTGATGCTTTGTGAATTGCTTTTAATAGATTAGGTTTTCAGACAGTGTTGTTGGGCAATCTCTACAAAAGTTAATAGCTCGGCTGTTGCAAGGGCACTCATCTTGTATTGTCTTCCTGTCACTCTTACCAGGGTAAATGTGTAAAGAAACAGCAAGTTGCAAAGTGCTGAAATCATGCAGGAGCTTAATTTGAAGTGATTTGTCTTGAACTACGTGCAATATTCTGATGTGTTGGATGCAGCTGTCATAATCTATATCACTTCACTTCTGAATAGCATAGCAGGAAACATTAGCAGATACCTTTGTGCAATGTAGTGTCTGAGCCTTCTCAGGCTTTTTTTTCTTTCTTTCTTTCTTTTTTTTTCTTTGTATGAAACAAATGTGAATAGGGGATTAGTATACTTAACTGATTTCTCAAATTGCCTTATATGTATCTTGCATGTTTGATTTAAGCAGGCCTAGCAGAAGGCATTTTCAGCAATTTCTATCTTAATAACCCAACAGTCAATACTAATATTGAGACAACACTGATACGTGACTAGAACATGCTAAAGGACTTAGAAGTTTGAAAATAATAGCTTCAAGCTACTTAACAAGAAAACTGTTGCAGATAAGTAACAAGTGGAAAAATCGTAAAAGGTTGTGCACAAATTGAAAAGCAAACACTAACTGCCAAATGAATGAAGTTCAAATACAAATAAATTGGGCTAAAAAGGAGAGAACTAATAAGAAACATGAGAAATGGAAAACATAGTTAAAACATTGCTGGATTAAAAAATAAATGAGATGGGAAATTGGAGGGAGGGATAGAAGTCAAATGATGAGGAAATAAAAACAAATGAATTGTTTTAAAAATAATTTTGGTGATATAATGTAATTAAGCAATGGGGAAAGCGACTCAAGTACCACTTATATTGACAGCATGGAACAGAAATAACACTGTTACATCAGTGGAGATGTGATAGTTTGGACTCTCACAAGATTAATGCAAGTTGCATTTGGATTTGAAACGATTCTGCTGATCTTGTTAGAAGATGTTGTATAACTGCTCCTGACGTAAGGATCCGGTGTCCTGATCCGGCTTTGTGGAAGTGGGTAAGAGTTCTGCTTTTAACTTCCCCAGGAGATTTATTAGGCCTTAAACCTGCAGGAGCACCAAGAGTTCTGTAAATAATGCTTTTATCCTTACAGATGTTCCCCAAGGCTGCGTGTCGCATACTACTGCTTTGTGCTGGCAGTGAGGCAGTGTAATGGCACTGCCTGCCTCCCAGCTGCGGGCCCTGCCCAAAGCAACTCTGTTTAGAGCTCAGACAGGGGAGAAATGTGATTTAGGGGTTATCGTGTCCTTGCCATGTAGTGGTAGCTGACTGCAGATGTGAGCACCTCATGGTAGGTGGTGGTCTGTGCCTGCTTTGTAGAAAATGTTTTGAGGACGACGTTAATTTGAGGTCAAGATCAAAGCAAAGCAATGGCAGTAGGTAGCCCATGGTGATGCTGATCTGTGAAATGCCTCCCTGGGTAATGCAGAAATGGGCAAAGCAATACAGTTTTAAACTAAACATGCTTTTAAACTAAAACAGGAAAGAGCTAGGTTAGATGTCGGGAAGAAATTCTTCACTCAGAGGGCACTAAGAACCTTGCACAGGCTGCTCAGGGAAGCTCTGTGTGCCCCATCCCTGGAAGCACTCAGTGCCAGATTGGATGGGGCCCTGGGCAGCCTGAGCTAGTGGGGGGCAACCTGCCCATGGCAGTGGATTGGGAGTGGGTGATCTTCCAGATACCTTCCAATCTAAGCCATCCTATGGTGCTATGATTCTACAGTAATAAAAATCAGCTCTATGATTCTCTTAACAATAAATTGTGTTTGAGAAGAGATCAAAAGCAGTGTTTTTGTTTGTTTTGTTTGTTTGTTTGACAAAATAAAATCTAAGCTTGTACTCACAGGGGAAAAAAAGACATTAAAAATTCCACCAGTAAACACAACTATCAAAAACACACACACACACAAAAAATGGGTGACTCCTTTAATGAGAACCACAAATATGAGAAGAAATAAATGAACTCCCTAATGAGCCTCCAAGTTACTGTTAATGCTTCTTTTGAGAAGAAATACATTGAATCTCAGACTTCACTCCTATATTGCATAGTCTGTCTTTTTTATTGTAGTCCATTTGTTTGTCAGGATCAGGCAGTAGCAATCTATTTATGTACCTGCAATAACTCTTTTATATTTCCTGTCAGTGAATAATGAGGCTTCTCTAATCACCTGTTTGTGCCATAAGTACTGTGTTCTTTTTTTGTGTGTGAATAAATTACAGGATGATAATAGCAAATGATAAAAAATAACATTTGTAAGCCAGGGCATGGGACTACAGGAGGAAGTGATCTGAATTTTATTTTTGAGGAAAGAAAGAAGGAAAAAAAAAACAACTGAAGTTAACTGCATGAAAATGTTTGAAGTTTGAAAGTTTGTTGTTGCGCATGGGCAGAAGAAAGTAGAATAGTGGTGATCATTCCCCACTGAGCAGTCAGTGCACATCAGCAACTGACCTGAAGTCTCATCACTCTTATCTGCTCAGTTTCTGTAGGTCTCCTGGCAGAAGAAATTATGATAAGTTGAAAGAAAGTGTTTTCGGATAGATCAGTGGTGACGTGAGACAGGACCTGTTCTAATTTCAGACGTAATTGTCAAGTAAACTGTTCATTCTCTTGTCTTTTGGACTGGAAGAGATTGGAGATTTTAGAAAGAAAAATAAATTTTCTAAGCAATTCCACATTTCCACTTAGAAACGTGACAAACCATACTTACACAAATCTTCTTTTGGAAAAATTATTTTTGTTCATTGCAGTTTTCAGTTCTGGAACCTTTTCTTTAATTACTTTTTCTCAGTGTGGGGGTGAACTTGAATTATATATATATTTTTAATTTGCACACTCCAAATGTTTATATACTTTATATGTGTATGTGGATATGAGTATTATATTGGTATGGGGCTAGCATCATGCAAATCCATGTAGAGACACTGTTCTTACTCAAAAAAACTCTATGGTCATCTTTTCTGGCATTCCGTGTGTAGAACTGTTGGGATTCAGGAAAGTGGAAAACTGTCAGGAGGCACTGATGTACAGTGACAAAGGCTTACTTATTACTCATAATTAACCTGAAAACTGTAATAACCTTCCTCCCTTTTCTCCTCTATATATTAATTAAAAGGCATTAATTTCTTCATTATGGACTATAATTATTCAGTGTTTACATATTTGTAATATTCAGTATTATCATATTTTTCATATATTTCCTTTCCTTTTTTGTTTATCATCTACCTTGTCCTGCATTTTTAAAAATGCATGTTATGCGTGTGGACTCAGGCATTAAATGCTGAAGAACAGCAGTTGAATCTCAAGCAGTACATAGGGGATATCCTATATGCAATTAGCCGTGCTAATATTACCTGGATGCAGTTTGTAAAGCACACAGAGCATGCCTTTTATGTTTGCTACTAGTTGAAATAAGAATAAGAGACTAGCTTTATTTTCAGCATCACTTAAGACATGCTTTTGAGCCTCTGATTTATCGGAGATGTTGAAGGGCAGGTCAGTGGCTTGGAATTTTGTGTACAAGCAATTGCAGTGCGCTTCGGTTCCCTCGATGAGAAATTTTGATTGTCCTGGGATGACAAACCATTGTTACAGAAACATCTGTCTGTGTTCAGAATCCTGTTGAAACACCATAGTTATTTAGCTTAATAGTTAAGGTTCCTCTTAGAACTTACTATACTAGAAGTATCATATTATCAGCCACTACATTTGTGAATGTCTTTCATTTATGCTGTTCTCAGCTAGACTTAACTTCTAGCTTTTTCCTTTTCGTTTTTCAATACTTTGCCCGTTTCTGCATATTCGTACCTTACTCTGTAGTGATCAACAAGCAGCAAGTACTCTCAAACTGCAACCCCACTTCATGTAGGTTTTGTTTACCAATTAATGCTTGGGTGGTCACCTATGCTGTATAATCAGGGGAAGCTGTGGAGCAGAGAGGCCAAGTGGCTGCTTAACATCAAGGATGTGCAGCACAAATGAAGGCAAAACGTGTGTATGTGCTATCAAATAATTTTACGTAATCTGGTGTATGCACTTGTCCAAATATGGTTCTGTCCATCTTTGCATGACATTGTTCTGCATGGAATAAGTTGAAAACTCAGTGCTTACCTTAGGCATTTAGTTAAAATGTACCAAATAGGTGTCTATTAGAGTGTGATCTGCATCAAAAGAGAGGTGGCCAGCAGGGAAAGAGGGGTGATGGTCCCCATCTACTCTGCCTTTGTGGGGCCTCATCTGGAGTACTGTGTCCAGGCCTGGGGCCCCAGCTCAACAAGGTGTGGAGCTCTTAGAGCAGGTCCAGAGGAGGACCTGAAAATGTTCAAAGGATTCTGCAGCACCTCTGCTGTGAAGACATGCTGAGTGACCCGGGTTTGTTCAGTCTGAGGAAGAAAATGCTCCAGGGAGATTTCATTGCAGCATTCCAGTGCTTGAAGGGAGCTTATAAACAGGAGGGAGACCAATTTTTTACATGCTTTGGTTGTTTCAGGACAAAGGGGAATTGTATTAAACTGAAAAAGGGGAGATTTAAGTTAGATGTTAGGAATAAATAATTCCTCAGAGAGTTGTGAGGTAGCGGCACAGATGCCCAGAGCAGTTGTGGGTGCCCCATCACTGGAGGCACTCAAGGCCAGGCTGGATGGGGCCCTCGGTAGCCTGAGATGGTGGGGGCAACCTGCCTGCCACAGGGTGATGGAGCTGGGTGAGCTTAAAGCTCTTTTCTGTTCCAAGCCATTTTGTAGTTCTATGATATGTTGGTTACTGGAATTTTATATAGTATTTAGGGACAATTCATGCCAGAAGAATATTTACAGTAATGGTATGCAGTACAATCTATACCTGAGTCTTTACACATGCAGAATTTCAAATTTTATTTCTGGGCAGTCTACCCAAATAATTTAAACAACATATATGCACATATTTCCAGAGATTCATTGTAAAAATTGTCAAAGGAGTATGCATCATTCATCCACAGAGCTCTAATGTTACTGCTAGCTACATCATCTGAAATAAACAAAATTGCTTCTTTATTGTAGCTGACAGTTCTAATGCCATTATTATTTCATATTTTTCACAGGAGGGGCTCATATCTTCATTGCCTAATTATTATTCTGAATGTGTTCGGTAGCATCACTGTCTTACAGAGTCTGAAAGAAAATGTTGAAAACCAGCAATACTATTGTATCTCTGCTGGTGACATTTCTATTTTTGTGTGACAGAACTGTTGTGGAGATGGATTTAAACATCTCCTTAGCCAGTAAAAATGCATGAAGTGAATGAAGTAAGATCAGGCAGTTATAACAATGGGAACCTGCAAATATTTTGGTTTAATCTCTTTAGTATTGTACAAGAGATGAGCTTGCTGGAGAAAAACTTCAGTGGGGAAGTGTGTTCATTGCCTGCATTTCTATTAAAGTAGTTTTCGAGCATGCCAGGGAGCCTTGGAAGTGAATCACATGATTGCCTCCAAATCCAGTACTTGCTTTGCAAGTAACTCTGCAACTCACTCTGCAAAGTGGTTCTGTTGTGTGTGAGCTACCTTCATTGCTGAGGACTTCAGACTGTAAGCTCTGCTCTAATGGATACCAAATACTCCTTAAGATCTCTGAGTACTCAAGGACCTAATCTAATGACTTGGTTTTGGGGTACTAAATCTGTAACAAAATCCAGGCTTCATATAATGTAGATAACAAGCCTGAGCACTGAAAACTTTGAAATACTGATCCACTTGCGCTTTGCCCAGCAGTTTTGTAATTCAGACATAGCCAATGCCAGCTGCTTCAGGTGCCCTGTTTAAGTATGAATTGCAGTTTGAAGTATTATTTGAAAAAAGAATATTCCTGCATTTTTCTTACATGTTTTTAAACTTCTGATGGAGATGAAAGTGTATGTTTTAATATAAATGAATATATTTTGTGTATATGAGACATGTATTTAAGGGCTTTCATGTGAAGCGGCTGGTACTTACGGGATTTTTCAAAATTTTGAAGGGTGTGTAATATGTTTTACATGTCCTACATTTTAGCTAGCTACCTAAATTGGGATATTAAGTGCCACCCATTTCTCCAGTACTGTTGGCACTTTAAAATGTGACCAAGTGAAGTATTTAAGAGCGTGTATAAAAAAATAGAAATAACTAGAGATAGTTAATAGAAGGCAAATCCTTTCCAAACAGTAGTAAGAAATATGTTCAGAATTCATAGCATTTTGTGTTATACCTTTCTAGTGAAGATAGAAGGATATAGTAAATGTAATGAGTTTTAAAAACAGTTAATGATGACTTTTGAATTGCTCAGCTTTTAAAATTAGATTTGGATAAGAAAAGAAAAATTTGCCAGTGCTGAGGAGACTACTAATTGCCTAGCAACCACTGCCTTTTTTTTTTTTTTTTTTTTCAAATATAGGGCAAACGAAGGGAGAAGAAAACATTCTTATTTCCATAAATATAGTGCATGTGTAAGCATGCAGCTAAGTGTATGTATGTGTATATATATACATTCACACATACTCTGGTGGTTTTAAATAATGAGCCAAGGAGATGGTGGGGCACAAAAGGGATAAATGAAAGGTAAAACTGAGTGGTAAAAAGTGGAAGAAAACCAGAAACATTTTAACAGTCTAAAAGTGATCATTCAGCAACTAAAGTGTGTTTTAGTTTGGTGTGGTTTGTTCATTTGCAAAATGTCCTTTTGCCAGGAAATACCTAAAGCTATATCAGGACATCTGCAAAACAAGCATGAAATAGGAGTAGTATACTAACTGAGAAATACCACTCATAATCCCTGATCAGCTTTGAAAGCAAAGGACAAGTAACTGGGAATGATAATTTATTCACATAATTATTTGCTATGTTTCTGAAAGTTTTGATTGAGCAAAACACAGCTTAATGGAGAGATAAACACTTTGACCTAAGTGACTTGTACAGAATGTCTCAGCTTAAGCTCTTATTCTCTCCCTTTTCATAACCATCGATCTCTCTGTAAATCTGAACAGGTGCAGATCTACTGGTTGGTTGGTTAATATGTTGATGACTAGTGGGTAAGTCTGTCGATGTGGCAGATATGACTGACAGCTGAAATCAGATCAGTGCTGTGGTGGTTTCACACTGATGGTCAGCTAAAATCCACCGCAGACAGTACTTTCTCACTCCCCCTACTCAAAAGAATGAGGGGAGAAAGTGTCATAAAAAAGGGCTCAAGGGTTGAGGTAAGGACAGGGAGATTGCTCACAAAATACTGTCTCAAGCAAACCGGACTCAGCATAGGTAAATTAATGTAATTTACTGCCAACAAACTGGAGCAGTGAGAACTAAAAACAAACTAAAAACGCTTTCCCCATGTACACCCTCTTCTACCTACTCACGGTCAGCAGTTCAGGGAAATGGGGTCAGTCTACCATGCTTCGGTTCTGCTGCCTCTTCATGGCCACTCTGCCCCTGCCACTTCAGGCCACTGCATAGTCCCCACAGGCACCAGTTCCCCCGTCCTCCTTGTTGCACCACAGGCTGCTCTCCTCAGTCTGCAGCTCCAGCCCCGGATATCCATGGGCTGTGCCTCCTCCAGGCCTCATTGACTGCTGCAACTGGGCTCCGCTGTGGCTGCACAAGGAGATCTGCAGGGGACAGCCTGCTCCTCCACGGGCCTCTCCTGGGCTGCAGGGAGCTGGTGCTGCACGCCTGGAGCGCCTCCTGCCCCCATCCTGCACTGACTTGGTGCCTACAGGGCCACTTCTTTCCCATTGCTCAACCCTCTCTCCCAGCCACTGTCACACAGTGGTGTTTCCTCCCTTAATTCTGCTCTCCCAGAGGACACTCAGCATCACTCACGGCTCAGCTCTGGCAGCAGCGGGTCTCTGCTGGAGCAGCTGGAGCTGCTCTGCTCTCACATGGAGCACTGCTGGGCTCTGCTAGCACAGAACATCCCTGCAGCACTCTCACTACAAAGTCCTTGATGCATAAGGCCAGTACATGTTTTAGAGAAGTACCTGAGTAGTGTGTTTTTTTTGCCAGCTTCTTGCCAACTACATTGTAAAAGGTTGTATTGGTTTGGGTCTGGCTATGTGCATTAAAGGCATTCATCTACTTCCCTGCTCACATAGGGAAGTGTCATACCTGTCAGCAGAGGCTGGATGTGATCTGAAACTGATGGTGTTGGTCAGCCAGTATAGGGGAACACATCTCTTTTCCTCCAGTGAAACAGTCTCTTGGTGTGTGGTGGCATTCCCCAAATCCTCATCACAGTGGATGCACAAAATCTTTTCCACAAGTTGCAAAAATATTCAGAAGTACATTATATAACCACGCTCCTCTTTTAATCACTTTTGATCCATTTCTTACTAATAATGATTTGAATTGACAGGAAAAGTTCTTTTTTTTTTTTTTCCCCGAAGTGCTACTTGACATAGAAATGAACTCTCTGTAACCTAAAAAAGAGAGAAGAATTTACTTTTTAAGCTGTTTTCTATTTCTGCTTGTATTAAATATTGTCAGCTTTCAGATGCTTGAAAAGCCTGTAGCACTGCAGGCTGAAGTACAGTGACCTACTGCTCTTTCACATTCAAATGAATAAAGTAGCTCATGCTGTAGACCTTTAGAAAGGGAAGAGATTATACTTTTTTAAGGCAGAAGGGGATTTATTATGATAGAAATTAATCCCTGCAGGCATTACTTGAGGACTGTATTCTAACCCTGAAAGTAGGGACACACTTTTACAGTATTGTACTACTAGACTAAATCCAAAGCTTAAGACAGCTCTTTATCTTCACCCAGGATTAATGCTTCAGCAAAGTCCTACAGTGGTATTCTAATGAAAATTCTCTGATTATGAAAATCTGGTTCTGTTTTCATAATGCCATCCCAGATTTTAGAAAATCAACTGGTGCATCTCCCCAGATGGCTAGACAAGAAAAACTAAAATTTAAAGAAATATTTAGGACTAATTCACAGAAGCATTTTGCAGTCCCAATTCACAGATACAAGCTACAGGTACTGTTTCTTTATAGTGTGTATGCACAGTCCCTTGATCCCTGAGGCTTTCAGAAAAAGAAACAACCACCTCAACTTCCACAAGACCTGTGATAAAATAATGAGTGTTATTTTTTTGAATTCTGAGATTTTTGTTCTGTAAACTTTTGCATCTAATTCTGATCTGGATGTTTGGACTTAGTAATACTGCTGTTTTCCTTGCAGTACTTTTTAGGAAAGATAGGCCAGAAGAATGAAGTGATGGGTTTGCTCTTTATGTGAGAAAGCAACTTGAATGTATCAAACTCTGCCTAGGGATGAATGATGAGCAAGTGGGACTGTAGGGGTGAGAATTAAGAGGCAGAGTAATATGTACGACACCATCATGTGTGTGTACTACAGGCCACCTGATTAGGAGGATGAAGCTTATGAGGCTTTCTACAGACAGCTGGAAGCAGCCACATGACCACAGGCACTGGTTTTCGTAGGGGACTTCAGTCCCATTGATAACTACTGGAAAAGCTACACCACCCAGCATGCACAGTTGAGAAAGTGGAATATAACTCTGACACAGATGGTAGAGGAGCCAATGAGGAGAGGTGTGCTGCTGGGTCTTGTTTGTAAGAACAGGGAAGGAATGTTTGGGAATGTGAATTTTGAAGGCAGCCTTGGATGCAGCGACTATGAAATAGTGGAGTTCAGGATCTTACATGGAAGAAACAAGGCAATAAGTAGGATTCCAATACTCTCTTCAGGAGAGCCAGCTTTGACCTCTTCAAGGACCTACTTTTAGGTATCTCATGGGTTAGAATATTAAAAGGTAAGGGGGCCTAAGGGAGCTGGATGTCATTCAGGCACCACTTCCTCCAAGCTCAAGATTAGTGCATCCATAAAGGTTTGAAATCAGGCAAAGGTGACAGGAGATCCACATGGATAAGCAAGGAGATCATGGAAAAACTCAAATGGAAGAAGTTTATGGCATGTAGGAAAGGGGTCTGACCACTTGGGAGAAATATGGGAATATTGTCAGGGCATGCAAGGATGTAATGAGGAAGGCTAAGAAGGTCCACTTGGAATTAAGTCTGGCATGGGAGGTCAAGGACAGCAAGAGGGGTTTCTTTTAAGTGTAGCAATAGCAATAGGAAGGGTAGGGAAGATGTGGGCCCACTGCTTAATGAGAGGGTTGTCCTGGTAACTCAGGATCCTGAGAAGGAATAGTTACGGAATGCTTCTTTTGCTTCAGACTTTTCTGCCAAGATTGACCTTCAGACATCCCATACTCTCCAGAGTGCCTGGAGAGGGAAGTCCTCTGGTTGAGAAGGATCTGGTCAGAGGTCATCTAGGCAAACGTGACACTAACAAATCAGTGAGCCCCAATGGGATGTTTCAGGAAGAGCTGAGGGAGTTGGCAGAAGTGTTTGCCAGACCTGTACCATCTTTGAAAAGTCATGGAGAATGGGAGTGATGCTTGAAGACTGGAGGAAAGCCAGTGTCACTCCAGTCTTCAAAAAGGGCAGAAAGAAGGAATTGGGAAATTACAGGCCAGTCAGCTGACTTCTGCCCATGGAAAGGTGATGGGACTACATATTCTGGATTTCATTTCCAAGAAAATGGAAAAGAAGAAGTGGCCAACATGGATTCACCAAGGGAAAAATAGTGCTTGACCAAGCTATTAGCCTTCCACGATGTCTTAGCTGGCTCGGTAGATGAGGGGAGAGCAGTGAATCTTGTGTACCTTGATTTCAGCAAGGCTTTTGACACTGTTTCCCAGAATGTCCCTGTAGGTAGTCTTAGGAAGTGTGGGATAGATGAGTGGAGTGGACTGAGAGCTGGCTGACTGTCAAGAGTACAGAATGCTGTGATCCAGCAGCACAGAGTCTAGTTGGAAGCCAGTGCTGGGTCCAGTCTTGTTCACCATCTTCATCAGTGATCTGAATGAAGGGATAGAAGTTAGCCTCAGCAAGTTTGCAGGTCACGCAAAGCTGGGAGGAATGGCTGGCACACTGAAAGGCTGTGCTGCTATTCAGCAAGACCTGGGCAGGCTGGAGAGTTGGGACAGAAAGTTAAACTTTAATGGGGTTCAACAAGGGTGAGTGTAGAGTCCTACACCTGGGGAGTAATAACTTCATGTATCAGTACTCGTTAGGGGATAACCTGCTGGAAAGGAGCTCTGTGGAGAAGGATTTGAGTGTCCTAGTAGGCTACAGATCGACCATGTGCCAGCAGTGTGCCCTTGCAGCCAGGAAGGCATGTGCTGTCCTGAAATGCATTAAAAAAGGCTGTGGCCAATAGGTTGAAGGAGGTGATTCCCCCTTCACTCTGCCCCAGTGAGGCCACGTCTGGTGAACTTAGTCCAGTTCTGGGCTCCTCAGTTCAAGAAAGACAGTGAACTACTGGATAGAGACTAGCAGAGGACCTAAAAGATGATGAGAGACCTGGAGCATCTCCATTATGAGAAATGGCTGCGAGACCTGGGACAATTCAGCTTAGAGAAGGCTGAGGGGGGATCTTATCAATGGTCGTAAATATTGATGATTATAAATATGTAAAGGGTGGGAGTCAAGTGAATGGGGCCAGACTCTTCAGTGGTGCCCAGTGACAGGACAAGGGGCAATGGGCACAGAATGGAATACAAGAGATTATGTACAGACACAAGGAGAAATTTCTTTACTGTGAGGGTGACACAGCACTGAAACAAGCTGCATGAAGACTCTGTTGACATTCAAAAGCCGCTTGAATACTTTCCTGCATAGCCTGCTGTAGGGAACGTGCCTTAGCAGTTTGGACTAGATGTTTCCTAGAGGTCACTTCCAACCTCTGTGATTCTGTGATTCTCTGATTCTGTGATACCCAGTTATTTATTTTCTGAAACTGTGCAAACAATCTGACTTGAATATTAGTTAGGAAGTTAGCTGAACCTTCTATCTGCATAATTACCAAATCAGCATAGAAAGCAGGCAGAATAGAAGCACCTGGAGCTACAGATATCTAGAAACTTTTAAGTTCTCTTTCAAATAATGAGAGATACAAGTTACTGAGTTCTCTTTTTATGTTAGGAAAAGCAAACTAGCTGCCTCACCATTGAATCTGAGTAGCAGCTCACAAGTTCCTTGAAAGAACTGCAGAGCTCATCTGTTCTCATGTTCACGTTTTGCATCCCTACACAGGTGTGTCTTTAATATGATTTATTGTTCTGCTTCTCAACAGTGGTTCAGCTGTGGGGAAATGGATTTGAACTTGAACACTGTACAGATGATTCTGTAAATCAGAAAGCTATTAAAGCTTTTTTTTTTTTTTTTCTGAAAATTGATTTTAACGTGAATCTGCTAGTGGTAGCAAATAATAGTTTCTCAATCTTCTTCTGAAGTTTAGTTGCTCTTTTGGGGTTCAAGATTGGGGCTCATTTGTACTATCCTTAGACAAAATTTCTATTGACTGGTTATTTTCTGGGCTGTTTATTGTTTGGTGCCAACTGGAGATTTTTTCCTAGTAAGAAGTTCTATTCTCATGAAAGGGAGTAGCTATTCATTTTATTTTTTTAGAGTGAGCTTTTAAAATAAGCTATATTTCATGTAGCAGCATAGAGAATTGAATAAAAATATAGTTCTTGTTTTTGGTAAGAGCAAGGGTCCAGTTCTTCCTATCAGTGGTATCAGCAAATGCATGTGCGCTGTAGCACCCATTATGTAGCATACCGGTAGAGGGTGGTGTACCTATCCAACAACATCTGTGAGTAGCACCTTGATCTCCTAGCTGTCATTACTTTTGCAACTGTTTACCTCCCAGTTTTGTCATGCCTTTTGTTTTGATGGGTGTCTGCATCTCCATGGATTCCTGCAATATTGTTATGTTTACTTCAGTGTAAGTTTCTGCAAATCTCGCTACTCCAATATATAATGCTTACTAAATGCATTAATGGGTATATTTAATGTATGGGATTTCAAATAATAACTAAGGAGGCTTTTTTGTATACGCTGTTTCACAGAATGTGATGTGATCTTAAATAACAAAAGAAAATGTTCTCAAACACACTCTGCCTTTCTTCTTCTTTCACTATTTTTCTTCCAGTTCTGGAATCTGTGATCTGAATCCGTGTGATTTTTTTTTTTAAGGACTTTTTTTTTTTTTTTCATTTTTTCAAGCAGATGTTTCTTACAGTAACACTTCTGCCAGAAACCATAACGGTTGTCATTCTATGTGTTAAAGGGTAGTTGAAGAAAATTATAATCATTTCAGGTTAATGAGTTTGTGAATATGGCTTCAGATGCTTCTCCTGTGCCTGATTCGAGACACTGTAGCTGAGCTTTCGCCACATTCACATGTCCCAGGAACAGACTAAGTGATTCTTTTTTCTTTTATTCATTTGCAATCATTTGTGACCTATGGTAGCAAATTGGTTCGCAAGTAGTAATGATAACTGACTGATCTATGTAACTCTACATCAGAACAACTGAGAGTGCTTTACTGTTGCATGCATGCCTGTTGTTGCGGATGGTACTTCTTGGTTTGCACAGTGCATCCTGTTTAGTCTTCATATCACAAAAATTGTTTCTGTAAACTCTGAATTTCTGTTCTTGTCAAGGATTGATGGGCTAACTGCTACCATCATGGTGTGCTGCATTATTTATATACAGCTGCTGAATTCCTTTTTCAGGTTGTCCTTTGCTGTCAAGCTAAGTATTGCACTATGCAGCAGAGCTTCTTATAGCAGTTTATGGGGCCTTACAGGATCAAAAATACTCTATATGAAAATGTAAAGTTTGTCAGATTCTTTGCAATTGTTATTCCACCAGTGGATACATGCTTGTGGAGAGGAGCAAGTGTCATACATTCAGCATCTTGTTTAAAGAGTGTGGCTTAAAAATGGTTGTGTGAAGATATGTCAGGGAGTGGCATGGATATACAGAATGGTTCCTCAGTTAGGGCATTTAGTACAAGTTAAATTGTGTAATTAATTGGGTTATTCTTCATGGACAGAAGCAGGCAGTCAAGCCTAATTGCTACTAGAGAATGACTGCTTAACCTCTTTATTTGAGCTTTGTATGTTTTTACTGAGTTTGAAGAAGGAGAGAGAGTTCTTTAGTAAAATACCAACTTCAAGTATGTATGTATCTGCACCTTCATTTTATTCTTTCTGTCTTGCTTTTTTATTCTTAATCAGTATTGTTTTCCGAAGACAGGATGGACAAATGACTCCAAGATTTATGCGCTTTAAGAAAGTTTTTGAAAAGTTGAAGATGTGAGGGAAAAAAAAACACCCAAATCCTGAGGATACTTAATCTGATCACTTAAATATGTGTTTGTTCCTCAATCCAGTGTGCTCTGACATAATTTGAATTTTAACTCATCCATGCAGGATGTCATGCAAAAAGGAGGAACTATACGTATACACCTATATGTTCTATATACCTGCATATAAAACATGAAACTTCAAAGAAGGGTACCCTAAAAGAGGTAAATTCAAAGTGGTTGTGAGTTTGGGCAGTTTTGTGGAGAAACAAGCAAACTTATTTTCTTTAGTTCTGTTGTACACATTTTGCACCAAATCTCAAAAGTTTGACCTCATAAGATTTTACAGTCTAAGGGATTTCCTAGGAAGAAATGATGGCAGCAATGCTTGTAGAACAAATTTTGTATGCACAATTGGGACATACCTTAATGCTTGAACTGCTGCATTATAGAAAGTGCATGTTTAGCCAGACACAGAAAAAATATGAATTATTTTTACTTCACACCTGTATTCTTTATTGGACCCTTTTCATAACATTTTTTTCTTTTTTTTTTTTTTTTAATAATGCATATTATGCTTTGCTTTTCACCTTGTTTTTGGCTGTTTTTGTTTTTAAATAGCAGTTCTGCATGTTGTGTCTGTTTAATTTATAGAAATGCTTTCAAACAGCATATCATCTTTCACTGTGGCAAGTTACTAGCTCAAAATACATTTATATAAGAATTGCTCTAGGGATATAATTCTTCCCCTGAGTTTATTTTGTTCCCATTTACAGTGACTCTGTGGTTAAATTCTGAAAGTACTGTTGTGTTAAAGGTTGTGTCATGTGCAGCACAGTACTTTTAATGGTAACAAATCCTTTAATCAGTTTTTTAAAACGAAGTGCACCCATGTAAGCTTTTCTTCTTAAGCCTTCTTTAAGCCTTTAAAATCAAATCCTGTACATCAAAGTGAGTAGAATAACAAATTAGTGTTCAATATTTCAGCATAAATGGCCTCTCAAGAGGCATAAAATGTAAATTGAGGGGAATATTGTTGATTCAAAGGTGACATTTATTTTGTTCTGCACAATTTCACTGGCACTAAGTCATAAATAAGAGTGCTAACATTTTAAGTGAGTTTTACTAATTTGAGTATGCAAGTTCGCAGAGACTTTATGTTTAGTCTTATGCAGAATTACTGCTTGCTTCTGTCTGTGCACTTGCTCAGACATATGATGCTCTGAAAGCATCATATTTGATGTCACGCTGGTTTTATTTCAACCATTGCTGTCCAGAGTACGTATTTTCCCTCTTTAGTGTTATGTGAATGATACAGGCTTGCAGAAATTGCTATTGTGTTTTTTTTGTTTGTTTGTTTGTGGGTTCTTTTTTTGTCTGTTTTGACAGTTAATCTTTGCAGATGTTCTGACATTCCAGTGATTTTTTTCCCAAAGCTGTGGAGTTGCATGCTCGTTACTTGTTAACTCAACTATAAAACAACAGAAGTGCAATAAACTAAGCTTGCCACACTCTAGACAAATGGTCATTTAAAACAGTAACATGAAACAAAGGCATATGCCATTTGTAGTCCTACTGTAAAGTTGTTTAGAAACAGTTAAGGTTTCTTCTTGTGTAGATACATTGATAGCTGATGTCGTTCATAACTGGACCAAAAAGTTGAATGTTGCATTTCCCTGTGAGCATAGATATTAGATATTTTGGTATCTTTGCTAGAGTTTTAAGACATCTGGGTGACCATTAATTCTGAGTGCAGGTAGGACATGTTAGTTCTGAGTTGACCATGATGGTTATGCACTTAATGATACCAGATTCTACCACTGGAAAAAAAAAAACAAAAAAAAAAAAAACCAAGATGAAAAGTAAGATACGTAAGCAGCAAATACAAACACCAATAATAAATAGTACTTAAGTGTAACATTGATTAAAACTTAACAGAATTTTGCTGTCAATTATTCAGTATGTATAGAGAGTTCAGAGTTGTTCATTTAGTGGTTACCTCTAAAGATGGAAATTATTTTCACAAAAGTCAGGATTTCTTCCAAAAATATTATTTGTATTCACTGTTATTGTTTATTCTTACTCTTTTTGATAGACCAGTTTTTGTCAGAGGTGTGCTGAACTCGTTTTATTTCTGTGATATAATTTAATGACAACGACAAATTCATACCAGTAACTGACAACAGAATTTGGGTCAAGATGGCTGAGTGAGAAGAGTGCTTAATGCATTTACTTTGTGAACGTGCAAATAAATGACTGTTAGAAGATAACATCAGCTTTATTACCTCTAAACTGTAGGTCAGATTAGTTCACTTCAGATTTAAAAATCCCGCACACATTTTCGGAGACGTGGAAACAACACAGCAAGATATAAATGCTGTGGTTGTAGTGGGAGATTTCAAATTCTGGAGCTACAGTGGAAAATTAATGACTTGTTTGTTTTGTCAATCAATATAAAACGTACAGATGAATACAGTGGCTTGTCTTTTTATCTTTCTTTTTCATGTTGTATAAATGAGATCAGGGGAACAAGAAGTCAGGAAAAAATGAATAAAAGTGTTCCCTCTCATTTTAGTGAGAATATCCATATGGATTAACATAACAAGTGTTTCCTTTCCAGGTGTTATTTAATTTATTTATTTAATTAAAGCCAAGGGAATACAGTTTTCAGAGCAGTCAGTTCATAGTGATTATTCTTTCATGACCAAATGCCTAAGCCACATGAATTGTAAAACAAGCATCTGTGGCAGACCAAATAATGAAATGAGCACTCAAGCTGAGAAGTCTTGTTTAGATTCAGAGAGGGAGGAAAATAACTTCTAGTTGTATCTAGTCATATGATGTAGAAAGATGCTGTTGACTCTTTTCAAATAGTGGTGTGTCAGCTTTAGCTGGACTAGCTTCAATATTATTGTGTTAATACCAGGAAGATGGATGCATGACAAATCACTGTGTAATGAAGATAATTTAAAGTTGACAGATTGAAATTTAAAAAACTAACAATCAATCCAAAAACGTAATTTTTTTTTTCAGTGGATGTGCAGAATTTATAGAGAAAGTTTTGTGCATTAGTTAAATTACTGAAGTGATTCTTAGACTGAAATTCTTGCATGAGGCATTGATCTTCTGTCTGTGAGCCAGTGAGGTGTGAGAAATATTTTGGGCCCCCTCACTATTACTGTAGTACAGAATATATTAAAATGTTACTGCTACTGCCATAAAAGTGGATTTTGTGTATTTCTTTCTACAGTTGCATGGCAAAAGGCAAATTTTGAATTTCAAGAAGTATACTAAATAAGATACTACTTAGATTTTTATAATTGTTCACCTGTAGATGTTGCTTAAAGGTGCATCTGCAAAACTGTTGCAGAACGAAACAAGTACACAAACTGCTGGTCTTTCTAAAAATGATACCAAGCATATTGTAGAACATTAACGGCAACATTCTAGAATAGAATGTTACCTGTAAAATGGTGCAGTTTTGTAATAAATTATATGGAGAAACAAACAAACAAACATGTATTTGCATTTGTGAGCAGCTGTGACTTTGATTTACTTGCAGAATTATATGCCATGAAATTATACTTAGAACATTATAAGTGCCAGGTACTACTACATTTTAGCATAATACATTCAAATGTTAGGAAATTCACTTTTGGAGATCTGCTGTTAAGCTCCATGGCTTGTATTGCTATGACTTATGTCATACTATGTCGCATTATATTGTTCCATTAAAATATGGAAATCGATAGGTCTCACATATCTGTCTTACAAGATGAAGTGTGAGATAGTTAAAAAAAAAAATCATCTAAATGTGTACTTGTATTTCTGAGAAAAAGTACAAAATTGAGGCTGCACAAAGGGCATTCTTTGGTATTGCTTCCAATTATCTGACTGGGGACTGGACACAAAATTACCTCTTATTGTTCTTTCTCAACAGACATGTAAAATGTATCACGTTTAGGTGCCTGTGTTTGCTGGAAAATAGAAGCTATCAAACAGGGTGTTTGCTCACAAACATTAGATCAGATCTCAAACTGACTAAACAAGTATTTTAAATGTTTTCAGCTGATGCAATCCTGTGTTTGAACATGTTTCTGGAACTGCAAGAAGCTATGATTGTCTCAGGATGTTGGAGGAGTTGCAAGAGTTGGAGAAGCACTGTTTTTTATATTTCTTCATGAAGGCAGTTTCAGATACTATTTGATAATGTATTGCACATGCTAGTAGTATTGAAAACACATTCAAGTGCCAAGCATATGAAGCTGTCCTGTGGTACACCTGCCAGAGTTTATGTCTTTCTGCTGTTGATCACCTTGATGCTAATTGACTTAGGAAGCTGTCTTCATTGAAAAACAATTAAATGATCAGTAAACCTGCTCATTTGGCCTTATTTAGGAAGACTGAAACAGCACTGTGCCTGTGCTGGTCATGTCTAAAGAAATCTTGAAGCATAGCTAGTTCATAGCATGGCATGGTTTTGAAGCAAAGCATAGCTTTGTTTGTGACTGGCTGATTCACTCTGCAATCAGAACAAGTGAGTCATGGAAGAACTTCTTAAACTTGCTTGGGATGTGGAGGGGACTGTGGAGGAACACTGGACATCTGTGAATGCCAAAATCTTTGCCGTGGTGTTGATAGATCTCTGTGTTTAGTGAAAGGCTCTCTGGAGGCGCAGTTCCATCTGTAGAGCTCCAGATTAAACATCATCGAGTGTAACTTTACCATTAGAATTATGTAGCGCAAAATACTTCACCAGCTTTACTTTCTACTGGTAATCTTTATCCTGAAGTTATGTTCAGATGATCTTCCAGTTACTGATACAAAATCAATATAAAAGCCTAAATGCCATGATCCCTGTTCAGCAGAAGTACTGTGGCATGCCTGAGCCTGATGCATCCTGATTTAGGAGTCCATATATCTGGAACAGGTGATGATATAACCAAAGCCATTCCTCTCCATTCGGAATCATAGTCTACCATACTTAAAACATGTGCATAACTTCTGCTGAGTTTTTTTAATAAGAATCTTTTCTTCTTTTAACCCACAGGGGACTTGTGTGACTCCAACCCCTGCAAAAATGGTGGCATCTGTCTGTCGGGGCTGAATGATGACTTTTACTCATGCGAGTGTCCTGAAGGCTTCACAGATCCCAACTGTTCTAGTGTTGTGGAGGTTGGTAAGTGCAAACTTTAACTGATGGAATGGTGTGAATACCTTGTTCGTCTCTGGTTAACTGACCAGTGATTTTGTCCACTCCCTTTTGTGTAGCATCGTGGTTGTTGCGCTGTTATCCTTGTTCTGTGTCATAGATAACTACATTATAGCTAATAGGCTGTTAACATGTATCTTACAGGTATACCTGAGAAACATATTCATCCAGAAAAGTTCAGTTATTTACTTCAAAAAGTGAAAAGATCATAATGGCAATTTAAAGGGGCCAACATTTCTTAAAGAGCATTCTAATTAGAGATTTTTGTATACACTCTCGCTGATGTCAGTGAACACTGAAAGTTTGGTTTCTAGCAGTTTAAAGGCTAGTTCCAGTCAGGGAAGAACAGTTAGTTGAAGAAGTAAAGTTACAGAAACCATGTAGGAGGGACTGGCGTAACACATAGTAGCTGCTTGTCTGAATTTCAAAACAGTTATCTAGGAAGTTGCCGTTAATGATGATGAGCACACAGAGTGCAAGTCAAAGGTATTATGATGATGTGCTTATGACTAAAAGTGAATGTAAATATGAATGGTAGCTCCAAAATGTCCAGCAGTTCAGGATTCCATTTTAAGAAAACCTAAAGGAAAAAAAAATGAAAATGCAAGGGAAAAGATGGTAGACAGCTTATTATGCCATTCGGTTGTTCTCAGAAGAGTGTAAGAGCTGCAAGCTGGTCAGGCTCCTATGTTTTGCTGAAGTAGCTGTAAATGTTCACAAAGCAGAGCAAAATATTAGACACTGCAGTTTATATAGGTGTATTTTCTACATACATCTTTGGTGTAGTTGTGAGAGTTAGGATAGAAGGGTAAGATTTACTGAAGAGATGGCATTATCTATCATATTTGTTTTTATTAGGGAAATAATGCTGCAGCTAGAGTGGAGGCTCTGCCGCATTACTTCTTGTCTGCAGGCTTTGCGTGCCCTCTGTGCATTTCTTTCACTGACAGTCAAAGTATTTGAAAGCAGTACAACCCTTCAAGTATTTCATATCTTATGTCAATGTTTGTAATTTATCAGCCTGGGTTACACTAACATGCTTTGGTTGGTGACAGTTGAATAGAGATCACTCATTTTGTTTTTGCCAGCTGTCCTGTAGGACACCAACCTTGAGCAAAAAGGCAACACCAACAACTGAGAGCACTTACTCCTACAAATATTCTTGAAACTGTCAGAGCTAGACTTAGCACCTACCTAACACTGTGGCATTCCTGAATCTGTGCAGTTTTCATTTCTCAATAAATAAGGCTGTACAGGTATATCCTGAAGACGCTCTTCTAGGGGCTATGTGTGTCCCTCTCTGTCATGAGGTATGGCTTGCAGGACTTGGTTCAGGATTCCACAGTTGTTTATCTTTTCTGAAAGTGACACTTCAGTTAATCTGGAAGCGACTCCTAGGTCTCCACAGTACAATTTTAATTATGGCAGAGTGGATGGAATATGGTTCCCCTGGACATAAGTTTCCCAGAAGCAAGTGTAATAGTCCCTCAGAGAGAATTACCAACCTACTAAAGTAGTGAGACACCTATTGAACTTTGCTCTGTCTGAAAAGCATTGACATAGTAGCTGGTTATTACCTAACATTTAATTTGCTCAAGAATATCGTTTTTTCCCCCTGATATAGCCACCAAGAAACAGCCTTTGAGTCCTGTTTCCCAACCTTTCCTTGGGTACATTTATGAATGCTTGAAAGGTCTAAGTTTGTTCAACAAATACATACCATACTGTCCATTAAATGGCAGTGAAATGGGTTTACTGCAGGAAAATTTTGGATTTGTCATGCACTTGGTTGGCAGAAAGTTGCATTGCACATAATGGGGAGGATGCCAATAGCGGAAGAATCTGAGGTTTAAGTGTATTGTGATAACTGCCACTGTAATTTACTTCTGCACATTACCAGGGCTTTTAAAAAAGCACATATTCCTAACTTAGTTCTGCAAACACCTCAGATAAAATCTGAATTAGGTAAACAGAGTAGAGCATAAGCAAATAGAGAGCTGTAGAGTGTGTGTTAATAACAGTACTTATGCTTGCAGAATATGATGTAGATCACTCCAAAAGCATTGCCTCCTGTTTATTTCTATGGAAACAACGACAGATACAAAGAACACAATAACACTATTTGATAGATCAAATTCTCAGATACAAAGCATTATTTTTCAACATAGTCACTACTATTAGCTATGCATTAGCTCTCCATTAACAGATGCAGTGGCCAGCAGCAAGGCAGGTGATTGTTCTCCTCTGCCCTGCCCTCATGTGGCTGCATCTGAAGTACTACATCCAGGTCTGGGGCCCCCAGCATGAGAAATATATGGAAGTGTGGGCATGGGTGGAGAAGATACCACAAAGATGATCAGAGGGCTGTAACACCTCTCCTCTGAAGACAGACTGGGGGAACTGGGCTTGTTCAGTCTGGATGAGAGAAGGCTGCAGAGAGATACCTCATTACAACCTTCTAGTACTTATAAATAGGAAGGAAATCATTTTTGTATATGGCTAGGTAATGATAGGAAAACATAGAAAAAGGATAAATTTTAAGCTAAAAGAGGGAACATTTAGCTTAGATGTCACTGGGGAATTTTTCACTCATACAATGGTGAGGCCCTGGCACAGGTTCCCCAGAGAAGCTATGGGTGCCCCTTCCCTAGAGGAGTTTAAGGTCAGGCTGCATGGGGCCCCGAGGAATCTGATTTAGTGCCTGATTTAGTGGTTGTGAACAACACCCATGGCAAGGGGGTGGGAGCTAGGTGATATTGGAGGTCCCTTCAATGATTTTTACCAGCAATGGACAAGAGCCAGCATGCTGTAGTCATAAAAATCTGCACCAGTAGAGGTGATGTACAGTTGCACAGCTGCTAGAATAATATTGCCCACACTGTCCATCTTTCAGTGTCCTAGGCAGGTGAAAGTGAGAAGGTCCCAGATGTGGACGATATGGTAGATGTAGTAGGATAGTCCAGCCAAGATTGGCATTCACATTGGTATGGGGCCTGTCATTATCTTGTTGGAAGAGAATGATTGTCTTCTTCCGTAGCCTGACTCTGGAATTTTGAACCTTTGACTCAATCAGTGTTGTGATATGGAGGTCAGAGTTAATGGTTTGTCCAGGTTCCAGGAAATCCAGAAGGATCACCCCATCCCTATCCCAGTGTTCTGTATCCCAGAACACTGCACATCACTTTACCCACTCAGGGCTGCGTCTTTAAATTTGTCTTCTGTGGGGAATTCATGTCACCACTCCACAGGGCTCCAGTTCATAGTGGTGACTCCATGTCTCATCACCAGTAATGATGTGATCCAGGAAACTGTCACCTTCAGCCTTGTATTGCTTCAATAGGACCTGCCAAACTTGCATGCAGTGTTCTTTCTGTTCCTGCGTGATCCCTTGTGGGACCCGCCTGGCACAAACTTTGTGATATTCCAGTGTTGCTACCACCATTTCCATCACATTGAAGCCAATATTCATCTCCATATGCAGTTCTCTGTAAGATACCAGTTCATGAGGATGAACTGATCAAGATGTTCTTCATTTTGTGGTGTGACAGCTGTGCGTGGTCATGTGGAACTTAGCTTTTCTCTCACATCACTGTCATCGGGGGGGAGGGGAGAAACAGGAGAAAAAGTAATTTTTTACTTTTAAAGGCTGGCTTAGGCCAATCCAGCATTATCTTCCTCCACATGGTGTAAACAACTGAAAAACTGATACTTCAAATTAGTATTCAGTTTTTTGCCTATGAAGATAAAGCATCTGTTAGACTCCGTGAATTCAAACACTGTAGCATTCCAAATAAAGAAATGAATTGCATGATGGACTTGAGAGCAACCCAGGTATTCAGGACCCTGTATGATCACTTTGTCCAAATGTTTAGTAGTGGGTATAAGAGTGGAGAAAGTATGCTAACAAAGGTTAGTTCTCTTTGGCTTTCTAGTGAGTTAATTATTTTAGTCCTTATGATCTCAGAAAGGTTTCTTGTTATTTTCCTGTACAGTTGAAAGCATCAAGTTGACTGAAGGTATTTAGGATGTTTGGAAGTACTGACTAAGAACAGAATATGGTGGGCAGAAGAAATAAAGGGAGAGAAATCGATGTCCATCCTGCTTCCTTTGGAAGGTCTGAACAATGATAATGCTATGCAGTGGGGTATTCTATGCAGCCTGTCATTAGATACTCCAGTTTTAGACATTATTTGCTCACGGCAATGGGATATTGTTGACCTCTAAATGCTAGCTGGAAGGTCCCAAGCTTTCAAGGAACCAGTCTCAGACAGGAGGATTTCACAGGAAGAGGCAATGGGAGTTTTACTTAATCATAGAATCATAGATTATTCTGAGTTGGACAGGACCCCTAAGGATCACTGAGTCTAAATCGTGCATTAAATGCATTAATGCATTAAAGTGGGTAAATAAAAAGATGCAATACAGATTCATGTAATAAAAGAAAAAAAATAATTAAAGGTAGGGAGATTAAATATTTACACAGATATCTTTACTGTGAACTGCCCAGTTTCAAGATATCTGCATGATTGTTTCAAGAATGTAACTCCAGTTACATTTTTTCATTATCTCATTGAGTTAAAATGTAAAAGAAGCCAATAAAAAGAAAGAAAGAAAAAAAGAAAGAAACCAGAAGTGGTTTCTTTCTTAGACTTTGCCCATGGAGAGTCATCCTGACTTCTCTGCCGTAGCACTCCAGTGTTTTCTGATCCTGTAAATTTGAGACTACGTAAAACAAAATTGCAATCCTACCTTATTTTTTGCTTCCTTATACTGAATACTATGTATACAAAGTCATGTTAAAAGAATTGAGATTGAAAGATAGATCTATACTATTACCCTGTTTGTACAGCCAGATGATTTCAGTGCTCAGTGTACCCTAACAGACTGTAAATATTTGATAAACTGGCAGAGAATAAGATAGAGGCAAGCAGGAAAAATTACCCTGTGGTTCTTCTTTTCAATACAGTACATCCTCCAGTGAGGCAGAAAAGAATTTATCTAAACAGATAAGAGTAAAAGGTAATTATATTGTGCTTCCCAAATAGTAGGATGTTTTGCAAAGCTAATAAGGACACTGTGGCCTGAGTACACTCTTATATCTTCAGCAACATGAATTTTAGCTTAGATTGAAAAGATTGACATGTAATTAACATTTGTGTTGAATTGCCTTAGAGACAATGAGTTGACAGACTTTACATAATTTAAATAGCTTGCAATTTATTCTCAGAAACCATGTAAATTACAGAAGTACCATAACCTGCAGGTGTTGCGTACAGTTAATAAACTCTTTCATACATATTGTTAAGGAAAACTATTAATGTGAATCCTAATCAATATGAATAGTCATTGAATGAAAAGAAGCTTAGTCATGGAGATTACACTCTGAGAACAGTGTCATTGAGGCTGTATGCATTGAAGTAAGATTGGGAAAAAATGTTCTTTAAGATTAAAATAACATCTAGTCTTATTTTATTTGGTGTGTGCATAGAGGCAAACAGATCTAGAGGTGAAAGTTAAAGAAAAGGGCAGTCTGGTATGCCATGGGAGTATTAGTGTGTTTCAGAAGTGAACATGTTCTTCACATTTGGAAATTGAGCAAATTAAAATTACTCCATTTTGGTTTTCCACGTCTGAAATTCAACAGCCATTCCTCAGAATAAACTGGTGAACATGTTTAGTTTGTGTAACAGAGCCAGGGGGACATTAGAGGAGAGCCTGCAACAATTCCAGCCAGGATACTTTTAGAAGGTGCACCTTTGGTATCAGATCTGATTGAGTATCATCAACAAAGAAGACTTCATGTCTTGGCAACCTGTGCGAGTGCTTGGCTAACCACACAGTAAAAAAAATCAACCTACAAACCCACCCCTCCTCCTCAGTATGCTTAAGTGGAATTCCCTGGAATTTTGTTTCTTCCATTTTTTCTCCTTTTTGTTCCATTGAGGAGAACTAGGCTCTGTTTTCTTTATTTCCCTGACCCTTTTCTACTCCAGCCTTAACAGTCCCAGCTCTCTTAAGTGCTTCTCATATGTCAGATGCTCTAATCTGTTAGTAATTCTAGGCAAGTGAACATCACCCTCGACCTGTTCACAGTGCTTTCAGCTCAGTTTGCCCAGAATACTGGTAATTGTTTAGATTGTGGACTCCAGATTTCAGAATGTTCTCTCTGGTGTATATGTGTAGTGTCACTCAAACTGTCTCTAATTGTTGCTATCTTGGCAGTGTCTAACCTAGATGACTTATCCACTGTCTGTCTCATTGTGAGAATACTTTATATATGGTGGTGATTTCTTCTTCAGTAAGATGTCATCAGGTCTTGCTTTTAAAAATGAGTAATTCAGCATTTGGAAAAGTTATAAAGTGTCCACTTATGATATTTCTTTTTCTTGCAAATTGTTTTAGTGGTCCTGTTGACATAAAGGTGAAACTGAGGAGTAGTGAGTGGAGCTGTATTTGTTTGTGCATACAAAGACTTATCAGCTTTCCTGACGAGTGTCTTCTTGAAGAATGAAATGGAGTGGGAGGGGTAGAAAACAAATTATTCCTTGCTAGGCTTTAGTTGTGATGCCTGTTTGTAGTCTGCTGATTTCTTTCCTTATGGGAAAAGAGGGAAAGTGCTAGTTTTCTTCAGCAATTGCTTACTGCTGCTGAGTTCTTAATAACAGCCAGATTTCCTATTCTGAGCAATGGAAAAGGTTGTTAAATAGAGCTCCATCAGCGTAGCACCTGAATAAAAGAATCTTTTTTGTTTATTTGGGTTTAGAGGAAGATATGCCCAAGGTAATTGCTGAAGTTTGAAGTGCACTCTTGTATTACTTCTCTTACGATAAGAGTTGTCAATATGACTAAGGACTACTAAGCTTCCTCTTAGTAAGGCTGTAGCAGTTCTTGTGTGCTCGGTATATTAATGAGGTTTCTCACGGTATTCTGTCCCAAAGCCTAGTGACTGTAGATTCATGACTCTGTTACATCAATTTTATGTAGACTTTGATTATAAGACAGAATTTTAACAGGAAACTATGACATGTAAGGGCACTTAACTCATGAAGAAATGTTTTCATAACATATGGAATTCTACTGAAAGTTAATCAGTAGATATTAATAAAAATAATTTGATTAAGTCTTAATTTTTAGCTTCTGAGTAGCCTGAAGAGTGCATGCTATGCAGAAAACTAAATTGAGGAAATTAGTGCAAAAAGAGGGACTTAATAAATGGCATTAAGTGCAGATCAGAAAAGATATTACACTATAGTTAATTATAATACTGTAAATAATTGTGCAGTGTTTATACCAACACTGTTGGCTTTGCTATAGATTACTAGTAAACCTGTTGTGAAAATAGAATCTGGTCAGAATTGGTGAGAATACTGATACAATGGATATTAAGTTGTCTGAGGGATCTGTGAAACATTTTAGCTGTGAGTTATGTATGATCATGTTAGACTTGTTGATCATATAGACTGAAGCTAATACCTTATGAAAACAACCTTTGTTCTTGGATACTGAGGCGGAAGTTCACTGCGATAGTGTCTCAGTATCACAGAGTGACTGAGGTTGGCAGACACCTCTGAAAATCACCGGATATGAATCCCTCTTTTCAAGTGCAGCCAACCTGTACATGTTGCCCAGGACTGTATCCAGTCAGGGTTTTAATACCTCCACAGAAACTGTTGCGATGAAGACTCTACAACATCTCTGGGCTACTTGTTCCAGTGTTTGACCATACTAAAAATTAAAAGCTTTTTGTGTGTGTTTTAGTGTAGAATTTCCTGTTTTCTAACTTATGTCCATTGTCTCTTGTCCTGGCACTGGGCACCACTGAGAATGTCCAGGCTCCTTCTTCTTTGCACTCTCCCTTCCAATATTGATGTATGTGAATATGATCTTCACTGAGCATTCTCTTCTCCAGTTTGAACAGTCCCTGGTCCTTCACCCTTTCCTCATAGAAAAGTTGCTTCAGTCTCTAAGTGGTCCTTTATTGAGTTTGTGTCCTGACAGCTTTTGAAGATCACTCTTCTTGTGGAGAGATAACACTGAACTCAGTACTCCAGGTATGTCTCACTAGTGCTGAGCAGAAGGAAAGGATCACCTTTCTCAAACTCTTGGCCATGCTCTGCCTAATACAGACCAGGATTCTGCTACCAATTAAAAAAAGATGATTACTGTACTCCTGGGTTTAATCAGGACATGCACTTTATAAAGAATCCTGAAGCAGTCTTGCGTAGTACCATTAATCTCAAGATGACCATCCACGATATGTGTAAAGTTTAGCTCCCTTGTGAAAAGTATCCTGTCAAATAGACTGTATCCTGAAAACCTTATTATACTTTTGTTTTGTTTTGTTTCACTTATAGATTTATTTTTTGAAATAATGATGATGAAGAAGATGATGATGATAATAATAATAATAATATATTAATTAAATATAATAATAATAATGACTGGCAAGGAATGAGTAGTCATACACTTCAGAGCATTTGACAGAAGAGCAGTGCAATATACTGAAGGAGATTTTATGCATTTTTGTCGAATTCAAAGACAAAGTAGAAACATCCAGACTTGTTACCAGAGCTACTGCTCAGAATGAGAACCTGCAAAGATAAATAAGGTTTACGAGACCAAGGTGGCCTGCTACATTTTCTCAGCGTCTGTTTTCAGTGGGAGCAATGAAACTCTTGATAGTAAATTGAGTTTTGATTAAAAGATGATAACAAGTGTTGTATAGAAAAATTTTCAGAAAACCATGCGTGTAGGCCATGGAGAACTGTCACAAAACAGTGAGGTGTGGACTCTCTACCCAGGTGCCATTCAGTTGGAAATTCCATGTATGTAAGATCTGCTAAAGATGTGGTGTTCCAGAAACAAGACAAACTGCAGATGTCATCTACCGCACCTGTGTTTATCTGAAAGAAGTTCTCACCAAGCACTTGTTCATTCCTGTGAGTCAAGTCCATTTCCACTGGGTTCCAGTATGCAGCTGACAAAGATGTTCCCGTGGTTTTAAAGGTTGAAGTACAGATAGAAGTAATAGGGAAAAATCAGAGTGGTTTCCTTAGCAATGTGATGTATCTGGATTCTGAAGTGTTTAGAACTGGCTTCAAACAAGTAAGAACGATAAGCCAGTTATATTTTGCCAGATGTGCCAGTGAAACAACACATAAAAATCTGTGAAGAGCTTATTTTAGCAGCCAAGGAAAATTGGTTTTTGGTACATGCTCTAACATTGTCTGGAGAAAGAAACCTGCAAATTATTCAGCGGCTTTTATAGAAAGCAGTCTTTTTGGGCAACAGCTGTAGCAGATAAAAACAGCTGAATTGAGGACACGTTGAGACACATAAAGATCTAATGGAATAAATATGCTGATACACAACTGTATAAACATTTCACGTACACCAGGATTTCCAAAATAGACCAGCTGCCTGCAAGACCTGCTGACTTTGCTGCTAGGTTGTTTAAACTGAACATCCATATTATGTTGACTTTGTTGTTCAGAATTGTTTGGGTTTTTGATTATTTTTTTTTGCCCAATGAAAAAATAGCAGTGGATCTGCAGTTTCTAAAAGTCATGCAAGCTCTGTTCAGAAGAAGTTGATGTTTTCTGAAGAAGATCATGTTGTGTATATCAGGTGCTCGTTAGCTGCCACACAGACCCAGAGTTTTTCTAGACTCTTTGGTTCTGCAGAATTCTTGAAAAAAGTCAAATGTTGAAACATACTTCCCATCCCATCCGTTTTTCGTGTTTAAAATACTTTGTTCTTGTGTTGTTGTTTTTTTTAATTGCTAGTAGAATTGTCTTTTTGGTAGATGAAAGCCTTGACACAGTGTGCTCTCTCAGTCCAGAAGGCCAACAGTATCCTGGGCTGCATCAACAGAGGGGTGGCAGAAGGGAGAGGAAGGTGATTGTCCCCCTCACACCTTTTGGGAACCCATCTGGACAAATGTATCCAGGCCTGGGGTCCCCATTACAAGAAGCAAGTGAAGCTGTTGGAGTGAGTCCAGAGAAGGGATGAAGCACGTTTGGTGGTTGAAGGAGCTGAGTTGTTCAGCTTGGAGAAGAGAAGGCTTTGAAGAGACCTCCTTGTGGTTTTCCAGTTCTTAAAGGAAGCTTATAACCAGGAAAGAAACCAAATTTTTTACAGGGTCTGACAGTGATTCTACAAGGAAGAATGGTTTTAAACTAAAAGAGGAGATTTAGGCTAGATTTTAGGAAGAAATTCAGAACTCAGAGAGTGGTGAGGCCCTGGCATAGCTGCCCTGAGAAGCTGTGGATGCCCTATCCCTGGAGGTGTTGAAGGCCAGGCTGGGCAGCCTAATAGGTGGCAGCCTTATCCAAAGCAAGGGAGTTGGAACTGTATGGTCTTGAAGGTCCCTTCCAACCCATATCATTCTATGATTCTGTGATTGTTAATATATACTATAATCTGCCCTAAAGATAATTCCTTAGGCATGATTTTTGTGTGTGTGCCTTTATCTTTGCCAACATTAAATCCAAGCTGTATGATATCTTGTCTGACTCCCAGGAGAAGGAAGAGTTGCAGAAATTTTGATATTTTTAAAATACATTAAGAGTTATAAAGGAGGATCAGGGATTACTTACTCATCTGTTTTACTGGAAATTCAGTGGTAGCTTTATAGATTTCTCTTCCTGTTCCTTAGCTTTTTTGGCTACTGTATGTAGTTTTGATGCTTTTGAAGAGCCTTGATGACATAATTTAGCATAAAATGTAGACTTCAGAAATAGATGTTCTTAAAGTACTGTTCCAGTTTGTATTCTTATTTCATGTAATCTAGTGTTCTCCTGGATTTTAATTTAGAACGTTGTGACTCAACAGCTTGGAAACAACGTGCTAAAATAAAAATGCCAGAAGGAAGCTGATTCTTTAGCTGAAAAGGCAAATTAGTCTTTAATTAGATGATAATTCTGGCATCCTATGAGATTCAGATTAGAAAATTTTGGACTTCCTAGGCAAAAACGATCAGATGCAAAACCTGATGATGCTCAGGTTAATGCAGTTCCTAAATGCACTGCACAATGCAGTTCCAGAATAAGAAATACAAAGATTAGAAGCTGAATGTTGAGACCTGGAGACAGATGGGCTTTACTATATTTTCTTTTTCTTTTTCCCTCCAAGTTATTTTCCAGATGTTTCTCTGCAAAACTATTTATATAAAAGGCTCATTAAGCAGAAAAAAATTCATCATCATTTGGAATCACATTTGCTTGCCTTTTTCTCCACAAGTATCTTTAGTTATATTAAAGTAACGAAACAAGGAAATGTTCTTTTAGAATGCTGATTCTATAAAGACATGCTGTGGTTTTAACTCCTTTTGTTTTCTCCATTATTAAACATTATTGTGCTTGGAAGCAGAATAACAAGGGTGCCTAATTGTTATTCTGAATAAATTTAATATTTCTAACTCTTCCCTCTTTATTTCAAATATCTGTTAAAGCACTGCAAGATCTGATCTTTTCTGTTCAGTGCTCTGTTCCAGATAACACTCTTAAGTGTTTAAAACAGTGTGATGCATCTGCTCTATTTTCTTGATATCTCTTCTGTGAATATTTGGAATAATGCATGTACTTATTAAGGTTTTTAAGTGGAATATATATAACTAGTACTGTTGTGATCAAATGTACCCTGTTCTTAAGTATGTTAAAGACTGAGAACTTTTGGTAGAAGTAGACACAACTCTTAATGCAGAAAAATAATGCTGCTGTATTCCACATGACGTTTTTGTCTTACTTTACACAGCAAAGGAATCCTCACAGATTCCCATTTTACTTGGATAAGGAGAGTAGTTAAAATACTCTAGCTGCTTTTGTTTCTAGTATAGATGTAATTACAAGAGCTTCCTCATAAGTTTATAGTTGAAAGTTCAGACTACTGAATAAATGTATGATTTTTACAAGGAGTAAGAGAAACAGAACAATTAGGCTCCCACTGGTTTCACTTCCTAATAAATGCTCGAGGATGGTGGTTTGGGGGAGTGAAGTGGCACTGTGCACACCCTCAACTGCTCAATCTTGGTGCACTGGGGAGGTACAACCATTCCAGTGTTGTGTGGGTTCTTAGGTAGGTTGGTTGTTCTCACTGCAGCTCTTTTGTGCAGTGAAAAGTCAGGCATCTTTCTCTTTTCGTTTTAGTCCCAGATTGGATAATGAATGCTTAAATAAAATGTTGACTGTATTAAGCACAGGAATTATTTCATTTAGAGATATTGAGTTGTTTTCATGTTACGTCACAGGTGAACAGCTTTGTTAACTTGCTAATGTCTAAAATAATGATTAATAATAACTCAGTCAAGTTTATGTTATTACATTAGAGACCAGAATTATACAGCAAGAGATTCTGTCCTAAATTATTTCATCAGTATAGCATTTTAATTGTATTACATCAGCACAGCACCTGGATGAAAATTACCATTGCACTGTGAGTCAAAGGAAAGGACATAATACTTCTGTCTTTTAAAAAAGGGGTAATTAATTAAAATTTACATTTTCAGCTCGTGACTTTCTGACTATATATATAATACTAGCATACTAGAGTAGCTTGAGGTACAAACACTCCAGTCATCCATACCATCTCCATTTTGAATCACACACTGAATTGACTCAGCCCATTCTGAAGTCTGGAAAAGTATTTGCAAGGGATTCATTTGAATATGTGCTTGATTTTTTGTTTATTAGTTGTGAAAAGGTGGCTATGTGATTTGTTGAAGCCATACTTCATCTTCATTTGTATTTATAATGTTGTTCAACTTATCTGTCTCTTCATGCATAATTGGTGCAAATATGCATAGTTCCACACGTCTGATCTATGCTTTTGACAAACATCTAATTCAGATATGCATGAATGCATGCAAGTTTTTTAATGATTTTTTTTTTTTTCAAATGGATGGGTACAAGACATGCATATATAATGTACTTTGTTTGTCTGTCTACATGCGTGAAATTGTAATGTCCTAAACTTATTCCCTCCTCCTCTCCTCTCAGACTAATAGGAGAGGTCGTAGAATCATACACACAGAATTGCTTGAGTTAGAAGGAACCTTTAAAGGCCATCTACTCCTCAGTGAACATCTAGGACTCCACATCTGAACATAGGATACAGTACTCCAGTTGAGGTCCCACTAGCACAGAGTAGAGGGGCAGAATCACCTCCCTCAGTCTGCTGGTAATGCACCTTTTGATGCAGCCCAGGATACAGTTGGCCTTCTGGGCTGAGAGGGCACATTTCTGGCTCATGTCCAGCTTGCCATCCACCAGCACCTCCAAGTCCTTTTTGGAAGGGCTGTGCTGCATTCTTACATAGAATCATAAAATCATGGAATCGTAAGGTTGGAAAGGACCTACAAGATCATCTAGTCCAACCATCCTTCCATCACCATTACTACCACAAGTCACTAAACCGTATCTTGTCGCTCTTCATCCAGATGCCTCCTGAACACTGCCAGGGACGGCAACTCCGCCACCTCCCTGGGCAGCCATTCCAGTGCCTGACCACTCTCTGAGAGACAGTTTTTCCTTAAGTCTAATCTAAACCTCCTCTGGCACAACTTGCGGCCATTTCCTCAGGTCCTGTTTGTTGCCTGAAAGAAGAGGCCAAACCCCTCCACATCACATCCTCCCTTCAGGAGCTTGTCCCCCAGCTTGTCCTGATAGTGGGGGTTGCCATAACCCAGGTGCAAGACCTTGCACTTGGCTTTGTTGAACGCCATGAGGTTCTCCTGGGCCCACTGCTAGAGCTTGTCTAGCTCTCTTTGGATGTCAGTGACGTACGGAAATCAAACTCTATAGCCCAAGAGATATAGAGCAGGTATGTTTATTTCAGCAGTGCGCATATGCTGCAAGGGGGATCACTCCTCCTAACTTGCCCACCATAGGGCAAAAGCTTGGTACAGATATAGGCAGAACTAATACATAATCAGTGATTTTCTCAAAATTTGTATACATATTCATTGTATTTCTGAGAATCCCTTAGCGTACGGTACCTCCCCCTTGCACATACATCGTGAGCAGTGGGGGTCACCTCCTGGTGGTCATGGGATGAAGGGTCATTGTCTTCCTCGTGAAGGCTTGTAGTCTTCCTTGCTGTAAACTTTTGACCCTGTGGGAGGAGTAGCCCCTGAACCAGTTCTAATTTGCTCTGCAAACATCTTATCACCTCCTTTCCGGGTGTCCTCAGGCTGTTCTGAAACCCTTAACTTTCTCTCTCCCATCCCCCGTATTGTTCTAACCCTAGGTTGTTACTATCCCATTCTTCTAGTGGCCTCTACATGTTTGCTTCTGTAAACTATCTCTGACTCCCTTCTACCCTCGGTTTCTGTGGACTTTTTATTACCCTTCAATTTCCTAGCTTCTATGAATCCTTTCTTACTCTTCATCATCTCATCCCTCAGGCATGTCAACCACACCGCAGAGCTTGGTGTCATCTGCAAACTTGCTGAGAGCACGCTTGATTCCACTGTCAATGTAATTGATGAAGATATTGCAGTACTGACTGGCGAGGGATGCTAACTGTCGCTGGCTTCCATCTGGACATGGAGCTATTGACCATTCTCTGGGTATGGTCTTGTAACCAGTCCACCCATCAAATTCATATCTTTCCAGTTTGGAGAGGAGAATGTTACTGGGGACAGTGTCAAAGGCCTTACTGAAGTCCAGATAATCACAAAATCATAGAACAATAGATAAGATGTAGAGAAGTTAAATGTAGATAAGTTACATCAGTGACTCTTCCCTTGTCCACTGATGCAGTTACACCATCATAGAAAGTGCTAGATAGGTCAGTCATGACCTGCTCTTGATGAAGCCATGCTAATTCTCTCTTATCACCTCCCTGTCTCGCATGTGCCTTAGCATAGTTTCCGGGAGGATCTGCTCCATGATCTTCCCCAGTTCAAAGGTGAGACTGTCAGGTTGGTAGTTCTCAGGGTCATCCTATTTAGTCTATTTAAAAATGAGAGTGATGTTGCCTTTTTTCCAGTCACCGGGGACTTCATCTGACCACTGTGACTTTTCAAATACCTTTGAGTGTGGCTTGGTTTCTGTGTCAGCCTCCCTCAGGACTTTGTGGTACATCTCACTGGGACTCATGTTCTTATAGGTGTGACCACAGATGGTCACAAACCTGATCTTCACTTACAGTGGGAAGGACCAACCTGCCTGTATTGCTCACTGAGTGGGATACACTTTTTTGGACAGTGCTTTTCTGATTGATGTATCTGTAGAAGCTTTTCTTTTCCTTCTTTACACACTTTCCCAAGTCCAGTTCTAACTGGGCCTTGGCCTTCCTGACTCCATCCCTACATAGCCTAGCAGCATCCCTATACTCCTTCCAGGTTACCTATTCTTGTTTTCACTGCCTGTGCATTTCCTTTTTGCTCTCCAGATTGGCCTTCAGATCCTGGGCAGCCATGTCAGTCTCTTGCCTTCCCTTCCTGACCTCCTACACCTGGAGATGGAGAGCTCTTGTGCTCTGAAGAAAGCTTCCTTAAAGATCTGCTGGTTCTGCTCTGCTCCCTTGTCCTTGAAGACAGTTTCCCAGGGAATTTTGTTGACTAACTCCCTGAAGAGCTGCATATCGCCTTTCCTAAAATTTAGCATCCTGAATTTAGTCTTTGTCCCATATCCCTCAGAAATATGAACTACACCACGGCATGATATCTGCAGCCCAGGCAGCTTCTTCGTGTCACCAATCAGTTTACTTCCATTGAAAAGCTATGTGTTTAGTATTACATCTCCTCTTGCTGGGCTGTATATTGCCTGGCTTTATTCCAGGAGCCTCCTGAATTGCCTTCAATGTCAAAACAGTCTGGGTTATTTTAGGTCTGTCATAAAATAATTCAGTTGATACATCTGAGCACTTTCAACAGGGAGAAAGAGATACAAATACTTCCACTTTGGATCCTTTCAGAGATACTCCAGATATTCAGTTTCAATGCTTGCATACCTCTTTCTTGCCATCCCTCAATGTATGCATCAATGTATACATGCAAACATGTAGTGTTACAGCTTGATCTGTATTGAATTCATTATGCTTTTATGGAAGAGAACACAGAAAGAAGTACAGTTTCTAGCTATTTATGTGCTATCCCTTGTAGCATCCTTCTGTCGTGTCAGGAGGAGAGTGCACATGTCTGGGTTCAGGTATTCAATTTCAGAGATAAGATCAAAGATAACCTTTAATTTCCAGAATTCCAGCCAGTATGTGATATATTTCCTCATGGCTTTAAACAACAATGACTGTTTAAGAAAACCAAAGGAGGAAGGAGTATGTGCTATGGTAGTAGCTATCATAATGTTCATTTTATTCTAAGCATACTTAAAAGTTTTCATAGAATCTGTTGTCTTTTGTGATATAAACAAAAATAGGGTAAAAGTAGTGTTTCTCTTGTCCTTGCAAGTATCTGTGTATATAAACAGTGTGGTGCTCATGTTGTGCTAAGTGCCTCACTCATTAAATTTAGATCTAGAAGGCAATGACTTGGCAGCACAAGGCAAGCAAAAACTATCCAGATTGAATTGATTCTGCTCAATAAGGAGAATCTATGACAAATCAGTAAGTCAGGTACTGCTGTGATGTCTTACAGATCTGCTGGTTTCTTCGGTGTGTCAGAGGAGGCCCAGACCTGAACATAAGTTGCAGTGCTGCCAACTCAGTTAGCTGTTAGGGGCCTGCTAAAGTGTTTGCATCTAGTTAGAAGCTAGTTCATGCATAATACATTCCTTCAGGAACAAAGCAAAATATTTTTCTTTTCAAATGCAGTATGAGTCACTTCTACTATGTATTTAACAAGCCTTTCTCAGTACAAACATTGAAAAACATGCTGAGGTTTGTTAGATTATTAAAAGGAGAAGAGGTATGAATGTTTTCTTCTGAAAGAACGGTACAAGCAGTGTAATGAGATACATGTAAAAGTTGAAAAAAGAAATAGAATGCATAGCTTTTCAGATTCTACCTGTATTAAAATTGTGAATTATTTTTCTTTTTCTTTTTTTTTTTTTTTTTTTGTTTCCTAAATTGACTTCTGTGTTTGTAAAACTAGCATGTGGGAGCACTTACTGGCAGTGATCTGGTCTTTCATTTGAAATGCAGTCTGTAAGCAAGTATAGCTTCAGTATTTAAAGCTAAATGGCTTGACTGACCAACAATTAATGTGTTTTATTAAAAAACATAAGGCAATGCAAAACAATGATGATAATCCCTAAAGTAGTGAGGTATATTGTTGCAAAAACCATGAATGGCAAGAAAACTGTGACCAAGGTATGCCCTCTTTCTCCTTTATTTGTGCTGGAGAATTGCAGGAGAGGTCCCACCCAGTCATGCAGAGAGGGTGTTGATAAAGGAAGCAGGCAAAGGAAAAGCTCCACAGTGGAAAGTGTGGAGGATGGGACTGACCAAAACAGAAAATTCTGAGGCATTAGGATACTTAAAAGAATCTTTCATGATAGTCTTTCTGAACTGTAAACCTGTCTAGTTTCACCAGAAAGAAGGGATTTGCACGTTAAGCTGTATGATTTCAAAAGTTTATTCTGCAGAAGTATGCCTGCTTCTTGCTGTTACTCATAAGGGATTAAAGCTGGAAGGAAGACAAGAATGTGCTAGCTTGTGATCTCATCTTGTGACAGTGTGGCATGTTGTCCTGTTACCTGAGAAATGACAAGAGAGGGACTCAGCATGTAAGGTTACACTGAGTAAGCTGAAAATGGTGCCTGGGAAGTTGTTCATGTTCTAAATGAAGCTTCCCTGCTTAGCATTTTTCTGTGTGGGTTTCCCCAGCCCAGGCTGTTCTTTGGTCCTGTGGCTCTAAGATGTCATGAGGAATCATGTGCTTTGGCAGAGTGTCAGATAAACAAAGAGATATAGGGATTCCGGAAACAGGAACATGCAATAAATGGAAGGTGGCAAGTGAGGTCGTAACTGCAAAAAATGGAATATGTGATTAGAATTGTACCAGAATGGGAGAACACTGTCATGTTCAGTTCTTCTCCAGCATTATAGTAACATGCATTTAGTAAAATGTATCTATTTCATAGATTATTCAAAAACTACACTGACTAGGGGTTTAGCTGAAGTGAAAAGCTTTGTTCCAAGATGTTTGCTTAGTTTCCAAGAAGTTGCATTTAATTATGAAGAAAATGTAATTCTCATAAGAACTTACACCAGGTGTACAAATTGGTACAGTATTTTGGAGGTCCTCAGTGGGAGATGCTTGTCTAAGCATCTAAAGGTCATTTGAAAAGGTTTTTTTGCTGATCAATAACAGAATCACGAAAGCCAGAACACCCCATTTTCTGATATATATAAAAACACGCTGTGTTTAGTTCTGTATATTAAAACCCTATTCTCATGGTATCAGTCCTTCCAGTACATTAACCAGATTTCTGCTGTTTGGACAATATAAAATAATAACATTCCTACTAAGGCAAAGAGTGTTATCATTAGTAAGGATTCTTATCTTATATAGTGATGATAATAGCTATATAGATACACCTGAGCAAAGCTGCTGAGTCCTGAGTCCTACTGCAGTCCTGTGATGGCACAAGAGCTGTGCATGCACGAGCAGTGGTACAATCAAAGCTTATAAAAGAATCATTACTATGGATCAGGATTTAAAGCCATGAGAAACATGGAAGAAAAAAAATAGTTTAATTTTTAAATTCATTTTATTAGGTTGCTAGCACCTAGAAATAAGCAACACTAATTCTGAATGTGGCACAGTAGATTTCAATATGTCATTTAGCAGAAGGAATTCCTGAAGGTGCCTTCTTGGCTTTTTCCATGTCAAGTGAGAAGAAGCAACGCTGTGAAGTAAGAAGACATGCCAACATGTACAAATGTGCTCTTATTGAAAGAAAGTGAGGGATTATGTCTTGACTCAAAATTCTTTGAATCAGTATTCAAAGATGGAAAGTGAAAATTCTTTCCACTTTTTAATTGAGTTATATTCTTCATTTTGAACAGTCTAATGAGGCCAGAATTTGGCTTGTAAAATTAATTTTTGCAGACAGGAAAACTGCATTCTCAGTGTCATTTGATATGCTTAAAAATATGAATGGCCTTTATTTTATAAGAAAAACTATAATGGCCATAAAAAGAAAATATTTAATTTCAGCTTCTACTTTTTCTGGCATGAAATAAGAAACATCTGCAGGACTCATTAGCTCATAGCTGAACAATACATTAGCCTAAGTCAGCAACAAACATAAGCAATAGATTAACTTTGTCCTCACTGACGGTGTCATTGAGATCAGTCTTAGTTATATTGAAACAACAGACCCTGACCAATGTAGCATAAACAAAGTAATTAAACATGTCAATCAGAATCCAAATTATGGATATTTCCAAAACATCAGTATGTTCCATCACTTGCCCTCTCAGGGTAGAAGAAGGGACCTGAGTATTTTAAAATAATCAGTAATCCAGCATTAAATAATACTGTTTCAAGAATATATGCATACCCAAACACTGTGAAATAAAATGTTTCCTAAAATAAGGAATGCAAACAATAAATTGGCAGGCTGTGAGTCTTGATACAGCTTGGGATTGGAATGTGTTAGGCATTTATTTTATACAACTTTAATTTAAATGCAGAAAGAATTAAATTATACTTCCTGTGGCACTACTGAAGTCAAAGCAGTAGCAATAGTTACGGAGACAGATCCAAACATTTTTTGGGAAAATAAATCCTAAAAATACAATAACATGGTTAATCGGGATTGTGTTATATGGCATATTTTTTGTATATAATTTTGTTTGCCACTACATTTAATTTCATAATCTGTTTGTAACAAACAGTATTGTATCCATTTGTCTCATGAGCACTGTTCATTTAAAAATTATCTACAGTAGCTTCACTGTTCTTCTTGACTTGGCAGCCCTAAATGACGGCTCTGTCTGCTGCCAACCGTTTGCCTTTGTTTGCAAATGTCCGCATCAGTTCTATGGAGCTGACTGCCCCTCGAGGCATGTGAATTTACTTAATGGCTTTGTCCTGCCTAAGAAGAAAGCCACGTTTTCTGTGATGAGTTCACTTATCTTGGTGGAGCAGTTCTCCATGGAACCTAAGAAGCCTACTCATTGCATATCTGAAGAGCGGGGATCTGGAGGGTGACTTAACCAGTGTAGTTTATCTGTGGCTTTATACACTGTTGACTGCTGAATCTGTGTAAGAAGGGGCCAATTTAGCTTTATAAACATAGATTTGTTTTTGTGTCATTACCCAGCATGTGGTACGTGAAACACAGTGGCAGCAATCTGTCTGGTGAGAATAGGAGCAGAAATGAGAATGTGATTAATAGAAAACCAGAGTGCAGTGCAGTGAAACATAATGGCAATGGCCTACCTGGTGAGAACAAAGTGTTGAAAAGAGCGTGATTAAAAAGAGCGAAAACAGCCTGGCAAAACAGCACAAGAGAAGGGGAGGGAACTGATTCCAAGAGTTCAAGTGAAACCAGGAAACATTATTAAGTCTTGCTGATTAGTAAGTGGCACGTGTAATTTGTAGAAGTATGTAATTTGTAGGACTATATAATTACAATCTTTTCAGTGCCAGATTTGTTTTCTGTGTCTAAATGCTTATACGTAGTGATCAGGTGCTTCCTTATTTTGTGTTTCTATCACTTGAAGTATCAGAAATCCCTAACCCTGATTTCTGATTAATTCTAGTGCTTCTAGTTCTGGTAGCACTTCTGAGGTGTTCATTTACTCTTTTTTTTTTTTTTTTTTTTTTTTTTTTTTTTTTTTTTTTTTGTATTTTCATACATTTGCTGAAATTTAGATATGCAAAGTGGTAACTTAATCCAGATCAGTTTTAACAGTGTTACAAGAAGCAGCAAATTAACTTTTGGTATTCCTCTACATCCAGCAATCTCATTTATTGTAATGTTTACTCTTAATATTAAAAATAAATGGGTGAGATGTTGGAAAAGGAACTGTCTGACAAGCAGCAAAAATCATTTTTAGGTCTTTGGGTAAATACGGGTTGCTGAAGAGAAAGCTGCGGAGCAAGTATGGATACTGATTTCGAATTCAGTCGCACAACATAATCTTTGACATGAAGACCACTGGATGTTGCAAACTGTACATAGGATTGTGCAGAGTGAAAGGTCAACAGTGATCTGTGTGAAAGGAGGAGAGTGTGTGCGACTGTGTGCATTTGAACAAAGCACATGGCTGTGTGATTCAGTCTGATGAACACCCACAGAGAAGCTGAACATAGAGTTTCCTATTAATTTTTCAATACTAATACTGAAAGAATGAGTAATATGAAACCTTATAATAGTTTGAAATTGTAGAATTTGTAGGTTGTAAAAGATCCTTAAGGTCAAGTCCAACCATCATCTTGTCACTACCACTAAACCATGTCCCTTATAGTGCCACATCCACATGTCTCTTAAATAGCTCCAGGGAGAGTTACTCCACCATCTCCCCAGGCAGCCCATTCCAGTATCTAATGATCCTTTTGGTGAAGAAATCTATCCTAACAACCAATCTATATCTTCCCTGCTGCAACTTGGGGGCATTTCCTTGTTTTCTATCTATCTCACCTGTCACCTGAGAAATGAGGCCAACACTTTTCTTGCTACAGCCTTGTTTCAAAGAGTTGTAGAGAGGGACGAGGCATCCCTCAGATTCTTCCAAATTAAACAGCCCCAATTCCATTTGCCACTCATTATATGTCTTGCTTTCTAATGCTATCACCCAACTTTGTTGCTCTTCTTTGGACGTGCTCAAACATCTTAGAATTCTGGTAGCGAGTGACTGGATTTCACTGGATTAAACTCCATTCACAGCAATCCTTTAAGCCCAGGCAACCAATCAGATTTTTCCCATTGAACAGCACATCTGTCCAAGCCATGAGCTTCTCCAAGAGAATGCATTGGGAAACAGTGTCAGATACCTTGTGCAAACAAGCACAGCCCTTCCCTCATCCACTAGTCAGGCCCATCTTATTGTACAATGAGTTACAACCGAAATACTTGAGAACTGGCCAGTGTCTTAGTGTCAGGGATAAAACAAGGGATATGTTTTTACTCCAAACTGTAGTAATTAAAAAAAAATAATACCATTGACAATTACTAAATCTTCTAGCATGCCTCAAAAACAGTGGATGAATAATGATAAGTTCTAGATTGTTACAGACCATCTTTCACACATTTTTGGAAGGTTGGTCCTTGGTTAACATATTGACAGGCACAGCTGACATTATGACAGCAGCATTCTTACTGAAAAAATAAAGGAAAAAGTAGCTACAAGGTAATAATGCTACAAGGTGCTGACAACCTGCGTGTTTAATTTTATTGCAAAGCAGCAGCACACTGCAAGCTCATTCTCGCAGTGGCCAAGGCAGAACATGGGGAATGTGTGACCTAAGAGACTTACAAGCACCCCATTCAATCTCCTGCTTGTTGTAGGAGAGCTGGAAGAACTTTGGTACTCACACAGCAGTAGAGATTCAGTGTCACTTGCATCACAGGGAGGAAACAAATCCCCAAGCCACTGTAGTGATGCAAACGATTTGTGAAAATGATTCATGGATAATAATAATTGAAGATATACACAGCATACAGAAAAAAAGAAACATGGAAATTATTATTAAGTTAAAAAAAAAAAAAATAAGACCCTAATTTATTTGCAGGATTTTCATTTGGAGATTTTTAGAAAAGTAATTTGTACTTTTAATTAAAAAAAAGAAGAAGAAGAATATTCATGTCACTAAGTACTGCAGAACAAACAGTTCAGAAAACAGACAAGTAACCCTTTAAAATCTTAAAAGTGACTAAGAAAGAAAGATAAAAGGGCTTGTAGAAGATGTAGGAGAGATGATGTGGACAGAAATCTTTTTGTTGCGCTTGATTTCAGTTTACTGGTTTCATTTCTATTAATAATAACAATTCACTGTTAACTTCTTTCCTCCTTAATGTTATTAGGAAACAACAGCTGCCATTCATTAGTTTGTATGATGCTTCTAAATCTAGGGATTGGTGTCAACTGGTCACTTCAGAATAATGTGTAAGAAAAAAATGGGAAAAAACTCATTAAGTTGGGTTATTCCCTCCCCTTAGGATCACAGATGATTCTGTCACTATTAAAAAAAAAACGAAAAAAAAAAAAAAACCAAAACCAATCAAACAACAACAACAACACTTCAACTACTGACATTCACCAAACTTTGGAGGTTGTTCATGGCATGAAGGCTGAAGGTTTTTGCAGTATAGCATGTTTTGGAAAACAGCTAGTTTCATTACATTCTCATTCACTGAGGTATGCTTTTGTCACAGCAAAATTGGAAGCAGAATTTATAAGATTGCTTCCTGCTGGGAAGCCTTGACTTAATTACAGAGAAATTATCCTTCTGCCATTAGATTGGATTTTGCATCGCATAGTCTAAACTCCAGTGGTTTTGGTGGGGCTTATATCTGTACTATATAGGTCCAAATTTGTCCTCAGTGAGTCAGAGGCTGTTTAAAAATTTCTCAAGCTGGAAGACAGTGCAGTAAAAGAAGCACAGGCAGTGGAAGGTAATATAAATGTGTACTTGATTGATTTATTCCAGGTCACCAGGAGACAATAAATTCAGTCAGTCTCTTTTACATTTATAAAGTGGATCTCACGTAAAGACCTTTGTGTGGTACACAGAATCAATAAGATGATATGTAAGTGAAGGAAATTCAGTCAAATATTGGCTGTTTTGCTTTAAGCATTGAATACAGATAGCAATCAGACATTTTGCTCTGTCAGCTTACAGTAGGAGGGCATGTATGTATACATATGCATGTGTGTCTGTGTTTATCTTTTTTTAAACACACACATACAGATAGATAGATATAGGTATATATATATGAATACATACATTGCATGCTGTTTTGTCCTTTTCACGCAGAGTCATGGTTAAAATTTGCTAGTTTAAGGCATTAAATATTTATGAAGAAGAAGAATTTGCTCACCTGATGAATATTTCATCACTGCATTTTTTATTTCTATTTTTTGCATATATCTTATATTTAGTCATAGTGATCTTTGATGCAGAAACTTCTTGCAGAATGTTGTAGATAATAATTAACACAGACTTTAAAATACATGATTTAATTTAAAATTTCATATTCTAATGAATTCTCTTAAGAGAATTATTTTCTGTTCAGTTAAGTCATCAGAACATTCCCAGTAAGAAGATGATTTTGGAGGATAAAAAAACAACTCAGTTTGACAAAATATTTTGGGATTACTTTTTCTCTGTTACTTAAATTAGTGGAGTTATTTAAAATTACTTTGTTATTAGATACTGGTATGTCACGGAGTTATCTAGATCAATGTGCGTCCGTGACAGGGGGGGGGGGGGGGGGGGGCAGTAGGCCCGTAGGCCCCCAGCCCCTGACGGGAAGGAAGGGAAAAGGGAAAGGGAAAGGGGTAGGGAGATGTGAACTGGGCTCAAGGAAACAAACAGAGCAGCGGCAACGATCTAAGGAGTAAAACTTATTTTACTATAATACAATCTAATTGAAATTGAGGCTAATAAATCAAGTGAAATAAAAGAGAGAGAGAGGTTTCCGAAGACCGAGAAGCCTACTTTGAAATTGAAGGCGCCGCGGCTTGGAAGCACACCCACACCCGCTGCCAGGCAGTGAGAGAGAGAGCGAGTGTCGCTTCCATGACGTATTTTCCCTCTCTGACTGTGAAGTCCCCTGGGACGTGTAGTTCCTCTTCTCTGTGCTCCACATGATGTTATGATGTGGAATACCAATAATAGCAAAAATTACAAAACCATGACATGGTATTAGATAATCTTTTGTATTTATGTTAATAATGTTGTAATTATGTTAAGCAATTGAAAATGCAGTAAATCTACATCTACACTGGAGGCATTTTGCTTTTGTCCATCTTTAAACTTGAACTTTCTTACATGCATATAAGCTGGAAAATGCCATGGGGTCTATGCAAATTATTCATGAGTGTGAGTTAACTTCAGAAGGAATTTCTGACTTTAAAAACCAACAAGTATATCTTTGACCTAAAAACTAATAGAAACAAAGCTGAACCTAAAAACTTGAGAAAATAATCATGAAAAGATATTAATGAAGTTCATTTTCATTCTTGTGAGTCAGTGAGTACTGGTGTCTAACTTTGAAGTTAAAAAAAACAAAAAACAAAAAACTGCAACATTCAAAGTCTTTTAAATTAAAATACATTTTTTCCTTTGCCTCTTGAAAGAGCTGAAAATAAAATGAGGTATTTTACTAAAAGCATGAGATTTTAAACTGACCAACCCAAAACATAAACAGTTCTTCACATATACTATTTATTTTTCTATAGGGTGAGTGGAAAACATACAACATTAGATAGTTCTTTAGTTTCTGTCTTGAAGAAAGCAATTCATGTGAGGAAAGACAAATGAGTAATTTCTTTCTCCACTGTGCACCTTTACATGTAATAAGAATGGACTACATTCCAGCCGAGGCTATCTCAGTAGTTCCTCAAAGTTAATAATGTAAATATCACCAGAAACATATAATTAAATTGTTTAAATGAACATCTAAATGAAGTTTTGGGCACCTCAGTGCAGAAAGGATGTGGAGGTACTGGAGCAGGTCCAGAGAAGGGCGACGCGGCTAGTGAAGGGCTTGGAAAATCAGCCCTATGAGGAGAGGCTGAGGGAGCTACAGCTGTTTAGTCTGGGAAAGAGGCGGCTGAGGGGAGACCTTATTACTCTCTTCCAGTACCTGAAAGGTGCTTACAGAGAGAGCGGGGCTGGTCTCTTCTCACTGCTGACAGGTGACAGGACAAGGGGAAATGGCCTCAAGTTGCGCCAGGGTAGGTTTAGGTTGGGCGTTAGGAAACACTTCTTTACAGCAAGGGTGGTTAAACATTGGAATAGGCTCCCCAGGGAGGTGGTTGAATCACTGTCCCTGGATGTGTTTAAGAGCCATTTGGATGTGGCGCTTGGAGATATGATTTAGCAGAGGGTCGTTAGAGTTAGGGTATTGTGGTTAGGCTGCAGTTGGGCTTGATGATCTTTTGAGGTCCCTTCCAACCTGAGTGATTCTATGTTTCTATGATTCTATGATCTAAAACATTTAAAGGAACATTAGAGATGAAGGCTGTGGAAGAACATGGAAGCAGTAGGGATTTTTCCATCACTGTTTTTGTAATTGGTCTTTTTAATGTAACGTAATTTAAATTTCAGTAATGATAAAATGGCGTTCTACATAAAATATATGTTATATAGCAATGTGAAACAATGGGAAAAGATTGAAAGGTAGCAAATATAGGGAAAAAAGTTGTGTAGCTATGGAAATATAGTTTCTTCTCTCCCATTGCATAGCCCTTCTGCTAACTGTACTTTAAATACATTGTGATTCATAGAATCACGGAATTAGGAAGTTTAAAGGAAATTCTGGGTCCATCTGGCCCAACCTCTACTCTAGAAGAGCCACCTGGAGCAGGGTGCGTAGGCCCACTTTCAGGAGGCTTTTGAAGATCTCGAGGAGGAATACTCAACAGCCTCTCATCCTTTAAGAAGAATGCAAATGTTTTCTTAAATGTCCCATGTCTGGAACCCAGAATGATGAGCACGTTGAGAGCCCAAGTAAGAGATAATAGAGGATAAGAGATAAGATTATTGGTCTTGTAGTTGGAGGCTGAGAGCACCATACGGCTTCATCAGTACACTTTGCTTTTCTGTGTGCTCAGAAACAAAGATCAGAATATCACTTTGCATTATTCTGACCTGAACTGATCAAGTAAAACACATTTAGCAGTATCTCAGGTGCTGAAGGGAACATGCTGTATGAATAATAATCTTGTTTTTGTGATGGGCTGCAATGGCAGTCATTCTCATGTGATGAGCCGGGGCTGCAGTGGTGTGTAGTGAAGTGAGTATGTAGAGGTGGTGTTTGGCTCCACCAAACATCATTTCAGACTTGGGAGAGCAAGGATAGGTTTTGCTATTTGTTTAAAACATGGAAGAAGGGAAAACCAAAAGGGATGAAGGACAGATTTTCAACGTTTCACCAGAGCACAGCTGCTTTTATTTCATACAGAGGAAGGTGCTGGCTGGGATTGTTTTTGAGTTGCAGCCATGGGAGAGGTGCTTTGTCCTCTGAAAACCCCACTTCTGATAGAAAGTGCATGGAAAAATAAATCTACTCTGAGGAACATTAGCAAAAACAGGGGAGAGGTGGGCTTCATAAAGTCTGCATACTCAGATTGAAAAAAAGTCCTGAAAAAACACAGCTCAAAATCAATAGGCTTGACTCCTACACTAATGAAAATTGAAAGGCGTGGAGAAGCGCTGGGGTGCTGACTGACAGCTGCTGTGAAAATGCTTCCTACTGGGGTGAAGTCAGAGAAACTGATAAACTTTTGACTTCTAGTTGCTTTATTCATTTAAGATAAAAGAAAAATCAATGTAATTGTCTTCATTTATTCACGTGAAAAAGAAGTCTTGAGAAGTCTTTTCTTTCCCTGAAATATTAAGACTAGTAATTATGTAGTTTAAATGCATAGATACAAATTAAGAGAAATGCAAAATTTCTTAGAAGAGTAATGAAACATTACCCCAATGTATTTTTATACTTATATCACCATGTTCTCTCTTGGCCTGTCTTACATTGTCTATCAAAGCCACTTCAGTGCCAGCAACAGATAAAAAAAAAGTTAATTTTACTCTTATGTTTAAACATGTTTCTCGTCTGCCATTTCTGTTTGTTGAAATGCAGTTGTCAGCAGAGAGCTTCTTGTGCTTAGTAAAGCCAGTCTAGAAAAAAATAATGCTTTGAAACTGCTCCCTTCTTATCTGTATTTTATGCCAGAACAACTGTTCAGGTTTAGTATGGTATCAAATGGCAACTTTAGATAAACTGCTACTCTGTGGGATCAGTTGCCATTTTTAGCATAGGCATAAGATGATAACTTCTTCAAAATCTAGATAACAATGTTTTATTAAAGCCAGACATTACTAACATTCTATATCTTAGTGTGTGCACACTCATCAAGTTTGAAGATGACACAAAAGCTGAGTGGTGCAGTTTACATGCTGGAGGGAAGATATGTCATCCAGAGAGACCTTGAGTGGCTGGAAATTAACTTCTGAAGTTCAGCAAGGCGAAGGGCAAGGTGCTGCAGCTGGTCAGGGCAATCCCAAGCACAAATACACTGGCAGTGTGTGGATTGAGCTCAGTCCTGACGCTTGAACGTTCTGGTGAACAGAAAGTTTGACATGACCCAGAAGTATGCACATGCATGCACCATTTGTGAGAAAACCTTACTGTTCTTCCTTGCACAGAGAGAGTGTCAACAATTTCCCAGCTCTGAGAAGTGTTATCAAAAGCAGACCAAACTGCCCTCTTAGATCAGTGCCTGTTGTTCGCTCATATTGAGACCCAACAGATTTTGCAACCTGTAATCCAAAGGAATGGTAAATCTAGTGTGCCACCCTGGCACCTTTGCTTTTGAGCTTTTAGTATGATGGTCGTTAGGTTTTTTCCTTTCTTTTTTCCTTTTTTTTTTTTTTCTTTTTTCTTTTTCATAGAAGGAGAATACCTATAAAATAAGAACCAATATCATCACTCTTATTACACTGTAATTATAATTTTCAAAAATTCTCCAATCACATAGAAATTATGCATCAAATTTCCCTTAGGACACACAAAACAACCAAGTAAAAAGCTTGAATTGAGTGCCTGAAAAGTGAAAACATGAAATTGTTTGGTTTGGAAAGTTAAGATTTCCATGTGTAATTATGAGGTCATCATCTTTAAGTTTTTGCTTTCAAAAGTGTAACATATGCCAAGAGGTAGATACTTTACCATAACTATATTTTATATCCTTTTTAGAAATTAATAAATATCATTAAAATCAGAAGGTTGATTTATGGTCTTTGTGAGCTATTTGAGTACGCTTGGGTTTGTACATAAAAGCACTAGGATATTTTCTAGTTACTTTCTTTGCTCTTTTGAAACATGCACATCTTCTTGAAATAGTGCATATGGCAATGTGTGTTTGTGTGTGTATGTAAAATTGTGTGTGATATTTCAAGCCATGATGGACTACTACTGGTTTCAGAATTACAGCTTTAAGTACCGTTGTGCCTTTGGCAGTATTTGAAACCTTGGCAGGAGCTGCAACTAATTAAGAACTGACTAACTGTTTTAAAAACAAATCTTTTTACTCTGGTTTCCTTTAGCAGAGCATCCTGCCAGATACTTGGCTGTGCATTCATCAGTGGGCACTGAATTGACTTTCTTGGTCTACTAAGTTGAAAGTGCAAGGACAGGAAACACCAAAATCGTTGTCTAACTGTTATATGAAAAATACATAATTCATCCTGCCAATCAAATCTTTTGAAACATATGTTTTTGTTTTAATCAAAAGCACCTCTCTTGTCATTTCCACCACTGTTCTTTTGAGGAAGTAATATTCCACATTTTGATAATACCTTAAATTTTGTTAAGATACCCATTTTTTTGTTCGACATTTATTTCTTGAAATAAAATAATATGGTTCTTTTAGACTTCAAGTTCTTAGTAAATGTAAAACTACAAAGAGTGAAGATTTACTTTATTAAATACCACAGGCATTTCTATGGGTTCCCAATGGATTGGTTTTGATTAACATCCATTATCCAGTCACAGTTTAGTCAGTTTGTAGTGGATGATCACTTACATGGACTAGTGAGTTTCCTGGTGTCTTCTTTCTTGATGTTATTATTATTTTTATTATTATTTAGAACAGCTGCAAACACAGCTTAGCCAACTGAACACAGAAGGAGACACTGCCATTCCTGAGGGCCCATGATTGCCAAAGGATGTACAGTCATTTCAATACTACATTTACTAGACAGAAAAAGAACATACAGTGAAAGAACAAACCCAGCCTTGCTGTAAAACTGTGACATGAAACCTCTTGCTCACACTAGGGATATCTCTGACTGTCATAAATGGTGTGTTTTCCAGATTTAATGCCAACTGTATTTTAAACTTGAATATATAACTGCAGTCTCATATTTAGCAGAGAAGGGGAAGAAAGGTGTCCTACTTTTAAACTAAAAGAGGATGCAAAACACTCTGATACTGGTATGATAATGAATGCTGCACATTTCATTGATAAAACTCAGTATGGCTGAGTGTAAGATAGCAATAACAGCCCCAAACAGCCCATTAGTTTGGATTTCTGAATGACATGTGATAGGAGGAGGAGCAAGAGCAGGTACGCAATCATAGAACCATAGAATGGTTTGGGTTGGGAGGGGCCTTTGTGGACATCTATTTCCAACCCCCCTGCTATAGGCAGGGACACCTCCATCTAGACCAGGTTGCTCACAGCCCCATCCAGCCTGGCCTTGAACACCTTCAGGGGTGGGGCCCTTATAAAAAAGTCCCTCCCTAGCTTTCATGCAAGCCCCACTTCAGGTAGAACCAACGAAGGTTGAAAATTGGCCTTACCAATTACCTGATGCAGCTTCAGGTACACCATCATCACAGGCAAAGTTTGTGTGCTTGTTGTCACGGCTACAAACATTGCTCTCAGTTGTGGGAGGCTCACTAATTTTTGTTTCAAGCAGTGGTATGAATGAGTGTAAATGCAGACAGACAAATACATCTTGAAAAAATTCTGTTTTCCTTAGGGCTGTCTCCTCCACTTTAATAACTTGGGATGGCAGTTACCTTAAACATATTATATGGAGTTGTAGACAGTATCATCTGGATACTTGTAGAGTGGCACTATCATTGCTCTTTGTATATTGCTATGGAGGAGAAGCAGAGGGAGGTGATGGGCTTTGGTCCAGGGAACCAATGGCAGGCTGGGAATAGGACAGAGTTGCCAGGGAACAGTCAAACTGGGAACTGGGAAATATTTCAGTACCATGAAAGTGGTCAGACCAGGGAACAGACTTAGAGAGGTGATGGATGCCGCACGCCTGTCAGTGTTCAAGAGGCATTGGGATAATGCCCTCAACAACAGGCTTCAATTTTTTTCTATTTCTATTTGTATTTTTCAATCCTATCCAATCCCATCCCATCCCATCCCATCTTCTATCTCTTGTTGCAGTGGCTCTCAGCTGAGTTGGTTTAGTTGCTTGGGCATGCCATTTGCAGATTAAACCTGACTGGATGGTACAGAGTGAGACTGTGGTTGGGTCCTGTGGGGACTTTTGTGGAAATACACCATGTTCCAGCTCTTCACTTAAAGATGAGTAGCTACGTCTGTTGTGGCAATACTGCCTGCAGTATTGAGAAAAATTGAGCCAGTTTATGAAAAAAAATGAACTGGAATTTGAGGATTAGGAAATGAGTGAAAAGTCAGACCACCTATGTGTATACTTTTAATGAAATATCTGTATCACTGAAATCATGATGTCTGATGCTGAGTTTACGAGAAGTCAGACAGAAACATTAGCATGTAGTGCCTTGGATAACAGACATTTAATGCTAAGTGGAATATTGTTTAATTTTGAAGTTTCATTCAGAAACTGTTGTTTCCTCGTGGGTTCTATGATTCATAGGTGATTTACTTGTACCATTTCACAGAGCTGTTGTGTAGCTTTTTCTATAGAGATACTATCATATGTCTAAATCTGTTGTTCTGTTTATGATACTTCACATTGGACAAGCTTTAATATAAACACAAAACTAATTTATAATGTAATACGGTACACTGTTATACTGATTCTGCCTCCTTCAGCTTTCCTGTGCTTAAAGACTTTTCCCAGCCTTGTCAATCTTTCTACCAGTGTATCAGAAATAATCTGAAATCTGACATAGTAACTCAGATACTATCTAAACAGTCTCTTCAGTCAATTATATGTTGGAGTGCACGTATCCTTATATGTGCGTTCCAAATCTCCCCGTGTCTTGTTTTCTTTCCCCACTGATACCATGCAGTAATATTCATCTCTGAGGAAAACAGGACTGAGGTTTCCCAAATGTGCATGGGATTTTATCTAAGGTGAAAGCTAATGTTGGTGCTGCTTTATATTATCTCCAGTGCATTAAAAGGAGAAGAAAAACATTCTTAAAAACACTTTAAAGCTGCAGAGTGCTTTATCATAGGGTCATGCACTACTGTTGTCATCACTATGGCAGCTGTTTGGGAAAGTCTTTGTCAAATACTCAGCTTCTCCATGCTAAGGGGGACTAAACTTTTCTGACTGTGATTCTGTGCCCAGCACAGTGAGTCACCAGCTGGCTGGCAAAGTGATTCCAGCTGACTCTTTAAGCCACACCTCTGAAATAAGTAAAGAAGTAAATTCTGAATAATTACTGTGGAGCTGACTCACTGCATAAACAGTGAGTTCAAAATAACTTCAAGTATTAAATCACTGCTGATGGAAAAAAAAAAGTGGCATTGTGTAGGAAATGTTTGGAGTGGTAATTTAGTGCATTTACTTAACTATCAAAAAGTAGAGTGCTGACATTGCATCTGACATGGTATGAGAATACAAAAATCATTTATTATTTGAGTATTCAATAGCTTATTGAAAGCTTTTTTTTTTTTTTTTTTAATGTAGTTTATCAAGCTGTGTGGCATGAAAGAAGTCCTGCCACGCACAGGACTTTTAATTAGATTAAAAAGGAGGCAGTGCTTGAATCACAAGTATTATACATATATATTATATTATACATAACTGTATTTTAACATCTGTTTCTTTGCTGTGCATCTTTTTTTCCTGTCCAGGGTCAAGAAATACATCACTAGCAACTAGAACTAGGAGTTTTGACTTTAACAAGAGCATTTCTGAACTCCTGTTGTTGTGTAACTTGGCATGCCATTAGACTGCATTTATTAATTTTCATTGCTGACACCTGCTTATTCAGACAAGAAGGGTCTTGGGTTTAAATATATTAGTCAATGACAATATATATTGAATAGTTCTTGTCTCACTGAAGGTTACAGCATTCTTTCTTAAATAGGTGAAATACGTAAAACATGTGTGATCTTCATTTAGGCTTAAGATTTTAAAGACTTTCATTGTCCTGCACTTTAGAAAAAAAACCCGAAACTGCCATTTTATGGTTATTTGTAAGAGAGTTCAGCTCCTGTGGAAAATAAATGAACATAGTCTGCTCCTGAAAGACACTAAACCAGCACTAAGATTGTAAAAAATAATTCAACAAGAAAGGAATTAGCATCGTCTAACTCTCTATGCTGAACAATTAATTTCAGCTGAGATTCAGCTATTCTGTTTTATTTAGATGTGTGCCTAAGTTCAGAGTGATCCCATTGAAACAACCATCAGGGTCATAATAGAATCTAGTTTTGAATTGCTAATACTAGTGTTCATCCCAGTAATCAATTCTACAGATAATACTCAAATAGCAGTTGTTACTGGACTGAATATTCTTTGTATAATTGAATGCTTTTGTTTAACCAGTTTTAATGGAGCATCACTAATGTTTTTTACTATTTGTTACTCAATCATTAATTCTACTTGCAGATGATGTAGATTTTTGTTGCTTGCAGAATTTAATATCTGAGCTTTTACCATGTGTTCAGTTTGTCTAGTTGTCTTCTCTGCCACTGATAAACTAAGAAGTATTAGCATACTTTATTTAGATATTGCAACTTTTTCATTTACTTCTGATTTTTCTCTCAAGATTTAAAAGCTCAGCTTCTTTTCATGCAGTTAGCTGTCATGTTATTGAACTAATGATGTATCTTACTAGTTTAAAAACAAGAGGTATTTTCCCTTATTTTACTGTGAAATCGTCTGCTCTTACAAACACATTTTACTTAAGTAAGTGTATAATAAAAATAATATTGTAAAATGTAAAAACTTAGTGTGATCTTTTGCCTGTACACTCCTGATAGTTGGTTAGTCTAGCCTCAAAGTAGGCATCTAAACATCAAATTAGGAGTTACGAAAGAGACAGGTTAACCAGTTAGGCACCATGTTTAGGCCTCTTCAAGTTACGTGTTTTGCAAGGCACTGTATTGTAGCCTACTTACGTATTTGAACACTAACTTGTAGAAATAAAAACCATCTGTTTACCTCAGGAAAATAGTTGGCTGGTGCAACAGACTGTAACTCATCATTTTCTATCAATTGGATTTGACAGCCCCTAGAAGGACACCATGCTATTTTGCAATTAGCAATAACTGTTGTATCCAATGTCAGTGCAACATACAGTTGCTTACAGAACATTTTACTAAATTAGCCAAGATTTATGGTTAGTGTCAAACACAGTTGGTGTCTGTTGATGAGCTACTCACTGTCACAGTGTCTCTTATGTCTGATGAAATTTCACTACACATAGAAAAGACATTGCGTCTCCTTTCATGTTTCCTCCTAACATTGACACACAGAGTAATATTGAGGGCAAAGAAGTCTATTTAGAAAGAATGGTAATGATCTTTGAGAAAATGTTTGACATCTTCATCCGTGCCACATGCAAGCTCTAAGGCCATCCATCAGTGTGCCAGGGTGCTTCCACAGTTGCAGGGACATTGTCCTCACAGTCTGCCAGGAAATGAGTAAGCTGACAGAACAAAGAGCTTCTTTGGAATGTTTGTGTGGAAGTGGTACTACAAGAAATCAAACAGAGGCAGCTTACATTTAAACTGATGATAGAAGAGAGTGTTTAAAAGATGCAAATTATGATAGGGTAGATTTGTTTAGTATCTTAAGAGGGACTCTATATCACATTTATAGGGAGTCCCCTCGGACCTCATGGTGCTTTTAGAGTCTCCAGGTGAGAAATGTTTGACTATTGCTTTCTCTGTCATTGAAAACTTGTCAAGACTGTGAAAAGACTGTTTTTATGATGCATGTGTATATAAAACATACTGACTGCAAGAAGAGAAGGAACTAAGTCACTGATGTGCCTTTAAAATACAGTTTTACTGTGAGTATGTCTTTTATTTGAATATGTGTAGTAGGTAGTCAATAGTCACAGGTTCTTTCTGGTGGTAGCTTTACTCAATTTGATGGTTACTTGTCACAAAAAGGGAAAAGTTCTACAATGAAGATGCATGTTATTGCTTGTCTCAGGCAATAAACAACTGGTCTGGAGAAACAAACAGGCATTCCATCATTCTGTTAGAAAAAACAAACAATCAAAATTCAAAAATTTCTCCTTACCAATGTAATTTCAGGGTCATCAGACCATTGCTGGATACATAAGCGTTAGATGATGGAGAGATGCAAAAAAAAAGATGTTTCTGTGTCATCATGTAGCAGTCTTTGTTAGCCAACCAAAACACTGGTCCTACAGTTGCTTTTTGAAAGTCTTCACCTTTAGAACTGCGCCATTTTCAACATCAATCACACTCAAGGTTATCAAACTACGTGAACAGTTTTTCATGATGTTTTGTTGCTTGTATACTAAGGAAAGGCTAATAATATAACAATTAGCACAATTTGGATTTCTTCATGTCTTTTTTTTTTTCTCTCTCTCTCTCTCCCTTCCCTTCCTCCCACAAACCCTGCCCCATCCCCACTCTCCCCATTTGCACAGCCTCCATTGAAGAGGAGCCAACTTCAGCAGGTATGCATATTTTATCATTACACACCTACATCAAGGTGACTATTACTTAAGAGCTACCTTTTAATATATATATATGTGTATACATCAGCCTTATGTTATACGTGACGTGCTTAACATCCTTATTAGTGTCATTTTCTTTTCTCTCGTGTCTCTTTCCTTTTGGCCATATTTTCCCCAAGTCGCAGTCACTATAAGGAAATAATAAAAATAATATTAGTAGTTCACATTAGTAAAATTAGTAAAAATTAGTAAAAATTAGTAGTTCAAAATCTTTCCTGTCACTTGTTTCTTCCTTTGTAATTCTGAGTTGGTGCATGGACCTTAACACAACAGACAAGGTCAGAAGTGATCAGAAGTTCAAAAATATCAGTGCTTTTGTTAGTTTTTAATTTGGCTTTATACTGGTGAAGCTCAGTCAGCTTTATGACTAACAGCACTGCTTGGGAACAAGGAGTGAAAGCAGGGAAGGGCAGAGGGTGCAGAAGCATACTGCTCAAAATAAACATTCAGCAAACTGTGGCCTGGGTATGTGGCTCAGTGAACTTTTATTTCCATTGACAGACTGCCAAGTAGTGAGAACAGATAACAACACAGTCATAAAAATTAGTTTAGAAGCACCCCAGGAGATGCAAACACATAGTGCTTATGTGATTCCAAAGATTAACTATTTCTAATTAAATGGCAATCCATTAGCTTGGGAGTATTTAAAGAAAAGAAGACATACCAAAGAAGAATGCTGCTAAACAGATTAACATATTTGAAATGGCATTGGGTTGTATAAACTCAGCAAGCTAAAACATCAAATGAATAGGGAGTCACTTTATAGTGGCTTGTTAAAAGAAGTCAAGGTCTCCAGAGTGCCAAAGGCGAAAAGGTAAGAAAAGTGAACAAAGAAAGGAAGATAGCAATGAAGGATCGAATACTGTTTACAACACTAACCTACAACTTGGGAGCAATATAATTTATTAGGATATAGTGGAGAATAATAAATGAAAGGACTCAGAACAAAGACAAAAGTAGAGTGTGAGATGAGTAGACTAGTTAAGGATAGCACTGAACAGAGAAAAAATTGGAAGGGAGCTTTCAACATGAAGGTAATAGCAGAAGAGAAAAAAAGCATGACTGAGATGAGGAAGGCCATGTTGAAACAGAAAGGAAGAGCTTTGGGCTGCATAAGACTTAACTAAATGCATCTGAGAAACCTGTCTTCAAATTTGCATGGCAAAGACGTTAATAAAAGAGTCGATTGCAAGAGGAAAAGGTTCATGGGGGCTCACCTGTCCCCTTTTAAGTAGCGATGAAAGAAGAGCACCTTGTATTCCAGTCATGGAATGGATTTAAGCATGTACGTTTTGTAGAGAGACATTTGAGGTATATGTGAATGCACTGTAGTAATGCCCAAGGACTTGTTGTGGCTGTACATTAATAATCACTTCTATAGCAACCAGTGGAGTACTTCATAAAGACAGACTCTCCTTCTTTGCATTTTTAACACTACTGTAGATTTTGGTGACAGCCCATATTTATGAACTGGCCAAACTAATTAGACGCGTTAGCTGAAAATGGGTTTCAGTAGTTGAACAGAATCCTACAAGTTCTGTATTCACATCCTCTGGAATCCTTGCAACTATGGGTGACAAAGCAGAGTTGTGTTTGTATAAAAGCTCGTCTGTTTTTATATTCATTTAAGTGGTTCATGTTTTAACTATTTCTAACTGTTTTCTTTTACTACACCCTGCATCAGTGCTTTGGTTGTTTCTCCACATAATTCTCTGTTCAGCAGAGCTCAGACAATAATTTACAATGAATGTCTTCGTATTCCTAAACGTTCTTTATCTTCTTGAATGCACCCATTATCAGTAAAGTCTTTTACACAAGCATTTTTAAGAATATTTTCCTCCAAGGCTTTGTCATATATGTTTAAAACTTTAATAATTTGCGTAATTGTGTTGGTCCAATGAGCTGCACCTTGTTTTCAGTCATTATTTGTATTACTATCGTTTTTGCTGTTTCAGGGTTTTTTGACATCCAAAAAATGTACTTCAATGATTTGTGTGGTAATAGCTGTACAAGTGTAACTTTCTGCATGAACTCTTAATAGAAACACTGGTGATCTTTTCGTGTTAGTTATGCCACGAGAGACTGCTGTTAGCAGTAAGGGTGTATGTGTGGGAGTCGCACTGTTAACAGCAGCACAGATTGTTATTCCCACACAGACAAATCAAAATCTAGAAACTTACAAATAAACAGTACCAGAATGTTTTTGTTCTCTGAATTGGACAGATGAGCAAATGCCTCTAGCATATATTCTACATGGTAGATTTACAGTGTGAGACAAAACACATATTTATAAACATTTGTGCAAACAAGTTTCAGCTTCTTAGAAATTATGTTACAATGGAGCATGACTAAATACCTGTAAAAATACACTGGCTTAATGTAATAGAATCACTTCTTATTATTTAATCTGGTTGTAGGACAGAGGTACTTCACATCATTAGATTCTTTGTGACTTATTTTTGAAATAATTACTTTCTCTGGAAAAAAAAAAAATCGTTATGAATTTGAAGTTTTTTGTGGGATGTAATTTGACTGGAATTCTACAAATGCAGAATTATATTTTTTTATAGTCATATGAAAATTTCCACTTTAAAAAATCTGACTTTGTGAAAACAGTTCTGATCTCTGCCTTGAGGAACAAGTTTTAGGTCTTAAGCTTTTCACAGAATCACAGAATCACAGAATTATCGAGGTTGGAAAAGACCTAGAAGATCATCCAGTCCAACCATTACCAATACTTCCCAGCTAAATCATACCCCTCAACGCAACATCCAAACGTTTCTTGAACACTCCCATGGTCGGTGACTCCACCACCTCCCTGGGCAGTGCATTCCAATGCCTGACTACCCTTTCCGAGTAGTAATACTTCCTAATGTCCAGCCTGAACCTCCCCTGGTGCAGCTTGAAACCATTCCTTCTAGTTGTATCACTGATTACACGAGAGAAGAGGCCAACCCCAGCTCACCACAACCTCCCTTCAGGAAGTTATAGAGAGCTACCAGAGTATAATCCTACTCTATATATAGATGAAATGTGACTAAATAAAATGGGCTATATACAAGTACAGATGTTAATTCTTAGAAATTCTATAAGATAGTAAAAATCATGATCTGCAAAGTTTTACATACCTTATTTTGAATCAACCTCAGCTGTGCATTTTGGTACATGGTATCTGAGTAGTCCTTTTAACTCTCAGTGCATAGTAAACTTATTGTCTTTGCAAGTATGCATTTAGGCTCACAGGTTTGCTAGATTGGAGCTTAAAGCAGCTGCAGTGAAAGTACAGCCCAGAAGTGCAACGTCTGTTGTGTCAGTGAAATGAACTATTTTGTTCCACATATAGGAGGCATATAGTTTTACATGTAGTAATATTCTTGAGAAAATGAAGTTAAACTCATGCTATAAAGATAATACTTGTGCAGCTTTTCCAAAGAAAAATTTTATGAGTAAAGTGTAATTTTTCCTTAACTGGATATTATTTATGTCTTTAAATTTAATAAGCAATACTTGCTCATCAGATGCTTTTAATTTTTAGCTTCTATTGATTTTGTGTTAATATATGACCGGATGATATTGTTCTGAACATAAAAGACTAATGAATTCTTACGTGGTTGTTCCAATACCGCTTAGTTCTCAGATTTTATTGATTTTTACAAAGCCTCATGTTCTGCTTAAAACAGATATTCCTTCCTTCTAGTAGTTGTTATTTGAAAGATGCAGTGGTGCAGTGGTGAAAAATAAGTAGAAACTGTAACCAAAGCCCCATCTATCACCTGGAGTCTTCCACTGAGGTTGCCGGGGGATGTGTTCATCTTGAAAAAAACAGGTGCTTTGTATGGGTAGGAAGCAGAGTTGTTGCAGCTGCCAGATTTTGTTCTTTTCCCAAAACAGCAGCACACGTCATCCAGTTTGTAATGTGTATCTGAGCATCATGTAATAAACCTCTGAATTCCAGTGCTGATCTGGTATTGTCATGGGGAGGTAAGCAGGCACTTGCAAGGCAGAAAAGTTGCTCAGCATTCAGAATCATTGAAAGTGCTTTAGAACTGTTGCCTAAACACTCTGTGATAAGAAAACTACAACAATTGCAGGAGAGGAAAGATGAAAGACGAAAAGTTCAATTGGAGGGTAGCACATAATGTATTACTAGTTTTCCAAAACACGCCTCTACTTGGCAACTCTGCCCACAGCAGAGAGTTGGAGCTAGATGGTCTTTATGGCCCCTTTCAACCCAAGCCATTCTATAATTCTGTGATTCTGTGATTCATAAAAAACAAGCTGTAGGATAAATTGCAACTCATAAACTGCTTTTATGAAAATTATAAACTTTGTGGGAACATTTTATGATCACTCTAAGCTTTTAATGGAACAGTAATTGGGATCAAGGCTAGATTTTTTTTTTTTTCTTCCTGTTTAATCAAAGGGAAAAATAATGCATTGTATTTTCCCATACTCTTCTCTTGGGGTAGTGTTTCACTTCTCTTGACAGTGCATCTGTTCATTCTCTGACAGTCTTTCCAAATAGAAGTTAGTTAAGTTTCAAAAATAGTGTTCTGACTGTTGTAGTCCCTAATGTAGATTTGAGTAATGCTATGGGTGAATACATGCCCTGTGAGTGTCTCTCTAAAAATGATACTTCTCAGGTGTTCATTCAGTGTCAGAATGGTTCAGCCCAAGCAATGAACTGTAATTGTAAATCATAGAAAATACTCCATCTAAGATGTACAGTGCTTACATTTTGCATGGTGTTTAGCAAAAGCAAGAGCAAGGAGTTTTTAAAACAATCCTGACTGTTTTTCTTAAGCTGATTCTGCTTAAGCATTGATCCAGATCTTTTTATTCCATTCTACCTAAATATCTTTGATATTTTAATTGTCATAGACATCCAAATGCTCTTTTGATCTAGTTCTACAAATCTGTTCAAGTTATTTTGCATTTTGGTTCTCTTGAATAGTTTTACTGTCACAGAAGCTCATGCATCCTGTGAAAGCAAACTAGGAATACCTTTTCTCTTCCAGATTTTTTTTTTTTTTCCATGTAGCATGATTCTTTTAAATCTCTTTATTAAAGTAGGAAGTTCCTTTGTTGCAAGTTGTTTTTGAGCCCATTGTATCAGCTTCTCATGGATGTCCTCCTGTTTGAATTTTTGCATCTCAAGAACGTTTCCTGTAATTTAACATATTCCTTCCTTTCATAAAGGAGTCTGGAATTGCTTCTAAAGACATCAAAGAGTAATTTTTCCAAGACAAGATGAAAGGTGGTGCAGCTCAAAATGCCTCACTTTGTTCACTTTTACTTACATCATGCCTTTGAATGAAATAATAAATATGTACCCTTTTGACATAATAAGTGAATATATTCCTTGATTTTGTTGTCATTGATTTAAGTCTGCTTTTATAGGTAACTAGCATTTCCATGTTTATGCTCCATCTATATAAAATGTGCAATGGTTTCAGTCCTTCACAACAATGTAAACAATTTTACAGTATGAATTTAATACTGTTTTAATGAAATTTTGGTGTTGAAGAGATAGCAAACTCAGTACATGACAGTAATTTTTTCTTCAAACATATTAGTAAAAAACAATCCATACAACAGTTCTGTGGCACAGTGTATACATGCAGGTGCTTTCACTGTATATCTGTGCAATTACCATATTCAGTCCTTCTTTTTTTTCCCCCCCCAATGGAAAGAAGCATTGTTACTCAACAATTCTCTGATATTTAATCTGTTAACTTTTATAGAGTTTCATACTGTCTAAAATTTCAACTTACACAAAACTTATTTTAACATTTTAGGAAGGTGAAAACATTTTTTAGAACCAAAGTTTGAAAATGCAGGGGAAAACAGAGAAAGGGACATGTTTGGAAAAGGCTTATAAGGATTGGATGGAAAAGGCTTATAAGGATTGGAATCAAAAAGTACAATAGGAAGCATTCCAGGAAAGAAAAAAAAAAAAAAAAAGTTATCTAAAGATAGCACTTCTCAGAAAATAATAAAAAACAGCAATAGAAAATGTCTAACAAATTAAAGACTCGTTCTTTTGTGGTAAGATCCAAAAAACAGGTAACTGCTTGACCCAGTGGCGTATAGATATTACAGCAGACACTAGCAAGACTACTATGATCAATCAGGTAGATCTATATAAATAGATAGACAGATAAAAAGCTATTACAGATATTATCAGGAAACAAGCGTATATTTTTATATATATCAATGTATATATAAGTATAAACATATATGCAAATGAATATATGTAATGGATATTAAGAGTATAGAACCAATTATTAGCAGCATTAGTTACAAATACTAGAAAGGTAGTCTGAGGTTGGAAAATCAATAAAATAGCAACAGATATGATTTGAGGATTATTATAGGTTTAGCAAACTCTTCAGTGATTCTGTGGCAATGAAATTACTTAGAAGTTATAAACTTTCTTATACTGTAACAGCAAATAGATTTATTATAGAATCACAGAATGGCTTAAATAGGAAGAGACCTTGAAGTCTAACTTCAACCCTGGTGTTGTGGGTACGATTGTCCCCCATCAGATAGGGCCTCTTGCAACCCAGCACTGATTGCCTCCAGGGCCAGGGCATCCACAGCATCTCTGGGCAGGCTATGCCTGCATGTCACAACCATCTGAGGAAAAAATTTCTATTTAACATCCAATTTAATCTTTTAATTTAAAGCCATTCTTATCCTATCACTGCCAGACCATGTAAAATGTCAGTCTCTCTCCTGCTTATATGCTCCCTTCAAATCTGCCTGGAGCCTTCTCCTAGGTAAACAAGCCCAATTCCATAACCTCTGATTGTCTTTGCAGCTCTCTTCTGGACCCTTTCCAACAGATGCACACATTTCTCATATTGGGGGCCCCAGGCCTGGAAGCAGTATTTCATGTGGAGCCTCAGAGGGGCAGAGGAGAGGGGAAAAATGACCTCCTTTACCCTGCAGGTCACTCCTCATATGAGGCAGCCCAGGATACAGTTGGTCTCCTGGGCTGCAAGTCCACACAGCTGCCCTTGTCTAGAGTTTTGTCTGCTGGACCTCCAAAGTCTTTCACTGCAGGACCGCTCTCAGTGAGTTCTTCTCCCAGTCCGTACACAAACCTTTTTTTGAGGTTTCTTGAGGTTTCAGAGATTGAACTGACCTGAGCATAACACCCTGCACTTGGCCTTGTTGAACCTCATTAAGTTCACATGGGCTCACTTCAAGCCTTTTTCAGGTCCATCTGAGTTGCATTTCTTCCTTCTATTGCATTAACTGAACCACTCAGTTTAACGTTGTCGGCAAACTTTCTGAGGCTGCTCTCTATCCTGATGTCTGTGTCATTGATAAAGATGTTGAAGAGCACCCAAGATGGACCTCTGGGGAACACAACAGGCCTCTGCCTGGACATAGAAGTATTGACCACAACGTCCAACCAATTCTTTATCCACTGAGTAGTTCACCCTTCAAATCCATATTTGTCCAATTTAGAGATGAGATGTGGAATGGAACCATGTCAGAAGCCTTGCACAAGTCCAGGTAGACGATATCTGTTGCCTTTCCTTGTCCACTGATGCTGTCACTCTATCACAGAAGGCCACCAGATCTGCCCTTGGTGAAGCCATACTGGCTCTCTCAGATCACCTCTTCATCTCATATATGCCTTAATACAGCTTCCTGGAGGATCTCTTCCATGATCTTCCCAGGCACAGAGGTGAGGCTCACCAGCCTGTCTTATTTTCTCCCTGTCTTAAAATTGGGAGTGATGTTTCCCCTTTTTCCAGTCTGGAGGACTGGGGACTTAACTTGACAGCCATGACTTTTGAAATATGATAGAGAGCAGCATTGCAGCCACATCAACATTAGGATTCCTTTGGGACCCTGAGATATATGTCATCTGGCTCCATAGGCTTGTACACATTCAATTCTAATGAATCAGTCTCTGACTTGCTTTGCTCTTATAGAGGGAAGGATATTGCTCCCACATAGACATTCAGTGTCATGAGAGAAATAGGAAGCCTCACCACCAGGGAAGACTGAGGCAAATAACTCTTTGAGTACCTCAGCATTGTCCATTGTCTGCTATAGACAGTTCTCCAATATCCAAAGAGACCAGATGTCAAATTTTTTCTCATTCTGGTCAGATTACCTTTGTTGTGGTGGTGTTCTGCCAGTTAAAGCAGGTGCTTTGTCTCTTCTCTGGATGGCTTGTGTATAAGAAGTCTTGTAAAGCAGATTGTAGCACCATGGCATATTGACCTAAGCTATGTCTTGGAATCTGTATGCAGGATGAAAAATTATAGATCAGTCTCTTTTTTTGAAAAGAATGGTTGGGGGAAAAAAAAAAAAAAAGTTAAATTTAATTTAACATAAAGTAAATTAAATAACTGTTGTTTATTAGACATCCCACAACAGAACCTGGGTTGGGTCCTTTTGGACTTGTGGAAATAGGGGAAATAAAGCAGGTATGTCCAACTCACAGCATGTCCAACCACAGGCCACATGCACCATTCACTCTGCAGCCCTCTCTGCCCCACACCATCATGGCAGTAGCTCTGCCCCACTGAGGGGCCCAGGCCAGCCCCAGGAACACACCCATCACCACCCTCACTGTAGAAGATTTTTCCTTACATATAACCTATTTCTTTCCTCTTTGAGCTTATACCCATTAACTATGTTGTATATTTTATGTGCAGTCCAAAACAATTCTTCATCACTCAGTGTGGGCCAGGCAAGCCAAAAGGTCAAACACCCATGGAATAAAGCAACTTATTTAATGCACATTTGCCAGCCATAGTTGCTAAGCATTTCTAATCTGTACGTTTGAAACAAATACGGAATTCTGTATCAGATTTCCAGATTTGTATCTGGATCCCCAAAAATAGTGTGTCACGGTGACTTATAACAAACAAAGAAAGAAAGAAAAAAAACCAAACCCCTATATACACACAAATAAAGAGGAAATTGTACTGAAAAAGAGTTTCAAAAGTGAATTACCATTTTTTGGTAAATTAAAGCCACATACATAAAGTTATCAAAATTCCCATGTTTCCCTAGTCCCTAGTCCTAATCTATTTTTATTGGAGGGTAAATTCACATTTTCATATTTAATGTATTTTTATTTCTTTTAGCTAATTGTGATGGATGGTGGAAAATTTTTACTGAGCAACATCTTAGATATGTAGCTTTATGGAAGATAGTTCAGAATATTATGTCTTTTGCTTGAACAAAAATAGTGTAGTCACTTTTTTTCATTGGCTTTCCTTCCTCCATTCCAGTGAACGCTTTTACTTTCTAATGCTCTAAAAGCATGTTCATCAAAGAATAAAAGAGGTCGGTGGGTTAAAATACTGGCAAAATGTCATTAATTTTTAGACAACTGTGTTGAGACTACAAGTAAAAGAGATTTGAAATCTCTCTTAGAATGATATTCCCATATGAATTATAATTATGCTCATGTCTCTGTGGGCTAACTGTGCATTTGTTTGCCTTACACATATTTGACTAGCTGTGGCTGTGAAATTGGATTTCGCAATGGGCATCTCTTCTTGAAAATAATGCTCTAACGATTCTCTATTGATTGCAACAATTTGAAATTGTAACTTCTTTGATGATTATCAGAAAAGGAAAATACATAAATAAATAAATAAATAAATAAAATGCACTCATGTCCGTAGTTTACTGAAATGCAACTTCCCAGACAGTTGGTGATAGATTTAATCTGCTTACTCTCTCACCATCAAAACCACAAAGTTGCGTCTAGCTTATTTGCAAGGACTTTACACACACTGTACAGCAGAGTCCAGAGCACTGTACTTTTGTGACAGCTTGCTGTCAGGCTGTCTTCTAGGGCACAGTAATTCTGCTGCGATATGCAGAGCTATTCTGTTTTGAACATTTTGAAGAGGAAAACTATCTTTCTGTATTATTCTACAGGAAGGGATTTGCCAGTCCTCTAGGGTATTTAAGGGAACTTTACTCTCTTGGCTTGACACACTTGTAAAAATTCCTTTTCTTTCTCTTCTTGAACTATATATTTCTTTTTCAATGCCTGAAGCTAACTGGTTAATTATTTTTCCATATGTCTCAATCAAAATATAGAGGAATTCTGAACATTATCTGAAGGTCATTTTGAACACCATTCTGATGGAAATTGGGTTTCTTTATTAAAAAAAAGCCCCAAATGCCAAGTGGAACTTAAGACTATAACAGTAAGTAGGCTGGGACATATAAAATGTGGAAATCTTTCTGAAGTCAGGAACAGAAATTAAGTAATATTTTCACTCTGTCCCTTAGTGAATCATAGAATCATAGAATCACTCAGGTTGGAAGGGACCTCAAAGATCATCAAGTTCAACCACAGCCTAACCATAGTACCCTAACTTTAATGACCCTCTGCTAAATCATACCTCTGATCACCACATCCAAACGACTCTTAAACACATCCAGGAACGGTGGCTCAACCACCTCCCTGGGGAGCCTATTCCAATGTTTAACCACCCTTGCTGTAAAGAAGTGTTTCCTAATGTCCAACCTAAACCTACCCTGGTGCAACTTGAGGCCATTTCCCCTTGTCCTGTCACCTGTCAGCAGTGAGAAGAGACCAGCCCCGCTCTCTGTAAGTACCTTTCAGGTACTGGAAGAGAGTAATAAGGTCTCCTCTCAGCCGCCTCTTTCCCAGACTAAACAGCTGTAGCTCCCTCAGCCTCTCCTCATAGGGCTGATTTTCCAAGCCCTTCACTAGCCTTGTCGCCCTTCTCTGGACCTGCTCCAGTACCTCCACATCCTTTCTGTACTGAGGTGCCCAAAACTGAAGACAGTACTGTAGGTGAGGCCTCACCAATGCCAAGTACAGGGGCAGGATGACTTCCCTAGTCCTGCTCACCACACCATTCCTGAAACAAGCCAGGATGCCATTGGCCTTCTTGGCTGCCAGGGCACACTGCTGGCTCATATTCAGTACACCAACGTCCCTTTCCATCAGGCAGCTTTCCAGCCACATCTCCCCAAGCTTGTAGGGTTGCCTGGGGTTGTTGTGGTCAAAATGCAGGACCCGACACTTGGCCCTATTGAAACTCATGCCATTAACCTTGGCCCATCGATCCAGTCTATCCAGGTCCCTCTGTAGTGCACTTCTCCCCTCTATCAGGTCAGCACTCCCTGCCAGCTTGGTGTCCTCTGCGAACTTACTGAGGGTGCACTCAATCCCCTCGTCTAGATCATCAATGAAGATGTTAAACAGAAGCGGCCCCAATACTGAGCCCTGGGGGGGACACCGCTCGTGACCGGCCACCAACTGGATTCAACTCCACTGACCACAACTCTTTGGGCCCTGCCATCCAGGCAGTGCTTCACCCAGCAGAGCATACACCCATCCAGACCGTGGGCAGCCAGCTTCTTCATGAGAATGTAATGGGGGACAGTGTCAAAGGCCTTACTGAAGTCCAGGTAGACCACATCGACAGCCTGACCCTCATCCATCAAGCGGGTCACCTTGTCATAGAATGAAATCAGGTTTGTCAGACAGGATCTACCATTCATAAACCCATGCTGACTGGGCCTGATCCCCTCGTTGACCTTTAATTGGTCCACGATGGTTCCCGAGATTATGCGTTCCATGACCTTCCCAGGCACCGAGGTGAGACTGATAGGTCTGTAGCTACCAGGATCGTCTTTTCGGCCCTTTTTGAAGATGGGCATCACATTTGCCAGTTTCCAATCCACCAGGACATCCCCTGTTAGCCAGGACTGCCGAAAAATGATGGACATTGGCTTGGCAACCACATCCGCCGACTCCATCAGCACTGTAGGGTGCAATCCATCCAGCCCCATGGACTTGTAAGCATACAGCTTTTGCAGCAGGTCCAAAACTATCTCATCATGGATCATGAAGGGCTTATTTTGTTCCCCATCCCTATCTACCAGCGCAGGGGGCTGTGAATGTTTGTCTATATATCTTTATGGCAAAATAACTCATTTATTTTCAAGATTAGACAAAAACAAAACAAAACAAAACAAAACAAAACCACCAAAAAAACAGAGCTTGGATGTTGGGATCTGCCTGCAGCACTGTCAGCTGCCTGAGAAACTCATATGTGCATGTTTTTCTGTAATCTGCATAGCTGTAGAGAGTGCCATTTGTGATGAGCATACAATGTTCATCTCTATGACCAAATACAAGTGAAAGGTCATATACTATCCCCTAAGCTTACTACTGCTTTTTGCCATAATGAATCGGTCTGTGTTGCTTACCACTTTCCTGAATTTTGAGATGGAAGTTCTCCATCTGCCATAGGCTAGACTCATCTCAGGTTCTTTCCCTGTTTCTCACAGTGATACAAAGGAAGGACAGCATGTTCTACTGCATATTTTGATTCTTACAATTTTTCTACTCGAAGTACCTCTTCTCTGATGTCCTGGAGAATTTCAGTGTAGCGCCAGAGAGTGCTTTTTTACTGTCCACCGGGTCATTCAGGATGTTTGCACGCCATCAGCAGAGAAAACTCCTAACCCCTAGAAGACAGTGGAGAAGTCCAGCTCATGCAAACCATCACTGCGTATGCTCTGTGTGGGTGGGTGTGATCAAGTCTGTCATAATAACACCCAGTGTGTATGTGGAGCAGTGAGAGCAAGATGAGAACAGATGGAGAGGAAACCCTTGGAGGGAAGTGCAGAACCTTAGGCTCCAGCACTGTCAGCATGCTGCATCCTATCAAGATTGTCTTTACAGGGAGTCTTAGAACTGGAGGTGAGGCATGGGGGAAAACATGGCAATAGGCTGACCATAATAGGGAACAGATAGTAAGTACATAGAGATGAAATCGTCCCCTGTTAATGGAAAGATTTTCATTTAAGAAGTAGATGGAAACTGAGACAATAAATTGCTGTCAGGGAAGGGTACTGTCAGGATACCATGAGATTAATGAGTTGTGCAGGAGCACAGAGTGAATGAGTCTGAATAGGGGCATTTGATGGGTTGAATGCAGGCAGATGATGTGCGTTAGTCTGGCTGCTGTTGAAAGGGATACAGCTGAAAGTAGGCTATTCCCAAATGCCACTTCTCTCACACAGCTACTGTTCTTTCAATTAGTTCCTTGATCTGCCGTGTAGCATCAGGCCTGCTTTGAGTGGGAAGGGGAACTTTGTAGAAACATGTAGACAAAGCTAGAATGAAAGAAAGGAAAAAACAAACAAACAAACAAAAAAACCCCTCTATATCACATCCTCTTTAGTGAGAGTATGCAATTAAATTGGATTAAAGCAATCAAGAAGTCCCAGCCAGGAATCAGGCATGTGGAAAGGGAAAAACAACAAATGCAACTGAAAGCAAAACAAACATTAGTACTGGTTGACTGAGGATTTGGAAGCAGATTAACAAGAGTGATGCAAGGGACACTGCTCAAAAATAGGATTGAAAGAGGGTTATTTTCTGCATATTTTGGTTTTAAATTGTGTCTTATGTCCATCTTTAGAGCGCTGAATTGACTGCAGAAACATAAAGAGTATTGGAGAAGAAATTTTACTCATTTTCTGTTCAGTGCAGATTTAAGTGCTTCGCAGTTACTAAGGCTTTATATTACACAGTCAGCCTGGAGGATAAAAGAAGTACTGAATAATGACCCATTTGTAATGACTGGCCCTGTAGAAAGATAGTGAATGATAACAGTGTGAAGAACTGTGGAGTAAGTGAGCTATTAAAGAATCTAAATACATTTTGCACAGACCCTTTCATGATCGATACTGCAACCCAAATAACATTCTTAAGTGTAAGGTTTTAGTGGTGTCATGTATGTTACGGGTGCCAGTTCTTGCATACATATGAATTCCTTGCTGTTGGCAGGTATGCGTTTAACACTAAATTGTACCAAGACTCTTCACTCAAAAGTCTTCTTTTAGACAGCAATGCAGAAACAGTGTAGGCAGACAGCATCACATTGTGGTTTTCTCCACAAGAGTGAAGAGTCCGATACTGGCCAGTCTTTGCAGTCAAAGAAGATAAATATGATCTTACAGAGGATAAGTTATCCCTGTAGGTAAAACAGAGACAGCAGTTATCCTATTTTTCTATTAAGTACGTGGGAAAAAAAGCTCTGAAATTAAAGTCTCCTTTCCAGTTTCTACAGGAACGACCCACATGTGTATGTTGAACTTGCACAGGCCAATATGATGGTGTCTGCACACATACGTATGTGCACGCTTCCTGATTTTCTCTTAAGTTTTCTCTTAAGACTTGGCATATGTTAGAGTTGTTGATTTGTTATGTTCTTGTTTTCTTTCATACTTATTATACCTCCTCCTGGCATGTTCGTTTAACACCTTGAACATTCTGTGCTTCAGAGATATTGAGCCTACAAAAAGCTACTTCCAAGTATTAGTCTGTATCATTGACACAACTGCAGTACACCAGCATCATGTAAGAAAGGGCATAACCAAAAAAAGTAGTGGTAGAGTGCTAGTTTGACAATATCTTAAGACCAAAATTGTGTTGTTACTATTCCTCTGTATGTTATGATATTTACAGACAAATGTTTTAATTCTTACAACCAGAATCCTTTCTCTGCCATTTTGGTAATTCATATCGTCTTATGTAGGGGTTAACTTACAGATCTACCTGGGCTTAGGCAGGTTGGATAGCACCTGTAGTGGGATGAAGTACCAAAGAAAGCTCTGTGGCACATGACAAAATAGTGGAGAGCGTGTCAGAACCGAGTAGATGTAATACTTTTGTTAATTTCAGGCTCCTTTGCAACCAATTTGATAATCAGGTAAGTATGTTATATTTTGATTTGGAGGTGCATAGGTTGCATTATGTGAAGTAGGAGTTCATGTAATGATGGGAAGGATAGAAAGAGGAAAGGCTTGCAGATCTGTGTAGCATATTTTTCTGAATGAGCTGGGGTGGTAAGGTGAGTATTTAGATGTGAGCTTCAAATCTGAAACAGCATTACTGTATTGATCATGGTCATGGATATGTGCAGTGCCATTATACTGCTGTGGGTTTGTTATGCGTCAAAGCCCAGGAAGTGTTTAAATTGATAAGCAATGTAACTACAAATGGAATTAAGTGTCCTGGAGGACCAAGAGCAATGTTTAAAACACAGTTTAATTTTGAATTTTGCTTTTTTTCCATCTAATCTGTCTTACTATGAATCTTTGTCTCATCAATTACTCAACTATGTCCTAGTTTCCATCTAGATATATGCCTTCCGTCATTGCACTGTACTTGCTGTTTTTCTGCCTACTACTAATGCCGCCAGTACCAGTGCCAAGATAAAAATACAAGCTGTCCCAAAACACCTCAGTGCTGGTGTCAGTCCTATTATCTGATATGGGATGAAACAATTCAACTTTTTGACTAGCTGTTTCACTGTGGTTTTGAAAAGATTCTTAAGTCTATCCTAACTTGAATAGAAAAAAAGTTGACATTTGTATTTTAAAAAACACTCAGAGATTGTTTGCTGTTAATGTTGACCAAGAATAAAAAACACTCTGTGAAATATGTCACTGAAAGCAAGATTGAGATGTAGTGCCTAACATAAAGAGATGAAAAATGGTTTAAGGGGCATAGACGTAATCAGATTTACTCAGTTGGGGATGTGTGGATTTCTGCACGTACACAGCAACTTCTTAGGCCTTCTTTTGCAATAACAAGTATTTGCCTCTTCATTTACATATATTAATTCTCATGATTGTTCTAATTGATTGCCTTTTCATATGCTAATGACCATTTGCCAGAGCCAAGACCTTCCTTTATACTTTTATCTTACAAAATGAATAGGTTCTTTTTTTGTTGTATGTTCTTTTGAAGCCTTTACTACTGTAATTAAAATGTATTTAATTTTTCCTAACTGGAAATGTATTTAATTTTTCCTAACTGGAAGCCTTTTAAATAAACAGGATATAACCTCAACATCCTTATTCCTTATTCCTCTTCAACATCTTTCTTGATGACTTGGATGAGGGCATTGAGTGCACCCTCAGTAAGTTCGCGGATGACACCAAATTGGCAGGGAGTGTCGATCTGCCTGAGGGTAGCGAGGCCCTGCAGAGGGATCTGGATAGACTGGTGAGCTGGGTCGAAGCCAATGGGATGAGGTTCAACAGGACCAAATGCCGGGTCCTGCACTTTGGCCACAACAACCCCAGGCAGCGCTATAGGCTTGGGGCGGAGTGGCTGGAGGACTGCGTTGAGGAAACAGACCTGGGGGTACTGATTGATGCTCGGCTGAACATGAGCCGACAGTGTGCCCGGGTGGCCAAGAAGGCCAACGGCGTCCTGGCTTGCATCAAAAACAGTGTTACTAGCAGGAACAGGGAGGTAATTGTCCCCCTGTACTCGGCATTGGTGCGGCCGCACCTCGAGTACTGTGTTCAGTTTTGGGCCCCTCACTGCAAGAAAGACATTGAGGCCCTGGAACGTGTTCAGAGGAGGGCTACGAAGCTGGTGAGGGGTCTGGAGCACAGGCCTTATGATGAGCGGTTGAGGGAGCTGAGATCGTTCAGCCTGGAGAAGAGGAGGCTCAGGGGAGACCTTATAGCTCTCTATAACTTCCTGAAGGGAGGTTGTGGTGAGCTGGGGGTTGGCCTCTTCTCTCGTGTAATCAGTGATAGAACTAGAGGGAATGGTTTCAAGCTGCGCCAGGGGAGGTTCAGGCTGGACATTAGGAAGTATTACTACTCAGAAAGGGTAGTCAGGCATTGGAACGCACTGTCCAGGGAGGTGGTGGAGTCACCGACCATGGGAGTGTTCAAGAAACATTTGGATGTTGCGTTGAGGGGTATGATTTAGCTGGGAAGTATTGGTAATGGTTGGACTGGATGATCTTCTAGGTCTTTTCCAACCTCGATAATTCTGTGATTCTGTGATAACCTCAGCACATAACTGTTCATTGTTGGGTTTAAATTAAAAACAACATGTAGTATTCAGGTATGTTCTGCTGTGCAGTGCAGTTTTATCATGTTTGCAGTGTTTCAAAATATTATTTGGGAAACAACTTATTTTGTCACTTTCCTGGTACTTATGTAAAACTGTTGATTTCAGTCATGTTCCTTGTGATTAAATACTATGTGACTTCAGAAATGTGGTAAAAACATTTACATAAGCTTCCGTGTTCTGTAAAGTAATAAACTGCCAAACGAGAATTATTAGTAGGCCTGATGATAAGAAAAATAACTGAAGCATTCACAGTCCACTCCATAAGCATACTCAGTTATTCAAGATACAGCTTATGCTGGCTGCTGTGGGAATTGAGCTTGTTTGACAACTGTTCTGATAAAAATAACAATTACAAAAATATAACATGCTCCCATAAATGTCTAGTTGCCTATTACTAAAAATGTTAAAATGAATTGCACCCTTGTAAACCTTGGAGGTTACTTAAATTGTCATCAATAGGAAAAGAAAATATTTAGAACTCATGAAGTTTTATTAAAATGACTAAGCAGCAAGTAAGAAGCTATAGCTTAAAAGCAAAAAAAATCTGAGTATAAACTTAGATATTTACTTTGTGGAGTACCATATTTTTACGTTTAGTTGCAGACCATGAGTTAATTCTTGACATCAATATTACAAGTATTTGTTATAATTATTCATGAATTTCATTAGTTTCAAGCATTTTGCAATATTTCATTTACTTAAAATAATCCCTTCTATTTCTCTGAGTCACAGAACAGTGTTTATCTATTAATATACAATAAGGGTATCAATATCTAAATCTGTATCTTTTTCTATATCAACCTGTTATTTCTCAGTTTTCTACTTCTTCATCTTTTTCTTTTTCTTTTTCTTTTTTTTAATATATAGAATTTTAATCCAGCCTTCTGGAAGATAAAGTCATTGTAGTAATTTTATCTGCAAGGCAGTAGAACTGGGCATTTTTGAAACAAAATACAAATCAGTGATTCTGTCAAGTCAGCGTTCTTCTTTAGCCACCCTTGAGTAGGGGCAAAAGGTATAATGTAATGTATTTGTCATCTAGTCTTGTTTCTGTCTGCACTTTTGGTAGCACAATAAAGATCGGTAACTTCTTAAGTACTTCCAAATGAAGAATTTATTTTAGGCTGTGAAGGTCACGTAGCAAGGGATATCCTCTCTGAAAGTACGTAGTAAATTAATGCAGTAGTGGTTTTATCTTCATGGCATAGCATACTGGCGTTTAATCATGTCATTCTGAACCTAATTGCAGTATCCATGTTTTTAAAAGGTGGATGACCATGCTTGATTCAATCAACATGTGAAAAACATTTTGGCTGCCATTTTGGGAAGTGGGAATGAGGTATGAGCAAAAAAGAGTGTGATGACCTAGCTAAGAAGGAAGAGAAAGATGACAAATAGTGACAGAGTGCAGGATTTGGAATTCATGAAAATTTAGGGTAGGATATGTGAAACTGGGAAATTCTGATGGCAGCTGAAAAAAATGCAAGGTGTTAAGGATAAATATATTGTCCCCATCCTCAGGAGGTTTACCTCAGGGAAGTAAACAGCTGCAATGTAAGATTCATCTATTTCACTTGGTTTCTCCTGTGATCAGCTTCATGTCTTTTTGGTCTCTATGTATTTCACATTTAGCAATTCTCTTTCATCATTTTGTAATAGTATTTTGTATCCTAAGGATAACCATCCTCCAGGATTCCCTTCTGCTCTTTCCATGTCATTAACAGAACATTAGTAATTAGAACCTGACTCGTAGAAATGTGAGTAGGATAAGTTTAGATTGTTGCCATATTTAGCTCCCAGTGGAATTCTAAGCAAGTGGACTAACTGGATTTTAATCTATTTGCTGTTATAATTAAGGCTCACATTATCTTTTTATTTCTTTGTTCCATTTTCCAGTTAGTGGAACACAGCACTTCAGAAAAGGATAAGAGATCCTGGTTGCTGACAGTTTTAAAGTGAAGTAAAACAATGAAAACTGACATCATAATCATATACGAGGACAAGAAAAGTGATGCTAAAAATGGCCATTACACAGAAATCTCAAATGGCGTAGGAGTTTGCAAAAAAACTGTATATAGTTTCCTTACTGCTAGCTGTCTTTTACTTAGGCAGCAGACAAATGCAGTAAGTACACAGTTGGATTTGTTTTAATTAAATAAAGAGCCGATTTGAGGAAATTGTTTTAATGGAAACTCTATAAACATAAACTTCAGTGTTGTCAGAAATGCACTTTTGAACTGACCCTTTAATCACCGCAACTCACTGTGAAGGCTGTGGTGGTGTGCTCATCCCTCAGGATGACGCAGTTTGGATATAAGGACTCTTTTGTGGAGAGGCTGTGTTGCTTGTGTGAAATTCACCATTCTGTATCTCTGCTCTAAAGCTGCTGGTTAGCTGATTATGCTCAAACTCAAGTCCAGAGATCTCTCTTGAGATTTAGTGGCCAGCAGGTGATCTTAGTGATTCACCTTTCTCCAAAGTACTCAAAATGTAACTGGCAAGCAGAATAAGAGGAGTGAAACAATAAAAGATTTGTAAGTATAGGACTTTTTTAAGGTTTTAGTTTTCAGAATTTTTTTGTGCTTGGTTATAAAAATAAAACGCATCTACACATCCTTCAGGCTCTATTTTCCACTCCCTACTGCCCGCCATTGTAAGCTGGGATCTTTAATGCGTATCAGTTTGAATATAAATTCAAGCAGCTCACACAGGTAGGCCTTTTCAAAATAACACTGTCAAGCAGTTTAAGTACACTTTTTGTGAGGACAGTGTTGCTATTTATTTTACTGTATTTTCATGTTTCTTCATCTAAACAACTTTCTCATATTTAACTCTACAGATAGCATCCCAGCATTATATCAGAGAACTGAACTGTGATGATATAAATAATATTTCTCTGTTTTTTTGTTTGTTTGTTTTTAACATGAGTAGTTCTTCAGGTCTTTGCAAGAGGAAAAAAGAAAAGAATCAGAAAGATCAAGAAGCCAGTCTTCTCTTTTAAAGAAAGAATCTCTTCCATATTTTAAGACTTGTAGAAAAAAAAACAAAGCGGATAAACAAAGAAAAATGGAGTGTATCAGCCAATTCCCCATATTTAATTAAAAAGAATAGAGCAAGTCAGTGACAGAAGTAGTGTCATCTGGGAGTAAAATGCAAATGCTGCTTTCTGAGTGTAAAGTTGGAAGAGAATGCAAAGGATGTGAACCTGGATGTTCTGTAAATATAGCTTCCTTTTTTTTTTTTTTTTTTTTTTTGGAAGACAAACTCCTGTAAAAGTGCATGCACAGACCCAGAATGAACTAAGGTGGGTTTATGAGATAACAGGGCAGGATAGGAGTCTGTGGGCTTTTCTTCAGAAACACTTGTGTGGGTGATAGAAGGTATAAACTGGGAGAAAAAAAGCATTGAAAATGGGAGAAAGTTCTGAACTTGGAAGCTGAGGAGTATGTGAACAAATAATGAAGCAGAATTTGTGGAAAATGTCTTGCAAGGCACTAAACATTTTTGGAGCATTTTCAAGTCTCATCATGCGCAGTATCACTGCCTAACCTGCTACACTGAGCGTACATCAAATGTGGTTTTAATCTGTCCTCAGTGGATGGAAGGGTTAAGTAAGAAGCTGACTTTATTTATTTAATTTTTTTTTGGAGGCAAGACCCTGCATAGCTATCAAATTTAAATTCAAATTGTCAGAAAATAGCTACTTGGATAAAATATACCGGGGGGTGGCTTGACAGTTTATTTAAATTTCTCTGTAACAGAAATCCACAAAACAGATTCAGAGAGAAATGTGCAGAAATAACCTAAAACATTTCGTACTCAGGGGGTGAACCTTAGCTTTTGCTGCATCCAGATGGAGACACCTTGATCATTATAATCAGCACACTCCATTTGCTGCATTTAAAAACTAGATAAATATTTAATCACAGTGCAATTAAGTCTAGATCATTGCCATTCGTTTATAATGAATTGTTTGATAGGATCTAATACGGTACTAATACTCTAATACGTTCATGAGCCATATATATATATATATATATATATATATATATATATATTTTAAAGCTGATATTTTAAGAATGTTAATGATATACAAGATGTGGGTAACATTTATTTTTGCTAGTTTCTTGCATAAGCTGAACTATTCTATAACAGTCAACTAATATTATCCATATTCTTCATAGACTGTGAAGGATGTTCTTCCATGCCTATTCTTTTCAATTTAAAATAGGCAAATAAATAGCAAGCTGTAACAATAATAAATATTTTTGTTATAAAATTAATTTACCTTCTAACAGCAAAATAAACTCAACAGTGGCAAATTCCAGAAGGAATCAGTCTGAAATGTATTGATCTGTAGTAGCTGTGGGTATTTTTATTCTTTGTTTTAGCAATATTCAAGTATGCTGAGTTAGCAGGGATCTCTCATTACAGTTTGGAAGAATTGAGGGATCAAGGGTGAGATACTTCAGGCTACATCAAGGTTGACTTCTTTGAGTTTTAGTTAAAATGTGACATGTCTTTATTGGAGCCATGCCACAATGCACCAGTAAAATACAAGATGAGCCATACAGTGCTTAGGTGTTTATGTAAATATTGAACCCAGACTGGCCTTTAAGGGCAAAAATAAACAAGTAAATAAAGAAAATGTGTGAGTAAGAGAGCAACTACAGGACTGCAACATATTCATATGTTGCTGAAGATACACCCTGCTGCAGAATGAGTTTTTGACTAGAAGAAGCCATTTCTGTGATTATAGCTATTTCTGACATAAGGTCAGTAGCACATCTGCTAGGAGCTGTCTCCTTGAATGTCCTTGATACAGCATAGTGCAAAACAAGCATCTGAGTTATGGTTGGAGTTTCAGGTAGTTAGTAAATATCAACATATATTAGGATATATGTTAGGATTATTTGCATCCAGCTATGTCAAGAATGGTCTTTGGAAATGATCATTTGTTGTAAATGTAGACGTAATTTGCAGAATACATGAGCAGCAGATAAGTCTTAGCCACAAAGTGGCTCAGTGTGTATTAGTGAGACCTAGCTCTCTGTATTGCAGTTGCTGGAGTGGATATGCCATACTTCTGTTTTTGAGACTGTAGACTGAGTTGTGTGTGTATTCTGGTGTGATCTATGATCCCCAGAACACAAGAGATGCTGGATCATTTTTGTCAAGTGGTTGAAATGGTCTCAATCTAAAGTAACATAACTCCCATACAGACGTGCAGCTGTAGTCATTCAAAAACCAGCCTCTGTGTCAGGCAAACCTTTCATAATAATGTTAATAAATTAAAAGGCAAAGTTACAAATGTGGATACGATCACAGACCCTGAAAAGCTTTTGTTGTATTCCCACTCATTTCAGACAGTTCTCTGTTGTTATTAGCAGGGACATTCCTGCAGGTTTTCAGTGCTCATTTATGTGTTTCTGTGGGAGGCAGACTCTTTCAAATGGCTTTTTTTATATTTTGGATTTGTATCTGACAAACTTTAAAGTTGAGAAGCTCACATTAGAAGGGCATAGTTTTCAAAAATCCTTTTGGATTGAGTTCTGTAAAGGATGAAGAGGAATGAAAAAGGTTGATACTCTTTGGAAGGTAGTCCCTTATCTGTGCATGTACGCGTGGTATAAGCATCTTTTATAACTGTGTGGAGAAGGTATATAATAGAATAAAATATCTTAAATGTGTAGATCAAGAGATTAAGCTCATCTCAAATATTTATGAAATATATAGTGCATATTTTTAGTTGTTCCTGTTTCAGGATTCTTCAGCATTCTTATGAAGTTGCAGGAACCGATGGACTGCAGGATTGTGGTACTGGATTACCTGGTTAATACATCAAATTCAGTATTATAGTCCTAAACTTCATCCTGGGAAGATTCTTCCCTTCTTGATCCCCATCAGCAAGGACATTAATCCTTCCCACAAAGGTGAAAGAAGTCACATGTGCCACTGACTTTTTTGCATATGTTTGTTTCAAAATATGAGAAGTCTTTGTAAGTAAACTCTGTCACAGTAGAGGTGTCGTGCTCCAATTAATAGGAGTGAGAGGAGATTCTTTTAATATACCTGGTGTGAGATTAAGAATCAATGGTTCAAATGTTGGTCCAACCAGTTTATTACAAATCCTAGCCTTTTAGGGGAAGGGGAAACAGGCGATAGAAAAGGTAAGAAGAAAAGCAAGAGTTGTGGTAAGTGGGGATAGTCACCAACTCGATGCAGCAGTGTCCCATTATCCGTTGGTCCAGGGTCCAAGCAGGCAATGAAGAACAGCGGGCTGGTGCCAAGCAGTATGAGTGGTGGTGGTGGAAGCAGCAGCGTCTCGTGCAGCAAGGCTGGGAGAGTCCATAGGCAGTAGGGCAGCAAAGCAGCAATGAGGAATCTGAAGGCAGTAAACCCTCTCTATCTCTCTTTCTTGACTTCTCCCTCACACCACTTCATGATTTTTCCTGCCCCCTTTTATCCTGTTTTTTTTTTTCCTGCCTACGTGACATTCCCGGGGGCTTGGGTAAGGGTCATGTGAGTACCCCCCTACCCCCCCCCCCCCCTCGAGATGACTCTCTTCCTCGAGATGATGAGTTTAGACAAAAGGTTTCCTCCTGGCCATCAAGGTGCTTATCCTTCTCTTGATAAGCCCTGACCATCAAGGTGTGGTTCATCTTTCTCAAGATAAGTCCAGACAAAAGATGTCATCAAGGTGCTCTTCTTTCTTTCGCTGCCTCCAGTTAGCAAAATCTTTAGAGAAAGGGACTGCTCAGTCCCTGGCCAGGACTGGCATGGAATAGTCCATCTTCAGCAAGTTTTTGAGACAAAGGCACGACAACATGGCCTCTTACAAGAGGAAACACTTAAAGAGAAGAAAGAAATACTTCAAACTGATGTTCAAGCTTAAAGAGGGTAAATTTAGATGGAGTGTAAGGAACAAGTATTTTACAGTGAAGGTGATTAGGCACTGGAATAGGTTGCCAAGAGATATGGTTGATGCCCTGTCCCAGGAGACTTTCAGGGCACAGGGCAAGGCTGGACCAGGCCCTGGGCAACCTGATCTAGTTGTGCATGTCCCTGTTCATTTCAGGGGAGTGGGACTCGATGGCCTTCAGAGGTCCCTTCCCACTCTAAAGATTCTGTGATTCTCTGATTCTGCATTAAAACATTGTTAGAGACTGCTGATAAACTTAAAAGATGGGGAGATAAAAGATGGGATTGACATTCCTATAGATCCAAGAGGGACATAAGAAACATTAGTTGTATGAAGGCAAGCAGATTGAGAGTGTTTTTCTTTTACAATGAAATGTAAAAATGTCTTTTGATACCTTTTATTAGTTTGACAGTGACTCCAGTATCTGTATTGATTTTCATTGGAGTTTGCCATATCATCAGAGTAGCATTATCTGTTAGCCCTACTTTAGTAATACTCCACGAAATAAATGAAACAATTAGCTCTGTAGCTAACAGTATCTTCATCTTGATGTATATCAGTGTCAGTAACTAATTTAGTGTTTTTCATTGAAATTGCATTATTGCTATGTGAAGAGAAGATGGATAGATAGGTGTCATCAGAAGTGTTAACAGTTGTAAATGTGATCATTTGGTGCATGTCACTCCAGTGGGGAACATATTTCTTTTTTTTTTTTTTCTTTCTTTTCCTTGGTTTTCATATTCTTCATCTAATCTTGTCCTTGTAAGAAATAATGGCTGTTTGATTTTTGATCTTCCTGTTTAGCACAGCAGCAAGCACAGTTTTGAGGGAATCAGACTTTAAGGAAGACCTGCAACTGGTATTTCTGAATATCTCTCCCACCAAAGCAGCAGCAGATTCTACGTTTGTAAAAAAAAAAATTCTTGCAGTTGTTTGTAGCTGTTGCTATCTTTAGCTGGTTGAGCAGTGCAAGGGCTGCACTTTACCATCACCAGTGCACAGGAATCATAAGCTTTTTTTTTTTTTTTCTTTAAACTCCAGTGCATTCTGGACACTTAGAAGGGACAACTAGTGTCATATCTCATGTCTACAAATGTAAGCAGATAAAAAGCCTTTACAGAGTCTTAAGGTTAACCCAAAGTAAATTAATCTTTTATTTACCTCTCATTTTTTGCAGGAGAGACACTGTGTGCTTGTTAGATCCTGAGCATTAGCTCCCTTATTCTTCAGGTCTGTTTCTATTGCACTGTGTAGCTTTCTTTTGAAGATACAGCTAGTCTATACTAAAGTTAGCTCATTTACCAAGAAATTGAAATGAGAACAATCAAAATTTTATGTAATTATGTTCACTTAACACATATTAAAGTGTGTTTTACAAATGCTGATGACTCCAGGGTTTTGTTTGTTTTTGTTTTTGTTTCCTTCAAAACTGGTAGACAGGGCAGGGAAAAAAAGGATTCTAAAAAAAAGATGTTTCCTTGAAATTGTCAGGAGAAACATTCGAAAGATATTTGAACAGTCCTTTATATTACTTCAGAAGAATTTGAGTTCCTTAGAAGACAGAATCAGGTAACAATTTTCCTATACTGGCTTGTTCACTCTGTATGTTTTCAGTGTCAAAAATTACTTCCTTTTTAAGGAAATGAAAATTCCTCTGCTTTCCTGCCTTCTCTTGCTATAGATGAACTAATGGTCTCTTTCAAATATGTAATTATTTCTTCAGTTTTGCATTATACAAGACTTTATTTATGAAGTTTTAATTGGCTGTACTTGTCAAAGAAGAAAACAGATGACATAGATCTGCCTCGAGCCCCATAGCAACTCAGTACTGAAGATGCATTTGCTTGATTTCTCCATCTATAAAATATCAGAGATTTAGTCAGAGCATCTAAAAAATTTAAAACCTGTTAAGCTCTGAGTTAACTTTCAATATTTTTCTCCAAAACAGGGTCGGATTTCGGTTGAATAACAGAATGATGTATTTTGGAGTATACTTGTACTTACTATTTTGGCTAAATGCACCAAAAGAAATGCACAAAAGGGTTCAAAGAGAGCAGCAAAGTGAATAGATCTATTGTTTTTAGTGCACAATTAATCTTGCTGACATTACTTTATATGAGCAAGGATAAAAATGCCTGGAAAGCATACTATCAAATTCCAGTGCTCATTAATATTGGTCAAATGTTGTTCTCTTTGTGTTTGAAGCTACTTAAAGATTACCTGCAGAAGTATTACAGTGCTATTGATTTAGAAAAACAAATCCCTGAAGCCCTCTGTTCTTTAAAAAAATCAGTTGACAAGCGTTTTATTTGTTTGTTTTTCGGTAAAGAAGGATGCTTTCAAACTTGCTGCTATAGATTTGAGTAACTGAGAATATTAATCAGATTGTCAGGGAATTAATTATCCAACATTCAATATGTTGTTACTTAAAAGCTCAAGGAAGTTAGATGGGAGCTCTTATCATGTGGCAACAGTGCCCAGACTCTCCGTACCATTTTTAGTGTTTAAAATGAAATGATTGCTGGCTGAGGACCCAGGTTCTTCAAGACACTCAAACCTTTATAATCGTACATGTTAAACAGGGTATGTGATTGACTCAGGTTAAAAAAATTAATAAATTATATGATTAGTGATTCATACAGTTTAAAAGTCCTGGATTCCTTGGACACTGATACTGCTGACAATTAGGAGAAATGAAGTACGATGTTGCAGACTTTTTTTGAGTTTCAATCATTTGTTCTTTTAAAATGCAGATGAGTCTAACCAGTGTCAGTTTGATAAAATGAATGTTAAGTAGTGAAAATTAGATGATTTTTGTTAACTACTCTCAATGCATTTAATTAGTATGTTTCATTGCTCACAAAACCATTTATGAACCACAAGTTTTTGTCAGCAACAAAAAAAACCCACTCAGCGTTTATATTAAAAACACTGTTAATGTATGTTTATGACCAAATGACAACTGCAGTCAAAAACTCATTCATGCCAGTGTTTTCTTCACAGTTGGAAAGTGCTGTAGAAGACTACGGTCAGATAGAAGTACTGCATTACACCAGTATATCTATAACTGTGCTGCTCGATTGACCTTTTAAGCCTTTGTACTTTACAGTGATCTGCAAAAATGCAAAACCTAAGGAAAATCAATGGAAGTATGCTGAACATGTGCTTAACAAACCATATGGAGAAAGCAGCAAGCAAAATGAGAAAATAATTGTTAAAAGATTTATTGTTCTTGGAAGATTAGAGTTCCACATGGACTGAAATAATTAACATATGGGGCTACCTGCAGTTACTCCCCAGGCTGCAGCACTGTGATAGAGACTTGAAAAAATATGTTAGTCCATATTCATTGGGATACAAAAGGTAAAACGGACAAAGTTCCCGGAGTATTACAGAGGAGAAATAACATGAACAGAAGTTGTGAAAGTTGGAAACCACGAATCTTATTTGACCTTCCAGTAGACTAATATATATTCTCTAGGATTAAACATGTAGTGTACCACTATATTTAAGGTGTAATGAAGAATGTGAGTGGAAAAAGCAAAAATGGCAATAGCCAATCTGTCTTCCTTTTGGTCTTTGTAATTTTTCCTTTTTTTTTTTGCTATTAAGTACACTTGAAATAGGCTGATAGATATTCATGTGTTTTATGTATCCGATTCAGTGGCACATAGTCCATATTTAATGAAGTGCATAAGCACAATTTCTGCAGGATTGTGTCCTAGGTCACGCTAAATACAAAGTTGTAATAGAAGCATATACGTGGTTAGTTTCTCAAACTGCTCTAACTACACGAGCAATTATAACTGTGGAATGTGTTCTGACAAAATTGTCATTCTGATAATTTTTGTCCTCTGCAAATTAATGTTTTCCCAGAGAATGTAATTTTTCATGAGGTGATATTCTGAATATATGCTATGACTCTGAACATCTGTCGAACCTTAAGTTTGTAATTGAAAGCATAAATAGACAGACTCTGAGAAACGTTAAACATAGAGCCTCTTTAAACTTAAATCATTCAATTCCCAGTGCTGATGGTTGGTAAATTATGCTGTGGAAAGAACTTTATGTCTTTTTTTTTTTTTTTTTTTTTTTTAATGTGATTTTAAGTGGATGAATAATTATTACATTGCAATTCAGCAAATAAAAGATTATCACCTTTTGGGTTACATAGCAAAGGTTGCAAATAATATACTTTATACTGCATTTACAAATCTTTTCACACACTAACTTGTATATGAAGCTTTCCAGTCAGTGATTACAGGTTCCTTAAAATGAGATTGGAAATTAATTCATCAGGATTATAAAGTATTTTCTTCTGCTAAGAGATGCTACAGGTACAAGGGCTACTCAGTACCTCCTATTTCATGATGTTGGCTCACAATGTCAGAGGCAGATGTTGGTGGTATGGCAGTAGAGGTTGCACATTCCCACCAATATGTGCCATTACATTTTGTTGCTATGCAACAGATGGCAGTGGAGGAGCAGTCTGAAAAAATGAAGTCTGACATGGAAGTGCAAATTAAGCAAAAGTGTGTAATTGAATTCCTCCATGTGGAAGAAATGGCACCCACTGACATTCACTGACACTTGCTGAACACTTATGGAGGCCAAACAGTGGATGTGAGCACAGTGAGGTGGCAGGAGGTGCATTTCTGCAGTGACAGTGGGTTACCTCCACTAGTGCAGATTGTTGCAAGTGCAGTATGCAAAATGTTGTTAATTGCTGGAGAAACTTAATAATATAATAACTTAATAATAATATAGTTATATTATATATAATTATATATAGTTATAATATAACTATATACTATATATTTATGTATAGTATATATATAGTATATATAGTTATAATATATATATTCTATATAGTTAGTGATGGCGACTTTGTGGAGTATTTTGTAGCTGAGAATTTGCTCTATTGGATAGTATTATAGTGCCCTTTGTATCTGTTGTCCTTTTCATGGAAGTAAATAGGAGGCATTACTTTCAGAGCAGCCTATGTAACATTACTAAGACAATACAGTGGGACAGGTTTTTTACACACACCATGGACAGAATAATGCGTGGACCGAAAGACAAACGTAGTCATTGCAAACTTAACAAATTAGATCTCACAGCTGAAACTTAATGTATCCCAGTATTTGGCTAGTTGTGGGAAAAAAAAAAAAACAAAGTTCACTTAGAAAAATTTTTTGAAGTGGATTTGTTGAAAAGGTACTCCATGGAATAGTTGGTTTAGTAACTTGACTTCGGGGCCAAATAGTTACATATTCAAACAGACACACAAAGGCATAGCAAAGGTCACACACTTGAGAGGTAGTGATTACTCAGGGATAATGTACGTGTCATTCCATACATGATAGGCACATTTGATTAATACGTATTGGCACAGTGGTATAAAAGTTAGAATGCCTGTTATCTTTAATAGGAGAGCAAGATTTAGATTCTCTGTCTCCTGTCTTCTCTTACATTAAAAAATAATGTTATGATTAATGAGTAGTGACATGCTTCATATTTTTTCTTGTTCGTAAAAATCTGTGCTGGCAAGTTATCTGAACTAAGTGAAGGATATATTTTAGTGGAACATGGAGGTCTACATAGGGGATTTTATTTCCTTAATGAGTGTAAAATTATGATGTTTTTAGTTATATGTTTATATACGCTCATCTTTTTCTTTTTTATTTTTCTCTTATTCCATCTCTTAGGACCCTGCCTTCCTAATCCATGTCATAATGGTGGGATGTGTGAAATTAGTGAAGCATACCGAGGCGATACATTCATAGGATATGTTTGTAAATGTCCGGAAGGTTTTAATGGGATTCACTGCCAGCACAGTAAGTTCCACGTGGTAACTTTTAATTATTTATGGACAGAAAATATTTTTTTATTAGCTTTTTATGACTAGTACTTAAATACTTTTTATTAGCTTGCTTGTCTTGAAGATCAACATTAGATCTGACTTTCTTAACTATTTATCTTTGATTTTGTGATCAAGCTAATACCATTGAATACTGTTACTACCGTCAGAAAATGGTGTTATTTCCAACTTACTCGACATAAGAATGAATGTTTTATGTACATTGTAAAACACTGTAAGGAAATGCAACTGCATTTATCATGGATTTAATAGAAGGCAGTGTTTGAAATAGTTGAGATCTTTTTCTGTTGGAAGTGTCTGTGCATTTGTTTTGATTTATTGTATGCAAATATGGAAAAAAAAATGTGTATAAATATACCTTCTCCATCTCTCTTTACCTATGTATTAATAAATTAAGAATAAATGCCTTGAATCGTGAGTACCCTAAATCTAAGGGTAGAAGTTCCAAACTTAAATAGGGTTTATTTTCAATCATGTTTTAAATGCAATATCTGGACATCTTTTTTTTCCTTATAATTTATGTGAAGAGTTTCTGCTACTTTCAGATTAGATTGTTAGCCATAAGTTTATGCAGTTACAGAACTGAAAATTAGCAATATGAAAAAGAAAAAAAAACACTGTCAGATTTTGATATTCACTCACGAGAGGAATGAGTTCACATTGTAATCCTGATGGCAAACGGTTGCCTGTCTTTAAATTGTGTAACCGGGAGCTCAGGAGCCTTCAGAACGGGAAAGGAGGCATGATTATGTCTGACTGTAATTCAAGGTTGTACCAGCTTGCAAGTTTCACCTGGGCTAAATTGAGGGCTTTGTTGTTCCTGACCTTTGGCATCTGCATGTATTTTACAAGAGTCTACCATCTGATAAGTGAAGAAAAAGCCATTAGAATGTGGCAGGATGGGAAGTTGTATATCAGCCCTTGTGACTACACTACACTTGGTAAGGATGGAGCAAACAGTTTCTATGTGCCGTTGATGTCCAAGTCATATGACAGAACATCATCATGTGGCCTGATGTTCTCAGGCACACTCCATCATAAGGCTAGGCTCGTAGTCAACGCCTGGTGCAGTGTGTAGTGTTCTACTACCTTTAAATGTCAAAGAAGTGACCTTTATTAAGGATGCCATGAAGTGAATAACACTACAAATTTTCATCAAGCAAAATGAGTGCTCTAGCCTGTACTGTCTGAAAAAATTCATATATTACCAGCTTGATGAAAAAAAAAAAATGCAGTAGCGAATTATGGCATTAATCATAGCTGTTTACTGGGTCCCTATATCCTTTTAAAAATATTCAAACATGTAACAATTAGCTACTGTTATCCTCCTGATAATCAGCAAAGTACACTTACGGTAATTTCAGAATAAAGCAGAATTCTCACATGGGCTATTCAAATTCACCATGGGGAGAAGACAGCAGCTAATGGGATTTCCAGTAAGATAAATTTATGTGAAAAGTTAGTCTTTGGGGGAGAATGACATTCGGTCTTTTTCAGAGAGTCTGATTTAAGATGTGGTAATAAACCATATGCAATATATAGATGTTCAGGGTGTCTCAAAGGATGTCAGCTATGAGAAGCAGAGGAGAACATGACTTTAATAAGGAAGAATCTGACTTCCAGTGGTGCATTTAATGTAACTCTTTAATATGATATCTCTTTAGCTTAATTCATGAAGTTCCTTTTATATGAGTTCCTCTACTTCATAAAGTTCAGCAGTTCAGTTCTGAATTCATTCTAAATCAAATAAGAAGTCTGTCAAACTAGATCCATCATTAAAATGACCTCACTGAAACACATGTATCTTCATCTAAATCGTTAAGATATCCAGAAATCATATTATATTCCCTCGCGCAAGGTTTCTTATCTCAGACTTCTTTCATGTCTGAGATGCTGTTGCTAAATCAATTAAGTTAAGTGACTGATTTTTCAATCAGGATACGTTCCCAAAGCCGGTATTCTGACATTCTTAAGAACAAACATCCTGTCAATATTTCTGCTGTTCCTTGACTTTTGCCTGTATAAATAATTAATATATAAATTATGAAATAGATCATTAGCAAGACCACTGATTTCATAGTAAAGATTTATTGCCAAAACAATATTAATTGGAAGTGGTTATCTATTCCTTGCTGGTAAGAGGTCTCACAAGGATAGGATAGTAAGACTTCTTCGTTGTTTTTAACCTGGGGAGATGTGTATGGAGACACCTAAGAAGCTGCTTCTGTGTGACAGTCTGGCTTTCAAACATGCTGTTGACAGTATCTAGTGACAAGGAGAGAGGAATTTGCAAAAATTTGCTTGAGGCAAGAAGGCAATTCTCCCTACAGTCTTTCTACACCGAGAAACAGCTCTTCCAGAGAGTAGTTCAGAGCACTTAAATTCCTGAAAATAGCATAAAACTCATGCCCAGCAGGACTGGGGTGTATTCCTTAAGTGTGATGCTCATTTCTAAGAACAGCAGGTAATGTTTTCTTCAGGATCATGCTGACTGAAAGATAAGTTGCAAGCTTATGTGGTAATGTTTTGGTAGCAGGGGGTGGCAGGAATGATCTGTGTGAGCAGAGCCCATCAGTGCCCCATGTCAGAGCAGAGCATCTCCAGCTGCTCCAACAGGGACCCACCACTGCCAGAGCTGAGCTGTGAGCGACTCTGGGTGTGCTCTGGGAGAGCAGAGTTAAGGAAGAGAACACCACTGTGTGACAGCAGCTGGGAGAGAGGGGTGAGCAATGGGCGAGAAGCGGCCCTACAGGCGTCAAGGTCAGGGCAGGAAGAGGGCAAGAGGTGCTCCAGGCAGCAGTTCTCTGCGTCCCAAGAGGGGCCCATGGAAGAGCAGGCTGTCCAGGAGAGCCAGGGGAGCTGCCACCTGTGGGGGTGGCACTGGAGTAGTGCCTGAAAAGTGGACGCTGCATTACGGAGCTGTGCTGGGGAGCACTTGGAAAGCTGCAGCCTGTGGGACTCCCATGTGCCATGTGGAATCAGTTCAGGAAGGACAGCATCCTGTGAGAGTCACCATGTTGAGCATCGGCAGAGATTGACCATGGAGGACTAGCAGAGATGAAGTGTGAAACAGATGAATTATTCACACACTTAAAAAGACAAGCAAAGTGTCTTTTTAAGTGTGTGAATTAAAAACACATGCACACACAAAACAAAAAACAAACAAACAAACAAACAAAACGATAAAAACAGAGTAATATAGGAGGGCTTCCCAAGAGTAATGCTTCTTGTTTTATTAAATTGGCCCATGACATCAGATGTGGATGTATCCCACCAGTATTCCGTTACATTTTATTGCTGTGTGACAGGTGGGAGCAGAGGGGTAATGAATCAGAGAATTTGTTTGGGTTGGAAGGGACCCATAAAGGTCATCTAGTCCAACACTCCTGCAGTGAACATGGACATCTATAGATAGATTGAAGTACATATGAAGCAAAGGTGTGTCATTGAATTCCACCATGAGGAATAAAAATGCATCTATGCTGAACACTTATGGAGACCAAACAGGGCATGTAGCACAGTGAGGTGTTCCAGCAGTGGTGACAGAGGCAGTGGTTCACCTCTGCTGACACAGATTGTTATAAGCGCAGTATGCAGGCTCATGTTTATTGTTGGCAAAAATGCACAGCTAAAGCTGGTGTCTATGCAGAAGAATAGTGTTCTGTAGCTGAGAATTTTCTCTATCAAATTGTGTTATTGTGCTCTTTGTATCTGTTGTAGATTCTGTGGAAATGATGCATTATTTTCAAAGCAACCTAGATAGATAACGTGCATTATTGTGATTATCAACAAAATATGTCAAAGTGTGTCTGCCACTCAACAAACTGAAATAACTGAGAGATCCATCCTCAAAAAAACAAAGTTTGAAACAGCAAAGAGTTAAGATTTAAGTATTTGGTTCGTTACTTTATATTCTGATGATGGTTAATGCTGCCGGCCATTACTAAATGCCTTGCACTCTAATTAAAGCGTATTAAACAAACATGTTTGATAATGTAGGAAAGCTCTTCCTAGTGTTATTCCAGCATTCTTTGCTTACTGTCTCCACAGCCTAAATGCTTTGTGTATTTGCAGCTGCCACATTAATGTGTTGAGAAATTGCACAGCTGGAGTGGGGGGGCATGTGGCAGAACATCAGCTCACAATTTTAGTATTATGTTGAGGCATCATTCCAAGTATGCATAGAGTACTGGCTCTTAGTGCAGGGCTGCAACTGGAAGGGCTAGTTGCCATGAATCTGGCCTAGTTGAGATTATGTTTATTAGTTAATATGTTAATATAGATTATTACTAAACCAAAGGTTTAGTAACAAATTCAAATGTAGGAACCTGCCCATCTACTGGGCAAGATATATGTGTGAGGAAGCTGGGGAACATCCTGTGGAATGGATTTTGTTTGTTGTAATGAGCAGGTACTCTTGCTAAACCAATTCCACCTGTGATTTGGTGGTAGAGCCATCCAGAATCCATTCCCCACTGGCAGTTTGCATGCAGCTGTCTTGTTTTGGAGGCTAAAACCAATTGTATATTGTGCAGATGCAGCTTGTTCCAAGCCAGAAGTATCCTGAGCCACATGGGCAAATTTAGCATACTAGGGTAGATGCAGATACACCATGCTAGATGTATACCCTGTGCTTCTACTAATAAACATTCACTGTGACTTCTCTTGCAATATAAGCTTAGGCTTAGGGAATTCTAAATCTAAATGAGGTATTCCTTTTTATTTTTGTGAGTTCTTTTATTGTTGTTGAAAATGGCTGTCTGCACAGTTTTAATAAATTATATAAAATAGTAATAATAAGGTAGTAAGATGCTTGTACAGGTATGTTATAAGTAACATACACATCTAAGCATTATTTAGCTGAATTCTGAAAGCTATTTCCAGGTCTGAATAGTTGCTTAGATAAGAAATAAAGAAGAGTAGATAATGCCGTTTCTTTTTCAGTAACTTAGAATTTTGAGTAGTTAGAATGTAAGAGAAATCAAGTTGTTTGAAAGATATCTATAAGATATCACCAGTATAGAATTATAAAAAAAACCTGTAGCCCGTAATTACTGTTGGAGGAAAGGTCAATCAAACATTGTTTCTAATTGTTTAGAAAACAATAGAAACGTTTCTAAGGGAGTAAAATGTGGAGCATGGAAGAGGTATAAGCAGTGGTTGTAAGAGCAGCATTGCTGGAGATGTCAGTTGCATTCATAGTAGTCCAGTAAAACCTGTGTGTGAAACTGTCTGGAAAAGACAAGCATTAAATCTCAGGAATCAGACCAGCAATAGGTACTTTGTAGGAAGAATCAGGATGCACTGCCATGAAGACAGGGTGTAGCTGATCCCCTACTTAAAGACTGTAGTTTATTCTGTAATAGCCAGAGATTGGCTTAAAGTCTCAGGTAGGAATTACAATACTCCTTCCAATTTTCTTTAATTCCTGTTGACTTCGGTTGTGTGGTGTTACTTATTCTTCTTATTCATACAAACTTTCAATATCTTTTTTTTATTCTTGTTGAACATCTGACCTCAACAATATCCTGATACATTGAGTAACTCCATGTCTTTCAGGGTCTTAAATTATCTCTTTCTTTCTGCGTTATGCAAGTGGTAGAAAAGAAGATTCTTAGTGCCTTCTGTACACCACTTATTATTTTGCATACATTTGTCGTGTTACCATCTGACTGTTTTCAATGCAAACAGTTTGAATTGTTTCTGTTTCATAAGAGTTTTTGCAAGAGTTTTAAATGGTTTCTCTGTGACCTTCTTAAAGCCGTCTTTGTTATGCAATGGATTTTACTGACACAGCAACCCCTACCGAAGAAAAAGCTGTACCATTTATTGGGTAGAAGATCCTCACAGTGCTTTCCATGTTCTTTATCTTTCATTTTGTTGGACGTTTCATTTTTTCATTTTAACCCGAGCTGGATGTTGAACTCGACTTTTATTAAGCCTCCTAATTTGACGCCTAAGTCTCTTTTATAAGATATGATAGTGGAAGGAAAGGAGATATTCCTGATAGCTTTTGGATTTTATGGGGATATTGGTCAAAGCAGTGGGATTCTTACGACCTAAGACTGGCTGCACTATGCAATGACTGATACTTTCAAAGTGATGTGCACTTCTGCATTATAAAAGTCACTTCAACTGCCAGTAGCCATTATAAGCATCTTTTGCAGGAAGGTATATATCTCTTCTCCTAATTACTGTCTTTCTTAAGGATTGCTATTATTTCACATGGAAAGAAACTAGTGTTCCAAAAATACATGCACTGCTGCTAGATTATCAAAGGACTTTAGTTTGTTCATGTTTTACATTAAAAAGATAGCATGTGGGACATATTTTGCTCATGCAGGCTCCCCTCTTTATTTGAATTAATAATACTTTCTGGATACTGAATACTGAGATACTGAACTCTTTAAATTCAGTAATAGTTGTCTCATTGTAATGTTAACTTTACACATTTCCTCTTTTATAACATAAATATAATATCCTCTTTCACCATGAGAATAACTGTTTATATTCCCTAATACGCTACAGCAAATACTAGCAATGAGTCTTGCTAAAACTGCATTCAAACGCATCTGCAGAAAAGCCCACACAGATTCCCTTTTACATATTCAGTAACTAGATTGCTTTTTTTAAAATGGTCTTACGTGGCTTCATGAAATGGGAATGTGAAGGAGTGTATTATGTTTATATATTCTGTTAGAGTCATTATGCACCAGAGAAATATTACAGCAAAATGATGAGTAGTTTGAAGAATTACAGTCGGCTCTTTAGTAGCAGAAAGGGAACTGGACACTGTGATTTATCTGGTCCCTTCCACTCCTTTTCATATGTTTTTCCTACAACTATTTGTGTTTGGAGTTTATATTTCTGAAATATCTTATGCTTAAACAGATTTTGTATAAAGGCCTGATGATGCACTCATCATTCAAATTTCAATTTACATCAGTTGAAATTTTTATTCACTGAAAAGAGCAATGAGTATAATATCTCTAGACGTGTTATAACAAATCCTTCTAATTTACTTCTGCGTTATTCCATGCGGTATGTACTGTAGAAATATTTTCAGTTTTCTTCAGCATTATACATCCAAACAAGCAAAAGCTATTATACAGGACCTCAATGACATTTTATTATTTGGTGTTCTTTTTTTTCTTGTGTTCCCATTCTCACTTACAAAAATAGCATGTGCATTTCAGTTGTTACACGGGCAATACAGCATTGTTGTCATCACTTGAGAGTACCATGTTGAAGCAGATATTCTTTCCTTTTCAGAACTCAAGTCAGGAAAATGTGCATTTCTTTCTACTTCACTTTTTATTTCCAAAATCCAATATTTATGTTTAGGCAGCTTTCTGGAAGTGTGGCCATTGCTGACTTTCATTCTGATCAGTCCTAGCCTTCACCATGGGAATAATCACGACACTGTCCTAGCAAGTATTTGGTATCAGAAGACTCTTCTAAGGAAAACAAACTTTAAATGGAAAAATACAGATTAGAAAAGCTAAAGTCATTTCATTTGTTAATGTAGTCCTATAAATAATCTTACCAATATTAATTTCAGTGATTGCAGATTCTTACCTTCAAGTTTGTCAGCTTGTCAAGTAGTATATTTTTTTTGAGTAAGCCTGCTTATTAACTGTTTGTATGACCCCATCTTTCTAGCAGTGAAATAATGATTACTATTGAGAGCAATGTCCTTGGCTTTCTGCATGGTTAGGGGCCCTTTTCTGAAAGCTTTGAACATGTCTGCTTTGGTACAGCCTTGAAATGCTAAGTGACATAGGGTACTGTGACTGTTGCAAGTCGTCACTTTCACAACATTTCTTTAAGTGTTCTTTAAGACCCAGATTGATCTCGATAACCCCGTGACATTAAGAAATTGCAAAAATAAGCTCTTAAGACTGTGTTAACTATATTATTACACCTATAGATAATTATTTTTGTAATTTGTTAATATTTGCAACTCTGAAATAATAGATGATGCAGGTGAGTGACAACAGAATTACGGAAAGTTAGAGGAAAAGAAAAATAAACTTGGAGATGAGCTTATCATCAGTTCTTTCTTCTTGCTCGCTACTTTTCATGCCCATCATAAGACAATTTCAGCAGTTTTGATGGTTTAGGATCAGTGGCAGATTTAAAAGGAGGTTTGCTTTCAGTCTCCATTGCAGTCACAGATACCGAGATACCAGCACATTTGTGTGAGGAAAGTAATGAAGATAAATGAAATCCTGAAATGAAATCTTATTACCTAAAAAGGCAAAACTTACGACTGACAATTTTGTCACAGAGAGGTATAGTCTGATCAATCCTTGTGCAAAGCAGCTGTTAGAAAACAAAGATAAGTTTTGTCATTTAAGTGGGTTTTTTATTTTTCTTTTTTTGTTCTGCTGCAAGAACTACTGTGCTGAGCCATCTGTGTGTGTGGGTTTCTCAGGGATGAAGAACGAAAATATTGTATATGTGTTATGAACATAGGATTGTGCAGTTTTCTGTATAGAATATTTGTATTTCCATTGTTTATTGAACTAGTTGAAAATTATATGACACACTTGAATATTTGGCATTTGAATTATTCGCATGGCACTCCAAATGACTGTGCTTGAAATTAAAAATAGAAAAGAAAAAAAAAAGGGGATCTAGTGGTCTTTTTGTACTACAGGCTTAGTGAAGAGTTTGAAGAAGGCAAAGAGTACTTTGCTCTTTTGAAATTTAAATAGTCATTATTCATGTGAATCACTTTTGAGATCAGTGAGTTTATTTGTGAATAAATGATATATACATGGAAAGGAGAATATTTTTAGACCAATTACCTCTGAGTTTGAAACATGGAAAAAACAATGCTTAGACTCGAAGTGCAATATATCAAGATAATATTCCAATAGTATATGCCAATTTGCATTACAAACATATTCCCTTTGTATTTATAAGCTATCTCATGGAAAACTCATGATGCCACCACATTTACATATGAATACCCAGGATATTCTTCTATCTTGCATTTATTCTGATGCATTAAATATCGCAATTATTTCTGAAGGACATCTGATTGAGTGTTTTAGTTTAGGAGTTCATTTTTTAAAAAAATCTCTTTCTCATCTCCACTTGGTATTCTTTGCTTCATGTGGTGGAGTGGTCTCAGTACAGGAATTGGATCCCTTTGAGATGAAAATAATCTCAGATAAAATAATCAGATAGTCTAAAATTCTTCATGTTGCACACCAGGAATCAACATAAAACATTTCAGCAAGAAAACTCCACCCAATTCAGTCTGCCCAGCCAGCCTAGAGCTTGCACAGAGACAGTGTCCTTGAAGTATACGCAAGCATTGTGTCCTCCACTCTAATCATCATAGCCTACAAATACAATTCTGTAAGGCCATACTATTTTCAAATGCAGACATAGCCTGTTTGTGCCTGAGTTTTTTCCACGTGCGCTGCAAACAACAAAGAGATCATGTTTCTCTTCCTTTTTTTTTTTAATTCTTAATGTGTGATGTCATGAAAGGCACTTGAGTTTCTGTAGTCCCGTGATCAGTATTCTGGCCTGATTTTTGTTTAATTCTCTTGTGTGGCAGACTGACACCTCCCTGAGATTATATCCCCATCAGACTCAACAACCTGGCTTCAGTATAAATCACTAGCCTTGTGTGGAAGAGTACAAGTCAACCATGAGGAAGCATTTTTGGTGGGATTAGTGAGTTGACTCTCTGTGTAGCAACACAGCTGTCAGGTCCTAGGGAAGGGGTGGAACATGTAGAGGGACATAAAAGTTGGAATTGGCAGCTCTCCATTTCCATCAGATTAGATAGATGTTGTAGCTGATGCACATCATTTTGGTGACTGCTATTAATAAAACCATGGATACTCTTCAGACTTTCTGAACAAGTGTTTGGATCTTTTGTGATTCGAGGTATCAGTTGTTGCTTATGATCTCAGAAGAACTTCTAATATCTGTGCTTCGGGATGAATGAACAAAAATAATAGCATTTAAGAATTGCTCTCTTACTAGAAATTATTGAAAATGAATTGACATTGCATGGTCCAGATGTGTATGTGTTTCAGCATTAAAGAGAATTTAAATTGCTGCTTGCCTGCAAATAATAGATAAGTTTTGTAATCTTGTCAGATGTCATTTTAACCACAATACAAGTCAGTAAGGCGTCTTGTTCTGGAAATGCGTTTTATTTGATCCTTTCTTGTATTTAATAGAGTTGTATATGCATACAGTTACTGTGCTCAGGCAGTTTTTAGAGTTTTCATTAAAAGCAATATTCTCTTCCAATACAAGGAGTCTTCATTGCTAGAAAGCAATTAGACTGGTTTTTTTCATCCGTTCTACTTTCTTTGACATTCATACTTAATATCAAAGGGAATTTTGAAATCACCCTGCAGGAGAAGACATACAGCAAAATGAGGGGGGGAAGTTATAGATGAAGATAGCTTATTCAAATCTAAAATTTAGAATTTACAGTCTTCATTTCTGACATCATTTCAATGCTCTAGCAGGGAAAGTGGCTTCTCAAAAAAATAAAGATGTTTTGCAGGGATTACACCACCTGTAGCCCTAAGTCCTGATGGAGATGGTATCTGTAAAGGCAATTCCGTAGCTGCAGAACAAAGTCTTGGAAAATGCTATTACCTATTTAGATAGATCTTATTTGATGTGAGCATCAAACAAAGGTGACGTTGCCTAGCTAGCTTCCAGAAATACAAGTTCCAGTCCTGAGAGCCGTTGAGAGCAGTCCTGAGAGTTGCAGGACATATAACTCTCTAAGAGTCATGAAGAACAAGGAGATTGTATGTGCTCTGAGATAATAGAGCTGTCCGTCAGATGGGGACAGGAGCCATTACAATAAATAGATTCCTTCCTGAACTAGATAGTCATTGACAATGTGAGGAAACTGCTTCATGTACATTTTGCATTTTCTCTGGGAAGTGAAATTTGGAATTCTTTTTCATCTTTGCAGAGGAAGCAAGAAAATTACTCTAGTCCAAAAGATAAAATGACTGGTAAGTGGTTAATAAATCCCTGAATTTGATAAACACAGTAAATACCATGTACATAGCATGTTTGCTTAATGCATATATCATAGAATCATAGAATCACGAAATGGCCTGGTCTGAAAAGGACCACGATGATCATCTAGTTTCAATGCCCCCACTGTGTGCTGGGTTGCCAGCCGCTAGACCAGGCTGCCCGGAGCCACGTCCAGTCTGACCTTGAATGCTTCCAGGGATGGGGCATCCACAGCCTCCTTGGGCAAAGGAATCATTCATTGGAACGGACCTCTGGGGTTCACCTAGCCAAACCCTTTATTCAAAGCAGGGTTACTTCTTCCCATGCTACGTCACCTGCCAACTTGCAGCAAAGATGCTGAATGATATCAGACCCAGTAGGGAGCCTGGGGTATACCACCAGTGATTTGCCTCCAACTGGATTTATTGCCAGTCTGGCCATTCAGCTGGTTTTCAGTTCATCTCACTGTCCATTTACCTAATCTGCACAGTGTTATTCCCAACACAAGAATGCTGTGAGACACAGCATTAATATCCTAACTAAATTTGAAGTATATAACATCCCCTGCTCACCTCTGTCCAGGAAGCCAGTGACATACTTGTAGAAGTCTGTGTGGTTGATCAGGGATGATTTCCTTCTCATAAATCTATGTTGACTACTTTACACCACTATCACATGCTTGGAAATGCTTTTCAGGATGTGTTTTTCCACTACCTTCCTAGGGTCTGAAATGAGGTTGAATGGTCTGTAGTTCCCCAGACCTTTCCTCTTGCTTTTATGTTTGTATATATATAATGTAAGAAAACGTATAATCATTGTAGGGTTAAAGATCTACATATTGCTTTAATAAATGTTTTAGTTTGATAAAGATGTTAGTACCTAAGACAAGTGGTTAATCATGCAGTAATTAACCTTTCATTTAGTAACCCTGCATGCAGATGGTTTTGTAAATGTGCTCTTCGTGTCCATGTAAGTTAAATGTAATGAAAGGTAGTACTGTGTAGTCACTAGAGTGGAGAAGAGATTGAAGAACTGTGCCAAAAGATCAAACCTTTTCTCCTGTTGACACGGATTTTTTCTGTTATTAAATCTAACAATGAGATTGATGAGAAGTGAAAAACACATTTATGAGTAACTGGGAGTATTTTAAGGTATTAACAAAGCATGAAAATGATCTTTGAGCAGCACCTTTATGTGCACTTATGCAACATAAGTGTACTGAAGTCCCACAGACTACTTCTAAGAGTACAAAAATTAGATGTATATAGGCTGGCCATAAAGGAATACACTTCATTCCATGTGTATCAAATGCAGATATGTGAACAAATATAACCATCTGTTTTAGTCATTTCCAAACATCCATCATCACATCCTCCAGGACTTAATAGTCTAAAACATTTTAAAAAGCACATGCCATAACTGTTCTTGTATTAAAAAAAAAGATATATCCCTACATTTACTCTATTCTGAAATGCATAAACAACTACATTTCAAAAGAATACAACTATCTGTTGATATGTGAAGGAAAATATGCTCATTTACAGATCTGGGTTCAAACTTCCTCTGAAAATAATTGGTCTTCTTGCCTTGAGCCCACTTATAGTTTGTGTACTAATAGCCCAGCTAGAGGCTATAGTCTAGTGCTGGATAATTTAAGGTTACCTGTGAGGTTGAGAATTTTGGAATATAGATTGTAATAATGCCTGATTCAAAAGTTCATTCAAAAATTTTAATATGTTGTTTTTTGTTTTTTTTAACACAACTGCAGCTAAAATGATTTGTCAAATGCTTGTTATATAAATATCCAATTATTTTAATAAGGTTCATTGGAAGCAAAAGGAATTGTTGCCGTAAAGGCTTGCAGCTTCACTGCAAAATTACATCGTAAGTTATTTAGTGAGATGAAGGTTTCCATGACAATATACATTAAAAATAAAAATTAAAAAACGAAAAATCTGTTTCAATTTATATAAAAACTTTTAAAGTACCAAATCTTTTAAAACTAATATGAAAAAGAGTGTTATTCCAAAATTCTATTAAATTTAAATTACCTCTTCTGAAAAGCCATTAGATATGTATTTAAGAAAGTAAATACATAGGTTACTCTGTAAGAGGCCATACTCTGAAAGTAAAACATCCTATTTATTTCCATGGAAACTACAACATACAAAAAGCACAGTAACACTACATAATAGAGAAAATTCTCAGCTACAAAACACTGTTTTTTAGCAGTCACCAGTGTTGTTTGCGAGTACTACTCTTTGTAGTTTTATGAACAAGAGCCTGCATGCTCTTTATAGCATATCTGTCTTATTTCTCAAATAGATGCTATCACTTCACTGATACTATAACAGTGTTACTGTGAACACAGGTGTGAACTATAGGTAGAATGGATGCTATATGAACTGATACAGAAATAAATTAGTCATGTTAAAAATATCCTGTTGTTACAAATAAACTTTTTACTTGCCACATTACAATTGGTGATTGTCCCACTGTACTCAGCACTGGTGCGGCCGCACCTCGAGTTCTGTGTCCAGTTTTGGGCCCCTCACTGCAAGAATGACGTCAAGGCCCTGGAACGTGTTCAAAGAAGGGCAACAAAGCTGGTGAGGGGTCTGGAGCACAGGCCTTATGAGGAGAGGCTGAAGGAGCTGGGAATGTTCAGCCTGGAGAAGAGGAGGCTCAAGGGAGACCTTATTGCTCTCTATAACTTCCTGAAGGGAGGTTGTGGTGAGCAGGGGGTCGGCCTCATCTCTCGTGTCATTAGTGATAGGACTAGAGGGAATGGTTTCAAGCTGCAGCAGGGGAGATTCAGGCTGGATATTAGGAAATATTACTTCTCAGAAAGGGTGGTCAGGCACTGGAATGGACTGCCCAGGGAGGTGGTGGAGTCACCGACCATGGGAGTGTTCAAGAAACGTTTGGATGTTGTGTTGAGGGACATGGTTCAGTGGGAGCTATTGGTGATAGGTGAACGGTTGGACTGGATGATCTTGTAGGTCTTTTCCAACTTTGGTGATTCTATGATTCTATGATTAATATTCAGTAAAACAACATTAAAAAATCAAAGTAAAAAATATCCTTCAGTTTTCACTCTCAGAACTGTGTTTTCCTCTAAATCAAGAAGAGACCAGAATCATAGCTGTATATTCCAATTTTCTTGAAAAAAGTTGACCAAAAATTAGAGAGGGAATAACAGTCAATTTTTTCCTAAGTAAGGAAAACACTTGTTTACAGGTGGGCTTTTTTAATATATAAATATTATGTGTGTGTGTGTGTGTGTGTGTGTGTGTGTGTGTGTGTAATATAATGCATTATATATTATAACATTATATATTATATATAACATATTATACATACACATATATATTATATAAAATATATCTTTATATATATATTTATGTATATTATGATATATAATATATAATTATATGTATATTGTATAATTATATAATAATATATATCTGTATATGTAAATTATATATATAAATGTACATATTTTTTTAAAAAAAGCATTTCACAATTTTTTTTTCAGATTTTACAAATCAAAAATTCAGCTAAAGCCTAACAAAATACAAATGGGCTTTGAAAGGAGAGGCTGAAAGACAAGGCTGTTATATTAGGAAAATGCTTCAAAAGCAGTGTCTGACAGAACTCCAGATATTAGCAGTGGAACTCTTCTCAAAATTGTTTCTGGTGTACACTTGGATGATAATGTATATTGCTGGTTACAAGAATGTCTCAAAGATCCATATATAATCAACCCAAAAGTTTTGACATGCCTACAACTTGCTTTTTTTCACTTGGCTTCCTTGTGTAATATTTTCCCTTTGAGTTCATTCTTACCTGGCTTATTCTCATCTTAATGGAATGATACTATCATTCTTAATAGAATGATTATTCACCCTTCGGTGGATGAGGAATTACAGAATCAGAAGTCATAAAATCACAGGATCACTCTAGTTGGAAGGGACTGCAAGAGGTCATTGAGTCCAGCCCCCTGCTAAAGCAGGTTCCCTACAGTAGGTTGCACAGTTAAACATCCAGGTAGGTCCTGAATATCTTTGTAGAAGGGGACTCCTCAACCTCTCTGTGCAACTTGTTCCAATGCTCCATCACCCTTACTGTATTCTGAATATTTATCAGATGTCCTATCAGTCTTCTTTTTCCCAGGCTGAACAGACCCAGGTTACTCAACCTTTCTTCATACAGAAGATGCTCCAAACCCTCTATCATCTTTGTAGCCTTCCTTTGGATTCTGTCCAGGAGGTTGTCTTGCTCCAATTTATTGGAGGGAAAGGAGATTCTTTTAATATGTATAGCCAATGGCGAGATTGAAACACAATAGGTCAAATATTAGCCTGACCAGTTTATTACAAATCCTAATCATTTAGGGAGATGGGGGAGGGAAGATGGGAGATAGAAAAGATAGGAAATAAAAGCAAGGAGTCTTTGTAGGAAGCAAGAGGGAGATAGTCACCACCATGGGTCCAGCATGGTTCGTAGTTCAGTCATTGATCTTCAGTAGTGGCAGGTTGTTGGGCATTGTTGTTCGGTTGACAATGATGATGGTGACTTTTCAGTGACAGTACAAACTTATTTATATAAGTCCAAAGTGGTCGAGTCATCTCCTTTTGCAGTTACAGCTTCTGGCTTTTGGATCTCAGCAGGAACTCCTTTTGCTTCCATCATCTTCCAGGCCTTGCCAGCAGATAAGAGGGAGCATGGAGGCATCAACTTGTATCTTGTCTTCACAGGATACAATGGTATCACCCCCCCAGTCTCCCGTAGCAAGCTGGAGTTATTTGGTCACAAGCCAGATCCTCCACCAGTAAACAGTCCTGAGCACTCTCTTAACAAAAGGAAACAGCTTCAAAGAAATGCTTTCAGATGTAAAATTGTGCACGCAGTGATGCCGACCTCCACACAGCAACACCCACCTCTCATCTTCTAGAAAAGTCAGAGTTTTATCACAAGAAATGCCTCAGAAAGCAAGCTTTGAGCCAAAATCAAAGAAGGGTTCAGACAGAGATCCCTGTCTTGGGAGCCCAGAACTGGACACAGTATTCTAAATGTGGCCTTGCCAGGGCAGAGTAAAGAGGGGGGATCACCACACTCAATCTGCTGGCCACACCCTTTTTAATTGCACCCACGATACCATTGGCCTTCTTGGCTACAAGAGCACACTTCTGGCTCATGTCCAATTTGTTGTCCACCAGGACCCCCAGGTCCTTCTCAGTAGAGCTTCTCTCAAGCAGGCCTGTACTGATGCAAGAGAAAATGGACTGTATAGTCACAGCCAGAGGGTTGTGGTCGATGGCTCTGTGTCCAGGTGGAGGCAGGTGATGAGTGGTGCCCCCTGGATCTTCATCATCTTTGTCAATTACCTGAATAGTGGGATTGAGTGCACCCTCAGCAAGTTTGCTGATGATACCAAGCTGAGTTGTGCGATTGATGCAAAAGAAGGAAGGGATGCCGTCCAAGGAGACCTGGACAGGCTTGACAAGTAGGCCTATGTGAATCTAATGAGATTTATCAAGAGCAACTGTAGGGTGTTGTAATACCAGAGAGATGCATGTACAGAGTGGGAGAAGAACACATTGAAAGCAGACCTGCTGAGAGAGACTTGGGGGTGCTGATAGAAAAAAAGCTGGATGTGAGCCAGCCATGTGTGCTTGCAGCCCAGAAAGCCAACAGTATCATGCATCAGAAGGGGACTGCATCAGAAGAAAGGTGACCAGCAGGGTGAGGGAGGTGATTGTACCCCCTGATCTGCCCTTCTAAGTCCTCACCTGAAGTACTGCACAGGGAAGACATGGAGCTGTTGGAGCAGATCCAGAGGAGGCAACTAAGGTGATCAGAGGACTGGAGCACCTCTCTGAGGAGGAAAAGTTGAGGGAGCTGGGCTAGTTCAGCCTGGAGAATAGAAAACTGCAGGGAGACCTCATTGTGGCCTTCCAGTGTTTAAGGGGAGTTCAGAAGCAGGAATGTATGGGCTGATAGTGACAGGAGAAGGGGGAACAGTTTTAAATTGAAAGGAGATTTTAGATACTGGAAGAAAGTTTATAAGGAAGAAAGTTTATAAGACAGTGGCATGGGCTGCCCAGGAAAGCTGGGCTGTTGTAGTAGGCATCTTCCAGGGAAAACGAACGGGGCCGTACGGTCAGTAATACGACACTGGGCATCCCTGGAGATGTTCGAGGCCAGGTTGGATGGGGCCCTGGACTGTGTGATCTGGTGGGTGGCAGCCTGGCTTGTGTCACTGGGGTTGGAACTGAATGGGCTTAAAGCCTCTTCCAATCCAAGCCATTCTATGATTCTGTGACAATATCGTAATCCCTATTAAGGGTATCATTTTACTTCTACTCTGTTCAAAACATCCCTCCCCAAAAAGCTCCACCATGTCTGACTGTATTTTTGCTTCTAATTCTCACAGATTCCATGTAAAATTAATACTTATTACAGAATTGCATATATGTAATTATATTTGTGACATTTCCTTTCCGCCGTTGTATTTGGTTTCAGAAATGCATAAAATTAGGAGTACTTTCACCAGGTGAAAAAAAATTGAGGTAGAGAAACAGGCTTAGGGAGGTTGAGTCATGTCCAGATTTTTACATTGAAATCTGCAGCAGAATCAAAATAAAATATTTGTTTTGATTCTTAATCATACCCATATTATCTCTCATCTGTACTTCCATTCTACCCCCATTAAAATCAGAAAAATCCACTGGAAGTTCTCTTAAGGCACTTAAGAGTTTTACAGTGCAGTAGTATTCCTTACCTTGCAACAAGTTATGTGATAGGAATTGCAAATCACTGAAATTCTAGCAAACAGTAAAGTCCATAACTCATTTCTGACTTGTGAAAATAATCTAACAAACATCACCTTAGTTCACATCATCAAAGTCTTTAACAAATAAAAATTGGTTCACAGGACTTTGAAAATACATCATTGCATTTCAATCATATGATAACTGTCAGCACAACAAAGTAGCACAAAATACATCCTCAGTATCCTGCAGTCAGTTAGGACTAAATCTAGAATACATTAAAACTATACTTCATTCTGCACCCAGTGCATCTTTCAGGGCCTGTCTATGTCTGTCTTTTTTATCAGCTGCTGCTGGCACTCCAGGAAGCAGTGTCACTGTAGGGTGACAGAACAGTGGAATATTCTGCCCAGAGAGGTTGTGGAGATATAAAAACCTGCCTGGACACCTACTTGTATGACCTGCTGTAGGGAGCCTGCTTTAGCAGGTGGTTGGATTCAATGATCTCCAGAGGTCCCTTCCAATCCATACAATTCTGTGACAGCGTGATTCTGTGAAACATATTCTACTGAATTGTTCAGAAAAGAATTCTAATAAAAAGGATTGTTCTGGAGAACATTTACTGTGATATGTCATATCAAATACTTGCATGAGAAAGAAGACTTTATATAGAATCATGACAGTAAGGGAAAGCATAATGTTTTGCCTTTAAGGATGGGGAGCAAGAGGCTTGTATTTTTTTGTTCTTGAGCATAAAGCTGTTTTCTTCTCTTCTTGAAAATCAGATAATAACAATATCTGAGCAGTGAATCACTTCAGTATGTCATTAGAGTTGAAGTTACCTACAGGTTATTTGGCACAGATTTTTTAAAGCCTTCTTTGGTCAGGAAACTAGCTTTCAAAAAGCAATCAAACCACTAAATTTTAACAGATGTCTGTTCTGAGTACACATTGAATACATCTAGTTCGGATTTAATCATGTGTGTTAAGTTCACAGATTTCATGGAAATGAACTCTAATTCTTTTTGAACATTTAACTCAGTTGTGCCACTAATTTACTAATAAATATAATGTTGGTTATAGCCAACATTATAGCTTATTTTTGTACAGTGCAGCCAAGCAGTTCCTGAGAAACAAATTAGAAACCTTAAAGCTATAGTTGTCAATAGAACTGCTTCTTCTGTACTAACTTCTGTGTCTTCCAACAAAAGGATAAGGGTGATAAATCTGTGCCTGCTGACTTTTTGATGGTGCTTATTGGTTCCACTTAGCTACTTTTTCTTTATTTTTTTCTTTTTTTTTTTTTGAACCTTCTGCCTCTTTTAGAAAAAAATACGGTACCTCTGCAATTTAAGATTTGTTTAGTAAAATACAGGATCACGACGAAGAACATTTAAGTGGCAATTTCTGTTGGTAAATATGAACTAGATGTTTATACATTTAGAAGGACTAGATGTGTCCTTCTGTGTGTGAACCACTGTAATCTTTTAAACTGTATCCTTTAACTGAGTAGATCTCTGTTAAGGTGGTCCTAATAAATCATCTTTTAAATCAGATTATTAGCCAAATAAAACCGGTAGAATTGTATGCATTTCAATGCAACGTCATTATGTAATAGCTCAAAATAAGTTGGTACTTGTGCAAATTGCTACCAATTGGTAGTAACGAAAAAAAGGGTACATAGTATTGCTTTTGTTTTATTTGTCAGGGAAGTAGTAATTATAAATCTGAGTAAGTTCATGTTTAAACAACAGGCTACTAAAAAGTTCTGCACCCAAGTTCAAATGCTTTGTGTGGTCTTATGCAGCGCTTATGCAACTAAGTCTTCCAGGACGAGTGTGGCATAAAAAAAAAGAAACATGAAGAGTGTTTTTAAAAGGTCTACTAAGAACCATCAAGTAACTACAAGAAAAGCCCAGACTAAGGCCCAACTAGAAGATAATTATTCCATATTCTATTTCTCTACAAGTTTCCAGTCAAAGTCCCCATTGACTGGAAAAAGGGAAGCATGACTTCCATTTACAAGAAGGGGTGGAAGGAGGACCCAGGGAATTACAAGCTGGTGAGCCTCACCTCTGTGCCTGGGAAGACCACAGAACACATCCTCCTGGAAGACATATTAAGGCACATGAGGAATGAGTGAGTGAACCAAGACAGCCAGCATGATTTCAGCAAGGGAAAGTCCTGCCTGACCAATCTGGTGGTCTTCTGTGATGAAGTGATGGTACCAGTGAACAAAGGGAAAGAGACCAATGTAATTTTCCTGGATTTGTGCAAAGCCTTTGACATGGTCTCCCATTACATCCTTATCTCTAAATTGGAAAGGGTGGGCTATTGGGTGGAAAAGGAATTGGTTGGAAGGTCACAGTGAGAGGTTGTGATCAATGGCTCTGTTACCAGCTGGAGGCTGATAACGAGCTGTGTCTCCTGGGGGTCAGTATTAGGTCTGATACTCTTTTAACATCTTTATTAGTGACATAAACAGTGGGATTGCGTGCACTCTCAGCAAGTTTACTGATGACACCAATATGAGAAGTGCTGTTGATGCAGCTGAAGGAAGGGATGCCATCCAGAGGGACCTTGATAAACTCAAAAGGAGCACCCTTGTGGTTCAACAAGGCAAAATGCAAGGTTTTGCCCTCGGATCAACGTAATCCCAGATATGTATATGAAATGGGAGAACACCTTGAGAGTAACCATGCTGAGAAGTACTTAGGAGTTCTGGTTGATGAAAGACTTAACATGAGCCAGCAGTGTGCACTTGCAAGCCAGAAGGCCAATGATATCCTGGGTTCCATCAGAAGATGGCAAGCAGGGCAAAGGAGGTGATTGTCCCCTTCTATTCTGCCCTTGTGAAGCCCCATCTTTGTCCAAGTCTGGGGTCCCCAACACAGGAAAGATGAGGAGCTTTTGGAGAAGGTCCAGAGGAGGGCCTTGAAGAAGGTCCAAAGGGTGAAGCACCTCTCCTATGAAGATAGGCTGAAGGAACTGGGATTGTTCAGACTGGAAAAGAGAAGGCTGTGGGGACACCTCATTGCAACCTTCCTGTATTCAAAAGGAGATTATAAAAATAAGGGAAAACAACTTTTTTATGTGGGTAGATAATGATAGGATAAGGGGGAATGTTTTCAAACTATAGGAAGCGAGATTTAGATTAGATATCAAGCAGAACTTTTTTATGGAGGGAGTGGTGAGGTGCTGGAGTGGGTTGCACAGAGAGGTTGTGGGTGCCCCATCCCTGGTGGTGTTTAAGGCCAAGTTGGATGGGACCCTGGGTAATCTGATGTAGACCTTTATCTAGAGGCTGGCAACCCTGTCTGTGGCAGGGGGGTTGGAGATGATGATCCTTGACGTCCCTTCCAACCCAAGCCATTCTGTGATTCTATGATTAAGCACACTATTAATTAGCAAAAATATTTTATTTTGAATAAGAACTCAGCCAAGGAAGTTCCTACAATTTCTGTTTTTCTTTCTTAAACAAAACAACTTTGCTTTTTTCTCATTCTCATTCTTATGTCTGGTTTGATCTTCTTCCAGTTGATAGTTGTGATTCTTCATAAAAGCCAGTTAAAATATAGAGATTATACCCTGTTGAACTTCTTTTTCCTGTATATTAAACTGACTTTTCTTGGAAAAATCTTTGTAATATTACTGCGATACAACTGGAGTATGTCTAACGAATGTCTCCTGTCAAGGGCCAAGTTGGCTTCCAGTATGGATGCTTGAATCATGACACCGTGGCTGAGATGGGCCAGCCATTTTATCAAAGAAGAAGACAGATGATGTGAGCTAGACCCAAGCTGAACTGACAACATATGGTGGGGAAGCAAGTATAAAATCAGAGAATAAAGAAAGGGTGTGTGTTTTTTCATGAGGGAAATTCAGGAAGACTGCATTGGAAGACGTAGTCTTGGACCAAAAATAAAGATTCAGGTGCCAGGAGCTAGGAATTTGGGCTCAGTAAAGAACAAGGTGTACTGGTGTTCTTATAGCCAAGAAACAAGCTGTGTTGGCAAAAAAAAAGTAGTCAAGCTTATTTGTCCCTTTATCATAAAAAGTCAGGTTGATTACAAATAGCACGCTAAAGAACTCAGACTGCTACAAGTAACAGTTAAACACTTGATTATGGCAGTTACACGATTTAAATACACATTTTATTCAGGAAATTTTTCTGGAATGCACATGTGGCTGTAGTTAGCAGCTGAAGTCTAAAATAAGGAGTATATATATTTTAGTTAAATTATCTTTTCTGATGCAGTAGCTGGTTTTATTCGTGTTTTATTAAATAATTACACACCTAAAAAAAAAAAAAAAAAAGGGTTCTTCAGCAAAGAAGGATGAAAACTCAGAACTCTGCCCCATGGTGATTCTCCAAATCAGTATGCAGCATAGTCAAACTGTCTCTTACTTGTCTCTTACTTGTTAGTTTCAAACAGCAGTTCTATTCCAGGATGCATGATGACTGCTTCAAACAGAAGCGTGCTTAATAGCTTTGCAGTTGTGGTTTGATCACAGGAAGTGTAAGGTAGGAAATGTAAATTTAATCATCTTCAGGATACAGAGGAATCTGAATGCAGCCTTTGCTTCCTAATCAACTGTCTTCAAGCAATTATTCAAGCAACAGTGTATTTTCAGAAAAAGGTCAGTGTTTCCTTGTTCCTGTATCACAGTCAATTTCAGAATCTATCCTCAGAAAAGAAATTTCTGCTTTTTGGTTTTGGTTTGTTTTCTGTTTGTTTTGGTTTTTAAACCAACCTGGATACAATTTAGGAATGCTGGCACTTAAGCCTGTCCAGGAGTTCATTTTTCTCAGTGCTTAGCAGACTTACAAGGTCCCTCCACAAGAAACTGAATTCTTTGTTATTTATTTGCAGCCAGATATCTCTGTGTAAGATGCTACAGTGCATAAGATTATATGAACTGAGTTTCAAAGTCTGGTCTAGACTTTCTAAACTTAGACTTTCTAGACTTAGACTTTCTAGACTTAGACTTTCTAGACATTTCTAGACTTAGACCCATAAACTTACCTGAAGAGGTAAATTACAGTGATTTTTGTTGTTGTTGTTGCTGTTTTGTTTTGGGCTTTTTTTGTATGTACATAGCTTACACTAAAAGCAGACCCCTTCTGGAGAACATAAATCAATTGCATTGTCAGTGAAGAATTCTTGTCTGGCAACATACTGTCTTTCTGTAAAAGTCTTTAGGAGCAACTACTTCGCAAACTCTGGCATTTTAATGTTTCAGTTTTGCACAGATCTACACATGACAGTATGACGAGAAGAAATACATGTATTTCAGGGGAAAAAAATAGAAAAAAAGGAAAAAAAAGAAAAAAAATCACCTCAGCCAATGCAAAGTTTAGTACCGTAATCGTCACATCTAACTATTTGAACAAAATCTGGCTGCAATTTGTGGAAACCACTTTTGATCAAATATGCTACGCATGTGCTTTTAGTCAAATTAAATAAATAATTGGAAATTAAGTAATTCTGTAGAACTTGTGCTTCTTTAGTACTGGTAATGGTATTTTCAATACCATCCAGTTCATTATATTTCCAGCTAAGGATTTGTTCTTGTATCAGACGTGGTAGTGATAGAGTGAACTTGTCTTTCCTCATTTCTCAGTTACGACAAATTTGTTTGAACTGTTGGAACTACAGGTGCTCAAATTACTGGGGAAAAAGAAGTCACAGTGGGATCAAAGTAACAAATACAATATTGAAAGAATTCATCTTTCCTCACTGAACATAGCTAATTTTTCAGTAGGGATAGAAAATGAAGATTACTTTAAAAATATCTGGTATTTAATGTTCATCCTGTTTTCTACATCATCTGACAGACAATATGAAATACAACAGAAAGTTGTGTATGTTTCTCTCTATATTTCAATATGAATGACAAACCAGAAAGAGATTAAATATCATGAGAGGATTGTCTTTACATAGGAAAGCTTTTAAGAGTACAGATTACTACGTCTATTTCACCAAGTAAAAGATTGTTCATAGTTCACTTAATGTTTTTTCAGTTCACAGTGACCTTGTTTTTTTTTCCACAAATACGTTAGCCTGTATTAAAATGATGAATAATGTGCTGAAAACTTAAGGTTAATGGGCTTTGCTTAAAAAGCCAAATAGGCAGCTGAAGCATCTTGTTAAATTGTATAAAAACATATAAGGAATTTAATATAGAAATGAGCAGATCTGTTCTTTGGTCATTTCCCTTGACACATTTTATTTCTAGCACACTGTGCTGTTCCTTCTCTTCCTCCTTTTTAATAGACAGAAATTCAACTAAGAAGCCCATGAATTTTTATTAGCCCAGGATATGATATTTTTATAGGCAACAACTAGTAAGACATGCATGATTAAAAAGAAGCTCAGAGATCAGTAACCATCATGAATTTTAGTATACATATCTGAAATTTGCTAGTTGAAAGAACTGAAACAAGCCGCCACATTTAGCTGAAGGTTTGTCCCTGCATTCCCTTTCACTACAGCAGGAAGATTATCACAGAATCATGAGATGATTGTGATTGTCATGATCTCTGAGTCCATCTGTCCTATCCCCTGCTTCAGCAGGGACACTCAGAGCAGAGTGATGGGGCCACATCCAGGTGGCTTTTGGAGATCTCCAAGGAGGAGACCCCACAGCCTCTGTGTCCCTGTCCCAGTGCTCCATCACCTGCACAGCACAGAAGTGCTGGCTGATGGTCACAGGGAACCTCCTGTGTTCCAGTTGTGCCCGTTGCCTCGGGTCCTGGCACTGGGCAGCACTGACAAAAACCTGGCTCTGTCCTCTGTGCACCCTCCCTTCAGCTCTAGTCCCTTCATCATTTCTATAGGCCTTCATGAGACTCTGAGGTTTGTCCATGTATCTTGTATACTGGGGCTCAGAACTGGACCCAGTACTGCAGATGAAGCCTTGACAGTGCTGAGTAGATGGGAAACATCACTTCCCATCAACAGGCAGATGTTCAGCCACTTCCAGGAAAGCAGGGCTTATCACATGTAATGGTTTCTTGGGAAGACAAGTGCTGTCCATCCAAACATCCCCCACTTAATCCTCTCAGCTTTTATTGCTGAGCATAATGCCATATGGTTTGGTACATCCGTTTGGCTAATCTGTTTCTGCTGTTCTGGTTTTGCCCTCTCCCATCTTCTTGTGCATACCCAGCTCCATGGCTCAGTGTAAGCCCTGCTCAGCAACAACTGAAACATCATTGTGTAATTATCATTTTCATTAAAAATTCAGAAGACAACATCATTTGAGCCTCTAAAAAGGAAATGAACGCTACTCCAGCTAAAACCATGACATTCATCTAACCCAATATAGAAAGAGCAAGGGCAGAAGAGGCAATAGCATCAGCACATGAGCTTGATGAGTTTCTGTGATCTTTCCTCCTCATACATGCTCTTCATTCATAGACCATTTGATCAGATGAGTTGAAAGGTACATTCTTGTTTTTTTGGCCTGTGTATAGCTGTGAAAACATGAATGAGCTAGGTTTCTTTTTAGCTTGTCTGATCAATAAGTAGTATTTGGTGGTTGTCATTTTCCTTAGATGATTCAAGGGAGAAAGAAATTCTTATAGACGAGAAGCTGGTAAGGAATATCCATTGGCATCAGTAAATACTTTGGATTTGTATCTTTTTTTTTTTTTTTTTTTTCATATCCCTAAACCATAGTTCCTCATTAGAAGCAAGGAAAATGTTTGTCTGGGCAATATAAAATTATGTATAGACAAGCATACATACATATGTGTATATATTTATCTTACATAGATTCTCAGCAGAATCTAAAGAGACTATCACTTCATAAAAAGGAACAGCCTGCATTATATGTTTTAAATATATTTCTACAGTCACAAACAGGTGTATTCTCAACATAATTTGCGCAGAACCACAATGACCTAATGTATCTTTGGTCAAATAAAGGTTTTGTGCAAGTTACTGTAGAGCAACACTATCAGTTTTGTTTAATAATTTTGTTTAAACACTATCAATTTGTTTAATCTACATTGTGGCTGTGTCAGGTGATACAGTTTATGAAATTAGCATTACATATACACTTTCAGATACCTGTACTGTTCTTGAGCTTTGAGTTGCATTTAATCCATTATTTTTTTTTCCTGGTAGAGCAATATACTTCAAAGAAATCACTAGCATCAGTGCAATTTGGCATATGTGCAGAATATCAATTAATTATACTGCTATACACAAAAGTATCTTACAGTCTTTAAAAATCTTACAGTGTTTCTTTATCCATTGTAAATCTGCTTGCAGTAGCTTTTCTTCCCATAGCCACAAAGGCAGCAAGTTTGATTTTGGAATAAAAATTGCCCTTAAAAAATGTTATGTCTTTTGAGTGTTCTAGTGAAAACTGATTTGATTTCACCAACTTGCATCTCACTAAAATAGCCCACTTGTCACTCTGGGTGTGTGAAACAAATATTCCAGAAGCGCTAAGGGGAGTAAAAAGAGTAACTGAAGAAGCTAGAAGGCATTGCAGCTATGTGTATTGTGCACTAAAAAATTAATATTGGTTCATACGCTACCCCAGCTTAATTCATTCTACATGAAAAGGTGCAGGAATCACTTGTTTCATTTATAGCAAATTTTCCAGCTTGAAAGGTACACTGCTTTTAAATTTGCAGAAAAGACTGGAGGAAATTTCCCTGTAGATATTGCAGAATCCAGGGGAAACTTGTGTATTAAAAAATTGGATTTTTTTGTACACAGATTTCTAGTACATATGAGAAATCAAGTTGAAAGTTCAAACGCTACATACTAAACTGCAAGAAGACAAGCAACTTTGCTGACAGAGCTAAATTATTCCTCTCCTACATAAGCCTGGGTTAAACCCATACATTGGGTTTAGTACATGGAGCATGGTTACTTGGACCATACACAGTACTTGGATCTAAGAGGAAGAGTTCTGTTATGTGCTTCTGATAGAAACTCTTTCAGAGTTTGTTGAGTCACACGTTAAAAACATTGCTCCCAAGGACTGCATTGCAGCTTGGTGCTGCTCCTGAAATGTCTTGTTGTGACAAAGATGTCACTGGAGGATCAGGTCTCACACTTGATTCAGGTGAGCAAAGCCCAAACAAAGCTGACTTGGAAGCCACATACTTACAGAAGGACTTGTCAGTTAGGTAAACACTAATCTCAGTTCCTGTACACTGAAACACTAGGGTGGTGTGTTTGATCTGTCTCTTGCCATGCAAGTTAACAGAGAGGTTGTTGAACTTTCCCTCACCTACCCATACTTCCTCCCTGTCCTTTTAGCTTGTTGTTGTAGTTAGCAAGTTTGTTGTTGTAGTGCTGAGGACTCTAGGTATACTTTGAAGCCAGATAAAGGAAAAGCCTTGCTGCTTGAGGAGGGACACAGCATGTTCTGGGTCTGAGATGCCCACTTCCCCCGGTATTTTTATACTTCCTTGGCAGTGGTACCAGTGAAGCTCTCCTGTCTTCTTTGTGTCTGCAGTTGCCCATCCCACTCCCTGCCCAGTCCTGGCACAAGCATTAGTGCAGCTGTGAGGTGAATCAGAAGGGGATGCTCTGCCCTGGTGCTGGCTGGGTGTCCACAGTGGGGCTCACTACTCGCACAGGGCTGGTGCAGGGACAGACAGGTGGGTGGGCAGAGTGCTGTTCTGCTGATTCTACAGCAGTGCCAGTCAGTCAGCTTAATAAATGTGGGAAGCTGTGGACCTTCCGTAGTTTGTACATACCAACTCCAACCAGTCTCACATTTTGGAGACAGAAGCAGGTTCAACAGGATGGTAAGGAATATTGGTTCATTTCATAGGGCATAGGACTCACCAAAGAGTGGAACTGGTTTCTCTCATTTGAATGTGTTTAACGTATTTCTGTGCTATACTCCTGAGTGCTTTGTCTCATCTGCATCTGAAATGACTATGTGTACTTAGTGAAGTAGAATTACAGTACAAGCTGAAGGTTGCTTTCATGCTTCCTGTTTATGTTCTCTTCAATAGGACTTGAACAGTTAATGAAGCTAATGTGAGCTATTGTATTTTAAATATTTAATTATATGCATTCATATGGTTATTTGAGACAGTAATGCATAAAATCCATACTGGATTCTTAGTCTTAGAATTCTGTGTGTATTTATTTTTATTCTGTAGGAATATAACTGAGAGATACCATCATCTTCGATGTGTCTATTTATGATGACTGAAAAATACTATATTGCTTTTTAGAAAAATAACCTGATATTATATTTAAGGTTATCACATTGTAAAGCGCAGGGGAGTGTTCTTGCAGCATTTGAGACACAGTTCTGAAAAAAGGAAATTCAAGTAAAATTAATCACTGCTATCTTTTGAATTTAATAAAATCTGCAAGCTCTAAGATCAAGCTATTATTTTCAGTTTGCTCACCAACTCATGCACAGGAAGGAAATTTTTTAGACAGTTAATAAAATGAGTCAATTAGATATTTAATGAGTTAAAATGAACTGAGAGACATTCTTAAATGGCATCTGTTAGTGAAGAAGTAGCTTTATTTCTAGAAGGTGAAAGTATCACTAATGAGTGCTCTGTTAGAACTAACTGAATTAGTACAATTAAGGCCAAGCTCTGTTGTTCTCTGGAAGTTGTAATGCAAATCCCCAAGCAGAGCTCCAAATTCTGCTGTGTGATGGGACATAGTAAATCTTTTGTAAGTATAGGAAACTAGCAAACTAAATGTGACATTGTTTTCACTTTTTTCGTAGAATCAGCCCTGTTTAATCACACATTATACTGACTTTGTTATCTGGGAAAAAGAATGTATGTCTTCTAATGTTAGTGTGTCTAAAGACTGTGGTTTTGTACTTACTGCTTTTACAGTTTCTCTTTGCTAATCCTGACATTATCTTGTTGGCTTCCCACAGATATAAATGAATGTGAAGCTGAACCCTGCAAGAATGGTGGAATCTGTACAGATCTCGTTGCCAACTATTCATGTGAATGCCCAGGTGAATTTATGGGGAGAAACTGCCAACAGAGTAAGTAGTGCCATGACTTTACATCTCTTTTTAAAAGTGCTAGGATTTTCCTTGACAGAAAAAACTAGAGAATGCTATAGAAATGTTTAGCTAGTCTGCAGATGCATAACGGTTAAAACAGTCATGGTTTTTTTTTATACATGGAAGAAATTTAAGAGATCTAATCTGTCAGGCATTGAAGTGAAGCATCAGATATGATGGAAATATTAGCAAAACATAAAATTATTCTATGAGTCAAATGGAGAGGAGTCTGTAGTGTAAAGAAGAAAAATGTAAACTCTGACTCATACGGAGGGTTAATCTATGCAAGTATCAGATCTTCAGCAGTTCTTGTTAGGAAGTACAAGCTACTGTAAGAGCAGGGCATAGGATATTTTCTCTGATGTGTCTCCATCATTTTCAGCTCAGGGGAGATCCTGAGCCTGATTAATTGATTCAGTACCTGTAAGAATGACCCCTAAAGGCTTTTCCTCCAAGTGCTTGTTTGATCTCTATTGAATTCATTCACAATACCCTCTGGCAAGGAATACCACTAGTTGTCTACCCATTCCATGGAAGTTAAGCAACTTATTTTGTTTCTTTTGACCTTGGCTCTTACTTGTTTTAAGTAAGGACCCTACAAAAAAAAAAAAAGGGGTCAGGCAAGTAAAGAACTGACCTGAAAACAGGACAAAAGCAGACATGTGAAAGAAGGACCACTGGTTTACAGAGAATTTGCTAGTGGATCTACTACAGGATCTGTGTTGGGAACACTTGTGTGTGGTTTTATGAGTAGTATTAAAAGTTCTCTATAAAGACCCAGTTCCTAAAGCTGAAGGAGGAATCATTCACATATGAAGGGCTAAGCAATCTTAGAAACCAAAGTAACAAAGGTAGAATAAATTGTCATGTTGCTAAATTCTTTTCTGTACTTCCTCTGGGAAGGGGCCTACATATGAAGCTACCACCGATCTGGTGATTGACACAATCATGGAAGGAATGTAACATGAGATGTGCTATAAGAGTTAAGACAAAACTAATGTGTTACTTAAATTTGTAATTATAAAAGTAATGTGAAATGCAGATATTCGAATATTTAACAGTGGAAACAATGTTTTTACTGGCTGGTGACCTCTGAACTACCACTGTTGAGGGAACTGCCCACATTTTTCTATTACTATGGCACTATCCACAAACTTACAGCATTCATCTGCTTATGAGCTAGCTTTACCACAGGTAGCATTAAAAACCAGTAATTTTTCATACCACCAATATTATTGTGCACTATACCAATTCCTGTTGGTAACATTGCAAATATCCACTTTTTTCATGAGAAACTTAGTTATGCCATTACACCTAATTATGTAATTACAGGTAGTAATTACACATTCACATTACACCATTAGAACATTACGCATATTTACAGTAATCATATAATTAAGTACTGTTACACTAATTATGTAAATGACTGATTGCTGTCTCAGAATTACCTCACAGAGCTCAAGGATTGCTTATCCACATCATAGAATGCGTGAAGTAACCTGGATAGAGCAGAAAAAAAGACAGAAGTATCCTCTGCACTCAGTTGTCCTGTCATTGCAAGCCTGTGCTATAGGATGTGGTTTCTGTGGTACTTTAAGATTTGCGTGTTCTGGATACCGGTGCTTGCTATGTTACTTATCAGCTTGAAGTAGTTTGATGTTTTTCCTCCAAGTAGCATTTCATTCTCTTTTTATTTTTTTTAAATGCACCGCATTTCTCTTAGCTAGTTAGCTGATAGTCATTCAGGCATACGTGGTGTCAAAACCAGCTACTTCTTATTGTTGGAAATCACAGCAGGAGGCACAGTCAAAGCAATGTGAAATACAAGACCAGTGATGGCTTCCAAGAATATTTAGTTGTTCTGAAATAAGTTTATCATCTTGTTATAGAACCTTCACTGAGCATCTGGTATGCACAAAATTTGCCTGCTGATGTTTAATGACAACAGAATAGAAAGACAGCACCTTTCCCCATGCTGTGAAGGTAAACGCTAAACAATATTAATTGCACATTACCTTCTACAGTTCTTAAGGCCTCAGCATGCTCATTTTTACAACTGTATCTTCTTCTGTTCTTACGCTCCCTGAACCTATTTCTTTTGTGCTGAGTTCAGGCTATCAGTGATGATTACCTCCATTACAGTTTTCCTTACTCTTGAGCCACTATAAATAAGTACTGGTTCCAAGACAGATTCTCCTGGGCCTGAAGATTTCACTTTCAGGATGATAGAATTCTCTTGCAGGCAACAAGGAGACACATTTGTTGATGTCAGACTGTTAACATTACTCAGTATGGCTCTACGCTGTTAAAAAAGCCCATGTTCAACATAGGTTGCTAATAGCAATAATTTTGTGTTCAGTTTTTTAAAAAGCAGAGGTCATCAGCAGTGGACACACTGCAACTCTACCACTGTGCTTGTGGAGATGTATTTTGATTGCCAAGGATTTTTGTCATTAAAACACATGGCAAATTTTCTCATGCTTTTACTTTAAAGCTATAGGTTAAATTTGTTACTGTAAATACTTTTTATGAGTGCTGTATTTGTATAATGTGCCACAAATCCTGCTGTGCAGTGTATCTTCCCGGTGTCTTACTGGTTGTTTTTTTTTGTTTTAGTACATTGACATATTTATATCACACTTGGCAGCCTTCTGCATTCCTCTCCATGGAAATCAGAGCAACATTTTTTTCATTTGAAAATGTATCTTCTTTCTGTGTCTTCCAAACTGAAAAATTACCTGAAGATTTGGCAGATCTAGACACAAAAAATCTTTCAAGGCTTCTGTTTACATGCATCATTATACTCTGGGCTAGATGACCTGTGATGACTTCTCGGTGTCTACAAATTAGGACCTTGAAGTGAATCAAAGTTTCCTGTTGCTTTCTTACTGTATTCACTAGATGAAGAAGTTCTTGTAATTACTTAATAATTCCAGAAATTTCTAAACAGATATTCAGCACTTCAAGGGAAAAGGTACAAACATACCGTACCCTGTGTTTAACTGCATCTTACTTTAAAGTAGCAATTCCATGAGAACTTAAACAAAGCAGCCCAACTGCTTCACCTCTCTGTCTGTCTTGATGCTTCTGTGGCTGGTTTTTCTGGGCTGCCTGTCTGAATTGTTTTCCCAGCAAAATCTGATGCAGGAAATTAAAAAATTACAAATGAGCCATGTCAGTTCCTTGACCAGTGAACTGCTTCACCACACAGGTACTGAGCTGATACAAAGGAGTGGCAGGGAAAGGAGGCTGGGCATGAAATCAAGACTTAACACAAACTGAAAATGCTAATCAGACTAATGAAGGGAGCAGAAACTATTCTTCAGTTCATGTTTAAGACACAGACAAAAATTTACTGCAATTTTTTATCTCATTTTATTTCAAAGCTCTTCAAATTTGAAAGCTAGAATTTTAAATTTGTTTGCCAAGAATACAACAGGCAAAATTTCAGCAAGTGCATACCTTCCTGTTTGCCATTATGTGGAAAAGTTCAGGTTTTGCTGCATGGAAAACTACGGAGATTGTATTTATGTACATGTAAGAGTATGTGTACATATGTTTTCCCTTCACAGAAATCAATTCACTTTTTAAAATGTGCAGGGTATATAACTTACCATTCATATTCTGTCCTTGCTGGTTTAGGGAATGATGTGTCACTAGTCTTAGAAAAAGATAAGAATGGAAAAAAGAACTGTATTAATACAAAATTAATGTTAGTGCTGTATTTGTGGCCTCTTAGGATAGCATAAAGAACTATTAGCAGAAATATATTAGAAACATGTTCCGAAGCCACAAGAGAGAAAGATTTGACATGTTCAATATGATTTTAGCCCATGTAATTCAGCACAGTTACCTTTCACATCCTTTTCTTTCTTTTAAACTCTCTGTAAGAATAGAAGTTATTTAAGAAGTTAAGTAAGTACTGAAACCTATGTTTCAGTACTAAGGATGATGCTTTTCATATATTTGTAACTATTTCTGCATATCATGGATGGACTCCCTATTTCTGTATTTCCATTGGACGAAAACCGTCTTAAATCTCTTGCTGAAACTAGTGAGGTTTGCTGAGGCTGGAAACAAGGTCTGGCTAGCATTTCTGTGCAGTACATTGGTATGAAAGTGCAGAGAAGCAGAAAAGTTACAGAAATGACAGAAAGAATTGTTAAAAGTGGAATGTTCTCCCAGGCATTTCAGTGACCTAGTGAGAAATAATAATCAAACTCTAACACATCTAATATTGAGTCTTCAAACAACAAAGCAGGCTCTGGCCCTTCTGCTGCTAATGTTCTTTGTCCAGCCATCCTGTTAAGATGCAAAGGTGTGCAAAATTCAGCTCAGTGGATCAGAATGGTAGCTCTTCCTTTCAGCACAATGGGAAAATGAGACTGAACTCTCAGTATTTTATACTTAAACAAAATCCTCAGTCCTGTGCCTTTGGGTACATTTTCATCTTGCTGCTGTTGTACTGTACAGCAATGTCTCGCTTTGAAAATTCGTTTCTCAAAATCTAACTTTGATTAGGCAGCAAAGGACCCAATCTTTACTCAGACACCTGTCAGAAACTCATTGTAAAATATTCAGACGAGCCCTTAGGAGCCAACAATTTTACCCATTTAATCATTTCCTTGCTCCATGACTCACATAGTGCAGAACTAGCTTTTAGGTTGTGTCAATAACTCCAATACTGAAGTCAAAACCATTTTCAAGAAGCTGCAACTTGACTTTCTGACACCCATGTGAGCTTGAACCAACTTGTGGTGAATTTCTTGCCACATTTCCTTGCTTAAACATACTGATGTGCTTTGCTGAGGCATTGTGACGTTCTTTACTTCTGATGAGTCCCAATTACTCTCTGTAAAGAGGTGAGAGGCTGCATTTGGGCCAGTGGTTCCCTCTCCTAGTTGACTTCTGCTTCTTCAGCCTTAGGGAGCAATGCAATCTTCCCCCGCCCCCTTCCCCTTTTCTTTAATGTTCTGCATTAATAATGTTCATAAAAAGTAAAGAAGGAGAAATAAATACTGTTCTTTGATAGAAGGAATTTTTATATGCATTTTTGTTGTGAAGCAAAGCCTATAACAATTTGTATTTTACCATTTCTAAGCCTTACAAGAAAAATTACAGCGTAATGTTGTTTTCAAAGTAGCCTCTATAACTCTTAAGTTCCTGGTCTGGTCAGTAGTGCACATTCTTCCTTTAAGTCCTCACGGAAGTAATATGATTTGCAAGTACAGAATTGGTACAGTAAAAATAAATAAAAGCTAGGCTGCAACCAGAATAAGGCAGCTGAAAATAAATCATCAGTTATTATGACCAAAAAACCCCTTTAAATCTATGTAAAAACACATTCAATAACACTAATAACGATTATAAATATAGGGAAAGAACAATCCACAGCTGCAGTAGGCTCAATGAGGTTGCCAACAGCCACATCACTATTTTTTTCTGTTTCAGGCACAAGTTCAATTGCAAAAATATGTTATTTCAAGGGATAGTATTTATCACATATAGGTAATTTATTCCAAACTAGATTCACTATCAAGGTTAGCTTGACATCTGAGTCAGCCTGGTCTCCTCTGTTGCTACCCCTTGGTGGACACAGAAATGAGCAGCCAGAGTAAAATCATTTTTAGGGCTACCCTCATAATGAGACTGCCTTGAAGTCTGCAATGGCTAATTAATGGGGTTCAGGGTAGAATACATATTACATAAACTTCTCAAAAGCTGGAGACTTTAGAGTTGCTTCACGTTTATGAGATTCATTTGGTTTTGAAATTTAAACCAAACTGTGAGAGATGAAAACCCGCATTAACTAAAGGGAAAACAGAACAAAACATTGTTACAAGAGCTCTAAATGAAATAAAATCTCCAAGCGCAGCGTAGATCCCACCTGCAGTTTTCAGAAGAAGGAGGAAATGTAATATGCTCAATGATCAACTTCCTGCTGAGGCAAGATTCACGGCTCATGCTGCTTTAGACAGATGGAGAGTCCAGCAAAGTTCCTGTTCCAGGCACTGGTGCAGTGATGTGTGAGATATAGGGGGGGAGATTGAGTGGCGTTACTAGGTTACATCTATTTGAGGCCCTGACCACCACCATGTAGCCATTAGATGCTCCAAGGACTTACAAGGAAAGAAATGTAGAATGTCTCTGGTGTCTTATCGTTAGTTGAAAGAAAATCAGCATGTGGTCTGTCACAACTTGGTGTGGGCCTGGCAGGATCAGCAGCCGCACCGCTACCTACTGCCAGCTCTGGTAAGAAAAGTTTTGCAGCAACGCATTGCTGAGAGAAAGGCTTGGCATCCTTCTATCCTGCTGCATGCTGGCTGAGACCTAGAAGGGTGCACTTGAGTTTCTGAATCACAGTGGAATTACAGATTTGAAATTCACAAATATGCAGGACTGTTACGTCAGTAAGAAATATTAGTGGAATTACTTTTACAGCAAGGCCTTGTACTCTAACCAGCAGTTGTTTTCTGCTATTAATGCTAGATGTCATTAAGCTTTTGGTTTGGTGTGGTTACTTATAGATTTTGTTTACAGGCAAGAATGACATGCAACTGAAACCCTGTAAAGCAGATATACAAATTATTTTTCATCAAGGATTCTGCAAAATCTGTTTGATAAAGCTCTCCCACAAGTTTGACTTTCTTTTCTTGGCAAATCTGCAGACAATGGCAATATTACATGCCTTCACTAAAGATTAGTTTCAGAGTGCACTTTGAAATATTTACATTGTAATATCTGTAATGTATTGTTATTCTATAATATCTATTCCAGTTTATGTGCTTTTTACTGAAAGCTAATTTTCAAACTCTTCTGTTCCTATTTTGTTCAATGCATTTTACTCATCCATTTATTGCAATTGCAGTTCAGGCATAGCATGAAAATTATCCATGTTGTAATTCATTACATCTGAGTTAGGGGAAAACAAATATTTCTGGAAAAAAACTTTCCCAGTATTCTTTTAACACTGAAAGCGAAATTGAATCCTTACATCCATTGTGTGCAACTGTAACTCTTTCCTTTACTTCTGTATAGCAGTAAAATTCCATATATAACGTTAATTGCAATTTTTTCTGTGATTGCTGAAACCTCCTCCTTTTCTACTTTCATTTGACTTCCTGATCCTTCCAGTCTATGAAAATAAAGCCACTTATACTGTCTCCCTCGATTCCATCACCATCTTCATCACCACATGGAAAAGCCTTTAAACTCCTTTCTTCTGCAAGATCTTTAAATTTTCCCTTGGGAATTTCAGAGAAATTTCCTTCAAGAATTGTTTTTTGCTCATCTTTAAACATAGCAAATTGTTTCTGCCATATGAGGTGCCAGCAGGAAAATCCTCAGGGCTTAGCCTCCTCTTCCAAAGCACACAGTGGAATCCCTTCAGCTCATTCTCATCTGTGCTGATGTTGGTGCTGTGTCTGACTCAGTTCTATGTCCACTTCCTGCAAGAGCAGGATGGGATGAGGTTCAACAAGACCAAATGCCGGGTCCTACACTTCGGCTACAACAACCCCAGGCAGTGCTACAGGCTTGGGGCGGAGTGGCTGGAAGACTGTGTAGAGGAGATGGACCTGGGGGTATTGATTGATGCTCGGCTGAACATGAGCCGACAGTTTGCCCAGGTGGCCAAGAAGGCCAAGGCATCCTGGCTTGCATCAGAAACAGTGTTACCAGCAGGAGCAGAGAGGTGATTGTCCCCCGGTACTCAGCACTGGTGAGGCCGCACCTCGAGTACTGTGTCCAGTTTTGGGCCCCTCACTGCAAGAAAGACATCAAGACCCTGGAATGTGTTCAAAGAAGGGCAGCAAAGCTGGTGAGAGGTCTGGAGCACAGGCCTTATGAGGAGAGGCTGAAGGAGCTGGGAATGTTCAGCCTGGAGGAGAGGAGGCTCAGGGGAGACCTTATTGCTCTCTATAACTTCCTGAAGGGAGGTTGTGGTGAGCAGGGGGTCGGCCTCTTCTCTCGTGTCATTAGTGATAGGACTAGAGGCAATGGTTTCGAGCTACGGCAGGGGAGATTCAGGCTGGACATTAGGAAATATTACTTCTCAGAAAGGGTGGTCAGGCACTGGAATGGGCTGCCCAGGGAGGTGGTGGAGTCACCAACCCTGGGGGTGTTCAAGGAACGATTGGATGTTGTGTTGAGGGACATGGTTTAGTGGGAGCTATTGGTGATAGGTAAACGGTTGGACTGGATGATCTTGTGGGTCTTTTCCAACCTTGGTGGTTCTGTGATTCTATGATTCTGTGATTCTAAGAGCCTCAACTCAGGCTGCTTTGTTTCCCAAGCTGTAGTTTGTTCTTCTTCATGTGGTCAGCTACAAAAGCACGTCTGCTGAAGTGATAGTGCATCCCTCCTTCTTCTGTTATGTGGTTTGCTTGCTTTTGTTTGGTTGGTTGGTTGGTTTTGGTGGGTTTTTGTTTGTTTGTTTGTTTTTTGTTTGTTTTTGTTTTTTGTGCTGAAATTAGCTCCTCTTCTGTAAGACAGGAAACTGAGAAACAGAGTTCCTCCTTCTCTGTCAACCTGACCGTAGCTAAGTTAGCCAATCAGAAGCCATCACTGCAATGCTGTAGTACACATTTATCCAAAATAATTTCAAGTCACAAGAAATTTTGCATGGAGTAACTTATGCAAGAAAGGCATTACAATGTTTCCAGCGTCATGTGAACACTTTGGGCTGGCACTTAGGAAACAGAACGAAGAGGTTGCTGTGAATTTGAACTGGGTAACTTTGGGAAGTCATAAAGAATAGATAATAGCATAGTGGTGCAGTATTGAAGTTGTCGAAGAACTTGTCTGTGATAATTACATCGAAATTTCATTGTTTAATTTTATAGTTTGTTTGGTATTTCCTAGTGCCATTATTGTCGGCACATTTGGGTCTCCTAGCTCTTTCTTGGCCATCAGAACCTAATTTATCAAAATGAAATTGTAAACAGAGCTGTGCTGAATTATGTACCACTGACAGGCTTTACCTTTTGCTATCAGATTTTGTGATTTTTTTCTCTTTAGTCATAAATGAAAATGCTTTATTAATCTATATCTTTCAAAAATCGAGGCATTTTGTGAGAGATTTTATCCAAAAGTCAGATCCTTTTTTATGCTTTATTTATGGAGCAGGAAAACGCTAAGAAACACGTATTTTGGTGTCTGGATGGTGCTTGCTAATATCTTCCATCTCTTCTCTAAAGAGCAGGAATAAAGAAGTCCTAACTATCTTGTGGCTTCACTGACCATGTTTCTTCTGGGGGATATAATGAAAGAGGATATTATGCCATAGTTTGTCAGGTTGGAAATACAATGCTTTTCTCAGCAGTTCCCCGAGAAACATTTTTATTTCTCTGTTATATTAAATTATTGGATAATTAGATTTTCTACAGAATGCTGAGTAAACAGCTTATAAACTATATTAAAAGGAGATGCTTTCTGAAATAGTAGCTTTTTAACATCTAATTTCTATTCTTAATTGAACTGCTATACTTATTCATTATGTATGCAGTGTGTTTTCTTGGGGAGTAATTTTTATATAGACTATTTACATGAATAACATAATGGATTCTTAGCTAAACTTCACTACCATTTTATTGTTACTTTCTTAAGAACCTAAAACCCATAATATTTAGTCAGAAAGTCCAACATTCTGGCTTACCATCTTGTCTCTGAAGGTAACAATGGCATACATTATTTAAGGAGGACAGCACGTTTGTGCACTTTCTGTTGTCAGTGTCCTCATATCTCCTCAAGGTCAACAGTTCCTGTAACAGGAACGTCAGAGTGTGTGTTCCTGGCCAGTCTCTTTAGTGTCTTCTATGGACCTATAGTGCCTGAATTTCCCTAAATCCTCTTTGAACCTGCTGATCCTGTGTGTGCCTCTAGAAGGCTTCAGAAGATTTCTACCCCATGTAGAGAAGTAATCTCTTTTATATGTTAAAGTGATTTCCTGTGAACTTCAGTGGGTGCTTCCTATTTCCAGTATTGTGGATGCGGTGACCAGTGCTGCATTTATCTTGCCCATGCTTCTGCAAAGTTCAGTCAGGTTCCTCCTCAGCCTTTTTCTCTCCAATTTGTAAAGTCCTGGGTTTTTATTCCCTTTTACTAAGACAGCTGCTGTCTCCCTCTAATCACTTGAATTGCTGTTCTCTATACTTTCTTTAGCTCTTCATCTTGTAGAAGTGTAGAGATGAGAACTACACATGGTATGTGGTCATACCAGAGCTTCATTCACTGGTAAAATAATACTCTATGCTTTGTTCTCAATGCTGAACATTTTTATCAGCTTCTTTTTGGCAGCTGCTGTTTGAGCCAGTGACTTCAGATGACTCTGAGATCTCTATTTTGAGTTGTGATGGCAATTTCCAAGTCCAGTATTGAGCAGGCAGAGTTTAGGCTTTTTTCTTAAATGCAATATTTTCTGTTTGTGTCCACTGAGGTTCATTTGACACCTTTTTGACCACTCATTAATTTTTTTATGTCATTCTTGAGCTGCTTGCCATCAAAGTAATATTTGAACAAGAAAGCTTAGTAGCTCAAACTTGATAATTTCCTCATTCACACTTTTCTGTGGGTCACTGATGAGTAAAAGTGATTCAAGCGCTGATCCCTGGGGGATCTCACTGCTGACATTTCATCTTGAAAGGCTGCTTCCTGTTCTTTAATTAGATTTCTGTCTATGGAAAGACCATATCTCCAGGCAAAAGCTTTTGATGTGGACCTTTTTCAGATACTGTTGGAAAAATCCAAGTATGTTATTTACACGGTATCCCCTTTATCCCTATGCAGAATGCCATAATTAAAAAAACTCCCATCAGGAATCATGCTGGCTCTTTTCCAGCAGACTGTCCTTATCATTTTCCTTAGTGATCTTATTCTCAACTATAGACTCAGCAGATTACGAGATGTAGAAGTAGACTCACCTGTCTGTAGTTTCCACAGTGCACCCCAGGGATGTTATCTGTAAATGGGAATTGAACATTGATTTATTGGTGTAGCTCTGCAGAGTGAAGTCCCTAAATCTGGTTTCTTTGCCTGGGAACAGTTCCTAAAAATACTAAGTCATGAAATCACATTACCACTGGAAAAAGGAAGTGAGTACTAAGAGGTGAAAAAGCTCCAAAAATCCTTTCGCTTCTGCTTTTTAAATCCTCAGATCACCTAAGAATTTCCTAACTTTATTTTCACACTGCTCCCTCAGCAGAGAGGAGTGAAGACCAAGACTGAATATTACAGCCTTACCATAAAACTATGAACAGATGATTTGGGAATGGAAGCACATGATAGTCACTCAGCAGTAACGACACTATTGAGAAGCAGAACATAACATCTAATTTCTTCATATGTGATTAGTTCTGATAGCCACTGCTTATATAATACTTATGAACTGTGTTGACCACTGTGAGAAGAGTAATGTACTGGGGTTGACTGCGACGTTACATCAGTATAAAAAGCATTTAATCTCTTTGGACATATCAGCAAATAGGTAGCAGTTCTTCCCATTACTGTCTGAAAAACCTTCTCTTGCATGCAGTATAACTAATCACTTCATTTTCATGTCAGCTCCTAGAGATTTAAAGCTTAACACAACATCGTTTGGAAAGTTTGCTTGTCTGGAAGTGTCTGTACATTCAGTAGTTGATACTGATGCAAATTGGTAAAGATATTGCCTTTGAAATACCGTATTTTATGTGAAGATATGAAACAAGATTAATCATATTCTTCACTTCATTGCCAAGTACCAGACTGGCTAATAAGAATTAGAATCACACTTAATAACAATATAAATGATGATAGGCCAAGAAAATCCATTTGGTTTAGTTTTAAATCCGAGAAGTAAGCATAGGAAGGTAAATGTTTTCTGTTAATCATGTTTCAGAAATAAACTTACCAGACTTAGGCAAAAACTTGCTATTCTATTGCGTAGTTCCTGATCATCTGTAAGTTATAAAGCCCATTTTATTTTTTGTCTAATAATATGTAAAAGCTGTCTGAAATAACATTCCAGTTAGCTGAAGTGCAAAATAAAATGGCTTTTTGTAAATTCTGTTTTATGGTTTCATCTTGCACTGTGATGCCTTGGAAGGAGGGACTCATGGTCGGGTACCATGTCTCAGTGAAAGTGCTGATTAAATTCCTTCAGTAGGAATGAAAACATTGATTTGGTCTTGCCCGTAGGATTTGTTGTCAGAGAAACAATTAGCATGAGTTGCTACAACCAGGATACTCAGTTTCACACAGATCAAAACATTGGATTGTGGAAAAAACTCTTGCTGCATTGAGTAAGCAAACTATTTGATTAGCTGAAGATTGATTGAAATGGCAAATAGGCAACAAGTGTGACATTAAGCATGTGATATGCAACCATATCGCATTTATGTTATACCCATCAGAAACCTTCAAACTCCAGTCCAGATTGAATACCTCCAATTTAAAGCTCTGCTTCACTTAACTTTTTAAGTTAAGCAAGAATAGATTTATTCTTATAAATTAATAAAAATTAATTTAATTTTATTTTAATTAAATTTAATTTTTAAATTAAATTAAATTAAATTTATTTTAAAAATAAATTAAAATTAAAAAATAAATTAATTTTATTTAAATTTATTAATTTTAATTAATAAATTAATAAAAATTCTTATAAATTAATAAAAATTCTTATAAAATTAATTAAAATTCTTATAATATTTTTAGCAAGAATAGATTTACAGCTAATGTGGATGCAGTACTATACCATCCCTTTTGGATGATTTCTATATTTATATTAGAGTTCTGCAAAGCTTTAATATCTAAAAAGTCAGCGTTCCATACACAAGCCTTAAGGAATTTAGAGTTCATTCCAAGTGAAAAATCTACTTCTGTAAGGGACTGCAGAGGGCTTAGGTTTTGCTATTGTTTAAAATTGGTGTTTTAAGAGATGGGATAGGAAGCTGGAGCTGCTACTGGTCGGGGGGCGGGGAGGGGGGCGGGCACGGAACTGTCATAAACTTGAGAATAGTTAGTAAGTTAGTAAGAATATGTAATAGTAATAGTTAGTAAGAATATGCTAGCCATAAAAAAGCAGGCCAATACATTTTAAAAATGCATACGTAGGAACATACCTTTTATGCCCATGTTAGCTGCAGCTGCATTGGTGTACGCTGTAACAAGTGCTCTGGTGTACTGAAACCAATCCATAAGTTGTTTAATCAGATAATGACCTGGGGTAAGTGACTATCCTTCACATTACCTTCATACAGTAAGTTTTCTTCATGCAGATATGATGGAAGTAAATTCAGTGTAAAAAGCCAGAGTGCTTCCTGTAACTTAAACTCTTCTTCAGTCCATCAAAGTACACATGTACACATGTGGTCTGCCTACATATGTAAAAGGCAGGGTCTTCTGTAAAATGGAAAGTGTCCTGGACTAATTCTGCCTTCTGGAAATGAAGATGTAAGCCCAACTATTTGAATTCTGATGTCTTAAATGCACTGATTATCCATGCAGCTTACTACAAAAATATAATTTGGTGTAGGAAAACAGGCAAATTTTTTTGTATGCCAGGTAGCATTTTATCAGACTGTGATTTATTGAGGCTGAAATGTATACATATTTTATTTTACCAAGAAAAATGTGGATAGCAGACACATTTGTATAAATAGTGTTCTGCTTATGAATGGCTTCCCAGGAGAAAAATGCTAAATCAATGAGCAATTTATTTATTATTATTTCACGTAGCATTGCACATTACTGGATAAAGTGGAGTACTCAAATTCAAATCCCCACCTGTTGTGAGTTAGTCAGTCTCCAAAGCCAGCAGTACTGCCTTGCTATTCCTTCTGAGGAAGGGATCCCCTCTAATGGTCTGACTTTTCAGGACTTACTGATCCAAGAACACTTAGCTGAAAAGTACCTGAAGTTACAGCTGTTCAGAATCACAGAAACACAGAAAGGCTGAGCTTGTCAGTATCCACAGAATATTGTCTATTCCACCCCTTGCTTAAGCAGGGACACCTAGAGCAGGGTGTACAGGACCACATCCTATTGGTTTTGAGTATCTCTGTAGTTTAGGCTACACAACCAATATTAGCACCCTTTTCTAGTGTTTTCCTTCCACTGGGCACCACTGAGGAGTTTGTAACCCTGTTCCCTTCTATTTGTTCCCTCTCATCAAATATTTATACATGCACACAAGGCCTCCTGAACACTCTTCTGAAGGCTGAACAGTCCCAGATCTCTCAGCTTCTCCTCATATAAAACATACCTTGGTTTTCACAGTCCTGCACTGGACTATCTCCAGTAAGTCCATGTCTCTTTTGTGTTGGAGAGCTCAGAGCTGGACACAGAACTGCAGATATGTCTCACCGGTGTTGAGAAGGGGGAAAGGATCACCTTCTTTGACCTGCTGACATTCCTCCTCATCTAGCCTGGGCAGCTGTTGGACTCCTTTGCTGTGCATGTGTGCTCCTGGCTCAGGATTGACCTGGTATCCTCCAGGACGCCCAAATCTTTCTTTGCATAACTTTGTTCTGGCTAGTCAGCCCCTGTTCCCAGGGTGAGGACCAGGTAAAGATGTTTCCCTTATTGAACTTCACCAGATCCCTGACAGCCCGGTTCTCTAGCCTGTCCAGATCCCTCTGCAGGCCAGCACACCCATCCAATGTATGTCACTCCTCCCCATACCCTGTCATCTGCCAGCTTACTGTTATTGCACTGGGACACAGTGTTTGGGTCATTAACAAAGATTTTGAACAGTGTTGGACCCAGGTGGGAGCCCTGAAGTACATCACCAGTGACTTCAGTTATAGTATATGCGTAACGGTGACTTGACATAGGATTGCTTACTTCACTGAATAACAGAAATCATTATTGAGAGTAGCTCATTTGTTCCCACAGGTGGCAGAAAGAGCTTAAGAATCTGGTTCAGGGCAGATCTCTAACTTACAGATGACTGAAAGTTATCACAATGATCCTGTGAATTGTGACCCTCTTTTTGGCTTTAGTTGGTTATCTATTTTTATAAATACATTGTTTCTTGTCTGTGGTGAAAAGAATTGTGGATAAGAAAAGAATAATGGGAAGGACTGACTCATATAATCATGGAATCACAGAATGATTTAAGTTGGAAGAGATGTTTAAGATTGTGTAGTTCCAGCCCCCCTGCTATAGGAAGGGACACATCCCACTAGACAAGGCTGCTCAAAGCCCCAGCCAGCCTGGCCTTGACTGCCTCCAGGGATGGAGCATCCCTCTCTGGACAACCTGTTCCAGTGTCTCACCAGCCTCGCAGCAAAGAATGTATTCCTAATATCTAGTCCAAATTTACACTCTTCCAGTTTAAAGCCATTTTCCCTTGTCCTATTGCTACATGCCCTTATAAAAAGACCCTCCCCAGCTTTTCTGTAGAAGATCTTCTGCCCAACCTGTATTTGTGCTTGGGATTGCCCCAGCCCAGATGCAGTCTGTTACATTTAGCCTTCCTGAACTTCATGATGTTGGCATCAGCCCACCTCTCAAGCCTGTCCAGATCCCTCTGAGAGACATCCCTTCCCTCTGGCTGATAAAATACAGCACTTATATTGATGTCATCTGCAAAATTCCTGAAGCTGTATTCAATTCCACCGTCCATATCAAATACAAAGATGTGAAAGGGCACCAGTCCAAGCATTGATCCCAGAGGAACACCACCCATCACCAGTCTCCACTTGGGCACTGAGCCATTGACCGCAACTCTCTGAGTGTGACCATTCAGCCAATTCCTTATCCAGCAAGTGATTCATCCATCAAATCCAATCTGGTGACCAGGATGTTGCGTGGGACCGTGTCAAATGCTTTGAACAAGTCCAGGTGAATGACATCAGTTGCTCTTCCTTTATCCAGTGACGCCGTAACTCCATCCCAGTGCGGGTACAGCCATGGGAGAAACAAGCCATGGAATGTGGCTCGCCAGGCCCTGCTTCCCTGCTAAGAACTCTCCCGTTTGCTGTGATGTCACAAAGCCTTGGAGGTCACCCAGCAGCTGGCGCTGCTGCCGCCGCTCAGTTGCTGCGCAGACGCTGGTACTGCTGGTGACTTGATTGATCTCAGGTCAGAGTGACGGCCAGAGAGCGACTTAAGTCTCAGGAAGGTGCAATGCTCAGCCCGAGGATTTCCCTACTCCTCGTCTTCTGCTTGTCCTTCCTGTTTGAGGGCAGCCTTGCCCATTCCGGACGCCCCTCCTGGGCCACGGTTATGTGGGATGTGGATCCCCAGGACATGGAGAAGCCGGGCGCTGGCAAGGCAAGCCGCAACCACTACCTACCCTACCCCCTGGACCAGCTTTGGGCTTCTTTGGAGCACCTGGATCTGCTGGGATCCGTGAAAGTGCTCTACAGGAACAGAACAGAGCTGGGCCTTTTCCTCGTGGTGATTTACCTGTGGAGAACAGTCAGGAGGTGCTGCAGAGAGGTGAGTAATGGAGGTCAGGCAAGCCAGACGGTGCCCGAGTTTCTCAGGAAGAGGCACAGCCCAGATGCAGAGATCTCAGGCCCCCAAGGCCCCTGCCCTTTTCGTCACGGCCCCTGCTCTGTCATTTCCAGGAGAAGAGCCAGACACTCTCAGCTGCCCCAGGGACACGTTGCCAGAACCGCTCCTGCAAACACTGCAAGCTGCTCTGCCAACTGAAGGCAAACCCTGCCCTCGTGGAGATATACCTAAAACATGTGAGACACCTGCAGGAGGATCTTCCCAGGAGCCAAGAGGTGGCAAAATCATGAGAAGATGGGGAAGACAACAGAGACTTTTCTCTGCATACCAGCACCAGCATAGCTCCCGAGTAGCTCCCGAGCAGCTGTAAACTGAAGGGGATCTGGCCAGAGACACCACCACTGTGCATAGGGAGGGCACTTCTACAGGGCAGGGAAGGAGCAGGAAGCTGTCCAACTCCAGAGAAGACAAGGCCGGAATGAAACAGACCCCTAAGACTGCTCAATATTATTGTATACTTCTAGAATAAATACGTTTGCTTTTATTAGAACAAAAGCACGCATTTGCTTTCTCTCGTTCTCTTGTAGTATGAGAGAGGGTGATTCTAGAGTAATGGCTTCTCTCCGCCTCATTTTCTAGTAAGGAGTTCTTTTCTGAACATCGCGGTGCCTGAAATAGTGAACCGTAGCCCAAAGGAAAGACATATTCAGTAGTACTTCAAAACTGTGTGAACTCATCAAGCATATTTTCAGCACAAAGAAACCTGAACACTGAAGAGTGCTGCTGACTGCTGGTAATACCATTCAGCCCTACTGCCCATGGACACAGCACTGTGGGCAAGCATAGGTCAGGGCGCGCTGAGGCAACATCCCTGTGCTGGCACAGATACTCCTTCCTGAGCATTGTGCATCACAGCCTCCTGGGCCCCAGTGGACAGGCAGATCACAGAATCACAGAACGGTTTGGGTTGGACGGGACGTTTATGACCACCTAGTTCCAGCCCTCCTGCTATAGGCAGGGACACCTCCCCCTAAACCTGGTTGCACAAAGCCTCATCCAGCCTGGCCTTGAACACCTCCAGAGAAGGGGCATCCACAACCTCTCTGGGCAACCTGTTCCAGTATCTCACCACCCTCCTGGCAAAGAATTTATTGCCATGGAATCATCAGCGAATCCTCAGGGTTGGAAGGGACTTTTAAAGGTCACCTGCTCCAGGTTCCCTGCAGTGAGCAGGGACATGCACAGCATCATCAGCTTGCCCAGGGTCTGATCCAGCCAGGTGCAGGACCTTGCACGTGGCCTTGCTGAATTTCATGAGGTTGGCACGGGCTCATCTCTCAGGCCTGTCCAGGTCCCTATGAGTGGCATCCCTTCCCTCTAGCGTGTCAACTGCACCACTCAGCTTGGTGTCGTCTGCAGACTTGCTGAGGGTGCGCTCAGTCCCACTGTTCGTGTCGCCTACAAAGATGTGAAAGGGCACCAGTCCCAGCACTGATCCCTGAGGAACACCACTTGTCACCAGTCTCCACTTGGGCCCCGAGCCATTGACCGCAACTCTCTGAGTGTGACCATCCAGCCAATTCTCTGTCCAGCAAGTGGTCCATCCATCAAATCCAATCTGGTGACCAGGATGTTGCGTGGGACCGTGTCAAATGCTTTGAACAAGTCCAGGAGGATGACATCATTTACTCTTCCTTTATCCACTGTCACTGTAACTCCCATCATAAAAGGCCACCAAGTTTGTCAGGCATAATTTGACCTTGGTGAAGACATGCTGGTTATCACCAATCACCTCATCTTTATTTTTCATGGGCTTTAGTGGGACCTTCAGGACAATCTGCCTCATGATCTTCCCAGGCACAGGGGTGAGACTGACTTGACTTGTACTTTCTCGGATCTTCTTTTATTCCCTTCTTGAAAATGGGGTTTATTTTTCTCATTTTCCAGTCAGTGGGAACTTCACCAGACTGCCATGACCTTTCAGATATGATGGATAGTGGCTTGGCAGCTTCATTTGCAAGTTCCCTCAGAGCCTATGCATGTCGGGTCCCATGGATTCATGCAGCTTCAGGTTCTTTAGTTGATCTCAAGTCTCATCTTCACTTACAGTGGGCAGATCTTCCTTCTCCCAGTTTTTACCTTTGGTTTCTGCAGCATGTATATATAATGCTTTGTATTACTATGTTATATAATGTAAGTGTACATTCAAATGTTTTTCTTATGTTTAAAATACTTGATGGAATAGCAAATACCACACTTCACTGTACTACACTGAAGCAGTAGTGAAAGGCTTCTTTTACTGTGTGTACAAAGATTGCTCTGAATCTTCATTCTGAACTTGTTCCACCCTAATAAAGGACCGTGACCTTTAAATTAATTTGGTATTTTTAACATGGCTTCAAGCCCTGATTCTAAAAGCTGCTTTACATGAATATAAGGTTACACCTACATGAAATGGCTTCCAGAAACAAGATCTAAGTACTGTTATCTGAATTTCCAGTTATTAAAAAGTCAGATGTTTTATAGGAGAGTATGGGAAACAGCTTAGAGGCCATGAGAATTGCCATTTCTGGATAGACAGATTTAAATAACAGCTGTTTGCATGCAGTTCACATTCTTTACTGTAGTTATTGCTCATATTTAGCCTATCATTTCAGCAGTATATTGCAGGATAATCCCACATTTTTACTTCCTTCTGAAGAACATGTATTCCATCATAATGTAGAATTCTCATTAGTGCCATTGGTAGCTTTTAAATGCTTTCAATGAATACATCTTGTAACTAGTAATACTGTCACTTCTAGGAGCAGCTGCTGTTCTTATGAAGGGAAAAGAAAATGCACAAAGACAGGGAGAATGTCTCTAGGCAGCCAAATGAGATTTGCCACTTGAAAAGCACATACTCTTTTCCTCTGTTGAGGCAAGGGAACATTCTCATTGTCAAGATGGATTTCAGGAATGCTAATTATGTTGAAGTTTTAATCCCATTGATTTTCATTGTAGGCTTGCTATAAAAACACAAATTGAGTTTTAACGTAACTATATCTTGTCTTCCCAGTCTTAATTCCAAGAGAACATATTTTTTCAAATTTGTTCTTTTGGAATTGACAGATTTTTAGTCGAAGGAATCATTAAATGCATATATATGTATATATATATATATATGAGTCAGGCACTTCATTTAAATTAGTACCAGTTGGTTAACCATTAAAAGAGAAAATAGGACCCAGCATCTGGTTCCTTTAACTAACTATTTATGAGAACTGGGTCAGAACTTCAAAACAATCATCTCGTCCGAACCCAGATATTTCACTGCTACCAATAGAATTTAACAAAAATTATAAAGGAAATCCATGAGATTTTCTGTTCAATTAGCACCTGTGAAATTACCATTCCTACCAGTCAGCATGACTGTGAGACTGTGTGTCTGTGTCAGCAGGTTATTTCAGTAGAGAGGCAGAATATGAGCTTTCCAACTGGTGAACTTCATTTTATAGCACTGGTGTGGATATTCTTTAACTTGCATATTTTTTCCCAAGAGTGCTGACAGCTCCTGGAAATGTAGATTTTAAGATATATTCATCTACCTTATTTAAAGAAATTACTAGTTTTTCTAGTGTGACAGGAAAAAAAAAAAAAAAAAAAGCATCCTTCGGAATGAATTTAGGGAGAAAAGGAGATAACAATACAGTATAATGTGTGTGTCACATACCTGAGTTTTTACATATTTGGTTCCTACTCCACAGACAGACAAACATAGAAATAAATATAGGAACAAACAAACAAATTAAGGGAAAAAAAAAAATTATTCAAGACAGATAAATGTAAATATAAAACTAGAGAAGTCTGAAAGCAGTTCTCTGTAGCCATCCTTAAAGCAAGCTGAAATTCTGCAGAATTCAGTGTCGAATTGGAAAATTTCCTAACATAGCTGAAAAGCTAATGAGTATTCTTGTATTCTTCATGTAAGTATTTCCAGCCAAACCTGAGGAAGGGAAAAGAGCATGGATTGCACAGGGTACAGTGGATTGCACAGGGTTCAATAACAAATGAAAAGGATTATTTTGAAACACGATTAGGTTGCTAATTTCATTTTTACATACCTAAATTATACTTAAATTAGTGATCTGCTGTGTTCTCTGCCGCAGCCATTTACTGTGACTAGAAGCAGAGGAGATTCCACCATTGCACAAGTCTCCTCCACACGCAGCTACCCAAATCCATATCCACAAAAACCTTGAGATTGGTAAATAGAACTTGGAATCACAAAGTACTCGCCCCAGGAATATAAAAAGTAAATTGTTGTTATATGACCCTTAGGGGCTATGGTTTCTCTGTCTGACATTCCTTAAGTGTGAAAGTATGACCACGTGACAATTACTCTGTAGAACAACTTGAAAGTTTCCATGAGTTTAACTTTCATAATAAATATGAAGTTTAATTTTTGTGATTTTTTAGTTTTCTATTTTCTACTGAATAATTTCTGATTATTCAGATTAATTTTAGTAGTGTTTAATTAGCTATGTTACATAAAAACAGTTAGTGCCACTACTCAAACATAGCAGAAATGTCATTTTTCAACATGTCAACTAGAAATATAAAAATCATCTTTCACATAAAGATTAATACATAAACAACAGCTCAGCAGAGGGGTTTGAGAAACTTAACGTTCCTTTCTACAGTATGAATCTGTTTGTTTTTGTTTTCTGTTTTACAAAAAGTCATATTTCTGTTTGAAAACAAAATAAATGTAATGCCTGTTACTGCATGGTTGAATAATTAATGGTGCAAACTCAGAGGAAGCATTTCGTATTTGTTAGTTGGACAGTATGTGTGTCCTGTCTGAAATCACCATGGAGTGATGGCGGTTTTCTGCTGTGGCTGTGAATGCTGCAGTGTTATCAAGGTTCAGCTAATCACTCTGCTGGTTTATCTACTCTCCCTGGATTTTGTGTTGTGCCTCCAGTACTGCAGTAACTAAGAGGTGAGGAAAGCCATGCTCCCTGAGTCCTTGTGTTTGACTGTGTGTTTAGCATACGCTGTGGCTGCTTGGCATCCTAAGGTACAAGAGAGAACAATGAAAGGAGGTTGGAAGTGCTTTCAGGTAGACTAAAGGTTATTGGCAGAAGAGTATCATGTTGTCCGTGTCTGTGGAATTAGGACAAGAAATAGTAAGACAGCACAGGGAAGATCACCTTGGCCTGCAGTCAAACACTGAATGGGATTGCAGAACATATGTTGCTGGAGCTTTTGAGAAAGTCATTCAGCGAACATTTATCAGGGATGGTATGGATTAAGTTTATGTGAGTTCTTATAATAGAGATTCTGTTCTGAAGCCTTATTTTTCAGTAACAGTGTAACCACAAATAATGTATCTTCATTGTAGAAGTCTGCTTTCTAAGCCAGATCCATTAAAAGCATCTTGAATATGTCTAGGAAGGCTATTAATAAAATTAATGTTATGAAAATCAGAACAAAACAGCCAAAACTCTCTCTTCATGGAGCAATACTAAAAATACGTGGTTTTTTTGTTTTGTTTTTTTTTCTGTGTACTACTTTGCAGATAAGAGATTTTTATGTATACTTCTTATGTGTCTTGTATCGGTGGTGGGCAGTTGCTTGTGCATCACTTGTTCATTCATATATATGTATGTATTCGTCATAGCAATTATCCTTCTCCCATCCAACTGGGAAGGAGGGGAGGTAGCAAATGACTGTGTGGTGCTGAGACATCTGCCAGATTAAACCACAGCAGTCATTCTGGCACCTAACACGGGGTATGAAGGGTTGAGGTAACAGCAGATCTGACCTGAGCATGTTAACACAAAGTGTTGTGGTAGTTTGATAATTGCTGGTCACAGTGTTGATTTTTTTCCCCTATTTATGAAGCTCTTTAAGAGTCTTCTCATGGAATGATATTGTGTAGCACCTTGCTTGCTGTTTATTTTCCCTGCTGCGTTGTTTGTCATCCCTCAGGCTTGGATTAAGGTTTTTATTTTGCTATGCTGTGTGGCATTGGCTTATATAATGGCAAAACTGGCAGCCAAGAAACTAATTGTTTTGTGTGTATTCAGCACTGCAGTCGTCTTTGGGCTGTGGAAGCCATATTGTTGATATTATTAGTAATTACACTGTTTGCTTTGTCTCTCCCATTCCACTGGGAAGGAGGAATGAGTGGATGGCTGTGCAGTGCTTAGCCACCTTCTGGGTAAGACCTCAACGTGCTTGGTCAGAAGAAAGTCTGAAGTCTGAGAAATGCTGCCTTTGGTGGTGAGGTGGTGAGCTGAAGTAAATGCTTAGTAAGAAAAGGAACAAGTACAAAGTAGTGGTTCCCTCATCCATCTTATTTTCCCAGCTTCTAGCTGTTTAGGGACTTCCATTTCAGGGACTTCCTAAATTTGAATGTATTTTCCTTCAATTTTACGTCTCTTGGGTAGGTTTTCTCTTTAGACAGTTCATAGATGGCAGTTCCCCAGATATTAATCGGGGGCCTTGTAAGGGGAATTCACAAACATATCCATTCTATATAAGCAACAGAATAAAAAAAATCACCCAACTGGAGCTAAGAAAATTAGTCCCTGAATACAGAGCCTCTGTTTCATAAACAGAACTATATAAAAAAGGTCCTAATACGCTTTCAGTGCCTATTTCAAGAGCTCCACTTCGTTGGAAGATTTTCCAGTCAATTTAGTGTAGGAGATCATCTGGTGGTTCATCAGGGCAATATGAATCTCAGCCTGGGGGCTATTGGTCAGCATAGGAAGAAGTATATTTGCAGAGAGCCAAACCTTCTATGCGGAACCGTGCAACAGTGAAGTCGGTCATTGGAGACCAGCATATTCCTCAGGCCATGAGAGTGTCCACTGACGCATCTCATAGGAAGGGAAGTAATGTCTCAGAGCCACCTCTCTTCCAAAACATTTTATGTAGTGCTTGAAGAAAGAATTTTTATCATTAACATGTCATGGTTGTGAAAAAACAAGCCATATAGGAACATAACATATGAAGGGACAGAATGCTGAATGGTTGTCCATATCATCTAACTAGCTTCTATAAAAACACATACATAATAATTTGAAGAGAGCTATCCTTGACAGAACAATCTGTGCAAGGTTCTGTGGATGGCATGGGGAACAAGAAGAAGAAGCAGAAGGCTGAAACCCGGATTGCATGGTGAGGAACTTATGCATGTATCAGTTTTATTTACTGCACTGTCAGAGGTCATCTGTAATCCCATTGCCAGGATTTATGTTTAGCACAATTACTGTGCTATGCTAAGCACAGCCAGAGTAATCTCATTCCCACGAATGAGGAGCTTGGAGAAAGATAGGCTTGCAGATGTCTAAAGCAGATTTGTTTTCTGCATGCCTTCAATTTTGCATCTGTTTGTTTTGATGACGCTAGCTAGAGACAAACCAACAGAGGAAATGAAAGCTATATATTCATGCTGCAGAACCAGACATACTTCATTGTCAATAAGAGAAAATCTTCTTCTTCTATTTGCAGAGGCATAATCCTCACATTTTCAAGTAATTTTTAAATTCTTTGGAGGCTTTTTTTAATTTGTGGACTGACATAAATGTAGTTGTCCAAATTAAATATGCTCAAGTAACATGTTTACCCAGTGCTTTCTGCTTATTATCTTCTAGATTTGTAATTTTTTATCTTGAAATGTTTTCTCCTTCTCCTATTAAGAGCAGGAACAAATGACATACCTCCTTATTCTAGTTTATGTCTTTAGAAATACCGGTGACATTAGGTTATATTTCCTTTCTTTTAATATGCTATTCTTCTAAGAGATTAGGATATAAACACAATACTAATCTTTAATCTGAGGATCAATTTGAACCTGATACCCAATGTTTACAAGTGAAACCTCATCTAATGATTATTTGCTTTGTGGTGCAAACTGGTGTGTTGTATTTCAGAACTATTTAAGTTTGAGATCGTAAAAGTAATCCTCATGGGACTTCTATAACCATGCTGTCTTCAAGTGGTTTGGTGGAGATTTCTCAGAAGAAGGAAAAGATATAACAGAATCCTTAATTTCTCCTGTAATGCTGTCTATTCCATCTTTCACTAGATCTATGTAGTTTATTGTACAGCTTTGTGCTGTGTCATCTTTATGGACAATGGTTTGTTGTGGAATAGGTCTGTGTTAAATGAGATTAAGAGAATTATCAGTTGGGCTTCATTTACTGAATTGCAATTGCTACTGTAGGATTAAAAGCAATATAGTGCAAGTTAGCATTTTGTTATTTAATAACATTAAATGTAGATGGTATTTTGCTATTTAATGGCATTAAGAGTTCCAGATGACAAAATATTCCTTGTGAATCTGTATCATGAACCTGTCACACAGCTTTTTTAATAGCTACTATTTGATATTTTTTTTTTAACTTTCTTACATCAAGTTGATTGTCATACCCTAGTGTACTAGAATTAACAGAAATGGTTTTCTATTTAATGACAGACATTGACCAGACTGAATTGTACAGTCACTGCAGTGATATTATTACTCCCTTGGAGACTGCAGTTTGCCAAGCTGTCATGATTTTTGTTAAATGAACTGTGGATATAATAGTAGCAGAGATAAAACAACAAAATATAATACAGCTTGTACCTGTCTTCAGAAAGATATATCTTAGTTTTAAATAAAAGACAAACAATCTCCAAAGGCTGCATTTGCTTTTTTCCTCCATTGTTAGTAGTCAATGGTGTATCACAGCCGTGAAGCACTAAAAGGAATAATTGCTATCTTAACTTGAACATAAATACTCTTTCTGCTCCAAATATCTTCATACAGCAGCTAGTCTGTAAGCAGCCAGTCACTGATAAAGCATATTTGATGGCACCAGAGGCAGGTTATTCAGTTGAGAGTTTTCAGGCAAAGTAAATTTCTTGGGAATTTAGAAAGTAATAGCCCCATTATAGCTTTTGGAAAGAGACAGCATGACTCATAAAGTATTTGGTAAAAGTTAATGAGCATATGAATAAGGAAAGTCCATTTGCTCTGCAGTATTTGAAGTATAAAGATGTATTCACATATTCCCTTGTAACTGATAAAAAGGATTAAATTGACAAGTTTTCGTGTAGAATAATATCTGATTATTAATAAAGAGGAAAGGACTGGCAAAATGGGCAGTGTTAACAATGGAAGTAGATTACTTATTGAGCTACAGCAAAACCACTGCTGAAGTTCCAGCTGTTCAGTATTGTTCTAGAGGAGCTAGCTAGTGAAACGTACATCTAACAAATATAGTTAGCATTAATAAAATTTACGGGAGACTTTTAAAAAGATCTTGAAATATCAGTTGCTGTGGCTATGAAACAGAAGATTAAAGTCAACATTGTCAAGTTCAGGTAAGAATTCTCAAGAAGACAGTCCATTACTATATATGTGGAGATATCTGACATCTCAGAAAGTAGCTTCAGGCAAGCTTCCTCAAGGCCCATCTGTCAGGTATGTGCCTAGAAATGTTTGCAATTTGTGAGCACTGCTTTGGTCATAAGGGTAGGGTTGCATTGCAAGTCTTATGGTTAGGACCTTAATCAAACTTAGTCAAATTACTCACCTAATGAGTATGAGTCTTTCAGGGTGGGAAAAAAAAAAAAGATCTAAAACCAGATATTAGTAGTATAAACTTGTATATTATATAATAAGAAATAATTTAGACAATATTGTCAACTCAAATTATTATCTATCTCAAATTCCTCACTCATCTCATTTTGTTAGGATTGAGCTGAACAGAACTGAACAACAAACTAGAAAGTGTTTCTAACGTGTTAGTTTACTCTTTAAATACTCTTTAGTAGTACACTTGGGGTTAACTCACACTATAAACTGAGAAGTGTGGCAAACCAGGATTGGAACTGCAATTAAAATAAGTAGCTTGTGCAGTGCAGTACCTATTCTCTGATGGTAACAAGTTGCTTTGGATTTCAGAAGTAATACTCCTGAAGCCAGGGGAAGGTAAACACTTTTGACCATATATGGTCGTAGCTGACGAAATACGGTAAGTGCTCTTGGTAATTTGACTGCCTTCAGTTTAGAAAACTCAAGTCTCTTGAAAGAAAACCACACATATTTCAAATACTGTTTCATCACATCTGAAGCATGAGAGCAAACATTCATTCAGATCAGGACTTACACAGTTCTGCACCTTAAACAGAGGCTGTTGAGCAACAAAAATAAAAATACTAGACATGTATCTTGTTTGCCAAATCTGGAACATCTATGGGAAACTTGAGAGTCTTAGAAGCAAATAAGCGTTGTGCTTTTGAAAATTATCTGCCAAGGCCAGTTACTCTTTTCCTCCAAGTTGTTCAGTACTGTCTCTGAAACATGCTGAGATCCTTTCCTCATGCATGCCATTTTTCCCATTAGATCACTGAATAATGCTAGCAGAGCAAGCATGTGTCCTCATCCCTGTGCACCCCGTCAGGAAGAAGCAAAATAGAGCTGTATGTCCCACATCCATATTAGAATACCTGCCATGCCTCTATGCTGCCTTTTTAAGCTCCTCTTGCAGATCTCTCTAATTTTTTCCTTCCTGTATAGTTTAAAATATTTATCAGTCTATTAGGTGGGGTTGGATTCAGGATGGTCCTGTGTACACCTGCATGTTTTTCAGATATGTATGGGTATGAAATGGAAAAAAATGTTTGAATTAGTAAATATCAGAAACTTCTGAAAATAAACTTACATTTGAAAGTACTGAGATTTCTTTCTGGCTTGAAAACGGGAATGGCATTTCATGAGCCAAAGGAATTTTATGAAAAGATTTCAAAAACAGAGCTACCATTTAAATAGGTCTTTCAATTTTTAAGTAACAGCTGATAACAATGAAAAATGACAGCTTCACAACAGACGTTGTTTTGTGTTAATGCATTCTGTAGTGTGCTTGCCTGTGCTGGTGACAAGGAATTTGTTTTCTCCTGGCACTGCTGTGCATCTGGCACAGTAGTAGGAGAGGGAGCTGCATTTTGTTGTATTATGTGTGGCATTAACAGAGCTATTAGTCAAGTGCTGATTGCACCGCCTTTGTTGTTGGGTGACACATGATGCAAAAAGGTAGAACTGGAGCTTTAGACTAGACAAGCTTAGTGGACTGTTAAAAACGTAGCTGGAATCATAGCACAGTATGGTGCAAGTCAGTCATTAATTTCAGTGGGGTAAAGAAAACAAAACAAGTTTCTCATTAAAAAACTAATGCATTTGGAACTCACCTGTGGAGATTTTACTTTCTTCTTTCAGAGCATAAAAAACCAAAGCTTCCTGTAAACAAAGCAGCAATTTAGTTTGCATTTGGCTTCAGAAAACAATATATGCAAAAAAAATGTTGATTTTAAAGCAATTATATATACAAGTATTTGAATGGTGGATGAGTACTACTCATAAAATTGGAGAATTTGAACATTACAGCTAATTACATACTCTGCGGTTTGCTTATTAGATGTATAAGACCTTTAACTATTTTCACTGTAACTGAAAAATAGCATATTTCTAGATTCGTATTTCTAAACATGGCTGCAGTAATATGTTGAAGTGCACTGGCTAAATGCTGACTTTCATTGCACAAGGAATATGAACCTTACTATAATTCCAGAGTTTTGAGTTTGCTTTTATCAACTATTTCAGTATTTGAATCTAAGAATAATTTTCTTAACGTTGGTATCTGTTTAACTGAAACCCACAAGTCTTCAGAGATAACAAACTTTAAAAAAATTGAAATCTTTACCTACTTCATTAAGTTCGTACTGGGAATATTCACATACAAACTATTTGTGCACTTTTTTTAACTTTTACAAAAAGAAAATACTGTTCAAGTGCTCTAAGTCTCTTCTTGTAAGGCGTTTGACTTGTTATTCTGAATCTGTTTGTTTGCTATTTGTAATTACAGCCATTTGGGACTCAGTAGAGTAAATAATAATTTCAGTTGCATACATTTCTTATTTCCACAGGATGCTCTGGCCCACTAGGGATAGAAGGAGGAATTGTGTCAAACCAACAAATTACTGCATCATCCACTCATCGAGCTCTCTTTGGACTGCAGAAATGGTATCCGTACTATGCACGACTTAATAAGAAGGGTCTTGTGAACGCTTGGACTGCTGCAGAAAATGACAGATGGCCGTGGATTCAGGTAACAGATGGAGCTGAGGAGAAAAAAATCTCCTTGATTCAGTTGCCAGAGTCACTTAAGGAACTGATGAAGACAAGTGGTAATCTAACAGCTAGATTCTTTTTCACTGTCAGAAATGTAGCCTAGACTAAAAACGACTATTTAGCTGCAAAAGAGGAATAATTTGAACTTTACAAATGCACAAATCTTTTTAATTTAAAAAGCGCGTGCATATGTTGCATTGTGACTCTAAGCCACAGAAGCAAATTTATAAAGTCTCTTTTCAAGGGAGCAGCTTTCCACATATGCTACGTTTACTCATTAGGTCGTTAGTAGCATTTAGCAGCGATATCTCTTGGTGGAGGTACTTTGACACACTCCTTGGGCATAATTCTGGACTGCTTTAATGCTGTCTTGGCTGTACCAGAGCCTTTGGGACTTGTTTGTGCTCTCTGCTGAGCTGCTCCATGCACATAGGTTAAGCATTGTGTGCATCTTGCTGAAAGTAACAGGAACTGTTGTAATTAAGGTTGAAATAGCTGTTTGAACATATCCATGGGGCTGAAAGTACATTTTTTTTTTTTCACTCCTGCTTATTGTGGCTGGAATGATTTAAATGGAGGTGCTCTACTTTGTGGACTGGATTTCTTTGCTCACAGCAGTTGACTTTGGTAAAAGTCATGAAGCAGTGCAATACGAAGTCCTGTAGTTCTATTTTTTATGAAGATAATGATTGCGTAGTGATGGTTGTTGATCTTTACTTTTATGCTGTTTTTATTCTGTGAGAACTGGACTGAGCTTTACCATGTTCAGATAGGTCCTAACAACAAAAAAAATCTCTATAGTAAATGTGTGAGTAAATATGTGAGGGAGCTTCACTTCCTCCCTCACACTGTGGGAATAGCAGAGGATGGTACTGAGCGTCTTGCGCACTAGCACTGTGTTGAGCTGTCTGTTAGTCCCTTAGCTGTGCCAGACACACTACTGTTGAACCTACACTTGTGTGCTCTGCAGAAATTTTGTTCAAGTCTTCACGCTGACTGCTGCTTGAGGTTTTCCTGAGCAGTTCCCAGACGTTTTGGAAAAAAGCCTGCAGGATTGCCTGTTCATTTTTCTTGTTTGGAGAACAGGCGCAAAGCACTGGTTGATGAAGTCCTCTGGAGCTGTTGTGAGAATGCCGGGTTCTGTCAGTTTAGAAAAATGAAGCTTGTGTTGCTGTTTGTTATTCACTGCAGAGTGAAAACACAAAGGTCCTTCAGTGTATCTTAAGTCAGTTTTCTTCTGACCAGAGGGGTTAGGAAGTTTGTGAAATTTATACATTGAAAAAGACCTGGAAAGAATAACACAACAGGACTTGAGCAGAATTATGTGGAGTGGAAAGCTATTGTAATTTGAATGGATAATGAAAAACATCCATTTTACAGTAGCTTTTGGGCTGCTTTAGAGAATGCTTTAGAGCATGCTTTAGAACTTTATTAAATATTCTGGAGAAAGAAGTCAGAGTCAGTTAGCATTTGCTCCCTGAACATGCCTTTAGTAGAACATGGACTGGATGCAGGCTGTCAGTGGTCAGTTACTTGCATGTTTGTACTCAGCAAAGCCACAGCCCTTCAATGAGGAAGCTCTCAGACTGATGTGAAAAATTCTACCCAGTCTGTAGAATCATAGAATGGTTTGGGTTGGAAGGGACATTCAAGATCATGTAGTTCCAATCCCCTTGCTATAAGTGGGGACAACTCCCACTAGGCCAGGTTGTTCAAAGCCCCAGCTAGTTTGCTTGTGTCTTCCCTTTGATCTTACCTGGAAGGAAAGTTGGACCAATTGAGAAAATACACAAATCTTAGCCCAAGGCATCATGTTTAAAAACTGCAGAAACCTGATTTTTATTTGAAAAGGATAGAGGACCTCAGAAACTCACACTTAGGCCCTGCATAGTAGTCCTTTACACTAGAACCCTGTCTTATTCTTCAAGAATGCAATACACACTAAGAGACAGGTGCTGTCTTTCACCTGTAAGAGTGAACAGTTTCTGTTGAGAGAAGAAAAACCCAGAAATTCCATATCTAATATGTGGTCAGCGTCTGTAATGGCCAGAGAGGTGCTTCTTAAGTCAGAATACTCACATTTCTACCGTGGTTCTGGCTCTCTTTTGGTCTTGTGGAGTAACTGCTCTTATCAACCAGCTTCCTCCTGGATCCTAGTATGTATAGGGTCTGCATTTGGGACCTTTTCCACATTGATCTGAGAGATGGAGCATCAGGTCCTGAGTATGGCTCTTGAAAAACAACGTGAATGTATGACAGAGTGAGTGGAAACTTGTGAAACCAGAAATGCAATTTTAGGAAATGCAAATTAACATTTAGTGCAGTGAGCCTGACACAGTAGCCTGTTACTCTACAACAATTTCTAATGCTAAATAAATTCTAAAGGAAGCAGTTGTATCCCACAGAGTATGATTATATATGGGCCTGTGTCTATTTTTACTTTGTTCCATCATTACCATTTTTCTGTCATTTAATTTCTTTATTTATATGTAGCTTGACAAATGAAAGGCTTGACTGCTTTACTTAAAGCTTGCAAAGAGTGCAGATTTTTTTTTTCTCTAATCTTTCGGGTGTCTGACACTCATGAACTAATTAGTATGCAATTCTGTTTTCTGCATTCTCTAAATGAACTGAAAATTGAAATTGCCATTTTAAATTTACACTCTCTACATGTAATTAATAATGGCACTACAATGCTTATAATTGGCTTGTGATTTAAAGGGTCAGTGACCATGCTTTTCAAAGCAAATTAAAGTCAGAGTAACTTGCATTTCCTTTTTAAAGTTCTGCTGATCTCTGTTTCCCTGCATAGGTTGACAGCAATAAAATAAAACTCGGTGTGTACAGTTCACTGCTTTATGAGTGGCATTAACATTTAATGTTTTAGAATACAATGAGAAAAAATATCATTGTTTTCCTGTGTTTCCACAATTTTATATTTCCAGAATTGTTCAATCTGTCAAAATGGTCACTTTGCCTGTTCTGGTAAAACTATTTTTGTCAGAAGTATTTTCTAAAGTGAGTACCAATTTTTATTTACCCTTTTGTCCTTTTGTGTTCATGTCTTTAAAATATGCTATTTCTTTTTATTCTGGCTCTACCTCTACTCCTTCCTTCCACATAGTTCATATCTTTCTTTTTCCTTCCACATTGTTCACATCTGAATTTTCCTATGGCAGTACAGGTCAGAATACAAATGGCCATTGTCAGGACTGTTGATCATATTCTCTCAACACCACATGCAAAGTAACTTTAGATTTAGGGGAATGAACCAAATCCTACATTTTCACTCTGACTCTCACATACCTATCTTCAGTCATCCCTCTTTCCCCTCTTGTCTCATTTTCTCTGTTTTCATCATTCTTCTTCCCACTCACTTCTGTACTGTGCTCTGCCCTCCTGAAATAAAATTGCAATACTTTAGTAAGAACAACTAATCTCTGAAACAAGGCTGGAATCAAGATCTTCTAAATTTAGCTCCTCTCTAGTGATTTCTAACCTAACATCCATACATTGATTCTTCTGTCCCATTTTCACTAACCAAACCTTGAATTTCTTAACTCATCTTTCCCCCATTTCTGGCCAATTTCCATTTTCCTTCCATATAGTAGTATTCTTTTTTGTGTCACTGCAGTTACTGTTCATGTAATATGCAAAGACTTCAGCCATAATGGACGTGCAGAAAATATATAAAAAGGAATGTTATAAAAGAACATTGTAAGACAAGATAGAATAATTTGGTACAACTAGCAATATAAGGAACAGTGTACAGTACCAAAATTACTAAATTTTGCAGTTGAGATGTATGAGTAACTCTGGAGGAAAAGTACATTTGAAGAACCATGCTCACAGATGAGAAAGGGAGGTGGGTGAATATTATCCCATAATATAAGAGCCTTGTTTCTTCAGACATCTGAAGTAGTTACTGTCTTTCTGTCCTGTTTAAAAAAAAAAAAAAAAAAAAAAAAAAAACCACCATAACTGCAGTAGATCATAGATCAACCTATTTAAAGCTTAATTGGCCCAAGAATAGCAGGACCTACACCACCTGTATCAGGGAACCTGGAACGGAGAAGGAGCTCACAGCAGAACTCCAGTGGTTTCTACCACTGTATTGCAGATCATGCTGAGATTTGTTGGATGATAAATCATAGGGAACAGTAAGAACATCCTCAGAAGTGTGTGTCAGTATTAGAACAAGGTACGGTGGTGCATGAAGGCATGCAAGAGATGAAGGGTGAAAGGTACCAGATTTCAGATAAGACAGTAAAAATCTAAGTGTGTGCAGTTAAGTTTTAACTAAGGGAAAGATGGGGTAAATTTAATTTCCTGGTGCTGGCTGTGGCTGCTCAATTAGGCAAGGAGTGGAAAAGATCAGTACTTGCTGGTAGCCATGTAATTGCTGCTGTTCCATGGTGACTGAGCTGTCACATCTGAGAACAAGAGATCCTGAAATTGTGCTTCTCTTCAGAAGGTGATTGAGAAGATATCTGTGAGGAGCAAGCCTGATAATAGCAGCAATTGTGGCAGTATATGAGAGGCTATCACCTTTTTTTTTCTTTTAAGTGTTCTGAGGTCTTTTGGACATGGAAATTGTTTTTATATGATCACTATTAATCCACAGGCACAGAGAGCAGATTTAAGCGTATGCTACATTCAGAGAATACTAAGAAAATGAGCTAAGTACTGTGGTTGAGGGCCTGATCTGAAGATTGTTGTATATAAGATTTTGAACTGAAGAATAAAAAAGTATTTAGTTATCAATCACTAAAATAGCAGGAATTGTTTCTCCCAATTCATTTACATTGTTACAAGTTGTCTTTCAAATAAAAAGATCAAAATATTTTGCTTTATTACAATGAGAAGGAAGAGGACTTAGTTTAGGGTTGGAATTAAATACATTTTCATCTTACAATTAACTCCTTTCTATGCCTATTTTGCACCGTTTTTCTTTCTTAGATCAATTTTTAAATATCGAGCATATTTTTAAAATCAAAAACCTAGAAGCCTTATTTAGAATATGGGAACAAAGTGCTAAAGCATTTTTTAATTTGTTCTCTAAATAGGTTTTCTGAAACTGCATCCTGAAAGTTAGATCCAACTCCATGTTTTGAGATATTACAGATTAATTGAAAATCTGTCCAACCTCTCGTTGGCAATTTGCATATATTAGCATTCTGATCTAAAACAAACACATTGTTTTATTTACTTTTAAATATTACTTTCTAAATGTTGTGTTTGTTTTTTTTCAAATACTGCTTTTAAATATTACTTTTTTTTCTTTTTTATAACTTTCACAGCTTAAAAAAAAATCTTTCCTTGGGTAAGTGAATAGTCTTCCCACTGAGATTCTCAATTAGAAAGTGATATCTACACCAGCAGGTTGTATCTAAAGCTTTCTCAGGTTCCTGTAATAATTTAGAATTTTAGGATCAGATAAGTCTAGTTAGAGTCACAAAAATGTAGTTCTTGTATGTTTCCGTAGCAGAAATCAGAAGGATTAATTAAGTATCAGTCTAGTAGGCAGCGCATGGAATGCATGGAAATGTTCGGTTCTCTGGAGGGCGCACACAGAGCCTGCACACTGTATGTGAGATGGCATTGTTCATACAGAGAAAACAAAACACCACAGTGCTGCCCATACACAACATTCATCAAAATGCCTCTGTAGACTAATTGTAATATTGATATGTTTGAATATTTTGTATTTAAAATTTGCAAGGTAAAATAAAAACTGCACTATATTAATGAGGATACTTGTTTCATAGGATCTAAATTCCTCTTTCTACTTTATTTAGTCGTTACTAATGTTTTTATAGTGATTTACTTTTTCTTTTTTTATTATTTATTCTAAATATATTGAAATATTGTTTCAGTTTGGTAGAAAGCTTTTCTTTTTTTTCTTTTTTTTCTTTTTTTAATTTGTAGCTTAATTTCTTTTTTTTTCCACATTTCCTTTGTGGCCTCAGTCTGAACTCTGGTTCTCAATCACCCTTTTTGAGTGCTTACAGTATGTAACACTGGCATAATTAATTGTGTTCAGTTGTAACTACTCTACCACACCATCAATATAATACAAGCTGTTCAAGTTCCATCATTTGCATCCTCAGCCAGGAAAGAGTAAAACATAAACATAAAAAAATAGCAGCTTCCACATCAAGAACTTCCAAAGAACAAGTATATGCCAGATGATAACTATTTGCTAATAAAATGATAAAACCTAAAATACACAGAGGTCTTGCAGAACATTCATTCAAACATCTGTTAGTAAGAGCTCTAAGCAAACGACCATCTGTCAAACCATTCATTTTGTCAAAGTTCATTTCCTCATTCATGAGTACTGTTGTATCAGCTTCCAAAAATACCTGCCATCATAGATTAAATATGTAATATTACTTAATATAGCTCTTCGCTTAGCATAATGTGGCATAAGTGAACCTTATGAAATACGATCTGAGAGCCATCATGTAAGGTGATTTGAACCGTACAGGAAGTCTTAATCTGGTAAGTTAAATGCTCAAAAAATGTATTAAAGGTTTTCATTTTTTGTCAACAATCCAGAATTTTACTTAGTTTCAAATGAGGATTTCTTTGGGGAGTATTAAAAAGTGACAGTAAGTACCCAAAAGCCCTTGGCAGGAGAGAACAGAAAGTAATAACAAAGGTACTTCTGAATTCTCTCAAAACAGCCCTACGTAGGACTTTAGAACTACAGAAATTGAAAAAGTTCTTCAGATGGTCAAAGTTCACCAGAAGTTAATTGACTTCAGTCAGCTCAAAACCAGTGTCTGCAAACTGTAGATCTCCATCAATGTCTAAATCTTTAGCTTACAGACAGAAAAATATATTGTTTATCTACTCAGACAAGAAAACAAAAGGACTAGGCGCCTGTTTCCTAGTGTAATCATCCAGATACTCCCTTGTGTCCCGTATCTCATTATCTATTTGATAATATCTTAAATCTCTTAGTTTTGTTCTTCATACACACAAACACCCACACACATACATATTCAAACAACTTTTGATTGAGGTTTCAAATACACAGAAACAGTCAGTTCAGTGTAAGTATTCCCATGGCAACAAAAACTTGGTGCTGTTATAAACACTATCCATAGTACGCTCCATCAGCCTGTGCATCAGCTTTTCTTAATAATTCTTTGTAATGGAGCTGAATGGCTGAAGTAACAGTACTTTTAAACACATTGCTTCATGTACCTTTAACAACATATATTTTGAACTAATGATTTGTCACATTTATGGTAATCAAAACAGCAAATGGTGATAGACTTAATTGAGCAAATGTGTGCCTGTCTGGTTTCTTGCTCCAACAGCAAGTGGCATATGGAGATGTGCTCAAACCTACATGGAGGTCAACAAACTGTAATGGAGTGATATGTGAGCATAATAGTTCCCCAGTAAGAACAACACCATATAAACCAGTTAGATGATGCTGGTATGAGATAGTCAAACAGGTCATATATTGGGTCATAAATATTCACTTTCAAGGTGGCGAACTAAATAGTAGTTGCTTACAGGTGATCTTCTGCTAGGCCCTTACTTCTAGAAAGACTGTTTTAGGTTACTTCATTGCAGGTAAAGTTTGGGATACAGAGACATGCATATGAACTTACCTGTGTGCTGAGTTCATATGATAAGTAACAGAACTGCAGAGCAATCTGCTTGGTGGAAATGGAGGCAAAACTCTGACACAGCCTCAGCTTTCAAGAAGCTGCAGTCCTTGGCTGTACCTCAGAGCTTCTCTATGATTTTAGAGGTATTGGAGAAAAGTTACAGTCTTACACGGAGAGTGTAGGAGTTGCCAGCACCACAATATTAAAGCAGGAAACAGGGTATAAAGTAAACTCACAGTCCTTGACCTCTGCTTGAAATGATGATGTGTGCTTGTCAGCAGACCTCACGGGAACCGTGGACTGAAAAGTGAGTTTTACTCTCACATTCCTGTAACCTTATTCCATGAGTGGTTAAGATAAATAGACATTGTTCAAGTCCAAAGTTCTCAATGATATTTTGCCAGTTTTGAGTAGGGTTTTTGTTGGTCTGTTGCAAAGCCAAGCAATGTTTTGCATTTTAATTAACTCTATTGCCTATCAGCTTCTATAGAAAGAAAATTTGTTTTGAGGAAAAATGCAGGGCTAATTAAAAAGATAAGAAAGTCCCTTTTTTTATTCCTGAACATCAGGATGCTTAAGGGTAACTATACCTAAATATTAACTTTTTTGTCTATTGATTGTTAATTTGAAGGGATAATGGAAAGTATGGGTTTATTTATTGTGATTCAACCAATATTCAGACAGTTTCACAGGATTCAGGAGGGATTAATCATTCAAGCCTATTTTTCATTTTCTGTAATAGCATCTGTGGGTGGCAAATTCATATGGGTAACATAGTCTTTTCAGCGGACACAAAGCCATCTGCCACCTGTGTGCTTATTAGTCTACCTCTTCACTCCACTTGCGTCCATGTAGTGCCTTGGCCTCTCTCCCTACGCAACCAGTCTCATAGCAACCAACAGATTATTTCCAAAGTTGATAATATGTAGGAAGTATTGCTTTCATGTACTCCTATTTTCCCATTTGTGTTTCTCCCACAAATTGTGTCATGAAGTGAACACATTCTAACAGTTGCTCTAATTATTATCAGTATTACCATATCAGTCAGAAAGTTCTAATTACAACTGGAATTTCAACATTCTTTGGGTCTTCCATAAACCAACAGTGAAAAAGACTTTAGACTAACAAGACAAGCTATTAGCAGAAAAAAAAAATGGGAAGAACGTAAAGATGTTATGGTCAGAATAATAAGCAGCATAAAGCCATCTGTGGTTGCCAGGCCCATTGGAGAATGGGGATTCAAGAATGTATTTCATGATTAGAATTGTTTGAACCAAGAAGGAAAAGGTGTAGAGATGTGTATTTTGTGATGCTTTCTTTCTGTATTTCGTGTTACAAAAACTGAAATATTGCATCATGAATCATTTAGGAATTAAAAAATCTATTAGATTACAGACTAAGGAAGTACAGCATGTTTCTCATGGACTCACTGCCAAAAAATTCAGACCTAATTTAGATCCTTAGCATATCACAAAATTGACTAAGCTAAGGGTGTCTTTCCTTTGCATAGCCCATGACAACTATGGCCTATGAAATCAATCTTCAGTGATTCTCTTCACCTTTTTCTACAGTTGCAATAATTTCTGTAGATACACTGCATTTAAAAAGAAAAGAAAGACAGGGTAGGGAACTGTGGTTAAGAAGTGCTCTCTACAAAGATTGTTATCCGTTTGGTATCAGTGCTATCCTTTACTGACTATATTCTGGTGAAGGGACTAAGTAGCTTTAGTTATCCTGTGTGTTAAAATTAGCTGGGAATGTGTAAAACCCCTACTAGAAATCCCACAGTGCCAGGGAAGTCTGATCTCCAGCATTTTCTCAGTTATTTCAGTCTTTGTTTCAGCTCCCATCTCTCAATCGATGGGTTTAACTTCAGGCTTAGCTTTAACATTCAGAACTAATGGAGTGGTTTTCTTCATCTGATCTGTCATTTTGTAGCACATTTCCTTTTGAGTCACAGTATCCTCGATTGAGAAGATATATAGGACGCAGCAAAGCATGCCAAAGTACAAATAAGAATGCTTCCCAGTTGTCCTTGTTGGGATAAGAGTAGGTCAAATTTATTATCAACGTTTTTACTGGAGTTTTTGTGTCAGATTAGAAGAAAAGTGCATGTTTCTTTCTGCAGTCATTTTACATCCCAACTTTATGAGCTACTGATCAGAACTACTTTAACATGCAGAAATACATCCAGATATTTTCTTTGACAGCTGTTGTTATTTGCAAATTCTTTGACTGGTACTTTAAGATTTATTCTAGACATTTTGGGGAAGTTCTTTTCTGTTGCCCAAGGAGGTTGTGGATGCCCCATCCCTGGAGGCAGTCAAGGCCAGGCTGGATGTGGCTCTGGGCAGCCTGGTCTGGTGGTTGGCAACCCGGCACATAGCAGGGGGTTTGAAACTAGATGATCATTGTGGTCCTTTTCAACCCAAGCCATTCTATGTGAAGATGATTCAGAGTTAATAATAGCAACAAATGACTCCAGTGTTTCTTAGCTAATCTTTATATATATATAAAATACCGAGTTAATCAGGAATTTGTAAATGAGAAGAAGTTTTACAAGGCTGCACACCTCTAAGCAATGTGAGATGGATTATGGACCTCTATTTGAGATGGCAGGCTAAACATACCGGTATTTGAATAATTCATATCATTCCGTTAATGTCATTCATAACAGCTACCTTTGGGACTAAAATAATGGCTTAATAACAAGAAACAGACAAAGCAAGTTTTTAGTCTCTCCGATTATGTAAACACTTTGAGGCACAAAGTGAATATTTTCAAGAAAAAGTCAAAGTGAGAAATTTTTTTGATATTCATAACATACGTTCCTCCATGTTAACATTACGGTTTGGCCCAAACAGTCCCTGTGCTTGGTTTTATTTACATACACATTTATTTTTTCCATTTAAGTGGGTTCTGATCTGCATTCTGATCCTTTCACAGACTTGAAAATTAAATTAACAGGCCAGCTTACATCTCTGTTTCAGCTTGCCTAGCTGGAAACATACACAGCTTTATTTAATTTATTTAGTTGAAGAACACAAAGATGTTGAGTCGCTTTTAGATGGCTGGCTGGGACTAATCTGAAAGTACAGGGAAGACCTGAGAGCTCTGTTTTTACTGTATGAGATGAGAAATGTGCAAGGCACCCTGAAATGACAGTATGAGGAGGATGAGTTTGCAGAGGATTTAGTAGGAAAGTTGTGAAGAGTCTTTGCTGAATCTGCATCGGAGTCAGTGAAATGAAAAGGGTTTGTGCTCGGAAATAACTGGGTATTTCATCGATTTGCCTGCAGGGCACAATCCCATAGTCACAGTAGGAACTACTATTTCCAAAGTGGCGTATAGCAAATGACTGTGTTTGTTCTCCCAGACCGTCACGAATTTAAGATAAAACATGTTGACTTTTCTCTGCGTAACAAACTCTTATCCAGAACAGCAACAGCTGCAGTGCCACCGTGGATAAATCACTGCACTACCTAGTCTGGTTGCTGGTTAGGACGTGTATCGCTGCTGCTATCCTGACCGCATCATTGCCCTCAGCTACACCTGAAGAAGCTCTGCTGACAGGCCTGCTTAGGACAGTAAGAAAAAGCTACAGACAAGCAAGACGGACAAACACTTTACATCAAAATGTGTGGATACTCTGTAGCAGGGAAAATAATAGGAACTGACCTGCTCTGGCCTTCCTGCACCTCATCACATTCGAAGTCCTGCTTTGCAGCCCCCTGCTCCTGACATGCTGTTCAAATGAAACAGCAGCATTCAGTGTGTTCAGCATGCACTGATGCTGGATACTGATGGAAAGGGAATCATGGGAGGGAGCTTTCATGCTCATTATATTTCCCAGTCCTGCAGGAATCATGACAGGTTACTTCTTCCCTGAGTTCATTACAAGCATTTTCATTGGCAATTTTCCCAATTTCTCATCAAAAGATGTTTCTGTGGGAGCTTTCTATCTGGCTTTAACAGAGTTATGACTTAAAAATAAATTTAATTCCTTCAAAAGCTGATAAAATTATCAGGGGAGGGTTGCTATAATAAATCTTTGCATACCAGTATAACCTTGATCAGTCCTATTTTTATATGAGCAGTAGCAAATTTCAGTGAAAAAACTATATATATTTTATGCCAGAGTATATGGAGAATTATTTATAGCAGTGGTATTGTATCTTATAACTGAACTAGGTAAACATCATAGTTCTCTGTAAACTGCATTTCTGTTTTGAACAAAGCCTTATGAAAAACTACACTTTAAGTTTCAAAGAGCCAACACTTTCTAAAGACTTTAAACTGAGCATTTCTTGGAAGCTTGCTGTTAAGGTGTACTTCTTGCCAGCCTGTTCTGTACTAAATGTTAGTGGTGTTATTGTTAACAGTGCAGCAATAAATGAGAAAATTATGGCTATGTTTGTGGCCAAGAGCATTGCATATGGTATCTGCCTAAAGTCACTCCATCTTTTTATCCTTCTCTCTCTATGAAATAATGTATATTAGATAGTTGCAACTGATTTTTATTTTTGCTTTTTGATCAAGTCCATAGCTTCTGCATTCTGAATTTTCTGTTATTTGTTCACAAATTGCAGAGGTATATGAACTTCCATTGGTGGAATACCTAATTTCTCCTGTTCTGTTACACTGACAAGTTGTAATAATGACTTTTTGCCTTTTTTTTTTCTGCAGTTCTGTTTGTTAAGCATGCTTAGAAGTTATTTTTGGACTTTTTTGTGTTTTTTGTGTTTTGCGGAGCTCTTTGGACTGTTGGTTGAATAGCTCCCACTTCCCAGTTTTACGGTCCTCCGTTTGCTCACACCTAGAAGTGAAGCTGCAGAAGTGCGTTACAGATTTGCAGGGTTGGTTCTGAAATGACTTTGAAAATAATGCTCCATCTTTATTCTGAGCAATCCATAGGAACTGTAAACTTGCCTTGTTCATATTGACCCTTTCTCCTGAGAAAAATAGTCTTTTTTGTTTATTCTTCCTTTCTGACAAGGATTTATTGTAAGTTAAATTCCAGTTAAATTTTGATTGCGTACATCTTCAACTGTTTAGATGTCTGAATGATTTAGCATCCCAAAACTGATTTGTATGAGTTATTGCCATCAAAGACATTAGTACACCGGTGAAAATTACTGCTACAGAATCAGTGCCAAGAGCAAAAGACATAGCCAGATGCTCCTTCCTCTGCTGCTGAAAAAGGCAGTGGCTCTGTAAACTGCTGCGATGAGAAAAGTGGTCTAATCATGGTGCTGGGAAGATTATGGTGATTGAAAAGAACAACATTAAATAAAATTTAAGGGTTGGTGGGAGTATTTTAAACTCATAGAGTGTAATTACTCCCCAACTCTTGAGCATGTGCCACACTTTAGAGCATTGCCTGAGTGATTTTCTTTTTGCTTGGTTTTGGCTATATCATGGAATCATAGAATGGCCTGGGTTGAAAAGGACCACAATGATCATCTAGTTTCAAACCACCTGCTATGTGCAGGGTTACCAGCCATCAGACCAGGCTGCCCAGAGCCACATCCAGCCTGGCCTTGACTGCCTCCAGGGATGGGGCATCCACAACCTTCTTGGGCAACCTGTTCCAGTGCTTCATCACCCTCTGAGTGAAAAAAATCCTCCTAATATCTAACCTAAACCTCCCCTGTCTCAGTTTAAAACCATTCCCCCTTGTCGTATTACTATAGGAGTATATGTCAACCATCTTTCCAAATAGCGCAGTGAATTTGTGCCACCTAGAAGAGGTTTCCCAAACAGTGGTGTAAGCTCCACCCCTGGAGACATTCAAGGCCAAGCTAGATGATGCTCTGAGCAACCTGATGTAGCTGTAGCTGTCCCTGCTCATTGTAGGGGAGTTGGACTAGATGGCCTTTTAGGGTCCCTTCCAACTCATATGATTCTGTCTTTCTATGATTCTGTGATTATACACACATCACCTCTTTCATTTAGAATCAGATTTGAATGGGCTTAAATGAGATCATGGCCTTTCCTTTATGTGCAGCTTTACCTGCTTGATATAGTGTTCATCGTTTTCTCTAGCTACGGGAAACTTGCACTGAAATGCAAAGGCAGTTTCAGGGAGATTCATTAATCATGGGTATCAAGTGGCACCTTACTCAAGTTCTGTCAGATGGTGTGTGCTGTGAGGAAGTGCAGCAGTGGGCACTCCTTACTAGGATTCATGTGTAAACATCACGGCCAAAATCTCTACAGTGAGTGACATATAAGTTGCTATATTGTGGATCTGACTGTAACACCATGAATGGGGCTGCTTTCTTCACAGAGTAACATTAGAAGGAAGCCAAGCTGGAAGAATGCATCAGGTTTTTTAAGCAAGACTTTGCTCAGATTTCTGTGCAAGCATGTTCCACTTTCAAAGCCTTTGCAATCCATTAATTCTTAAATTACCCGGGCAAACCCCACAAAGTACTATGGATCTTCTATCATCCTTGATTTGCCAAGTAGATAAGGGGTCCTTTATGCCCAAATAAGTTACTGCCTTTTTATAAAATGATGTGTTAAACTCTTGTTCTTGCCCTGTTGATTTTCCTCCTCTGTTTGAAAACAAAGTCACCATATAATTAGAATATATTACTTCCAATCCTAAATCTGTATTTTTCTTATGTACACAAAGTAGAGCATCCTAAGTTGTTTTTCTTCACAATTGCCACAGAAAAAAAAATGCACTGAAAATGCTTTTAGCGCTGAAAGAGCCAGTTCACATTACACATTGGGAACTGTGCTTCCTGCTGAAGTACATTAAGTAAGAAAGATTTTCAGCACCAGCTTCATTATAGCCATTGAACAGTTATAATAGTTTGTGTTTTACTAAGCTCTGACTTGAGAAGTTTAAAACCCATAAAGGAACTCAGACACAAAGGGCCAATTAATTCCTGTTATATCCGTATACAGTGAAAGGAGCTACCACAGTGATGAGGTTAGCCTCATGAGGGTTTTGTATGTAAGAAAGCCGCAAGGATTTGAAGGCATTTTTCCTCCCCCTTCACCAGGATTTTTCTGCAAACACTGACAAAACCTGTAGACTTGATTGCAAACCACCATGTCCTGTTTTCATTTCTTAAGTTATTCCAAGCTCAGTCCTTGTTTAAACCCAGATCTCCATTTATGATTCAGAAGTTGATTGAGAAAGCCTCTAAAAGGAAAGATGCTTCCTGTTAAAATACAGAAGTAAGATTGTGTATCTTACATGTACAGATACCATGTAAGGGTATAGAAGGGGCTGCTGTACAGCAGAACAAAGGCAGGGTTTTTCCTTCCTTAAAGAATTAAGGTGAAAGATTATGCATATTAAGGGAGTATTAAAAAATTAATTATTTTCATTGAATTTTTATTATTATTCCGCCAAATCTTCCCTTCATTCAGCAGTGCTTTTCTTTTCCAAGTTTCAATTTCTGCTGTCGTATTTAGCTCTTCAGCAGATTATTTTTGGTTGTCATTGGTGGGAGATTTTTCATAATTTTGCTTCTTGAGGTGCACTGTTTGATTTGTTGTACATTAAAGGTGTAGGCTGAGGCATGGAAAGGAGGCAGTGTAGCAGTAATCCTAATCTGGTGGCTAAAGCCAAGGTTTCCTTAGAAACAAGTAAACATAAAAAATATCTTCAAATATCACTGGACAGCGCATATAGAAGGCAAATACTCAATGACTGTTTTATGTTTGACTGTAGTTTTTAATTTGTTTTTGGAGATGATTTTCTTTTTATTAAAAAAAAATTGTAAATATATATCTTGTTGTCTTGTTGGACAAGATGATCCTCTGTTGGACTAGATGATCTTCTAGGTCTTTTCCAACCTTGATAATTCTGTGATTCTGTGATGTCATATTTTTCTATATCTTGTCTATTTGTGAATAATCTTAAATTCTATACAGAGAGTCAAATCTGTGTAACAGAATTCCATAAATCTTTCTTTGTGTCTGACTGCTGCTCTAAATTTTGAAATGGCAGTAATCTCAGGAAGTGTCTTCTTACAAATATGCATACGTTGGTGGGTTTTTTTCCTCTGAGAAACAAGTAACAGGAGATTTTCCAAGACAAACAGACTCAAATCTCTTCTGATTAACACCTGTAAAAATTCTTTCATTCTCTCCATTGTAGCTGCAAATGTTCCTGACCTTTCCTGGTGTCTATGAGAAAGATCCTGTTAAAAAAAAAATAAAAGAAATCTGATTTTTATAAGCACCTTCTCTCTTCTACAGATGTATGAGTGGTTATTAATTACTTATTGTGAGAAATGTGATAAAGCAACACTGACTTTTTTTTTTGCTTTAAAGACAAAAAATATTAGAAGCCTCACTATTTCAGTCAAATGGCAGAGAAATAGCTAGAGCCTCCCAAAAACAAAACAGTAAAATATTGTCTTTCCTCATTTTCCCATGGAATATGTAGTAAGATATTGTAACACTGATGTTTGATAATCCTTAATAGTTGCTAGATTACATTTCCAAGTGAGAGAAAATCTTGAGATCACACCATAAAGGATTTAAATGTCTGGCTGGCAGACACTTGATCCCTCTCTTGACTCCGCATAACCCTGCACTGGGGCTGCCATCCCACATGATAAGAAAAGCACTGAGTCAGCTTTTCGTTCCATTTTTTTTTCATTTTATTCTCTGTGTCTGTATATGAAATGAATGAAAGAAGTAACTACTACAGGTGTAAAGACAGCTTTTTAGATGTTACAGGTATGTTTTTTCCTTTCCAATATTAATAAATAAATAAATAAGTAAAAGGAATCGAAGCAATCTAGGATCAGAATTGTGTCCCTCAGCAGGCTAGCAGTGATGTTGTACTGCTTTACTGTTTCAGATAAACCTGCAGAAGAAGATGCGAGTCACTGGAGTTATAACCCAGGGTGCCAAGAGGATTGGAAGTCCAGAATATGTGAAATCTTACAAAATTGCTTATAGTAATGATGGGAAGTCGTGGACAATGTACAAAGTAAAAGGCACAAATGAGGATATGGTAAGATTAAGTCATCTGTATATGAATATGTCTCGTGGTCAAGCCGCCTTCTGTAATTTGATCTATCTCTGGTAGATAAGCCTAATTACTTGACAGCTTGATATAGTTTGCCATGTTCTTATTTTATTCCAGAAAAAAAAGAAAAAAAAAAAAAACAGTAAATTTGTACTTTCTGTCTGCTAGGAATTTCTTATACTTTAACTGATGGTCGTATAAATGCTGTGTCCCAAGTCAAGAAAAATCCTGTTTATTACACTTATCTGATTTTCATTTCAATTAGTTTACCAGTAATTGCTCATTACTTTGCTTTCAATAATGTCATCCAGTGAGAAGTGCGTGTCTACAGTTTTTAGAAAGAGCTGTACATACAAAACAGTAAAATTCCTTTTACTGTGTTAGTTAAAATAGAGTGCAAGCACTTAGCTGAATTGGACATGTTTTTTCTTATGCATGCAGGGAATTAAACTGCTGTGTAAAAAAGTGTGCAAAGAGAGAAGAAAACAAAATACAAACAAAGTATGTCTACACTATTAGAATGAGGTCTAAATAGAGGCATGTGTATAGGTTTAATTCAGTGCCCACTGAAATCAGTGGGAGGGTTACGGTACAGTTCAGTGGGAGCTGGACCAGGCTCTTGGAGTAGAGGCAAATAATAAATGTCAATCAGTGCAGATAATTGAAAGTTAAATTGAATAAGATCTACTTAATGCACTAATTAGACAAGAAGATGTAATTTATTACATTAGTAGATCAGGTTCCCAGGAGTGACAAGATAGAGGCCCTGGCTCAGCACAGGTGACAAACACACACTGGTGCAAGCCAATGGAAATGTGTTTTGTGTAAAGATTTCTGTGTTGAGCAGTGGAGGAGATGGGACATTCTCTGTGAAAAACTCTGAGAGACGTGGAAAGGAGGTCAGAAGAGTGGATATTTCTGAGGCATGGAAATGAACTACACCTTTAGTATTGATTTTGGCATGTTTTTGAAACAAATGTGGGTTTTTTTTATAGGTGTTCCGTGGAAATGTGGACAACAATACCCCATATGCCAACTCCTTCACGCCTCCAATAAAATCACAGTACATACGCCTGTATCCTCAGGTTTGCCGGCGACATTGCACATTGAGAATGGAACTCCTGGGCTGTGAATTATCAGGTGGGTTCCCTGAAAGGAACTAGAGTCATACAAGGACAGAATGGCTTGAGTTGGAAGGGACTTTAAAGCCCGCTGAGATCCAATTGTTTGCTGCAGGCTGGTTGCCCCTGCCCCACCTCAGGCTTCCCAGGACCCCATCCAAACTGTCCCTGAGTGCCTCCAGGGATGGGTCACCCACAGCTCTCTGGGCAGCTGTGGCAGGGCCTCACTGCACTCTGAACAAAGAGTTTCTTCCTTATTTTCAATCTAAGTCTATGCTCTTCAGTTTAAAACCATTTTCCCTTGCTTTATCACTACACTCCCTAATAAAGAGTCCCTTCCTGTCTTTCCTGTAGGCCTCTTTAGGTACTGGTAGGGCTTAAAGTGGTCTCACTAGTGGACTAAACCACCTTATGAAATAGAGTTGGCAGGCAACAATTAATCTGTTTTTGTGTAAATCACGTCACAACGATGCTGATTTAAATAATGTAAGTGACAATATTCTGTTGCATTAGGACAGTAATAGCAGTAGGGTAGCTCAGTAACACTTTGTAAATCATTCTGGCACCAAAGCTGACCTGAGTCGTTTTTCATGAGGGTCAGCTACATGCCATCCTCAGAGGTATCGGCGTGCTTCAGCTGCAGCCAAACAGGACTCAAACTGGAGACAGGCTTATTTTGCTGGGCTGCTTTGGACAAGATTTCAGTTTAAATTTATTTTGTGGGTTTCCAGCAGAAGCAGGGATTGTTTCTTATAGCAGAAAGTAAAAGAGTAAGTGGAGCCAATATAAACCTTCTTAAGGTTTGTAGTAGCAGAAGTTATAACTCAAAAATGTAAAGCCTGACCTCTAGCTACTCTCTTCAAAAACCGTATTCCCTCACAAATTCACTAAAGCATGTAAATTTTTTATCTTTTTCAAGAGATCAACCTTTTACCAGTGGGAGCGCTCCACTGAATTCATTTTAGAATGATTTTTATGTGGCTGCCTGCTTACTGTACAAACAATAGTCATCCAATTCACGAATGATATATCAAAACAGCTGGAGTTAAATAATTCTCAGTCCTCTAGTGGCATCAAAACCAGATTCAGAAATGAAAAGTTAATGCATTAATCTCAGTGTAGCCCTTTTCCAATATAGATAGGTTTGAGAGTAAATAGAAAATTCTGTCTAGCTGCTTTAGTCTATTAGATTTTTATTTTTATATTTTTTTTATGATGTCTTCCATTTCTGGAACCTCAATTTAGAGAAAGTCCTTGCCAGAGTGACCAGGAATTGTTTTGCTCAAAGAACTGTGAAAGCTACTGAAGTGATTTCATTTCAGTGGTCTCCTAACGCTTTCAAGGTCACCATTTCTTAGAACCAGGGGCAGCCAAGACTCAGCTGAACAGTTTCAATCTTAATGAAAGAGGATTGTACATAAGGAGAGACTAATTCACTCTAATTACAGGTGGTCTATCTTAAGCAGAAGAACATGCTTCCCAGAAAAGTGCTGGTGCTAGGAAAAGAATCACTGACAAAGTGACTGAGACAATGTTGCAACACCAAATCATCCTAAAAGCTAATTTTTTTTAAGCCAAACTTCATTACAGTCATTAGAGTCATGGAGGTTGGGAAAGACCTCTAAGATCATCAAGTCCAATCACAATGTTCTTTATAATCTGCTATAGATATATATACTCAGAAGGACCCGTGGTCACAGCTTGTTGAAAATTGTCATCAGTGGTTGTGTAGTGGATTATCGATAAATCAGACATCGGTTTTCATGGCCCTGCGTTCCTGCTTTCCCCATGCTTTGCACATCTCTGTGTTGTAAATTCCCTTTCCACCATAGGATATTCATTTCTGAGAAGACACAACTTAAAAATACTGTTTATTGTAATGCCTTAATTGAGCTGTTACTAGCAGTTGGAGCAAACTGCAGTTATTAAGCAGCAGATGACTTCACACAATACAGACACTCACCCATGCAATTTACTCATACATTTACACATCTGCATTTGGCAGACAGTTGCCTTCTTCCATGTGGTTCATGTCATATACTGTTAATGCTGGTGTGTTTTGGTAGCCATGGACAAATTTGGCAAATCCTTAGTTTTCTGACCTGTCAGTGTTTGCAAAGGAATGTTGGTCCCCAGAATTTAACAGTCCCTGGGAAACTTGCACATGTAAGTGTGCATGTATTTTACCTCTTTTTGGCTGGTAGTTCTGGCAACTATTTTTCCATGTTAAGAGTATCTATATGTACCATTCTCACAAACTCTCATATAAAAGCTCTTCATAACATCCTTGTTTAATTGTAGATGTCACTTCCCTTGTTCATCTTCAGCTGTGTGTAATCTACAGAGGAATGCTATGTTTATTAATAGGAAGAAAATTTTCTAAATGTCTTGACTTTCTGAAAGTAAAATCACAGTATTAACATTTTAAACATAACTTTCGCCAATTCTGCGTGAATGATTGTTCAAGACAGGATGCATGTACGCCTTCATATGTGGATACATTTGTGATTTTGTTTCTGGTGTATCAGATATTAAATGTTTCCTTTGGAAGGTTGAGCTTTTTTGAAAGAAGTGATGAATGAGAGCCTCTTACTGGACTCACAAGAGTAATATATTGTGCCCTTGTAAAGACAACATAAAATAACTTCCAAGTGTGTTGCCGTGCACCTGGCAACCCATGTTCTTTTAGCTCTGTGCCTGTGCTGGACTATCGGGTAAAACCTACCCGGGCCAAAGAACTGCAAGTGAATACCAATATGGTGAGCAGAAAAATGGCGTTTATTGCGTCGTGTGATTTACCTGTATACCTATCCTACTTTGTCTATGCCCCTTATGCATACATTAACCCTTCGACACCGAGCAAGGGGAGAGTCCTACTACATCACATCTGAATCCTCGCTGTCGCCTACTACAAGACAAGTGGATACTTTCAGTTTTCAGACCATAATCCGCATTTTTCCAACATTTAGGGTCCTCGTTAGCTCACTGCTGCTTTTCAAGTGATGTAGATCAAATAAAAGGCACTTGAAAACTTACGCCTCGATAGGTTTAAACATACATAGATATCAGTTACCATTTTTCACAGGTGGTGATATCCAGAGCATCTAAAATGTCTCACTCTAAGATGCTTCTCTGAGCTTTGTCCCAAGTGTGTCTAAATGACCTCTCATTAACAGGTTGTAAAAATGGAGGAGAGTTTAATCCTTTCACAAGGACAGTATGAATCAAATTTAAAGAACATGCAGCATAGTGGAGGTGTCCCAAGGAGTTGTGAGCATTATTACACATAAACTCCTATGAAGGAGAGTTATCTATGGACACAGAAGTTTTATATCAGTTCAATGTTTCTGTTGTTTGTGTTCTGAGTGAAAGAGCACATCAACTACCAAAAAACCCAGTCATTACCTTTCATGCGGGGTGCCACAGGAGCTGCGAGGTGACTGCGGTCTCTCTGGCACAAGGCTAACACATTGTTCTGCCACCTACGTGCATCATGCTTATATCTTCTGCTTCACCTTGCTCTTCCACTGACTCATAATGACTGTCTTGCTCCTCCCCCCTTTGTTATCCTTTTAGGACAGCAGAGAAGGAAGGCAAGCGTGAAATGCCATTAAGGTATGCATGCGTGCACAGACCCACGAGCAGAGACATCTGTTGTTTCATAAATCAATAATAATACTTAAAACTATTTTAGACTGTTTGGAACAACACTGAAAAATAATTCTGACAGCCCTCATTTTTGTGTCTGGAGCTCCCTTCATATTTCTCAGATGAAACATTCCTGCTGAAAGTCCTTGTGATCTTGTAGTGATACTTCAAAGCTGAATAATAAGCCAAATCCTTTTCTAAAGCAACAGATGAGTCTACCTTGTTTGCACTATCAATTTCTCCCTGCTACACTCAGGAAAATTATTTTGTTGTTGTTTTTAGCTAGGCAGCTCTGCCAACAGGCAAGGCTACACATTTTTCTGTTTTTGCAGTGAGAATCAGTTCTAAAAAGTTTATTCAAAATTGAGCTGTGGTTTTTGTTTATTTTATTGTTCAATATGAAATATGCCCATATTTCAAACTTAAAATATGCTTATTGTTAAAGAACATGGTATCATTACTTGTCTCTGGTAATTTGCTCCTGCTGCTTGACCCCATTGGAAGGCTTGGTCTTAGCTTCCCTGATTTGAATCCCCAATGAATCCAGTTGATTCTGTGGTTAAACCAATTGGAGAAACAGAAAGTAGAATCTCACCAAAAGGTATTTGCTAAGAATATCAAAGAAACCAAATAAGAATCACACCTTTCAAATGAAGATGAACTTACTGTGGAGGAAATGAACTTTTAAGAAAAAGAAAGCAAGCATTGATATCTAGCTCAAATAAAGTGAAAAACGAAATGACAATTTTGAGGGTGTTATAAGTGGTCACACCACTCTGGTTCTATCAGAAGACACCAGCTGAGCTGGGTCATGTCACAGCAAGGAGGCCTTCACAGCTTACCAGTGTGCTGTAAGCAACACAGCTGGGTGGTAACTCAGGAAATGATTACCAGTAAGAAACCAGCTCAACGGCTTGGGGTCCAAGCGCCAGCTGATAAACCTGTCTTCACAATGATACATAAATTCAAGATCCTGTCCTTCACAACCATCACAGGGGGATGCACTCTTTGCATCAGCCCCAGTGAGGCATGCTAAGTATGGGACACATTCTGACCCGTCAGGTTAGAGGAAATTAAAATGTTGTTTACGATTTAACTGAGATAAGTATCTACTGAACTGAGGAGAATCACTGAAAATGTGGAATTGAAACTTCTGCAGATTTCCTGCTGGAGCAGGAAATAAATGAGAAAACAGCCTCTTTTTAGGTTCCCAGCTCCACCAAGCCATACATCCACCTTTCTGGAGCTCTCTGGAGATCTTTCTTGCTCTTGGCCACCTGACTTGCCTTTCTTTTATGTCTTAAACCAGGCAGCTCACCTACAGTGGTACCATTCAAGATTGTCTTACCTGTTGTCAGTTTCCCTCTTCCTTCTTCTGGATCTAAATGCACTCTGCATATTCTCAGCCTACAGCAACAGTACAGAGGAATATAGAGTCATTTGTTAAATTTTTATTGTTTATATTATTGTTGTTGGCTTGAGTTGTTTTTCTTCTGTTGGTTTGGGTTGAGTCCTTTTTTTTTTTTTTTTTTTTTTTTCATGAACACCCAGCAGGGAGAAAGAAGAAGCCCAAGATCTATCTTTAGCAACAGTCAAAATAACTCAGCAAAGTGGGACAGCCACCTGGTTTAAGCAAATGAGCCTGTAACTCTATTTCTCCTACATAATTCCCTACTAATATTCTCACTCCTTCACAGTCATTATTCTGTAGTCTTCTATTCTGCCAGTATGTGTGGGGGATTTTTTATTTTTGGCTGAGTATCAAGTAATTTGAAAGTGTAGAATTCAGTGCTTGTTAACATTTAAACTTCTGAAATGATATTAAGAAAAAACCATGATGTTTTCTCAGTACACAAGCACATGGTTGATGTGACAAGGAATAAAAACATGATAAAAATGAAGTGAATAGAGGAAATAATAGCAAATTCCTGGACAGGAAAAGAAAACCAAGATAAGAGACAAGAGTCATCTTTTCTGTTGGTTTCTGTTCATACATTTACGTGAGGATAAAATACTTTGAATTCTGTATCTTGTTTTCAGTTCTTCTGAGGTAGTGTTGAAACAAAGTGTCTTGAATTGGCTATTTTTCATTTGTTTGTTTGTAGTTTCCCTCTAACAATACTCTTGATTAAAGTCCTTTCTTTGAGAATTGCTAGTTTTCTTTTCCGTAAGGAAAAACCTAAACCACTTACAGAGATAAGTAGGCAGTGTCACTGATCTTATTTTGTTGTTCCAGGTTGCTCTGAACCCCTGGGGATGAAATCGGGGCATATACAGGACTATCAAATCACTGCCTCCAGTGTTTTCCGAACGCTCAACATGGATATGTTTGCTTGGGAACCCAGGAAAGCCCGACTGGACAAGCAAGGCAAAGTTAATGCCTGGACCTCCGGCCACAATGACCAGTCCCAGTGGCTGCAGGTAAACTTCCAAATAAAATTTCACAGTCATTTGTCTTCTTGGTCATTCCAGCGTGCACTGGAAGAAACCTGGCACACTGAAATTATCTTTGTCTAATTGAGACCGCTCAAAGATGCGTCAAGATCAGTCTGACAGTAGCAAGATTGATTCTGCACATAAATTCATTATAAAGCTGCACACAGGAGATGTTTTCAGCCTGAGAGTGATTTATACAAGTCAGTAGTAGGCTAATGTGAAAGATTGCAATAAATCACAGTATGAAGGCTATTTGACCAGTTGCTGACACATTTACATTTTTTGAACTGTTGAAAATAGCAGTGCTTTGAGCCGGCTGCCAGTTTGTGGTGGAGTTCTCAGCAGGAAGCTTCAATATTGCTAGACATGTGGTGCTAACCCCCTGCAATCTTTCCACATATAAATTATGACATATTAGCTTTTTTACCTACAGTTGCTAAGCAGTTTAGCAATATGATTACTGTCTTTTCTCCAAGTTTATACATATACGGCAAGGAAGTAGCAGTTGCCTTGTCTATTTAACATTGGAATAACTGTAGATCTTGGGATTTGCTTAAAGTTTTTTAGAGAAGCTTCTGGAGTGGAGGAAGATTTTATGTTTTACGGGGAGGAAGCAGATGAAAATGTTTTCTGCAAGTAAGTGAGAGGCAGTTTTATCACAGCCAGTTTTAGCCCTGTCAGTGATGCCAAGAAACCAGGACTGTGCAGAGGCACTGCAGAAATATCCCATGGTGCATTATTCTTCTTGTGGGCGACAATGGATTTTTAATTAAATACAGATGGGAAGGAGTTGCAGAGTTAATTCTTACATTTTTATTCTGTTCTAAATCTTGCTATATTTGAACCTAACTGAACCTGCAAATTGAACCTGGACCCCTGTGACCACTTGTCAGTTCTCTGCAAGTCATTCAGCAGGCATACTTTCTTATCTGCTTAATAGGAAAGTTGTTAAGAAAAATTCTGTATTTTTTCCAAAAGAATTCTTGTTTGAAAAGGAAAACAAAACAAAACAAAACAAAACAAAACAAAAACAGGAGGCATTAAAATCACTTGCTTTCTCACTGTTTAAACTGGTCATTAACTTACTTATACTGGAAGCTGATTTTTCTTAATTCAGTCCTTGAGTACAGATGGACTCAGATACTTCAAGATGAGGTAAAAAATTCTGTAAGAAAGACACGCCTGTCATTTAAATTTGCCTGTTCATTGTTGTTCTGTTTGCTGGTAGCTCTCTGGTTGTTTTTTTTTCTTTAAAATTCAGAGCACTGTATTATAACCTTTAGCACACTGACTACAATTTTATCATCATGCTGCTTTCACAGAATTTAGTCAAAACACATTTGTAAGAAAAAACATGTGGAAGCAAACTTATCTCTATGCCCTTTTCCTTCAGCCATTACATATTACAAGGGGTGATCCCAGTAGCAATTCCGTGGAATCCTAAAACAAGCTTAAAGTAAGACACAGGTTTCAGGATTTCACTAAAGTGGCTGTCATACCAATGTGCTATTCTACAGTGTTAGCTTTATATGCCTTTTGAATTTTCTCTGCATGCCTTATTTGGTTTATCTTTTATAATATTCTTTAGAAAGCCAATAAAATTGAGTATAAGCTACTGAATTCCTTTAAAAATGATTGTTGAAGTATGTAGTATGTGAATTACTTGGACATCTCTGTTCCATCTTGCAGTAATTCGGGGAGAATCTTACCTAAATGCCATTGTTATCAACCATTCCTCTTCTTAATGCTTGTGTGATGACATACATGTTAGGGAACCTGCTGTGATAATGGTTGCTGAGAGGTGATTGCATCATATGCATAAATGCTTCTTGCTGCTTATGGGCAGTTTACAGCACTTTTGGATGAACCCTAGATATTATATAATCATAGAATGGTTTGGGTTGGAAGGGGCCTTAAGAACCACTTACTTCCTGCCCTCTTGCTGTGGGCAGGGCTGCCACCTATCAGATCATACTGTCCCAGACACAATCCAACCCAGCTTTGCATGCCTTCAGGGCATCCACAGCTTCTCTGGGCAGTCTGTGCTAGTGCTTCACCACTCTCATTGTGAGGAATTTCATCCTTATAGCTAATCTGAATCTACCCTGCTTTAGTTTAAAGCCATTACCTCTTGTCACTATGTGCTCCTACATAAAATCCCTGTCCAGCTTTCTTGTGGGCCACAGTGCTGGAATGTCACAGTGACATCTGCTTAGAGCCATCTCAACTACCTCACCCTCATAGGAGAGGTGCTCCAGCCCTCTGATTCTCTTCGTAGACCTCCTCTGGAACCACTCCAGATGCTCAAAATCTTGTACTGGGGACCATAGAGTAGAAGGAGACCTCCCCACCTCCCTTACCTACTTATTTTGCTGCAGATCAGGGTATCATGGGCTTTCTGGGCTGCAAGTTTACACTGCTGATTCATAGTGAGTTTCTAATCCACTAATACCCCCAAGACTTTCTCAGGTCTGCTCTTACCCCACCCATTGCCCAAACTGTCTTTGTGCTTGAGATTTCTCTGACCCAGCTGTAGGACCTTGCACTTCACCTTGTTGAATTTCATGAGGATCACATAAGCCCACTTCTCAAGTCTATCCAGGTCCCTCTCAATATCACCCCTTCCCTCCAGTGTGTTGGCTGTACCACGTAGTTCGGTGTAGTTCCCAAACTTCCTCAGAGCACACTCAATCCCCCAGTCCATGTCACCAACAAAGATGCTAAGCAGTGCCTGTCCTAATAACAACCCCCGAGGGACACTTGTCACTCATCTTCACCTGGACTTTAAGTCATTGACCACAAGTCTTTGAATGCAGCCATCCAGCCAATTCCACCAAGCATTCCATCCATCAAATCAGCATCTCCTCTATTTAGAAACAAGGATGTCTTGTGGGACAGAGTCAAATGCTTTGCACAAGTCCAGATTGATGATGTCAGTTGCTCTTCCCTCACTACCAGTGCTGTAAACCCATTGTAGAAGGCCACCAAATTTGTTACAAATTATTTGTCCTTAGTGAAACAACACTGACTGTCACCAGTCATGCTTCTGTTTTCTGAGGATAACTAATTTTTTTATCATGGTCTGGAGTTGTTTTACTCTGTTTTCTTCCATTCAAATAGGAAATTTCTGGATCTTCTCTGTATGTTAAAATGCAGCTGCTAATAAGCAGGTTCTTTGCTTTGAAATGTTCAGGATTACTACATCCATAACTTAGCTCAAAAAGCAGGAATATGAAGAGACAGTTCTAGTTTAAGAATAATAGCAGTGCTGCAGTTGTTGGAAACCTGTTGTGATGTAAGCTCTACTCAGTGAAGTTCAGGTTCCCCTCATAACCCTAATTTGTACCAAATACTCATTAGACAAGGAAGAAAGTATTTTGTGAAAGAAAAGTTATGAGTTAAAATGATCAAACTTGTAATTTTCCAGCTCAGCCATAATCAGGGCATTAAGAGATGTGATTTAATGATGGAACTTGGTAAGTCAGGTTGCTGGTTGGACTTCATGATTTTAAAGGTCTTTCCCAGCCCAGGTGGTTTCATGATGCTATGGATGTGAATTAGCCAGTGTGCCTACTTCAAGGGACAGTCTTGCCACTCCTGTAGAGATGATGCTGCAAAAGCCATATGTCTCTTAACTAATTCACAGCACAGGACCCTCCATTAACCTAGGTAATCTGCTTCTTTATTGTCTCTGTACTCATTGTAGTCGAAATACATGCAGTTTGATGATTCTGAACAACATAACTGTTCATAATACCAAATCTAATAGGAATAATGAGTTCCAGGAACTCCTTCTGCTTCTAAATGCTCTTCCTTGGGGATTTCCTTTATTTTGGAAACACCTTTGTGAAATTATCTGAATAATATTACAACCAAAAAAGAAGATGGAGGTGAGAGGCCTGAAACTTAGAAGTAATGGTTTGCTTCCCATAATTATGTATAATCTTAACATAAGCAAAGCGAGGCAAAGCATTTCAGATTAATTACTGAGAAAAGGAAGAAAAGCATAAACTTAAGTTTCTTTAAAGGCAGCCTCATTTCTCTCATCACTCTAATTTGCTTGTCAGTGTAATTTATTTCTTCAAGTCAGGTCACAGTCTTTTGCAAGAGTTCCTTGCTGACCTTCTGTAACAAGGATGTTTTTTCAGGTTAGAGGGTGCTTGTTCTTCTCCTGGACACAACCCATGTCTGTCAGTCCAGCTAGTCACCCCACTTTCATATTTTCAGTTGTTGGTCAAGTAAATCTTGAAGTTCTTCCTGCTTTATGCCCAGAATGAGGCACTGAGGCTATAAGGTTTATTGAAAAGATTCATATCTTTCAGATGTTTGATGATTGCTCTTGTCAATATAATTTCAACCTTCGTGTTTCTCATTTTTCTAGCCAAGACTATCATTCATTAAAATTAAGATTTGCTTTAAAATCCACTTCCATTCTACTGTTACTTTTCCACAGCTATAAATTTTGAAGTCAGGAAAGAAGCTTAAGCTCACATTCATCAGCTTACTGTTAGTTAAAGTTCTGTGTTATTAAATATTTCCATGCCATATTTGTCATTGTATTGATTTCCCACTCTGTATCTCTGCCTGGTCTTTTAATGCCTTTGCCCGTTTGTCCTTTGCACAGTGCTTCAGCAAGTAATTTCTTTGATGCTGTCTCTCTGAACTGCTGTCCTCTGCAGTATTCTTTCCAGCTGAGGCTTCTCGTTTCATCTGGTTTCTCCAAATAGCTAGAGCTTTCTTTTCCTGCCTCAACAATCTCCTTCACTTGTTTTGCATGTTATATTAGTTCTTTCTAACAACACATAGGTATTGGTATTTTAATTTGAAACCAGTGATATGGTGGGTCTTTTTTTTTTAAGGTCTGTATCTCTACAGAGCACAACTGGATGAAAAGGATGCCCATCCAGGAATCCTGCTGTGGTTCATTTGCGTGACCGTATTATCTTCAGCTCACCAGCAGCACTGCAGTGGCTTTGTGTTTCTATTTGTACTTGAAACTTCAAAACAGTTTACTCAGTGCAAGTTTGACTTTCACCTATTTTCTTAGCTTGTATTTTGCTGCTTACTTAGCAGAAGGTTCTGCAGCTTGATGCGCATAAGCAGTAAACTTCATAATACTAATTCACAGTTGTTTTATGTTGCTACCACTGAGCTCCAATGATTTAAGGAAATCATCCTTCCCTTAAACAGTAGAGAGGGGCAATAAACAATGTCTGCTAATGTTTGTTTTACTGATTGCGTGTGATGGAATCAGCTAAACACTGTAAGAAAAGAAACATTCTGATAAGGATAGGAGATTGTTCTGAAGATTGGCAGACATATACCTACATATTTTTCATATGTGACAATTGTCAGTAGTATAAAAACACATTTGGCGTGACTGTTTCTCTTGCCAGCTGAACCTCTAGTATTAGGTAATATTCTTGACTCTTTTTCAATGACACTGTTCAAAACAGTTATCTCAGCACTGCAATCCGACTTGCTCTTCCTGTTTCCATTTTTCTGCATCACAAAGTCACTTGTTTGAAAATAAAGTATTCCAAGTATTTAGTTAGTTTTTATTGTAGTATGTGCAAGAATGTCATAATGTACAAACTGTCATGTGATTTCAGTATCTATTTCATTGTTTAGCATTGTTTTAAGTTTCCAAGTGATCAGATGAAAGAGCTGCAGTTATTTAAAGGCTAAAATGGACTAGTCTTTATTCAGTTCTTCACGTGGAACACTCTTGTAGAAATCAGACTTTTGTGCTATGTTTCTTCAGTATTTCCAGAAATGGACAGCTGTATATAACATGCTATTTACAACTAACACCAGTGAAATTGACTAAATAACTGAAATAAATTGAGATTAAGAGGAGACAGACAGTAACCATGCCTAATGCCATGTCAGTTCTAGAAGCCTTGTGCAGAGCATGGCTAATGTGAGTCTAGAAAGACATCTCAGCTCTTTTGTAATGTTTTACTGAGCTACTGACTATATGACCTGATAAAAAGAGACTAATTTAGAGCAATCTTTAGATTTACAGATTTATAAATGAAATGTACATATTCAATGTACACATATCTTAAAATAGCTACTTCTTACTATTTACTTAGACTCCTTCTGTAGTCAATAGAATAGTAGTCAGGGAATAATTCATTCTACCCTATGTAGTTGTTTGAATTTCCTATTATGGACTGTAGAGATGTGCCCTTTTTTATTCAGATAAACAATCAACTTAAACTACAAGATGCATTTTTACATGCTGAGAGTTCTGAAAGGTGAATTCTTCCTTTTTTATTTTTTTAAATATGGGAAAGAAAATATTATTTTTCATCTCATGTTGATTAGCTTAGGTTGTTTTAATGTTGTTTTCTGTCTTTCATCTGATATTTGCTACTCCTCTGTTATTTCACCTGCCTCTTTCTACTCTGTTTTGCCATATATGCCAGTTTATTCTTAATGAGTTCTGCAGGTTATTACTACATAGGAAACTACTATACTGTGGAGTTTCATAAATGCTGAAAACAATGCAGAAGGAGAAAATTATGTGGATAGTTTTATTGTCTTCTAAATTGTGTCATTAACAAAGCAAGTATTTCTACCAGTAATGGTTAAAGTAGACAGATAAGTGGTTTCTGTCTGGCCACCAGCTTAAATATTTTATTATTTTCATACCCACGCATTGGAAAGAAAAAGGAAATGCTTAACATCTTAATTAAGTAAGGACTTGAAGTACTCAGAATTGGAATAGGATAAAATGTTAGCTTAAGACCAATCTAGTAATTAATTTAATGAGGAAATTACATGACTTCTAGAAGGCCTGGAGTGCTGAGCAGCGTATTGTGACTGTTCTTTGAAAGATACAGAAGTTTGCTATTGGTATAGTAAGCTTAAATACAACGCATTATAAATGAAGAGGGTGAATCTTTTTCTGTAGCAGTAATAAACCATAGCCATTACCAGCAGATCAATCAGGAAAGCAACCAATGTCCTCTACATTTATAGCAAGAAAAGGTCTTTTTCATTTTTCAGAAGCAAGACTGTCATTCATTTTTAATTATAATTTCTAACTAGCAGAAAAGCGAGCTTGCAGATTACAGATAGAAATAGAGAAGTTGTACAGAGATAAACCTTGCTTTATACCATGCTTGTTACTGGGTTACTGAAAACTATCTACGGTCAATATTGGTTATTTTATTTTTTCAATTCAAAATTATGTTTTTATTTTCTTGCTGTTGTTTTTTTTTGTTGTTGTTGTTGCTTGTTTGTTTGTTTGAAATGTAGCTTTCATTTTCTGCTTTAAGTCCTTAACTCAGTTTTGGCAACTCCTTTGTCTTATACTGGCATCGAGGAGTTTCACTGACTAGTACTTTGATCAGTTGCTTCATCCACAGCATGCAGCCGTATACCAATGCAGGCTGTGATTGAACTATTATTATGGGTCCTTTCATTCCCAGACTTTCCCAGAAACTCACTATAAATTTTTCCTGTAGCATGTAGCCAGTGATAGAATAAGATGGTAGTGGATAAATAGTTCCCAGTGATGTAGTCAAAGACGTAAAAAGAGGTACCCACAAATAAATGACTCACTATTAAATATATCTACTTTGCAATGCCTTGGCTGGAATTCCAAGCAGGTCACCTTTTGCCCATAAGACCCATACTTAATTTTGCAACAGGCTGATCACTTGTTGGTTCTAGGACACTGTGGTTTGAGGTGAACAGCAAGCAATTTATTTTTTTTTTAAACTCTGAACAATTCCTTTTGGTGCCAGTGCTTTGTTAATGCTACTAACGCACACACAAATCTTGGAGAAATCGTACTAAGAGGTATGCCTCAATTTCCTAGTCACAGTTACCTGTCAGCCGATACTTGATGACCATTCCAGAGTTTAATCTCTAACCCAGTTTTTGTCCCAAATCAAGTTAAATTTCCAGTTAAATGCATTATTCACATTAATAATGTTACTAAATTGTGCATTTCAGCATTGCCCTTCCTAAATTGCTTTTGACTTTGCAGAGCTCTCTTCTGCAATTCATTTTATGGAAATGCTTATAGTGGTAATCGAATTTAAGCCTCAAAATTAAATAAGGCAGCATAAAATTTTGGTTTATTTTGGCTTTTCAATGCTATATTTAGGCTGTATGTTGTTAGTTAGGTATGAAAGTCTAAAGCCTTGGTAAAATCATAGATTTTACTCTCATTGGCTAAGTGCAAGGAAGAACATTATTAGAAGAACAGGAGGATTCAGAAGGTCTTTGTTGCAAGGTGTCCAGGAAATGAGAAACAACGAGACTTAGCATATTCATTATTTCTTGGACTAAGAATTCATAGCATGACAACTTCACGAGCAAGTGCAAGCAGTAAAGAGTCCATCTGGACTGTAAAGTAGCTGCAGTTAGGATTTTAGGAGAAAAAAGTTTTACTGCAAAATATCCTATCGTGTTCAATGAATTCTTTCCCGCTCCTTCTGCTAAGTCTTCTGTAAAAAAAATGACAGGTTAACTCTGTGTTCCAGAGCCTATCTTTGGAACATAACAGATTCATCATCACCAACAAAAATTACTCGAGATGTTTCCATAAACAGTTGAATCATATCTAACTCTAAAGCGCTGCAAGAGAGCACTGTCGGTTCTCTTACTGACTTGTGGTTTTTCTCTGTATCACTCTCCTGCAGATGAAAGTTAAATCAAATAATGACCCATTTCCTATTATGATAACAGCTTCATATCTCACTTTAAAAAAAAAATCTGGGAGTCTAAGCAAAAACTCCCTGGTTGTCCTGAATTTTGATAAATATATCATATGAGTCTGCAGTATATTTTGTTACTGTGTATTGACAGTGGGAATTTTGCTTTTACCTGACACCAACAGCAACACCATCTATAAAAATGCATGTATTAAATTTTAATGGAAAGATTTTAGTTTTTCATTGTATTAATTTCCTTTGAAATATTTCTCCCTATCTGTGAAACAAAACTGCTAGTTCTGTCTAAAACAACAAAATGGCTGCAAAGTTTGCTACGTAGGAATACAGAAGGAAAAGCTGCAAAGCTGTTTTTCCCACCTTCTTCCATGGCAGTGTTTCAAAACTGCATCTACTTCTTCCAGATAAAACTGTTAACTGTTTTCATAGCTTCATCTGAATTATTTTTAGGCTCATGCAGAACTGGACACAGCTGCCTGCCCACAATACTTTTCAGTCCAGATACGATAAAAGGATGACCAAGAAAATACAGATGAAGGAGAGAAACAAAGTGACCTTGGCAAGGTCAAGTATATTGAAGTAGCAAAAAATGCCAGATGTAAAAACACACAGGACAAAACCTGTTGCAAAACCAAAGCAATAGAACAGTGTGGAACAAGGTCTGGTTCTGCTTTCTGATAGCTGAATGCTTTATTAGCTGTACTCTGCTGGTTTTATTAGCCCTTTGCATTTGTATATTTTCCAAATGTTATTTCTTGACTAAGCAAAGCACTTTTATACTTTCTTCATATATCTGTCAAGGCACTGTAAGTGAAATACACAAAGGTTTTGGAAAGCTTCTCCTCACTGGATTGACCTCTCAGTTCTGCATTCTTACCATTTTAGTCTTGATACCAGTTTAGCAACTCTGAAGCTGTATTATGATATTTCAGTTCATTTCAGAACATTTTCGTCCATTCATTTTCCTATTCTGCTCCCTACATAAAGTAAATAAAAACAGATCCATTTCTAGCGTGAACAGAGATCTTGTATATATTTTTGTTTAGTAAATAATGAAAGTGATGCAGAAACACAGGGAAGTTTTGATGGCAAATAAGCCTGACATTAATATGAATTTAGAGACAACTTACTACCCTGCAGCCTTCTTCAGAGGTGAGAGGCTTTACTAGTCAGATAGCACCTAGCAGTGAGCAGAAGAATGAATCAGCTGTATCTCATCTTGTTACAGCATCACAGAAGAGTATATGTGAACATTTATCTTGCTCTTTCTGAATCTTGGCTAGATCACTGTTTTCATCATGTATTTTTCCCAAATAGTATCCCAGTCATAGTCTAGTGTTGGTCTCAGCGCAGTACTAAATATTTTGGATTTTTTGTTTTTATTTTCCATCTTAACTCAGGTGTGTCTATACTGTAATGCATTGTGCAAGACCCTCTTTCCACCCTGCTTAATAACATTCATCCTACTTGATCCTCGAGTAACGCAAGAGCAGTTTCCCTGTCAGAAAACATGACAGAGGAGAAAAACCTTAGCAGAAAAGATGAGAAGGAGAGGAAGAGAATTTAAAAGGGAAATGACAGTAGACACAAAAATACTGCAGCTAAACATTTTTTCAATTATCTTGGTCTTGTTCAAGAGCACCTTGAGTCTTTTAATGTAAAGTGTCAGAACAAGCTCTCAGAGGAATTCCTCACCTATTTTGAGCCTATGTCTGGGTGTACAACTACTTACTGAAGTTGAGAGCTATGCAGCATTTCTAAAAATAAAAATTAAGATAAATTTTCTTGGAATTTGGCTATGGTTTCTAGTCTATAATTTATCTTTGATATTTGGACAGAGCTGAGAAGGTACCTGATTTGGTAGTGCTTGCGACCTTGTTTGACAGTTTTCCCTAAAATAAGTAAGCTAATGGGAATGCATGCTTTAAAAGTTAGTCCTGCGGATTACAAGAACTGCCTGCCTAATTACATCCTATACATAACCAAGTGTTAATTGCTTTTGTTGTTAGAGTGATCTTCTTAAAAGCTTCGTGTTTAATTAACCACAAGATATATTAATCCTATTTCAAACCAGCCTTCTTTGTTGTATAATTAAGCAGAAAAATATTTTCACAAGTAGAAGTTAATTCTATATATAGCTCATGAAAGGAAAATATCTCTGTAAAAAGCACAGATTTGTTTTTTCCAACGACAAAAGCAAAAATATTTAGACCCATCTTAGTAGGTCTTCTTTTTTATGAGTTAATGAGAATTACAACATACAAATACTATTTTCAGCTAAGAAGTATTAAGAAAACTATCAGAATGTTTTTTAAAGGTCTTAACCACAGATGGTTAATAAGCCCCTTTGGCAACAAAAATGTTACAAAGGCTTTATAGGGTATTTATAAATAGAGGAACAGACCCTCACTGCATATTCCTGTTACTGAATTTATTTTTACTGACTTTAGTTTATGATATTTGTCTTGTTATTTGTCAGTTATATTGAATTTGAACACTGTGCTGTTTACCACACGTAAAATACCAACATACATAACAAATCCTGACCTTTTAAAAGCCTCAGTGGCATGTTGCAGGAGTAGCTAAGACTCGCTTTTTTCCAGAGATGCCAAACAGATTCGGGTGGTGTCATGGCAAGAAGCCAAAGAGTGAAAATAAGAGATTTTTAGAAGTTGTTTTTTGAATCACTGGCTAATCAACATCACAGTGTTGAGATTATGAAACTCACTGACACACTGAATTGGCAAAGCATGGATGTCTCCACACTTCTACAATCAAAATGGGCTTCAGAGCATAGTGGCTTCATAGATGAGGTATGCATGCAAGTCCACCATGGAAGGAAGCCTCGTTGTTTTTCAGTGTCTCTCACATAGCATAGGTTCTTTATTTACACCTCTGGAAGAAGCATGATTGTTTTTCTGCATATAAATATGTGTTAAATGTTCAAACGTGTACTATGAGTGTGGTGAGCTTCAATGAAAAAACATGAACACTGCAGTAATATGTGCCCTGATGGATGGCACATTAGGAGAACGTGTGCCAAATCCAAACAAGCTAACAGGAGTGTTAGCTTCAGCAGCAGTAGAGAGGTGTCTGGTGACAAGTGAACGAATGATGCATTCATTTTGCTCTTTGGACAAGCTTGCCTGTTTCCTGCCCGCAGATCTAACTCCACAGGCAGAACTGTTTCACTCAAAATCAACCTTGGAGCAGCCTTAAAGCAGCTGCCAGTTAGTTATTAGTGGCTGACCATTTTTCACATCAGCTGCCACCAAGTTGCTTATTCTTTTCACTTCCTCCAAATGCACACTGATATAAACTGCCAGACCGGAATTGGATTTGCTTTGTGTTCAGAAGAGTTGTTTTTGTTTGAGAGAATCTTAGAAGGCTTGTTTTCTGAGGTTTACAGCAATAATTCATAGTTCTAGAAAGTAATTTGATATTAAAAATTAAATTTTTGTTTCATGAGAATTTAAGAGTTGTTTAGGGATTATTGGACGGTTTTAATGTGGTCCCATTTATTTCCTTTATTCCTCTTCCTAGTTTATGTAATTTTGTGACACTAGAGCAATCTGACTATAGCAGGATATAAGTTAATATCTTTTGATGCTCTAAATTAATTCTGTATTTAAAGTATATATTGTGAAACATGACAGAATGAATATAGGGTCTTTTGAGTATTTTGCATGTCAGAATTACTGTATGTCCAACTATACGCATAGGGGGAGGGTGCAATCTTTTTTCTTTTTTCACTGTATTTTTTTTAATATTCAGGTTAATTCCACTCTTCTGCAAAAATGTCATAAAATAATACTTGTTTTTGTTGTTGTTGTTTTTTACTTTAGTGAAACAACGACACCTACTATTGAAACAAGAAAGGATAGGTAGTGAAGGAAGCAACGTGTTGTATTTTTAACTCTCTGAAAAGTCAAACTTCAAATGGAGTAACAACATTCCAGGAAAAAAAAATGAGCAAATGGAAATAAATGTTGTCACGTTGTGTAAAATGTAACACAGTGTCTAACTCTGTGATTTAAAAAGGTCTGTCATCCATTATGGTAGCTCACAGGGAAGGTGAAAATTGGGGCTAATCGATTTACATTGCAGTCCTCTTGTGTTTCCATTTCATTTTGACTGAAATGAGAATGGAATTCTGGGAATTAGATTTTATTTCTTGCTTTAAAAGATATAAGCAAGATAAACTTTAATGCCACTCCCATTCCCCCCCACCCCCCACCCCCCCCCAAAAAAAAGAAAGAAAAAAAAACATTAAAATTAATTATTCAAATTTAATTTGTTCCTCATTTTTGTGGAGATCTGTAAATCTCATTTGAGCCCAGCACCTCAGTCATTTTGGCAGTGTGGTCTTAAAAACTGGAGTAGGGAATATATATCAGGAGCTTTCTAGACAATTTGATCATCTGTCACTTTACATTATGTCACCCCATTATTTCTCAGATTAAAGAGAAATGCTTAAAAAGGCAAATCAGTGCCATGATTCTAACAAAGGCAGTGCATATAAAATGCAGATCTTTTCACTGAACCCCATTTGATTTTAGCCATTCCATAACAGGGATAGAAGTAGAAACAGACAGTTCTATTATTTTATTTTTATTTGTTTATTATGCCAACTTTAGAAGCACATTGCCCACGGAAGACTGTAGGATTGGTAGGATTTTTACAGCTGAGGAACAGGCATTAACTAACCCATTACAATAACATTGAATGTTTTTTACAGAGGAGCTCATATCCAGGATATACAATGTCTACCAGAGGCAGAAGAAGCAAACTAGTATATGTGCATGTGTGGGTGGCAACATAAGAATCAGGGTTATGATATTTTAAAATAAAATATGAATATCTCAATCCAAAATGTAGCAAAGTCAGAACTAATGCTGGTGTTTATTTTCATATGCTTTTCCACAATACCCATGGAAATAATCCATGGAATAACCCTGGAAATAACCCATGCTGTGCGTTGTGGTCACTAGTCATATGCCTCTATCTTACTAAAGCTCTTGTTAAGTGGAGGATTCGTTGTCCAGACCATCTTGTAAATAATTTGAACCTCAATTGCTTAAAATATTTTAGAGGCTTTCATCAGTTTGTTTTGGGGTTGTGTTGCTGATCTTTTGTTGTTTGTTTGTTTTGTTTTATATTGTTTTTTACTTAGAGGCAAATCTCATGACATAACAAAAAAAAAAGTCAGAAATTATGACATTTGAGAATAGCAGTCGGTACATTTGTAGAAATAAAGGAAACATGCCATATACTACAAGATTTTGTGAAGATCAAATTCATCAGTAAACTTATCAACTCAGTGAATTCATAGAGGATAAGTGCCTATTCATATGATTGTCCAGATGTGTTCAGAAAGTAAGATTATTCCACCATGGAACACTTTCTCCTGTGTTTTTTCAAGTCTTAGTGCTACTGCAGCTATGATGTTTAGATCAGCTGTGACCTAACTTACATAGTAATTCTCACCTTGTGTGATAGAATTTTAGGCAGTAATGGTTAGTAGCAGTTCTTCTGGAAAACGTTGTCTAATTCTATTCTCTTAAAAGAAGACAAAAAAATGTATATACTATGAAGGGGCTTAGTATCTAAATCATAACTGTCCAAGCAGGGGGAAGAAGTAAGTAGCTAAAAGTACTAGCATTCAAAATTAGAGTAGGTATAAAATCTTATCATCTACAATGACTAGCGAGTACCACTGTTTTCGCCATAGTACAAAAACCTTCCAGCACCTCCTTTACATCCTTATTGAAGCAATGCAAGGTGAAGACTGGAGAAGGGGACCAAGTTTGTGTGATAGGAAATATATCCGCATTGTAAGTGAGCATTGATCTTACTAGAGTCTATGCCACTTGCCACACACAGTCTGTATGAACTGAGCATGTAAGAATTTTATGCATTCTGCACTCCATTCATTCCTTGTACTGTCCATTAATGGATAATGAAATACTGCCTGCTGTATATGGCTTAGAAAACTCTGTGGGTCTGAACACAGTTGAGGCTGAGTTCAGTGTAAGGATTAAATTAAAGGTTAAATGGTTAAGATGACTGTAAGAAAAGATAAAAAATTTTATCTTTCATTTAACTGCACTGTCTGTCTTATTTACTGGGTTATACATGTCTAGTTCTCTTTCTGAGGTGAATTTGAAACAGGTGAAAAAATGAAAAAGAAACATTTTGAATAGAAAAAAAAAAAAAACATAAGAGTTCCTATTATGAGAAGTAGAGTATAGCAACAGCAGGAGTCAGGTTAATGAAAAAAAAATGTATTTACTGTTTGGTTTATACAGTGCAAAGTAGTCCTGAGAAACTCTAACCAGTGCTTTTTTGGCTGTGAGGGGTTGATTTGAGTTCGGTGGGGAACCAGACAAGACCTCTTCATGTTCTTAGAGGAAGAAACATGGTAGAAATTACCAAATAGACAAAACACATTAGATACAAGAAACTCCCTTAAATGAAGATTAGTGGAGCATGTTGGTGTGTAAGGTTGAAACATGTTTACTTGCCCTTTTCTCTCTGATTTTTGGCCACTTTTGGAGGCAGAATACAGGGCCCTTGATTTGTACCTGTCTAGACTGTGCATTTATGTTGATCTTCTTCAGAGTCATCTACTACACGCATGAAGGTGCCATAGCTGAAAGAGGGCACAAGCCAAAGAAAAAGAAAAATAAACTGAACAAAAAGGTTGGGATAGGATAGTGATACTTCATTAATGAGATTTCTGTGTAATTGTTTGTTCAGAAAACTCCTTCAAAAACTCCTTTTCCACATAGCTGGAAGTAAATCTTCAGTTCTTCATAACAAATGTGTCAGCCAGACTAGTTTTCTCCACTGATCTTGCATGACCTGGCTGACTTGGGAGTAGTGACAAGGTTGGTTTATCAGGCACATGGGTGCTGCTCTGTTAGTTAGTTAGTCTGATAGTTACATAGATGTTATGTAACTATCAGCTTTATTTCTGCAGAATCATATCTTGCAGTTGTCTTTACAGGAGTTTCTATGTTTTCTAATCCTATAAGGGCTTCATACCAGTAAAGTTCCTTACTGTGAGCAGGTGTGTCCGTAATTTTGTCTACATTTTCTCTCCTGATATTACCAAGTCACAATATCAGCTCAGGAAACTGAAAAAGTGTTGAGCATTGGCAATCAGGGCAATTACCAGTGTAGACATATGATGCAAAGTATTCAGAGATGATTTCGCATATCTGCTGGTTCCATCTTCGATACTGTCCTGTAAAGAAGTCCTTAAGGCACTGTCGGATGGACAAGGACTGTGATAGGAAAGGGCAATAAGCACCCAAAGTCCACATGTTTGTTTTCCTGTTTAAGTTTTTACTTATTCCATGTCAAGCACTGTACCATATGTTTCACGATACAGCTGAAGGAGCTTCACCAAAGAATGAATTACCTATGGAAACAATTGAGTAGCCGGGCAAACAACATATTTTATTTTCCAATCAGCATCTCTAAACTCTTAAATTAACGTTATGTGTGAGAGTGTTATCTTCACAACATTGTTTCTGTTATTAGGTAAAATTGCATGGTGAAGTTTACACCTTATAAAGGAATAAAAGAACCATTGTGTAAACAAAGGATTGTTTTCCATGGATGAATTTTGAAGTGTTACCAGTAGTCAATGAAATTTTGAAGAAATTGATGGCAGCTTTAATTTGCGTGAATAACAATATTTTTCAGCCTGGTTAAATACATAGCTGGAGAATAGTAGACAAGCTTGCTGTTAGCAAGCTGTGTTCAAAAAAGTTTAATTTACTGCAACATCCAAACATGTTTGTGCTACATTAATAAGTTATAAAGGCATAGAACATAATTAGCTATGTCCACTATAAATGCTGAGCGAGAAGGGAGGGTGGGAATAGAGATTTAAAATCTGATTTATCAAGACTGAATGGCTTCTTTAGTTCCAGAAGTATCGTTATTAAATGTGCTTGATTTAATAGCACTTGTAAAATATCATTGTCAGAACACGTTATACAAATAGGAATGGCTCGCATAGAATTTGGTGTTGATTTACAAATGTCGCAGGGAAAGCAGCTGAGGGAATTTGCATTAAAATGTACTGATAAGTAACTTCCTGAAATGAGCTTCAGTCTTTTGTGAGAACTCATAGGAGTCCCTTGCTCAGACAAGAGGCTGAGATTTGCTTCACTCTGCTTTGTTTGACTCTGATCAAGGTGAAAGTGCTTTGTATTAGCTGGAGCTCAGGGCAACACAAATGGGTGATTTAGGCTTAGATATTATGAGGGAACACTGAATGCCTAACACTCTACTGTAACAAAATGAGACACTGAACTAGATACAGGGGAATCTGATAGGGAGCAAAAGAGGCAGCAGGTAATTGCTGTGCAAATAGCGAGCTTGTCCATCCAGCAAACAAGCAGATGCCTGTATACTGTCCATTCCTGTCATCCCTTGAAGTGGTGGAGCATGATGAGGCAGAAAAGGGTATGTGTCATGAACAAGGAAGGATGAGGAAAGTGTTGCATACAGGGCATGGGTTTTTTTTACTTTGTTTTGTGAATTTTTCTTTTGATGAAGAGGTTAATTTGTACAATGGATCAATGGCTCATGCATGGATGCTGCAAATTCATGTTTGATCCCTCATTTTAGGGCTTAATATTTTCATTGCATTTCTTTTGTGAAAGTTTTTGTACAGATGCGTAGCTTAGTACATGTTTATGCAAATATGCTTCTTTGCAAACTTCACCAAATACAACTTTGTTGTTTTTTTTTTTTAATTTAACAATACATTACAGCATTATCAAAGCATTTTATTTTTATGTAGTTTTTTATACACTTGACAGTTCGTATGTTGGCTTTGTCTGTCCCACATACTGATTACTGTCTAGCTGTAGCTCAGCTTTCTTTTTTGTTTGCGTGTATCTGCTCAGACGTCACCATATTCTAAGCAGTATCCATAAATGGTCCCTAAGGGCTCTAAAGGATGTTTTATCTGGCTCTGTTTTTCTGAGAGCACCTGAATCTGAAGAAGCTGCTCAACAGAAATTCAGATTCCAGCAGAATGATCTGTTGAGGATTTCAGAGCTCTCAGTGAAGCCTCAAATTACCCACTTTTCCCGGCTTTGCAGTCTGACATCTTTCTCCACTCAGCTCACAGCTGCAGGAGAATTGTTGAATTTGATGAGCAGGGTCTGAATCTCCAAGGCTGCTGCTGTCTTCCTCTAGGAACATGTTGCAGGACCTGACATGCCCTTTTCAAGCATGTGCATCTCAGGGGATGAAGTGGTGACTCTTTGGTTTTGGAGAAAATATAAGCCTGATGTGATGTTCAGATTCACTGATCTGATGCTTTGCATTATGTTGGACAATACGCTGCAGACATACACTGACCAAGCTTCCAGAGTAGAAATTAAATCAGAATTACCCATCTGAGGGAGAAAATAATGTTTTTAATTAAAGGTGTATTTCTTTCTAAATTCATGGAGAGGTTTTGCTTAATAGCTGTAATCCACACCTTTGCACTTCTACCTACCACAACAAAACTGTATGATTTAGAAAGGGGATAAGGGTATCCTGAGGTGCATATTGATTTTATAATCAAGTGTATCACTTCTGAGACAAATTAAGAATCCCACATGGGTATTGCAACCCTTCCCTTAGCCCACCACATTGCTGCTGGATGTCTCCTTTCCAGGTAAGGATCTGTTCTTCCTCTGGCACTGGTGCTGCTCTTACTTAGCACTTTCCAAGTCCGTCCGTGATGATTCATGAAGATCATGGACACCCACCTAATGAAAGAAGGAGGCAGATATTGCTTCTTTATAATGAGAGGTGCTACCTTATGGCAGCAGGTACAAGTGCAGGACACGCTGATTTGGAAGCAGTGCTGAAAACATCCGTGGTAGTAGAGCAGTTTATCACCTAACAGTTTGTTGCTAATTTATCACTGTGGCTAACCAAACAATCTGCAAGGTTTCAGCACTTCTGCATTTATACAATCACAAAGCAGCCAGATGTCAGGTTTGTAAATCAGCCATGCTGCATAAGCTGTAAATATTCCACACTGATATGAATTTAAAGCTTATGCATCAAAAGGGAAGCACAATTATGAAGCCAGGAGTCTGAACATTTGCTCTTTCAACACCAGTAACTCAGGGAAGAAGTTTCAGAGACAACTGGATTAATATCAGGGAAACCAATTACAGCATGTTACATGGTAACAGGTTTATCTTTTACAGTGCCTCAGTTTGTTACTTTAACCATCAAATGCAGTTACAGGCATTTAATCTCTTTGGTCATGTTTTCACTAGTGCTTCAGTGCAAGTGGATGTTCTAAAATCCAGATTTCTGCTGGAAGGTTTACAGCGGTGATCGCAGTATGAATAACACATTTTAAGCAGAAAGTTTAAAAAAAAAAAAAAAAAGCAAATATCAGATTTTAAACACTTTCTTTAAAGAATTAAACTGCTGATTTTACTCTTCTGTGGGGAAAAACAAACAAAAAACCCCACAACAGTTAATTTTTAATGTAATTATATAGATTGCAGTGTGCACAAGGAGGACTAGATTTTTTTCATTGCTACCTTTCATTGTTCTGGAGACAAATTATAAAACAAATAGACAGTTGGAAAAGAATGTTCCTAATTGAGCAGCTGTGGGAGCTGAAGCTTTGTTTTGTGCCTGTCATTGGCTTTTTAGCTGCTACAACAGTTCCCAGCTTTGTGTCAGGTAGTAGCAGTGGAACAAGAGACATGCAAGGCTAATATGTGTGCTTTTGGGAACTGAAAGTAAAATACAACATATTCCCCTTCACATCTGCAAAAGGCAGGATAAGGTTCATGTCTCCCTGCTCCTTGTGTTAGCTTGCATATAGGAGACAATCCTAAGCATAGTTGATAGAGGCAAGCAGGTTTCTCTATCAATGATCTCTCTGCCCATTTCCAAGGTTTCAGTCAATGTATTTTGCCTAGTAAAAAGGTTGTCTCAGGCAGGAGACAAAGACATTATCTTGAAATGGTGCTGAGACCAGCTGTGCTTTAGAGAACAGATTGGACCAAGCCTGGTCTCAGCTTGCTGCTGTGAGGAGAACAAGATTCTTCCTCAGTATATGCCAGCAAATGGCATATGAGAGTGTGATAAAACCCAACATACAGTAGATAGGAGCTTTGCACAGTGCTCTTCACCCCCATGGCTTCATGTCACTCCAGAAGGGTGATACTGTGTGCCCCATCTCTGCTGTCTCAAGAGACTCCCACAAGGAACACAACAAATGAAGAGGAGAAGAAAATATCCACGGTCATTCTTGCTGCTGTTTATGGGCAACCATTAGCACACCAGCTGCAAAACATCTCAAGGCTCAACCTGGCAGAGTCAGGGGCTTTCTGTGGCTCTTACCATTCATAAGGATGATGAGGCCCTACATTACCTCCATCTACAATCAGCTGCATAGCAGGAAAACCTTCCTGGATGCAGTTTCAGGATAATCTGAGAATAGCTGCCAGCTAGGATTGAACTGTGTATAAAATGATGAACCTGTGTGTTGCATCCTTTCTTAATGTTTTTATGTTCTGTTTAGAAAATTTATTTTAGTTATTTCAGGAATTTTGTGCAGATAAAAATTATATTGCTAAATAACACGTAAACATAGTGGCAAGCCCCATCTCATTTCTTTTAGTTCACCACTTTCTTTTCAAAGAGGTTAGCTCCATATTTCCCTGGGATCACTGCCTTTCATTTGCTGTATAGAAATAGGCTTAACTTCTCTGATACACAGCCTGAGTAACTATGGGCATCATGAGCAATTGAGAAACAAACCATGACACATGCAGTGCATTTCTTGTTGTCATAGTGGTAAATTCTAAGGTGCACCTGGTGAGTGTTAGGTGTAAATGCACTTGTCAGCAGGTGAACTGCATTTTCAGTGCCTACAAAATCTTGGTTCTTTTTCTTTGGCCTAAATTGTTTTCATTTCTGGAGTAGCCAGAGTGGGTGGGATAATAAGGAATGTACTTGTAAACTGGTGTATTGATATAAGAAGGATATTCCTACAATATTCCGAAAATCTGTGAGGAGCCATAGAAAGGAATTAATGACTGGGGAAAATAGAGCTTCCCTGGTGGATGATTGTTCATTTCTAATAAAATTAAACCATAAACTCATAGGATAGTTCGAACTTGTTAGGTAAGGTGTCAACCATCTGCTCACTGCATGTGCTGTCACTGTGGGTGTTCAGGAGCAGGAGCTGTCATTAAAAATGTTCCTTAGAAAGTGCTTTCCCCAGTGAGGCTCTGAGGCTGAGTTATTTATCCCAGTGCTGTCAAATACTGGGAGACAAAAAGGGCCTGTGCCTATGCAAAGTATTTATTCCTGTGTAATTTTTCAGAACCAAGTACAAGCAGTTATTTCAACCTTTATCAGTGTGACTGCATTGTTTTAGGATACTGTGTGGCTGTGGTATCTGGAGCTTGCAGGAGGAGACACGAAACGTAGACTAAATAAAATAATGGTAATATGTGGTTTTAATATTTCATATGGCTTTGGTTAAGAGTATGAGGAATTTATTATCATCCAGTGTCGCTGGCACCATAATATAAATGAAACTTCCTCAGGTTAAGGGTGTGAGCTCCCTGATATAAGTGCCCAGCTATATTAGCCACACAGTCTTAGATAAATGTATAGTAATTTTATTACTACATCGTTGACATGTCTCCCAGTCTGATTTTCTGTACTTTGGAAAAGTTACTTTCCTACTTGCTATTGGCAGTGTTTTTCTTTTTAAAATTTGCTCTTTCTTCAAGTTGAGTTTATCACTAATATGTATTTATATCACTGATGCAGTGACAAACAAAGCTATGGAAAGGGCAAGGAAATACTTCACAACTCCAATTTTTGTTAGAGATTTGAAATAAGGAGTATGTTTTTGAATGTGCTCATCTTACCGAAATAGCATCTTCTCAATTAAGGAAATTTGAAAACCCCTAAGAAAAAGAATTGAACGTATGTTTGTATGTAAATATACATGTATGTGTGCATATTTATATAATGGAAGAACCATTTCACTTAAACCATATGAAAGAGAATTGTATGCAAATGAATTAAAAGAGCTGCCTTATTAAAAGCTGAGGTTGTCTTTTAGAACTTTATCGGAGCTATTTCTGCAGTTTCCAGTAAGCCCTGTGTGAGTCGCTTGTGTAACATCAGCAATGAATTTAATTCCTTATTACCACTCCTGTTTGTGATGTTTTGCCATGTTCAGCTGTGCTGCAGCCAGCAAGTGTCTACAGGCTGCTCCTCCCACCTGCTGTCAAGAGCTAGTGCCATCTCACAGCACCTAAAAGAAAAGCTCTTTCAAAACTGTGCCAGTGTCAAGGCTCTGGCTGGCTTCTGAGCAATCAGAATGCAGACAGACTTCTGTGTGCAGATTATTTCATTAATTTCATTACCATCTCAGTCAATAGGGCTTTCATGAGCTACACAAAGTCCGAAGAGAATGGAAGGGATTGTGTGTTTTTTAGTTTTTTTATTTTTAGTTTAATTGTTTTCTAAATAGCAGTTGCACATTTCAAATCTGCCTTGTTCGGACAAGCTTAAGACTGCTTTTCTTTAAGTATCTCACTTGCAGTTGAACATGCAGTCAAACACAGAAGCGATGAAATACGGAGGACAAGGTAACTTTAACAGTCTGTGTGCTCAGCCCTGTATTAGCCTTTGATCTTCATGCTCTTGTGTGCCACCGTAATTGTCATGGAATCACAAAATGACTTGTATTCGAAGGGACCTCGGAGTCCATTCATTTCCACCCCCTGCCATGGACAGGGCTGTCACCCAGCAGATGAGGCCACCCAGCTTGGCCTTGAGCGCCTCCAGGGATGGGGCACACACAGCTTCTCTGGGCAGCTGTGCCAGGGCCTCACTGCCCTCTCTGTGATTAAATTCCCCCTGAACTCTAACCTAAACCTCTCCTCTTTCAGTTTAAAGCCATTCCCCCTTTTTCTGTCACTATCAAGCTGTGTAAAACTTTGGTCTGTCTGCTATTGGTAAGCTCCTCTCAAGTACTGGAATGCTGCAGTGAGGTCTCACTGGAGCCTTCTCTTCTTCAGGCTGAACAATCCCAGCTCCCTCAACCTTTCTTCCTAGGAGAGTTGCTCCAGCCCTCTGATCACCTTCCTGGCTTTCCTCTGGACCCTCTCCAACAGCTCCACATCTTTCCTGTGCTGGGAGCCCCAGGCCTGGATATAGTACTCCAGATCAAGCCTGACAAAGGCAGAATGAGAAGCAGTCCTCTCCCTCTCCCTGCTGCCACCCTCTTCCAATACAGCCCAAGATACTGTTAGCCTTCCAGTCTGCAAAATATATGCACCACATATCTCTTTCAAACCAAAGCTGATGTGCTGTCGTTATAAGACCATCATCTCATTCGTGGAAAATAAAATACTGAATGTAGCAGATGACATCGGGGTTCATACAAATTGGCTGCAATGGTAATTCTGGAAATAGTGGGAATTAATATGATGATATTTTTGTTATTCTTAACTTAGGAATTCTTTGTTTTACCCATACTGGTACCAACAAAAGCATTGCTGAGCACAAAGTACCATGCTTTGTACTACAAAAATTAACTTTCTGTAGTAGGTACTTTTTTTTTTTTTTTTTTTTTTTTGTACAATCTGTCCTGTTGCTGTTGCTCAAGATACAGCACTGACTACAGGAAATCACAAAGTACTTTTAAATCAGGGTGATCTTTAAGAGCTTACATCAATTCCTGTTTCGGTAAGGTAATTCTAAAGTTAAAATAAGCTTCATCTGCCATATAGCTTTGCAGTTCAAAGAGATTGAAATATCTAACTTAAAACTAAAGTTTTGGAGAATGATCTGTATACTTAGGTGGGATTTCTGGCCTGTGATGCAAGTAGTTCAGTTTCACTGAGCTGGTAATTGCCTATGAATTCAGGATCTCTAGTGCCAGTAGCCTCATCCGATGTCCAGAGCTAGGGTTTTCACTGAAGATGAAGGGAATAATCATGTTTGTACACATCCAGCCGTGTGTAGTTTGGGACTAACATCAGGATTGTCCTTAATCCAAAATGAAATGCAGCACAGGGCAAGGCAGCGCTTGCTGCTCTGAGCAAAATATTGCTACTCAGTTCCACAAGCACATTAACTCTGGTCAGTGTAACAGATGGCATTTGTGAAAAAAATGGGACACTTACATCAGTTGTGGGTATAATCTTAGAAGTCTCTTTTTATCCTCACATTTGCAAGATCCTTTTGAGGAGTCTTGTTGGGAATCCATCAGTATAGAAAAATATGTAAGACTCCTGTAAAACAAACAAACCACCACCACCAACAACAACAACAAAATACTTTATATCCACGCCCGTGTTTCTTTAAAATACATTTTTTTTAAGGAGAAAAGAAAGAATATTTTCATTATCAGATGCTGTAGCAGATTTTAAAATTATGTTCTTTCACTGAGTCATCTGATTTAAGCATGATAATGTGTTGCAAGTCAGTACACAAATTACTGCTGATTTGTTCTACAGTAATTGAGGTATATTTTCTGCTGCCTACAGAGCAAATAGTTAGGAGGCAGTCCACTCCATGGAACTGGAGTGCATGAGTGAGAAACATCTACTTTCAGTCAATGGAGAAAATCAGTAAACTGAATAAGGGTAATTTTTTTTGAATTCTTGATTGAAAACAGTGCTCAGCAGAGGGTGTGCTGCAGTGGTAATCTTTTATTTCTGCCTGCCAGCCACTATAATGCCTTGCTTTTTAGAATTTAATTTGTATTAAGACATGTTTTTATCTAGACTTTTCATTGGTAGATGCAGTTGGTAGATACGCAAGTTTTTTTCTCCGATTTACACTGCTAAAATTATTTTTTAGCCATCCAAGTATGAAAATGGATGTGTCACAACATCCTCCACATGCCTGAAGTTGATTGAAGAATTGTCTTTTTGTGTGGATTCTTTGACAGTAAATAGTGGGCTCTAATAAATTAGACTTCTGCCCACCTGACAGAGCAGGAGCTGCAGAAGTCATTTAAAAGAGTAATCTTTGGGAAGAGAACACTGGGAGCAAAAAGGAAAACAAAAACAAAATCTGATAGATCTGCAAGGAAAGCGCATTGCTCAGAGCTGAAAATGTTCTCTTTTTATATTTCTTGGTGCTGTGATTTCACAAACTTCTGTGTGTGTTTGTTTCCTAAGTTAAGATCTCAGCTTCATTAATAATTGAGCATCTGCCATCTTTCTGCTGTGTTTTGGTAGACCAGACCTTACTCTCTGTGGTACGCGTGTAGCTGTTTGTTAGCAGTAACAGATGTCAGTAGGGGTTGCCTGGCTGCATGTACAAATGCAAAATATTGCAAATATTTTGCCTTAGAAATTCCCAAAATCCCAAAGATTTTCTGTGAGATCAAACTTTTTTTATTATATAAACCAGTTATGTCTTCAAGAATACATTGTTTGCTTTTCTAGCCGCAGTTATACATTTCTGTTTTACTATCTTTGGTTCAGAAAAAGGCAGCACTTTTATTTCTAAAAAATGTTAGTTTTGATTAGCTAAAATTGTGTTAGGGGATTCGGGCACTTCTCTTTATATGCTGAAAAACGTTTTTACTAACTTGATCAATGTGACCAAGACATAACATGTGTTGACATCAAAATCTTTTGTGTGTTAAGCATAGAAAGCAATGACAGTTGGAACGTAAGTGTAGTTATCTATACGGGAAATGGTGGCAGTATAATTAAATTTACGAAATGACTTTCCAGGGGCGTCAACCAAGATATTAAAACTAACAGCCGTGAACAGTTACTGAGTTCATTCTATTTATTTCTGAGTGGTTTAGAGAGGTGTAGGAACCTACTGTAGAGTTAGGTTATAAAATATGCACATGTGGTTTGCTTGTTTTCTTCAGTGGAAGCACTACCGAGCATACTGAAAAATCATTTGGAAGTGAGTGAAAGAAAGAAGTGCAAAAGACAAATCAGGCTTAGAGAATGTTTGCATGACCTGTCAGAAGGTCCACTGCAGGCTGGATGACCTCCAAATGGCATAGGTTCTAGTTGCCTGACATAGGTGGCCATTTGTGGGGTGACAACGGAGGGCTGAACATACAGAAACCTTTCTGTAACTCTGGAGTTGTATTATCCAGAATTGTGTGTGGGAAGTCCTCAGTTCTGAAATTGTTCCACACCTCAGACAGGTAGATCTCAAGTTTCTTACCCTTGTAAAAAAAAAAAAAATTAAAGCCCTTTTGCAACGTTAGATGGAAACTGAGGTAGGTAGATGAATTTTTCAGAAAGCCTTCTGCATTGTGTTGTCTTACATTCTCACATAGGCCAGGATATAAAAATCTGGATCTGAACTTTTTGGGAGTTCATTTAATCCAAATTCCTCATTGAAAATTTGTGTTATTTCGCCAGATGAATCAGGTTTTTTTGTGCAGCTTTCACCAGAAAAGGTTTCTCAGCTCTAGAATGGCAAAAGTGTAAGCTATTAGATTGTACCTTCTATCTGGAATGTGAAAGTCCATTCTTGTTAAGCTTGCTTTTCCTTACTTAGATGAGAAGCTGAAATCTTGCTATGTGGGCCTAATAGCCAAGATACTGATCGCCTACATCTAAAGCACACCTTCGCACCTTGTCTCTCTCAGCTTGTGTTGTAATGGTTTTTCTGTTTGTTTTGGCTTTTTTCATCTCACATTTCTCTCAGTACAAAATGATTTGCTTATTTTTCAAACTTTGGGGGCACAGAGAGATATTTCTCCACATAACCCTAGGCTTGGTCAACAATTTTAGGGAAGTGTTAATCCCTTGAATCAGTCATGCCTTCTGCTCTGCATTACCACATGCTCTGCAATAGGTGCTGAGAGCTGATAAGCATTACAGGATGTTTTGAAAGCCAAGAATATATGTCTGTGTCAGATCAAAGACAGAACTGAGTCCCAGGATTGGATATATCCTGCCAGTAGCTTAGTCTTATTTTGACCAGGGGCCTGTATGTGAAGCTGTAATAGTGGCTCCGGGATGTCCTTTTGACTAATAACAGATAATCTTTCTTACATCCTGGAGAATGAAGATTAATATACCTTTTAATTGTATTCAAACCAGTGCATTGTGAGCTTATTGCCTTAGAAGTGCCAAGGCATTTAGTCTAACAGGAAGAAAAATCTTTATTTCTTCCATTAATCCTGAAAAATACTTTTCTAACTGAAATAAAACATTAACAAAGGATATACCTAAATTTCAGTGCATTGATTTCATTTATTTCTCCTGGTTATTAATATTTTATTTATATTCTCCTGGTTATTGTCACTGGAAACAAAAGCCTGTCCTATCACTTTGGGGGGTGGGGGTAAAAAAGAAAGGAAAAGGAACCTCTTTGTTTTTGAAGCCTGGTAGTTTATAGTTGCAGCAGCATAGCTTTATGAAACAGGTTATGCATAACAATCCTGGCTGACAGATGGGCAAAGTCATTCTTAAAAAGAATGGCTGAATGGTGCTGTCTTGGCTGCATTTCCTCTGAAAGTAACATGCAGACTTTTTAAATACAAGTAGTGACTTCAACCTGAAATCTACTTATCTTCTAGGCAGATTCAACTTTGCTTACAGGCAGATTTTTGTTAGTACTTCCACAGTTCAGTAGTTATATTAACTATTCGTCACTGTGCAGTATCTTCTGTGCTAGCTTATCTTTCATTTACTTGTTGATCTATAGCCTGGATATCTGTAGATTATTGGGACATTTTTACGTACTGTAGAAAATACTTGCAATGTTATTAATCAATGAGAAAAAAAAAATGACCAAGTGAATAATGAATTCCATTTTAGCACCATTATTTTTCATTTTAAAAACAAAATGGGTTGCTCATGCATAGGTGAGCCCATTTATGATCTCAGTGTTTTTTGAAGGTGTTTATCAGTCTTGCAATAAAAGATATTTTATCGTCACCTGTACAGAAAACTGAGCAGAAGTCAAAGTAGTTCATTTCCAGGGAATGATTTCGCTTTCTCAGTCATTGCATCACCAACTTTTGATTTCAGTTTAAAAACCGTAATGCTCCAAAATCCTTAAGACAAATGAAATCTGAAATAACTAGATTTCTACTGATTGCAGCTGAAAAGCTTACGCTGTTTCAAAGTGCTGCTATAAAGTGTTAGCTTCCTCATCCTTTAGATTTTGGGTTATCAAGAGTGATTTTGAGGCTTTTAGTTAAATAGACCACATTTCCTCAAGTTTCCTCCTGCCTGTGTTTGCCAGTGCTTTACTGCAGTGGTCTTTAGAAGAAAACAAGGGATCCCACAAAGGGGACAGAACCCACAGGATGGGCATGCAGGAAATCTTAACAGATGAATTTTCTTGTCAATTCATCTTTCAGTAAAATAAAGGACAGTAGATTTTCCTTGCACTTTTGGCTATCCAAAGAGACTAGAGCATGTCTGCCTGGCATTTCCACAGGTTGATCACTTCGTTGTTCATAGATAGGAGGAAAGAAGCAGAGTCAGCAATGGTTGACATTTTTCTTTTTTTGTTTTCACTTCATTTTTTTTATTTTTACCTTCAGTCTTAGTCAAAAGTTATTAGCATCATTGTCATTAACATAATGAAGTCACTGCTCTACTGTATCTTGCAGAAATGTTCTCCTGAAAGGCAGCCCTTATCATCATCCAGTTTTATGTGCTCTTTGCCTTTAGAGGCATGTACCATTATGTGAAAAACTGTACACAAATGAAAATTTCTACCTTTTTCCATATCTATTTCTAGCCATACCTAGGTGTAGGGATCAGTGCACAGTCAGAGCTTGCATTAGTGTTCAGTAGTTCATCATGAACAACTGATGATCGTATTCATCCTTTTTTTTTTTTTTTTTTTTGTCTGAAGTACTGTTTTGTCCTTGGCTTTCCCACAAGAGCTCCAATTGATTGATCTAACACGGAATGGTATTACAGGTTCTTTTAATCAAGTCTTCAAGTGTCCTGTAATGCACCTCAAAAGCTTCTTCTAGCTCTGCCAGATGTCTGTGCCTGCCTAATCACCATTAATTTAAATCTCTTAGCATCATCACAAGGACTGGTAAGCTTTTAATATTCCACAGGAGATAGAAAGGCCACTGTTGTTTTATAAATGGTAACCACTGGTGACCAGTGCAATAACCCAGGTAATCTCTGTTAGAAACCTCTATTCACATTTTGAGTAAAAATTGTCATTGTACAGTATTGTTGTATTGAAATACAATTGTATTACACAGATGGGAAATACTGAATGTTAGGAGAAGAGGTTGCAGATTTAATCATCATTAATGTTACAATTTTGAAATGTGAAATTCTCTTACCTCAGAATACGTTCAGACCTGGATAGACTGGGCATCGCCATTTCCCGTTAGGAAGTGAATATTCCCTGATAACTTGTGAGAGTTACTGATGCCCACAGAAATCATTCCAGTTTGTGGGATCTGTATGAAAACAGCATTATCTTGTGTGTGTGCTGCAGGCAGGATTTACCACTGTGCCTATATGACCTCTGAACCTCAACTGTATTAAGTTCCCAAAGGTGCCTTTGAAAATCCAGATCCTAAGGCTAAAATTTTATTCTATATTTTTACATTTCAAGTTTGCGATATCAATAAAATGAGATTAGTCATGGTTTGGTAAAGTGTGGTAAAAGTAGGTTTCTCTGTAAGAAATAGATGCTGCTCTTCAGTGAGCTATGCAACGGATCATATGCAGATCATCTATCTGAAAGTTTTCTTTAAATGCTGAAAATTTATAGAGTAATTCAGATGTTTTTTTCTCTTTTCCCCATAATACTTACAGTGTAATGATTACTAAGTAAGTAAATACGTTAATGAAGGATTCACACAACCTGTACTCTTTAAGAAGTAACTGCTACTTAAGGAGCTGTTGATAGAACTGACATTACCTGCAAGCTTGTGTGTGTGTTTCATATGCGCAAATTTCAGAATAATGGCCTGAAACGTGTTTCTGACAGTCCATGAGGATTTCAAGCAACAGGCCTTATACTGACTGTAGTTGCTAGCTTTTAAACTGTACTGAGGAGAGCTGAAGGTACGTAGAATTCTCTTTTATGCTGTTTCTTACATGTAGTTCCTTCAGTCATAAAACAATTCAGAGAAAATGTGCTCTTTAAGAAGACACAAGTGAGAGTAAATAAGAAAATAATAGTTGTATTTATTATCTTAGCTTACAGGTCTACAGCTGTTAAAAATATAGTGACATGAGTTTAAAATAATGGTGAAGTGTAAGCTTAAATTGAAACAGAAACAAGTAAAACAAACTACTTTTTTAGGAAGAAAAAGAATGGCATTCTTTAATCTTATTTCGTCTGAAAACAACATATCTCCACATAGGTACATAAGTAAGTTTAATTTCATATATATCTCCAGTAATATGGCCCAGTTAAATGTGAATGTGTTTTATTTTATTTTGAAAGTATAAAAGTCCTTTTTAGATATCTATTGAACAAAATGCTCTGAAATCCTTCTTCCTATAAAATGGCTTAGAATCGTAGAATAGCTCAGGTTGGAAAAGACCTTAAAGATCATCAAGTCTAACCACAACCAAACCATACTACCCTAACAACTCACCTCTAAATCATATCCCTGAGCACCACATCCAAATGGATTTTAAACACATTCAGGGATGGTGAGTCAACCACCTTCCTGGGGAGTCTATCCACGTCCCTCTGTAGTGCCCTTCTCCCCACAGGCAGGTCAACACTCCCTCCCAACTTGGTGTCATCTGCAAACTTACTGAGGGTGCACTCAATCCCCGCATCAAGATCATTGATAAAGATGTGGAGTAGGGGTGGCCCCGCTCATGGCCAGCCACCAACTGGATTTAACTCCATTGACCACAACTCTTACAATCTCAGTGAGTCTCCTGACTGACCTTTAATTGATCCATGATGGCTCCCAAGATTATCCATTCCAAAGCCTCCCCAGGCACCAAGGTGAGGCTGATAGGTCTGTAGCTACCAGGATCACCTTTCCGGCCCTTTTTGAAGATGGGCATCACATTTGTTAGTTTCCAGTCTTCTGGGACATCCCCGGTTAGCCAGGACTGTTGAAGGATGATGGAGAATGGTTTGGCAACAACAACCGCCAACTCCCTCAGCACTCTAGGGTGCAATCCATCTGGCCTCATGGACTTGTGAGTGTCCAGCTTTCAGAGCAGTTCCAAAACCATCTCATCATCGAATATGCAGGGAAATGGATCATCTTCTGCTAGAGCACTTCCTTTTTTCTCATAACTCATTTTCTTACTGTTTTGTTTTTTTTTTTTTAATTATAAGCGTTTTCAGGTTAAATTATAAATATTAAACTTACTAGTGTATATTTGAATACTTTTACTGACAACACTGCTAGTTACCAATCTGTGACGGTAATCCTGGTAATTTGTTTTTTTGTTGTTGTTGTTGCTTTTCCTTTGGAGTGTTTACATGCCATTAGGCATGATGGATTGTAGTTTTGGGTTATTATTTTTAAATGTGGACCTTTGGAAAAGAGGATGAAATGCCAAGCTTCATAGTTTGCAGTCAAGAAATGTTGTTAATAGCATATAGATGTTGTACATCTGCAGCAGGTTCTGTACCATCATCAGTTTTCCTGTTATCTCCAGTGATTGGGCATGGAGGAGAATGCTGAGTGCCCAAGTCCAATGCTGTAAGATACAGAGAGTGGCGATACTGACTTTGCACTGTAGTCACTGCAAACCTCTCATTCCTTTTCATGGGCTAGGGTACACATAGCAGCTATGTGTGTGCCAGTTTCCCCTGTAAAAAAAATATGAAAATCAAGGTCTTGAGCAGAGAGCGAGAAATTTGCACAGAACAACCTGAGGGCATTAAACTATCTTGGTAATATTCAGGCACTAATCATGAATGCCTAACATTCATGTCCAGAGTGTCTGAGACCTTGACACAGGGCAAATATATGTGATTGACCTCCATTTTAATGAAGTATATGTCATGAAGAAGTCTTTTAAGGGTAGGTGCTACCACCACCTTGCCAGTGTTTCTCCTACATTTCTCACTTGTGTTGGACACAGAATTCCTTTTTTTTTTCCTATCCCTTATACTTCTACTCCAAGAGACTTTTTTGTTTGATGACTAGGAATACTCTGAATTTCATCTGTGTTATCTGGCATCAACCGATATGAAAACAGCCCACAGAGGTAAATTAAAGAAAACCTGGAGGAAAAATGACACTTCTAAAAATTACCAAATAAGTGGGTACAGGGCTAGCTAAACTGGAAGCAGGAATGTAGTATCTTAAAAAGTAAGAACTCATTTTAAAATGAGTTTTAAAAAACATGCATCATTAACTAACCAGTATCTTAACTCTCAGCACTCCATTAATTTTCAGTCCACCTTTCTATTTTGAATCTCCAAATTGAAGCTGAGATTGTGTGTACTGAAATGACAACGTGCACAGTTGAAGGTCAGCTGGGCCACCTCACCATTATCTTCTCTGCCTACTAGGATGTGCTGCCCCCTGGCTTCTCTGCATTGTTTCTTCTCCCCTAGTATTGCAGAGCAGATAACGAATGTGTTGGGGTTTTTTTGTCTGTCTCTACTTTTCATGCTTTGATTCATAGGATGGAGTATCTTCACAGAGCATGAAATGGATTCTTTTCAAATGAAATTAAGCTAAAAGACGTGCTTCAAAAGTTGGTCCAGGCTAGCTGGAAGTAAAACCCCTGTAGCACACACTGTGTAGGAGTCTTGGTCTCTATATCAACTGCTTTTCTTTGCCAGTCTTCACCCATTGCACTCTGCTGCTTGTCAGTATAGACATATCCTACCTGTGCCTATTGATTTCCCAGTCTCCAATACTTTGATCTATCTGGATGTGTTTACTAGGTAACAGCATCACAGGACATTTGATCTTAGATGTCATCTTGTCCAAACCTGCTCAGATGGGGCCACCTCGAGCAGGTTGCTATGTACTGCCACATAGATCCATCTCTCCTGTTAATGTCTGAAGTGCTGGATTCTTCTGCAGTTTGTGTCTTCTTGAGGCTTGTCTTCATGTACGCCAGAGTTGTAGTATGTGTTTCTATTCCAGAAGAGATTCCTTGATCCATCTTCCACATATTTCATGAGAGCTATCTACTTCCTCTCCTGACTCCTATCCTCAGTTTCCATGGCATATCATGGATATGCTCTTCCAGCAAATGCTTGGATACTGATGTGTTTCTGCCAAGTTTATAGAAGAAAGGGGGATGTTCAGAAGAGAAGAGAGAGGAAGGGGTGTTCAGAAAACTGCAGTATTTGAAGGTTTCTGCAGATTGAAGGCATCTGCATCTGTAGTTGCAGTTCTCAAGGAGTTCAGTTGAAAAGTGAGTTGTATGAAAATTGCACACATCTGCACAGACAGGTGAGGAAAATCTGGGTTTTTTTTAGGTCACAGCAGGGACAGAGCAGTTATGTGGCTGTTTTCTCCTGATCAAGCAGACCTACTTATAGTATAGGTCCTAGTCACTCTGTGTTGAACTGTACAGTGCCACGCAGTTCATGTTGCATATCCATGCAGCGGTTCACTAAAATGTTTCATATTCAGGTGGATTTATCTTTACACTTTTCTTAAATTCTTCAAATAACATGGAGTCACCCTCAGTGTCTGAAGCAAGGTGGGAAACAGATATTTATAAAGGGGTCTGCTACAGCCCATGAGAGTTCTCCCAGATACAAGGTGTTAAACTGCTTTTTGATCAGCTGCTTGTAGAAATGTACATTAAACTGTAAACCATGGTTCTTCATGTAACAAGCTAATGAGCCTATCAGTTGCAGTCTAATTGCCTCTACCTCACTCTAAATTCTGCTGCACTAAAAAAGTCAAAGTCACATTCTAATCTGGTTAATCACATTCAGCTTTGAAGAGCACATAGTGGTTGTGTGTTAATTCAACTTCTCTCCCTGGCAATTTGTTTGATTGCCTGTTACTTGCAATCTGCACTAACTGGATAAATGTATTCTGCATCCTGATGGGAAGTTATGACTTTCTGTTAAGGTATTTTAATGTGGATGTTTTGCTTAGAAATGGGAGTAAGTTCTTCTCACCTTTTCATTCCTAATTACTTTCAGTAGGAAGGATGAAAAGCAAGAGTGTTTTAACCCTTTGCAGAAGGTCATAAAGCAACAGAATAATAACAGTTTTTTAGATGGCAATTTAAAACCACCCTTTACTTCATGAAGGCTTCTTACTGGCTTATGAAGAAATAATTAAATATGATACCAAAGGAAGAAAAAAGAGAATAGTACATCCTTTTCTTCTTTCACTCCACCTCCAGCAATTTATATTATTTGTATTGTCAAAACATAGACTTGGAACAGATTCTGTCTATTAAACCATACTTTTTTCTCTTTTTTTTTTTTCATATAATTAACATGCGCAAGCACGCGCACACAGAAACATGTCTACATAGTGCTATGTAAGTCTTTCATAAAAAAGACTGAACGTGTGTCAAATTACCTTCCAGCTTCTCACATCATTTTTCTGAGCAAGACTGCAAGGCCACTGGATATGTCCTATAAGCGACAAACAATTGTTGCCAGCACATTTTTATTAACCCTGGATCTGGGTGATAATAAAGATATATTGTGATTTCACCTTTGAAATCCCCTGAATCTTAATAGGACTTTTTCTTGCTGTTCTGAATTTCAATGAGAAATACTCTGAACATCATGGCCATGTTAAAATTTGTGAAATCCTTTTAGATTACTTTTGACATTTTAAAAATAACCAAGTGTTTTTTATGGAAATATCTTTTCAAGTTAGCAGTACAGAGATTAACTTTTAGTATGAGAAACAGTCGTCACTTAGAAGAGGTTATACTTGGAAAATGTTAATGCAAAAATTATTTATAAACAAAATGTAAAGTTGTCTCTGAAATGTTTAGTTCAAATGCTGCCCAAGTGTGGATCAATTAATGATTCTTTACCAGATCAGCCTTTCTGAAAAGCAGATACAATCTGTGCTCTGAAAAAATATTGGGATTTAAGATCTGGAGACACAGAGTTTATTAATTCATAAAAAAGTCTAACTAGCAATGTCTGATTCCCAGCGGTCCACTCAGGCTGTGGAAGCCAGTGTCCTGCACTTCTTACGGAAGAAATAAGTTGTTTCAAGCAGTCTATGAGAGCAGTCCTTCCTTCTCTCCACAGAACAAAGAGAAAACCAAAAGAGTTTCTCCCCCCAGGAGTACTTCCCTCAGGTTCCAGGGTGCTCCTCTGGGCAATATTGGTTCTTTTGGATGGGAATAAATCTTTTCTTCTGATAGAACCAAAATTCTAAGATCATCTGTGAACAATGCCATTTTCCACTTGCTGTTATGGTATCTCAGTTCTGAAACTTTTATTTTATTCCTCTTCTGGAAAGGATTTTTTACTCATTATTTGCTACTTGTCATCAGATAGTGGGGCAGATGTATTTAGTCTTCCTTGTTTGGTTGGTCCTAACAGGCATTTTTTCTCTTCCTTTCTTAAAAACATGTCTTTTACACATTTCTGCATTTTCATCTTTATAGGGTCCAAACCACAGTGCCCATCCTGTAAAAGCATTGACTTGGGTTTGATGACTTCTGATGCTCATTTACTTTTTCTCCTTTTCCCATTATTAATTTCTTATGCTTCCAGAGTTGTTTGTTTCCCTTGCCCCACATTTCTGTTCAAAATCTGGCCTTTTCAGATGACCTCAGCTTCAAAAAATTGCAAAACTGGGTCTTCAGCATTTTATCAGTCAGAGCTTCTTTATTCCTTCAACTTCTTCTTTAAATGTTTTTGTTGCAAAACCATATTCCCCATCTTCTTATAGGGTTCAGTACTTCTCTTATTTTTACCAGCATAATTTTACTATTAGTCTTTCCTGCTTGATTTAACAGACAATATCAAAAATGCCAACTGCTTCACAGCTATTTATTGTCTGAAATAAAACTATTTTTGTTGTGGTGGTGTTGTTCTTGTTTTTTCACTGGTTTAATGCATTACTGGAGGACACAGAATCGAATGCCTTCATGTTTCCAGAAAATGTCAGTTCATACAGGGACTGCAGTTCCTCCATTCTTCCTCTAAAAATGCATTATTAGGTCAATTTACTTTGGTTATTGTATTCTGTTCCCTGATCACTTTAAGCCAAGCCATGTGGCCCAGATCTGTTCAGTGTTGAATTCTGGTTCCACAAAATCAATCACAAATGTGCTGACCCACGTGAAAGCCACTTGAAAGATTTTATTAGGCATTAAGAGTCCTGCCTTGCATTTTTTAAATCTTTAGCAAAGATTATAAAATGAACAGCTCCAAAAGGTTAGTGAATGAAAAAGCTAGAGTTTCAGAGGTAGAAAAAGACATAAAGGTCTTAAAGTAAGTGGAAAAGTTCAATGGGAAAAGTGTGATAGAAAATGTTCTAAAAGACTTAATAAAGAACAATCTCTGTCACTGCAAAGGAAATGGAAAGGAGCTGGAGAGTCAACCTCTGACGTACTCTAGTCAGATTATTAGTAGCACATTGAAGTGCTTTTTGGCGGCAGATGGTTTGCAAGGAGGATTGCTGTTTTGCTGGGAATGTGGGCAGCAGAATGAAAAATGGTATGAGATCAGTCCTGGCGTACCATGAGGGGGTAAAAACAATGATTAGTGTACAAGAAAGAAGTGAATTGACGAATTCCCAATGGTAAATGATCATTACATGGACCTGGAACTTGCAGAAGTTGTTGCAAACTGTGCCAGTGTATAAGCAGCTTTTGATTTTGTGTGGTGTGAAGTCAGACTGCAAGCAGAAACTGTTCTAATTACATTTGCTCTCCTGTGTTGTGTTTTGTTTAGGTTGACCTATTTGTCCCTACAAAAGTCACTGGCATAATTACTCAAGGAGCTAAAGATTTTGGTCACGTCCAGTTTGTGGGATCCTACAAGCTTGCCTACAGTAACGATGGGGAACACTGGATCATATACCAGGATGAAAAACAAAAGAAGGATAAGGTAAAACAAAGAGAAAACTGATATTTCAGTTGCACTTAGAGAAGACTATACCTGTAGTAATTCCAGTGCTGGTAGCCAGTAGCCTATTGTATGCTGCTTGTTTTATAGGGTTCCTATGCATAGGATCCCACGGATTAAAGTAAAGGTGAATAAAAAAGAGTAATATAAAACAATGACATTCACAGGGCAATAATATCATACCTATCCATGCAGTGCACCTGATTTAATGTTGTTAAATATGGGACATAAAACTTTACAGTTCTTCCTTTACTGGAATTATTTCTCCCTTTAACTCCAGAGGAGAAAGTGTATAAATAGCAGTTTATTTGTATATTTCGAAACAGTGTTTCAGTACATATTTTGTAAGTATTCACTATTTTCTGTAATTTTCTATAAAGCATGTCTTTAATTTACCTCATTACCTAGCCTTTTTTTTTTTTAATGGAAATTATTCACTCTAGGGTTTTGAATACCCAATAGAAAGATTATTTTTATTACACTGTTATGAGAACACAAAACATAAAAAGTTTCAGAACTTCCCTAGCAAATGTTTAATGTGAGGTGTAAAGAATGTGTAGATTTAATGATTGATTTACCTAGAAGCAGTTAGTTAACTTGTTATTTAGGGTACTATTCATGGTATATTTCCTTTATACTCCGTAACACATTTATACTGCAAAGACCTGAATACATATACATTGCTTAAGGGAAACATTAAGAATTCTGGCAAAATGTGAATTAGTTATTAAATATCTTAGTGGGATTATGTCTGATTGAATTGAAAGTTATATTATTGAAAATACCACATGGGGCTGATATGCTTGACGTGTATGTCCCAAAACTGGTGGTTTTAGCATCATGTATTCAGGGTAGTAAGTGTTACCACTTTCACAGTAAGGCCCCCCTACAGTGTCCAAGCCTGGGGCCCCCAGCACAGAAATGATACAGAGCTGCTGGAGCAGACCCAGAGAAGAGCCACACAGATGATGAACATGCTGGAGTGCTTCTTTTGTGAAGAAAGGTTGAGAGAGCTGGGATTGTTTACCCAGGAGAAGGTTGCAAGGAGTCCTCAGTGTGGCCTTCCAGCGCTTGAAGAGAGCTTATAGGCAGGAGGGGCCTGATTTTTTACAGAGTTTGATTGTGATAGAATAAGGGGGAATAGCTTAAAACTAGACCAGGAGAGGTTAAGGTTAGATATTTATTAGGAAGAAATTTTTTATTCAGAGGGTGGCAAGGCCCTGGCACAGCTGCCCAGAGAAGCTGTGGATGCCCCATCCCTGGAGGCATTCAGGGTCGGGTTGGTAGTTTTTAACTGTTGGTTTTAACTGTATCTAGTGGCTGGCAACCCTGTGCACAGCAGGCAATTGGAACCAGATTATCTTGAAGGTCTGTTCCAATCTAAACCATTCTGTGAGTCTGATTCTGTGAAATGAACACTCATTTAATAGTGGAAGGTATCCTACATCATTGGATTAAATATGTGCGTAACTGCATATCTATGCATAGAAATGCTATATTTGTAAGAAGATTATTATCAAAAGATGGCCCTGTCAACTCAAATTGCCAAGTCGCATTTCACTGTTGTTCAATCCTGCAAAGGGATTTTTCCCCATCAAATTCTACAGGTTTTTAAAGTGGGAAAACTGTTATTTTAGCCATCCACCTGAGAGGGTCCTGACACCTATGATTATGGAAGTGTCTAGTATAATTGGTTGTCATATAAAAATTGGAAAGAAACAACTCACATTTTGAAGACGTACTGTAAATACATTCAACATAAATGACAGATAGGCACTTCAGCACTTCATACACATCCCATTTTAAATCCTTGGCATTTAAAAGTGGAAGAATCTACTGTGAAAGAAATGTCTTCCCCAAGCCAAACTTCAGATTGCATGATGCAAACCGTTGCATTCATTTTATTGAAAAAGAAAACACACATTCCAGTCTCCAGAGAGAAACACAGGAACGATCACAAGGAAATCTAGACAAAAATGCAGTCTCACTTAACAGTGCTGCTCCATACTACACTAGTTTATAACATTTGCCAAGGCAATTAAATTCTTTTCACTTTCATCATGAGGTGGATTGCTAATTGCTATTTGCATAGTCCTCTAGGAACAATGGAAAACTCTTAATCATTGTCTTATTAAAACATCTCCCACGCCATTCTAATTTACATCCCAAAGAATAAAATAGATGCATCTTATTCTTTAACAAATCAAGAGCAAGTAAAGGCAGAATGTGATGAAGTGTACTTAGCTCAAAATTAGAAATTATATCTCCTGAATTTGAATTTGTACAAAATAAACAAGATCAGTAGGCAAGAGTCTAGACTTCAGTCTTTTGATCCACAAACAGTAAACAAAAGCATTTTCACTATGTTAAATTTCTTCTAGATAGATAGAAAATGTTAACCAGAGTCTGACATTCGAAAAATGCTAGCTGTCAGTCAGTGAGTTTGACATAACATCATGGCAGGTAGGACTGGAAAAGATCTCAACTGATTACACGGTACCTCTTGACCTGTGAAGAGACTCCTCTCCTACTCATCCCTTTGAGGTCTTCTGATCAGAAAATGGGATTCAGCAAACCCAGAGGCTCTGATTGCCATCTTAAGAGTAGATGCAAATAGTTCTTTGTTATTTGAATGAGGTTAACAACAGCTAGTTTAAAAAGTCAAAGCAGTAATTAAATTCATTTACCTGTCCTTCACCTTATCAAAGATACAATGCTTATACTGTAAACCGTTCTTCTAATATGTTAATAGAAGTAGCCGGTGATAAAAATTTTGCAGTATAAGCAGTCTACCCCAAGGCTTAAATATCCATAAAGATAGGAAGGTTGTTTTTTCTTCTTACTGCAGTAATACTGTGTTGTCCCCAGTCTGTATTTCTTGATGCATGCCAACAATTCTTCTTAGTTTATTCTGGGGAAAAATAATCTTCATTCTTTCAGTCTTTTGGTCTTTCCTCATACAGTCTGTTTTCTCAGTATCAGATCATTCTTTTGGATCCTGCTTGGACCACCTCTTCCAGAAGCTGGTTTCCCAAATTTGTAGTGTTTCAGCTGATATTCACTAATATTGAGCAGAAATATCATGTAATATGTTTTACAGGAGATAGTCTTGTTATAATCCCCATACACTTTTTTCCTTTTCTTGGAACAGAGTGTTGTTATTCCCTCAGATATATTTACAATCCATGCTAATTTGTGTAGTCTTTAGCCCAGAACTACTGCCAGCTCTGTCATTCCCCATGTTGTACTTCTGACATTGGTTATGAATTCCTAAGGTTTGGCTTTGTACATACCATTGTTAAATGCATGGATCCTATATGCATTTCTCCAATTTGTCAAGACCATTCTAAATTTTGATTCTGCTTTCCAAGATGGGAAAATCTTCTGCATTTTTAACAAGCTAATAGATTTCTGTCATCCATTTCATTTTTGAGAGCATATAAATTGTCTCAAGGCATGGAACATCACTCAGTAAAAAACTTCTAGTTACGTATACAGCCCTTTGTCATCACTCCAGCCCAGGATGCCTTGGTGCAGTGTGCTCTCATAGGGTTTGCCCACAGGCTGTGTACAACTGGGTATTCTCTGACCCACTCCTTTGTCTATAATTTGCAGCAGAGTGGCACAAAAATGCAAATGAAAAATGAAAATGACCAAATAAAAAGCAATTCCACAGAGAGCAGAAGAGAAGCAGCATCATTTGTCCTACCTAATAGTTGTATCACTGCACAAAAGCCACAACAATTTCCTTTGCTCATGTAAAGATTTGAGGTTTGGCTCAAAATGGAAGAACATTTTAGAACATACTGTGTTTGCACAGCAAAGTGAAACTCTCTTCAAAAGGTTTCCTGTCCCCTGAAGATACAGAAATGAGATAAAAGGTAAACACTAGCAACTATCAACAGCAGCAAGCATAAATTATTCATAATTTACCCCAATTCATTCTATTTATTGCGTGAAATGTTTTTTTAAGAGAAGAACAGAATAAATAGATTTCTGATTACCTCCACAAGTAATCTACCCATCCTGGTAATCTTTATCCAGTAATTTAAGGGAAAGTTCCAAAAACTCTAAGGGAAAGGAAGAGAGTATAAAAGAAAAATAACTTGTTTTAAAGTCCTAACAAGTGCATCATTTTACAATGACGAAGCATCTCAAGTGCAGAAATTACGGATTTATTTCTACTATAGTGAGGATTTGTGGATGAATATTGTGACTTTAAAAAACATAGAAATAGGAAGTGAGAGGTTAATTTTAAACTACCCACTGTTGGGCAGTTTACAGGATGAATCCTAACATATCGGTTGGTCTTAATGAATTCCTGAAACTATTCACTTCTCCCTTTTTCCATATAATGTGTGAAATTATCTTACAGAGAGGAAAAAAAACCAAAACACTAATATCTTGTGTTCACAAGTGCACTATCTGCACCCTGTATCTTTGATAAAGATGCGACAAATAAAGTAGTTGTTTCAAACAGAAGAAAATGTAGTGTTCAGTTTTCTTTGCACAGTTCCTACTGGAAATGATGTTCCAAGAGCAGGCGCCTGCAGCTCCTGATTGGCTTTTGCTTTTTCAACTACTTTCATCTGAGTTCACAGCTATGCTAAGCCTCTATGAAGGCAGAGCAAAAGGTACTGGGAAAAAAAAGGAGGAAAAAAAAAAATGTATCTTCAAGTAACGATGCTTTTCTCATTCATTTTAAATAGTTTGAATCAGATTCATGAAAAATAAGGATACTTTTCCTGTTCTTTTCAAGAAAGATTTACATTGCTGGTTGTCAAGTAGGAAGAAACTACATTTTAAAAAAGGACCAGAGCCAATAGCTATCTTGTTTTTCTCAACTAGAGGTCAGTAGCTCACTATGCCTCCAATGCTAAGGAGATCTAAACCAAATTTGACCTTTTTTTAAGCGCATTCCAAATGTGATTTATAAATTACATGGCATGCTGTAGGTAATTCAAGGCCAACTGTGGTGTCAAATGGCATTTTACAGGCTGATTTCTGAAATGAAGGAACATAAGAAAGTAACCTAAGGAAGTCTAGCAAGCTGCACATTGTCAGTTATTATTAGCTAAGAGACATGGAATTAACTGCAGGTAGACAGTGTCTCCTGTGCAAATGGCCACTGGATTTCTGGACAAATTGAAGAATTAGTTATAAGCTATGTGTTTTGTATATCTAGTTAATTGCCATAGCAACAGAAGGCAGAAACATACGTTTAAGTGAAAAGTTAGATTGTCAGGTGGAAAATCTTTCCACTAGACATTGCTAATGTCTTATCTTTCTGATGTTTAATTATAATAATACCTGACTTAGATCCAGTTCGTACGTACAGACCACATCACTGTCATAGTTAAACATAATTTTTTATATTACTGTTTAAGTCATTGCTGCAATAGGGAAATCACAAAATACTAATAGAGACTTTATGTCCATCTGAAGGATGCTGAAGATACTGGGAGTAATAGTAGGAGGCAGTGCTTTTCTTGATTCCAGATGGTGACTGGGACCTGGGTAGAAGGAGGGGAATTTATCAGTTAAATGGATGTTTGCATGGATGGTGTCACACACAAGTTTTGGAGTTCTGTGATCTTGGATGCATACTTCAAGGTCAGTAGCCTAGATGAAGTGCCTCTACACCCGAGCATGGAGTCTGGGAAATAAGCAGAAGATGGAAGCCATGGTACAATTAGGAAACTATGACTTAATTCATATCACAGAAACATGGTGGGATGAATCATACAACTGGAATTCTACAATCAAATGCTAAAAGCTTTTTAGAAGGGATAGGCAGTGCAGGAGGGACATTGCCCTCTAAGTTAAGAAGTGGATAGACTGTGAAGAATTGCCTCTGACAAACATCCATGGTCATATGGATTGAAATTAGGAACTATGACAGGCTGTCTGATCAAGAGCAGCCTATTGTTGAGGCCTTCTTGCTTCAGTTCCAAGATGTATCGTGTTATGGGCTTTCATTCTTGTGGGGGATTTCTAACACCTGGATATCTGCTTGGAAGGCAACATGGCAGGCTGGAAATAATCCAGGAGTCTCCTGGAGTCTGCTGAGGATGACTTCCTGGTCCAAGTATTGGCCAAAACAACCAAAAGTGAAGCTTTACTGGACCCGGTGCTCATCAAGGCAGTCTGGGCTGTAACAACCATGCTCTGGTTGAGTTTGCGATCTCAAGTAATATGGACCTGGAAAAAAGCAAAGTCGGGACACTGAACTTCAGGCTATGTAAGGAGTTATTGGATAAGATCTCTTGGGAAACTGTCATTAGGAACAAAGGACCAGAACAGAGCTGGCAGCTCTTCAAGGACACTTGAAGAGTGTCCTTGAGAGCACAAGGGCTCTCCATCCCCCAGCATAAGAAATCAAGTAGAAGAGGTAGGAAACCAACATGGCTGAGCAAGGACTTGCTAGTCAGATTGAGGGATAAGACAGAAATGTCCAGGCAGCAGAAGCAGGGAAGTGTGGCCTGGGAAGAATAGAGGAATGCCACCTGGACAGACAGGGATTGGATCAGAAATGGCAAGGCACAGAACTCTGTGAGAGATGTGAAAAATAACAAAAAGGAATTCTACTGGTACGTTGCCCAGAAAGGAAAGGTGAAGAAGAGTGTACTCACATGATAAATATGAAGGGAGAAGTGGCGACAATGGACTTGGAGAAGGTTCAAGTACTCAGGTTGTTTGCCTGAGTCTTCACTGACAATCAGGCTTCTCATGTCTCTCACTTCTCAAAACCTCCAGGTGGGCTTTAGGGGAGCAAAATCCCTCCAATTGTAAGCAAATAACACATTCAAGAGCATCTGGTAAGACTGATTATATACAGGTCTGTGGGGCCAGATGTCATGCATCCCAGTGTCTTGAAGGAACTGACTGATATAGCTGGTGATCCACATTCCAAAAAGCTGTGGCTGTCTACTGTTACTCCTCGGTAACTGGAGGAGAAGCATCACTCCCATTTTTAAGAAAGGGAGAAAGGAAGAACTGGGGAACTGTAAGCCAGTGAGTCTCACCTCTGTGCCTGGGAAAATCATGGAATGGATCCTCCTGGCAGTTCTGTTAAGGCACATGCAAGACAAGGAGGTGATCTGTGATAACCAGTATGGCTTCTCCAAGGGCAGATTGTGCCTGACCAATCTAGTGGCCTTCTATGATGGAGTGATTGCGTCAGTAGAAAAAGGAAAGGCAAATGATGTCATCTGACAGAAGTTCTTCAAGACCTTTGATATGCTTTCATATCATATTCTTATAACTAAATTAGAAAGATATGAACTTGAAGAGTGGATTATTCAGTGGATAAGGAATTGGTTGGATAACTGCAGCCAGAAAATTGTGGTTAGTGGTTGTGTCCAAATGGAGGCCGGTGACAAGCGGTATCCATCAGAGGTTCATCTTGGGACTGGTGCTGTTCAGAATCTTTATCAGTGACCTGGATAGTGGGGTTGAGTGTACCCTCAGCAAGCCTGCTGATGACATTGAGCTGAATGATGGATATAATGGAAGGAATGCAACTCAAAGAGACCAGGACAAGCTTGAAAAGTGGGCCAGCAAGAACCTAATAATATCAGCAAGGCCAAGTGCAAGGCTTAGGGCAATCCCAGTGTACTAACTGGGAGAAGCACTCCAGACCTGTGGAGAAGGACTTGAGTGTTTTGGTGGATAGAAGTTTGATGTGATCCAGTAGTCTGCACCTGCAGCCAAGAATGCCAACTGTATCCTGGGCTGCATCAAAAGAGGGGTGGCAGCAGGATGAGGGCTGAGATTGTCCCCCCTGTACTCTGTCCTTGTGAGGTCCCACCTGGAGCACTGCATCCAGGCCTGGGGCCCCCAGCACAAAAAAGGTGTGGAGCTGTTGGAGTGGATTCCAGAAGAAACCATAAAGATGATCAGAGAGCTGGAATGCCTCACCTAGGAAGAAAGATTGAGGGAGTTGAGTTTGTTCAGTCTGGAGAAGAGAAGGCTCCAGAGAGACCTCATTACAGCCTCACCGTATTTAAAGGGAGCTTATAAACAGGAGAGAGACTGACTTTTTACATGGGCTGATAGTGATAGGACAAGGGGAAATGGTTTTAGACTAAAGGAGGAGATGGAGAATGAGATGTTCAGAGTAAATTCTTCCCGCAGAGGGTGGTGAGGCACTGGCACAGGCTGCCCAGAGTTGTGAATGCTCCATCCCTGCAGGTGTTCAAGGCCAGGTTGGATGGGGCCCTGGGCAGCCTCATCTAGTGGGTGGCCTCCCTGCCCACAGCAGTGGGTTTTCAAGTAGATGATCCTTAAAGTCCCCTGCAATACAACCTTTCTATAATTCTAAAATAATATGATGATTATTGTTTAGTATTCCTGTTTAAAATATCTTAACCTTATACTAACATTTTTAAAATTTCACTGTAAAAGGTTTCTATTTTACTTGAAATTTTTCATCAGGCAGTTAGAGTTCATTGGTCTCTGTCTGATACCATGTAAAAGGAGAGTAGAAATTTTATTTACAACATAGGATCTGCACTTCATTTTTTTTCTGTGTGGTGTGGATAGTGTGTTGTGCTTTCCTGCTATTTTGCCTGAAGGAACTTGACTGATGATAAGGTTTGCACAAGCCAAAACAGCCCTGTTGAGTATAAACAACATATATCAATATATTGACCCTGTGTAACATCAGGGCAAAGTTTCAACACTGTGTCTTGCCTCCCAGGGTCCCATTGCTTGTTTGTCTAACTTTTTCAAGCCCTCAACCTAGGTTCTTCACTGATTTAAATTACAGGTGGTTCCTATTGCCCTCAGCTGAGCTAAAGTGAATTTCTGTAAACATTTCTGAAGGGCAGTTGTTCTTCAGAATATTTCTTTTCTTGCTTGGCTTTGAACTTTCTGTCATAAACCACTTACAAACTATGTGCAGTGGAGTAAAATCCCATTTCAGGGACATGAGGAGATATATCAAGTAGAAAAAATAGCAAGAATATGCTAATGCACTTTACAAATTTAGAAGCTTTACGTGTCTGGTATCTATTCAGAACTTGAGGAAATAATAAATATCACACTATGTATCATTTTATTCATAGAAACATAGAGTCACAGAATTGTTTGAGTTGGAAGAGACCCTTAAACGCCATCTTTTTCAACTCCCATGCAGTGAACAGGGACACCATCCACTAGATCATGCCACCCAGGGCCCTATCCAGCCTGACCTTGAATGTCTCCAGGGACAGTACATCCACCATCTCTCTGGGCTACCTGTGCCAGTGCCTCACCATCCTTATTGTAAAAAACGTCTTCTTTATATCCACTCTTAATATTCCCTCTTTTAGTTTGAAACCATTTTGCCTTGTCCTGTCACAATTCTTGATTTCTGTCCCCTTCTTTCTTACAAACCCTTCAAATACTGAAAGGTCTCTGTAAGGTCTTCCTGGAACATTCCCAACTCTCTCACCCTGTCCTCAAAGGGCAGATGTTCCATCCCTTGGATTATTTTGGGGACCTGTGTCTGGACAAAGTCCAACAGGTCAGTCTCCTGTACTGAGGACTTCACATCTGGATGCAGCTCCAGGTGAGGTCTCACCAGTGGTGAGTAGGAGGAACAGGGTCTGATCTGCTGATCATGCTTCTTTTGATACAGCCCAGATATGGTTGGCTTTCTGGGCTGTGATGGCATACTGCTGGCTCATGACCAGCTTGCAATCCACCCATACCCCCACATCCTTTTCAGCAGCACTATGCTCTATCTTTACATTGCCCAGCTTGTACTGATAGTGGGGGTTGCCACATCCCAAGTACAAGACTTTGCACTTGTCTTTGTTGAACCTCATGAGGTTCATGGGGGCCCACTGCTCAGCCTGTCTAGGTTTCTCTGGATGGCATCCTGTCCCCTGGGTGTGTTGACCATACCACACAGCATGGTGTCATCCACAAGTTTGCTGACAGTGCACTCAAACACACTGTCAGTGTCATTGATGAAGATATTAAAATGTATTAGTCCCAGCACTGACCCCTGAGGCACACTGTTTGTCACTGATCTCCAACTGGACGTCGAAACATTGACCACCATCATAAAAAGCCACTAGGTTGGTCAGGCAGGAATTGCCCCTTGTGAAGCTATGCTGGTTGTTTGGGATCACCTCCTTGTCTTCCATAGCCCTTAGCGTAGCTTTCAGCAGGATCTGCTCCATCATCTTCCTCAGCACAAAGGTGAGGCTGGCAAAGAGACTTTCTGAATACCAACTGAAAAGGAAGAGTGTCTTTTTCTTTACATCACTACATGAGCACAGGTGCATGAACATGTCTGTTTGAACACATATCCATTTATATTTAAAAAGCCTGCCCAGTCTTTTATAGTGAAAAGCGTCTCCCAGTTGTGAATTGTTCTAAAGTACAACAAAATGCCTATAAACAGCAGCACTCTTTCTGCTAAGAAATCAGAACGTCTTTCACCATCTTTGACCTAATGTCATTCACTTGTAGCTTTGCAGCTTTTCATGGTGAAAAGTAATACTCCACCAAGCAAGAACAAAAATTTTCAACACAAGTAAATAGATTGTTCAGATCTGCAAATTTCACTCCTGCTTGAACAAGTATTTTTCAATGAATGACAGTAAAGAAATAATATGTTTCTGAAAGAAGGGAATATAACTATCAAAAATATTTTTCATTCAGCTGTCTTTTATACTTGAAATGAATAGTTCCTCTTTATTTGTCATACTTATGAGATTTAATGCACTGAAGCGGACTCCAAGTGGAAGCTAGATCTAATTACTTTTTTCAAATAGTCAGCCTTTAATGTGATATCCAGGACATTCAGAAATACTATTTCTCCAAAAGAGTGGTCAGGCACTGGAATGGGCTACCCAGAGAGGTGGAGTCACTGACTCTGGAGGTATTCAAGGAACGTTTAGATGCTGTGTTGAGGGACATGGTTTAGTGAAAACTATTGGTGATGGGTAGATCATTATACTGGAAGATCTTGTCTTTTCCAACCTTGGTGATCTAGTGATTCTATGATTTTATGAGCAGGATTAACTGCTCCAAAAACCTGTGTAAAATACTCTGGACAAAAAATATGATTAACGTTCAACAGACAGTATAGTGACTTTATCATCTGAGATTTGGATGTTAAAGTCTCAGCTCTTTGCTGTTATCCCAAATAGCAGGACCAAGAATACTATGGCCACCACAGACTTTCCATGCAATTTTGGTTTCTGTAAGACACAAGATCCAGAAATATTCTCTACAGAGAATCAGGCTCCCTGACTTTTCATATATCTGAGGTATCCACTAACACAATGCAACAAACAATTCTACCTTCTGCCCCCATCTGTTAATTAGTCCTGTAGATGTGCCCTGAAACCTGCTTTTAAGCTCTGCATTTACAGCAAGCATTGGTTATAATAAATTCAATTTTCCCAAGCTATTCTTCCTTAGATAGTGATTCTAAATTATCTTGTCATAGAACATACAACAGTTCTCTTTTTAGAATATGAATCAATTTACATTGTCATAATTTAGATATGTTGCTTAGGGCATTAAACACTTAGTGCTAATGAAAAGTCTCAGTGAGTATTTAAAGGCAAGACAACCAAATAGCTTGTTTGACACAGCTATAAGCAAGACTTGTTTATATTTCAGAAATCTTTTTTTGCAGAGAATATCGTTATGTATGTATTTTCTACAGTTGTGTTCTTTTTTCGCAAACTGGTCATAAATTACCATACATAAAGGCACACTATCATATGTTTTCTACTCTTTTTGTTTTAAAAGCAGCTGTAAAATACTGAGATACAGAGGATCTACTCATGTATGTGGGGAATATGTACGTGTAAACTTGCTGAAGCTTCTGAATAAAAGTTTTAGTAACTTACACCTTCTAAGTATGCAACTTGACATAAACAGATATTCCCAATATAAAAATAAAAACTAGGAGCTTTGATCCACTTTTATGTACACAGGTACCTGGTGACTTAGGAGCTGCCCTGTTGTGTAAAACCGAAGACCTGCCCATATTAGGGAGCAAGCATCCTCCAGCAGATGTCTGGTGGAGAAAAAAATCAAAGGGCCTTCCCTGCTGCATCTTCCCTGTTTCCTCCACTCTTCTACCTTCATGTTCTATAGTCCTTGGCTGATCCTACCCCTAACACTTTATCTCACTTCACTAATACCTAAATATTGTGAGAAAGAGTACCACCGTTTAATTCCACGGTGTGTGAAGCGGCATGGCCATTAGGTGGCTCATTCATTTCATTCTACAGGGACAATGCAGTGTTGTCTGTGATTGATCTCCATGCCATTTATGATGTTATAGACATCTGTCATACCTCCTCCTTTCTTCCAAGTTTCTTACTCCATTAGTGAGCTTAAGCTGACGTAAAATGAGGAATGAAAATTTCTGTAGTAAATTATCTATCTTTGGAGGTTTTCAAGAGCACAATGGGACATGGTTTAATGGGCATGGTGGCAATGTGTTGATGGTTAAATTTAATGAGCTTGGTGATCTTTTCCAACCTGAATGATTCTATGATTCTAAATTTGCCCCTGGTCTACAGTAACACATCCAGTATATTTGCTTGTGGAATGTTACATTTCACGCTGGTCACATTTGGGGATGTTCGCAAAGCTGCCCTCGCTATTTGATAAATCCGTTTCCCTAAAATCCTTGTTCTGATCTAGCAGTTTTAATTTCCTGAGACTGTCTCTTGAATTTTGAAGGGTGGTAAATTTTACGTTTGTATAAATTAGTATCTGAAAGAGATGATTTCAATTTCAGGTAATAATGACATTGTGTGTGAGTTTACATACACTTTTTCAGCCCTGAGAAAAAATCTATAATCCAACTCTTTCATCTGTATTTGTTGCTTAGTTTACATCAGATACTTTCACTTTGCACAGATGCACATGGGTATGGGTAGTGAGTAGATGGGTTCTTCTGGTAAACAAAGACTTCTTTTGTTCTAAGTTTTAGTCAAAATGCTATTACTGAGATGTCTTCCACAGGAAGAATGAAATAGAGAATAAATGAATTTTCCAGTAGCTCTGCAGCAAGAATTGTTTGTGGCTCTGCATTGCTTATCATCTGAACTGGTAAAAAATACCAACAGATAAATTGCATGCATGTGCAAGAAATCAAAGGGATGAATCTTTTAAGCTTTCTTCACTGCAGATTGTACCTTGCTAATTTTAATGAGTTTGTTTCCTTTTATTGCGCGCTGTTTTGATACAAATGATACTCAAATTCAGATGAAATCTTAGCCAAGCTGTAGCTAATTTATGTAATCAAGACCAGACTATACTTGGACAACAAACAACTTCTCCTGACAGAAATGCTTCTTTTTTTTTTTTTCCTTAGAGTCACAGAACTGTGTTTCTGTGGCCAGTCTGTCTGCAGTTTTATCTGTTTATCTTAACTGCTGGGAGCTTGAATGCTCCCATCTCTGTATGCTGAGGTTCCAGGCAAGGAGGGAAATATATCACTTGTGAAAGAGCATCATTTGTGGAGCGTATATGTTTTCTTGAAAATGCCAAACTGATAGCACTTGAGAGAAGGTTAAGGACTAAAATAGTAGTTTAGTCTCTTCTGAATTCAACCTCTGACATTTCTCCTAAGAACTTCAAAGAAGTTTTTCATTCTGCACTAATTCCGTCTCATAAGCACTTGTTCTGGAGGTTCATACTCCTTTTGTGCTTGATGCAAATGGAAATCACTCATTTGAAGTCAAAATGACATCAAATACTGGTTTTGTAAATGAAAAGACATTTGAAGACATTGAAGATTACCCATATAAACTGAAAAGATCTCAGAAGGGTAATCTGACCATTTTGCTGAAAAAGAAATGCTATGTCCCGTGAATCATGACTCCCAGGAGAAAAAAATCAGCATTGCTCTAACACAGAACAGAGTTTTGGAATTCACTGATACTGGACTTAGTCATTGGACTAACACATATCATTGGAAGTAATGTCTTTTCGTGCATTAGGCTGTGTTAAGATATTTTTAATTGAATCACAAACTGCTTACCAGTGCTATTAATGCTCATGGTAACATTTTGCAACAGAATATGATAGTGTCCTTTATAGTCACTAACTTTGTCACAGCTTATGCAATGGCATCCAAGCTGCATTGGTGAGTAAGTATCCTTCTAATGCTACTTCATCCAAAACAGTAACAAAATCTCCCAGGATTAACTTGGCATGTTACAAATGCCAAGTAAAAAGGCAGTTAACTTTTAAAATGTTAATAGTGATTTGAACTGTGGGCTGAATCTGCACCGTGGAATCCTCAGGTCTTAGCCAGGCATGCAGGTCCAGAACCCACACAGACCCTGAGTCACATGTGTAGGGTCCTTTCTCTGGCTCCACAGATTTCAGGGTTTTTCTGTCTCCTTTGGCTGTGTGGAGTTTCAGGCTCTTCACTCACTTCATCACTTTCTTTTGGATCCCACTGATGTCAGTTCTTGATGTTACTTTTCAGTTTCAGGTATCTGATATTTTTATAAGATATTGCTCCCTTCTGTCTGTGAAGTAACACTGTGTAGACCTTCATTAAGGAGGAATGCCATTTTGCCCTGTGATTGGGCCAGTGTTTGTCAGATGTCTTATAAAACCCTAGTCCAAGGAGTGCCTTGATATGTAAAACTGTGTGTGTAGAACAGTCCTCCTTCAACCCAGCAGATGTCAGGCACAAAGGAATACCTCTCTTAGCGCTTTCCTGACTCAGTCATTGCTCAGTGCTCATGCTTGGCTGTCCATGCACCAACCTTCTTGCTGCTTGCCTTCCAGGTTTTCCAGGGAAATTTTGACAATGACACACACCGGAAGAACGTCATTGACCCTCCGATCTACGCCCGGCACATCCGCATCATCCCGTGGTCATGGTACGGCCGGATCACCCTGCGGTCAGAGCTGTTGGGCTGCACGGAGGAGGACTGAGGTGGGGTTCCGCTGGGCATCGCAGCCCTCGGTACACCTACCAGTCCCTTTGTAGAAGAAACTGTGCAAAGCCTGTAGGAAGCTGAGTGGGTTTTTCATGACCAAGTGCTCATTTTATGGTAGGCCGCTAACTGTCTTTCGCAAGGAGGTCTAAGCCTGCCCGTTAAATGATCCAATCCGATTTTGTCCTTGAAATATGTTAGTGTTGTCCCTTTGCTGTGGCATTATCTTTCTAGCTCTCCTTTAATTTGTTCACACTAGTTGAAATGTGTTAGGGAAAAACAGCAGCATCCTTTTTACAAGGGAAGAGAAAGAGCACGACAAAGCTCATTTGCAGCTTCAGTAACATTAGGCTGACGAGTTCTTCATAAATCATACTGTCATCTTACTTGCAAAAAGTGATACTGCAGCTTTTAGCAATAAGTTTACTTGGGGATGACTCCATTATAGTAATTGTGCCTATCAAACACTGTCAGTATTTATGACATATATTTTGGAAAATACTTTGTGGTACCGTAAAATACAGTACCTGTGATATTACAAGCTACCTTTCATTATTCTTATCTAAACAGCAGAGTCCATTCACCTAAAGGATTTTCCTAGCTAGCCCCATTTTCCTTCTCAGTTTTGCATGTTACAGACATAACCCTCATCCTTTCTGTTCAGTATCACTATTAATGTTGCTTTCTTTGAAAGACCTATTTGTATATGGAACAAAATTTGCTGTCAGTACATTATGAAGTTAATGAATTTGCCAAAGTATATTAATTCTGCTTGAATGGTGTTTTTGCAAGGAGGCTGAGGTGAGGCAGGGGGGTACTTGTGGTTCCTTGTCCTCAGTACATGCAAAGGTAAAGGTACAGTGTACAGCATAAACCCTGAACATATTGCATGACCTACCCAGGAGTGAAAAGCCCTAGATGGAGCTGCCCACCTGACTTCTTCCTTCAGAAACCTCCTGAATTTCTTTAAGGAGACATGTGGTATGAAGGAATTAGGTGCCATGAAGGACACGGAAGGAATGACCTCCTTGCTGCTGGGAAGTCCTCTTGATAGGCTTTTCTAATGGCACCAGTCATGTTCTTTCTCCCAAGCATGGAGGCAAGAGGTTTTGCAGGAGCTCACCAGACTTGGGCACTTGGTTCCCTCTGCTTGCAGCTGTGTCTTTGCTGAGCATGCCACTGAGCCACAAAGGGGCTGGTCTTTTTCATGCTTCATCTACAGAAATGCTTCATATATACTACGCTGTTTTAGGAAAGCATGGCCAGCTTAGGGCCCTAGGACCCAGAAAAAATTAAACAATGATGGGACTTGAAAGATGCTAGGAGTACGGTTAGTCACCGGATGGCAGTGCAAATCCCATCGGGTGGAGGGTGTTGCTATGCCTTATAGGATGTAGAAACAAGACAGGTCAGTAGACTTGGCTGCATGACTAGGGTAGCTGAGCGGCAAGAGTGAGAGAAGGGCATGGAGAAGGGTGTTGCAGTCATGGCTGTGGTGCTTGTTTGCTGGGCAATAGCCTCACCCCCAGTGATGGAGATAATTATACCAACCTTGTGAAGCACTCTGAGCTTCCTAGGCACAAGGTGCTCCATGGTGATGTAGCACCAGAACCTTTAAGACCCTGGGACAGGGAGTTAGGGGATGTTGTATTTGGTACCTGAAATAAAGGCACATGGGATCACACTGTTAACTTCATAACATACTGATGGCAAAATATAAATTACCTATATATATACAGCTGCATGTTTTAGCAAATATCACTGAACTTGTTTTCTGTCACCGTTACATTCTCACTGAAACCAAAATGCTGAAGTATGAGCCTGAGTCCTGCTTCCCAGATAAATGCCCTGTTGGCCCACAGTCTGCAAAGGGCAAAGTTTGCTTTGGAAACAAAACGGTTTGGATTTCAAAATCTGCATTTAATCACACATTCTCCACCACAGAGAAAATATATAATCCATTTAACTGTGAAAGACCCTAGATTAGCAGCCAGGAATTTTACTTGCAAGAATTGGGGATATATAGGTGGCGGTTTTCGGATAGCGTCACTTAAACTGTCACATTTTAACAAACAGAACACCCTGCCTCTATAAAATGACTTAATCCTTAAACTGTATTTATACAAGTATTTATTTTATAAGGCTTAGACATATAAAGACTTCTACAGGAAAGTCTTATAAAGGTGAAAGTATGTGTAAGAAATGTTGAGGTCCTGTGCAACACTGCTAATTTCGTTCTTTATTTTTTACTTTGTGCTGCATAACAAAAGCCACTAGACTGTTAATGTCTTGTCTGTAACTGTGTTAACAGCATTCCTTAATGATGTATATATGAAGTGGTCTTCAAGCATAGCGAGCGATTTTAAAGAGAAAGTCAATCACGGGGATACTTCTAAACAGCAAAAAAATTCTAGAGAAAAACTCTATTCTTAAGTTAACCACTGTTTTGCACCTTGGACTCTTCATTGAAAAAAAAAAAACAAAAAAACAAAAACAGAACAAACAAAAAAACCCACTTATTTTAAGGACACACAGTATTTAAAGATGTCTAAAACCATTTTTCAGTTGTAAGATCGCAACTGACATATTTATTTATAGACTGGAAGAATAGCCATCTGTCTAAAAATGGGAGGCATTTCTGCAAACCGGAGTCCCTAGTTCATAAAATATTTTTAGTTTTGTTTTGAAATATTCATTCCCAAGTGATTATTTTCTTTATGTTTTGCGACTTATGGTATTGAATTAACTTCTGTTAGTAATTTGATTGTTACCCATTTATCTGCATATAAAAGTAGTGTTGTAATGATACCTAAAATAGTCACTTTATTTTGCTATAACTTGAGTAATTTCATTCTTTTACTCTGTGTTAGCTTCCATCTGCCAGCAGCTTTCACGACCTGAAAACAAAGCTCCTTACTTAATAATAACATGCTCTGATAATTTATAAACAAATCATATAGGTGATGCCCCTACACTTTCAGCCAGTGTGCTGTGGCTTTATTACTGAAATTATTCCTTAGCTGCCAAAAAACTTTCTTTAAATGGTATTGAGCAGCCGTAAAACCAAACTGTGTTCCTACTGTTATTTCACACTGAAATTATTCTTTATACCAGATGTGGTCCGGTATTATGGTTTTTCCCTTTATTTTACTCTTTGTGCATGAAAACCACTGACAGAAGGGACAAGTGATAAACAATTAACACAGCCGTACTTTCCCAGTGAAAGCAATTGGCATACCAGAAAGGAGCACATAAAGGATAAGTCCCTTTAAGAGGGATGGAAAAACACTTTGAAAGGATCCTTCGATATTAATTGTGACAGTGACATTGAACAAGAGTGGAAGTACACTCTTAATTAAATTTCACTCGGAACCAGCTAAGTAGGCACCATTCTGCAGCTCTGCAGCATACTGTGTTTTTAGCCTGGGAAAACAAGCACTGGCACCAGGCTCAGCTTTATCTGTGTGAAGGGCTTATCATGCTACCTGGCTGTGGTCTCCAGGTTGACTTTCTCTTTGGGAATGGCTGCATACAAATACATGTGGGTTTTGAAGACTAAGGATACTAAATGAGTGTATCTTTGCTATACAACAAATATGATCTATAATATTCAGTGCTGGCTTCTGATGTGTCAGTAAGTACAGAAGTGTCTTGGACACAAAGACCTTTGCAACCTTTCAAGCTGTGTAATATTCAAATGGTTTTGTATATACTTAAATCATGTAGGATGATGTAAAACCAGTATGACCTTGTCTAGTCTTCAAACTTAACAATAAAACTTTTGAAAAATGAGGCCATTTCTGAAGCACTTATATTGCAGTACCTTGCACAGATACAACTTATCTCAGACAGACCTGCAGCAAATGCAGAGCCGAGATATGAGGTGGCATTTTCCTGGATTCCTTCGCGGGGTCTTTTGTGGTAGGTAAGTTTGTTTCTGGCAAAATCAGCCCTGGTTCTGCACTCCCTTCAATGTGTTCCCTTTGTTCTTCCAGATAAAAAAAAAAAAAAAAGCAAAGGTTTCAATGAGGCTAAAAACATTTTTTTATCTCAGTGCTGTCTGAATAAGCACCAGAAATATAAACAGACAATTTCATTTCCTTCAAGTCAGATTTCTTGGGCTATGTATCAGTCCTTATCCTCTCTTCTCCACTCCTGCATAGGCAAATTAATTTCTGCAGAGATAACTGAGCTGCTATGAGACTTTCAACCAAGATGGCCTTGCAGGGCCAGTGCTTGCTCACAGCCACGCTTCTCCTTCACATCCTTACTTTGCTGCCAGCCTGCCAGGGCAGAACTGCCCCTATTACAGATGTCCAACAGCAGCTCTGCTGCAGTGCCCGGGAAAGGACCTGTCATACCTGACAGACAAAGCAATATTTGAATGGAAATGTTTTCAAAACTCAGGAAATTTAGTCTTTTTATTTCCTATGATGGGAGGTGAAAGTAGTGCACAGAAAAGCTATTCACTCCCAATTTCAAACACTGAGACTTTTAAAATATTTTAAAGATAGGTAGAATGGCATATTGTAAAGATCATGAGAGGTAGAGTGTCAGTTTACCCCTTACTCTGCTAGATTAAGTTCACAGATGTACAGGCTTTTGCTGCAGTCCCATTTCGTCTTCCATCCTTCAACCAAAAGGAGTCTCCACCCGTGAGTCTCCATCTGTGAGTACGCACTGACAGCAGTTACTCTGTCTGCCAAATGTGCAATCTCAACACTTAACAGTGTAATATATTTCGACAGTAAACTCCTAGAAATGATGTTGTGAATTTCTTCTGATTGCATATCCCTACCAGTCTTAAAAAGGAGAAGAATATAATGTTGCACATAAAGAGAGAGTATCTTCTGATGAATGGTGGCTGAATATTAGTGATTTAGTTACAAATGGCTGACAATATACATCTTGAGTCTTCCTGACTTTTAATTATAAATTGCAATTCTTTCACGAAACATGGGGCCTACGCTTGATGAAACGAGAAGTGATTTTTCCTCTCATTCTTCATAATACAGTTCCCCAGGAACTTTAATGAAGACAATGAAGGAAAATAATGAATAATTTTCTTCAGAATGGCAACTATTTATCAGTGTCCATCCTACTATACCTGTTGCTAATGAGCTCAAGGGATTAACATGCATATCAACACTTATATCATTATGAAATATGTAGTCCCTGGTACTTCTGTGATAAATGCAATGACACTTTGTACTTTTTATTCAAACAGCAGGTTAATTTGTTCACTTAGTGATCACTAAACAATCTGTGATCAGTTACCCTTATAAAGGAAGTTAGTACAAAGCAAAAGATAATTGTACTGATGAAAACTTCCTATTTTCTTTCAAAAGATTTGCATAATTTTCTTTATTAGAAATTTAAGGTGCAGGTGACTGGGTTAGGTTAATGATACAAAAGAGGGCAGGCAAATTTAATCCTTGTATGAGCATTTGTTGCCTAGCTTTATAACTGCATAGATCACAAATTATCTTTTGACGATTTTTGTCACTATCAGTGGTTGAGGAATTGTTAATATATGCTTAAATGTATCTGAATATAAGAACATGGAAACACATGATCTCAAAGCTTAACTTTCTGAGAGCACAGTAAAATGCATTTTACCAGTATGTATTTTAGCAATACCAATTCTGCTTAGATATAGATACGATATATATCGACTTAGAAATATTCTGCACATACATATGAATATATGGGAAGCATGAATTACTGAGTGAAATACAGGTGGGAATGGCAAGAATTGTCAAAGAGCACAGCCTGTTCGTCATAATGTTTCAGATGCTGCTGCTTTCTCACTGATTTACAAGCTAATGCATCATGGTTATCTGAGGTTTCACATCAGATGATAGGTCAGTAGACACATTTCTGGTGGCCATGACTAGATGAAGGAAATCAGCCCTCAAAATATTGTAGGAAAGGTCACTGAACTTTTGCATCAGACTGGAAAATAAGAAGCAGACTAAAATGAACAACATCCTGAAATATATTGTTTTTCTAGGGCACTGCAAGAGGTCAGTAGGAACTGTAGAGAAATGTGTTATATTGCCACGACCACAATAAATACAATTAAGTACACAGACTGTTGGGCATAAAATATATAGGCAATTCATTGAGGGTGGGTCAAAGGCTTCTTAAAAAAAGTGATACAACATGTACATATGAAAGTGTAAAATGATATGAGGTGTGCACTATGCACTGATCTATATACTGTGGATTTCTTTACTGGCTCAGGTTGGGATGGAGTTACCTTTCATTGCAATGGCCTGTATGGTGCCATACTCTGGATTGGTGCCTACTGCAGCAATAGCAACACTGCAGTGCCTACAGAGAATGGCCAGGACAGTTGACCCAAACCAGCCATGCCCCCTGCCATATAACATCCTGCTCAGCAATACCAGTGGTGGAGGTTGCCAGTAGTCTACTTGGTGAGGTGATGAATGATTGCATCAGTTGAGCGGGTCTAATGTTTGTTTTCCCCCCTTTCCAACCAACAAGCTTTCTTAGTTTTATTTTTAACTTACCCTGTGGATGCAAGGGCATGAGCAAGAAGCACAGCTGGTGACTGCGGTCAAGCAATCCCAGCTTTACACACATAAATCATATCCAGTCTAGAATGATGAATTTTACAGAAAATATGTTCTCTGAATTGTCTTTGCTCACTTTTTATGTACATCTTAATTTTCCCTTGAATGGTGATGTTTTTATGATTTCTGACTTGCAGAAATTCCTTTACTACTAATGACTTAATGTTTGATATACAAGCTTCTTAAATTCACTGGAGGAGACACTGATGTATAATTTTTGAATAAGCTATTAAAGCTTGGTTTCCTTACACTGAATATGCTTTATATATAAATTCTCATGTATACTGAGAGAGAGACATAAAAATAACAGAAACATGGACATACACATAGGTTGCTCCAGAAGAACTGCCTCCTATTTGCTTCTGTGGAAACTACAAGAACTAGAAAGAGCACTACAACTCTTACGATTTGATGCATTACTCAACCTAGTCACCACCATTAGCTATGCATTTTCACCAGTAATGCTACTCCCAAAACAGTCTGCATCAGTGGAGGTGACTGACTCACTGTCACTGTCGCCACTACTGAAATGCACCACCCACCACCTAACTGTGCTCACATCCACTGTTTGCTCTCCATATTCAGCAAGAATACATGAATGTTGATGAGTGCCACTTATTCTGCATGCAGGAATTCCATCACACACCCTTGCTTCATACACACTTCCGTGTCAGATGCCATTCTGTCAGATTGCCCCTCTGCTGCCATCTGTTGCATGGCAACAAAATGTAATGGAATATTGGTGAGAAGGTTCAGCCTCTACTGCCATAACACCATCATCGGTTTCTGAAATCCTGGGGCCAACATAATGAAATAGGAGGCTTTGTTTTCAGAGCAGTGCTCGTAGGTGCGTTCTCTGTAGGCCATTATCATTCATTTTGGTTTAAATAGCTGTGGGACTAGAAATAACGATGAGGAAGCAGAAGGATAATTATACTTCTCATGTAGAGGCATTACTTATAACTCTTTTCAATACTTACTGAGCTGGACAAATAAATCCAGTGTGCATCAGGAGTCTCGTTAATGAACATAAGAGTTCATTTTGTTTCTATTCCAGCTTTTGATGTAGGTTAGAGTCACGATCATTGAATAACATCATCATAGGATGTTATAGGTTGTTGTTTGAGTTGGACACTTAAAAACCTTCTAGTCAAACTCTTCTGCCATGAACAGAAACATATGCAGTTTAATCGGAGCCCCATTGAGTCTGACCTATCCAGGGAAGGAGCTTCCACCACATCTCTGGGAAAATCATTCCAGTGCTTCATTACAATTGCCATAAAAAAACTCTTTCCTTATTTCCAGGCTGAATCTCTTCCCTTGTAGTTTGAAATAGTTTCACCTTGTCCTGTCACAAAAGACCCTGCTGTAGAGTTCATTCCCACTTTTCTTACAACCCCCCTTTAGATACTGAAAGACCACTAATCAGATATGCCCCAAGATTTCTCCAGATCAAACAGCCCCAACTCTCTCAGCCTGTCCTCACAGCTTTTCATCATTTTTGTGGCCCTCCTCTGGACCCACTCCAGCAGGTCAGTGTCTCAACTGTACTGAGGACTCCACATGCAGTGGAGTGCTCTATGATGCAGTACTCCAAATGAGGTCTCATGAGCAAAGAGTAGATGAGCAGGATTGCCTCCCTCACCTTACTGACCACATTTCTTTTGATGCTTCTGAGCTGCAAGGGCACAATGCTGGCTCATGTCCAGCTTGCCGTCTACCAGTAACCCAAGTCCCTTTTGGCAGCACAGTGCTCCATCCTTGCATCCCCAGGCTTGTACTGGTGTTGCCATGGCCAGTTGCAAGGCCTTGCATTTGGTTTTGTTGGACCTTGTGAGGTTCACCTGGGCCCACTGCTCAGCCTGTCTAGTTCACTCTGTATAGCACCCCATCCCTCAGGTGTGTCAACTGCACCACACAACTTGGTGTTATCAACAAACTTCCTAAAGGTGCACTCAATCCCACCGTTGATGTCACTGATGAAGATATTAAAGAACACCAGTCCCAGCAGTGACCCCTGAGGGACACCCCTTGTTACTGATCTCCATCCAGGCACTGAGACATTAACCACCACTCTGGGTACAATCTTGCTACCACTTTCTATGCACTGGACAGTCCACTCATCAAATCCATACCTTTCCAATTTGGAGATAAGGATGTTATGGGGGAATGTGTCAAAGTCCCAATAGATGACAACAGCAGTTCTGTGTCCACTGTCATAGTTACACCATCATAAAAAGCCACACCAGGTTGGTCAGGCAGGAGTTGCCCTTTGTGAAGCTATGCTGCTTGTCCCATATCACCTCGTCTTCCATGGGCCTCAGCATACCTTCCAGTAAGATCTACTCCACGATCGTCCTTGGCACAAAGGTGAGGCTGACAAGTCAGTAGATCCCTGGGTTTAAAATATCATTGAGAATGACATAGCAACTACATCAGCTAGTTCCCTCGAGACTCTGGGATGCACCTGTTTGGGACCCATAGACTCATTCCTCAGGAGGTCACAAACCTGATCTTTGCTTGCAGCAGGAAAGGCATCACTCCCCCAGTTCTCAAATTCCAAATAATCCACTCTTGGGCTGTGTGTAGAACAGCTGCCAGTGAAGACTGAGGCAAAAAAGTTGTGGAATACCTCCGCCTTCTCCTTGTACATTGTGACTAGCCTGCCTGTACTGCTCACTAAGAGAGGTGTGCCCTCTTGGATTTTCTTTTTCCACTTGATCATAGAATCACAGAATTACTCAGGTTGGAAAAGACCTCAAAGATCATCAAGTCTAACTGCAGCCTAACCATAGCACCCTAACTCTAACAACCCTCTGCTAAATCATCTCTCTGTGAGCACCACATCCTAACAGCTCTTAAACACATCCAGGGATGGTGACTCAACCACCTCCCTGGGAAGCCTATTCCAGTATTTAACTACCCTTTCTGTAAAGAAGTGTTTCCTAACGTTTAACCTAAACTTACCTTGGTGCAACTTGAGGCCATTTTGCCTTGTCCTGTCACCTGTCACCAGTGAGACCAGCCCCACTCTCACTGTAAGCTCCTTTCAGATACTGGAAGAGAGCAATAAGGTCTCCCCTCAGCCTCCTTTTCCCCAGACTAAACAGCCCCAGCTCCCTCAGCCTCTCCTCACAAGGCTGATTTTCCAAGCCCTTCACTAGCCTCATTGCCCTTCTCTGGAACTGCACTAGTACCTCCACATCCTTTCTGTACTGAGGTGCCCAAAACTGAAGACAGTGCTCGAGGTGAGGCCTCACCAATGCCAAGTACAGGGGCAGGATAACTTCCCTAGTCCTGCTCACCACCCCATTCCTGATACAAGCCAGGATGCCATTGGCCTTCTTGGCCACCTGGGTACACTGCTGGCTCATATTCAGCTGACTGTCCATCAGCACACCGAGGTCCCTTTCCATCAAGCAGCTTTCCAGCCACTCCTCCCCAAGCCTGTAGGGTTGCCTGGGGTTGTTGTGACCAAACTGCAGAACCCGACACTTGCCCCAATTGAAACTCATGCCGTTAACCTTGGCCCATCAATCCAGTCTACCCAGGTCCCTCTGTAGTGCCCTTCTCCCCTCTGGCAGATCAACACTCCCTCCCAACTTGGTGTCGTCTGCAAATTTACTGAGGGTGCACTCAATCCTTTCATCAAGATCATCAATTAAGATGTTAAATAGAAGTGGCCCCAGTACTGAGCCTTGGGGGACACCGCTCGTGACCGGCCACCAACTGGATTCAACTCCATTGACCACAACTCTTTGGGCCCTGCCATCCAGACAGCGCTTCACCCAGCAGAGCATACACCCATCCAGACCGTGGGCAGCCAGCTTCTCCACGAGAATGTGATGGGGGACAGTGTCAAAGGCCTTACTGAAGTCCAGGTAGACCACATCGACAGCCTGACCTTCATCCACTAAGCGGGTCACCTTGTCATAGAATGAAATCAGGTTTGTCAGACAGGATCTACCGTTCATAAACCCATGCTGACTAGGCCTGATCCCCTCGTTGACCTTTAATTGGTCCATGATGGTTCCTGAGATTATTCGTTCCATAGCTTTCGCAGGCACCGAGGTGAGACTGATAGGTCTGTAGCTTCCAGGATCATCTTTCTGGCCCTTTTTGAAGATGGGCGTCACATTCGCCAGTTTCCAATCCACCAGAACATCCCCTGTTAGCCAGGACTGCCGAAAAATGATGGAGAATGGTTTGGCAGCCACATCTGCCAACTCCCTCAGCACTATAGGGTGCAATCCATCCGGCCCCATGGACTTGTAAGCATCTAGCTTTCGGAACAGGTCCAAAACTATCTTGTATCATGAAGGGCTTATTCTGTTCCCCATCCCCATCTACGAGCTCAGGGGGCTGTGTTCCCAGGGAGTAACAAGTTCTACTATAAAAGACTGAGGCAAAGAAGGCATTAAGTTCCTCAGCCTTGTCCCGATCCTTGGTGACCAAGTTGCCCTCGGCATCCAACAAGTGATGGAGATTCTCCCTAGCCTTCCTCTTGCTGTTGATGTGTTTATGAAAATATTTATTGTTCTCCTTTACCTTAGAGGCCAAGCTCAGTTCCAGCTGCGCTTTGGCTTTTCTAATTTTCTCCCTGCACAGCTTCACTACATACCTGTAATCCTCATAAGTAGGAAGCTTGCCCACTCTTCCAGAGACCATAAACTTTCCTTTTGTTCATGAGATTCAGCCAAAGGTCTCTGTTCAGCCAGCCTGGCCTTCTTGCCCATCAGCTTGTCTTTCGTGACTTCGGGATGGCCAGCTCCTTCACCTTTAAAACAGTTTCCTTGAAGTATTCCCAGCCTTCCTGGGCTCCCACGCTCTCCAGAGTTACCTCCCAAGGGACCCTCTCAACCATGGTCCTAAAGAGCTACACCACCGCCTTTCCTACCCAGCCTGTCTCTTTTGAAAAGTCAGTAGCCCTCAATCACAGCACTCCAGCTGTGGAAGTCGTTCCATCACGCTTCCGTGATGGCAACCATATCAAAACTATCCAAACACACGATGGCCTCCAGCTCCTCTTGTTTATTACCCATGCTGCATGCATTAGCGTAAAGGCACCTGAGCTTGGCCTCATTGCAAGTGGCAGTAACCCTGATACCCTCACAACCACACTCAGGTATCTGTAGAAGCATTTCTTATCTTTCTTTATGCCCCTTTCCAAGTCCAGTTCTGGCTGGGCCTTGGCCTTCCTGACCCTTCTTACACAGCCTAGCAGTATCCCTCTATTCCTCCCTGAATACCTGTGTCTGCTTCCATTCTGTTCTTGATCTTCAGTTTGACCAGCAGGTCCCAGGTCAGCCATGTCAGTCTCTTGCCTTCCTTTCCAGGCTGCCTGCAACTGGAGATGGAGAGCTCTTGTGCCCTGAGGAAAGTTTCCTTAAAGATCTGCCGGCTCTGCTCTGCTCCCTTGTCCTTGAGGACAGTTTCCCAGGGGATTTTGTTGACTAACTCCCTGAAGAGCTGCAAGTTGGCTTTCCTAAAATTAAGCTTCCAGATTTTATTCTTTGATATGCCTCAGGAGTGTGAACTATACCACTGCATGACAGCTGCAGCCCAGGCAGCCTCCCTGTGTCACCAGTCAGTTCGCTTGCATTGGTGAGCAACAGGTCCAGTACTGCCTTCCCACTGATGAGACTGTGTATTACCTGGCTCAGGAAGTTGTCCTCCAGGAACCTCCTGAATTGCCTTCAGGTTGCTGTGCTACTTTTCCAGCAGATGCCTGGGTGGTTTATGACCCCCAGCAGGACAAGAGCAATCCCAAATGGCTCTTATATCTGGGAGCAGAAGGTAATGCCTCCTCCCCTCCTTCCTTGCCTGTCTCTTCTGGACAGTTTCTACACATCAGTAGCCACATTCCAGTCATGGGAATCATTCCACCAGGTTTTGGTAGTGGCAGCTACATCATGGTTTTCCAGCAGCCCAGTGATTCTAACTCCTAGGTTTGATCAGTGACTTTCCCAGTATACTGCCCTTTAACTCACTATTTTTTTCAATTTCTTACAGTGCACATTGGAGGAATTAAGATTTATTTTATGGAAACCATACCTCTTCCCACAAGGTTCTGTTCATGTTTTTCCAGGGTCTGTGGGAGCTGTACAATTATGGGAACAAATTACTGTTCCGTACACATCCAGTACAACTCTTTCTTTTTATTCTCTTTTATTTATTTATTAAATGGAATCGAGAAGCAGGACTATTATTATTTTTTATAGTAAGATGTTGCATCCTGGTCTGTACAATTTTTCCAGAACTTCGCACATCTTAAATCTTAAACAGGATGTGCTAGTTTCTACTTAAGTCTCAATTTATTGTGGAGAAGCCTTTGTCACAGGAATGTCTCCCATGAAAATCAAACCCGTTTTGCCTGAGCTTATACATAGATAAGATACAATTCTGCATTACCTTTCTCTCTTGTAGTACTTTGAAATGCCTGTTCCTGCATTGCTGATATGGGAAATGGATGAGCAGCGCCAGGTCTATATTCCTAGGGTTGAAAAATGCACTGATCTCTGAACTGAAGATGAGAGCCATGTTTCACAAATGCTGCCATTTGTGTGGTGGACAAGGTCCTCTGCTACGGGCACAGGGAGAAGAAAAACCACAAGGAGAAATGAAAACTGCAGACTGATGAAATCAGACAAGAATACAGAAATAATTTCAGAAAAGATAAAGACAAGGACTGGGACCTTAGGTAAGGAGGGCACTGAGTCCAGATGGACAAGGTTATATACGAGTTAATATATATGAACCACATTGAACTTGCAGGGCACTGTTATTGGCATTTGCTCAAAATTCATCCATTTTTTCAGGCTGACCCCTCAGACAAAAACCTGCAAACCAAATACTTTACTGATTTGTAGCTGTCAGCTTGCACCAGGTGTAGCCCCAGACCTGTGTGCTCAGCCATGTGATCAGCCTTTTTTTCTAATTTTCTTACTCCGAACATTTTAGAACCGGCATTTCAACGATGTGTGGTGCTTCGTGTTGCACCCACTTAAATGATGGGCATGTCAAAGAACATTTAGGAGGTATAAATTTTTTACTAAAAACTAGTTAGCTTTAAGTATACTATCAAATATAATGGGCTAAAACTGATGTGAAAACATGCTGATAAATGAGTTTCTCCTATAGACATTTCAAGGACCTTATTTACTGCAACTGGCAGAAAGCTTGTGTACCACAATGAGAATTTAAATTTATCAACCTAATTTTGCTGTCCATCTTCTGGATGCCAATATAATTTTCTTCCTTGTAAGAGAAATAAGTGAAGTTTTTTGTGGGCTTTTATCTGTGTTCCTGTTTTATATTTTTTAACTATCTTGGCTTAGGAGCTCACAAAGAAACTGAGTTCTTTTCACGTGGGAATGGACTTGAAAGTCAAAAGTATTTCTTTGTTTTAAAAAACAATTTTTTTCCCCATTACTGAATGATTTGCAGATATTTTAGTATAAGTACCATCACTATCCATTGACCAGGAGAAGTATGAATGTTTTTTTTTTCTTCTCAAAGATACTCCATTTCAGATAGAACTCAAAGGGGCTTCCAGAAAAATCTGACCTGTTATTTATACAATGTGCACGTACAGCAAATGTCACTCACCACTCACATTGGCTGCTCCACCTTCCCTCTTCTTTCTAGTTTCTCCGCTGAAATAGAAAGCGCTGTTTAGCTGCGGGAATGAGACCACCTATTCACAAATGGCTTTTCACGTTTAACTGAATGGCCACATTCCCCAAATATTTCTTGGAGTCTAAAACCAGACTTCCAAACCAGAGCAGCCCAGGAGCTGGGTGTGATGTGGTAAAGGAGCGTCTGTCCAGTCTTGCTGCAGCTGCCGAGCTAGCTGAATGGCACACAGGCTTTACACCTGTAAACACAGACTGGGTAGCAGGAATGGCTCAGTAAACACATCTCATCATGGTATAAAGCGGTTAAAGTATTTTTAAACATTTAGTGATCTTTTCCCAGCCTCTACCACAAGCATTCCTCTGGCCTGCAAAAAAAATGCATTTGTGGTTAGTTTTTTCACCACTGGGTTACATTCTGTTCAGATTAATGTCTGCAATGCATTTAGATGGCACAAATGAACTAATACATTCCCAAAGTCAGATAGTGGACTGTTGGAAGTCTTGCCCACTGTCCTCAATATGCCAGGTGGAAGGGATGCTTGAGATACCCTGGATGCTGGCTTCTACAAAAGCAGTCCTATACACCAAGAATTCAAGCAACCTTTTTACAGAAGTCAGAATTTAATTTGGAGCTGAAAGAGAGAATTGTGCCAACCATATTCCAGGATGACTGGTTATGTACTTCCCAGTGTGCTGCATGCTCCTTTCAGGCTTCCAAGATACAGTTCTGTGTTTCTAGGGCTCAAATGAGCCTTATTTGTTAGCTTGCATGAGCCACTATGAAATCCTCTTGTACTGCTTCTTGTAAGAAATCTCCATTGATACACAATTTGCTAGTAAATTACTGAGGACTCTGTCATAGATGCCTTTTTTCATCTTTTTGAGCCACCTGTATATATCAATTGTGGTGAATCAACTAAGCGCACAGACACTTTTCCAGCCCAGATTATCTCTTGAAATGTAGAAAAGCAGTTTTTCACTAGGATGCAATGCTATTTAAGGCACGCTGAAAGGTGACTAGAATCCTTGGCCCTTGTCATATCCCAGGTCTGGAGTCTGGAGAACTGACCTGAAGTAGCAGAGGGAGAATGGAAAGAGCTGAATCTCTCTCCTGCAAACTCAGAGCATGAGCAAGCATGAGCAACACTGCCACAAATGATGGAGACACTGTGACTACTTTCCATTCAAAATGATGCTCCAGGTTTCTGCAGCATGGAATCTGTTTTTATAACTTTTTATTCATTTTATTGGGACTGAATGCTCAGCATTGAGGGGCATGAAGGAAAAAGGGAAGCTCTTAATCTGAACTTACCTACCTTTTGAGATATGTTCTAATCACTGCCTGGCTCTGAATAGTTACGTTACCCTTAATTAAATTGAAAGAGTAATTCACGTAGCACAGTCTGACTAAGATGATTTCAAATGCCAATGTTGTATTAATGCACATCTTAACTATATCACAAGGGCTTCTTCTTCATCTGTTTTCATCTTGAGACGATCTGATTGCGTGCAGTGGAATTATTTACTTCGAGAATAAGAAAGATCATACCTGTGAATACTAATCCTCAGCTTCTGCCTCAGCAACCAACAATTTGAAAAATGCCTGTACAGGAAGGAGGAACATACATAGCTGTGAGATGAACCTTTTGTCCACAGTCATTCCTGTACTAAGTGCAATACACACACAGCCACGGGTAAGGACACAGATGGGGATGGAGCTGCCATGCAGACTGCACTATGCAGGAGTATCTGCATGACTGACATTTTTGCCTATGTCTTCACCATCACCTTTTTCTGTTCCTACGACAGTAAATTCTCTTTAAATGATTATGTGGGATTTCTACCTGCCCACGTGATCCTGTTACCTCCAAGCATAATTGCAGATGAGACAAGAAATCTCAGTTGTGCTGTTCCTTATAATGACATTCATACTTTGTCCAATGTTAATTATTACTTGCAACTGACAAGAAACACGAAGTCCAAAGAGTTAGATTTTCAGCGTAATGAAAAATCACTGCATGATAATATGTTCCTTGCTCCTTCACTTACTTACTTAGGAGAGCACTGTTGTTTTGCCCTGTGAATACTTAAAAGCCAGGCATTAAATAAAAGGTGAGAACAAAAGAAACAAAGAGCCAACCCAAGACCACCTGCCACAAGCTGGTCGCAGAGAAAGCAGTCTCTGAACAGAAGCCCTGTAATTTTCCCTCCCATATTCCGATGGCTCTGCTGGTGCCCTCCTCACACCCACATTGTGCAGTGAGGCACCTGAAGGCATACCACCAAGCTGACAGACCCATCCCTCTCCTCTGCAGTGGCAGCAGAGATGGGGAAGAGGAAGATCTGCCCTGCAGGCAGCCCCTTCTCACTGGGTGGTGGGAGAGAGGCTACATATGAGGCTCTGCAACAGCACAGAGGAGCCCCAGAGTAGGCATGTCAGAATAACTGAACATAAGGTGACAGTCTGGGCAAGATCTATCAGAGGAGGAGGAAAGACCAAGAGGCTCTTCTTCTGATGGACTGTGATAACAGCATTGCATCTGGGTGAAGAGTACAGTTCACAATCAAAAACTCATTTTGAACATCCATTGGTGTTCAAAGGCCTAAAAGGCCTGGAGGTCAACCTAAACTTTTAATGGCAACGATGTCTAGCCATTCTCTGCTTGCGCATCATTTAAGTCAGGATTTTTTATCATACCTAGAGCTCCCTCAGACACACTCAGCTTTTTCCACCAATCTCTGCAGTGACCTCAGCTCCGTGTTCATCTGCTGATGTAAGGGTTTGCTTTTTCTGGTTTATTTTCCACAAAAGGAAAAGCATATTACCAGGATCATTCAGCTCTGTTCAGTACAGGTATTTCAGTGTAAATTCAGGAAAGCTGTGCAAATTTACGCCTGTTTAGATTCCATTAACTTTTACATGACTATGTGCTGTCTTACGTTCAGTATGTACTGAAGTGCCCTGGCATATTGTGGCCACTAAAAAGTGTTTGTTGATCTTAAACCAGGTAGGTAGAAAGTGAAGTACTGGAATCACTAAGTATCATAATACTTTCCACATATTCTATTCTATTCTGTTCTGCTCTATTCTATTCTATTCTATTCTATTCTATTCTATTCTATTCTATTCTATTCTATTCTGTGCTATTCTATTCTAATTCTATTTTGTTCTATTTTGTTCCATTCAATTCCATTCCAGTTTGGTCTAATTCTATCATGACTATGTATTTTTTTTCCTGAGAACAGAATTGCCTGGAACAGATTCATCACCAAACCATATTTTAATAAAAATTAAAAGTGGATCTAACTCAGATCTTCCACGTCCTTTCAATGATGCAGTTTTAAATTCATTAATTTTAATTTGTTGTTCAAATATTATGCAGACAGCTGACATTATTTATTCAGAGGATCAGTACAGTTTTGCAGAATGCTGTAAGATGTCTGAGGATAAGGCTTTGTCATTACATCATGCTGAAGTTGAAGCCCTTTTCTTCTGTCCTCCTGCAGCCATATTTTCAGATGCATAGAAAATGAATGTGATGTATGCAGCAAGCACTTTCCGTCAGGAGAGAGGTAATGCCTCATCCTTATAGCCAGAAGTAAGTCCATGAATGCTGAACACCTTAGCCTTTCTGTAACTGAGGTAGTGTTCTGCTCTCTATATAATATGCCAGCTGCAGTTTATAAGACTGTACTCATTACTTTAAAAAAAAAAAAAAAAAGAAAGAAAGAAAGAAAAGAAAAAAGAAAAAAATGGGTGGGAAAAAAAAAGGCTATACATGATAAATTGCACACAGATACTAAGGTCTTATAATTCTTGATTTTTTCATGACAAACCATGTTAATTTCATTAACAATATGAAACTCAAGAGAAAAATTCAGAATCCAGATTATTATTTCCCTCTTCTAGCCATAAGCCTTACTTACATACAGTTTCAAATGTGTACGAGGGGTATTTCACTTTAAAATACCAGTGCTTCCTTTTAGTGAAAGTATTAGAAATCATGGAGTAGTGACAGGAATCTGAAGAATTTTTTTCTGCAAGATGCCTCCAAGGATTCCTTATTCTGCAGAAAGATGCTATTGCCCTCTAAATTGAGCAACCTTGGCTAAGTGGATTTCAGCTCCCTACCAAGGAAGGAAGGTGACAGTCCCATCTGACCAGCAAGATCATGACTAGGTTGTCATTCAGCAAATTGGATCCATATTCTTGTCTGTTTGGTGATGTGGTTCACACTGACATTTCTGCCTGAGTTTGGAATAACAGTAGCGGTTTAAAACAACGCAAAGCAGTCTTTCATGAAGTTATCATAGAGACCACCTATCTTGCTTTTGCTGGAAGTTTACCATCTGAAGCCATGTGAGCCATTCTCCTAAAGTCCTCTGATAAAAACTAAAAGGAAGTAAGCAGAGTTTACACTTAAGGACACTCTGCTCTCTTATAAGAATGAATGTGACATTTAAAAATGTGTTGCTGAAATGCACATTGTCAAAAAGGTATATATTTAATGTGCCTTCATTGATTTCACATGTCTTTGGCTCCTTAGAATTGACACGTAGTCAATCTCACTTGATTCAGACATCTGAGCCAGGTTTGAACATGAAACTTTTCCCACTTCTTCCAAGTATGTTTCATTTTAACTAAGCGGTACGCTGATTCACTTTACTGAAACTCTGCCTAAATAACAGTGCAGTGTCTATTTCACAGGTCTACTTTTGAATATATTTGCCATCTTTTCACTTTTTTTTTTTTTTTTCTGGACTCACAAGGAACAAAGCCTGCTACAATCTCCACAGAAGAAAGGGTTAACTCAGAAACAGCCAGCATGCATTAATCTTCATTATTTGAAACCTTATGAATTTTTTAAAGTGAAATACTGAAGCATTCCCACATGGCCAGATGGAAATATTTCCCTTCAAAGCTTAGAAAAAATCTAGCACCATTTGCTTAACATCTTCCTGCACGATCACAATTTCACAAGCACATGCACAAACTAACTCACGGGAGGCAAGGTCAGAACCCATAAGATGAAGAATTGGAGGAGGCTGTGGGACTACAAGGCAAATAGGGATTTATTGAGCACACAAACCCACAGGCTGGTCATTAGGAAAATGTTCTCAGTGCTGAGACTGATTATACAATGCACTTGTGACAAGACCCCGGCCTGGCGATGGGTATTTAAAACCTGTCATGAAGGTTCTCCTGGCGGTTTGTTTTTTGAGGAGAACACAAATGCCACTTCTCAAGGAGGACCAAAGCCGAGCTCTCTTGCTGAGAAAAATCCCACCTGATCCACTATGCACCATCAGACCCATTTAGTGAATTTACTTTTCAGGTATAATTTTTGATGAAATGCAGGTAAGGTCCTTTACCACAGAAGATTCTATTCAAAGATAAATTCAGCCACAACCCTGGTGCACTCAGCCTTCCTAGTGCACAAAATGGAGAACGTGCTTCATTTTTCCAAGTCACATTGCACTGTCATGTTGTCCTAGGCACAAGGCAGGCTGCCATTATGTTTATCTTCGAATGGTAGTAATTAGAGTGAACCAGAATTTTTCAGAACTACTACATCTTAAGAAACAGAGGCTTTACCTCTGTTGACCTTCTCTGCAGCTGCCAAACTGAACAAGCACTGTGGGACTAAAAGCATAAATTAACTCAGTGACTCCTTCAAAACAGTATTGATTTAGGAAGTGCAATAATGGGCAACTGCTTCCTCAAAACCTGCACTTAGTTCAAGTCATTGAACAAACGTATATGATGACATTAATTCTATGGACTTTATAATGTGATTCAACTAATATAATAATCAAACACGGGAGATCTGCTACAAAAGGGGAGTTTTCAAAAGGACGCAGAGTTGTATCTCAAGCTACCAATCATTTTTTCTTTTCTAAGAAGGCTGATGTCCCTTATTCAACAACAACAAAAAAAACCCACTGAATACCAAAATAAAATTTATCAAGGAAAGGGGATGAATAAGCTGCAACTTCAGAATGTCTAGCCAATTGTATTTATTGAATACCCCATCTGTCCTCAAAAAATTGAGGATCCTAAATTCAAGAAGAGTTTGTGCTGATAGAGGTACGTCACGTTCAATGTGCAACATACAAAACTGTTATTCTGTGTGTGTGTGTGTGTGTGTGCTTTAATGCTATTAATCAAGTAAATAATTAACTGCTCTGAGTGACTTTCCTCCTTCAGACAATGCACTCCCATCTCTATGCTCTTCCTAATCCTCAGAGGTTTTGATTCTGAGAAGTATAGTTTCAGTGCACTTAATTTTTATAGGCATAATGTTGCCCAAATATAGTTATCTCTGAGCTCTGAAAATATACATCATGTTTAAAACTGCCACATAAAGACAACAACTCAAGGTTAGACCTTGCAAAACAAGCATGTTTGTTCTTTACAAGACTTTCTCCTGAAAATGCCTGTATTAATGCTGAGATTCAGTACCTCAGTCTTTTCACAATCCTCAGGTTAGCACAGGGTCCTCGAAACAGCAGGCTCCAGGAGCAAATTGTCGGGATGCTGACAGCACTGTCATGCTGAACTGAGAGACAAACCAGGTCCAACGGGCTTCTCCTGCACAGACAAGGAGAAACAACCCTCATGCATAATGCAGGGTGCTGACATACATCTGCCTCCTGCGTGGCATCAGTTCCCAGCTACGTGTGCAATCCTGAGAATGCCGGCTGTAGAAACTTCTGTCAGCTCGGGAGAAATATGAATCTGTAATTGAGTTACTGTGTGGGAAACCGGGTCTGGTGTGGAATTGCTAACATCCCACAACAGCCCTGCAGATCCACCTGCACCGAGCTACTGAAAATGGCACTTTTCCTGTGTTTTTAAAGGCATTGATCTTGATAGCCCTTTAACTCAGATCAGTTTGACACCAGGGTCATTGGAAGAGGCTTCGATTCTGCTACTCTGATGTTATGCTGATATAAACCAGAAAGCCTTCTGATAACTTTACTCTTCCTGAGAGGTACATCTGGACAGAAAATGTCTGTGCGGGTGGTAGAGGGAAGAATACAGACAGGGCTTTGCTTGTTTACTTTTGTTTTCATGAGATCACTTTTGTGATTTGGAAAATTTATTAGTTCTGCTTCAACTTTCCTGAGTCATTCTAAGAAGAATTGCTAAATATTTTTCCCTTGAAATCTTTGCAGTATTAGAGCTCATTCCTCTTTATACCTCTCCAGCCTCTAAAGACAATGAGCTCAAAGGACATACTATGCATGATTTGCTGTTTGACAAAGAACTTATGTAGCACAATTTCAAAGAGACTATTAGAAGAGATGCAATTCAAGCAATCCTTTCAATTGTCAATGTGATCTCTTTTTGTATGAATATATTATGCCTTCAAAATCTATTCCAGAGGTAAGATTTACACATTTACATAGAGGCATAGAAAAATAAAAAGCATAAAAGGGGAACGTTAATATTCCAGTACAGAGGAATATTAATATGTTTTCAGTCAGATCGATGGGCTCACCACTAAAGTCTAGCCTTACTGGGACTGCAAATTGTTGAAATGTCACTGGAGATTGCCACGGAATGTATTGCATGAAGGCAGCAGATTTGGCTCCTCATTTCATCATTTTCTTAGTCTGAAAGTAATTGACGTCTATACCTTTTTTCCTACTCCTTTTGTTTCAACTGTTCAAAAGGAGGTTTGTTTGATTTTTCTTTTTTTTCTAATGCATTCTGGACAAGATACAAAAACTGTCAGTGTGTATTTAACCTAGGCATACTAAGTAAAAAGGCCACATGAGCATAAATCTGTTGAAACCACAGGTCTTACTTAAACTGATTTAATACAAGCCTTTTGATGAGCTAATTCTGTGGAGAATCCCCCTTTTTTTTTACACACATCTAATACATAAATGTGAAGACCTATTCCCTCTGGAGACACAGTTCCTAATTTCATGCAGGGCACCATTCTACTGTAGCACAGCTTTCATGCACCTGCATTTAAAGGCATTTAAAATGGTTACCCTTTATATCTCATCTACTGGTTGCTGTTATTCCCAGCTGAGCATGGGACTTCATAACAGGTCAGCATTTTCATTTATAAAAATGTCAGCACTAACTATCACTGCTGAGCTTCCCGTCCACTAGGGATGAGTGACAGAAGAATATTAAGTGACAGATGGTAAGAGGCTGCTGGGAAAGATTAGCAGGATAGCTTTTATTTTCTGCTGGAGCTCAATGTAACACACAGCATCGCTTTTTTTCCCAGTTAGTTGTGAGGACTGGGGGAGATGATAGGCTTTGGGGCTGTTTGCTTGCATGCATACTGCCTTGGTGACACCTTGTGACATGCCTAACTATTGAATTTCCACTAAGCTGTTGCATTGCTGGAGTATATCAATAACAATGTTGTAAAATTTGTGTATTTTTTCTTAAAGCTGTTTTCAACATGACTCATCTTGTAAGGATAATCCAAAAATCTAGAAGCTGGAGCAGCTCTCATGAGTGTTAGCTACGTGCAAGCATTACAAGAACAGCAGAGGGAACCAGGAGGTGCCCTTTACCAGTGCAGGCTTAGGACTGCTCTGGAGCTGACAGCTTCCCAGTGTGCTCCCATAAGATGGATGGCCAGAGAGGAGGCAAAGGAGGAACTGTGCAGTACTATGAGCAGCACCAGCCCCTACTGCTGCCGACACAGAACCATCTGCCTTGCCACTTGCCTGATTGCCTAAAACTATTTTCCACTCCACACTTTATTACTAGTTCCTGAAGCAGGTCAGCACAGAATCTGGTGCAGAGCCTTATCATTTTGCAGCATGAAAATGAAAAGGCTGCTGGCCATGATTATTTTGTACAACTTGAATATGTGTGTGAAAGAAATTTAAGAAACAGTGCTGACAGCTCCTCAGATGATGAAAAATAACTGTAATTCAGTAACGCTATTTTTGAGTTTGCAGATTCCCTGCTAATTACTGGTAATAAAGACAGAAGAAAAACTGAGATCAACAAAAATGGTTACATAAGGTGAAAGGAGAAGCGAACATTGAATCAAAAGGGTAATGATCCCACAAGCAGCACTCTGGCTGCTTCTCTGCAGTGTGAGAAGACAAGGTTTTGGTGTCAATCATGCAACACTATAAATGATTCACTTTTTCTTTTTCTTTTTCTTTTTTTTTTTTTTGGTAAAATCTTTTTTAATTAGTGGGACTTAACCTATACATCACATATATATTTAAATCACCTGTCTATCCATCTGTCTGAATATTCATCTAGTTCTAACCTCTCTTTCCTTTGTTGTTATTCACAGCTGTCCCTAAGGATACCACTGAACCAGAACATTGCTGAGTAAATCGATATATTTTAAGGATGATCTTTCATACAAGTGACACTAATTATCAAGAAATAACAAAACTGTATCTTCAAACCACCTGACCATATATACAGCATGGTTTTATGTTCAATCATCTTCTGAGTGCCTCTGATGGTTCCAGTAGGTGGTTTGTACTCTCTCCTTTGGTGAAGCATCACTGTTCCCACCAGCTAAAATTAAACTGTCTCAGGCTGAGTAGAATTAGAAAACCTGCAGTAATGGATAGTCAGTTATTTCAGACAGAAGCAGTCATAGGGACATTTTAAAACTTTCAAAAACTGTCACTTTCTAACTGTGGGGAATTCTTTTCGTTCTACTCAGTACTCCTTTCTCACATGAGATTCCAGGAGATTAAAATTTTATTAGAAGCAGATGCTTATTTTTAGGTACAGTTTTATTGTTGGAGCCAAAGGCAAAACTTCAATATTATCAAGAAGAGGGTAATCTTCACTGATGGCACCGTGCTAATTACTGTCAAAATCAAATTCCTGACAGCCAGTAGCCAGCTTCAGAAGGAACATAAATGTGAGGTGAGGGCTGCTGACTCTAAACCTAATGCTTTACTTTCTTTGGACAGTATTCTCCAACCTCTCTGCTGTGCTCCTTATGCCAACAACATTAACTGTGTTAAGACAGAGAAAAAAAAAGCATGTAGAAACCTGTAAGTGAACATTGCATAGAGATTTTTGAAGTTTGGAGCATCTTTAGAGGCCTTTAACAACAGATGCATATCTAGAAGCAAGAGGAGTTAAAGAGGAGAGATGACTCAGCAACCATTAGATTTGCAAACCTCACCCGATTTCCTACCAAAATTATTACAGAATTCTGAGGCAGGCAGGGCCCCCTGGGTTCATCCGCCCCAGACCCTGCTCCAGCAGGGACAGCCAGAGCAAGTTGCTCAGGCTCATGTTCAGGCAGTTTCTGAAGGTTATAGAATTTTAAAATATCCTGAATTGGAAGGGACCCACATGGATCATTGAGTCCACCTCCTGGCTACACACAGGACCGCCCAAAAATTAGACCATACAACTGAGAGCGCTGTTCAGACCCTTCTTCAACTCTGGCAAGCTCAGTGCCATGACCACTGCCCTGGGGAGCCACCAAGTACAGAATCTGGCACTTGCTCTTGTTAAACTTCAGGCAGTTGGTGATTGCCTAGCTCTCTAACTAGTCTAGATCCCCGCGAGGCCTATCCAACCTTAGTATAGTCAGCAGCTCTCCCCAGTCTAGTATTGTCAGCCTCCAAGTTTAGTATTATCTTCAAGGAGATAAGACTGCACAGAAGTGTTGTCTGATGGTCAGAGGGAACTTCCTGTGCTATAATTTGTGCCCATTACCTCTTGTGCTGGAATTGAACACCACTGAGAAGACTCTGGCTCATCCTCTTTTCATCCCCCATTTAGGTATTTATGACCATTATTAAGGTGAGTGAGATGATGATATGCCCTTCCTTTTACAAAGATACAGGTCAACGAAGGCACAGAGGGTGTTACTGCCTCATTTTACAGACCACTGATATGATTTAATAACGTGATAGAAGCTCCTGAGTTCAAACCATCTTAGCAAGTCACCTACCCATCCACTGATGCTCAGAGCAAAATGCCATATTAGAAATTCTGTTCCTGGTGTAAGTAGAGATGTAAAATGCAAGTAAACCAAAAGAAACACTGATGAGCATCAGTAGGAGACACTGAGATGCCTAGCAGTAAGTACTCTCCATGTGTGGATTGAGAAAAAAAGAAGGGTGGCCACTGTAGTAGCCCAAACATGGTATGTGTGTGCATACAGTGAAGTTTAGGATATCACCTGGCCTCTTTATTTAGTTTCTTGGGGGTCTGAGCCAGTGCTCACTAACTGTTGCATCCCCTCCCTGTGGCTGCCTTGCCTGCCTTCAAGAGAAATATATCCCCTATCTGACAGATAATTTCTGATGTGCCTGTTACCTACTCACCTCCCTCAGCTATAGCTATTGACAGATTAGTCTTCCATAATGATATTCATCTACAGGATGGTAAAGACAGTGAAATGAGATTTACTTTTCCTTAGGAAGCTGATATCCCTAGTGTATTACTATGTAAAATACATGCCTGGTTATATGTTCACACTCCTTTGACTCACAGATCCAAATATAAATGGTTATTTTATGCTTTCTATGCCAAAAAGACAGACCTCAAACATTAATTCTGGATTTTCTGTATGTTCAATTAATGTGTTTTCAATTTTTTTTTATTATTATTTCAGGTAATTAATTCAGTTATTATATGCAACTGGAACTATTGTTAAACCTTTTGATATCCCAACAGCCATCCTCCAGCTTCTTAGCAGATTACTGTTTATTGTGGCTCTTTAGTGATCTTTTGGTTATTTTCTGTTCATGTCCCTCTCAATTAACCTGAATTAATTTTTTCAGGTCAAATTTTATGAGCCATTTTATGAAATGCTTCACTGAAATTCTTACTTACAATGATATTATACACTTCTTTGTATTATTGTATTCTACATTTACTAACACATAGATTTCCTTGCACTTGCTCTCCCATTGTCCAGCTGTGACTAATCTTCCTCTTCCAATTAGAAATTAAAAAAAATAATCTCTATAAATTTCAAAAATAGCAACAGGAGAACAACATAAATAAGAAGCAAGTTAATAATTTCCCTTTCTTTATGAGTAAATACGTAAAAGAATTCGTTTTTAACATCACAGAGTTACCTCACAGAAAGACCACTCAGTTGTACACTCCAACCCAATTTTGTTCACCCATACAAAAAAAAAAACAGACACAGTTACATCTTGTGCATTTTATTCTCATGTTATTGATCGATAGCAGCAGTGGAAGTGGGACAGTAACTTTTCTCAAGTGAACCTATATGTCCATACCTACCTCATCTCAAGATGAAGCTCATTTTGCTATGTGATCATCACGACTATTTCCAGTGTTTGCCCCAACACGCTTAAGCAATGCAAACCACTTACAGATGCTGGCTTTCAGAAGAGTGTGTTATTTTTCACAAATCTTCAGTGCTACAGTCTGCTAAAGTTACTTACAGTCCCCCAAAGTAGAACAAGGCACAAATAATTGCTGTTAGATGTTACGATCAAGGAAACCGGAGATCACCATGAAACTGTTAATGAATTCCTAAACACTAAGTTGAGTAAGGTGATACATAATCATTCAAAGGAAGCAGTGACTGGCATTTTACTGACTTCATGTTTAACACTTAGACTGGCCAGCCAGAACTCAGGGCACTGTTCAGCGGGGAAAAAAATCTGCCATGAAAGAGCTGAAGTAAAGGTCAGACAGGTATGCCTTACATTTTATGTCCTGTATTTTATGCCTAGAAATTTTTGATATATATATTTTTTACATGTTTCCTAAGTGATTTTTTTTTTTTTCCTGTCTGCGCCTCTGAGTAGAAACAAAGGAGAATTTTTTATTGTTATCTTACCGGCATGTTTCTCTAAGCCTTTCTACACAGTGTTTTACTGAAGGTACAGAAGGCACATGAATAACACAAACACAACAGTAAGTTGCCAGTGTCTTCCAGATTGTCATATACAATTCGGACATCCTCAGCTCTCCAGAGGAAATCCATTACTAACAGTATTCTTCTGAGATGTGACTGAAATTTGTGTGAGCCTATCATCAAGGTGATACTGCTACACAGAAAATGTCCTGAAAGATACCACATAAATAAATTTTTTAAAATTCCAAAGGGAATAAATGTATATGACATGCACCTCAGGTGGCTAGAAGTTTAAAAGCTATTACTTTCCATCATTAGTAGTCCCTGGGGCTAGAGCACTCAGCTGTGAAGACTGCTTTGTGCTTGCAGTGACACAAGGTCATCATAAAGAAATTATTTCCTGTGGTGCTTAGCTGGAGTATCTTTCCTGAAATGACTTCCATGGCTACAGGTAACTGTGTCCTTATCACCAGAAAACAAATATAAAACAAACAACAGATTCCAGACCAAAACTCCTGTGTCTTTGCAGAGCACTGAAAGTCAAGAGTTTAAATTCCTCAAAAAGTCCAGGTTTCCAAACATGCATCCTTCAAAAGCCACTTAAAATATTCAGTATAACGTATTTATTGGTGCATGTGAAATGCTTCATCAGATATAGAGAAATTGCCTATTATGTACCAATTTACTAGTTCATTTCACATCCATCCATGATTTATACCACATAGCTTCCATGGGATGACAGAGAAGAAGGAATAAAATGATGAGATTTCAGCATTAAAATGCATTATGGAGTGGATTAAATAACTAATATTTAAAAGATGACTTTAAAAAAAAAATCTTTCCATTCTTATGCAAAGAAAATTGAACGATAAAAATAAAGTATAATTGTAATCTTTCATTTTTAACATGATTTTCCTTATTTGCATTCTCTTCCAATACTACTGTGTTTAGTACTTGTTCTCATGACAGCTAATACTGAGAGAAAAAGGGCTGAAAAGTTGATATTATTGTTGGCCACTGCTCAGGTAATTTAATGTGTGGCAATTTAGAGTATTATAGAATTTCAGCTTTTGTTTTCTTTTAAACTGCATTAGTTGTGAACGGCAAAGCTTTGTTATCCTGGTGAAATCTGAAAGTGCACAGCTGTAAATCATAATACTGTTCATAATACCAGCCTGGAGTCTCCCAAGTGCAGAGATCATTATTGTGTTCAGTCAGCATGCGAGGCTCTAGCAAAAATAATAAATGCTAATGAAGTACAATTTTACACAACTTCATGGGAGTGCTGGTAGGGGAAGGAGCACCTGCAAAGACCACAAGCAGTCTTGAAATCTTGAAAAATCAGAAATTTTTCAGTGGTAATTCTGAATGTTATGCTGACGAGGAGCCTTTGTTTCTTTGAGAGCAATTAGTAAGCCAGCAGCATGCTTGTGGGCAGAGCAGGGCTGGGCACTGAGCGTGCATGGAGTGCTGCCTGCCAGCACAGTTGCACAGCAGTTGCATTCAAGGAAAGAGCAGGAGGGCTACAAGGGGATAGCCATATGCGCAAAGTGAAGATTAGGGGTCGTGGATCCTTGTTTCCTGCGGCTTTCCTTGAGATTCTCCCCGGTCTTCACCAGCCCTGTGACACTTTCTCATTTTGCCATGCCAGAGCTGTGTGATGAGCGAAAACGTAACAAAGCCATGGCCTTGTAGACGCAGTGAGGAAGTGCTGTTCTCTTAAGCATTTTTCCTAGGTATTTTTTCACATGCAAAATTCTTTACTTCAGGAGATTTCCTGGCACGTAGTTCCTCACACCATGCATTGCCATTTTCTTACAAGGCATGTTAAATCCTGCTAAACTCCTAACATCAACTGGGGGGGGAGGGGGGGAGGTGGAAGGGGTAAGCTTTAAAAGAGGCCAGTATTAAATTCTTAGAGACTGAAAAATGAATGTGTGTGTACACACCTTAAAAAAAAAAAAAAAAAATTAAAAAAAAAAAAAAAGTGGAGTATTTTCTAGTGGAATACTTTGCTAAGGAATAACCATTTGTCTGACTGTATGTCTGATATATTTAGGTTCTGATAAAAAGCTAGGAGAAAAAAGAAAGGTATCTATGCTAAAAAGGAATTTTAAGTAATAACAAATCTTTTTCACTTCTACCTTTCTCCTGCCCCAAGGCTCCTAAGTTATCGGCTAGAAATGTGAAGTTTTCATTGTATAACACACAATTTTGAATGCCTAGAGTGAATCTAGTAGATACAGACTTTAGCCTGCTTTCCATACTTCTTTTTGAATAAGGAACAAAACATGCAGTTACCGATCAGCAACTGAAACAGATGAAGCTGTGTTCACTGCATATATCCACTGAAAAGCAATGTGAAGATAGACAAATGCCTCAGCCTTTTGGTGGTCAGCTTCATGGTGGTGAATTCTAGGCAGTTCATGAGCACATGAGAAGAATATGCTCCATTTTTCTGATGTTCAACAGAGCATGCAAAATTCTTTGGAAGAAAAAATACGAATATATGTAACTTATTTTCATCAAAGAAGAATACATAAGAAAAGACTCCTTTTTCTTTGCTGGGGTCATCCACTGCAAATACGCATTGTGTGTCCTCTGTAAATGATGACAGACAAAGTAGAACTTTAAAGTTAATAAAAAAAGTGGTCATTAGGAATGGATTAAAATGTTGCTGCATAGAATAAGTGCTTTCCTTTTTGGAACCTATGATAGCCAAAATTAATTATTTTAATTTATTAAATGTTTTGATAAAAGAAAAACATAAATATATAAAGTTACTACTTTGCAACAGTCTCCTTCTTTTCTTCTATAGACACATAAAAGAGATAATTTTGCATCCACTGCATATTCCTTCCAAGTTCATGAAAATCCCTACTAATTCTGATTGGAGACTAATGTGGTTTCCAATTATCCTCATAGATGCGGGTGCTGAGAATCTTTACTGGATGTGCATCCTACACAGGGTTGTATCTTAGAGGAGTTGTGCAGAAAACTTCCTAAGACAAAGTCCAGTTCTAGGGTAAAGTCTGAATTAAATATAATTATGCCCCTCTAGGCATAGAAATAGAAGCTACTGCTTCCTGAGGCAATAATTAATATTAAATTAATGCATAATGAAAATTCATTTGTATTAATGAATGGTACATTAAGCAGGAATTAATATTACATTAATTTTAGATTTTTAAAATTAGATAACATGAAAATTAAGGATATGACCTGTCTTTTATTTCTTATAAAGGTCTGTGGGATTCTAGAAAAAAGATATGCAAACTATTCTGATTTGCAGAAGAGATATAATCGTATCTCCAAAGGGCTCTGAAGGGATCATAGAAGACTGTTACAGGACAAAAATAATGGCAAGACAGACACAGGGAACATTTACTAAAAAAATTGAAAGTATAGTGGCATAGTTAATGTTAATCAACATTTTTTCCTCTGACAAATAGGTTTTTTAAACTTGGGTTTCTAATGTGGAAAATTAAGCTGATAATGTGCCTGGGTGGACATAATATCCTTCAGAATCTCTAAGGAATTTTTTGTATGTCAGTTTGCAACAGTGAGATGTATATCCAATCACTTATCAAGTTTGCTTAATGGAGTAATGATAGAGCTCAGAAAATGTATTCTGCGTACTTACCAGCACTTTTGGTGGGGAGGGGAACAACACTGATATCAAAAGAAGAAATAGCAATTGTGTAGTGGCAAACACATTGTTTGGATCACCTAGCAGTTTTGCACAATGCACACTAGGGCTTATTTAAAAGCAGGAAGACATCTCCCACAAGAGAGTGACTCTGCAGTGCACCTGAGAATTACAGTGCCAACACAGCACAGCTATAGCTATTATACTTGGAGCCCAGAGTGGCAAACGATATCCAGTCTGATGAATAAGAAAGTAGAACATTTGTACAAAAAGAAAGGAATTTCTAATCTCCCATGACATTATGTTGAGAAAAGGAAAGGAAAAAAAAAAAAAAAAAAAGACAAATAAAAAGACTGGAAGAGAATAATCTTTTCCAAACTTTTTAATCAAGATAATTAAAACATAGTACAAAATCTATTAAGCATAAGAGTATGCTTCTCAAGGAAGTTTTAGTGAAGGTTGAAAAGAGACCTGACTGAGGTTTATATAATAACATGGAAGTTGTGGTTTTGAAAACGCTGGACCCATAATTCTACTATAGAACTGTATTCAGCTCTTGATTGTAGAAAGTAGATAAACATAAATAGGAAAAATACTAAGGATTTTATAGTGTTTACCTCCTGGAAAATATTGAAATACTACCACACTCTTATGAAGACATATTTAGAATACACAACTATATATATTACATGTACATATAAATATATACATGTATATATAAATATGTGTATGTATATATAAAGAATAATTATGTGGTCTTCTGTAAAGTTAATGGAGGCATAGTTAAGTAATGTGTCTAATTGGGTCTGAACTGAGGTCAGTGTGCCCTTAGCACTGAAGAGAAATATTTGAATCATGAAGGCTGGCCATTCTGCAAAGGAGTACGATAATACGAACAGGAGTAATGCTTTGAAATGCAGGGTTTATTACATTGTAGAAAACAAACTTAAATGGTAAGTCCTTGGAAAGCTGTGGTTGGAAGACAAAGTTTCTTCACAGCTATAAATGTGCTAGAAGTTCCTTTGGCCTTCATGAGGTTTGACCTTTGAAATGTGTCATACCATTTTAAAACTGGGAGTTTGGCTCTTACTCACTTCTTAATTATTTCCAAGCACTATGCTTAAGTAGATCCTAAACTCTAAGTCTCCACTTACAGCTACTGAGCTTAGCTCAGCAAAATTTGCCCCATGAGTTCTTTATTAAAGCTGCAACAAGAGAGGTTTTATTGCAGCCAATCTAAAGAAACATACCTGGATTGTAAATAAGTACTTATAAGGAAATACTGTATAATGAGACCCAGTTTTCTCCTTATCACATGTAGCAGTATTTGACATATCGAGAGTACACGGCCTGTTTCTAGCTGTGCTCTCTACTGCTCCAAAAAAAAAAGAAAGCATGACAGCACTAAGATGGTAGTATCTGTATCACAGTATTTTCCCAAAATAATTTATTCTTGCATAGCTAATTTTTTTTTTAATTTAGTACAGAATTATTACCAAAAAAAGTATCAAATAGAAATTAACTGCTAAAAAATAAAAATCACAAAACAGAATTCAAAAGGCTCACTGAGCTGTGCATGTGATTATTACTGTAATCAGACTGAAGGACTAAATCTACACATGCAGAGCTTCGCAGCCAAAAGACAAATACGTGGAAAGGAACACATGTGATGTCTAGCAGCAAAAGACAGGAAGCCTCCTTTGCTTGATTTTCAAATGCCATAATACTTTCCCTTATTACAGGTAACTATATCTATTACAAATTTATACATAAATACAAAGCAGCTAACATTTTCACATTTTCTTTAGAATCCCTAGCCCTCCAACTCCCTCCCACCCTCCCTTGGGAGCTGGAGCAGAGCACTAAATGTAGGCCCCACGTATGGTACCTGCAAAATGACAACTCTGACCAAATACATTTTCTAAGCCACTCAGTGCTGGGTTTGCTCTGCTTCTACTGAACTCAGTAATAAAACTGCCTCTGATTTCAAAGGGAACAAACTGGGGTCAGGACTTAGCGCTTTCAAAAGCTTTCTTCTTTACTACTTCTCAGTTTGTTGGTTTATTTTTAAATTACTGACCAGGTACCTAACTGTGTCCTTTACAGTTTTTTGGTGGATTTGTTTGGGTGGGTTTTTTTCCCATGAAAGTCAATATAGAAAAGGTACATTTGTCAGAGTCAATATAGAAAACGTAAATTTGCACTATGTTCTGCTAAAAAATAATTTGTAATTTTTACCTCAGCATGACAGCTGGTTTTTGAGGCTCAGTCAAAAAAAGAAAAGATGTGAAATAAGAGTATTTTCCCCTACAACTAACAATTGTATGGGATAAATAAACACTATGAATATACCTTTTAAATTACTTGAAAACAACCTTAATATATAACTTCATCTACAAGAGACCATTCATTTTCTATATTTTGTGCAAATAAAATAAGATAGTGTATTTTGCTATATTTGTAATTAAACCTCATACCCACAATGGCTATGTAAGTAATCAGAAAAAAAAAATAAAAATCAAGTAATTCTTGGAAAGGCATAAATAAGAAATTACAAGTTACATGTATAGCAAAAGATACTACATATTAGAAACTATTACAAGTGATCCTACTACTTACCCAACCCCCCAAAAAGGAAATAAAATAATAATAATAGCAAACAAACAAAGAAAAAACAGACAGAAAAAGAAAACTCCTAACACAAATATCTGTCAAAATGGTGATGGGAGTGACCGGTTGCAGGTATATTTTCACATTACTGGGGGGCAGACCTTGTGCGCCTACCACTCCTTACCACACTATGGTAAACTAAGTGCTATGATGCATTAATTTACACCTCCGGGAAAACCTTACGAGATATGCTGAGCCATCTACACCATCCATTTAAAAGAAGTTTGAATTCATATGGGTACCCAAGTTAACAAATAGAGCAAATAAATCATTTTCCAAATAATAAATCCATTTCCAAAGCAGATAAAAAGCAAGTTCCACTACTGGCATAGTTCCCTAAAAAATTCAAGGAATTCTGAATCTTCCTTGAAATATATTACAGATGAGCCATAAAACATAAAATCAATGAAAAACGGTTACATACAAGACTTGTACTGAATTCACTGACTAACTAAAAGCTTCACTGCATTACCATGTACTCCAGAGACCTCCACTATGACCAGGTGAACTTCAATGTTTCTTTCATATTAGCAGTCCTTAGTTACAGGGAAAGATAATGGCACAGTGCACCTGATGTTGGCCTCAATCTAATTCCACTGATTGGAAAAAGCTGAAAGTTCTTCAGAAAAGAAGTAAAACTGCTGTATCAGGGAAAGCAATTTTAGATCTTGGTTCTAATTATCAGTGGGGCAAATTGTGACTGAGACACAATTAGTAAAAATATTTTCAGAAGTTGCTCACTTAAGAAATTAGTTTTCTATTTTCTGTTTTAATTATAGCTTTTCAATTTATTTTTTTAAAGCCACTTGACATTGCTATTTAAATGCTGCCAGTATTGAGATACTCTTTCACCTCTTCCTGTGCACCAAACAACAATAGAATATAAATTTCTTTCATCTCTTTCTTAAGTGTCTGAAATATGCTGAGCTTAGAAGAAAAAGAAATTTCCTGTATTATTTGCAGACCATATTTTAGAAAAGCTGCAATCCAATTTGTATTTTCTTTGTGATGATGTTGTTTCTTAAATGTCTTGAGTATTCCTCCCATTGTCTCTGGGAAGATGGCTTATCACTCTGGGGGAATTCAAAGATGCTCAGGTGTCCGTTTTTCACTCCTTTGCTCTTCCAGGTTACGTTCTTTGGCTTTGAACTAGTAGATGTTAAACCATTTTGTTCATTGCAGTATACATGTCTGTTGCTATGCCCTCTCTACTGGGATGTTTGTTCTAGCATTCTAGCAACAGTATGCCAAGTATTCATTCACTCTTTTTATATCAAGTAAATATGTCCTTACAGTTCTGCCTTTCATAATTAAAATAAGTTTTCAGTTAAAGAAAGTAAGTATTGCCTTGGCAGATGTGGACTTGCTGAGCTGAAAAATCTCCCTCTAGGATGTGTGTGCAGCCCCATTCACTCAGAGGACTCCGGAAGACAAAAGACATTGAGATGACATTTTAGGTGGAAATTGTTCCTTCATTGCATCATTATAGAGAAACATCAGCATGTACTTTGCCCAAATCTTTCTAACTCTCTTCAACTCTCAAAATCTCCAGCTTCTCATCTGAAACCGGCTTAGTTATTCGGTATTGTTACAAATTTACATAACACTTAAATCTCATACCTGAAAGCACTACATAAAATGAATAGAATTTAGTCTAAAAATAAATGTATAAATGAGTTCATAGTAACAAATACGCACATGTAAAGTCATGTATTAAGTGACACAGTAATTGTGTAGTTGTGAAAATAAGCAGTCCATTTTCCTACTGAAATTTGTAGTATCTCAGGGCTTTAAGTTCACTTGAGAGCATAGCATTTCAGAGTATGTTGAGGTTCCACCTATGGAATCCAGATATTTTCTGTGACTCTTCTAAGATTTCCTGTGATCTTAAACATAAGCTCTGCAGTATTTCTAAGCTCAGGGAGCTTTGGTTCAACTTCAGATTCAGCCATGTAATATTGGCACATAATAGCGCCCATTGGCACCACCTTCAGTTTTGTTGTACTGAAGTTAACAAGTATATTCTAGATCTGTTTTATATCTTTCTGTTCTCTTTCTGGACACCTTTTTCTTTACCTCTTGTTTTCTTTTCACCCCCCAAAATTGAAAGTGGAGGTAGGAGGTACAAATGTCCAATTCAGCCATTGGTATGTCAGGGGAAAAGAAGCATTGTACACTACACTACAAAAAAAATATAGCATTATTCTTTGATTACTGACTGAAATCTTATAACTTTTGTGCCATGAGGCATGAAACTCATCCTGTCATAGGAATAGCACCTTCAGAGTAGAGTCACTAAGTATTTATTTCAGTGGCAATGTTCTGTAAAGCTTCAGCTGCTCAGATCAAGTGCTACTCCCAGACCTTTTCCTTTTTATTGATTACGTTACCGCTTTTAACACTCTGCATTCATAAATAGTCACCAGAGAGCATTCATTCAGCACTCAGTGTAACACTTTTGCATTGAGTAGCATTATATTTGTACATGCATAAATCAGATAAACTGTCTTTACCCAGTTGGGGTCACAGAGCGTTCAGCCCATGTTTGATACCAGTCAGTCCCTTGAATGAACTCTCAAGGCAATACATGTTTTCCTGTCTTCCGCAGAGCTATTTTAAATGCTTTCCAAGATCTGCTGAATTTCTTGTTCCAGACCTATCACAGAAGTAGAAGTAAGGATATAGACCAAACCACTTGGGGAATAGAATGTGCTCAACATATCTGCTGTCCAGGAAACTTGTCCACTTTAAAAGAATAGATAATTTTGTTAGAGTGGGTGAAATAATTTTAACATGATGACATTTTCAGAAGCCAAAAAATTTCACAGCATTTGAATAAGGATCAGAAAGTTTAAGTAAGTTGGGAAATACAATCTTCTGGAATTTGCCTTAGGATGTGAATTTCTAGCTGTCAGACTTAGAATGAGTTGTGAGCAAAAACTCCTGCTGAGTCACAGCAAGGCCTTGAGCCTCTCCTATGTCTGTGACCAATGTTCTGACCACTAACATGTAAGCACTCGAAGTAATTTTGATCAAATGCCACGAAAAATGTATTTGTTCATCAAAACTGGGCTTTTAACACATGTTCAACTTGGTTTGCTTTTTAAACAAAAATATTTGCAGGAGGCTGCTTTCTTAAAGAGTGGAAAAAAAGTAAATTCTGAGACTCATTGAAAGCAATATGAAGAGAGATTATTGCCCTCTGGGAAGCTCTAGAATTTAATGTTGATACTGCTAGTAGTAAAGAATTAAGGACATATGTCAACCAAGGATTTGTATTTAACTCATCTGTCATCAACTTACTGGATGAGGTCTGTACTCAGGTGTCCAAAACTGAACACAGTACTCGAGGTAAGGCCTCACCAATGCCGAGTACAGGGGCAGGATGACTTCCCTAGTCCTGCTAGGATAAACTGCCTGCCTACCTCAGATAACCTTAGGGTCCACAGGATGGCACTGTGCCACAGTAGATGCAATCATCCTGAAGATGTTGAAATGAATACTTGCTATTGCAATATAATCTCACTATGGCATTACAACATCAATTTATAATAAGAATCATTCCCAATTGTAGATGCCAAAGAAGAGTACTACTTCTTCGTGATAGTGCTTTCTCCTCCTTTTAAAACGAATATGTATGGTTGGATGTAATGCCCTTTTGGCACCTAGTGTGAAGTGTCACTGAATGTAATCGACGACTTTTATCCATTGTCATTGGCTACTATTGTTTAAAGTAAAAACAACAAGAATGTGAGGTTCTTAAGGTGCAAAATAAGTGCCACAAGAACATACAGTGAATCTCTGGTGAACTGTACTTCCAACAATACATAGGATAGGCTATCAAGGTCAAAAGGCTTAGGACTAGGCAAATCCTGACCACCAAAGTACGCAGGTAAGAAGCACTGTAGAAAACTTCTCATTTGTACAGTGGCCAGCACAATCCACTTGTTTATTTATTTATAAAAACAATTTCCAAAATCTGTTGGACTTTTTTGTTTTGTTTTGTTTTTTGTTTGTTTGGTTTTTGTTTTGTTTTGTTTTCCAAATTGGACCAGATTAAAACTTTCTGGAGCACAATTAGCTAAATTCACAACTAACTATAAGAACAAATTCTGAGCAGTCCCTGATATAGTCTTCATAAATTATATAAGCTTCCAGGAAGATTTAATGCTTTGGGAAATAACTAGAATGTTGCTGTTCAGTATGTTTTCACATACTGTTCCATATCCTGAGTGCTGATCTAGAAAACTATCACTTCTCAGATGAGACAGGCCCATTTCCATGGGCTCATTTTCAATATTAATTTTAATTCTAGTCACCTGTAGTGAAAAATAAGGCTAACTTTAGTTGTGCCTGGACAGAAAAGGACTACCAGAATGATAGCAGCAATACATAATTTTCCTTATGTGAGTAACATAAGTGCATCTAAAACCCAGAAAAGAAAAGTGAAAGGAAATATGTTTATATGATTAATCACTAAATGCTAGTAGAAGGTCAGTACAAACTGACCATGAATAAATCTAGACTGCAAATTACTGTATGATTTCTAAACACCAGCGGAGTATTGTTTGGATACAAATTTTAGACAGGACATTTGAGAACAAGGCAAACACACCATACCAAAATGGAGCTCGATGAATTAATGTGTGGAAGTGAGAGCAGAAAAGCCACAATGTATCTTCCAATATGCACACATTATTCCTTGAGCAGTATCTGCCATTAAGTATTTGTGTTTTTAAGTTTCTGTTTACTACCTTTGGGTCACGAAAAGTTCTCTTTTTTGACTGACAAATTCTAGGCATTTTTCATTATATCTGACTTAGAGTCTTTTGGGGCTACTGCACTTCCTCAGTTTGGGCAAATTTTCTCATATTTGATCCTTACGCTGTAGTCTGCACTCAGAATTACACTGTTCAAGTACTTCTGGGATCAGAAAGAAAGTTTCAGTATCAGAATAAAGGTGATTGAGTATTTCTATCTTGTTCTGCAGCTTACCTCCACTGATGATCCAGGTCATTCCCACAAAACATCTTCCTGATACAACACTGATCTCTCATCTTGCCTACTAGTGTTACTTAGAAAATTTTGAAGTCGTTATTCTTTTCTTGCTAGTTTCATTTATTGTGCCGTTTTCAGCATATTTATAGCTTGTGGGGCAGAAACAGTGTTCTTCATGAACTTTGCAATAATATTTTTTTACCTTACTACCAATTAATTATTGCATATGGTTATGGAGAATGGGGACTTAATGCTCTACAAAGCCTTCTTCTTTAAATAAATCTGTATCTTACTGTAACATTTCTATAGTCCCAAAATGCACTTAGCTTTGTGAATGACCACCTTTCACTATTAGGACACCACCTCCCACTGGACAGAATTTGTTTGGTGCTTGTCTCCACCGGATGCCTCTCTGTTTAAGTTTATTGCCATAGATTAAGATTTCCTAATTGGTTTTGTTTATAAGTAGAGTAATTTGTGAGTCTTCTGTTTTTCATTAGGTGCAATCTGTGTAGGAAAACAGACTAATTTACTCACACTCAATGCTTTTCACTCACGCCTCTAAATCTAGTCAGGTATTTCCTCCACCCAGTGTTAGGCTGTTTCTGTTCCCAAAAGTCCACTCTTATTTCCTAATGGCAAGGAGGAGTCTTAGCCTCAAACCAGAAACACTGAAGTGATCAGAGCTTATACAAACACAAAGGCAATCTGAAAAGAAGGAATTGCCTTAACTTACTAATTTGTGTTTTTCCACTAACTTCTGTTCATGTGTGAATATCAGCCTAAATCTGAGAAGAAAGCTGCAGATCATTTGTTACCATTCAGCCACTAATCCTGACAGCCCTTAGGGGAGCATTCTTCCTCTCAAGTCCCGAGGCTCATCAAATTCACCTTCAAAAACCACCTTTGGATTCCACTTGCCGTTTAGCGTTTTCCAAAAATCCCAAAGAAAGAAACTTCCTGACACAGTAATGCAGCAGAGGAGATGTTTGGGCAGTGAGCTCTAAGGTCATTCTTACACATCTCACAGCTTTAATAAAGAGCTGCCTTGTATAGAGAAGAAAAAGTGATCTCTCTCTCACTACTTTGACAAAGAACCCAAAGCTGTTGATGTGTAAGAGCAAGCTACATAAGAAAGTTACAGGCAAAAGATAGCCTGCTGCAAAACAACGAACACCTGAATATCAGTCATAGTAAACAAGACCTAAGACCATGAAATGCAGCCCTGTGTATTCCAGCTGTGGCCGACAAGTTTGCAGTTCCATCTGTCACTCTTAGGGCGCACTGGGTGCGCCTATAAATTGCATGCAGCTCTTCAGTTTTTAGTTGATACCTTTTTTGTGCTTAGCTTTTATTTCTATTGAGCTTGTTGTTCCAAATGTTAATATTATTAGTATCTGATTATGTTTTAATGTCTTTGTCATGATGAAATACAAGAAAAAAAAAGGGGGGGTGGGGTGGAGGGACGGGGGTGGGGGGAGAGTTTGTTTACTCTTTAGCTCTTTCCTGAAAACAATATGCATCTACAGTGCCCTTGTTTTACATTGTCTTCTTTCCCTGCATCCCATCCACGGCAATCAGGGCTGAATTGAATCTATCTTTCTTTGTGTTGCTGATTAACTAGGAAGGGTAAGAAAAAAAAAGAAAGAATGCAGTACATGATCTTTTGATTTGAGTAAAATGGAGGCTACCTACACAAAATGACATTACTTAAGCTATTCCCAGAAATGGCTGTTTCCTTAAAGCACACACTTCTGTCAAACGATAGATGTAGCCAAAGGAAGAAAATGCACTTCTGAGCTCCAGCCACTGTACAGCTGAAATGGGAGGTAGGCTGGACGCAGAGCAGATCACAACCTTGCACGCAATCCCTACAGACCCTGCATAAAAGCTGTAGAAGCAGAATGTCACTTCAGGGATGGCTGTGCAGTCACAAAAAAATGCGTTTTCACCAGGAGGGCCTGTGGTGCTCTTTCCACTGGTCAAGGATTTTCCACTGAACCCAATTTTCATTTGAAAGAATTGGGTTCTTTCACAACAACTTGTTTGTTCATGGCTCATGGTTCCCCAGTTTTCTGCTTTTTCACAGAGCAGCCCTAAGACAAGGCTGAGTGCTCCTACTGCCCTCTACACTGGTGCTCTCAGGCATAACAGCCTTGGCTGTTACAATGCTGTAAGACTAGAAATATGTAAGTAAGAGAAATGGAGTCTATGTGACAAGTAAATGGATTGTTTTCATTCTCTTTCCATCCAGCCTACCCTTAAAATTAGTGGTAACTATAAATCATAGAAATCTGAAGTCTGTCACAGATTTGGGGTATGATCCACTTACCTTTCTGTGAAAACAGACCACTTAGTGGGCACGAAATCTAGTTCAGTTTATGTAACTACTCATAGATACAGCTCAGATATGTTACACTCAAATTTTGTAACCCCATAAAAACAAAAAGGAATGCAATGGTATACAAAATCAATAATTATCTTCAATCTAAGTAAAATCTTAACCAACTTATGAAAGAACTGTTATTATTCTGGCACTGACAGTTATTGTCCAGATCTGAATAGTACAGAAAGAGAAAAGGGGGAAAAAAAAAAAAAAGAGAGAGAGAGAGAGATAAAATATGACATTAGCAAAAAATATCTCAAAAATATTATTTCCTCACCCATACTAGGATAGTGAAAATACTAATGCATTTCTGTTTTCTCACAGCCTTTTCTAGGTGTTTTGCTCAAGCTTCCGCTGCTGTCTGGGGTCTTGACAGTGATGACTTCAGTCTGGTGGAGGTTACAGCAAACTGTCATCATCCCAAGTCCCTCCTTACTGTAGGATCTACTTGGAGGTTATTTTTAAAACATTTTCTAACAATGCATTACTCGTTGTTTTTCGTTGGTCTTCAAGTCCACATCCAAATTTACAGGGGCATTTTTTTTTTTTGTGCTAGATGTTTGATATTTCTTCCCTTTGCTTTTCCTAAAATTGACTTTATTTATTTCCTAAAATTGACTCCAGGTCTGCATTTGTTCAACTGACCACTGGCAAGTTTATAGCTATAGGGGCTCCTGTGCTGGCCTATGCCTCTGATCCCATGACTGTTTCTTTACTCCACATCCTGAATATCCCAATTGCTCAAGGGCTTTGGTAGTTTACCAGGCCTTTATTCCTCTACTTCACACTACATGTAAGTTATACATATTTTATTATATTCGGAAGAATGGCTTTCTATAGCTACCGACGTTAAAACTGTGGTTGTACTACACAAAGATAAGCAAAAGCAAAAAAAAAAATAATTATAGCCATCTGGTCTTCAGAAAAAAATAACTGCTGTGGCTATACCAGGAAAATACCAAGCTCCAGGCAGGTCAAGAAAAGTTCAGAAAAAAATTAGCTTGAGGAGCCTCAGTAGTGAGGTCTCACACACTTACTGTAAGCCTGTGGCATGTTTCAAACAATGACAATGACAATTACTGGGCTACCTGTAAGTGGCAAATGCCCTCAATACTCTAATGCATTAGGAAATGTTAATTGGTCCTCAATTACCATTACATCACAAGTGTCTAAAATTGTTGGTTCAAATTATGTTAGTGTTACCAAAGGCTGTCCAGAACACCACATTTATCCTACAACAAAGAACTGAGTCTCCAAAACAGTGTTATGCTTCCTGACAGTGACTGACAAAGTAAATAATGTCATGGCCGCAGCAAACAGTCTGTGCATACACAACTCCAGGTCTCAAGGTGGACAGTCTTGCACTGTGTCTAAGAACTATTAGTTCATTTATAAATTGCATAAATAATTCTGAAGTTGATGTGTGTGTAGATACTGTAGATAATATCAGCTATTTCTGTGCATTCAAGTATTTGAGAGAAGAAATAGAAAATATTTGTTTGTTTCTTTTGGAAAAGTGGGTTATTTATTGCTCTGCTGAGATCCCACACTACATTTTGAAGGCAGGTACCAAGCAAGTGGTAACACACACTTATCACTAGAACTTACTGAATGATACACAAATATGCTGGAAGTGGGAGGCTTTGGGGATTTAAGGCTCCCTAGGAAAACAAGATGCTTTCAGTTAAGCTCTCACTAGTTCTTACTTTTGTATCAAAATCCCAGACAGTACCGGACATATCTGCAGTAAAGGCAAAAGAAAACTTCCCCTTATTCAAGTAGGAAAGATTAAACCCACAGTACTCCTTGCCCCTGGGCAAGATTAAACAAATGACCCAAAATGACAATTGCATGGAATTTAAGCTCTAAAGCTGAAATACTGAAAACCCAACTCATCTTTAATTATCCTGAAGAAACCTAAAGTTGGTTGTGTTGGACATTCTTAAGGTGCAGCAAACACTTAACCTCAATTAGAATGCAGATGCTGAGCATCTTGTCCAGTCCCATCTGTCACTCAGGGCAATGAGTGTTTCCAGGCTGTGAGATAGAACAGAATCTCCCCAGTGAACAGGAGATTCCCAGTACAACTACAGTGAATTCTGCTATCAGATACGCCTGAAACAGGTCAACATAATAATGAAATAATATACTCATTTTTGAACTTTCCAAAATTTAATGGTCAACATTTTTTTCAAATCATCATTTTTGACTTTCCAGTTTGAAAGCACATTTTTAATTGAAAGTTGAGCAAAACTCAAGGTGAATAATACTGTTACATACCACAAAAACAGAACTCTTTCAAACACAGTATTTGAGGCTGAGTTAACTTTAGATTCACTACAAGCACTGAAAAAAGCCTGATTTGATTTGCTTCCATGAAAGCTTTCTTAAGATTTTCATCCATCCAAAAAAAATTTGCTTTTTATATTTTTTCTCAATTAAAAACTAAAATGCGTTATACTCCTCTCCATTGTTCACCAGTGTTTCACCCTGAAATACTTTTACTATAAATAGTTCTGATGTGAAAGCAAAGCTACCTATGTAAAGTCTTACATTTTCAGATGATTCAATGCTTACTCATCAATGTATGTATTAAGAAAAGCACTATTTATAAACTATTAATGCATCATCTATTGATGCAGAAAGTGATAACACTAACTGGGCAACCCAGTATGAATTAGTATTTCAAAATCATGTCTGTATATCAACAGCAAATATTAGATCAAGAAGATTCACGTTAGCAGAAGGCTAATTGAACAATAATCAAATTAACCATCAAGGCTGTGGCTTATATGCAATCCCTCTGAGGTATATTCATACTTAGTGAGCAGCCTTGGTGAATTAAGCAGTTCATTAAAGACAGACTCCATCCTAAGTTGGGGACTCCAATTCAGGATAGGTGATACTGGATGGATGTTGTTCATTAGAGGAATTTGGTGCTACCTCTAACAAGCTGCTAACCATTCTGTCCGCTCTCAGGGAAACAAGCAGAGTAGAGGCTGGAAACCAAGCCAAGTACAGCAGACAAACAAGATATATAATTGCTTTGTATCTTTGCATTTGCTCATGTAAACTATCAACTACACTGCTGACTTTGTCTTCTAGTAGTTTAAAATGCATTTTGTTTTCCACCAATCTTTGTATGTGTTCACAGTGACTTTAGCTAACGGAAGAAAACAGATCTATGGCAGAGTGCCTCACCCCCACTCTGGTTCTCAGTCAAGAAGTTTTGTTAAGCTGCAAGGACTTGGTATACTGATTATGTGTAGTAGAAGTTCCCTTTATTAAATGTTAGAGTGTATGTAGACTTATTCACACATCAGTTTATGTCATCCTCCTGGTCCCACTTCTCACCAATGTGCAGAGGCACTAGTTTTTTTCTAAAACATGTCTGTTTATGTACATGGTGTCATCCATCTACTCTGTTTGGAAGGATGGGACTAGCAGAAGGAAAATGAGCTGTGCTGAACCTTAGATCACACTTGGGCTCTGACCCGAGGGTCTCTTTTTGAGCACTGCCCACATTTGAGGAACCATCGGGTTTCAGCCCAGGTGTGATCATATACTGCTGGGGAGCACAAAGTGAAATCCCTGTCCAGCAGTCCATCTTGGTTGTATTAAATCCAGACATCTCCTCATGAAGTGCTCCAGGAACCCAAGGGTTCACCTGGGATTTCTCTCCTGGCATGTAAAAACTACACACAGCAACATTCACCAATGCAGTACCTGAGACTCATTTAGGAATTATATTTTTTTGGAATTTAACACTGAATATCTACCCTCCCTGGGAAGAGAGAGAAAGAAGGTGATTGGTCCTAGAAACCAGAGTTCTCACTGAGATTTTTAGGAAGAAAAATGATTTGCCGGAAGGGCAGAAGAACATGCATCCACAGTCAAACCTAGTTCAAACTTTTTCTCAACTGACAATGCAAATTTGTAGTTACAGTTATGTATCGAACTACAAAATTGCAAGGAAAAGCTAAGAGAAAACCTTTTATGCTTCCCTTTTTAAGCTTTCCTATGAATCCATAGTAGCTGTTATTGTTCTTTACATTTTTTACTGTATCAGCTAGAATTTGCTGAACTAACTGAAGTAAAAGCTTTCCTTCAGTCTACAACCAATGCCACTCAAATTAGAGCTTATTGATGACAGTAGATTCACACTGCTGTTGAAATGGTTAACAATGACAAGAGAATGCAAACTGTATGTAAAAAATCTGATTTGACTGACAGCTACAGAATACAGCATGTAGCATTATTGCCATTTAAATTTTATATCCCATTGGACCACCTGTTTAGAGCAGAAGATGCTTTGGACACAGGGATTATCATTTAGTTAAAAATAATTATGGCAAGAACTGAGAGCAAAATCAGTTCCTGGAGAAACAGTGTATATTATCATAGCTTTTGCATGAACAAACATCACTCTTAACATCAAAATGTGCTCAAGAGGATTTGGGCAAAATTAAAGAAAATGTAGATGTAAAAAATTTATATATTTCTTTTCACAGACAAGTGCCCACCAGATAGATGAATATATGAGCACTGGGAGCTTACATGAACTCACATGGCAGCTGTGTCCTGATTTATTCAAGTGCCGTGATTCTCTGTATTATTTCTTTCTTTTTATTTTTTTATTTTTTTCCTAAAAGGAGAAAGAGAAACTCATACCCAACTTCATCTAAGCTATTTCAGAGTAACATTAAAGCTCTGACTCAGGCTGACAAACGACCGCCCTGTAGGGATCTCTTTCTCTGCACAAAACTGGCCATTGAAAAATATTGTAATCAGACATGGTGGTGATTTTATTGGAATAAGCTTATTCATTCCTGTTGGTTGTCAAGCAAGTTTCTGCATGAGCCATTTATCAAAAAATCAATGGAAGGCTTCTGAATATCATTTTTCTTGAGAATGCATAGAAATATCAAAGTTTCATAATGTATTGATGTGCATCTCTGTGTGTGGGATGATTGAAATGAAACTGTCTGTAGGACAAAAAATCATTAGGAGCTCTGAAGTACTCTGAGATGAGGTCCCAGTATGGCTAAGAAACCCCCCAAGAAACTTCTCATCAAGTGGGGATACTCCATTGAAATTTTCCAAAGCAATGGAACAGATAAATGAGTAAAATGAATTCCAGAAATATTAAATAAAAGATAACTGTGATTTTAAAAATGAACAGTGCTTCCAGAGAGCTCCTACAACTCAGACTGAATCCTGGTGAGAGAACCATTCACATCATGTCCTTTTCATGTTGGATTCTCTGACTGCGCTTATGCTACAGACCATAGCCAAGAAACGAGATTTGGACAGACACATCTTCACTCTAATATATTGCAATTATTCATGTTTCTTGTATAAAACAGTAAGAAGAATTTAGATAATTTAAATACATGTTAACTGACAAAAAGTGTTCAGACAGAAAGAATATATCAAACCTTAGGATTCCTAGCAGACGTATGTAGATAAAACTGCTCCATGGCATTTTCAGTCTCCTGAAAAGGCACATTATACCGAAAATTTCCATTCTTTTCTTGACACCAGTATTATTTCTTTTTAGCATAGAACTGTCATTTCCAAGCTAGAGGATAGCTCTGTTGATTCTTATAGCTTGGCTCTGTGACAGTGAGGACAAACAATTTTGTATATTGAACAATGACTCAGTGACTGACCCCAGCCCACTGAAGGACTTCAGCCACCGGATCATTTTGACAGTCTTAGTGTTAAACACCTTCATCTTGATCAGAGTCCCACCACACAAGAAAATATGGAAGATCTGGAGGAGTGGGATGACCTTGGGATCAGAAAAAGAAATAAATAAGAGGCCTGCTTGAAGCACCCAGTATTGTATCCAGGTGTTCCACCAGTGCATGTATGAAGGCACATACTGAGTTCCAAGTTCAGTAACTTTCTGTTCCGACTCAACAGAAAATTTATTTTATACTCAAACATGCCAAAAATATTTGGCAAGATACAGGCAGTGTAAACAGAATAACTACACTGTGGCAGTGGTAGACAGTGCTACCACATTTGTAATGTGCATAAAAGAGGAAGAAATGTTATGCAAATGTGCATGGTAAATTAGATGTGTAGAGAAAGAAAGGAGATCTTGTGACATTCCCTCCTAAGGATAAGAGATGCAGAGGTGTGTAGTGAAAGACTGTCTCATTTCCATGCACCTGGCAATGTGTGCAGCTCATGGGACAAAGCTTCACAGGAGACCTCACCTTAGGCAATGTGCATTTTAACTCAATATGAGGCTTCTGTTAATGTTTCAAAGAGAGCACTGGAGAGCTCTGTATCCCAGTATTCTCACCTTGCATACTGAATTCTTTCCCATCTGTGGATGATAAATGATCACAGACATTTCATTTGGTGTGCCAACTGAGAGTTGTGAAGCGTGGTGTATCAATAAGAGAGAGAGAACATTTCTGAAATTAAATAGATTTAGATCTGCTTGAAACACTGAAGAACTTAAAAAGTACTCTGATGTCTGTAACACTTTTTTTAAGTTCTGGCTATGATGTATGAAAGTGGATGAGATGGATAGAAGGATGGAGTAAAGGCGATTGGACCACTAACTAAAATTATAAGGGGGGAAGAAAGGTTAAAAGAGCAAAAAAGTTGTACTATTTGGAAGTAGAGGTTCCGAAACCAAAAAGGATTAATATGTTGCAATTGCAATACTGAACGTCAAAAAAAAAAAAAAAAAAAAAATTTGTTTCAGTGTGATACTGATAAAAAGACAAGGAAACACACATGGCAATTAAAAGGAAAAGAAAGTTAATGAGGGCTTCAGGAAACATATTTCATGCAGGGAATCTTAATATTCCAGTCTGTATTCAGAAGCAAATTGTAAGACAAAAGCTGTGTGATAATTTAAGGAAGAAATATACAAAATGTCATGCTGTTATGCTGATTACTGGATAGATTTATGATATAGACTTCACAAATTACAGTACATAGAGTGGAGAGGTGGAATAAATATACTTTCTAAAACTTAATCACCTTCTAACTTGAAAAAGCTAGAAGGTGATTCTTCAGAGAGCAAAAAATGTAACCTGCAAGAGCATCATTTTCGTCTTCTTTTATTTTTTACTTTTGTGGAGGCTTAAGCCTAATAAGAGGAAATTATAGTATTCAAATCCATCTGAGGCCACAAAAATACAGTATTAGCAGAGCAAATTACTCTTATGTTCAAGCTGCCAAAAGCAATTTATTCTGTGTGCATAGAAATAAAAGCACAAGATTAAATCAGTATGTTTTTCTCATGTTTGTGGAGAAAAGATAATTGATTAGAATAGCAGGTTGCATCTGCACTAATGTGCCATTCAGTAGCTGACATCACCTCTCTCTCTTTGGCATGAACACCAGCTCATAATACTCACTTACATATCTTTTAATTACTTTGCTTTGTAGACAGAAAATGGAAGGCTATCTCATTAACCTTCTTTGTCTTTACAGAAAGTTTCGGTTTTTTTTCTCTATGTTTACTCCTGTTTGGACCTGCAGTTATTTCTGTAGTCTGCAGAGGTATCTGCTAGCAAAACTGGCCAGCTGCAAGTTTTCTTTCATTGCTTAATGTATTCAGCAATCTGTTCTTCATGATTCAAACCCATACTCCAGTCTTATCAGTAAATGGAAATTTCATAGATTATTTTTCCTATTTCTAGGAGTGCAGCAGCATTTGCAAATGCTGAAACTATTCTACAGATTGTTTTGTTAGTGGCAGGCGATTAAGAAAGGATCTTATAAACAGTGATATAAAACACCAATTTAAAACCAAGCCATTCCACTTGTTCGAAGCATTTCTCTTACATGTGAGTAATGACTCCTATTTAATGCATTGTTAATGCCTTCCTAAAGCAGAAGCATCAGTGTTCCGGGAAGAAAAGAGAAATATATTTCCTGAATCATTGCAGAATTTTTCAAAGTCAAAACTGTGGAAATGGATGAAGATAAAGAAATAGAAATTATAGAGGAATTATCAGAACGCAATAATTCTGTTGTCACTAGAGCATTTTGTTTGTTTTCCTATAAGAAGAGAAAGAAAAAGAACCCATCAATACAAATTCCTCCAGGTAATTAACGCTCCTTTGTACCTTTCTACAAGTTGAAGATGCAATAAGGTTGTACCTTGACTGTGAAAGAATAGCAGAGTTCGTTTGTTTCAGCCTTCCCCATCCCCCTAGAAGAAAAGCACGTAGTCATTTAAACTAGACCAGAGAGGGATGTGACTGCCTCTAAATTTGGTAAACCGTGATAAGCACAAGACAACAATTCTGCACTTCAAACGAAGGTTTAAGTGATAATAGGTTAAACCCCTCTTTGTCTAATCTGCCATTTAAATGCTACTAATCATCTGGGCTGTGTCCCCAGCTGAATGTCTGTAATGGGAGGGTCCGAAATCTTACAAAGTGCGCAGTTTGGCCTCATCCTCAGACCACTACTTTTTACGTGTTTGCAGGTTATTTGTACGGATTCCAAGGAAAATTCACAGGTTTATGTCTTCCACACCCTAATAACAAACTATCCAGTCAGGATGTAAATTACTTGTTTATAAAATTGTACTATCTTACTTTAAGGTAGCTGCAGGGGAAAACAGCCTGAAGCCGGGAAAGCAGTAATTAAGGTATATAGAAGAAAAGTTAACTGAAAGACAATACGCAGGAGGGCAGGAGGAAATGACCTCTTTCAACTGACATAGGACTGTAGCCAAAATACTGCACTAGCCTTTCCTCCTGCCACTCCAGCACCCACCCACACCCATTGTGCTGCCCTCTCTGTTTTACCCACATATCTGTTTGTACAACTGAACAAGTCTGGGAACAGATTGATCGGATAAATAACCCTTTCCATTATTTGTCCCAAAGTAAATTTTGCAGACTGATCAGCTACCTGGTCTAGTTCACCATGTGAGCAGCTGGAGAGGAGCAGAAATTAAAGATCAGGAATAAGGAAGAAATTATTTGTGTTGAAAAAGTATTACTGCTTCATACCAGAGCCTAAGAAATGAGGAAGATTAACTTTTCTTAGGAGAAAATAAAAACCTTTGTCATCTTATTCCAGAGCTGAGAAACAAATGGAGTCTGAGTGCACCGGCTCCAGTAACCACTTCCATACAAGCAGCAGAGAGAGCTGGATTGGGAAAGGAGAGCATTACGGAAGTTTGATGGAGCTCATCACCAGCTCCAGGAGGTTGGTGAGGTGGTGGGGTCTGTGAGACAGAAAGGTAAGCAGAATAATTCCCTTGTTGTACTGTCTGCAATGTTTTCCTGCTTTTCTCACAGTTTTAGGAAAATATGGAGGCAAAGAGTGGCATTTCCTACAGCTGAGCCTTCTATGAAAGCAATAGTTTGAAGGGAAATCCAGAGACCACAGGCACCTGAGTATGAAGGGGAAGCAAAACTAAGTATGGAGAGGTAACAAAAGCTACGAGGATAAGGTTCAAAGGCACATTCCTTCACACCTCTAGACCCTATTGCTGCCCTGGTGCCTGTAATCATTGCACACATAAATGGCAGTATAACCCAAAAGACTGTCAGCAGTATGCAAGGAGGAATCAACCTCAAAGGTTGAGCTCCTCCAAGGGACATGTCTGCAGTTTGTGCTTGGTATTTTATTGTTGAAATAGCTGTGATTAAGTTTGCCACTTTCCATCATTGTAGCACCATATGCAATCATTATTCATGATTAAAGTATATAGCTATTTCCAGGAGGAGGGAACCTGTGGCAATAACCATCACAATGCTAGTCCACTCCCCAAACTGAGATGCTAGAAATGATAATCATGCAATGATCACAGAAGCATAGAATGGTTTGGGTTGGAAGGGACCTTTAAGAGCGTCTAGTTCTAACCACCCTGCAATAGGCAGGGGTATCAGAAATAATGACAACATGTTCTGTGTCCTGGCCCAAATGCACTGCAAATTTCCATGCCAGCTTTCTATCTTAGCTATTTCCTTCTACTAGCTTCTTAGAGAAGGCTGTAATATTATGCCTGTGATGCTCAACAGTCACCTTTTTAATAACTGTGCAATGCTTTTAGGTAAAAAAGTGAATGAATACTGCATGAGAGCTGATCTGGAAGTCATGCTGACTGCACATGTAGGGTAACAGCTTTTTTGCTGTGGCGACAATGGAGAATTTACATGAAATGCCAGTCGTATTAAAAATGGATAGTGGTGTAAGAAAACTAAATGTCCTGTAATTTTTTGAGGGAAAAAAATAAGGTTCAGATCATATAAGATAACAGAAACATGAAGAAAATTTACAGAGATATTTTTTGGGAATATTACAGTGTGTTTTCTAGTTGTACTGTAGGACTGTTTGTTTTCCTATGTCCTTCTGGGAGCCTTAATACTCTTCTCATAGGAGCATACACACATGCCTTTGCCCATGCTCTGGCTCTGCTTTCGTTTTAATTACAAAGAACGTATATTTGACCTTCTGTTCAAAACTTGCCTCATTCCCATCTAGGGAGGGGATGTGATTATAGTGTGGATTTTTATCCTCATTTCAAAAAAAAAAAAATCTCAGTAAGCTCACTGTGTTGCAGATATTAGGCACACATCACTTGACTGGAGAGAGGAAGTGAAATCCAGAATTAGCAGCTTGAATTTGTCTTCCTCTTAAACTGTATAACTTTCTTTCAGTGACTAAATAATAATCTGATCAAACATTTTTGTACTTCTGTACAGAAATTCAACAATGATGGTGGTTTTGACATTAAATAATGACTGTGCTGAAAGCACTTTTGAAGACACACTCAGAATTCAAAAATAGATCAACACAGAGATTTTCCAAAGTCAAGTAAGAAATTCAGTGAGAACTTCAGCCTGCTTGGCAGAGAACATTGGATTCACAAATACCAAATGTTGTTTCCATGCCAGCCCTAAGTCATGTGTCAGGAAAGGTCCCAGGATATATAGCCAGACAGCAAATTTATAATGATATTTTACACCAATATTGCTCTGTTTTACAGAAGATGCAAAAAGAAGATGAAAAAATCTGCTGTGTAATCATTAGTAAGCTCTCAGCTGGAACACTGTCTTCTATATCATTCATTATAGGAGATGTAAATGTGTCACAAATGGGGAACCCCTACTGTGTCTCAGGCCAACACCTGTTTTGGGAAACTTAAATAGGATTACTGACCTTCGCTGAAAGGTAATAAACTGTATATCATCTTGAATTCCTTTTCAGCCCTTCTTAGAATTGAAATTAAACACTGTGGCTCTAAAGGTAGAGCAAAATGTAACTGCTTTCTTACTAGCTAGTATTTTATCCATGACTCCATTGCTTCAGGATATGTGCCGACAGCTGATAAGTCTTAAGGTGGTAGATTTTAACCTCTGTGTGATTTTTAGAGGTGGTACAAAATAAATAAAAAGCATTTATGGGTTATCTCCTGCTATGGACAGATAGCTCTATTATCTTAATACTTATGGTAAAATTCCAAGCCCATGTATTTCCCCATTCCATGGAGTAGGAAGGTGCAAGGCTGGAGTGAATTGGCTTTTCTTGCGTTCAGTGGGCACTGTGCAACTTTTTTGGCTGTTATGAAGAGGCCTTTTATAAGTATGATGGCTGAAGCATATATTTATTTGGTGTTGGGAGAATTTCATTCAGTAGGTATGTGTAGCTGCACAGAGTTCCTGAGGAGTACAGTTCATCATATATAATCTGAATAAATACATGTTAAAAGTAGGCTCGTGTTCTGCACTAATTCAGTTTTGCTACATGTTCTTTAAGGAGACCCTTGACATTAAAGTAAATTTGGTGAGCCTTGGAATATAGTATGGGAATGAATTCACTACTGTTTAGGAGCCATACATGCCCAGTCTTTGATAAAGAAGCTCATACACATTTTCCCAGAAAACAAGAAAGCTCGAGCTGGGAGGAAGAAGAAGCCTCACCTTAAAAAACAAATAAACAAAGAGACACAAAAAAACAACAACCCAAACCTCAAAAAGTTAATCCAGAAATCTGATTGTTACTGAGTTATTTCCCTTTCCCTTTAGCTGCAATACGAGACTGGCTATTTAAGTATCAACAAGAATGAATGTTATTCTATGTTATTATTCTCATCTTGATGCAGAGGACTCAGTTTTTCAATCATAATGATAAACGTCCATTAACTATTGAAAAGTCACACCACAAATTATTTGGGAATTCATATGACCTCTATATGAAGTTTAAATGAATTTACTCTGATCAGCTCTAATCAACTATCAAATTAACGCATAATGTTTGCAATACTATTACTAAGCTCCTGGACACCAAGTTCACTGAACAATGTTACATATTCATTACTTTCTGAAGCATAATGAAAACCTAAAGTTCTAGGAAATGATCTACAGTTATAATGGTGCTTGAAGTTGTCCTAGCCTAAGAAACTGTCACAAATACCTGAAGTTCTTCTCTGTTTTCAGAGAAACTTTTCCTACTGCTAAAGAAAATTTTTGTCCAGTGTTGTTTCCTGAGGTGTAACTGTACAGTTTGTAAAGCTGGGGGAAGCTGGGGTCTGACGGCATGCCCAGAGTGAGGGGATGCAGTGTCCTGTCCTCTGTGTCCCCACCACAGAGACTGCAGAAGAGCACGTGCACCTGCTCTTTGTGTTCCTCTCATCATAAACCCACCCCTATGAATGCCAGGTCCTTCTTGTCAGCTCTGTAATGAGGGCTGCACTCTTTGGAGGACTGGTAGGGCAGGACAGCTGGCAGCAGTAAAACCTGTAACCTCTGAAGCAAGATTTGGCCTGGAAAATAAAAGCTACACGACATCTATTTTCTGACTCATGTTTTCTCCAGCCCACACTGTGGCCTGAGGGAGTAGCTCTGCACTGGCCTTCTCCAGGCAGGCAGCACACCTAAGCTCCAATGGCTGTATAAGACTGGTGAAGGAGAACATTTCAGTCTGCACTTGTCATTATGAGCAGGGTCCTACCAGGGCAAGAAGAGTATTGGGAAAGCATGGAAGATCATGAGCAGAACCCTAGCAGGACCAGAAGAGAGGGAAAGCATAAAAGACCATAAACAGGGCCCTATGAAGGCAAGAAAAGTCTGGGGAAAACATGAAGGACATCTTATACAAGCAGCCTGCTGATTCCTTCCAGGAAACCAAATCCGAGTATTGTTTCTCTGGGTCTATGAGATAGATGTCACATTCATTTTCTGGTTTGGAGGCACAACTCTTCTTTTGCTCATGTTCTCTCAGAACAGCACAATACCTTAGCCTGAATGAAGCATGTTGTCTCATCTAGCAGCCTTTTCATTTTCTCATTGGCTGAGCAGGTCACCAGGTGAATGCAGGACTTTGCCACATCATGGATCATAGCACAGGAAGTTTTACACTTTAGTACATTGCGGCAAGCCAGCTCCAGCTTTCCCTGCAGACTAGAAACTCAGGGAAACTGTTGAGACATGGCATTTTTGTCACGCTTACTTTCAAAATGTCAGTTCACACTCAGATATGAACACAGGCAACAGGACAGGAGTATGCTGGCCTTTTCCTTTTTATACCTTTGTTTGATGTGAAATTACACATTAGTATATACCGCCACACGACATTTCAACTTGAAATATTCCAGCAACATGAAAAGCAGGCAAGGTCTGAAAAGTGTCATAATTTTCCAAACTTGTCAATAGAGTGCACAGTAGGTCTGATATAAGCTTCTTCCTGGTGCGTTTGTCATGACACAAGCTGCACTTCATCCTCAGGGAACCTGCTTGGTATGTTCTTGCCTCTCTCGCCTGGAGATGAATTAGTGCATTTAAAGGAGAGCACAGAGGCTGCTTTCTGAGGCTTAGTTCTGACTTTGTTCTCGGCTGCAACTCCACTCACAGAAAGCATCATTCACACACACAGACACTCACAGGCCTAGGTTTATGATTAATCCCACCGCAGTGTGTTCGTACATGTATAACAAAAATGGTCCCTTTGTGGAAGCTGATGGGCGAAAACAAGGGAACAGTATATTCAGTCAGTTTTTTGACCACTAGGTAAAAAGTTCAACTTCAGCCCAAACTGAAGGATGACTCAAGTTTCTTGTTTGGACTTTCTGAACATTTTCTCTATAAACAGTATGTGTGTGTGAGCACACATGTCCAGGAAAAAGTGATTAAAGGAGATGAGGGGATGAAGAAGGAGTATACTCAGGAATCCGTAACGTATTTGCACTTCTGTTAGTAATAGCACATTAAACATCTCTTGAATTTGGCGGGTAATTGTTCTTTGCCACTCTGATGTGTTGTACAAGCATTCCCTTTAGCACTTTGTTTTCTCGCTGTTCAAAAATGTATTGGCACCAGTAATTGCCTACGCTCAAATGGATACAATACAGTATGGTGCAAATTTATTACACTGCAACAACAAAATAGGGATCAAAGCTCCAGGGAAGCTGTAAACTGAGGCAGCAATAATTCTTCAGCCTGTGCCTCTCAGAGAGCCTCGTGGAGTATCCAGGGCTGCTTCCTCACCACCACTCATGCTGACCTGCATGAGGATGCTTTTCCCACCCCTCCCAAGGGCTGAACACCATGAATTTAAGCAGTGAATAAATCAACTGGCACCATCCTATGCTTCATGTGTCCTGCTGGGAGTTGTTTTGTCCTTGGTGCTCCCCAGGCAAGTGATGCCCATTGGCCATCCACGTGAGGTTGCAGCTCAGCCCAGCGTCATGCTGTAAGGTGGGGCAAGATTTGTTCTGATAGTGATTTCTCGTTCTTCATGCCCAGATAATCAGCTGCACAACGATATTGGAGATTCAAAGAACTGGAACTGATGCTGTTAGTGGAGGAACCAACAGCAAGGCAGCTGTGATAATATTACTGCAAGAAGATCATTATTGATAAGTCAATTCAAACACTGTTAGTTTCAAAGGCTTCGCATTTGCTCTTGATAGCTGAAAAGTGCTGGTGCAATGTGATTTACATGATTTGTAGTCTTTCTGCAATGAAATACGGGGTTTTACGCTTTATTTGCAATTATGGTGCTGAAGGGACTGGGATAATACTAATAATTCAATGAGTACACATATTTGTACGTCTTTCTCATTTCTCATCTTGTGAACTGTCTTTGCTAAGATAATTATTTCTCTGATTAATAAACAGCTAAACTGTGATCAGAGATGCCATTTCTTGGAAGGGAGAACAAAATGACAGCAACAATTCACACTTGTTTAAATTAATGACTGTCTAAAGTTACCCTCAGAAAGAGTGAGCTGGAAAAGGAGTTGTAAAAAAGAAAGCACAACTACATTGGATGGTGTGTGAAAAGCTCTAAGAGTCATCAAACATTACACTTCAACACTGCAGTGGAGCAAATAAAGGTTTAAATAGTTTCTTTAGCATCAGTAAAAAGGCTTTAACTTCAGCAAGGCCGCAGTGAATACTGAAACAGATTTCTGAACTAGAAAATAACATGCTTACTGCTTAGCATGAGTAACAAGGGCTTGATTTGAGCCTTAACTTGAACATTCACTATATAGAGTAGATTGAATTTTGTTTGCCCATATGGCTCCCACAGAGTTCCTACAAATACTCAAGAATGCCACAGAATGACATTAGTTTATTAATATCTGAGCAAAAAGTAATTCTATCAGTTCAGCGTGTGTTCTTTGGGAGATGAACATGTTGACTTGCAATGGGTTGACAGAAAATTCAAATTTGTTTCTTAGCAGCCCTTTTCAGTACCTGACAATGACAGCATTGGTTTAGGTAACAGATTGTAAGGGTCACGGCCATATCCCGTTCTTCTTTTGCATAGAAAAGCCCTATTGACTTCTAAAGAAGATTTGTACCTGGAACAGCTGTATTTATTGATCCTCCTTGATTAGTTCTCATAACCATATGCAGCCAGATTAACATCTGCTGTAACAAGTGCATTCTTGCTCCTGTCACTCTTCATTGTGTGCATATCCCACTGAACCTGGCAGGATGTCTGTGTTTGAATTACAAGTGTGCCTGACATAATTCTGTCTTTACTTCGTACAGTTTCGTTGTGGGGCTCTGAAAGGAAATCTGCACATACTTATCCCAGGCTGTAATTCCGCACAATTACAGCAGAGATGAACTGACAACAAAAAGCCAGAATGCTGCTTTGTCTGCACCTACACTGCTTAACTAAAGCTCGTACACTGTTCACAGTTGGTGGGAAAAAAACAGTGGCCTTGTGGCCACCAAGAGTATTCTGTTTCACACCCACAAGCAAAACTGGCACTTGGTTTAGGACTAGACCAAAAGGGGAAAGGAAAACAAAGCTTCATAAGGATCTTTTTCTAAATACCTGCTAAATGCAAGTTAATCCTTTTGTAAATGTAATCCTAATTGCATTTGTGTACAATCTGTACAATAGTATTTATGTAATGTAAGTTTTATTAAAAGCTCCTAGGATTTTCCATTGACTTTTTCAGATCTATTGCGATTACTAAACACATTAATAAGTAGCAAGCAACATTGTCTTTGAGTCATGCATACAGTTCAGCTACCTTTAAAGGACTTCCACCAGATAATAACATATAGCTTCAGAAGCCTATAGACTTTGGTAAGAGAGGTCACAGCCTTAAAGCGATGCTAGGTTATATCATCCTATGAGTAGCAGGTAAAGATCAGAAAAGATCAAAGGTTTTAACAAAGTGACCATCCATCTTAAATTATCTACCCAGGTTACTGAATTGTTTGTGGTTCCTCCTTGACTCCTTGACTCTGCAAAGAGACTTTCATTTTTCATCTATTAAAGTTCTGGGTAATTAGGCTTTTTCTCAATTAAAGATCTAATTGTGTAAGTTCTACTGATTTAAAGTCAGCAATTTTTTTTTATTATTTTCTTATTTTTTCCTGACTAAATGTGATCACCCTTCTATTATATGCATCAATGTGTCTAGCTTTTTTTTTTTTTTTTATTACACATCAAATACATTAAAGAAACATAATTGAAAAAAGAAAAACAAAAAAACACCATCTCTTTCTCTATATCTTTAGTATCTTGAAAGAAAATGATGAATGGGCAAATGGGAAATGGAAAAGCGAAGGCTCCTAAAATGGTAGAAGTGGCATTGTTAGGCTCTGTATTTTAAATTAGAAACAACTGTTCTGAATGCATAGCAATCAGACATCCATTTATTTCATAGTAAGAATCTGAACCTTCATTAATTGCAGTAGAATCACACGCAAAATGAACACTTCCTCCAAAAGCCAGACTTACTCAAATAAAAACTTCATGTTTTATGATACTATTTTCCACATTAGATTTCTACTCATGGCTATGTCATTGTGGATAAACATATATATATTTAAGCAGAGAAAAAACATACTCTTTTAGTCTAAAAACAGAGCCACAGAAAAACCAGTAGACTGAATACTGATTATTCATGTGAATCATTAGTTAAACAGAGGTGAGAACCAAAAAACTATGAGTTACTATTTCTATTTATAATGTTCAAGTTTGAGTATCATTTCTAAAGGTCTTTTTGTCATAGTCAGTTGCTCCATGTTGTTACACATCAAGAAGAAAACTAGATCAAAGGACAGCCTGTGTTTCTAGCACACACCTAGTAAACATCCAGTTTCCCTTTCCTTTCAGTCATATCCTTTTTAACACTGAATAAATCTGGGCTAATACCTGTGTTTTTACCATTTGGGTCATCATGTGATTCCCACTGGAAGATGTGCCAAAATGTAGACAAATATGGGATGAATATTCAGAAAATCTGAATGAAATACTGAATACCTCCCATGTCACTTTGGAGACAGACAGTCCACTGAGACTTCCTGATGGACTTAATTTCATCCATGTGACTGAGTGACTCAAACAAAGAGCACTGACGTACATTATGTTAAACACCTGTGTAACTGTTCAAATATTCAGGAACATGTTTTCTATAAGCTACTAATAATCATTTGCCTAATGAAAAAATAATTTGGAAGCATTTATTTTATCACACCATAGAAGCACCCATAACGCACATCTCCATTTTAGAGTCATCTTACAAGACTCTTTCATATTCAAAAGAAATTGCACTTCTGATGAAAAGTTATACAGTGTGATCATTGCTGTAGCTAAGCTATAGAAAAAAAAAAATCTGTTTAAAATAACAGGCATGCTGCTAAACCATGCTAGCAATGAAAGTGGGTTTTGGCATGAATTTTAAGGAGTACTTTATTTCTTCCTTAAACTCCTGCTTGAAATGTGCAGAGTGTGATTTGTTCTCCACTTACTCGCTTTAGTCAGTTTTTTTTAGTCAGTTTTTTTCCTGTTTTACATATGAGTAATTTAGCCATAAAGTTTGGAGAATCTAGACAACAAGCAAGCACTTTGAGGAAAGGCAGAAATGTTAGAAACTTCAAACTCACAGTATGAATAAAAGACTCATTAAGTGACAAGACTCTTCTGCTACATCTTCATTCACCCTCCTCCAGTGCTGATGCCTTTCAAAATAAAAAAACTGTGCATCACTATCATGTTCTCACCTGCAACAAACATTTCCATTTAACAAAACATCTTTCAGTTCATGCTCTTCGTTATGCCCTTAATAAAGACAGTCTCAAAATGAACCTTCCGTGACTCTCTCCCATTTTACTGTTCTGCTACCCTCTGCTGGCTTTCTTTTCTCAGTCACATTAAACTGAATCTGCTGATACTCACTTTGAAAGCTTTTTGTTAGGTAATTTCTGAAATAGTGCTTTGGGCTGGGAAAAGGGGAAGAGTGAAGCTAATAAGGTGGCACTGATTTCTTCCATCACCAGCAATGTGAACAGGGATCTTCATCCAGATCACCAGTTTTGATGACATTTCTTGAAGAAATGAACTCCAAGGCACGGTGTAATTATGCCTATTCAGCTCTCCTATGTAGTGCATATTCTTTGAGTCTGATAGTAACCATGCCCATATTTCTGACCTTACAAGTGAAAACACAGAAAAACTTGATGCATTTCCACATCATTCAGATGAGCATTCCATGTGCCCTTGATCTCCACATTCCTTCATATCATTCTTTTTCCCACTCATTACTGGTATGGATCTTAGGGAAAAAAAATAACAGTGGGCTTGTCATAGCAAATCAGGTAATCTTGTCTGACTTTCCAATGTAAAATTTCAGGGTAAAAAATAGAGTTTGCAGCTGCATATACATCACACTTGAAATCCCAGGTAAAATCGTTTCTCTACAGAGTGTGGCTGTTCACAGAAAAGTGCATTTAGCCCTGAGACTCTCATTATTGAGAAGAGCTGTAAATCGCAGAGAGGTCAGTGAAAAGCCACTGATATGATTAAAGTGGGCTGGAGGCACTGACTTATGAAGAAAGATGAAAAGATCTAAATAAACACGGACTGGCTGTGAAATGCTTAAAAGGTATCAAGATAACCATTAACAAATAGCTGAAGGATATGAAAACTAAGGAGAAAAAAAAAAAAAAAGAGAGAGATATCTCAGGTAGCATAAAGGAGAACAGCCAAAAGTAATGAGATGAAAATTAAGAAAGGAAAATCTAAGCCAAGTGTCTGGAAGTGCAATGCTTCACACAGCGAGGCACTACCCCAGGGATAATGAGACAAATAGAGCTGGATATACAAAACTGAAGGAATTGTACAATAGGGATTAACCCTGCCTTTACAAAATGGTAAGCCAAAATGTACAAATAGGTCTTTATCACCTCTAGCATCTCTGAATTACTGCTAAGATAGCTCAGCTATTAATGGAATTCCCTGGTGGACAACGCTGCCCACATCTTGCAGAAAGTCTGTGAACAGTGCAGTTTCTGAAGATAAGAACTCTGCAAACAAAGCAGCTTACAGCACTCCCCCAGAAATGCTCTGCAAAAGAGTGAAGTGAACTCGATGTTTTCTGAGTCCACTGAAGTTACTGCACTGGTGATTTCCAGGAGGTTTGTGTTCATTGCAAACTGCTGCACCACAGAGCAGACATCCAGTTCTGACTCGGATAGACTGTTGGAAAACCTTAAGTGTTATCAGTCTGCACACAGCCCTATTGTCTTGTTTGGCCACCAGATATGGAGTAATTGTGAACAAACTGATGAAGACCTCAAATCTTCCTGAACAAAATTTTCAGGAGGAAAAGATATGCCTATTAAAATCACATGCAAGATAACTCCTTGTGTGGCAGTTCATCAAATTAGAGCCAGGACAGTTTTTACCCCTTCTCCTTACCAGGAGGAAATGTAAGCTGTCCCTGCTTTCACTCCAAGGAAGAAGGCATAATTTTGCCCAGGCTAAGACAAAAAAAAATCTCCCTGCCTTTCAGTTCTTGCATTTCCACTTGCAGACACCGACATCTCCAGCTATGAGAGATTTTACCCCTTTGCAAGACTATAAGCACTCAGAGAATGAAACCTGACCAATTGATAGTCTGATGGCACAGGGATCCCCATGTCCACTGGAAGGGTAGGTATCTATGTGGTACCAGAATTAAGATAATTGCATCAGGTCTACTCATTGTAAACAGGTTATCTCTCATCACTGCACCTACAGCAATGAGAATAAACCACTGAGGAAGTGATAAGCATGCTAGACAACCCAAGAAAAGTGTGCTGCCTCAGATGCGGTACAGAAAAATGGTCTTTTTCCTATTCACACTTGAACAAGATGAGTTCCTCCTGCACATATCTGATTTACTTCAATTGTAATGTGTTACTATCATCTCTCTTGCGATTCTGGGCTGTGTTCCTACTCACCCACTCTTTCTTATTTGTCTGCTTGATCTTGCTGATTCCATGCCACTTGCTCTGTGCTGTGTATGCTGTCATGGGTCTGAGCCAATTGCTGTGATTATAGGCGCAACTCCACCACATGCCTGCCCTCATCCTCTCACAAGTAACAAAAATGCTATTTTTCCTTCAATTAGCTGAATATTCATTCTCCCTTATGTAAGGGGTCCATTCTCCTGAAAAACACCCTCATTATGTCTGATCAGGCTGCAAATCTATCTAGAATAAGCCTGTCTAGCAGGATGATATTTAGAGGCTGGACTTTATTACTGAGAAATACCGTTCTGTTCCACATCTTTATTTGTACTGCTTGCCTAGGATATACACTTGAAAAAGTGAAGATCTTAATATAATTTTTAAAGAGTTCCATGCCAAAAGCATAAGCAAGGAATGATAAAGACTTTGAAGGTGAGATATGTCCCCTGACAGGCAATTTTTTATTAAGCTCCTCAATAGTAACCTTCCTCGGGTTGCATTTGTGGAGAGATTATTTCTATGGTTGTATTATAATACATAATGTCAGTTGTGGCAAACTAATTCTAAAAACATTTCTGGTCTGAAACTCTATATGTAAGATTTCAGATATGGAATATTATTTTATGCCAAAGGTTATTCTTTTCTATTCCATTTGCTTAAGCTCACTTTTTAAACCTTATCTTTTTTTTTGGCAATGCATGCAGCTTGACAAAACAACTCTCTCCTCCAAACACAGAGATGCTGGAATGATACAGAACCATGAAGAAAATATGTACTTAGATAGTACCAAGAAAACTAGTTCTGCACTTAGTCAAGACCACTCCAAATAATACATTACAGAAGGGTACAGACAACACCCAGAGCCCACGTTATTAGCAGGAATGTGATAACATATTGCCCAAATAATATCTAATGTGTTTGCATTCCTGTAAGTGCAACAGCCATCTTTGCAATCTCTTTCCCCACATCCCTTCCTGTATCTTACCTCCTTGTGTTCAGATTGGCTCCAGTCTGGCACAGCCACATAACCTGGAACCAGAATGTGATGAAAACTGCTGTAACACAAGAAAGCCTTGTGAGATGCCCCAGCTTGGGCCACAACAGGAGATAGCTTCAATCTCTGTATTTGCTTCTTGCAGGACCTGTGATGTAGGTATGCTGGGGCCCAGCCTCATGCCTCACATCTTTGCCTTGCTCATGGGACTTTGTGGCTTCATCAGAGAACAGTCCCATGGCCGCAGATCATGTGGTATGGCTATTACAGAATCTCAGACTGGCTAGGGTTGGCAGTTCCTCTGGGACCACCTGTCCCACCCCCAGCTCCAACAGCACCACCAAGAACAGGGTGTCCAGGCCCATGTCCAAGATGCTTTTGGAAATCTCCAAGGAGGAGACTCCACAACCTCTCTGGGCAGCCTGTGCCAGTGCTTCATCACTCATATAGCACTGAAGTTTTGATTGGTGGTCAAGAAGAACCTTTTTTGTTCCAACTTATATCCATTGCTTCTGGTCCTGGCATCAAGTAAAAGCTGGCTTCATCCTCTTTACACCTTTCCTTCAAGTGTTTACAGCCATTAATGAGACCTCTATAGTCCCCTTAGCCTTCTCTTGATGGAAAAGTGCCAGCTCTCTCAGTCCTTCCTCATAGGAGAGGTGCTGCTCAATCTTAAAAAGTGTATTTCAGATTGCAAACTTGAAACTGGATATCCCATGTCCTTCTTCATTTTATAGACATTGGGATACCCTGCATTTAAAATTTAAGATGTCTGAAGGTATTCCAGTCTTGAAAAGTACAGTTTAGTTTGCTTGTTAAACACTAAGACTGTCAAATTAATTTTTTTAAAACAATTATGTGAGATGAACCATAATTTCATAGTTAGAGACAATGATCTTTTGTGCTCTGATGAGCAAGAGCTTCACTCACTTTTTGATGTGGTACCTTTTTTGGAAGCAATATGCTTAAAATACAGAATAAAGAGCCAAAGAGGAAAGGAAGAGATGGCAATTTGCCACCTAAAAAAACCCCAAACCCTTACCTGTTATACACTGAAGTCATTAACTATTTTTACCACCTTAAAAAGTATGCCCAAATATCCCACTATGCTCCTAGCAGACTCATGATTTGCTGTTGCCTGAAAGGCCAGAACAGTGCAGTCTGGCAGATGTTTAGGTCAGGATAAAATATGACATCTGTGCTCCCACTCAAGAGCTGGTACCAGTTCTGGATGATTTGCCAAATGAGGATCTATTGGGAAGGTTTCAGTTTGATAGATAAATAGCCCATCAAAGAGTCTTCGGTGCTAGGGCAACCAAGAGACTGCCCTATTTATGCTACTCTGTGCAATCTACAGGCATTTTAATCAGCTTTACTGGCTTTTTAACAGACTAAGCTTGTCTTTGGTATCTTAGATACAGAGATCTATAAACATCTTTAAAGTAGAAAACAGAAAATGCAGAGTCCTGCAAATTTCCCACTGAGACACAGTTATGCACAATTCACTGCTCCAAAGTAAACGACGGAGAAAAAGGTAATGAGATTCTGCAAAGATAAACAAATTAATTAAAACTTTAAATGTCTAAGACAGATTAAAATTTAAACATTTCACCTGGAATGAAGTCTACTCCTATTTTACAAAGATGTAGTCACAGGTTTTCATTTACAGATTTATCAAAACACAGTGGTGACAGAACTGAGGAAGAATGCACAAGATATTCTTCAGGAGAACCAGGCAAACTTTTACTCTGTGAGTAAATTAAGAAGATCCTTAATCATAAATTCATAGAATCATAGAAGCATTTATGTTGGAAAAAATCTGTGAGATCATCAAGTCCAACCATCCACCTACCACCATTATTGCACACTAAACCATGTTCCTTAGTTGTTGTAGTAGGTGACAGCAAAGATTCAGGATGTGACGTGGTAGGACTCTCCCCTTGCTCGGTGTCGAAGGGTTAATGTATGCATAAGGGGCGTAGACAAAGTAGGATAGGTATACAGGTAAATCACACGATGCAATAAACGCCATTTTTCTGCTCACCATATTGGTATTCACGTGCAGTTCTTTGGCCCGGGTAGGTTTTACCCGATAGTCCAGCACAGGCACAGAGCTAAAAGAACATGGGTTGCCAGGTGCACAGCAACACTTAGTACTACATCTACTAGTTTCTCAAACACCTCCAGGGATGGTGACTCCACTTGCCTAGGCAGCCTGTTCCAGCAACTGACCACTCTTTTGGAGAAGTGGTCCAACCTGAACCTCCTCTAGTACAACTCAAGACCATTCCCTCTAGTTGTATCACTAGTTACAGAGGAGAAAAGAATGCCTTCCACCTCACCACTACCTCTTTTCAGGCAGTTATAGAGGGCTATACGGTCTCTTCAGAGTCACCTCTTCTCCAAACTAAACAATCCCAATACCCTCAGTTTCTCCTCATAAAACTTGAGCTCCAAGACCCTCACCACCTTTGTTGCCCTTCTCTGGACACAAGAAGAGCCTCTTTCTTATAGTGAGGGGCCCAAAACTGAACACAGGACTCAAGATATGGCCTAACCAGAGGTGAGTACAGGAGGACCATCACCTCCTTGCTCCTGCTGGCTACGCTGTTTTTTGATACAAGCCAGAGTGCCATTGGCCTTCTTGGCCACCTATGTACACAGCTGGCTCATGTTCAGCTGAGCATCGACCAACATTCCCAAATCTATTTCCTCCACACTGTCTTCCAGCCTCTCTGTCCCAAGCCTCTAGTGTTGCCTGGAGTTCTTGTGACCAAAGTGCAGGACCTGGCACTTGGTCTTGTTGAACTTCATCCCATTGGCCTCAGCCCAGCTATCCAGACTGTTATGTTGCTCTGAAGCACCTTCCTATTTTCAGGCAGATTGACACTTCCTCTCGACTTGGTATCACTGGCAAACTTACTGAGGATGCACCGAGTTCCCCTATTCAGATAATCAATAAAGACATCAAACAGGATAGATCCCAATACTGACCCCTGGGGAGCATCACTTGTGACCAGTCTTCATCTGGATTTAATTCTATTCACCACCAAAGTCCCAAAGTCTAAAAATGATTCTCTAGATTGATTATCTGATACAGATCAGCTAGGCTGTTCAATGACTGCAGTGTGTTCAAAATCTCAAGAGAGGCATTGCCCACATAACTGAACCCAGAACGGATAGTGGATCCATGTAACTCTCACAGGGTCTGAGACCTGCTTTGAAGTGAGAAAAGATAGGCTAATTTGACACAGATCAGTTATGGGTTACAGTAGAGTCATTTGTACCAGTTTGTAGAATGGCAGATCAGACTCACAGTTATGTTACTGTCACCTGCCTCTTAAATTTGACACTCTGAATGAAAGGTGGTAAGGAACCTTCAAAAACATTCACACTAGAAAGCAAGCAGCTCATCAACTAGCTGAAACCCACAGCTAACAGTTGAATGTACACACAGAGAATCCACTGCTGTAGTACAGCATGAGAATGAAATGAAGCTCTCTATTTCTTCTTCCAGGAATTAGCAAGGTGAGAAGAAAAAGATGATACTTCTAGTGACACAGGAACATTTGTAATCATGTTGGGTCATTGATCTCTTGCTGAAAGAGGAAATTATTAGCCATAAAAGATAACCTTGCTTTGATACATACATATATATTTTTTAATTAAGAATTTCTCAGTAGAGATGAGCCTTAAGCTTACTTCCCAAGGTTTCTGTGGAGAACAACCCAACTTAGGGTTTTTTGCATCACTGTCTCCATTTACTGGTAGATGACCTGTAAGCGAACTCAAAATTCTACTCCCAGGCAAGACTACATTTAACTTCAGTTCATTAAATACCTCAGCTGTACTAGTAGTTAGGAATAAAAAAAAATTAGTTGTGATCTTGATTTTTTTTTTAGTGACTCACAGCTTCTGCTTCAATGTCATTGTTTGCCGTCACCTGAAAACTTGATTGACAAGGACTCTGTCACCTCTTCCAGATAACTGATAAAGATGTTAAACAGCAGCCATCCCAGACAGATCCAAACAGTGCCCCATTTTTAGCAGACTTGGCGCCAATGTGACGCATCAACCACTGCCCTCTAAGTCCCACCATCCACCCAGTTTCCTGTTGTCTATGCATCCGAACCACTATGGCCCATGTTGAATGTGAAAACAGCAACAGTGCCATCACTGTCAAGAGCCTTATTACAAACTTGATTCATGACAATTCATCTCCCACTATCCACAACCAGACATTTCTTTCCAGAAGGCCATTAGATGGGCTAGGAGTGATTTATCCCATACTGACGATGTCCAGGCAACTTCTCCTCCATGAGCTACATGATTTTCGCAGGTACCAAAGCCAGGCTGAACAGCTTGGAGTCTTCCAGATCATTCTTTTTGCCTTTTTGGAAAATGAGTGCAACACTACTCTTTGGTCTCTAGAGACCTCCCTGCATCTCCAGGACCTCCCAGAGGTTACAGGATCATCACTTTGTGCAGACAACAGTCAGTTCTCAGCACCTAAGGGTGCAGCCCATTTTGACCTGTTGGCCCATGGGTCACATTCATCCTAGCCACCCTCACCTCATGCTCATTCACTGCCGGTTATTTCTGTCCTTGACCCATCTCTCCAAGCACAGAGATCTGGCTGGGAATGGCTGAGGCAAAGGCAGCAGATAGACTTCTGCCCGGTAACAGGCTAAATCAATTAACATATTGATCACAACATCAGTAACTTAGCTACTGAACAAATGGGACCACAGCTTGTTTATTACTTCCTTAGAAACAGAGATTAATAATTATTAAAATATTTCTTAAGAAAATGTTGCTTTTGGAATGGAAACATGGTCTCTTTATTAGACGTAGCCATATCTTAATGGTAAAAACATACCTACTAAAACCAATAAGCTAAGAAGACACAAACCTGAAGAAATGCTGAACAGTTTTTATCTTCAGTTTACTCTGCTTCAGAACATCTGGGAAATTATTTCTTAGCTGTTGTCCCTGTCATACGCTTGCTGAGCTATGATTGCTCCATTTTGGAGTGAATCTGCCAGATTCTGGCAGGAGCCACTGAATCTGTACACACCAAAAGCACTGCTTCAGGTACACTGATATCATTTTATTAACTTCTCACTTCACAAAGCAGCTCATATCTAGTCTGGCTGAGTGAACTGAGATTATTTCTGCACAGGTTTCAGTGATCTTTCTCTACAGTGACAGCTGGGTTGCTGCATACAAAGCTGAGTAATCAGTCAGTTCTGACTCAAATTAAAGCCATACTTGTGCAGCACATCTGGAAATGCAACACTAATACACTGGAGTTGTAAGCTTTCACAGGCCCAGACAATTTTGGACTTTCTGTTAAATCTTGATTGAATTAGATTCCAGTGAGTAAGATGAGTAAGATCAATGGGTTTTGAAGAGATTGTATCAATTACATTCCTTTCTTAATTCAAAAAATAGCATTCACTCACTGCTGTTTGCATTTCTTGTCTTTTTTTCTCTTATAAAAGTCCAGGCATACTGACTATTTGAAACTTCTAACCTTGCCTTCAAGTTATGAATCCAGACTAAATTTTAGCTTTCAAGTGAACTGAGACATCATTATGATGATGTCTTCTTGGCTAATAATAGTTTAGGACAGATAGTCTATTGCATATATAGCTTCCACTGAGTCCATAATTAAATATACTTTTATTTGTCACTGAAATAGTACATGAGTCGTTTTTGAATTCGTATTTTAGATTTCTTCCATTGTAATACTTAAAACCTACAAATAGCTTATGGACTTCAACTTCTACAATTTGAACAACTTTCGAACTTCTTAAGCATTCTCAGACTTACAGGCTTGCAGTATTTTCAGTGTCATCCTGGCATGACCAATTCAAAGTAATTGAATCTGTAGCAAGTGGCTGTTACCATGATACCACATTTGACATGATGTCAGCACTATCTTATCTGCCAGAGATAGCTTCTGATCTGCAGATTACATTACTTGCATCTTTTTATATGATTACCTTCAGTGCACCAGATACCACGTAAAATCCAATAAACATTTTATAAATACTAATCCCATACTTCCATTTTTTTAAGGGCACAAACCTGTTCATTTAGAATATATAAAGGTAGAACGCAGATTTATTTCAATGTAAAGACTTAAAGTTGGTTTCTTAGGTTGTTCTGGAACATCTGGAAAGCATTTTTGTTTTGTTAACTGCTAAGTTCTCGTCTCTTTCATCTCTAACTCTTTACTTGTTATCTTCATTAGGATCTCTTTGGATTCTGAGAGCTCTAGGAAGAAAAGATACATTGTCACAACTTTATGAGGCCTTCAACAGAGCATCAAGCACACCATGCTTCTAATCTTCCCTCACTTAGGAAATGAAGTCCATGAAAGACCTTAATTTGCATATAAGTCAAAAGTCTCCACATAAAATCATCACATTAAAGGGAACAGAAGAAAGCAACCTTCTCCACTCCTTCTCACCCCACGAAGATGCTTGCAGTGAAACCAATTTGAGTAAATTGAAATGTTTCCAAAACTCTCTACTGGATAACTGGCATTTGATTCCCTCTGCAGCAAAGAAAGCAAGTTCAGCTCCTACCAGCTGAGGCACATTCAGGTCCTATGGGGTATGCAGTTTCTACTTCTCATCCTAGAAAAGCTCTAATGAGATAGAAACTGCCTGAGTTGCAAGGGACCCTTAAAGATAATCCAACTCCCCTGCAATGAACAGGGACATCTGATTCAGATTGGATATCAGGAAAAGCTTATTTTCTGAAAGTGTGGTCAGGCATTGGAACAGGCTGCCCAGGGAGAATGGGCCTCCTGTCTATTATCTAGGATTTTACAGACAGGATACATAGACAGGATATTATATCCTGTCTATATATCTAGGCTATGATAGCCTCCCTGTCTATTGTGGGCCTCAGCATACCTTCCAGCAAGATCTACCCTAGCACAAAGGTGAGGCTGACAGGTCAGTAGCTCCCTAGGTCATTCGTTTTACCCTTCTCAAAAATGGGTGCAATATTGCCCTTTTTCCAGTCACCTGGGACTTCATCTGATTGCCATGACTTTTTAGGTGTCATTGAGAGTGACACGGCAACTACGTCAGCCAATTCCCTCAGGACTCTGGGATGCATCTCTTCAGGACACATAGAGATGGATTTTCAGGTTCCTCAGGTGGTCACAAACCTGATCTTTGCTTACAGTGGGAAGGACACAGCTCCTCCAGTTCTCACCATCCAAACCATCCACTCTTGGGCTGTGTGTAGAACAGCTGCTGTTGAAGACTGAGGCGCAAAAAAATAAAAATAAAAATAACATTGTTAAATACCTCAGCCTTCTCCTTGTCCGCTGTTATTAGCCTCTCTGTATTGTTCACTGCGGGGACTTTCATTTTCAGGTTGATGTACCAACAGAAGCCTTTCTTATTCTTGTTCGTGCCCCTTGCCAAGTCCAGTCCTGGTTGGACCTTCCTGATCCCATCCTTAACACAGCCTAGCAACATACTTGCACCCCCCGCAGATCACCTGTGCCTGCCTCCTCTGCCTGTGCATAGCAAAGATGCATGAAGTCAAAGGAAAGAACTAAGCTCTCCTAGGCCAGACAAACATTATAGATTACAGGCAGTTATCTCCGTCATTGTAGTATGCTGTCAGATGTAACTGAAAGGAACAGTTTTTACTTCTCTTTATACTGACAAACAGGTACTTACAATTAGTCTTGCTTCCCTTGCAAACAGAACCCCACAGTGAAATATTTATTGGCACTGAATGACTATCTCTTGACAGCACGGGCAAACATTTTCCAAGGAGTGAACTCTGCATAGGAACATGCATTTAAGTGTGATGCAGAAAGTTAGAGCAACAGAATGGCCTTCATTCAAATCACACCTGAAGTACTTTGCCAGTAATCTAGGCAGTATGCAAGAACATGTAGACTTAAACATATACCAAGAAACAGCCTGACAAATACTCAGTTATGGGTGCCATAGAAAAAAATATGCACTATGTACCAAAACACTGTAGCGCTCACCCTTATTATGGCTGAGGATGGATAATCCTCATAAATATTCTGAAAAGCAGTATAAATACCTTTCATCACTCCTAGACTGTATTAGTGGCAAGAACATTATTAAGCTGAATCTCTTCTACTTTTTCTGAGACATTCACCACTGTAAAAAACAGCAGGAGGGAAATAATTTTATTCTCTGAAAGTCTAAACAGCATTAGCAGGAAATGAGAGAGATTTTTAGCATGAATGTAGCCGATTCCTTTCCTTTCACATGTGCACCAGTACCAACAGTCAAATGTCAGGTCATCCTGATCTCGCTGGTATAAGGAATGCAAGGCATCTATCAAGTGAAAGTGAAAAAGATATTTATTTTAGACAAATATTGTGTGTTTAGGTTTTCATTAATGAATATGTTCATGTGCAAATTTGCTTGTTTTTTTCTTGAGAGAAAAAGAAGGAAAGTGAGGAAGAGGAGAGAGGGAGAGAGGAAGGAAAAGAGGGAAGAAGGGAGTGTAGGAGGGAGGCAGGAAGGCAGGCAGGCAGGAAGGAAGGAAGGAAGGAAGGAAAGCAGCAGGAAGGCAGGCAGGAAGGCAGGAAGGCAGGCAGGCAGGAAGGACAGAGAAGATTGACTCATGAGCAGATGCCATTTCAGGGTACTCTGAAATGATGTAGTCTGCATGCCAATGTGCTGTCAGCACCAGAAACCAGGGACGAATTACATAGTCCAAGGTAGGCAAAGGGGAGCAGTTGTGTCCTTAGCCATTTTGAAGGTTACTTATGAAAGCCTGGAGGACCACCTTGATTGCCACTTTATCATTGACTGCCAACACCATGGCAGCTGAGTTCCAAAGGTCAAAATGATGGGAGGGGATGTAAAAGGGCTTCCTATATCATTCTGGCATTTGTCATCTTCTCAGTTCACTGAGCATCCCTCAGTCCTCCAAAGAGATTAGGCAAGAGTCTGAGCTCTCTCCTTTGCTCTGTCTTCTGGTTTGTTTTTGTTTTCTTTTCTTTTTTTTTCTTTTTTATTTTATTATAGCCACAGATACTGCATTTCCAATAATCAATTTTTTTTCCAGTCATTTCAAGATTTCTTTGTAAGAAAAATCCTCTTATGTCTCTAAAAATTTTCTTTGTATTTGGATCTTTATTAGAGACAGGATGACCTTAATATATAGATTTTATATCACTTTTATCTATGGCAGTGCTATGGGAGTTAATACCTGCTCAAGCTTTAAGCACTATTTTTATGTAATAAAAACAAGGTTATAAATAAAAATAAAACTAGCTATCATCTCTCACCTTAAAATCAAACAAAAGTTAATCAATACCAAGCTTGTATTTCCTAAAATACCAGAATTCCTGAAGCATTAAGATTCCCGAGGCATTACGCACAGAAATAAAGACAATGCATCTAGAGCCGTAATAGTAGCAGCATCTTCTATATATTTTCCCTAGTATAACCTGCTGTCTTCCTGCTTGATTCTTTGACCACCATGGCATATTGAGCAGATGTTCTTATTGAGCTTTCTCCTGTGAGGCAGAGGTCTTTCTCTGGAGTGATTACAGCTAATTTATAACTCATCGAGGTATATGAAAAATTCAGATGGTTCTTCCCAGTGATAAGAGAGCTTCAAGAAGTGATGCCTTTGGAATTCAACAGAGATCAGAACTGGGATTATCTGATATTTCAGTACCATGTTGCCAGCAGGTGTTTAATATTTTCATATGTGCCATTTGGCCTCACAAGACCAGCAGGATTACATTTTGCTGCTCTAATTGCATAGACTTACAGTTTGCTTTCTTATTATCTCAAGGTCAGTCATTCTTACACAAGATCTGTTCAGTCTACACTGAAATCACCTCCTTACCTATCTACAGAGATAAACTAGAACCAAGCCACTAAAAGTGTTGCCAGTTCTGCAACTAAAAAAATGTAAGTAATATTGAAAGCAAAAAACAAAGTACTTTGTATCGTGTAAATCTTGAAGGGCTTATGTTAAAGCCCTGATATTAGGAAAAGTAATGGAAACTATAGCATCAGCCATATGGTGCCACATAAGGTTCTTCTATATTCATAGAATCATAGAATGACTTGGATTGGAAGGGACCTCGAGGATCAAGTTCCAACCCCCCTGCTACAGACACGGTTGCCAATTGCTAGATCAAGTGTTAGATCAGATTGCCGAGGGCCTCACCCAACCTAGCCTTAAACACCTCCAGGGACAGGGCATCCACAATCTCTCTGGTGCTGTTCCAGCACCTCATGAAAAGAAAAAGATGCAGTTATGAAACAGTCAACACCATGAAAATAGCAGGTGTCTGAAAGTGCTTTCATTTTCAAAAAAAAAAAGAAAAAAAGAAAAAAAAGACATAATTATTGTAATTAGCTTCGGTTTGAACATGAGTATATGCCCTGAATCAGTGTGTGAAAGAACTCCTAAAAGGCAGCAGAGCTGACAAATCCAGAATTCAAATCCAGAATTCGTAGAACAGGAGATGGTAGACAAGCAGCAATGGGCATCGCAAGAAAGACTAGGCAGACTGGGAAAGCATCTCCTGGCTGATAGATTTAGCATATCTTGTGGAGTAGGGAAGGAGATTGAGACCAGTGCTCAGTGAAAGCTGAACTAGCACAGTGTCTTATGAAAAAATAAGTCTCTGTTTCAAATAACTTTCACCTCCCGTATCACTCAGCAGTTCTTTGCCTGGTGCTTTAGTCTTGGCTACAGGTAAAAAAATTCAGGTTCCCCCTATGCCTGCACACGATGAACCACTACACTCTAACTGGAACTCTGTCCTTGCCATATCAATTCCATGCTGTGTAAATAATTAAACATCTGTCAAGATTAACACTAGCACTCAGATGACTCACACAAATACTAGGTGAGTCAGAGAAGTTTTTTTTCTCTCTCAATAATAACCAATATGACTGGAAAACAGAGACAGATTCACATCTGGCTGCATGCTGTGTTGATGGATTTAGCTGGATTTATCAGTGCGTTGTGTGATTATTCTGTCAGTGTAATGATTATTTTTTCCACAAAATACTCATGCATTTAGCGAGAACAGATAAGTGACTGTGTCGGTGGTGGTGAGAACACTTGACTGGGAGGTGTGAAAGCTTAATTATTTATTCAGAGCAGTGGAGTTTCAATAGGAGACCTGAGAAGACACCTCTCCCTCCTCTTCCCTCTTCCTCCAAAATACCCGATAGACATTAATTAGACAAATGAAGGATCATGTCCCTCAGGAAATAAGAGTACTGCATTTAAATGGTTGCTCTAACCCAGCACTACTTAGATAAAGAGGCATTTGCACCTGTTGATTTTAATATACATTTTTCTCTTAATTTTATAAGAAATGTTTGCAATGAATAAAGTTATTATTGTAAACTAGAAAAAAAAAAAAAGGCACAAATTATGGTTTCATTCACCATTACTTTTTCTCAGATATACATCTTAGAAGTCATATTTAACTCTTCACTTCTTTTTCCACCTTCACTCTAATTTAAAGTAGCAAAACTGGCTTCAGATTTACTAGGAAAATTAAAAACTTCTAACACACCTGCTATATAATTTACAATCAAGAAAATCATTTTCTGACACAGGCAATCAAGCAGAACACTTTTTAAAACTCACATTATCTACATGAGGTAGATCAATAGCATATACATGGCAACTGGAGAACTGCGGGATCAGCTGGTGAAGTGTGCGGAAAAGATTGGACCCAGTGTTAAAACCATTCCGAGCAACTGCAAAGCAGGATTCCAGGAACTGCAGAAAAGGTCATTGATAATGCCCGCAAAAAGCCATGCAAATGTTAGAGACCATTTTTAAATTGCATTATACAAGAAGTGCTTCTCTGCTGGTTGGACAAAAAATGTTAGCGAAGTGGCAGAGGATGTGCCTGTATTCAGCATTTCCAGTAATATTCAGTCTGAAAAAAAAAAACAAAACAACAACTTCATTTATCCCTGAAAACATCAGCACTGCATCAGAAAAGGAGCTTATCACACTAAAATGTAATCAGACAGCAAAGAGATCTCAGAGAGTGACTAGGAGAGATTAAGACTGGTGATGCAGTAAGACTCCACAAACATTCACTGTGAATATGTGTCCACAGAGGAATAAAAGTAGCAACTTATGGGGAACTAAACAGAGAAGAGGAAATGCCAAGTAGATCATTCTGATAGTTAATAGCGCCTGGTTGCCTACCATTATTTTTCAGCATGCCCTTCAGAGTGAATATGAACAAACACCCGAACTTGGAAAAGTTACTGTCTAACACTAATTATTGTTCAAAACTAAGCAGGAGCTTAACCATGATTTGGAATTTCTCATAAGACATGGGAGCACTTCAGTCACTGGTATAACACACTTCTTCAATGAAAAATATTCAACTTGTTCAACCTTACATTCTCCCATTGTCTACCCACAGAGTAAGCCTATGCCACTGACAGATGTGCAGTGCTGCACTACCTTCACAATCACAGAATATGCCAGTTCAGCTGCTGTAAAATCTAAATAGAGAGACCCTTCAAAATATAATTACCTCCACAATTTAGAAATTGCTTAAGTAGTTTTTTCCCAGTTAACAGTGACTGCTTCAACTAACCATGACCTCTCACTCATCACTAATGGAAAGAATTAGCTCAACGAATGTTTCACTGAAAGTGAAAGCGTGACTACACTTTCAAATGCACAAACACAAGTTAAGAAGGCAGCCCTTAATTTTATTCGCTGCAAACAAGGACTCAGTGGGACACCTTCAGTTCCTCTTGAGTTTTTCTCAGTGCATCGTATCATAAGAACTAACTCCACCAACATCCATCAGAAGAGTCATGGAACAGGAATGCAGAGGGCAACTCTGCCACACAATGTCTGACATATGGCTTTATAGCTATATAGACATGTAGCATAAAGTTGTATGATATACAGCATCTACACATTCACTAAGAAATATAAACTTCAGGTAAGGTTTATCAACTAAGGAAATATCAATCCCGTCTGGAAATCGTATCAGCACCTAGGCCTCTTTTGATTCTTTTTAAACCAGGTTACTGTTAGGTTCTCATCTACCTTCTTATGTTTCTCAGAACATGTGGTCAAGGCCAAATAGATTTAGAAAGATAACTATTTTCACAAATGCAGAGACAGTATATATATATATATTTTTAAGTGCATTCAATGGTTAAGTCTACACACTGGAAAATTTATTCAGGCTGTTTGCCTTGTTCTTGTTGAAGTCATTAGGCCTGCTTGTGAAATAATCTCTTGGTGTCAACATAGTTTTCTCAGTATGAACCTATGTATCCAGCAAGAAAGATATATCCCACTAAAAAGGTGGATATCCATCTAATCTTAGTTATCCTGTACAACTTGTTCTTTTCATCTTAAAAGCCTGCCACCAAGAATACAACTATTTTATAGGCTAAGGTTTCATAATATTTATCAAACATTTAAAAATAACACGAACAGTTTTTCTATTATCTTAAAAGTTAACAGAAATGTATAAATAGGGGATACTTCTCTTAGGGTTTAGGCAAGGTGCAAATCAACAGTAAAGATGCTTAAAATAAAATTCTCTCAAGCTAATGCAAAATTCTGGCTTTCTGTTGACTAATTTAAGTAGCCTGAAAGATACTCCTGGTTCCCACCACATAACATATAATTACATCTATTTAGGGTGTATATCACCAGTTGTGTACCCTTGGGTTTCCACCTACCAGCAAAACACACTACTTCTCACTCTACTGTGAATCGGCACAAACCCATGAATAGATAGGTATACTTTCTGGCATATTCTATATTATATGTTTGCAATTGCACTGTAAAAGAAAAAAATGTCACTGCAGATGTACAAATCTACTTCTTAGTAAAGAAATACCTACCTTAATCTGCAGGGAATGCAGAAACTTTAGATGTGTATAAATACTGTGTTTTTTTTTCCTTGCTTGGATTCTGATCTGCCTATAAACTTCAATAATCCAGCTGCTACCTAGCATCTCCTGAATATGTTTATGTTAAACAGTATAATTTTCTGGTTCTCAGAAATTAAAACTAATGAACAACTTGATGTACTGATGGACAGACGGCTGAATATGAGCCAGCAGCATGCCCAGGTAGCCAAAGGCCAATGGCATCCTGGCTTGTATCAGGAATGGTGTGGTGAGCAGGACTAGGGAAGTCATCCTGCCCCTGTACTCAGCACTGGTGAGGCCTCACCTTGAGTACTGTGTTCAGTTTTGGGCACCTCAGTACAGATAAGACACTGAGGTGCTGGAGCAGGTCCAAAGAAGGGCAACAAGGCTGGTAAAGGGCTTGGAGAATATGCCCTACGAGGAGAGGCTGAGGGAACTGGGGCTGTTTAGTCTGGGGAAAAGGACGCTAAGGGGAAATGTTATTGCTCTCTTCTGATATCTGAAAGGTGCTTGCAGTGAGAGTGGGGTTGGTCTCACTGGTGACAGGTGACAGGATCAGGGGAAATGGCCTCAAGTTGCACCAGGGGAGGTTTAGGTTGGATATTCGGAAAAACTTCTTTAGAGAAAGGGTTGTTAAGCACTGGAATAGGATCCCCAGGGAGGTGGTTGAGTCACCATCCCTAGCTGTGTTTTAGAAAAACCGTCTGGATGTGGTGCTCAGGGACATGATTTAGCAGAGGGCTGTCAGAGTTAGGGTAGTATGGTTATGTTGTGGTTGGACTCAATGATCTTAAGGTCTTTTCCAACCTGAGGGATTCTATGATTCTGTGGACTTCTTCCATTTTTTCCTTAAGGTTCTTTCTTCAGAAGAGTCCCAAATACAGTACCTAAAAACCTACTTCTTTCAAACTGAGCTTCTGTACAGTGGATTGCATGGAAGCTTTAATCTGCGTGACTCATCTGCTTATACAAAGAAAATAATGTAATTTGAATGACATTCATAAAATAATTTTAAATTAGATAATGTTACCTTCTTTCTTCATTCTCATTTTAAGTGACCAGGAAATTTCTCCACCACTGGAAAGAAATATAATTTCATTGGCAAATTACTTCAGTTATGCCCTTCTGTTGTGAAGGTGCCCACAGAAATGTTCAGAGGGCCGAAAAACATTATTTAATCTCCGTTGGAATTATCTAACAAAATATTGCACAAAGAACTGGATAAAAGGATATTAACTTCATCTAAAAATTAGCATACGACACAGGAAAGGACTAAATAAGCTTTTTTACTGACTACTGTATGTTTAAAGAATTCTTCAGTGGTGAAGACAGAAATACTGTTGGGTTTAAAAAAAGACATGCACACACAAACATATATATACAAATATTTTTAAAAACTACTAGTGAATCAAAAACAAAAAAATACTTCTTCGGTATTTTAGGAGTGAAAAATATTTGTGAAGCGTGAAAACCTCACTGTGACTATTCATTGCACTATTTGACAGAAAACAGTATAAGACTGACTTTTTTTTTTCTTTTTCTTTTTTTTTTTTTTAAATCTAAGCAGTTATTATAGCTTATCCTAGCTGGCCAGTTCAGCCAGATAGCTGCCTACTGTTTGCAGTAAACAGCTAGTGGTTCAACTTGAAAAGAGCAAAAGCTCTGGAGATAGGAAACCCTTTTCAAATACCTTGATCCTCTTTATAGATCAGAGTAAGGGTCCTATGACCGGAATTTTGCACACTTATATCCTGAACTGCTATTTTAATTTAAATCATCTACAAAAGATAGAATCCTTCTACTCATTCTGCCTAACAACCAGCAAACTTTCATCATATCTTTTTTTTTTTAACTGTTTTTCATGCATCTATCTCTGCTTCCCTTCTTCTAGCTTTCACAAAACTGTTTTTAAACAGACGTGCTCTCACGCTGCTAAGGACATATTTGTATTTTCATTTGCATTTGTTGCAAAAATATGGGGAATATTGGGTTAACTAAAAGACTGCTACTATGCAAGGCTTGATTTTTTAGTAATGTGGCATAGCCGACAACTGTAAAATTTCACTATTCCAAAAACATTTGCCTCTCCTTCTCATATGAATGGTTTCATAGATTATTATTTGGAATTTAGGCAGGTGGTATTAATTTCATCTCTGGTGAATAAGATTTTCTGCTATTGAAACAGTTTGCCTTAAATAACCATCCTCATTTAAAAAGAAAAAATGGAAAACCTTTGAATTTGGTCACTTCAAGACTGTTTCTAGCTAAGTTCAGAAGATGCATTTCCATATGAAAAGTCAAATCAACATTTTCTTATTATACTGATTTTCCACCAACAGCAACTACAAAGATTCTCAGTCCTTCCAAAAAGAAAGAAGGATCAAAGTCATCATATTTTTATAACCAATGAATATTTTCCACATTGAGTACTTCAACCAATGACAAAATAACAGTTTGCAATTTTTAAAATCCAGTTGAAAATACACTCCAGTATACAAATGCTGCACTTCCAAATATTTAAAATGCCTTATCTTTTCCACTTATATATTTGCACATCACTTCCACTTTAGAATACTCCTGTCAGATAGGAATCAAAAGACAGCATCATCAATGGTTCACGGAGCCTTGTCATAAGTTATAATTTATTTATTTATTTATTTATTTTTTTGTAGCAATTTCTCTAAATGTAAGCAAACAAAATAAGTAGATCCAGCTTTCTCTATTGTGCTAGTTAGTACAGCTAGAGCAACCAAGTCCTTCACAGAGGATTATCAGATTATGTGTGTGGGCACACACATTACTGTGGTGTAATACCAAAGGCAGCTCAGCACTACACAGCTGTTTGCTCACTTCCCCCCCAGCTGGACTAGGTAGAAATGGAAACAAAATAGAACTTGTGGGTTGAGATAAAAACTATTTACTAGGAAGGAAAAATATAAGAGGAAAAGAAAAAAATGTGATAATAACAGTGTATCCACAACACAAACACTTGCCTCCCATTGACCAATGCCCAGGTAACAATACAGCTGTCCACTGATGAAGGCCCAGCTGCAAATACATCTCACTACCCACCAAACAACACACAACCAATCCCAGCACTTGTCCAGCCCAACTCCTCAGAGCTTTATGACCTTCCACATGATATCACGTGGTTTGGAATAACCCCTTCCTAATTCAAGCCAGATGTCCTGGCTCTAACCAGCATGCCCCCTTGCCACTGCGCCATAATGGTGGCGAATCTTCCCCACTGAGTGGCCTGGGTGTGCACCCATCAGTAAGCAACAATCAAAATACTGGTGTGCTATTAACACTGTCTGCTGAAACCAGGACACACATACTGAAATAATGAATTTTAAGTCCAACACTTTGAAAAGATACCATGAGAGCCACACATACCAGTAAAAATGTGCTATCAAAAAGGGATATTCTTTTACAGCAAAAGAGCAGGACAGAAAACTTCCTGCAGAATATGATTTAATAGACTTAAAAGACAAAGTGAGTACTCTGTAGTGAATTGTGTAATCTATAATTTTCCAGTAGCACCACAAATAACTTCTACAGACTCCTGTGCATGACAGCAAATTCTGAATTCCCCGAAAAGCTCAACAAGTCATTGTTACACTATTACCTCAGGACACTTGCCTATACAAACTGCCCCAAGACAAGTCTTTAAAGCAGAAAAATGAATGGTTGCCACTTTCTTCTCTTTCACCAGCTCACTGACTATCAATCAAACTACTTGTAGTAACTATTCTTTAATAGGGTGTACACAAAAGCATTAGTAGACTTCAGTACAACTGGAAGTAAAGCTTTTTGAAATACACAAGTGGTAAACCCTTTCAAACAGTTTCTCACAGAATATGCGTTTTTAAATATTAACACCTCTCACTTGAGATACGTCCCATGAGATATCACAAGGAGTACTTAAAGAAATACGAAAGTGATAGCCAAGTCCTTTTTGGTTATTAGGATGCTATCCCAGCTCTTACTAGTGCAAGGGAGCTACGATCAAGATGATGCTTATTAAAATAAACTATCGGCAGAATATGAATTTAAACCTAAACAGAAACAACGTCATATTGTCAGCAAATGAAACACATTAGCTGAAAACTGCTGCATTTGATTTAAGGTCTTATCAGGCTAAATGAGAAAAGAGGTCACGCTGGACCTTCAGGGAATCTGTTCTTACAGAAGTTTTAATTTTGTTCACAACCCCTGGGAAGCAAAAATAATGAATTGTCTTGCTCAGAGATGTAAGAGGTGTACCAGTCACACACTGACAGCATTACAGTTCATATTACCTCACCTACCTACAGGAAATATTCAGCTGAAATAGCAAAATAATTGGGACTAGACAGTATGCTCCTTCACTCACACTTGAAATCTCACTTCAATGGAACTGCTGATCCAAGTAAGTGTTAATAATTGCCCAGAGTAAGTGGCATATCATTTATGACTCTTGTCTAAGTAAAATGCAGTAGGGATGGGTTTTGTATGTTTTAAGTGTTACAGACTATCTTCTTACACAACATGGAGGCAGTAAAGAGAGAAAGAGAGAGACATACATTCTTTTAAAAAGGACTTTTTGGGTCAGTTACTAACTGTAACTTGTAAACGCTGACATCTGAGCCTGTGCAGTTTTGGATGACAAAAACATTCACCCATCCAAACCTCAGACTGCATCTGCAAACTCAAGCAGTGATATGTGCAAATAAAAACTGACCCAAAACTGTGCGACACAGTTTCAATCCTACATGCTCCAAGGCCAGCTGGCCTCTGAGTGTGAGCAAGCCAGCTTGAAAGCTCATCTCTCTGCCTCTGGATTGCAGCTGGTCTTCTGCCCCAGTGACTAGAGGAAAATGCAGTTGGCAATATCCGCTGCTTCTTCGACAGCCAAGTGGCTATGGCTGCTGGCTCACAGATGTACTGCATGATCCGAAACCTTCCATACTGAATTTTTCAGAGGCACAGGCATCCTGTTATCTGAGGACAAGTACAATTTCCCAAATTTTTTAAAAGCATCAGAACACGCGATTCAGAACAAAACAAACAAAGTGGCAGTTCCTCCCATACAATCCTATTCTTGAGTTATATAGAGCATCTTGACACAGTCAGGACTAGACACCAGCATGGCTAAAATCTTTTCCTTATGACTTCAGCTCTGATGATCTGGGAGGACATGCAACAGCAAGCAGAAAAAAAATCTATTGCTAGAGGGTTGGACTGCCTGGCAGTTCAGCAATAAAAAGTGTTTTTTCCTGTCTGAATAGTTTGAAAAGTGGCAGCACAGGCAGGAATGGGGCTTCAGCTACACAACATTTTGTTGACATTAGTCCAACACTGAGTGCAAACTGCCTTAATTTTCAGTTCTTCCAGTTATGAGAATATCAGAATTGCCTGAAACCACTTCTTTCATCATATGAGCAATATTCATATGGATTGAAAAAATGTTATCCAGTATCTCTGGTGGAATATCTGCAATCTTTCTGTCATGATATATAGGTTGCTCCAAAAGTAATGCATCCCATTTATTTCCATGGAAGGTACAATAGATGTAAAGACCGCGAAACACTATTTGATAGAGCAAATTATTAGCTACAAAACACTATTTTTCAACACAGTCACCCCCACTAGTTATGCATTTTCACTAGCCATGAACAAAAGCCTGCATGCTGCACCCATATATATCTGCATGGCTGTCTGGAACGTGGCCTGTCTTCCCCACTGTTGTGACCACGCCTAAAACACAGAACCCACCACCTCACAGTTCTCACAGCCACTGGTTTGTCTCTGTAAAAGTTCAGTAAGCATAAATGAATGTCAACAGGTTCATTTTTTTTCTTTGCATGGAGAAATTAAATGACACACATTTGCTTCATGCGTACATCAGACACAATTTTGTCACACTGCCCCTCTGTTGCCATCTGTCACAAAGTAACAAAATGGAAGGAATATCAGTAGGAAGATTCAGCCTCTACTTCCATACCATGAACATCCATCTGTGACGTTGTAGGCCACCATCATAAAATAGGAGGCATTATTTTCAGAGCAGTCCTTGTACGTTTCTCACACCGTGGATTTTCACTAACTATTGCTGAGACAACTGACAGCAGATGGCTGTACTGCATTTAACAAATGAGTGTGATAAAATCAAAGCAGGAAATGGACAGGAACTGATGATTATTCATCCAAATGGCCATCTGAAAAAGCAGCACTTAAGATCAAAGTTGGTAGCTTAAAGAATATCTTATCTATTCCTGATTTGCAGTCCAAAGATTAGTTCAGGTATTTTTCTTATTACTTCCCAGGATGTATTTTATGTATCATTCTTCTTCAATCTAAATAAATTTTGTTTCCTTCTGTCTTGTGCGATGCACTAACACTTGGAGGTCTACAAGAGGTATGGTGCAATTGCAAAGTATTTTACATGCTAAGTTGCCTAATGATAAGAGAAAGTTTCCAGTTCTGCTTACAAATATTACAATGTCTTCCCCTTGTCTTCCTTCTTTCTGCGTTCTTTGCTTCTTGATCACAGTCTATTTCCATCTCACCAATTCATCTTCACTGTCTTCAAGGAAAACAAAAATAGTTAACAAAGCAAAAGGAGATCACAGAAGATCAAACAAACAAATACAACTTCTGTAGCATGCTGAAGAGGCACAACTACTTGTGAGATACGGTATAAACATTAAAATACTTCTCATAAACGCCTAGAGCTGTCCCAAATTTGTAACAAGACCAATTGGCAAAGATAACATAGATCAGAAGAAAAGATCAATGAATATAGTAGAGGGAAATGTGTAAAGATTTTGTGATGAGAGCTCAGTCAAAAGTGTACTTATGTGAAAATGACTCTCCTGATATCATCAGGCAAAAGGAAGACCATGAAAATTCCTTTCATGAAGCCTCTGACTCTATCTCTAGAGAAATTAATGTTGAAATTGATATAATCTGTTGGGTTTTTTTTTTGTTGTTGGTGGTTTTTTGTTTTGTTTTGGTTTTTTTTGTTGGTTGGTTGGTTTTTGTTTGTTTTTTTTTTAACCTCTTTTGGTGCTCAATTTCTTAACCAGTAGAAATAGTAGAATTAAAAAAGTAGAAATAATATTGTAAAAGATTATGCAGCTACAACTGTTAAACAATTACGAATGTTCAAACCTTAGTTTCATTACAATTTGACAATTACTTTGAAGGAAACAACCTCATACCGTAAAAAGTGTAATTTTTGAAAAGAAAGACACTGCAGGCTGAGAAACTATAAATAATCTCAAATGGAAAGCTGGCTATTCAGCGGTCATGAAAATATTTCCTTTCGTTTCAGACAGTGTGGAAAACTAATGATTTAGTGTATTGGCTTTTGCTTACATTTTTAAATTTTTTATGCATGTTGCTTGATTTCTCCCTATGTCTGTATTTGTCTTTAATTGATTTTTTTAATAATAAATTCTTGAGAACATGTTGGATTTATCTTAAAATGAGCACATTCTCCTGCTTTTTTCATTTATGCAGCTTCGTACTGGTGAGTCACCATGTCCATCCTGCTGAATTTTCCAAACACAGGAAATGCATAACCTACATTTTTCACCATAATATTAGCTTTTGCCTCACATCTTCTTCCACAGTGGGTTCAAGTGTGCTTCATTTCTGCTTTCAAGTTGACTCCTCAGCAGTTTTCTCTTTTTCCATGTTGAGTGAACATACCAGTTCATGTGAACATTATCAAAAGATGATCGGTGTTAAGCTAAAACTGCACAGCTGCAACAGCTAACGTTGAATTCAGTAAGAATTGAGGACAAGAGATAAGGTAAACAGAATTCTTTTTATTCTGTTTACCTTTTTATTATTTTTATTGTTATAATTTATATATTATAATATATTTTATTATAATAAGAATTCTTATTTTTATTCTTATTATATAAGCACATAAAGACCATGTAAATCTTGTCAGGTTATTCCACTGAATATTTTAGCATAGAATTCATTGGCAGTGCCGTGGAGTTTCAGCTCGCTGTTTATTATTCTTCAAGACTATGATTCAAAGTTATTAAAGACTGACTAGTGAAAGATCACTATCACATGAACTGGAAGGTGACTGAATGACCACAAACTAAAATAATGATGAATGGCAATGAACAGAACTGAGGGGAATTAAGAGAGGGGCAGTGTTTGATGAGCCTTCAGACTGGCATCATTTAGCAAACCCATTACACCAGGAAGATATGTGTAATAAGAACAATAATGAAATTTGAACAAGTCTGTAAGTAAAGAGAACTAAGAACCATAAACAATCGAAGTATAAGAAGAGACAGAACATTTATTGTGGGACAACAATCTTCTTGAAGGAAATTAATTACTGATATGCACCTAGCACTAGATGCTAATCTCTAATCCTCTGGGGGCACATTCTAAATAGATTACATCCCAAAACTGAGGAGGTCTAATTTTTATATATGCTCCCAAAAATAAACACATCGAACACAGTGACTGAAAATGTATAACACTAACTGCAGGATGGTATGAGTTTCACATGCCTCGAAAGCGGGTAACTCAAGAATCCATCAGCCCAAAATCAAGGAAGCTTATGAAGTGATGAATTTGTTTGACAAGGCAAACCAAAAAACCTGAACCCTTTCCTAACATATTCTTTTGGTTTATTAGGGGGCCTGTTTTTCAGATGCTATTCTCCCAGTGTACGTCTTCTCAGATCTCAGAATATAGTCAATTTTAAGTAGCGACAGTGAGAATTTCCGAGTTATTTCCTAAAACAGCCCTGTGAATTACAGTATTTCCTTTTACAAAAAATACCACGCTTGCATACATACCGACAAGAAAAAAATCAAGATCTTTGGAACAATGGTACTGATCATTTTTTAGAGTTGTTGATGTGATCTGAGGTGCTAGGAAAAATAATCAGGAGGACTATGAAGTTGCCTGTCATGACAGTGCTCCAAGGTAAGGGCAAACATAATATCCGTTCATCTTATCTGGGCTAGGTTAAAGTAAATAGCTTTCATTCTGCATGCTTTCATGATCAGATATAAGTGGGGGGAAAAAAATCTAAACTATGCTTAGAAAAAAGGAAATGCAACATCCTTCATCAGCATTATAGATACAATCCTGCAGTTACTTATGTTTCCCAAGGGCAATGAAAGCATACAGAGTGATGACCTGCATGTGGAACTGCTCTTCAGCTGGAGTCAGCTGAGCATCACTCTGAAAATCTCTCTGGTATTTGAACAGAAACACTATCAACATATGTAGATAAGGCTTCCAACTGGAACAGAACAACACGTAATAACCTTTTTTTCTCTTTGAGAAGTGCTAATCATGAAACTGAGAAAGAGCACTGCAACTCATGCAGACATTTTCTTTATTAATTCCAGATTCCTGCAGTACAACTGTCTTCTGAGCACCTCACTGAGCTGTAGATGTCCCACTTTATTGCAGGGGAGTGGTACCAGGTGACCTTTAAAGGTCCCTTCCAACTCAAACGATTCAACCATTCTATGAACCCTGGCAGTTTCTTATATGCTTTTGGATGCACAGATGGAGCATCATAGCATCACTCAGCCCAAACTCTGCATGATAACAGTGCACCACCTCCCTAACAAACAAAAAACAAACAAACAAAGCCATACAGGTTCCCTATCTGGGATGTTTCTGTTTCTTTTTCTTTACCGCTATCTCACCAACCCCAAACTGTTCCCCTAAGACTCGCTGCCACGAGCCCATCACCTCTGGGAGCCAGCCCTGTCATTGCCATGGCTTTCCCCAGATATTTATTTCTTCCTTTTCAGTATTTTGTTTATTAACAAAAGGAAGAAGTAGAGGGGGAGAGGAGAAAAAAAAAAAAATGCTTTTCATGTTGTTGTGTACTGCAGAAGAAAAAAAACCAACAAATAACCAAACGAGAAGGGCTGGGCAGGCACGGGAACATCCAAAAGAAGAGCATTAAACAGCCAGCGCGCACTGAGGGTCTCAGCGCTGCCTTCGGCGGGACCCTGATGGCCGCAGTAGCAGCCCAGGAAAGCGGGTCACACGTGCGTGGAAGCTCAGGACAGAACGAACCCAGACGGTTCCACTCCGCACCCAGCCGCTAACCCCGAATCCTTCCGCGGACGAGAAGGCTATGGCCCGCCCCGCCCCTCGCTTCGCCCCCCCCGCCCCCACCGCCATCCCTCCGTCGCCGGGGGTGTGTTTTCTTTCCGTGCCCCATCAAAGCCCCCTCTGTTATTGAAATATGAGGCCGCTTCCTCCCCGGCGGAGGCCGCTGGCAGGAGGCGGGAAGCAGCAGGGTGGTGCGGCCGCCCGCCGCCGCGAAGAAACGTCTCTTTGTTCGGGCGGCGCGGCCCGGGTCCGTCTCCGTCTCAAGGCCGGAGTCTGAGAGACCCCTCCGCTACGCTTTCCCCGCCCGGAGCGGGGCTCAGCCCGGTTGCGTCAGGGCCTCCTGCCCGGCACGAGGCAAAGGGCTCCGGGGCGGCCTGGCCGCGACAGCTCTACACCTTGCCTAGGCCAGAGAACTGTGAACGTGTATTACTGTTATCACAGAATCGCAGAATGGCTAGGGTTGGAAGGCACCTTAAAACGCACGAGCTCCAACCCCCTGCTATGGGCAGGCTGCACCCCCAGATAGGGCTGCCCAGGGCCCCACCCAGTCCAGCCCTCAGCATCTCCGTGGATGGGCGCCCACAGCTCTCTGGGCAGCTGTGCCAGGGCCTCACTGCCCTCTGGGTAAAGTATTTCAACCTCATCTCCCCTAATCTAAATCTCCATTCCTTTAGTATAAAGCCACTCCCCCTTGTACTAACACTACCTGCAGTTACCTTCCATCTCATTTATAAGCCCCATTTAAGTACTGAAATGCCTCAGTAATAGCCATGAACAACTGCTTTTATACGTCTAGGGAGAATTCCTGTCTTTTTTTTTTTTTTTTTTTTTTTTTGTTATTATTTTTAGATGAGGTCCACTGTGAAGTCACTGATTAGACACAGCAGTGGTTGACCCCTGTGTGGTGACTCTGGTGAAACCAGCGGCGTCAAGAGTGTTTTTGCACCAGGATGTGCAGGCTCTGGCATTTCCTGATCAGGGAGGATTAATGAGCTGCAGCCTCTTTTGATGGTGCAGGCTGAGAGTTTGACACCCACAATGATAAAAGCCTAGCAGGGTACAGACTGAAAAATGATGTTAGAGAGTTGCATTGGATGTAACACAGCTACACACTTCCATTTAGCATTTGTGAAAGGGGGAGAATGGGATGAAATGAATCTGCAAGACCAAGTTGTCTGGGTTACCTGGGTTTTCTAATCTAGCAGAATTGAGAAATTGTACATAAATTTCTTACTTCTTGTTGGAAGATCAGGCATCAAGAATGGTATTTTTTTCAAGTGAAGGAAAAACAGCGACATTTGACTTATAGATAACATTATTTGTGCCCCAGTTTTCCAAGCATTAGTATGTCACCAAGGCACCAAGACTGTTTTTGTTTTGTTTTTTTCTTTTTTTTCTTTTGCAGGCGGGTGCAGGGTTTGGCTTCTCAGTTATTATTGTGATCACATTTAGCAACAAAGCGATTGCAGCACCTTTGCAGTTTTAAGAGGCAAAGTTTAATGTGTTTGCTTTGCATGCCATGGGATTTAGGGGTTTCGAGGCAAATACTGTTTAGATTTTAGCCAAATGTTTTGGAGTGCTGTGGGTCTCTTGTGAAGTGAAATGCACCACAATCCAGAGATTTCTGGTGTTGGAGGACCAATCTGACTTGAGGTGGTGTTAAGAGATATGGATACTCAGGGACAGAAATCGCTGAAGTTGAGGGCTGTGTGGTGCCAGTTCGGTGAGCAAGGCACACTCTGTGATTGGGGTGTGATGAGAGAAGCCGGACACAGTCCCTGGATTAATAGCTTAATTGGAAGTTGAGGTAAAACAAAAGCACAAGGGGATCCTGTCAGGTCCAGCTGTTTCCACCCCTGCACACCCCCGCCTTTCATGCATCACTTTCTCCCTGTCTGAAACCACCACGTTCCCACCCTTGGAGCTAATGGCAGGGTGGGGGCAAATAAGGAGGGGGGGCTGCAAGCGAGCAGAGGCAAGTGGTCAGAAGTATCACGTTTCTCAGGGTGTCCCACACCCTAAATTCAATGATCCCTTCATGAGGAACACTTTTTTTTTTCTTCTTTTTTTTTTTAGCTCGGGACTGGTGTGCGGTGCAGACCTTTTTTAGGTGCTGCTCTGGGAGGGCAGAAGCTGAGGGGCAAGGAGGCTGGGGCAGGGACCTGGTGGGACGGGGCAGCGTGCTGGGACGCTCTTTGTGTGAATGAGTGAGACAGACCGCATGTGTGGGTTTATTTTTTCCTCTCATTCCTGGGGTCTGAATAGAAGGCACGTTGAGCTGTAATTAAGACATCTTGGAGGCGTACTTAACTTATGACGTGTTGCTTTTCTTTTCCTCTCGGTGAGAAAGTGGCTCTCTTTGCCCTGAATCAGGTCCTCTGCCTCCCAGAGCCACAAAGAGACACTCGGGACATAGGCACACACACGCACACGCCAACTTAAGGTGAGCACCATAAACTTCCTCTGCACTTCGCTGTCCTGTTTCAAACTGTTGGAGAGTTCTGAGAGCATCTCGACTCGGGAGCTCCACACAAGGTAAAGAAATAATCAAACTTTGGGGAAAGGTTTTTGCTCCTTTATTGCTTTGAGTCAGATGGGGATGCAGTAAGCAACTATAGCATCAGCTGCAGGGCTGTACTGAAAGGACTTTCAAGCAATCTAGTTTGGCAGCTAAGGGGGGGAGAGGGTGAAAGACGAATTGAAACTGACTAAGTTCGGTGTGTTTAAGTGCTCTGTGTTACCAAAGGAGAGATCATATTGCAACTGCAGATTCAGTCTGAAGTAGAAAAGTTGTATACTTCTGCTCTGCAGCTTCCTCCTGTGGGATTATACATTTCACAGAGATTTGTCTTTCTTGTAGGATTTCTCCTCCCTGTTAGATGCTTTTAGAAGTTTTTAGGATGCAAGAACAGGAGGACGCTGAACTGAGGAAGAATTTCAAGGGCTGGAAGTGGATTTGTGTAAAGTGCAGACCTTCCATTTGGAAGGAAAAAGATTTTGATAAGATGTGATAAATTGCATGCTGAAGTTGTATTTGTCTGTTTATTTATTATTTTTTATCAGAGAAAGACTGAGCAACATTTGGCATAGGTTTCTGTATCTTGACTCATCCATATGGATTGGATGGCAGAGCATTATGAATGTGTAGCTTTATACAAGTTAGCTGGTCCATCACTGTGATAACTTTATTATCTTACTGCCTGTTTGTTTGCTTCTTGGTCTAATACCTGTAAAGGTGTCAATCAAAATGTTTTTTGTAGCATGACAGCTTGTGTGGCAAGTTTAGATGGAATGCATTCATGGGTTTAAATTAAGGAAGTTTATTGTTATCATTAGAAAGGGAGATTACTGCTTGGATCTTTCAGGTCAGAATATATTCCCATATATGTTGTGTGATGACACAAATGGATATAACTGCTGCAGGAGGCTCTGGAAAATTGGCCATGTGAAGGAGAATCCTATGTATTACTGACAGTGATGAGTTTGTATTAATGATTAGTAATACTATTTTAGTGCTTAAATACAGAAAGAATCCTATTGCTTTTTTTTTAGGGGGGGGAATGTTAAGAATTATGGCGGCTGAAAATACAGGTGCAAGAAGTCTGTGTAACTAATACACACCCTCTCAATAAACTCTTTCTGAATATTGATCATATATATATAGAATGTAGAGAAATGCATCATAAACAGGAAAACTATTACCAGTTCCTCCTCCAGAGAAAACAAGGAGTCATCATTCTCACACCAACAAATGTCACACAGAATACCAAATCCTTGTGCTACAAAGACAGCTCATGCTCCCTTGGTTTTTCATATCTAATGGTGGCAGATCTTCAACTCCTGTAGAGCATAGCTAAGTGGAGTTGCTCTGAATGCGTAAGTTGAGAACCTAACCTGTATGTATTTACCTGTATTAAAGTTAGTAGCTTTAAAGAGAAAATTGAAAAAAGAAATAAAAGCAGAAAGGAAGAGAAAGAAAAAGATTAATTTGTGATGCTTTTGAACACAGCAGTTCAAGCAAAAAGAGAAAATTTATTTGTTAAAGAATAGCTTTTCTGAGTTGAATAATAAAATTGTTAAGGTAATAATCAAGACACTCCTGGTCTGCTCTGAAGATGTGCCAGAGGACCAGTTTTCCTAATAACCTTCAAGAACATTCTAATAAGAAAGAGAAAAAAAAGTCCATGCCATTATGAAGAAGAGTGTTACCTATAGCAGTGTCCTATTCAGAGATGTGACTGCCAGTGTAATTCACAGCAAAGCACACTTTCCTTATGAACCTAATGTTCAGTTTCCTCTCATTTTCATTTAGTAAGGCTAAAACAACTAGCAACTTCTAAAAAGCAGGAAGAGTAATTATGGTAGTACAAGGGTTTGGGGTTGCAAGAGATAGGCTTCAGAAAAGGGTGGTGACTTTCTCTGTCATACTGCACTGCACCTTTGTTTCTGCAATCTGTGACAGGGCAAGAAAAGCATTTTGTGCTGCACTGAGAGCTCGTCGTCTCTCTGATTTTGTGCTGAAATGTGAGTAAAAGAAATACTGTTGTTCAATGTTGGTCACAGTATGGAGCCAAAAGAACTGGTATCAATATTTAGTTAATCAAGTCACTTAACCTCCCAGCCCCTCAGTAAAAGTCAGGAAATAATATTGACCAACCTTAAAAAGTGATTGAGGTCTTCAAAGGAAGACTGGCTTCATAATTACTTACATTTAAATGTACTGAAAGTTTTCCAATTTTGTGCAAGGATTAAAAAGTGAGTATTGAAATTAATAATTTCTGTGTTTCATTTGCTGTAGCACTGAAGCAGTGGTTAAACTATCCTTGGAATTTGAAATACTTTGCATTTCTGCGTTTCATTGTGAACCTGACAGTGTATTTCATTACTTAAAACTCCCTGAAAATGAAAAGTACAGTGTAGGGGGGAAAAAAATCATTTTCATATTACAAGCTGCTTCTGTTGCTTGTGAGGAAGTATTAGACATTCTGTCTCCACTGTTAGTAACTGTAGGATTCAGTACTGCGCTTGAAAAGGTAGCTTGTAATTTGTAGGTTACAAAATGTTCTTTGGGGAAAAAAGTCTGAATATACTCAGGATTTCAATCAATAGCGTTTAAGGAGGATTAGAGGAAACAGCTGGCTAAACAAATATTAGGTGTAGAGTGGATGCAGTGGTATAAATTAATAATGCAGTTCTTTATCTGCTGTATGAATGGGAGGTTTTGTGGAGATAAGGCGACCTTAAGGCAGTCACTGTGTGCCACCTAGTGGATACTGAGAATAGTTTTTCCAAATGTGTATGTATTTTAATCCTGAACATCTGTAACTAATCCAGGTGCAATTTAATTCTAAGCAGTTCGTTTTATTCAGTTTTACCACGAAAAGCTATCAGCTGACTTATGAAAAGGAAAGAAAAACACATTTTCAATAGTTTCTTTCTAAGTGCCTGTTACATCTGCTAAAATTCAGTTTGGGCTTTATTTAATGCAATTCATCACTGGTATCTGTTTATGTTAAATCATTCGGTATTAAATATCTAAAAATTAACAGTTAGTTTGACATACCAGGCTGTTACTGAGGAAAGCAAAGAGATTTTTGTGCAAATATTGTGGCAGAATAATCTGTGTTTGGCAGTAAGGATTTCAAAACTCCTTCCAGAACTCAGTTATCATGTGGGATGTGCTGTTGTTAAGCTTCCTCTTGTCTTGCTTCTGAATGTGTTGTCAATCATAGGCATGGACAAAGAAAATGTCAGATTATTTCTGATACCCAATGAAAAGGTCAAAACCCCTCTCCATCTTCTTTTCCTATGCATGTCATTTATCTCCACCTTCTTTGGACCTCACACACACTTAACTCTTGGAATAGTAAAGAGAAAGGAAAATTGCTTTTTGGTCAACTGCACTGTTTATTCTGTCGTAGATGTTCAGGTGCTGTCAAAAATTTGATAATAATCACAACTATAAAGAATCTGGTGAAATGACAAGATTTTAAGCAAGCATACATCGGTCTGGATGTATTTTGTAACTGTGTTATGTGACCAGCTTGTGTGCTCCGTCTTCATAGGGTTTTTGGAAATTTCACTACTATCAAAGCTCCCACTACAATCACCTCCCAGGCACCTAAAAGCAGTGAAACATCTATTGTTCTCATCTTACATTATTCAAGTAAGTGCCACAATGGCCACTGCAGCAAAGACCTATTGAAATAATTGGCGAAATGTAGCTCCCTAAATGTAGTGCTTCACTCCTTCCTGATTTTCATCACTGTCTGAGCAGTAAATCAAATGGCAAGTCCGCACTTAGCAGAACAAACAGTTTTCATGTCCTTCTCATTTACTTAGCTTTGAGAATGTTTTTTTCGGTTGTTGTTTTCTTTCAATTAGTACAACAGAGCGGAAATCCTGAACATGATCAATGGCTCTGAAAACAAACATTTAAAAGATGCATTAAGAAATCTCGGAGCGGTAATCTGTATGAAGACTCCACTGACTACTTTGAAAACATTTATCAAGAGTTAGATGAAATAATGCTATAGGAGGTTGTTAGTATGATGCATGAGTTAATGGTGAAAGCAAAAAGGAGCTCCACCTTTCCATTAATCAGGCAAAGTTTACAAATGAAAGCCTTGGAAGGTAAAATGCCACAGCAGCAAATAGTCTAATTGATTTGATGCCATGCTTCATAGGCTAGCTACCGTTTCTTTTAACTGTGCCTGACCTGCTACTGTGAATCACAGGAGCCACAACTGGGAACCAAACACAGACAGTAGTGAAGGGAGCATTGCAAGGCAGAAGTCTCTCCCAGAACTGCATTTTCCACTAGAGTCATCGTCACGCATAGTCCAAGGCGTTTCCAAGAGCAGGGCACATCAGATGCTATGCTGTGGTAGGATCAACATCATTAATTGTCTGGCATTATAGAAATGAAATCACAAGACCAGAAGAATGTGACTGGATATATGCCTCCTGCTTCAAAAAATGTCATCGTGGCATTTGTCTAGCAGCAGAAGGCCATTATCTTGAGACAGCTTTCCATTAATAATATTCCCTAATCACTTCAAATGCATACAGCTTACAAGGAATGTACAGGCAATTGAGACAGGTTAGATTAGAAATGTATTTGGAAGAAATCTAGGTAGTAGAAAACAAATGTTGTCTGGATGCCATGTCATCTGCATCGTATCAATAAATATTTGTGCATTATGTTGTGAGGTAAACTGCCATTGTGTGCAAATACCACCTCTTTATTTTCAGTATTTTTTCCCTACAGTGGCAGGTTGCTGGTCATTTGTAGTTCTTCACATACAGGCTATTGCCCTCCATTACTTCAGTACTGATGATTCATTGTTCCTTTAGTAAGTGGCAATCGGTACTTGGCACTTCTGTTTTAGAAGATCTTAAATGCAAGGCATGGTACAATACCACCGTGCTGTTAGATTCTGATCCAGCAAAACAGTATATAAGCATCTTTACATACATCAGTAATTAACACAAATCAGTGGAAACTCAGATAGAGCTCAGCGAATAAAACTGTTCATCTTTTGTGCAGAATGGTGTCCATAATTTCCAAATGGCTAGTAAAAAGGCAGCGAACAAAACTCCTGACCTGCAAATGTGTTTATTATAAAATTAAGTACAGTAGTAAATTAATGACTGTTCATGTATTTACTGATATTTTAGAAAATATGTGCTGCACCCCAAAATGCCTATGTATTGGTTGTTTTGTTCTAGAAACATATTTTAAAACAAATGAAAAACCCAACTCTGAGTATTTAAAAATTATACTATATGTATATATATATAATATTAAGTATATACAAAAATACTGGTTGAAATGGGGAAAGTTCACTGCAACATTTCCTATTTTGTAATAGTCATATTTGTCCCAACCAAGAGATTTACAAGAATCATATCAGAGAAAAAGCCATGTTACAGTAGGTGCAGTACTTCTTTTTCTGAAATGGCAGTGATTAATATCTGCTGCAACTTTGGCAGATTTTAATGGTGCTGCCATCTTCTGCTATGCCCTGCTTATTGCCTGAGCTAATTTACTCCTGCACGCTCAAATGCTGCTCATGCAGTAATTAAGCTCCATGTTTTCTATTTTGTGCAAAAAAAAAAAAAAAAGTAATTAATGTTCATACCTTTTATAACATTTATGTTCAGCTAAACTATGTTTCAGGATTTCCAAATGTCTGAAACAAAATGCTAAATTTTGCCAAGTGTTTGTAACTTGTTTCTTTAATAGCTTTGAGTGTGTCATTCCAAATAAGTGTATGAAGAGAATCAGCAAGTCAGAGCAAGTCAGACAGACGGGCACGTTGTTGTTTCTGTTAAGATGTTGCTGTATGCATTTGTTGATTGTTTTTTTTCTTATTTGAGCATATTTTCAGTGGTGTACATGACTACTGAAATGAAAATTATATTCATGAGGTGACAGTGTGTCTGCTTGTGCGTGTGGTGGTATGTTTGGTCACATGTATCACATCACATTATTTTGATGTCTTTTGGGGACTACATGTTCATCTCTTGCAAGTCAGGAACTGATAGGACACAGTAAAGATGTTGATCGAGTACTTTCCAGATTTTGCCCATGTAAAACAGTAACTAAAGAGGATGGTAATTGAGCTGTTAATATTGATAAATGTAGCTACACCCTACTATGGCTTTAAATATTGATTAAGACATTTGATAAGACATTGTAATCTGGCTGAAAATCTATTTTCTCAAAAGTAGTTGCAAATGAAAAACAAAAAAAAAAAAACCACACAGAAGTCAGTAGATTTTTTTAAAGACGGTCAGTACCTCTGAATGCCTGGGCAAGAAGAACCTTAACATTCAGAGTAATTCGTTTGGTAAATGGTGCCTACTGTGGCATGTTTGCATGACTGCTGGTTTGGGGTAATGTGGTCTTTGTGCTCCAAGCATAAGAGAGCACATAGTAGGAGACAGAAACACTACATGATGCAGAGGCTATGAGTCTTTCAACACAGATCCTCTGAGCCTGTAAATCAGAATAAAAAGACTTGCACTCCAGATCTGTGGCATGCTGGTCTTATGAAATACTAAAGAAAAAAGCACAAAGAAGAGCAGGTAGAAGCTGAATGTATGTATGGCAGCAAAAGGAACAGTGCATTTAAATAAGCAGTGATACATCCTGCGAAACTGAGCAGGAAAAAAATGTAATTTTTCATCAAGAATTTCTCAGAGTAAATCAGAACTATAATGAAACATTTGTTGATGTGCCTCAGAAGATTCTCTTTAATGTCACTGTCTGGTCTTTCAGGCAATGAGTTGTTGCATCTAGTTTCCAGGCATTTCTTTCTCTTTACCTCATGAGCAGCTAAGACAAGCATGCAACTATTAAATTTTCAAAAGTAAGCTCTGTATCTGACTGCATCTGCATTTTAACGTACGTTCCACTCTGATCAAAACCGACAACAAGAAAATCTTTCAAATCCATTAGGGCACTCCCTAGTAGGATGGGAGAATGTTAGTGGCATGTGTGACATCTTCATAAAGCCAGGAAGGTACTGTCTTAATGAAACTTGTGTGGCAGGTTTTCAAAACCAGTTAGAAAATCAATAGCTTGCTGTAAAAACAGAAGCACTTACCAAATAGGATTTTGCCAGGGTTACTCGGTTTCAGTACTCTTCGGTATTTTCATCAGTTACCTGGATAATGGAATAAAAAATATACTTAAGTTTTTAGAGAACATAAAACTGGGCGAGCTTACTGTATTTTGGAAGCTGTGCTTTGAATGGGTTTGCCTAACCGGAGGGAAGAAAAATAAAAAACCCTTTTCAATAAACACCATGTGGTGAACTCAGGCGGAAAGAAAACAATGTGCTAGGCTGAATAAAGCTTAAGGTCCCATTTAAGCTTGTACCCAGTGTCTGTCACTTCATCTTCAGAGCTGTATAGACCAACTAAAGAAAGCAATAAAGTAAACAAAAATGATAGTTTAGGTAACACAACTTGCAATAAAGAAGACAGAAAAACCTCAACTAGTGAAGTCTAGGGTAAAGATGAATACACTGAAGGAGAGCCATAGTAAGTCTTTACATTGTAAGAAGGTGCTACGAAGATAATGTGAATAATCTGTTTCTTATGTCTACAGCAGACAGAAGGATAAGTAATGGTTACAAGAAGAGAGACTAATGAAAGAGATTTCTGGTACTAAAGATGAGAAAATTCAGGCTTAGGTTATCTGGAAATCCTCTGAAATTGCCGTTGTTTCAGTACCAAGTTGGACAAAATGCATATAAGTTGGTGACTTCCTCGTATTCTCTATTGGACAACTTTTCCTTAGCTCTACTGTCTGGAAAAGATAGTTGTGAAAGTTACAGGTTGCTTCAGCCTCTGAACTTGCAGAAGAGTACTTAAGAAAACAAAAGGAGGTTAATGAATTTTCGTAGTTTGTAGTTCATGATAAAAGCAGTTTGTTCTGCAATGTGGAAGAGACAAAAAAAGACATTCTCACTACTGTGCATCACAGTACTCTGCTAATTTACTTTGAACATGAAGTTGATTGAAACTTTAGATATACTGTATTTCAAGAAGTGTGGAACAGAAAAATATGCAAAAATTGTGAATTGAATAGAACCTTATCAAGAAATAATAGTTGCCTATCAGATTCCACATTCACAGAAAACACTGTTAATGCACAAGCATTTATTTTCAGAGCTGGAGACATAGATCTTCTCAAGTCATGTTGCAAGAGTGACTTACTTTCTGGCGCATCTGGTGATAGATGTAAGTTCTATTATTTTATCTGAGGAATGCACCATTACTGAACTAATGCAATTGTTTGTTTGGACCATGGCCTTTTCTTGACACTATATTGGGAAAATATGACTTTTTATTTCCAGTTGATTATGAGTTTGAGCAGATCTATATTGCTATGACTTGCAGTGTACAAAATAGTCATGTCAGGAAACAACCTTCCATCCGCAGATAATGTTAGTCACTAATTCATTCTTGGTTTTTTTTTAATATTAATGCCAACAGCCAAGAGAGTATTACATTAAATTAAAATCAAGTCTTACAGATGTGGTGTAATAATGGTGCCCACATACAGGAGGGCAAGAACTCACCCTAATAAATGCTTCTGAAGAGTGGGGATTGAGGGTCACCAGTATGGAAGCACACCATCTTTGAATTCCTTTGACACCAAACAGACAATTTAGCATATTTCTTATATCAAGCTTGAATAAGCCCATGACCCAAGGCCATTAGAAATTCAGGATAATAAGCTCAGTTCAATAAATTTTGTTTTTTTTTTGTCTTCTAAGCCCACACAAATGCCACCTATGGCAATGGCTGTTTGCAGTCCCATTGTGTCTGCTTCGGAGAAATTTATATAGTCTTTGTTCTCCAGAGGAAAAGCAGAAGCAAGAATTTTCCTATTTTGCAATTCAAGTTTGGCAAATTCAGTTACTGTTCAATGTACAAGTAAATTTGAACAACAGGACAAATAGAATACTTTGTCAACAGCTGCATCTCTATTCTCATAGTTTTGGGATGCACATGTTCTTTTTATGAAGGGATGATGTCTTGGAGGTTCTTTACAGGTTTATAAGCTCTTCTCAGATTTTAGTAAGGACAATTTAGCTCTAAGAAAGTGTATGTGGTTTTACCTCAAGAGGAATTTTGTTCATATTTCTCTGTCATGGAAATTTAAACACGGCGGATGCCCTAGAAAGCATAACAGCAAATTCTGGTAATTCCTATAATATTTTGCAGGTTTGTTTTATTAGATCATCAGCTTTGAAATCATTATATTAAATAAGAGTCTTGATTTACAGTAAGAAAAACCTTTTTGACTTCTGTGTTTTCAACACAAAGCTTGAATATCACCTCCTGAAGTGAATTAGAAGAATCCTAACCACACAGTTTGGTTGAAGAATTCTTTATATCACTAGGCTTAATGAGGCTGAAAGTGGCATTCTCATCTCAGAGGAAATGAACCCATACTGACATATAAAGAAATTCTGATTCAGTGTAAGAAAAACTGTGAGGGTGACTGAACACTGGAACAGGTTGCCCAGTGAGGTTGTAGTGTCTCCATCCAGGCCTCAGCTCTTCTGTGATTCCATGATTCACGCTCTTACACTCAAATTCATACTTGTTTGTGTATTATCTATATACATGGCACAGATCTTAGCTATTTTTTTACTTGATAATTAACTTACTGACTTGAAGTGAACTTTGGGTTCTCTTGGCTGTTTGGATATATACGAAAAACACAAGAATAAAGAAAGAGAAGATGCTACAAAATGATGCATTTTCACATGTCATTCAAGGAAAGAGGAAGCAGGACAAAAGTAAAGGGAAACAAAGAGGAAAAAAAGAAAAGTAAAATATTGCTTTACCTCAACTAGGAATAGAGGTGTGTAAGGAAGAATCTCTCCCCTACTGTGTATGGTAACTACTGCTGTCAAATGTTGAACAACTCTGTTTTATCTGTTTTTAGCTGAATCTGGAGAAGGAAGCAAAGAAAGGCAACATACAGAAAGCGTGAAGCTCATTTGCATTATGTTTCTCAGTTGGTACTCCTATTTCCTGTCATGCAGCCTTTAATTGCTCTTGGCTTTGACCTTTGATGCAATTCTCCAGCACTGAACTGATCAGCATCTCTAGATTGACTCAGGAAGCAACGAGTACTTCATGGTTGATTCAGTGCTAGAAGTGCCTTTTGAAGTGTTACCTTTATTCTCAAAATGACTTCAAATATATTCCAAGTAGTGTATTGCATGGATAGTGAAGAATAAGCCAGCATATTTGTCCATGACTCTGACTTTCTTTTCTCCTCTGTATTAAAATGAGAGCAGAGGATAGCCAAAGGTTCACAGACACAAAATAAACCATTTGGGATAAATCTGTGTTTGCTATATTCTTCTGATACAATCAGTCATTTTTCTGCTGCAGGAATAACACTGTGATTACAAGTCAGGTAACTTTACTGAAAATCTGAAGACTGGCATCTTATTGTTTATATCTCCTTGCCACTGAGACTGAGAATTTCTGAGTGCATAATAGAGTGCCCACAGAGGATTTGGAGGGAGTGCTTTTTGCCTGTCTTTACTCCTTGCTGCGTAAGGGAGAGCTGTGGTTGATAGGCTAGCAGGGGGAATGTAACACAGTATCAGTTTCAGATTCAGGCATCTGAAGACATATTAGATGTTATGTCTTATTTATTATGTGCAATGAGGAAGAAAAGATTACTTAGTAGTTAAGACTTTTTACTGTAGAGAAATTTTACTGCTGCTTGAGATACGTATTTTCATCTCATTTAATTTTCTTCTTGACCTTGAATAAGCTGGGAGCTTCTTAGTGCCTCATATCTCTGCAAAAATGGGTTGATAAAGCCTACCTTTTTCACAGGGATGGTAAGAATTCCTGTAGGTAACGCAATCAGTTCATCTGATAGTATAGAGCCATCTCTAAAATGTGGCCGTACAGCCAGTTCAGTCAAGCAATTCATAATGCTATGCCATATGGATTTCTTCTTGTAATAGCATCCCATAAAGTACTGGTATATATGTGTATGCCTTTGTGTAAGCCAGTCTAATCCTGGCTACCTCCAGCGACTTTGGGAGTGACTATAATGAAGGAACACCAGAGAAGGTGTAGGGAGAGTACACGTAGGTCATGGACTGCTGTTCACGTGATACCATGTAATTATCTTTATGCGAAACTTCTGGTTTCCAAGATGTTTATGAGCATTTGTGCAACACTGAGTAATAACAAGCTACTCACTGAGCTCAAAGCAGCAATTTCTTTGGAAGCTGGAATAGCTCTGGTATTTATATAGCTTAAGGCTGCAATTTTTCTACTACAACAGATAGCTATTACAAATAAAGAAGATACGGCTGCATGTTAAAGACTACAAGAAAGTAAGGAGATGTAAATGTGAATATAGGTACAGAAAATAATTTAGATTTGTAAAATACATGCAGCAATTAAAATTATATACTGCTAGATGTGATCATTTTAGCATCTTTTTCAATACAGTGGAACCCCGATTATTCACCCTAGGATAAATTACAAAGACACAAATAGAGTTCATAAAGTAGAAGGCAACGAACAATCTGGTCAGAATGCTTTGAGCAATGAGATTATTGTTCCATATAAAGAAGGCAAGGCACTTTTGGCTCATACTTTGTTGCAGATACCAGTTTAACTTTCCATTGCATACTTTTCCAAAGGTTAATACAGTTGCCTGAAAAATGGTAAATAATTACAGTAAAGATTCCGTACGATAATGTCTCCTGGCTCATTGACTCAGAGACCAATAATACTGCTTTTTACTTTCTGACTTCATTCTCCCTTTATTGTATATTCATTCTGAAATGATTAATTTATAAATTCATAAACTTAATGGGAATACATTTAGCTATATCTTTTTGCATATTCAGAGCAGGTAAAATAATTGATTTTGAGGCCACAAACATCATATGTCATATCAATGTCTTGTATTCAATCCTAGCTTCTTAGGTTAGGTGACAAATTGCTATTGTCCTTACAGTTTTATTCTTCCAAATGCTGAAGGAAGGACTGAGTTATTAGGGTGAATGATCTTTTCTATGCTAAAGATTCAAAGAGTAGCTAATTGTACTTGCAGCCCAGAAGGCCAACTGCATCCTGTGTTGCATTTTGATGCATCAAAAGAGGGGTGGCCAGTAGGACAGGGGAGGTGGATTGTCCCTCTATCCTCTGCCCTTGTGAGACTCCATCAGGGGTACAGATTACATCTGGAGCCTCCAGAACAAGAAAGATGTGGAAAATGGGTCCAGAAGAAGCCACAAATATTACTGGAGGGCTGGAGAGCATCTCTCCTATAAAGGAAGGCTGAGGGTGTGAGTTGAAGTTGTTCAGCCTGAGGAAAAGAAGGCTCTAGGGACACATCATTGCAGTCTTCCAGTATGTAAAGGGGGCCTACAAGAAAGATGAAAAGGGACTTGGTCAGGGAGTGTAGTGATAGAGAAAAAAAAAAAAAAAAAAAAGGGAATGGCTTTAAACAAAAAGACAGCAGATTTAAATTAGATAAAATAAAGAAATTCTTTACTCAGAAAATGATGAGGTGCTGGCATAGGCTGCCCAGAGAATGCAGCCCTGATGCCCTGGAGGCATTCAAGGCCAGGTTGGATGGGGCCCTGCACAGTCTCATTTGCTGAGTGGCAACCCTGCTTATGACAGGGGGTTAGAGCTCGATGATCTTCAGTGTTCCTTCCAACCCAAGACATTGTGTGATTTTAAACATAGTACTTAATGGGCCGGAAGATGTCAAGAATTTTAGATAATTTAGGTTATATAACATCTCATATTGAGTTATGGGATTTTGTGTCTGGGAGAGGACATTTGTGACCTTGGGGTTTCAGGAAGGTCAAGGACTATCCCCGTTTTGAGTGGATATGATGCACGCTGAAGCAGATTCAGGCAGGAATCGCTGAGCTGCATAGCTCAGGTTCATATTATGTAGGGTTTCTTCACAACTGATAAAAAACTGTTTAGATCTTACACACTGCTTTTCATTGTTACATCATATATGGCATTACAGAGATGGCAACTAGCATTATGTCATTTGGTAAAACTAGAAAGGAAATTAAAAATGATCTTTATGTTTTTTTATTTTAAGTAAAAGCTTGAACTTGATGATCCTTGAGGTCCCTTCCAATCCAAGCCATTCTATGATTATGATCTGGAAGATAATTTTGAAAGAAAGGGAAATAAAACGGCTTTTTATTAGCTCCATTTCTGTAGTGTGCAGAGAATTCTGAATACTTCAATACATACAGATGGCAACATACTCCCTTTATAGCACCTGCGCTATGACAGCATCTTGTGTACTGCTTAGAGGCACTGCTCAGTTACCTCAAGACAACAAGTAACATGCCATCAGGGACTGCTTTGATAGAAAATAGTTTCTAGCCATGATGTTGCCTCAGCTAACTTGCACTGCTGAAAACATTTATTCAGTTTCTACCATGTCTCTGCAGTAAGCTGCAAATGGCATGTGAAACTCATACCCTTGGCTTCAGTGACCGCTAAGTATAGGCAGTGTTGTTTAACTATTGCTCTTGCTTGCAAAAAAAACAAACAATATTTGTCTTTGACAGTATCCATTACTCTCTTAGTAACTCGGAAAAGTTAGATCACTTTTCCTTTCTTCTTTTGGACAGCAAAGTGGAAGAATTGCCTACGCAGATACTACTACCTTCTCCTTATATCTGCAAAATGTTGAAAACTGGCAATCTGAAATACCTTGATGCAAGCTAGAAAGGTTTACTTTAGGTTGTTTTGTTGTTGTTGTTGTTGTTAGTGGTTGTTTTGTGTTTTTCCATTTAGTAGTGTTGTTTTGTTTTGTCTTTTAGAACATCCAGAGGATCTAATTCTAAATGTTCTAGATAATTCCATGCAGTTTGATTTTTTCCTCCATTTTCTTACCTGGAGGCCAACATGCAAATGAAAGCACACTGGAAAATGGTTGCAAATTTTCACTGGGAGAAAGAAAGGCTTTGAAGAAAGCTTAAAAAAAAAAAAAAAAAAATTACTTTGGATAAAATCACAATCAACAGACAAAGTGGAGGTGCTTAATAGAAAAAAATGTTTGAAGTGAGCATGGAGGCTGAATATTGAGTTCATGGATACTGGACTGCAGTTCTGGATGTTCTGTTAGGATTTGCCATTGGTTATGCTGTGGTACAAGAAGAAATTGTATTTCTCAGTGAGAAGAAAATGCAAGACCTTTTACTGCAGACACATCTTTTATTTCCTGCTTGGAAAATATTATTTAAAGACTAATTAAATTTTGTTTAAAAAGTAAAATAAAAATAAAAATAAAAATAAAAAATAGTAAATAAGGGATAGGAGTGATGAAAAATTGTAAAGAAATCAGCTTAAGTCTAAAAATTGTTTCAGAATTCAGGGCACACAATTAAAGTCTATGTTGTAGGCAAGGTGCTATTTATAGCTTGTACATTCAGAGTTTACACTAGAAATGAGTTTATAGTGGAAAGTATGCTGGGTTATGAGTGTGCCAGTGTCTTTTTTTTTTTTTTTTTTCCAACAAAATCTAATTTGAGACATTTGAGCAGAGGTGTTTGCAGTAAGGACTGGTGCTGAAGACTTTTTTTTTCTTCTCTTATAACTAGTTTTAAATCCTTAATGAAATATGTGTGCCAGTCCTTTTATAGTAAAAATGAAGGGAATTTCTCAGCTCTTAAATAGCATCTAGTAACAACAGACTGGGAGAAGACTGAGGTATTCAGTATCTTTTTTTGCCTCAGTCTTCACTAGTGATAGCCCTTGAGTGGATAGTTCAGAAGATGGGAACTGAGGGGGGGATGCCCCTCCTTCTGTAAACAAAAATCAGGTTTGTGACTGCTTGAGGAATCAGAACATCCTTAATTCTATGGGTCCTGATGAGATGCATCCCAGAGTCCTGATGGAATTGGCTGATGTGTCACTTGGCCACTCGCAGTGATATTTGAAAAGTCATGGCAGTCAGATGCACCCATTTTAAAGAAGAGTAGAAAGGATGATCCAGGGAGCTACTGACCTGCCAGCCCCTGCACTCTGCCAGGGAAAATCATGGAGCAGATTTTTCTGGAACCTATGCTAAAGTCCATGAAAGATAGGGAGGTGATATCAGATAATTGGTGTGGCTTCACCCAGGGCAAATATTACCTGATTAACCTAGTGGCTTTTTATGGTGGCGTAAATACCAGTTAAAAGGAAGAGCCACTGATGTCATCTACCTGGACTTCAGTAAGGCCTTTGACATGTTGCCCCATACAGTCCTTCTCTACAAATTGGAATGACGTGGATTTGATGGGTACTTCAGTGGATGAGGAGCTGGTTGTGAAATTGTACTCACAGAGTGCTTGTCAATGTCTCAGTGTCCAGATGGAGACCAGTGATGAGTTGTGTCCCTCAGGGGTCAGTACAGGGACTGGTACTCTTCAACATCTTAATCAGTGACCTTGACAGTGGGACTGAGTGCACCCTTCACAAGTTTGCAGATGACACCAAGCTGTGAGGTGCAGAGAGACCTAGACAGGCTGAGCAATGGGCCCAGATGAACATCATGAGGTTCAACAAAGCCAAATGCAAGGTATTGCACATGGATTGCAGAAATCCCCATTATCAATATAAGCCAAGGAACAAAAGGATCAAGGACAGCACTGTCAAAAAGGACTTGGGGGGTACTGGTAGATGGCAAACCGGACATGAGCTAACAGTGTGCCCTCACAGTCTGGAAAGCCAACCATATCCTGGGCTGCATCAAAAGAAGTATGGCCAGCACATCAAAGGAGGTGATTCTGCCCCTCTAATCTGTGCTGGTGAGGCCTCACCTCTGTGTCCACATGTGGAGTCTGCAGTACAGAGCAACCTGATCTAGCTGTTCATTGCAGGGGAGTTGGACTGGATGACCTTTAAAGGTCTCTTCCAATGCAGATAATTATATGATTCTCTGCAGCCCTTGATGTTCCAGTTGTGAAATAGAGGTCATCCACAAATTCACATAGTAGCTGTAAGGAATGTTGCTCAGCCATTGCACATTTGCACTTCCTTCTTTAGCTTTTAGTTTTCTCATTTTACTCACTTCCAGGAGCTGCAGCCTTTTGCAGCCACTCTCCTCTTCGCGCCTTGTGGTCTTTTGACTGGAAATTTGTGGATATAGACACTAGACTTTAGTAATCTCTTTCTGTTCCCTGAGTTATTTAAACTGAGAACCTGCAGTTCTTGCTGCAGCCAAAGTCTAGACCAGAGTATGCTTTATGTCCTATAGCACCAATACATTCAGGTGTTCCCTTGGATGACTCATGTAAAGCTCACCTAGAACTGAGGTTGCTCTCTCCTCCCCACACAATAGGAAATATCACATTTCTTAAATTGTGTTCCCCTGAAGTACAACTGAGTCGCTGTGACTCCTCGAGAGCAAAGTGCCTCCAGCATCTCCTGGCAGGAACTGTTCCATCCTGGCACTGCAGAGATAGAGCTAAATGCCACAAGTTATTCTGTAAGTACCAGGAAAACAGCCCTTGCTCTACATTTATCTAAAACGGACTGATGCCTGTACCTCAATCGTATAGATTACAGATGTAAACAACAGTATTCAAAGACATTAGTTCTATGTAGTGCAATCTATTAGTGTGTGCTAGAGGTGCAAAATTGTTCTACGTTAAATCCAGACTCTTTATCTGTGCTCTTTGTTTTTCAGATTTAATTAGGCGAATGACCTGATTTCTTAGATTTCTGCTGTCTACAACATTTCTAGTGAAGCTAGACTATTAAAAAGTTCATTTGTTACATTTGTGCTTTTCAGAAAATTTCATTTTGAGACTCCTGGAAGTACTTATTAAATTGCAACCATTCCTCAAATTGACCAAAAGTCAAGGTGATTTTATAAGGTTATTATGCTCTGTCGACCAGCTAAACCATGTTTTTTAATATTCTTGTTTCAGTGACATTTTCTTTCGCATTCTTTGCTGTGATACCAGCAGTAGCCCCTAAAATTACAAACTCTTCACACTTTGGCTCTGCAGTCCCCATGCAAGTGTAACATAGATGTCATACATGAATAACCCACTTTAATCAAATTAACCACTATGCAGGCATGAGGAGGAGTGGGGGTGGAAGCTGCATCTGGGACCTGCTCAAATCCATCCTGACTATTTCTGATCCCAGAAAGCATCAAGTTAACTGTACTTGGGTATGAATTCACTTTCTTCTTGGGATCCACTATAACTGCATAAGCAGTCATTCTTTTTCCAGAGCAGGTAATGTGCCATGATATTTCAAGAGTAAAAATAGGAGACGAAAGTGTCTTTTCCTGCAGTTTTTTTGCTTGTTTGTTTGTTTGTTTGTTTTTTGGTAATTTCCCTCCTTGTCTCATGTAGTATCTCTCCAGAAAGAAGATGACAGGCTTCCTCCATGCTGTTTTAATTTACCAGCTTTTTTGTGTGTGATCATATCAGCCAACATGTACCTTGTTTTATCAAGGATGTTCAATGACCAAAGTTTGAATGCTCATCTACCCGTATGTACATGCACACATAGATGTGCACATACGTATATACATAAATGTAAATGGAGGAATGCATATAAGCATATAAACACATATGTAATATATGCAGTTTACTCCTAAAGTAATGCTTAATATTTCTTTCCATGGAAACTACAACAAAGAGCACAATAACACATGCCAGACACCATTCTGTCAGACTGCCCCTCTGCTGCCATCTGTCACAGGACAAGAAAATATAACAGGATATTTGCGAGAAGGTTCAGTCTGTACTTCCATATGACCAGTATCTGCCTCTGAAGATTGTAACACGATTATATTGGCCTCTACCAAGAAAATAAAACAGGAGGCCTTGCTTTCAGAGCACCTCACATAGATTGTAGATGCAGTTGCGCCAAAGAAAGAAGATTCTGCTTTCTGTATCAGTGTGCTTTGGTCACCAAGCTGCCATTAATTGCACTTTTGGAGGCTTTTTTGTTTTGTTTTGTTTTGTTTTGTTTTGTTGGTTTTTGGTTTTTTTTTGCTTCTAAGCATGCCTAGTTGGGACCGACATGTGAGCATTGCTCTGCCTGTCTAGCTGAATCAACAAACCTTTTCTAGAGTAGATTAAATGCAATTAGGGATTAGCGTGGCTCCCAGTTTCTTGTGGGCAGCCCTCAGGCTGGGAGGTGGAGCTTTGCTGGGGTTAGTGTTTGGGGATATTCACGGGCGTTAGTTTGGGTGTTTGAAGGTTTTTTTACTCCCTGCTGCGTGGCTTTTTAAGAACCCTTCCCTGGCAAAACAGCCTCACAAATGGCATTTGAACCGTCACCCCTGACATCTGGATGTGAGTCTGTGCATTTGGCCTCTGAGAAAGAAATGAAACAGAGCTGACCCCACAACTCAGGCGCTAATGGTATGTGAGAGACACTGGAGCAGGCTCCCGTGTCCTGTAAGCTCTGCAGTTTTTGAAGCTTGGAAAGTTTGTACGAGTTGCTGAGATGAAATTTGGGTCAAAAATAGGCCAGAATCTTAATTTATGTCATAGTTCTTAGTTCACAATACAAAACGGATGTTAAGGCCTTCGGAAGCATCCGTAGAAGTGGACCAAAGCTGGTTAACAGCCTGGTAGTACATGTGATAGAGAAATTACAATTACTCCTTAATACAGTCTGGAGTATCTGAGAAGAGGCAAGCACAGACTTTCCAGGGCAGGCCTTTGTAGATCCTCCTGTTGGCTTTTCATCCCTGTGGGGCAAGGGAGGCTAACTGCAACGACCCTGCCATTAGCACACCAAAGGGAAAAGCCATCCTTTTTAGGCAACATTGATCAGAAACCAATTCAGCTGGGAATGTGATGTTTCATGTAGTGTTCGGTTCTTCAGGCTGTGGTTCTCACGTCTGCACTTACAATGAGTAGAGCTTGCAGTGGAAATTTTCCTGTTGTCTTGGCAAGCAGTCTGTCACTGTACTCTCTAGGATAAATACCTGGTATGAAAACATCGGTGAAGCTTTAACTGAAAAAAGAGCTTAAGAAGGGCTATAGTATGTCAGGGCAAAAGTTAACCTTGCCTGGTGTCCAAGGATCATGTGCAGTAATTGCTTAGGGAAATAATAGATATTAAAATAAATAAATAAATACGTGAAACGGCAGGAGTAATGCACTCCTTCTCTGGCTCACCTTTCCAACATCTCAGGTTGCACAAGTATGAGATCTTAGTAGGAGATCCCTATCTGTAGCCTATCACTGTTCTTTCCATCCCTCAGGGTGTGACAACCCACCTCGATAAGTGATGCTTCACTTGGAAGTGTGGATCTGGTTTGGGTAACACTGACTGGAGGGCATTCAGAGCCTCTGCAAATGCAATTTGAGAACTAGAGTCTACCGCTGTGGAGCTGAAACAGCCTGCATAATGCAGAGGACATTACAGGACAACTGAAAGCCCTGCTTTTGCTGTGGGTGTCTGTAGCAATGCTGACTCTTACAATTAACTCAGTTGACTGGCGTTTACAAAACATCAGTCCTATCTGCTTGCCATTTATTTAAGTTTCCTAACCTACTTTGGTATCTTCAAAACCCCCACTCAGCCTACTGCTAATGCAGATATTCTTGCTGTTGGCTAAGTAAGGGTATTGCTTTGTCTGGCGTAATCCCAATCAATACACTTTCTTTGTTAACAGAGTTTTCTAGTTCAGAGATTGTCAAGAAAATCTGTTACGGGTTTTGTTTTGTTTTGTTTTTTGTCTCATTTTTTTTTCCCCCATGAAATCTACACAGGTTTAATTTATCTGAGGAACTGACCAAAAAGCAGCATATATTGCCTGCGCTCAAACTAAATGCCAGGACAGTGCAATTAAAAACTGCATTGATTTTTTGAGATCTGTTTCATGTTATACTCCAATGAACTGAAATGCATCCTCAGGCTTTTTATTCTCTGTATCTCTATGCGAACTAAACCCATGTCTGTGCTATTTGTGGATTTCCACACATTTTCTTTTTCTTAATATGTGCTTATGTGGTTACTTAATTTTGTTATGCAGGCTGCAGGTATTTCCTGGGTATAGATTATTCAGTCACATCTTCTTTCATCTGAATATATCTGAAACTAAAATATGATGTACTTTGTTCTTGTAATAGATATGTGAAACTGCATACTCTGCAAGCTGTTTTGCTTACACAACTTCAGTGAATTTTATCTACCAGGATATGTTCTGCCTTATGATTCCATTAGATGGTTGCATACTGTTCAGTTAATTCTATGTTATGTCACTCTGAAAGTAATGCCTCCTATTTTTTTCCCATGGAAAATACAACAAAGAGCACAATGACACTACTTGTTAGAGCAAATGATCAGCTACAAAACACTGTTTTTCAAAGGTCATCACCATGAGCTGTGCATTTTCATCAGCAATGAACAAGAACCTGCATGCCGTGCTCTTAACAATCTGCGCTATCAGAGGTGACCCACTGTCACTGTCACTTCGCTGAAGTGCACTGCCCGCAGCCTCACTGTGCTCACATCCACTGGTTGATGTTTACTCCATAAACGTTCAGCAAATATCAGGGAGGGTCAGTGGGTGCCATTTTTTCTGCATGGAGGAATTCAGTGACACACCTTTGTTCCATGTGCACTTCCATGTCAGACACTGCTTTGTCAGACTGCCCCTCTGCTGCTGTCTGCCACACAGCAACAAGATTTATCTTTTACATTTTCTGATATTTACTCAGATGATTACAACTAGTTCCTCATCAGAATAGTAAACCAAGACTGTTTGGAGGAGCTCAGGAGTTCCTGGTTGTTATTTTGTTTTGTTTTGTTTTTCTTTCCTATTGTGTTTTGATTCACAGTATGTATTGAAATATTGTATTTGTTTCCTCAACTTAATATCCTGTGCCATTCTTCTGAGTGGCCCAGAGTGGAAATGGAGCTGTTATTTTCCTTTATATTTACATCAGTGAAAATCTCAACAGCATCGTAAAGAATTATTGTGGGAAGGCTGCATTACCCTCCATACCTTCAGAACAGAAGAAATATCATCTTCACATTTTTCATATAAACCTCACAGTGGACACAGCCAAGCCTGCCATGTAACTGAGCACTGCAAAAGTCAGGCCATTAAGCCAGCCACGTGTCCTCAGTTCATTTACAGATATTTAATGTTCTATATCAAGGCACTGTTAGATAAAGCACAGAGTCTACTTAAGAAGTTACTGGAGTAACATACCAGGTCTGACAATTAAAAGCTGTTTTGAGAAGTCTTTTATAAAAAAGAAAGAAAAGGATGGGAAAGGCATTTTGCACTGAGAGCATGCTCATACTTGAGTGTGGAGTGTTAGAAAGTTCCACTTGAGTATAGCATATCATGTCTTCAATAACACAGTCAAAAGAGTAAAAAAACACCTTTTCTGCCTGTTATAGGATTATTATTAACATGCCATAGTTGAGGCCTTTCCAAAACCTTGGGGCTCAAAATACAAAGGGATCACCCTGTACCATAACACATTCCTCTTTAGTCAGAGTTCCTCTTCATTGCAGGAAGTCACAGAATTACAGAATGTCTTGTGTTGGAAGGGACCTTAAAGCTTACTCAGCTCCAACCCCCTGCTATGGGCTGGTTGCTCTTCCCCAGCTCAGGCTGCCCAGGGCTCCACCCAACCCAGCCCTGAGTACCTCCAGGGATGGGGCAGCCACAGCTCTCTGGGCAGCTGTGCCAAGGCCTCACCACCCTCTAAGTAGAGTCCTCATAGAGCACACTAATTCCACCTTAAAGCTAGCTGCATTTTTTGCCTCACCCCTGAGATAGGAAGGTCTTTAGGAAGACTATGAAAATTTTATATAGCATAAAATTATTTATTTTCCAGTTTGAACTTATTTATGGCCCCACGTGTTCTGTTCCTAAATTATAGCTGAAATAATGTTCTTTTTCTTCTCTGGCATTTACCCTGTGATATATTTATAGGCAGCAATTATATCTTTGCTCAGCTGTGTTTTGCCAGGCCAACAAGGACAAGCTCTTTTAGCCTCCTCCATAAAGAAAGGTTTCCCTTTCCTTTGCTCACCCCAGTAAACCCTCATCTCACTGTGCCCTGTATTAAGGCATTGCCAGTGGCTTGGAATTAAGGAGGAAATTGCCAGGGAGATGTTGATACAAAGTGCTTGTTCCAGCTCACTCTGCACTCTGTTGCCAAAACCGACAGTGTCAGTCACAGCCCTTGGAAAGACCACCTAGAACAGCGTCACTCATGAATTACAGTGGTGGGTATCTGCTTGTGCCAGTTTACTAAGTGAAGTGCCCCATGTAACCAGCTTCAGTCCTGGTGATGCCTTGCAGCAAAATTTCTACATTTATCAAATGATTATCCTTTCTTCCCCACTCCAGTAAACTTTTCGAATTTTTTTCTAGGGCTGCCGTAAGCTTAGTTTGAAGCGCAGATCTGCAGTCACTATTTGGCAGTATCTATAAGTGTTGGATAGACAGTCTGTAGTTTTGAATATTCACTAATTTTTGGCATCTTTCTGACACCTGACTTACAAAAGATGTCGGTGCAAGTCTCTGTTATCACTGCTGTAAAATAGCAAAGGGTAATTTTTTTTAAAAAAGTAATTGCACTTTTTTGACTCAAAGAGCAACTTTCAGATCATAATGTGAACTTATGGCATTCCCAATATTGCAGATCACTTCGTAAGCAGAAATATAAAAAGTGTTTGTATAATAATGAAGGAACACTGTTTAGCAATGAGGTTAGAATGTGTTGCCTTTATTTAGATATTGTCCCACAAACATCCACGAGCTTGGAAATGTTCATTGCTTGTTTTCCACTGAATTTAACTCTTAGGAAGTTAACTAAGTATTTGATTCTAGCTTTTCCAGTGTTTCTCAATATTCTTAATACTCTGCATTGTAAAAAAATACTTAAGAAAGCAGTGGCACACTTGGTATAGGTAGACATCTGCATGTTTGTGTGTTCGTATGTCTGTGGTAAGCTGTCATTTGATATTTAAGAATGTGAAAGTATACAGTGTCTGGAAGTGGTTATGAAGAAGTCCTTTTCTGCTTTAGATATATCACTGTAGTAAGGTGTAAGGGTCCCTCTGAATGTCACTAGATTGTCTTACACAGTGCCCCTTGTGCAGCAAAATGCTGTGACAGAGTGGGTACAGACAAAGGATACCTAGCTCCCCTACCACCTCCATGCCCCCCAGTGCCTTACCAGATGGCTGGAGGGAGCAAAGATGAACTCCTGCTCCCCAGAGCTTGAACTTCTGCCCTAGCCTCTAGACCTTCATCCTCCATAGAATTACTGATCTCTGCAGATAGAATGTTTTGCCATTGGTTGCTGATTAATTCAATTAAATAAATGTTGAAAGAATCGTGCTTTTACAACTGATCCCCATATGTGTTTGATCTGGCTGCACCCACTTCTATGCCTTTGTGACTGAATATCCAAAAGAAACATGAGAATCCTTGCAGTGAGAAGCAGATGTTTGATGGAAACAGTTTTTTGTTTTCTTTCTTTTTTGTTGTTGTTGTTGTTGCAATATTAAATCATCTTAGAAGCAGCAATTTGGTGGATACTTTTTCTAGCAACACATAACAGCAATGAAAAAAGCATGCAGTGCACTATATCACTCTTATTATTTCTCTAGAAAAGTGGATGGCTCATTAAAGACATTCTGAAAGACTTGAAGTGCAAACAGCATGATTTTTGGACCACAGGAAAGAGGTGGGGCAGGACCAAGTACTCACAGTCGGATGGAGAAGGGGCCACTTTATGCTTTGCACCAGGATCCTTGCCAGAAATGGTGTGTTGCTGGTAATTCCGTACAGCAGGCTGGCACTGGGCCTGTGCTCATCAAGTCTGGCATTGCATCTGTTCTCTAGTATAGCAGGATTCTTCAAGGATATGAAGGCACCACTAATGTTTTTAATTTTAATGTGGCTGGGACAGTCAGATTAGCTGGGGAAAAAGAATGAGTACTTCATCAAATTAATTACGCGACAGTCAGAGTAGAGATGTACCTCCCGCAGGTAAAACAGATGGAATCTCACCTACTTGCATATCTCAAGGTATTATCATTATCATGGTCTGATTCCTGGCTTTACCATTGCAGTAGCTTTCACAATATTTCCTAATCAAAATGTTTAATCTTAAATTTTAAGATTTGGTCAGATGATTTGTCTTGAGCGATTTATAAAGAAGTGTGAGTGAGTTTAGGAAGCTTCTGTCTCCAAGACACAAATTCTACAAGTAGGATGATCATGTGCTTTTTCTAAGCTTCTCTTGAATTCATTCCTTTTTGCCATATTTGCAAGAAAGGAAATTTATTATGAGGCTTGAGGTTTGTTTTGTTTTAATATGTAAAAGCAGTTTTTCTACATAGCTTACACCTGTACTTGGTGGAGAAGACTTGGGTATTGCCAATACCAAGAAAACCTGGGTATTGCCAATAAATCTCCTAGGTCTGCTTAAAAATACCAGTAGTTTTGAGGAGGCTGAGAGCACAGAAGCAGTCTCAGAGGAGATGTGGCATGAGTTGTTGGATGGATGAGCAAGCATTCACCACAGAAGACAATGAAATTAATATAGTACTTTAGATAACTTGCTTTTTGTTATCCTGACTCCTGCATCTGGTGGATCTTAGTGGTTAAGCAACAATTAGTACTCCTGCTCTGATGTATAATACTGTGAACGTGACCAATGGGAACTAGAGTCCCAAAGCCTCCCTATCCAAATGTCCTAATTTAATGATAATTAGTTAAACTCCATAATATCCATTTACTTGAATGCGTTTTCACACACACACGCATGTGAAAACAAACAAACAAACAAACAAACAAAACAGAAAAAGCTTTCTGTATCCAGAAAATTAAAATAACCCCATGTTCTGACAGACTCTGTAGAATGGTCCAGAACATTCAGTTTAAATCTACCGCTGCAAGCTTAGATATGGAAAGGTAGCTAAAATTTTCAAAAACAAGAATTAAAGTAAATACTAGTAATACTATCATATTAGCAATAGTTATTATAAACAGATTTAAAAAATGGTTTGTAGGGACCACTTAATTTAATGATATTTCATGTATGAGATTTTCTTCAGTGATTCAAAGGAGATAGACATCTAGTATTCACTAATCCTTTAGAGAAAGAGAGCACTAGAAACCTCAGTCATAAATCCAAGCACCCAAAATGGGTGGCACTGGCAGAACTGGATGGATCAGTATGATGAAGCTAGAGATGCAGAAGAAACTCCAGCAGAACTTCCCAATACATATGCAGTTGCAGAAGATTTAAGAAAAGTCAGGTAGAGAGGTCAAGTTCCCTTACTGACCTCCAGTGACCTCCATGCTTGCTAAAGGCCAAAGGACACATTTTGACCAAAAAGATGTTGGAATACAAGAACCCGTGACCAACTGATCACAAGCGATGTTCCCCAGGGGTTGCTATTGGAGCCCACCCTGTTTAATATCTTTACTGATGATCTGGATGAGGGGATTGAGTGCATCCAGATGACACCAAGTTGAGAGGAAGTGTTGATCTGCTCAAAGGTAGGAAGTTCCTACAGAAGGATCTGGACAGGCTGGATAGATGAGCTGAGGCCTATTGTATGAGGTTTAACAAATGTTGGGTGTTGCACTTCCATCACAATAACCCCATGCAGTGCTACAGGCTGGGGCAGAATGTCTGGAAGACTGTGTGGAAGAAAAGGACCTGGATGTGTTAGTCAACGCTCAGATGGATATGAGACAGCAGTGTGGCCAAAAAGGCCGATGGCATCCTGGCTTGCATTAGAAATAGCATGGTGACCAGAACTAGGAAAGTGATCGCCCCTCTGTACTCAGCACAGGTGAGGTCGTACCTCAAGTACTGAGTTCAGCTTCGGGTCCCTCACTACAAGAAAGACACGGAAGCCGTGGAGCATAACCAGAGAAGGACAGTGAACCTGTAAAGGGTCTGGACTGCAAGTCTTATGAGGAGCGGCTGAGGAAACTGCGATTGTTTGGTGTGGAGAAGATGCTCAGGGGAGACCTTACAACTCCCTGAAAGGAGGCTGTGACAGTGTGGGGGTTGGCCTCTTCTCCCAGGGAAGAATGATAGGACTAGATAGAATGGCCTTGAGTTGTACCAAGGGAGGTTCAAATTATTCAGGAATAATTCAGGTTCACAATATGCAAGATATTAGGAAGAATTTCTTAGAAAAAGTGGTGAGGCTTTGGAACAGGTTGCGCAGGGAAGTGGTGGAGTCACTGTCCCTAGAAGTGTTTAAGAAAAGGGTAGATATAGTAGTTAGGGACATGGTTTAATGGGTAATATTGGAGGTAGGTAGATGGATGGACTAGATGATCTTAGAGGTCTTTTCCAACCTTAATGATTCTATGATTCTGTCATTCAATCTAGATGGAGAGCCAGCTGCATTAGCTCGATTGCATACATTCTTTGAAAACCACTGACATGTGGAGACTGCAAACAAGTGAATCCACTTTACAAATAAAAAAGCAGAGCTCCTTTTCTATAGTGTTGCACTAGGTAATCAAAAAACGTGCCATCAGCTTTACTTCAAGTGAAAGCATACAGGATCCTGGACTCAAGACATTTTTATATACTCCATTATAAAAAATAGTAAAGAAGGCTACTTGTAGTGAATGACCTGAATTCCATAAATGATAGATGTTTGTTGTGGTGCATTTGCCTTATCCATTCTTGCATTAAGGCTAGAGTACCAAATTTTCTGTTCTCAAGGCAAGACTGCACGACCTTGGCTATACTGTGAATAATGTCCGAAGTATTGTTACCATTGTTATCCCGTGTCTCTGGAACACATTTCATTTCTAATACGAGAGACACTTCAAAGACTGCAAAGATATTCTCTTTCTCCTTGCAAGCAATTTATCAGCATTCTTCCCAGGGAATTAATAGACTCTAGGGGATTCCAGATGTCTTTGAATGGTCATGCTGCTTTTTCCACTGAAATACTCTGCCTATGGTTAGGATAGTACTATGGCAACTTGTTATCCAGACATTGACCGTCTGGCACTTTAGATGGCCCCTACTTATACAGTCTCACATATTTCCAAATTGCTTTAACTAATGAAGGAGGAGGTCAAGGAAATCTTGCTCTAAGTCATGATAATAGACCATATAGTTGTTATCTTTCTCCTGCCATTAATTGTTGTTTCCTTTTGCCACTGCATCAGTGAAATTTCATTTGTGTGAGCAGCTTAACTTGGAGAGCAGTCTACTGAATCCATCTTGTCTTCATTCCATCAGCCTGAGGGGCTTTTTGTCCAAGGAGAAACTTTCTTCTCAGTAAAATAATGAAAACTGGAATTGAGGCAAAATGGAGTGGGGCCATACCAGGGCAAGAAATGGATTTTAATTTGACTTTTCTGGTTGAGGTCTCAAATCTGTAGCTGAGACCAAGTACTTTACCAGACTTTTAGAATGGAAGTTCTTTCAAGATTTTGAATACTTAAAAGAAGCTAGGGACACTTCAAGAGAAAGGCTGATGTTGCCATTGCCTTCTTTAGATACCCACTTCTGGTAGCAGGACATCTAAAAAAGAAGTCACTGTCTAGATTGCTCTTCCATCCTTCATCATTCTTAGGAATAAGAGGTTTTCCATTCATGAAGTTGACATCCTTTCCCCGAAAATGCATACATTTTATTTCATTAGAAGGTACTTTTATAGTGGTTAGCAACAATTGCCAGATGGAACAGATCTCCACAAAGAGGGGCCCTATAATGGCTTCTATTTTGAAGAGGTTTGTGCACAGATGTGAACAATCCACAGATTTGGGTCTATTTATTTCAACACTAAATTATTTAGATGGATTTTACTAATTCTGTTAGCTGTTTTAGGTGTCACTGATTACTTGTACATTAGCTTATTGGATTTTGCTGTATTAAATACAAGAAAATGTATACAAGGACAGAGCCTTTAATGAAGAAGGCCGATTTTTCACTATTCTGCCCTAGCAGTTTGGTTTTCTCTCTGTCCTTATGCACTAGTGTCCCTTTTCCTCCTTGTACAAGGTAACTCCTGTTAAGTTCCTCTCCTCCTAAACCTTCCTTGCACCGTGAAGCTACGTATGGAGCAGCTGGCAGAATACGTTGCTGCAGCACCCTTCTTGTGGCATAGTGAGTGAAGCGAACCTTTAGCCTCACACAGTGGATGCTCTAGTGTTCTCTAACTTGAAAACAGTTGCAGTAGTAAGGTTTTTTTTATTAAAAACTGAAACTGATATGTGACATAATTTGCATTTATTGCTGTTCTTCAGTTAGATGCTTACTGAAGGCATTCTGTTGACTTGCAGATTATTATATTAAAATATAAATATTGGTGCTTGATCAGCTTTTAGATTTTCCAGTGATTGATGAATTATGGTTGAGTAAGTTTAAGAAAATGATGGTTAATGTCAGAGTTTCAAATTGTATCTAAGAATGAATGTGTTTAGAGAAACACAGCTGACTCCTTACCTGAACCTTCAGATCCTCCTTTATAAACTACTTGCAGTCTCTTTGTATCCCTGTCTATGGAGACAGCAAATTCTGTAAAATGCAGTAATTGAAACCACCAGAAACTTCTTGAATATGACTAATCATTACCAGTTTTTACTGATAACTCACTGACTGCCATCCAAGATTTTATTAATTTCAATGCAAAACCATCCACATCTATCATTTTCCCCCAGAGGTCTTAGGCTGCTGCAGAAATTGAATCTGACTGCTATTATTTTATCTATAGATGAGGATGTAAATTTCTTTGGTGAATTTTTGGATAACGTACCCAATCTAGGGGCCATATGCCTTGCCTGGTGATGTCGCTGTGTATTGCGCTGGCTCCACGCCACAGCTGCCATCACACCAGGACAGTGGCTCAAGGTAGGATGTTCCTGGCTACGGGCACCCATTGCAGGTGGCAAAGAAGGGGCTGCCCATGCTTAATGAAGAATTCAACACTAAGGAGAATCCTGTCCATCTAGGGGTATGTTCGCCAGTGATCATCAAGTACAGAGCAATGAATACATCTTCCAAAAGATGAACTGAGCATTTGCTCACACATTATACAGTCTCGAAAGTCTTGCTGTTTTGTTTTTTTTTTTGCACTCTGAGACAATTCAGACAAAAGATGGAGACCAACTTTTAACATGATTTGATGGTGACAGGACAAGGGAGGATGGTTTTAAACTAAAAAATAAAATAAAATGGGGATTTAGATTAGATATATGGAAGAAGTTCTTTACTGAGAGGGGCAGTGAGGCCCTGGCACAAGCTGCCCAGTGAAGCTGTGGACATCCCATCCCCGAGGCGCTCAAGGCCAGATTGGATGGGGCCGTAGGCAGCCTGATCTGATGGGTAGCAACTAGCCCATGGCGGGGGGATGGAACTGGGTAGGATTTAAGGTTCCTTCTAACTCAACTATTCTGTGATTGTATGACTCTGCTCCATCATTTCAAGAGAGACATACCTGAGCAGTGCAGATAATTTGGCCAAAGTCAAAGAAATTGCATGCATACTGGCTTTGTATGTGCTTCTGCACATTCAATGAACACTGCAGACTGCCATTTCTGTCTTGTTAGTGAGAAGCAGAACAGACACCGTATAGTTTGTCTATTCAAATAGATAAGGTACTAACATCTTGGGTATATCCCTCCAAAAAATGTGCCTACCTCTAACCCAAAAGTTGATCTTGTACCGTATCCATGGCTGGAGCAGGTCCAAAGAAGGGCAACAAAGCTTGTGAAGGGCTTGGAGAACACGCCCTACGAGGAGACACTGAAGGAACTGGGGCTGTTTAGTCTGGGGAAAAGGAGGCTGAGGGGAGACCTTATTGCTCTCTTCAAATACCTGAAAGGTGCTTACACAAAGAGTGGGGTTGGTATCTTCTCACTGGTGACAGGTGACAGGACAAGGGGAAACAGCCTCAAGTTGCTCCAGGGGAGGTTTAGGTTGGATATTAGGAAAAGCTTTTTTACAGAAAGGGCTGTTAAGCACTGGAATAGGCTCCCCAGGGAGGTTGTTGATTCATCATCCCTGGATGTGTTTAAAAACCATCTGGATGTGGTGCTCAGGGACATGATGTAGTGGAGGGTTGTTACAATTGGAGTAGTAGGGTTTGGTTGTGGTTGGACTTGATGATCTTTCAGGTCTTTTGCAACCCGAGCTGTTCTATGATTCTGTGATTCTATGATCTGTACCCATAAAGCTGAAGAAAATGAAGACTGAATTTTATGAGTCCAGCATCACTCTGCCTCTCATCCTGTTTGTGTGACATGGTTACAGAATTGTTGAGAACTGAATACAGTTTGCTTCTATCTGAAGGAAATTAAATATCTCTGAAACATCTTTGTACATGGCAGCTTCAGTGCAATGGGGCCATCGCCCCATGGAAATAGTTGCTAAGAGGAGGGTTTTTTTCCACAGCATTAATGTGACGTTGACAAAGGAGGGGGCCATGTGTGGGGTGCTCTGCTTGTGTACCCAGAAAGTAAAGCTTCCTTATTCCACAATGGAACTCTAGTCCCTGTGCCTCCACAGCTTAGGGGAGATGGGATTGCCGTCCCCCAGAGGAGTAGTGCTCCTAGTCATCTGGCTAATGCAGCTGTTTTGTTTCACTGATGGCAGAGAAAAGAGCAGGTTTGTGTCAGGAGGTTTGTGCAAAGCTCTAATGACAAGTGGTTGAGACACTCACAAGCAGGTCTGCAGAGCCCCTGTGGAGTGTCAGAGCTTTTGCATCTCCGAGGTGCAGATTGTGGAGGGAACACCCCCACGGGCTTTGCATGGGCTCTTTAAAATCAAAGCCTCGTTGTTATCCAGACTTTCTAAATCAACAAAACTCTCAACCAACCAATGAGAAAGAATCGTCAGTTGTTTGCTAGCAGCCAAAAATAAGTAGATAAAAATACTCCAGACAGGCAGCATTTTTCCCTCTCAGAGTAAATATGCCTGGTCTGGGATGTGTGAGAGAAGAACAATGCATTTTCACTCTGCTTTCTGCATGTGACCCCCCTAGTTTGCACAGGCTCAGGCTGATGTGCTCTAGGGGGAGCCACATCTGCCCTTGCTCTCCGAAACGGAGGTCATCAGCCTGCCAGGCTTTCCAGGAAAGAGGGAGTGGCCACAGACCGTGGAGTCACAGAGCGTGGACCACCTGGAAAGCAGCATGCAGCTGTCACTTGTCCTACCTTTAGGCACTCTGCAGTGAGGCATGCTGAACAGGCTTTGAGCTCCCACCCGAACTCGCTTGAAGGAATGGAAGGGCAGGCAAGTAACATGCATGTGCTGCTATAAAAGAAGACAATAGCATTTCTGTATTTTTGTCGATAGTTCTGATATTTGGATCCAGATTTGAGGTATATAGGTGCCTGAGTCTGCTTAGAGACAGGGGCTGCTTGGAGAGCTCAGCCGGTGACCCAGGTTCTGACCAGCAGCATCCTGCAGCTCTGATGTGCTTCTAGCTCTGGGAAAGACACAGGAAAAAAAAATTACACTTCTCCCTGCACTAGAGAGAAAGCCTATGAATAATGCTGTCTCTAGTTGAAGACTGAAAAAAAAAAAAAATCCTAGTCTTGAAAAGCGAAGTTGGGAAATTACTATCTTTTATTTCAAGAAATCAGGGTCATTAAAATTATAGCTATAAAACACAGATCAGCCTGAGCCCTCTATATAAAACTTCTTGTATTTTATGCCTCCTTTTCAGGTCTTCATTTGCCTAATTACTACTCAGAGTCTGGCAGAGAATTTCCCTGCAGCGCTCGGCTCTGCTGACTGCAGAGACCCTACCTGGCACACTGAGTTAGTGCGTCAGCATTCTAGGTAGAAATGAATGAAAAATCAATCAGGGCAGCTGCAGTGATAGCATATACAACTGTAACCTACTTTGTGTATGGTTTTGTTGTGTTTTTAGGCATCTTTTAACATGGTAAGTGGATTCAGAATAAAATACACCTTTCTAATCAGTCGCAGAAATAATCTGCCATCTTTATTGCTTGGCTTAAGCAAACTTGCCATCCTTTCTGCTAACTTGCAGCCTTGTCTGAAATGCCAGAGCCTACAAGAAGATGGTTTTTGCCTTAAAACTCTATAACCAGCAGATTGCCTCATACCACAAATACAGACTTAATGATGGCTTTAGTTGTTTTAACTGCATTTGTTGACCAGATCTGGAGTGGGTCTGGAAATGCAAAAGTGCACTAGAATGTTTTTTGAAACACTGCTGTGGCTTACGTAGAGTCTTGCGAGGAATTTGTTTTATGGCTGTATGTGAATGCTTTTATTCTTTCATGCTGTATTTTTGCATAGCTTTTTCTATTGCAAGTTTCATTTAATGAAAGTCCATGGTAAAAAAAGTCCAAACTTCATGCCTAAAAAATTTCTACCTATTGTCACACCTTCATCTCAGTGGGTAAAATAGGTTCCAGATCTCTTTAAAGATCATTGCTGTAATAAGTTGTGCAGAGCAATTCCATAAAGGGTTCCAAAAATTGATGAGCTTTTTTGTTATGTGATGCCCTTACAGTGAAGAAGATTCTTGTGACTGTGAAGATGACAAGTCTACTCTTTCTGGTGCTGATTTCTGTCTGCTGGGCAGAACCTCATCCTGACAACTCAAGCCTGGAGCATGAGAGGATTATTCACATCCAAGGTAAGGAAATACATTAGAAAATGCCTATGTCTTGGGGAGACAGAATGATATGCTCAGTGATCCTTTATTTTTATTTTGCTGCATGTTTTTAAAATACTGCTACTGCTGACCAGACCCTTTCTTTTCTGGTTTAGTATTACTCCTAAGGAAAGTTAAAAACAAAAAACAACAACAACAAAAGAAAGTTACACTGTTATATAGCACCTAGTCACAACCTTGAAAAGACTAGTGAGTTAAGGACAGCCTGCTTTAAGATAAGGAAACAAAGCATGCACCCTAAAGTAATATCTCCAAATGGGATGAAATATCTTCAATTCATTGTGGAATGTGTTTGATTTAAAGAAGACTGTCATGTATAATTCTTCATAGAAAATTTTTGCTGTTTATTATTTTAAAAGGTTTAGCACATCTAAGATCATAACCGGGAAATTTAAACGTCAGGGTAAATAAAAGTAGCTTACCCAGAAATAAATGTGTCCTTCTTCATACCTTTAATTCACACCAAGTATTATACTTCCTTCTGCGTAATCCTGCTTAGTTCATGCTTGAATCCTACAGCTTATAGCTGTAGCAGGATTTGAGTCTGCAGTACAATGCAGCTGTTTTCTCAGTCTCAGCTTCAGTCACTGAGGGTCATCCTGTGTAAGAAAAGCACAGAGGTTTATGCAGTAAGGACATGCAGAACTAGCAGGAATTTTCCTGCCTTCATCTGTATGTTCACTGAGGGTGAAATTAATATTGCAAAATTAAGAAACATGGCACAACTTCCCCACCCCCACCCCCAAGTTTGATTCCTTTCTCACAACAGCTGGCAAATTGTTTTACTTGAACTTCTATGTAAATATGAATTACCAAGTTAGAGCAGATACTAAGAAAACCTGAACATTTAGAAGTTCCCTGGAAAGTGACAGAAGTCAAAGGCACTCCACACTTACTAAAACAGGTTGTCAAGGTCAAATCAAGAATGAGAGATTGCTGTTTTTACTCTAAGGAAGCTCACAACACGAAGGTCAAATAATGTGTTCATCAAAAGGAAGAGATATCACCACTGTGACATCATGAATGTTCCCCAGGGTAAATTTCAAATTTGCGACCTATGTCTAATAAGTATACTGTTTTTCCTTCCATGTACAATGCAGGTTTGGGTTTTTTGGGGTTTTTCTTTTCTTTTTTTCTCTAAAATTTACTTACCATTTTGGAAAAGTAAATAGTTGGAAATAATTAAATTAAATAATTTCCCTTAATCTGTTTCTCTCAAACTTGCTTGGTCAGCTGTTTATTTTAGTTTAGTTTTCAAGTCATACATATTCCTTAGTGGTAGTCTTTCAGGGTGTGTACCATGCAGGCTGTAAATGTTAAATAGTTCATAGATGCAAAAAGTTTCAGGATGGACCATTCTCCCTATCCATGAAAGCTCAACTCTTCTGAGCCTCAAGATTGTTTCCCTTCAAGGAAAGCTGCATTAAAATCAAGACCTGTTATGAGCATTGCTGATCAGCTGACTTCATGCTCTGAAATACACAAACCAAAAGGAATTAAACTGTTCAGAACTTGATCTTTTACTACTAAACTTTTTTTCAATCCTCTCTGCATTGTGGAATCACATCTGACTTGAGACTCCACGCTGCTCAGTGTTGCACTGACACACACACACAGATCTACACCTGGACATAAGCTGCAAATCAGGGAAATCTGTGGAACACATGTGTTACAGATTCAAACAAAGGGTATTTGATATTACATTAAGGAGTGCAGTGTTCAGTAGGTGAAATCCAAGAGATCCTGATCTAAACTCTTCCTGGACTGCATGCGTTGGAATGCTTTGAGATGAGAAAAGGTGCAGAAAAATGTTCTGTAGCCTAAGTACACAGAACAGAAAGGGATCTCCTGAGGCAGTGAGCTAAAATGTCTCCTGTTCTCTATTTTATTTTTTTTTACATCGTATGACATCCCATAAACTATCATTTTTAAACAAGCTAGGTTTCAAATCTTATTACTACAAGGCAGATTTAGATCCTATTCTGGCACGAAAAACATCCTTCCAATTTCTACATGCTTGCTTACAGCTATTGAATAGTTATGCTTCTCCTAATGTAGTTCTTTGCCTGCAAATAGTTGTTTTTAGTCTTTGATATTCACTTTAAGACATTAATGAGATACTATTGCAGCTCCTCACAGCTCTGAGTGAATAAACTTTTTCAGATCCTTCCCTAAGTGTATTACCTCCCATTGCCCACTAATTTTAACTGTTTATCTGAATACTTATTGGTATTCAAACATCTAGAGTGTTCCCAGCCAGGATTTTATTCCACATAAGATGGTAGGCTAGCAGTAGTATTTCTACTTACTTGCTAAACATCCTTTATTCTTTAGGCTTTGGCTGAAATCTGACTTCTTCCTGGCCATGCTAAAGCACTGATTGACAGTCACTGATATTTAGTAGTTGTTCTTTCTCACTCCTTCATTGCGGTTAACAAGTACAAGGTTTGTATCAGTAATTCTGAATCCTGAGCTGCATGGCCAGCAGGGAGATGATTGTCCCTCCTCTGCTTTGCACTTGTCTGGAGTACTGCATCCAGGCCTGGTCCCCAGCAAAAGAAAGATGTGGACAAGTGGATCCAGAGGAGGCCACAAGGATGATCAGAAGGCTTGGAGGACCTCTCCTACATACAAAGAAAGGCTGAGGGAGCTGGGCTTGTTCAGTCTGGAGAAGACTCTGAGGAGATATCAGTACAGCCTTCCAGTACTTGAAGGGAGCTCATAAATAAGAGGGAGACTGACTTTTTATTTGGGCAGAAATTGAAAGGACAAGTGGGAATGGCTTTAAACTAAAAGAGGGGAGATTTCGATTAAATGTCTGGGGAACTTTTCATGCAGAAGGTGGTGAGGCACTGGTACAGACTGCCCAGAGAAGCTCCATCCCTGGAGGTGTCCAAAGACAAGTGGGATGGAGACTTTGGCAGCCTCATCTGGTGGACACAAGCCCTAAAAAAATCTAGATTTTACGTTTGGTATTAAATGCTTTCTCCATCTTTTTTCTGTCCTCACATATTCCACATATCTGTTGCTCTTCCTTAAGTGATGCTAAGTATGTTATATGAAAATGTTACTTATTCAATAGCCCTCTTTATGAGGAAAAATTAATAAAATGTTAAAGAATCTCAAAAATGATACTAGAGAGGGTTGACTGGCATTTTTACAGGCCTGTCATTTCTGCTTCAGCCCAGTCACATTCTCCCGTCTATTAAACTCCAAATTTCACACATAACAGCAAAATCTTGAGTTCTCCATCCTGCTTTTCTTTATATTTTCCTGGCCATAAATGTTTATTTTTATTATAAAATTGAAACCAAATTAATCTCACACCCTTTGGTAAATATATGCTCTGTTTTACACTCTCTTTCTAGTGATTAGCTCTAATTATCTTACTTCAACAACTATTTTTCATTAGAAGATTCTCTGAGGTTCCATTTACTGATGAGGTCAGACTGATCAGCTTGTTGACACTTAAATTACTTTCTGTACATATGTGTTCTGTTGCTGTCACCTGGAAATAACTGGTACCATTGCTAAACTGATGGACAAGCTAATATCTCTGCCTTCAGGTTTGCCATAGCAAGCTCTAGTAGCAATGAGTGGTGTTCCTCAGGGATCAGTGCTGGGACTGGTGCCCTTTCACATCTTTGTAGGTGACACGGACAGTGGGGTTGAGCGCACCCTCAGCAAGTCTGCAGACAACACCAAGCTGAGTGGTGCAGTTGACACGCTAGAGGGAAGGGATGCCACTCATAGGGACCTGGACAGGCCTGAGAGATTGAGCCCGTGCCAACCTCATGAAGTTCAGCAAGGCCACGTGCAAGGTCCTGCACCTGGCTGGATCAGACCCTGGGCAAGCTGATGATGCTGTGCATGTCCCTGCTCACTGCAGGGAACCTGGAGCAGGTGACCTTTAAAAGTCCCTTCCAACCCTGAGGATTCGCTGATGATTCCATGGCAAGAAATTCTTTGCTGGGAGGGTGGTGAGACCCTGGAACAGGTTGCCCAGAGAGGTTGTGGATGCCCCTTCTCTGGAGGCGTTCAAGGCCAGGCTGGATGAGGCTTTGTGCAACCAGGTTTAGGGGGAGGTGTCCCTGCCTATAGCAGGAGGGCTGGAACTAGGTGGTCATAAACGTCCCGTCCAACCCAAACCGTTCTGTGATTCTGTGATCTGCCTGTCCACTGGGGCCCAGGAGGCTGTGATGCACAATGCTCAGGAAGGAGTATCTGTGCCAGCACAGGGATGTTGCCTCAGCGCGCCCTGACCTATGCTTGCCCACAGTGCTGTGTCCATGGGCAGTAGGGCTGAATGGTATTACCAGCAGTCAGCAGCACTCTTCAGTGTTCAGGTTTCTTTGTGCTGAAAATATGCTTGATGAGTTCACACAGTTTTGAAGTACTACTGAATATGTCTTTCCTTTGGGCTACGGTTCACTATTTCAGGCACCGCGATGTTCAGAAAAGAACTCCTTACTAGAAAATGAGGCGGAGAGAAGCCATTACTCTAGAATCACCCTCTCTCATACTACAAGAGAACGAGAGAAAGCAAATGCGTGCTTTTGTTCTAATAAAAGCAAACGTATTTATTCTAGAAGTATACAATAATATTGAGCAGTCTTAGGGGTCTGTTTCATTCCGGCCTTGTCTTCTCTGGAGTTGGACAGCTTCCTGCTCCTTCCCTGCCCTGTAGAAGTGCCCTCCCTATGCACAGTGGTGGTGTCTCTGGCCAGATCCCCTTCAGTTTACAGCTGCTCGGGAGCTACTCGGGAGCTATGCTGGTGCTGGTATGCAGAGAAAAGTCTCTGTTGTCTTCCCCATCTTCTCATGATTTTGCCACCTCTTGGCTCCTGGGAAGATCCTCCTGCAGGTGTCTCACATGTTTTAGGTATATCTCCACGAGGGCAGGGTTTGCCTTCAGTTGGCAGAGCAGCTTGCAGTGTTTGCAGGAGCGGTTCTGGCAACGTGTCCCTGGGGCAGCTGAGAGTGTCTGGCTCTTCTCCTGGAAATGACAGAGCAGGGGCCGTGACGAAAAGGGCAGGGGCCTTGGGGGCCTGAGATCTCTGCATCTGGGCTGTGCCTCTTCCTGAGAAACTCGGGCACCGTCTGGCTTGCCTGACCTCCATTACTCACCTCTCTGCAGCACCTCCTGACTGTTCTCCACAGGTAAATCACCACGAGGAAAAGGCCCAGCTCTGTTCTGTTCCTGTAGAGCACTTTCACGGATCCCAGCAGATCCAGGTGCTCCAAAGAAGCCCAAAGCTGGTCCAGGGGGTAGGGTAGGTAGTGGTTGCGGCTTGCCTTGCCAGCGCCCGGCTTCTCCATGTCCTGGGGATCCACATCCCACATAACCGTGGCCCAGGAGGGGCGTCCGGAATGGGCAAGGCTGCCCTCAAACAGGAAGGACAAGCAGAAGACGAGGAGTAGGGAAATCCTCGGGCTGAGCATTGCACCTTCCTGAGACTTAAGTCGCTCTCTGGCCGTCACTCTGACCTGAGATCAATCAAGTCACCAGCAGTACCAGCGTCTGCGCAGCAACTGAGCGGCGGCAGCAGCGCCAGCTGCTGGGTGACCTCCAAGGCTTTGTGACATCACAGCAAACGGGAGAGTTCTTAGCAGGGAAGCAGGGCCTGGCGAGCCACATTCCATGGCTTGTTTCTCCCATGGCTTTACCCGCACTGGGATGGAGTTACGGCGTCACGGAATAAAGGAAGAGAATTGTAGAATCAGAGAATCGGAGAATCATAGCATCATAGAACGGCCTGGGTTGAAAAGGACCGCAGTGACCATCTAGTTTCAACCCCCCTGCCACAGGCAGGGTCGCCGACAACCAGACCAGGCTGCCCAGAGCCACGTCCAGCCTGGCCTTGACTGCCTCCAGTCAAGGGGGCATCCACAACCTCTTTGGGCAACCTGTTCCAGTGCTTCACCACCCTCTGAGTGAAAAGCCTCCTCCTAATACCTAACCTAAACCTCCCCTGTCTCAGTTTAACACCATTCCCCCTTGTCCTATCACTATCCACCCTTGTAAACAACCGTTCCTCCCCCTGTTTATATGCTCCCTTCACGTACTGGAAGGCCACAATGAGGTCTCCCTGGAGCCTTCTCCAAGCTAAACAAGCCCAGTTCCCTCAACGTTTCTTCACAGGAGAGGTGCTCCAGCCCTCTGATCATCTTAGTGGCCCTCCTCTGGACTCGTTCTAAGAGCTCCATGTGTTTCTCGTGCTGGGGGCCCCAGGCCTGGACGCAGTACTCCAGATGGGGCCTCACAAGAGCTGAGTAGAGGGGGACAATCACCTCCCTCTCCCTGCTGGCCGCTCCTCTTCCAGTGCAGCCCAGAACACAGTTGGCCTTCTGGGCCGCTTGCGCACACTGATGGCTCCTGTCCAGCTTCTTGTCTACCAGGACCCTCGAGTGCTTCTCCACAGGGCTGCTCTCAAGGGGTTCTTTGCCCAGTCTGTATAACACACTTGGGATTGCCCTGGCCCAAGTGCAACACCTTTCACATGGGCCCACTTCTCCAGCCTGTCCCGGTCCCTCTGGATGGCTTCCCTTTCCTCCAGTGTATCGACTGCACCGCTCAGCTTGGTGTCATCTGCAAACTTGCTGAGGGTGCACTCGATGCCATCATCTGTGTCACTGATGATGAGGTTGAAGAGCATCAGTCCCAAGACCGACCCCTGAGGGACACCGCTTGTGACCGGCCTCTGCCCTGACACAGAACCTCCGATCACAACCATTTGGCTGCAACCAGCCAACAGTTCTTAATCTACCAAACAGTCCATCCTTCACGCCCATGCCTCTCCAATTTAGAGAGAAGGATGTGATGAGGGACCATGTCAAAGGCTTTGCAAGAAGTCCAGTTAGATGACAAACGTCACCCTTCCCCTGTCCACCGATGCCATCACTCCATCATAGAAGGCCACCAGATCGATTAGGCATGCTCTGCCCTTGGTAAAGCCATGCTGGCTGTCTCAAATCACCTCTTTATTGAGTATGTGCCTTAACATAGCTTCTAGGAGGATCTGCTCCATGATCTTCCCAGGCACAGAGGTAAGGCTCATGGTCAACCACGGTTCCCCAGGTCATCCTTTCTCCCTTTGTAAAGAATGGGAGCAGTGTTTCCATTTTTCCAGTTGCCGGGGACTTCCCCGGACAGCCATGATTTTTCAGATATGATGGAGAGCGGCCCGGCAACCAAAGAGCAACTGATGTCATCCCCCTGGACTTGTTCAGAGTGTTTGACACGGTCCCACACAACATCCTGGTCACCAGATTGGATTTGATGGATGGACCACTTGCTGGACAGAGAATTGGCTGGATGGTCACACTCAGAGAGTTGCGGTCAATGGCTCGGGGCCCAAGTGGAGACTGGTGACGAGTGGTGTTCCTCAGGGATCAGTGCTGGGACTGGTGCCCTTTCACATCTTTGTAGGTGACACGGACAGTGGGATTGAGCGCACCCTCAGCAAGTCTGCAGACAACACCAAGCTGAGTGGTGCAGTTGACACGCTAGAGGGAAGGGATGCCACTCATAGGGACCTGGACAGGCCTGAGAGATTGAGCCCGTGCCAACCTCATGAAGTTCAGCAAGGCCACGTGCAAGGTCCTGCACCTGGCTGGATCAGACCCTGGGCAAGCTGATGATGCTGTGCATGTCCCTGCTCACTGCAGGGAACCTGGAGCAGGTGACCTTTAAAAGTCCCTTCCAACCCTGAGGATTCGCTGATGATTCCATGGCAAGAAATTCTTTGCTGGGAGGGTGGTGAGACCCTGGAACAGGTTGCCCAGAGAGGTTGTGGATGCCCCTTCTCTGGAGGCGTTCAAGGCCAGGCTGGATGAGGCTTTGTGCAACCAGGTTTAGGGGGAGGTGTCCCTGCCTATAGCAGGAGGGCTGGAACTAGGTGGTCATAAACGTCCCGTCCAACCCAAACCGTTCTGTGATTCTGTGATCTGCCTGTCCACTGGGGCCCAGGAGGCTGTGATGCACAATGCTCAGGAAGGAGTATCTGTGCCAGCACAGGGATGTTGCCTCAGCGCGCCCTGACCTATGCTTGCCCACAGTGCTGTGTCCATGGGCAGTAGGGCTGAATGGTATTACCAGCAGTCAGCAGCACTCTTCAGTGTTCAGGTTTCTTTGTGCTGAAAATATGCTTGATGAGTTCACACAGTTTTGAAGTACTACTGAATATGTCTTTCCTTTGGGCTACGGTTCACTATTTCAGGCACCGCGATGTTCAGAAAAGAACTCCTTACTAGAAAATGAGGCGGAGAGAAGCCATTACTCTAGAATCACCCTCTCTCATACTACAAGAGAACGAGAGAAAGCAAATGCGTGCTTTTGTTCTAATAAAAGCAAACGTATTTATTCTAGAAGTATACAATAATATTGAGCAGTCTTAGGGGTCTGTTTCATTCCGGCCTTGTCTTCTCTGGAGTTGGACAGCTTCCTGCTCCTTCCCTGCCCTGTAGAAGTGCCCTCCCTATGCACAGTGGTGGTGTCTCTGGCCAGATCCCCTTCAGTTTACAGCTGCTCGGGAGCTACTCGGGAGCTATGCTGGTGCTGGTATGCAGAGAAAAGTCTCTGTTGTCTTCCCCATCTTCTCATGATTTTGCCACCTCTTGGCTCCTGGGAAGATCCTCCTGCAGGTGTCTCACATGTTTTAGGTATATCTCCACGAGGGCAGGGTTTGCCTTCAGTTGGCAGAGCAGCTTGCAGTGTTTGCAGGAGCGGTTCTGGCAACGTGTCCCTGGGGCAGCTGAGAGTGTCTGGCTCTTCTCCTGGAAATGACAGAGCAGGGGCCGTGACGAAAAGGGCAGGGGCCTTGGGGGCCTGAGATCTCTGCATCTGGGCTGTGCCTCTTCCTGAGAAACTCGGGCACCGTCTGGCTTGCCTGACCTCCATTACTCACCTCTCTGCAGCACCTCCTGACTGTTCTCCACAGGTAAATCACCACGAGGAAAAGGCCCAGCTCTGTTCTGTTCCTGTAGAGCACTTTCACGGATCCCAGCAGATCCAGGTGCTCCAAAGAAGCCCAAAGCTGGTCCAGGGGGTAGGGTAGGTAGTGGTTGCGGCTTGCCTTGCCAGCGCCCGGCTTCTCCATGTCCTGGGGATCCACATCCCACATAACCGTGGCCCAGGAGGGGCGTCCGGAATGGGCAAGGCTGCCCTCAAACAGGAAGGACAAGCAGAAGACGAGGAGTAGGGAAATCCTCGGGCTGAGCATTGCACCTTCCTGAGACTTAAGTCGCTCTCTGGCCGTCACTCTGACCTGAGATCAATCAAGTCACCAGCAGTACCAGCGTCTGCGCAGCAACTGAGCGGCGGCAGCAGCGCCAGCTGCTGGGTGACCTCCAAGGCTTTGTGACATCACAGCAAACGGGAGAGTTCTTAGCAGGGAAGCAGGGCCTGGCGAGCCACATTCCATGGCTTGTTTCTCCCATGGCTTTACCCGCACTGGGATGGAGTTACGGCGTCACGGAATAAAGGAAGAGAATTGTAGAATCAGAGAATCGGAGAATCATAGCATCATAGAACGGCCTGGGTTGAAAAGGACCGCAGTGACCATCTAGTTTCAACCCCCCTGCCACAGGCAGGGTCGCCGACAACCAGACCAGGCTGCCCAGAGCCACGTCCAGCCTGGCCTTGACTGCCTCCAGTCAAGGGGGCATCCACAACCTCTTTGGGCAACCTGTTCCAGTGCTTCACCACCCTCTGAGTGAAAAGCCTCCTCCTAATACCTAACCTAAACCTCCCCTGTCTCAGTTTAACACCATTCCCCCTTGTCCTATCACTATCCACCCTTGTAAACAACCGTTCCTCCCCCTGTTTATATGCTCCCTTCACGTACTGGAAGGCCACAATGAGGTCTCCCTGGAGCCTTCTCCAAGCTAAACAAGCCCAGTTCCCTCAACGTTTCTTCACAGGAGAGGTGCTCCAGCCCTCTGATCATCTTAGTGGCCCTCCTCTGGACTCGTTCTAAGAGCTCCATGTGTTTCTCGTGCTGGGGGCCCCAGGCCTGGACGCAGTACTCCAGATGGGGCCTCACAAGAGCTGAGTAGAGGGGGACAATCACCTCCCTCTCCCTGCTGGCCGCTCCTCTTCCAGTGCAGCCCAGAACACAGTTGGCCTTCTGGGCCGCTTGCGCACACTGATGGCTCCTGTCCAGCTTCTTGTCTACCAGGACCCTCGAGTGCTTCTCCACAGGGCTGCTCTCAAGGGGTTCTTTGCCCAGTCTGTATAACACACTTGGGATTGCCCTGGCCCAAGTGCAACACCTTTCACATGGGCCCACTTCTCCAGCCTGTCCCGGTCCCTCTGGATGGCTTCCCTTTCCTCCAGTGTATCGACTGCACCGCTCAGCTTGGTGTCATCTGCAAACTTGCTGAGGGTGCACTCGATGCCATCATCTGTGTCACTGATGATGAGGTTGAAGAGCATCAGTCCCAAGACCGACCCCTGAGGGACACCGCTTGTGACCGGCCTCTGCCCTGACACAGAACCTCCGATCACAACCATTTGGCTGCAACCAGCCAACAGTTCTTAATCTACCAAACAGTCCATCCTTCACGCCCATGCCTCTCCAATTTAGAGAGAAGGATGTGATGAGGGACCATGTCAAAGGCTTTGCAAGAAGTCCAGTTAGATGACAAACGTCACCCTTCCCCTGTCCACCGATGCCATCACTCCATCATAGAAGGCCACCAGATCGATTAGGCATGCTCTGCCCTTGGTAAAGCCATGCTGGCTGTCTCAAATCACCTCTTTATTGAGTATGTGCCTTAACATAGCTTCTAGGAGGATCTGCTCCATGATCTTCCCAGGCACAGAGGTAAGGCTCATGGTCAACCACGGTTCCCCAGGTCATCCTTTCTCCCTTTGTAAAGAATGGGAGCAGTGTTTCCATTTTTCCAGTTGCCGGGGACTTCCCCGGACAGCCATGATTTTTCAGATATGATGGAGAGCGGCCCGGCAACCAAAGAGCAACTGATGTCATCCCCCTGGACTTGTTCAGAGTGTTTGACACGGTCCCACACAACATCCTGGTCACCAGATTGGATTTGATGGATGGACCACTTGCTGGACAGAGAATTGGCTGGATGGTCACACTCAGAGAGTTGCGGTCAATGGCTCGGGGCCCAAGTGGAGACTGGTGACGAGTGGTGTTCCTCAGGGATCAGTGCTGGGACTGGTGCCCTTTCACATCTTTGTAGGTGACACGGACAGTGGGATTGAGCGCACCCTCAGCAAGTCTGCAGACAACACCAAGCTGAGTGGTGCAGTTGACACGCTAGAGGGAAGGGATGCCACTCATAGGGACCTGGACAGGCCTGAGAGATTGAGCCCGTGCCAACCTCATGAAGTTCAGCAAGGCCACGTGCAAGGTCCTGCACCTGGCTGGATCAGACCCTGGGCAAGCTGATGATGCTGTGCATGTCCCTGCTCACTGCAGGGAACCTGGAGCAGGTGACCTTTAAAAGTCCCTTCCAACCCTGAGGATTCGCTGATGATTCCATGGCAAGAAATTCTTTGCCGGGAGGGTGGTGAGACCCTGGAACAGGCTGCCCAGAGAGGTTGTGGATGCCCCTTCTCTGGAGGCGTTCAAGGCCAGGCTGGATGAGGCTTTGTGCAACCAGGTTTAGGGGGAGGTGTCCCTGCCTATAGCAGGAGGGCTGGAACTAGGTGGTCATAAACGTCCCGTCCAACCCAAACCGTTCTGTGATTCTGTGATCTGCCTGTCCACTGGGGCCCAGGAGGCTGTGATGCACAATGCTCAGGAAGGAGTATCTGTGCCAGCACAGGGATGTTGCCTCAGCGCGCCCTGACCTATGCTGAATAAAAGGAGCCTTGGACCGCAGTGACCATCTATTTTCTGCCCTTGTTGATGTCTCGCTGGCTGTCTCAAATCACCTCTTTGTCTCTCATGTGTCCTAGCTTAGCTTCTAGGATTATCTGCTCCATGATCTTGCCAGGCAGAGAGATGAGACTCACCAGCCTGTAGTTCCCCAGGACATCCTTTCTCCATTTCTTAAAAATCACAGCAATGTTTCCCTTTTTCCAGTCACTGGGAACTTCACCAGGCAGCCGTGATTTTTCAAATATAATTGAGAGCAGCTTGGCAACCATATCAGCCATCTCTCTCAGAACCCTACAATATATATCATCTGGCCCCATGGCCTTATATGTATTCAGTTTTATGAGGAGGTCCTGGACTGTTACAGTGGGACAGAATCCACTCCCCTCACCCACACTCAGAGATTCAGGGTCCTGGCAGATATGGTGAAGCCTGACCACTAGTGAAGACTGAGGCAAAGCACTTATTGAGCACCTCAGCTTTCTCCATGTCTGAGGAAGCCACTTCTCCATCCTCATTTATCAGAGGGGGAACGCTCTCCTTGGTCTGTCTCCTGCTTATGTACCTGAAGAACCCCTTCTTGTTATTTTTCACATCCCTCACCAAGTCAGCTACATGTGTGCCTTGGCTTTCCTAATCTTATTTCTACACATACAGACAGTGTCCCTATATTCTTCCCATGCTACAGAACCCTGCTTCCAATTCCTGTACATTTCTTTCTTTTTCCTCAGTTTCAGCTGCAGGTCCTTGCTCAGCCATGCTGGTCGCCTGCCTCTTCTACTCAGTTTCTTCCGCTGGGGGATTGAGGGCTCCTGTGCTCTCAGAAGGGTGTCCCTAAGAGCTGCCAGCTCTCTTCTGTTCCTGTGCCCTCAAGGACATTTTCTCAGGAGATTGCACCCACATACCTAAGAAGAGGGTAGTTACACTAGTGATTTGACATCATACATCATACACTGAGATATTCCAGAGTTTCATGCTTCATCACTTTTGCCTTTATTCCTTTAATCAATCTTTATGAATTTTTCATCACTGATAGGGGGAAAACCTGTTATTCGTTTCTTGCTTTTTTTTTTTTTTCTTTTCCTTTAAATTTCTCACTAATTTTGTTGCCATTTATGAGACTTTAGATTATCTCATCATCATAGAATCACAGAATCATAGAACAGCTCGGGTTGCAAAAGACCTTAAAGATCATTAAGTCCAACTGCAACCAAACCCTACTACCCTAACTAACAATCCTCCACTAAATCCTGTCCCTGAGCACCACATCCAGATGGTTTTTAAACACATCCAGGGATGGTGACTCAACCACCTCCCTGGGGAGCCTATTCCAGTGCTTACTAACCCTTTCTGTAAAGAAGCTTTTCCTAATATCCAACCTAAACCTCCTCTGGAGCAACTTGAGGCCATTTGCCCTCGTCCTATCTCCTGTCACCAGTGAGAAGAGACCAACCCTGCTCTTTGTGTAAGCACCTTTCAGATATTGGAAGAGAGCAATAAGGTCTCCCCTCAGCCTCCCTTTCTCCAGAATAAACAGCCCCAGTTCCTTCAGTGTCTCCTCATAGGGCGTATTCTCCAAGCCCTTCACAAGCCTTGTTGCCCTTCTTTGGACCTGCTCCAGCAGCTCAGTGTCCTTGTAGTACTGAGGTGCCCAAAACTGAATAAAGTACTTGAGGTGACGCCTCACCAGTGCCAAGTACAGGGGCAAGATGACTTCCCTAGTCCTGCTCCATCGTGCAGTCTCTTTTTATAGTTGAGCTGCTTCTTTCACATGTGTACAACTTACTTTCCCCTTCATAGTGCAGTGTATTGCAACACCATGTAACAGAAATGTCAGCAAAAAACAACCTTGCCTTCTGTTGGTATGTTGCCTTCATTGAAGGTATTCACGTCTGCTTACTAGACCTTACATCATAGGTACCAGTATTTCTGGGTCATGAGAAACTATTACAGAAGCAGGAGGATTTACACTAAACATCAATTTAAAACTTCAGTTTGCCGTCACCTTGCTATATTAGTGTAATTTCACAGACACCACATTTAAAGGTAATTCAGAAACTCCATGCTGTTTCTGTTTGGTATATCGGTTTTGTCACTCTTCATGCCACCTCACCAACCCATGAACAATCCCTTGTGTACAGAAGAGCTATTGATACAGTGCAAACACTGTGATTTCTTCTCTGCTCTTCTCCTTTTGGGGTTAATGAGGATTTGTATTTGACCTAATCAATACATTTTCTGGCTCACTTTTCAAAGTAAGATTACACTTCCAGCCTATAAATCTCAGTGCTCTCCTCTCCTGTGGTGGCAGTAAGGCATAAAGAGCCCTCTCACTGCGAGGACTGGAGAACATCCATGGCTCCTACTTCTTTGGGCCATTTCTGTCCTCCCACACACGTCTGAGAGGTGGTGATACTAATGTTTGTTAGTGACAAAATTTGCTCCTTTGCTCAGCTGCTTGTCCAAAATTAGAACTAACCCAAAATTAGGACAGTAGCCACAGAGTCAAGCAGAGTTTTAGTACCGGAAAATTTGTGGAGGGAGGTGCCACATGAGGTAACACCTGACTGCAGTCTGATCTTCATTCAATTTCTTTATCTATACCGAAGTAAATATAAAATTTTAAGGTAGAAGGTGGCAGTAGTTTAGAAAATGAAGTCTATTATTTCCCTTATTTTACACACTGATAGGATTCCTAGACAGTTCAGTTAAAGCAAACAGAGATATTTCCTCCACCGTGTTAGTCAGCATGTAAGGGTGGGATCAGTGGAAAGGTATTTTGCCTCATCTTGTCATGTCTATGCAGGAGAGACAGATTTATCTGCCATTTGTATAGTGGGTATTTTAGGTGTGTTGTTGTTTGGAAGACTTTATCTGAACTTGTAAATTAAGATTTATCAAGCATCTCTATTACCAGTTGGATGTCAAAAACAAAAAATAACAGTATTTTTTTTCATGTCAATTTAGAGATGGAGGCATATGAGTTTGATGTCTGTGTTTTCTTTATCTTCATATAAACAGAATGAAATTGATGCTTGAGCCAAATCAGAACAGCTTTTCCTAGTCATGCAGTCAAAGTACAGAGATTTTTAGGGTTGGTTTTTCAGGGGTTTTTTTGGCCAAATTATGTGGGTAAAAGTGCATGTAATACTTCCTAATGTTCTTCACTTAAGGTTCTCTGAGTAATGCATGTGTACATTTGTGTTTATATCAATACTGCACTTAATGGTTTGTTAACAGCGTAGAATGTCTAAGCAATTCATGATTTTTTTGAACAGACAAAACAGTCTAAAACTCCTTTTTTTAATTTTTTAAATTTTTTTATTTTTTTCCCCTGTTGCTTCCCTGTCAGTTATTCCATTAAAATATGGGAATAATCAAGTTTTGTACCAGGGTCAGCACAAGATTCTGGTCAGTTCTGATGGATAAAGTGGATGAAGCTCTTTGCCAAGGGCCACAGACTGACTCATTCTCCCTGCCCTACACTGTGTTCCTTCCAAACCTGGCTTGCTATTACTCTTGAATACAAAAGCCAGTCAAAAGTAAACAAAACAAAACAAAACATCTGGGTATGTGTCCAGCAGTAAAATATGGAACAAAACCAATAGGCCAGCCACTGAGAGCAAGTCCACTTAGTGTCACTGAAATGGGAACCATGCTGAAGTCAAGGTGAGGCATATACAGATCAACAGCAACAAGAATTACAGAATCATAGAGTCACTTATAAGACTTATAAAATCATAGAATGACGTGTGTTGGAAGGGACCTTAAAACCCACTCTGTTCCAGCCCCCTCCATGGGCAGGTTTCCCCCCCCCCCCAGCTCAGGCTGCTCTGGGCCCCAACCAACCGGGCCCTGAGCACCTCCAGGGATGGAGCACCCACAGCTCTCTGGGCAGCTGTGGCAGGGCCTTACCGTCCTATGAGTGAAAAATTCTAATCTAATCCCAACTTCTAATTGAAATTCTCATTTATTTTATTTTGAAGCCATTCCCCCTTATCCTGTAACTATTAAATAGTGTAAAAAGTCAGTCTGCATCCTGTCTCCCATTAGGTACTGAAAGACTAACAAGATCTCTTTGAAGTATTCTTTTCTCCAAACTGAAGTCCATATCCCTCAGCCTATCTTTGTATGAGAGGTTCTCCAGCCCTCTGAGCATCTTCATGACCCTCTTCTGGACCTGCTTCAGCAGCTCTACCTCTTTCTTGTGCTGGGGAACTCAGACCTGGTTGCTGTACTTCGGGTGGGGACTCACGAATGCAGAGCACAAGGGGATAATCCCCTCCCTCTCCCTCCTGGCCACCCCTCCTGGGTGCAGTCCAAGATAATGTTGGTCTTCTGGGCTGCAAGCACACACTGCTGGCTCACGTCCAACTTTTCCTCTACCAGTACCCCGAAATCCTTTTCAGCAGGACTGCTCTCAAGGAGTTCTTCTTCCAGTCTTTATGCATATCTGGGAACACCATGAACCAAATGGCTTTGCTGTACCTCATTTGGCTCCAGTGTTCCCACTTCTCAAGCCTATTTATGTCCCTAGGGACGGTATCCCTTCTGTCATATCGACTGCACCACTGAGCTTGGTATTGTCTGAAAACTTGCTGGGAGCAGTGAGAACGGCAGTGCAAAATGCATAGCAGTCAAACACAGGAGAGAGGGAAATGGAAAATAAAATAGACTTCTTGTGACAAAACATGAGGGACTGTTATCAAAGAGAATGATACGCCTTTATTTCTTTGCAGTGACACCTCATGAGAACCTCTTGCTGGATCCTTTCTTAAACAATATTTGCTGATATTTACTTACAAGTAAATCAAAACCCAAAACTGATAGTAAGGAAGCAGGAGTGGAAAAATAACACAAATTAATTTCCAGTGGTGGCTGGTTCTGTAACAGTGAAGCTATTGCCTGTTTTAATAGGAATGTGGACAGGTAAGAACCCCACCCAGCAAACTTTTCTCATCCTTGTTCTGGAGCTGAGACCAGAACCAACAGTCAGGCTGTTGCCATTTCTGCTCCAGGGCAGAAGGAGCTGCCCAGCATGTTCTTCACTGTTTGTCCACCACCTGAGACATTTGTGTGGCTGTGCACAAGGTCTGTCTCATCTGCAGAAAGGACCCACACTTTTCTGGTGAAGGCAATTGCTAAACAAGGTGTTATCTGCAATTTACAGACTTTATAGTTGACCCTCCATGCAGCTCACAATTTCTCTGATGGGACTTCTGAAGAAAGCAGTTCTGGGAAATATAAGTATCCTTTTCTTCTAGCAGTGTGCTGGACTCTCACGTGTCCCTGACAAGCTGAGCACAGTGCTTACCCACCTCCCAGCATCAGGTCTCTGTCTCATCACAGATCGCTGCTCACTGCATTATGGTGCCTCAGGGCATAGGGTGAGAGAAGCTGTGCTCTCTGTCCTATTCCCAGCACTTCCTGGCACCCAGACTCTGGCACCAGCTGAGCCAAGGGCCAGAGGGCAGGTGGGTAGCAGCCAGGAGAGGCACGGGGTCAACTGGGATGCTGACAGAGGTAACAGTGCTCTGGGCAATCCTCCAGCTCTTCTGGCACAACCAAGCTGTTGTTAGAAAGAGTGAGCGCTAACAGCCTGAGTCAGACGCTCCTTCCAACCCTGTCCTTTCTGCTAATATTTATTAGCTTGCCTATTTCAGTATTAAAGACACAACATAGCTGAGCTCTGATTCAGATTTCTCAGCAATAACCACCCAAAAACATAACATTTCCCCTCCCAAGGTAGACAGACACATGTGGGACTTCTTTGTCCCTGATGGAAACAGGGAGGGCAACAGAGAAGCTATCCTGGCTGCATTCCCATCTTCCTTCTCCTCTTCCTATGAAAACAGGGCTGGCAACACTTCCTGTTGTGCCCTGCCTGAGGTCACCTCTCTCCTCAGATGCACCACTCTGCTTGCCAGAGCACCCCATGCCCTGTTCACACCAGCAAGATTGGCATGAATAAAGAATGGTGTAGGACCCTACAGCAGTGGTTTTCATTAGGAGGGTCTCCTGTCTTATTAACCCAGCTTGCAGCACTCAAGCTTGCTCAGTCTGTAGGCATTCTGGCTGGTTTGTCCCACACAGGTAATAGTGATGCTCTTGACACAGCATATCCTAGTCTAGTGGTGTTCTTCAGAAGTCACTACTGGGACCAGTCCTGTTTTACATCTTCATTAATAATCCAGACAAGGGTACAGAGTACACCATCAGTGTCTTTGCAGATGACACTAAGCTGGGAGGACGTATTGATCTGCCTGATGAAAGAAAGGCCCTACTGAGGGATCTGAAAGGACTGAATAGCTGGGCTGAGGTTAGTTGTGCGAGGTTCAATAAGAAGAAGTGCCAGGGCCTGCACTTTGGTCACAACAACCCAACACAGTTTTACAGGCTTGGAGCAGTGGCTGGAAGGCTCTGTGGGAGAAAAAGATCTGGGGGTATTAGTTGACAGCTGGCTAAACATGAGCCAGCAGTGTGCCCAGGTGGCCAAGAAGACTGAAGCCTGACTTGTATCAAAAGTAGCGTTGCCAGCAGGAGCAGGGAGGTGATCGTCCGATAGAGCTGGAAATCCCACTCCTACGCTATCTCACTGACATGCTGAAGAGACACAGAGAATTGCAGTATCTTTCTTTGTAATCAGTTTCATGCAGTGGGGCTGGTAATTCTCTTCTAGCAAGTGTGTACTTTTGGTTCACTGCCAGCTTCAGCTGATGGCTTTGATGATAGAGGACAGCAATACCTACAGAAGCGCTGAGCTTGCTTAATCAGTGAGGAGAAGAGTTACTGAAAGAAGGAAATAATATTTGAACATGTGGGTAGTTGAGCAGGCTGCCACCATCAAATGTGAGCATTTCAGGGCTTTTCTGAGGCAGCACAGCCTATCAAGGAAACCCCAAACAGATATGGTTGGAAGTGAGCACCTGCTCTGGATGACTGTCCTAAGCATAGTGACTGCACAGAGTAGCATCAGCAGCAGTGACCTACAGAGAGAAAAGGGAGCAGAGAATCTGGGGTTACAGTGAGGTGAAAGGGAGCCTGCCAGCTAAATGTGGGTCAGTGTCGTAAATCAGACTAAAACACCAGAGATGAAATAGTGATAATCAGAAGGATACTGGGAAAAAGAGGTGGAGAATAAGATTGAGATTATCAGGAAAGAGGGCAGGAAAGGAAAAGATTTTACTGATTTGAAGATAAAATGGACATCCTGACATTAGTGGAAGTATGTTAGAAGAGGAACTCAAAGTATAGAATAAAATGCACCTGGAAAATAAGCCATTTTAGAATTACACAGGCAGTTTTCATGTCAATATAAAAAATGCTGTTTGACACCAGAACAGTATTCCTCTTCCATGAGAATGGTTTGCTGGCTGCCATATCATGAGAGTCTCAGCATGCTGTGACCTGCACAGAAAAACTGAATTGTGGAAGAAGGGGCAGCATTGATGGACAGTTCTGGAACAACCCACAGGCAAATACAGGATGCCTGTAAGGAGCTATGTATGGATAATGTCATTCATACAGCAGCCATACAATCCCACCAATATATAATATGTATTTATGTAACTAGTTCATATGTTGTCCTGCATAGGCACGAATGGTTGCAAGGAACTGATCTTGCATGCTTATAGATAATGTTTGTTACAGCATTGGTCATATCCATTCTGTAAAAGGTGGAGCGCAGACTAATTCTCCTTTTTGTTTTTCACCTTGAATTGTAGAAGAAAATGGACCCCGCCTACTTGTGGTGGCAGAACAAGCTAAGATCTTCTCTCAGCGGGGCGGCAATGTCACACTGCCTTGTAAATTTTACCACGAACACACATCAACAGCTGGCTCAGGAACCCACAAAATCCGGGTCAAGTGGACCAAACTCACCTCAGATTACCTCAAAGAAGTGGACGTCTTTGTCGCAATGGGGCACCACAGAAAGAGCTACGGAAAGTATCAGGGCAGAGTGTTTCTGAGAGAAAGCAGTGAGAATGATGCCTCTCTTATAATCACGAATATAATGCTGGAGGATTATGGGAGATACAAGTGCGAAGTGATTGAAGGATTAGAGGATGACACAGCAGTGGTAGCTCTGAATTTGGAAGGTAGGTAACACCTCAATTATACTTAAAATTATATTTGCATAATATTAAGGAATACCTGCTTTTCCTCCTCATACTGATGGTATTGCATGATAACAGCGATAGCAGCCAACTGAGAAGTGGGATTCATTGTGCCCTGGGGATCTTGGCCTGACAGCCTCTAGCAGCTATCATAAATTGGAAGAACATTAGGACTTTTGTAACTTACACTAGCCCAAGGCATAGTCTGCTCCCAATGAGCCCCATTGCAAAGGGAGCCAAAAAAGTATGACCAAACACAGTATGAAGGACTCCATATGTTTTTAATTTGGTCCCTTCATTCTGCAGAAACTACTGTGTGTTTTTGCAGTAGACTTCGTCAAAATTATATTAAGCATTCTCCTAAAAGCCATTTTGCAGAACTTTGGGACATTTTAGATTATCAAGAAGATAAAAATCTTCCTACAAACAGGGAAAATCTCCAAGTAATTTTACAGAGACAATAGCTTTGTTTATTCAAGCCTTATAATTACATAAAGTAAATCTCTGTATTGCCTGCCAAGACAACTCCTACACGTGGGCTCTGGTAGTCGTTTCCTTCAGCAATTTTTTTGTAAACAATACGGTAGAAAGCATTAGTAAAATTATTGAAATGGATTTAAAAAGAACAAAATATTCATCTTTAATTCATGAAATTGAGATTAATTTTATGACATTTGATGCATGTAAATCAGCACCTGGCCTTTTACCCAAAGCCCTGTATATAAACTAGAAGTTGCATGAAGATTTCTCTCCATCCCTTTACATTTATACCTGCCAGCAAGAGTGTTCCAGGAGTAACTTTACAGACGCCACATTATCTGTTAGTTGGGAGGGAATGGGTGATGGGGGGGAAGGGAAAGAAGAAGAAAAGTGGAAAAGAAAAAAAAAGTCACCTCACAATAAAACTGCACATGCAGCTATTGACTTTGCTACATAATGCAGATCAGACCCAGGCAGCACCTGTCTGACCTCAGCATGCCTCACCTCCTCTTATGATATTTTGCAGGCTGTCCTGGAGCTCGTTCCTGGGTTGCAAGGTGGGATGTAGCATTGCTCAATAATCCTGCAAAATGGCATGTGATAATATTCTTCTGACAGGCTCCATATGTCCTAAATACATGCCTCTGCCAGGCTTAGAGCTTGTCCAGATAAGTAACTGTATCACTTGATCCCAAATACTGATATTTCCCAGCATTTCATGATATGACATTTTTTCTAGTGTAAAATGGTCAGAGCCAGCATAAAATCTTCATCACACTGCTTATCTGAACCAGGTACCCTTCTGGTGCCACTAGCATTGTGTCTTTTGAAGTAAATGTTCATTAGCTTTCTGCTTTTAGAAGCAACGAGATCCCAGGACAAACACTTGCAGCTGCAACAGGAGAGTTTGGGAAAGGGGTGGTGACTAACAGCTGCAGTAACAGTGGGAAACTTCGCCTGGAGCTTGGTACAAATCCTTGTGCACATGCAGAGACTAGTATTTGGAAGGCAATATTGAATTGATATTAGAATAAGAAGACAATGAGAAATATTTTTTGTTAACCACATGCAATAGTTACATGGTTTTTGACAGTGCCAGAACTAAGGGCTAAATGCACAGATGGACTAGTGAGCAATATGAGGTTGCTCAGGTAGACATCTACACATCCTTAAAATAGCTTGAGGACAGCAAGGCCTCTCAGCCCCGACACTCCTGAAAGCTGCGGCTCCAAGGACAACACACAGAACTTAGTCAGCAGTATGCACTGGAGAAACATGTCTCTTAAATACCACTGCAAAAAGGAGACCTTTCTTTTCTACCTTGCCTGTTTAGTGACAGAGCACCAGTTTACTGTATAGAAGATCTAGGTTCTACCTCCTGACAGACACCTTCAGCCTGCTGCAGTTTCTCTAAGCAGTGTCTGCCTTTGAAGTGTGCCAGCTCCAGTCCATCCTCTCTAGCACCACCACTCCTTCCTGCTTCCCTTCCTTGAATTCAAAATAAAGAAATTCATTGGATAGGAGGTCAGTAAAGTATAAAATGTCTTTAACAAGACTGTTCCAATCTCTGATCAAAGGAAAGTTTATGCATTTTAACATATGGAACAGTATTTTGTTTTAATGACTTTTGTCATTAAAGGGTGTCAGTCTGTTCATATCTGAGATTACAGAGTTAAGTTTCCCAGGGAGTTGGAAAATAATCATTTGTGAAACCTCATGGTAAAAGCTAACCTTTCAAGAAGTGAAATAAGACTATTGAGTGTGTTGGTTTAGAATAAAACAACTTAGTTCCAACTAGGGTAACTAAATTCAGTGTTTCTGGGTCTAAGTTTCACTGAAGATTCATTCTAAAACTATAACTACTAAAGTGCACTTATATTTACAGTGGATATGCAGATGTAAATAGTTGATGGAGTGTGTTCATCTCTTTCTATTCCCCTGCACTCATCCTGTCATCTCATCTGTAACTTTATTCAGTGTTCACTTCTATTACTGTTTCATGCTTTTGTGCAGCACAGATCAGGATGAGTTTAAAAAATCAGTCTATTTGGACAAAAGTGAAAATGCTACTCCACACTAACGTTCTGCACCTGCTATAAGTAATAAGGTTTATCTCACAGTAGGAAGGATTTGCATCAGTAGCATGATGTCCTGAGATGGTGGCCCTAAGGATGTTAACTGGCAGCAAGACAAAACCATTTATACCCAGGAATGCCTGCTAGCAGTACAAAACAACTGAACACTTCATTGTATAGTGCACTGTACAAATGGCATAGATTTGCCTGAGCAAAATCGTATTAATTTATCAATATGAAAACAGTTGACCTCTACCTCAGAGGACCTTTTATCTTCCCTGAAAGTGGTAGTATTATATCCTTGTTAGACTTAAAAGCCTCCTAGTACTGTGATTAAATAAGCTATGCACAATAACTGGGTTTTGTTTTTGTTTGTTTTTGGGTTTTGGGTGGTTGGGGTTTTTTTTGTAATTTTTATTTTTTAAAGGAATCAGGCTCAGTTACACATCTTACACTTTTTTTTTTTTTTTTTTTTGCATGTTCTCTTTGCTACTATGGAAGTGAAGAACTGTGTCAGTCTTCCCTCCTCCCTCTCTCCCTCCCTCCCTTCCTCCCTTCCTTCCTTCCTCCCTGCTTCCCTGCCTGCCTCCCTGCCTCCCTTCCTTCCTTCCTCCCTCTCTCCCTCCCTTCCTTTCTTTCCTTCTTTCCTTTTTTTTGTCTTTCTGTCTTTCAAAAACTCTTCAGCCTTATCATCATTATCATCTCATATTTGCCCTTAAATGCAGAATCTAAGAATGGGGGTGTTGCACTTGCCATGGTGGCTGGAAGAAGCGGCAGGAACTGTAGATAGTGGGGAATGTATTTTATACTGACCTTGTCATCAAAGCCATTTTCTCTCTGAACTAGCCATGCCATGTTCCTGTGTATAAAATAAAGATTATTAACTTTGCATTCTTTTACAGATGTCATGAGAGTCAAAAGCTTAACATATTAAAAGGCCCCCTCTGGTAGATAGATACACTTGGCTGAGTCATAAGCAAAGAAAGAATTCTCAGCTTACATAAAATTTTCTTTATGTTGGCATTTTACTCTTCTGCACTACATTTTATGTTCATGCTTTACTGTTTCCCTATCTTACAAGATCAATGTACTGCAGTGAATCTCCCCATGCCAGGTTTATCTGCTTTGGTTTTCCAGGCAGGTGAAGCCTCCAGCAGTGCCCGTCACTCACACTGCTCCGGCACAGGTTATGTGCGCTGTTTCTTCATGGCACTGAGATTCATGGGCCAGGTGGCAGAGAAAGTGGAACAATGCTAGGCTGCCAAAGGCAGTACTGCCTACAGTACAGTCTATAAAATAAGTATTTTACGCGTTCAACAGTACCAGAAATATGCAGATCTAGATAAAGCTATTGAAAGTATCTGCAGACTGTGCTCCTCAGTTGGAGGCAACCCTTAGATGGTCCCACACGAACCCCAAACCAGCAGGTTTTGTGACCTTGCTTGGAGGTTCATTAGCTTCCAAGAAAGAGTGAGAGAAAGATCAAGCTTCTTTTTCAAAAACAGACCTTATAGGTCAAAAACAGAGCAAATAAATCCAAAAGGTCCAAAGAAATAAGTTCTTCCAAATTGTCACAGTAATCATTTCTAATCTAGTCTTATTTTCTAATTACATTTAGCCTAATGATATCTTACCTATTCCTTCTACATGCTGCTGTTACACTCATACACCTAAAGCTATTTAAAATATTCTCTGCATGACAATTTGTTGATCTGTCTACTGTAAAACTGATCACATAAGGCATGCTATTTGTGAGCGCTTAGAAGACAAAAAATTTTTTGTAATAGACAATAGCGGTTTTGCAAGAGTAAATCACATTTCTCCAATGTAATTCCTTCTGCGTCAGGGTAACAGCTCTTTACACACTTGTACTGTTTCCACTGTGAGAGATGGTCCTTCAAGGGTACAGTGAAGTAAAAGTAAAAAACAGAGAAACAAAAATGTATATAGAAACAATGACTTGAAAGGAAGATGCTAAAAGAATTAGGACTGATTAGCCCTAGGAGAACAGAGAAAAACAAGTCTTCAAATTTTGATAAAAGCTGTAGGAGGATAAAAGGAATAGTCTGCCCTTGGGCCATGCAAGTCTAGTTTGTATGCCTCTATCAGTCAGAAGCAAGCAATCACAGTGACAGCTTGGTTATGGGGCACTGTGGATGTGTGGCCCCAGATTCAGGTGGAAGATGCTACCTGGCAGCCCACCCATGCAACCTGTGCTGAGTAACCACACAAGTGGAGAAATGGAAGTAGAATCTGAAGGAAAATTAGAGACTTACCACTTATTAATCACAGAATCTTAGAAATCCAACATGGAAAATTATGCCTTCAAGTGTATGAACCTGCCAATTTAAAACTGTATCCTGCAGTACAGCATATAGCAAACCCTACTTTAACTAGTGTTTACACTGGCTACAAGAAAAATAGCTTTTCTGTCTAGGCTGCAACTCAAGGAAGCCAATTTCTTTACTCTGGCTGTAAAAAGTCCTATTTTTTTTTTTCTGTATGTTTTAACAGAAATGTTCTTTTATCTGTAAATGCTCTTAAAATTGCTAATTGCTCATGGTGCTAGCTTAATAGGCATCCACAAATTGTTACAGGAATTGAGCTTTCTGGGTTTATTTACTCATCTTGTTATCTCGGATAACCATTACAGCTCCTTGCATTGTGAATGTACCTGCAGTGACAAGGTAACTGCAAAGTACTTGTATTGAGTGTTAGGGATTACCTGCATGTAAGAACATACATGTAACAGATCAGAACTGAGCTATGCTTCCCTGATTATTCTCCACTTATTTTCATTAACTGAACATTTGATTCTTATAAGCCAGATATAAATTCTCTCTTTCTCTGTCTCCCTCTCTCTTGTCTCTGTCTCTGTCTGTCTGTCTGTCTCTCTCTCTCTCTCAAAAAAAAAAAAAAAAAAAAAAAAAGAATTAAGAATTTTCCTGTATCAGGGTAAAAGGTAACAGTAAACACTTCCACATAACAGCATTTATGGCGTTGCTTTCCAAGACAGTTTCACTCGTCTCCATCTCTCCCTTCGCTTGGATTCTTTTTCATATGTTATACTTCCACATCTTCTGTTTTGATACAGATCCTGGTTTCCATTATTTTTAGGACAATGGTTGCATAGCTTCAGGTGCATACAGCGTCTTTCAGTGATAGATTTACTCTCCAGTGAACCAGTGTTTCTCAGGTTCTTCCTGAACAGCAGGTTGTCCTTCCCTGGGGACAGGCCCAGGTTCAGAGAAATGCATTTTTGGGAGTCTATGCTATAGGTTAATATTCTTCACTCAGGCTCCAATAGAGCCTCAGCAGCTTCCTTGGGGCAAGGAGGTGGACCACCAAGATCAAGCTAATGCCCTTCAGCTCAGTCTTCCCTCAACAGGGAGAGGGAACTGCAATTCTCTGGGTTTTAAACAGGCTCCATCAATCCTCTGCCTACACAGCTTTTGGTAGATTGCTAGAAGTGCCTGATTGCACATGGGTGCCATTGCTGTGAAGCCTGCCAGCAAGACATGCTACAGAAAACATGGAGGGATTAACAACTTTTGTTCACACTCAGCTGGAGTGAAATCCAGACATAAAAAGCTACAGCCGGTGTTTGGAAGAGGAAGACCATTCTTTCCTTGTGGAAGACATTCTGGAGCCTTCATGTGACCAAAAAAAAAAAAAAAAAAAAAAAGCATTATTAATTTCTGGCCATTTGAGGCTGGGTGTTTTCTCCCTCCATTTCCTAAACTCACTTTGTTAACATTTGGAAATATGTGTTTTGTCTGGTGGCAAAACACAGCATTGGAGTCAGGAGTTTTGAATCAGTCTTTAGTTTGGGAACAGAGTCAAGCCTCCAGACAGCTTTTGTCCATTCAGGAACAGATGGGATGGATTATCTTTTGACAGGCTGTAAGATCCAAGACTGAAGAAGATGCTGGGCAATTAACTGAAGTTCAGAACTGCTAAGTTGTACCAAAAGAAAGACAAATAGTAAGACTAGCTATGAATTCAGTGTTAGGTTTGATAGGAAACTGAAGGGGAAAGAATAATATGAGCAAAGATGCAAGATAATGCAAAGCTGCACAAAACGCATATTCAGTCACTCTTGCTATACAAAATCACCAATGGCCACCCCCATCTGCAGGATGAAATTAGTGTTAATCAGTTGCAGACGTGTACTGCAGATGAACTCAAACAGAAATCAGCTTCTATGCAGTCTACCCGAATGTAGCTCAAAGCTAATATTACAATTTTCTGCATATTTATGTTATTAAAACATTATGTCTCAAACTGTCAAACTCAAGTACACTGGTAACAATTAACGTATATATTTAACAATCTTAAAAAAGTGATTTTGGAAACCTTAAGGGATCAAATCTGTTTGAGCAGTTTCTGGTGAATTTTTTCTCAGCCGTTAAAATAATTTAAGTTTAGCTCTTCAGTTTCTCATGTCCACCTCTGGACCAGAAAATAATGAAATAGCTACAGCTACATGTTTGTTAAGTTATAGTTAGCAGCACTCGATGTGTTACATTTCACTCATGCTTTATAGTTCAGGACAACTAATAACTGAAAAACCCTTTAAGAATTTACAAAAGGGAAGAAGGTCAGCAGAATCTCTAGCTAATTGCTGAGGGAGAACAAAATCTTGTTTATTATTCCCTTGCCAAGTTTACGTTTGTATGCTTTATTTTCTTGGATCAAGTCGCTGAGGTTTAGTAATAACAAAGATTTTATTTAACAAAAATAACAGTACTTGGATGATAGATGAGTGAGGGAGAGGATGAAAAAAAAGGGAATGCTAAGAGATCAGTGGAGTAGACACCAAAGTGGACTGACTGCTCAAGAAGAATGACTTCATTGCATGCTGACTGTCTTGCATGACTGTAATATAATTTCAGTATCCTATGCTCTGTACATTGCCCTGGAGACAAGGAACTTCTTACAAGGAGAATTCATCAGCAGGCAGAAAATAAAAAGAAAGATGGATGTCTGTACTGGCTTAAAGTTTTTTGCTCATTCCATAATGCGTTATCTTGTCTTCAGCGTCTCGGCATCCCACAGCAACTAGTTCTGCAGAGATGTTTGAGAATAAACTCTCTGAGCTGGATCTTCTCGAATGCCATTATATTTCAGCTTATTATGAAGACTGGGCTGAAGCCAACCATAAAATTTAGATCTGGGTTAAGTTTCTAAGCCCTGCCAAAGTTACAGCAGACTGATCCAAACTTTTGTTTTATGTCTCTCTCTTCTTTGTACACTCTATTATCAGAGCCGCATGAGGAGGTGGCTCCTCAGCATTTTAGTTAACATCTTTTCTGCTTTGAAACACAATTTTTAACAACAGATATTTTTCACAGAATCTCAGAATTGTAGGGTTTGGAAGGGACCTCTGGAGATCATCAAGTCCAACCCCCTGCTAAAGCAGGCTCTCTGTAGCAGGTCACACGGGAAAGGATCCAAATGGGTCTTGAGTATCACCAGAGAAGGAGACTCCACAACCTCTCCGGGCAGCCTGTTCCTGTGCCCTTTCACTCTCACAGTGAGAACTTACGAAACAAATATATAGTGGAAAGATCTGTGAAATAAAGGTGATGACTACAAGTGTTGCTGCTGAAACAGTTCAGGAGTTGTTCCCCATTCACTATCTCCACTTGGATGTTCCCTGTCCCAAGGTCTCTCTACCTTTCTGTAGCTGCTGACCGTTGGTGAGCAGCAGTGCTCATCAGCTTTCATTGAGAACATCTGGTTCTAAAGAAATCCTGTTCCCTGGTGCTCTGTATGAGGAGCTTTTCCTTCTTGAGTGGTGAGAAACTGCCAGAAAGCAGCTGGGTTGTATCATGAATGTCTTCCTAAAACCACACACAAATTCATGGAAATTTTAAGGGAAGGGCAGATGTAGTACTTAGGGACATGGTTTAGTGGGCAGTGTTGGTGGCAGGTGGACAGTTGGCCTAGATAATCTTAGAGAGGTCTTTTCCAACCTTAATGATTCTGTGATTTTATGATTCTAACACATCCTGGAGTTAAACTTTATTTCTCCTTCTAACAACTGTAAATGCTGCTTCTCCTTCTTTTCTTTCAGTGTTGAAGACTCAAAACCCCTCTAGTGGTGGTGACCCCCCAGCTCACCTCTTTCTGCCATTTCAGGTGTTGTATTCCCCTATTCTCCACGGCTGGGTCGTTACAACCTGAACTTCCATGAGGCTCAACAAGCCTGCCTGGACCAGGACTCCATCATTGCCTCCTTCGACCAGCTCTATGAGGCCTGGAGGTCAGGGCTGGACTGGTGCAATGCTGGTTGGCTCAGCGATGGCTCAGTGCAGTACCCCATCACAAAGCCCAGGGAGCCCTGCGGGGGGAAGAATACGGTGCCCGGTGTCCGAAACTATGGCTTCTGGGATAAAGAGAAGAGCCGATATGATGTTTTCTGTTTTACTTCAAACTTCAATGGTAAGAACCGGGTTTGCATTTACCTTGCGAGGGTATTTTCCATGCTTTGAAAAGAAAGAGATGCCAATGGCAGCAGAGAGCAGCAGATGGCTGACCAAAGTTTATGCTAGCTTTGGGAAATGTTACTGATGGATTTAAAAAGACATGTAACCATAGTAATGGTGGCCGTGCCATGTGTTTGTGCAGATTATTTTCAGAACTTGGAGCTAATGTTAGTGGTGCTTTCTTGTATCTCCAATTTCACCCCACTAAGCATGCCTTTTTAATTTCTATCTCAGTTAAAACGGTGAATAAACTAGCAATTTCTTTAGTTGAGATTTCCTGTTAAATTCAATTATAATTATGATGTTTTACAACATCAGTGTCACGAAAGTAAAATTCTGATTGCCATTTCGTCTCTGCTGTTGCCTCAAGCAGCTCCAGCTCATACAACAAGTCTAATATGATAAATATTTCCTTATCAGCAAAGTTTTCTCTAGCTTATATGAGTAATAACTCAGATTTCTAATCTTTGCATGCTGTCAAAACTGAGACATTCCCTCTTACTCTGAGCTTGGTGTGCCCTAAAGCTTATTCCAGTGCCTGCAAAATTTCAGCTCTTAGTAGATTTTACTTTAGGTACGAAGTGAGCTGATCTGTTCATCTCAGATTGCTATAATTTAAGGTTTAATCTAATGTCTGGAAAGGATTTACAAAGCATGGCTATGAATGAGAGGAGCATTGCAAGTAAGAAGTGCAAAAGGAGCCTGCAGCCCTCTGTAGCATCGTGCTCACGGGCAGCTCACTTCACACGTGTTTGGCATTCAGCCCAGCCAGAGCAAGGAGCACAGCCCTTTTTGTTTATGCTCAGATTGCTTATCCTCAGTGAAGCATTTTTGCCCTACAGCATACATAAAAATAAACATAAGCCTTGTTCTCAGACGATATGCTTTAATGCTAGGCCTGTCCCACCCTCTCAAAAAGAAAAAAGAAAACCAACAAATTCTCAAGCTAATAATATAAAAAATTAGGTGGGACGCAGTCAGAAACAAATGTTTGTGTGATTTTTATCATGCTACATAATTCCATGAAATGTTGGCTCATTTTTCTCTTGTTCCATTTAAGCAAGGCAAAATCCTATATGAGCTCATCATATGCTCATTTAAATCTGGAGAAAAAAAAATAGCACTGAGGATTAAAATAAACAAAGGAAAAAAATAGAATTGATAGCTGCACTATTTAAAGAGCTGATAGCATAAACTCTTGAGTTCAGTGGTGACTAAAGACCACCATTGTCCACACGAGCAGCTGGACAGTATCTCTGAAGGAAAGAGAAAAAAACATTTCTGGGAAAAAAAGAAAAAAAAAAAGAAGGAAGTACTGACAGACAAATACTGTCTGTACACTGATACCGCAAGAGAAAGGAGGAGGAAGAGGAATGAGGCAAGATGAGAAAATGGTATAGAGATGGCAGAGAAGTAGAAGAGAAGGGATTGGTATTGATCTCATGCTTAGTGAGTCTGCTAAAATGACGTGTGAGACGAATACCACACAGCAAGACTGTGATGTGAAGTGTGGAGTGCCACTTTACCCAGGTCCCTTCAGCTCACCTCCATATACTTCTCTCAAGGCATCAGCAGAAAATCTGGACATATCCTCCCTGTGTCTCTTCTATGTTCTGCACTATATGTATTCCAAGCACACCTAAACATCCACAGTAATCCCAGAAATGCCCCCAAAATGCCAGCATCTTATTTGCAGCTTAACACCTTGGACAGCTTATGTGTGTTTAACAATGTCATTAGTGTTCTCACTGTAAAAGGAAAAATCTCATAATAACCTGGTTTGCCACCAGGTTGCAACTGCCAGAGATAGTGGCTTTGGGCACAGAGTTATTTCTGCAACACCCAATATTGATTCTCTCAACTCAGGAACAGCCAAGGAAAATGAGAGGTGGTCAGGACACCAGTAGTGGCAGTGACGGCTGGAGTCTCCTGATGGTCTAAAACAGAGGAGCCTTCAGCTCTGTGTGAGGGAGCTGGAAACACACCAGTGGCCTCAGGATCAGAGGCATGCAATGCTAGCTTGAAAAAAAAGCACAGCTCAAAGAGTGTCAGTTGTGTGAGCTGTTGTGAGTAACCAGGGGGTGTGGGGTTTAGTTTGGGTTCTTTCTAGAGAAAGACATCCTATATGCCTTATGACCTCAGGGGAGATGGGGAAAAAAAAAAAAAAAAAGGTGCAGTTTTAAGTAGCTGAGGCTTAGTTTTAACCTGGAGAATGAAGGTATGCAATTGTTCAGACATTAAGGTGAAAAATGGAAATATAATCATCAGTGCAGTTAGTTCCAATCCAGATTCAGTGTGTTCACTCAGGATGTATGGGACCTCTCTTTGGTGAACACCAAGAAGCACTTTCATTCTGTTAGCAAAGAATTATGTACTCATTCCTCTTAACTGTACAGGAAAATTGTTTCAGCAAAGTTCTTCTGCAGTACAATATACAATACTCATTACTTTACAAAATTACCCTCTACAGTGTCTTTTCTTGGAGTAGTTTAAGTGCATTACTTGAGCATTTTGTTCTGCCCATTTAACTCCTTCCTTTGGTTGGTTCGTAGAGGAACTTTTTGTCTTCTGTGGCTGTGCAGGCAAAGCCAGAAATCCCAAAAGGTAATGCACGCTTTTTGAAAATAGTAGTACAAGTGATTTCTTGGTTTATAGCAATGAATTTCATAAAACTATACAAAAACTAATATTAACACAATCCCACCAATGTGCGGACTATTCAAAGCTCAAAAATCAGACAGCAAGGCTGTGCAAGAAAGCTGTAACTTGGTCCTCTTTTGTATAAGCACTGCAGAAGAAATTTATGTCCCACAGACCCCACATGGCATGGAGCAAACAACATGCAGTAATATAGCTAAAGGGTTATTCTTTGCATAATTTCAAAGGCTTTCGGAAGGGGGCAGTGAGTCTTTCAATGGATAAATAAATAAATGGGAATCCCTGACTCTGAGAATCGTTAGGCAAGTTAAATCACAGAATCGCAGAGTTGTAGGGATTGGAAGAGATCATTGAGTCCAACCCCAGTTGCATGGGAATGTGTCCAGGAGGGTTCCTCTAAAACTGAACAAAAAAGGAGGTCTAAATACTGCTTGCATCACACTTCCAGCTCATAAATGTGCATTTTGTTATGTACTTTACGCACCGAACTGCAATGCATTATTGGTTTGTTGTCACGTCTAGCAAAATTGAATAAAATTATCTTACGTTAACAAAATTAAAAATACAGGGATCTTGTGTGAGTGCAGCTGCTTGTTTCAGTAATGCACATGGTAAGCTGACCACCGCCATTCAAAGCAGTAGAAGATCTTTTCCAAATAATGCACACAGGCTGTTCATTTGACCCTTGATAAATAGAGTATTTGAACATGTAGCCATTAATCTAAAAGAGGAAACAAAGCGACCCCAAGAAAAATGCTGTGCCCTTTCTGAAAAGTGGATGCTTCTGAGCCGGTGGCTTCTGGGGGGAATGGAACAGGATTTTCAAAAATCATACCCTCATATTTAATGTAGCAGCTTAAATAGAGTTACCTGAGTTGAACGTTGATTTCAACATGCATATCATGATCTTATTTTTGAAGGAATGAAAAGTGCCTCTCGACAATTTTTATACATTTTGAAGAGCAGTGTCCTTGCTCAGCTGGCTGTTGTGGCTGTGAGATACAGTGAGCTGAGTCTGTAGTGCTGATGATAGGTCTACATCTTGTGCTGCATGCTGAGATTGCCTCTGCATTGCCATTTGAGGTGTGCTCTCTACTTGATGGAACAATTTAATTCCCTGAGCACATGGGCAAGAGCCCTCCCTGTCAGGCAGTGTGTCGGCTATCACACAGAACATATCAGGTGCAGTGGTACCACCTTTCAGTACCACTAAGCATGATGTCCCACTTCCTCTGTACCCAGCTTACACAGAAAAACTTTGCCTTAAGTACCCACTTCAGAGCTGAGGTTGGAAAAAATCTCCACTGGCAGTGCATCTGTCATACTCCTGCAGTCACAAAGTGTGGGTATTTAAGTCAAGTGCTCAAATCTTGCTCTTAAAGCTGATCCGTTACAAGCAAAACCTTAAAATAGCTGTTATAAGTGGGGTTCTATTAGGTTTGCATAAACTCCTGCCCCTTGATTTGGGGTGAAAAGTCAAGCCAAGCACACTCATTCTCTGTAGGAATGACCTAACTCCCAAACATTAATTACAGACAGAGGATTAACACTTCTCCCTCCTTCCAAATGAATTAATGAGAACTAAGATTGAGAATTTTAGGAGCACTTCTAACCTACTGGCAGGGGAAAACCAGTAAATCTGCACCAAGTCTGTTCACAGTCTTTTGTTTAATTGGTCATTCTGTGTGCATGTCCCTCTTGCGTGGGGTTTGATGTTAAAGTTCTCCCATTTAGGGAAGGGGCAGAGTGTAGGAGTTTTTATTATTGATGTCATATGTCAAAAGCCTGACCTTACTGCAAATCCCAAGGAAATTACATTCCACTGACATATGGTTTGAAGAGCAACTAATAAGCTAGGTGAAGTTTACGTACTATCAGTCCAAATCCCTGTTCCCTTAAGTCTGAAATCCTATTTGCTTTGGGGAAACCTCTTAAAAACCTAGTAAGAACAAGGTTCCACTTAATAAACATTCTCTTCAGCAACAGCCTGTAAATGTCACCAACTTGCAGCACTGGAATCAATGCATTTTACAAAGGGTCGATTATCCACTCTACATTGGTGAAAATACTGTTGATACTGCCTCTGACTACAGTGAAATTGTTTAAAAGGTTCTTCTCCACAACATAAGTGCCTTTTTTTTTTTTTTAATGATTCCCATCATAGTATAAAATTTCAAACCTTCACACACAGCTAATTCAATTATCTTCATGTTTTCACCCAACCTGACATTTCTTCACTTCAAAAAACCTCTCTGCTTTTTTGCTGTGATTTAGCCATAACTCTTTCCTGCTGCTGTTTCTTCACCAAGAAAGTTATCCGCGCAGAATCTGTTCTGTGTGTTTAACTGTTGTTATTTATGAGGAACAAAATGGATGTTTTGCTGGAGTACATTTATAATTCAGAAGCAGACTGTGTGCTTGCCCCACACGAATAAATGGATTTGTTTTTTCAGACAACTTGCCCCTTTCGTAGAGCAGTAAGATTGAAAATGTTGTGAACTTACTTGGAAATCTGATAAATAAGTTAAATGAGTGAAAGGCTTATGAAAAAGTTATATTGTCTTGATAAGTGAAATTAATGTTAGTATTATTGCTAGTTGTGGATTGCTATGGAGGAGTTTTCGAGCACTACTTCCTGGTATGTGTTTTCATTACCTTGTGATGGAGGCGCATTTTTCTTAGCTGCTCTATCAGTTCAGTGCTATGGTATGGTACCGATAGGCCCTTTGATGCCTAAAGAGAAACAGAGCTGGAGAACTGCTGTGAATGTTTGTGCCACAGCTAATGAAGACTTATAGCAGGCATGGTTTTGATCTACCAGGGGTTCAAACTCTGCTTCTGAGAAGACATGCAATATCTCATCTTTCTTATAGGGGAAAAAAAAAAACAGAAAATGAAAAAAAAGAAGAACTTCAAATTGTGCTTATACTTAATCAGAAACAAGGTCACTGCCTTGCTGGAAAGTAGAACTGCACGTGCTAGCTCCAGCAGCTCCCACCCAAACGCTTTCAAAGGCCAGATCTTGCAACGCTTCTGAGAAGGAAACTCACAGAGAGTTTTCATCTAATGTTGACAGCATGACATAGGATTGCACTGCTTTGGACATTTAACTAATTTCCCTTCTCTAATAACAAGATGCAGCTGTATGAGATCTGCTCTACCTGATTTCTTAGGTTCCTTAGGCATTTTATTGGATTGAAGTTAGCACTCTGATGCTGGTCTCAGAACAGCCCTCTCTGAACCCCAGGGTATACCCCCTTACATTCTTCCTGCTATTCTCCCTCAGCAGACAGGAGGAAAGTAAGGCTGAAAGTTAGATGGAAACCCTTTATTCAGAGGATGGTGAGGCCCTGGCAGATCTGCTCAGAGAGCTGTGGGTGCCCCATCCCTGGAGGCACTCAAGGCCAGGTTGGATGAGGCCCTATTCTAACCTGATATGGTAGGGTGCAGCCCTGCTCATGGGGGAGGGTTGGAACTGAGTGGGCATTAAGACCCTTTCCAATCCAAATCATTCTGTGATTCCATGAAGTGCATTGCGATGGGTCAGTTAGCATTGAATGCCCATGCAGTTGCAGTTACTGTGCTGTGCTAAGTTAGCAGAAATAAGTATAGTGCTATGTTTCTGTATAAACTGACCTTCTCTGCTTCCTTATTGTGTTCTTTTTTCACTCCCACTATTTATCGGTTCAATATACAAAGGATTATAGCCTGTTCAACAGCACAGCTCACAACTTATTGCACATTCTGAAATGAGCAGATGTTGATTTGTCCAGTTCTGCAGTGGAACATCCTCATTTCTCCTCAAAATCTCCCTTGATAATATGCTTTTCACTTACACATCTTTCTCCTTCCTTCTCTCTCCAGGTCGCTTTTACTACCTAATACACCCAACCAAGCTGACCTATGATGAAGCCGTGCAGGCCTGCCTGAAGGATGGCGCTCAGATTGCCAAGGTTGGGCAGATATTTGCTGCCTGGAAGCTCCTTGGTTATGACCGCTGCGACGCCGGCTGGCTGGCAGACGGCAGCGTCCGCTACCCCATCTCCAGACCCAGGAAACGCTGCAGCCCCAACGAGGCTGCCGTCCGCTTTGTAGGCTTTCCTGATAAAAAGCACAAGCTGTATGGTGTCTACTGTTTCAGAGCGTACAACTGAGAATACCTAGAGCTGCAGCAGTTTTAAATGCATTAAGAACATGTGAAAGATTTCGATATGAACTCGTGCAAGTTACCAAAACTGTGATGAACCTTTCTTACTTACTGTAGAGTCATTTTCATAAACCAAACCCATTAATTTGTTTTTGTTTAAATATTTTTGTAAGAGTATCATTCCATAGATATTTAAAAGTAATATAATTTAATGGAAGCTCTAGGTAAGAAGAGCCAAATTCTTTAAGCTACGTCATCCCAACAAAATATAAGTTTCATGAATGGGGCATGCAACAGAGCTTGACAATTGCTAGGACACAATTATGGAATGTAAGGCTACTCAAAGCAGAAGCTTTTAAAAGCACAAATTTTATGTGTTTGTACCTGTTTGAGATACACCGCAAATTGATTGTATCTGGAGTTTTGAAATAAGGTGTTTTTGTTTGTAGGGGTCAGTGAGGTTTTGCAAAAAATAAAAATTTAAAAAAAAAAAACAAAACTTAAAAAAAAGACAACACAAAACCAATAGCAAGCTAGATTAGAAAAGATTGTTTTCACTGTTTTTGCATGGGAACAATATACAGCTTAATAAAAGCAGTTTAAACAGTCCAGAAATATAGGATTTATTTTGCAGCATAACACCCTGCCTTTCTGAAAACCAGTCTTGTGATCCCATACATATTTACAAGCACAATTACTTCTGAATGTTTCAATTGTGTTTTTAATGTGTATAAATCATTGAAGAGGTGGGTTAATAATTAATGAGGAAACCCTATTTTCTTCTTAACTCAAATTAAAGATGCCTGAGAAGTATTGCATTACCTTTGAGTAGCTTTACTGAGTTATTTTAAAACTCTTAGGGCCGTTTGCTAAGCCGCATATAGCATCTACTCAGGGCAGTTGTATAAATGAACTGCTGGACAGAAAAATTATAGACTTTAGCAGCTTGAATTTACATTAGCCTTTGAAATGTTATTGTCTTAATTAAAGATATTATAGTATTTAATATTTCTTAGCTATTTACACATCACAAGAAATAAAAATTGGAAAAAAAATCAAATGATTAAGTCTTAGAAGAAGATTATTAAATAAAATCTGAAACCAGCTATTAAGGTTTAGAAGAGAAAAAGTACTTTATTTCCTTACATCTCATCTGTATCTAAATGTACATCTGTTTTTTAAACTATCAATGAAAAAAAAAATAGTACTGCGTGCCCTGAATTACTGAAATACTTCCCTCTAATCTGTAGTGGTCTAGGATGAAGATGTTTACCTATATCTGCCAGTGTCTGAGATAAACTTGCACTGTGCATGGTGCCTAGGATTTTCAGAGCTGCCTAAAGTACTAAGTCCTCCTTAAATGCCAATCTGAGGGAATTTGAATTTCTGATGAAAACTTATTTTGGATGCAGCAATTCTTGGTGCTCATCTTCAGATACCTTAATGCAACTAGTTTTCCAGATAGCAGGTGCTCAAGGCTTTCTGAAAATTTACTCCACTTATGGTGTCTCAAGCTGGATATCCAAAAAACAGAGGCCACTGATAAAAACATCTTGGTCTTGAGTAATCTTTTAGGCATTTTGAAGTACTCTATCCAGTGTTGGTTCTACCACTTAAAAATGTAGAACTCTTTTCCTACTCCACACTTGCTGACAATGAAGATATCAGTGGACCAATATTTGTATTGCACAAAGTTTTATATCTTCCCATTGTTTCCGTATCTAAGAGAGAAGTGTATCTAAGTAGGCAACAACCAGTAAGCTTTCGTGAAGAGCTTTGTGTGGATATGTTCCCATGGACATGAGTAAACCTGATTCCCAGAGTGGCTGTGGTCCTCCGTTAAAAACCTGTGAGCAAACCAGGAACAATAAACAATAGGACTGCAGTGGAGAGATACCATGGTGCGAGAGGTGTTGTGCTGGAGTTCATTCCCATCAAGCTCAGAGGCAACTCTCCATCATTCTAAGTCACTGTCAGTATGAGTTCTTTCTCATACTACTCAGATGAACAGATCTTGGTGCCAAACTACCCCTTTTCCTTTTTTATTCAAACTGACAGTTGGATTCTCTTGAAGCTCTATGACTTAGTTTTTAATAGAGAGTAATTATAAGCCAAGCCCCTAAGCCCACATAATCTTTACCCATCAGCCATTTTTTAAATCAGTGCCTATTTCACACGCTTTCTTATGGCACCAGAATCTTTTCCACACACCTGGGAGAAAGAGAAATAGAAACGAAAGTAGAAGAAAACAATATTTGTGCAAGAGGAATAATGGAGTGTGCAAGACTGGACTGTGACCGGTAGAAATACATGTTGTTCCCTCACCCAACCTTCAAAAGTATGGAAACAGAGGCAGACAGTATTTGAAAGTCTCTTCTGGAGCTTGGACAGAGAGATTGTGGAATAGGAAAAGCCATGGGGAGTGTCCCAGAGTGGTTGTTCATTCAGCTGGAACCAGAGCTGCTGCAAAGTGGGCAGATCCAAAGATCTGCTTGGCCGGTGGGAGGCTGCTCAGTGCTCCTACTGCACAGCAATTAAGAGACCCTCATGGAATTTATTATTATTTTTCTTTTCTTTTTTTTTTTTTTTTTACCTCTCCAGGGAAACCCTTCACAGGGTTTCACCCAGACACATTTTTTTTGCAGGATTGGGGATTATAATGTACCTGCATAAAAATGTAGTCATCCAACCCACTCGTGGGGCTGGCTAAAGTGCCCTCACTGCTAGACCAAAGGCACTGCAGGAAAGGCGAATCAAGCCTTTCGTCAACTTTGCAACATGTTGGGGATGGCTGGTCAGGTCCTAAATCACAGCAGTCTCAGGCTTGCTCTTGCTTATGCTTTCTGCCTCCACATCCTGGGGCTGCCGCTGTGACAGCCCCGGCGTAGCACCTCACCCAGACCGGCTTGGTGGCTGAGTGGGCTCTGCACTACCCACGTGTCCCCTGGCTCTGGGAGACGTTCCACCACTCCCAGTCCGGCAGTGTGATGAGGCCATGGCACAGCAAGGAAAGAGTGGCCCTTGGCTGCTGTGTGAGCACAAGTGGAAAAATTATCGCTCAGCTGTAGCTGTAAGTTCGCACTGAAGGTACCGCTTGCTAGGAAGTAAATGCTCATGTAATGGAGTCTCAGTACGTGAATTTACATTTGTCATGTTAATTACAAAAAGCCCAATAGTCTAGATCTAGTTTTAGATCACTATATTGATATGCAACATTATATATATTATTATTACAGATAAAGTTAAAGGGATAGTGTGATGAAAATATGTTTGTATGGAAAATATAATTAGCTCTAATGTAAGCAGGTTTAAAAACCATTAAAAGCGTATGAATACTTTCTAAATGGGCACAAATAGGCAAAAAGACATGAATTCTATTTATTTTTACAGCTACTGACTCCATTTCCTTTTATAATGTCAAATGTTAAGACGTTTTCTTATTTTTGCATAAGCTAGATAGGTGCTCAGATAAAAACCTTAAAAAGCAGCTTAAGAACTGGATAAAAGTCTTTGCTATTTTCTGTTGGTGGGAGAAAATTCTATCACTAGAATCAATTCATGTTCTCTGTCATTATCTTGTATTTCACAATGTACCTGAATTTTAATGCCCATGAATGACAACAATTAAATCATGTTGCTTTTTCAATATGACCATTTCTTCTTATTGACTGGCCGCTCTTCTTTCCCAGAAAAGACAAAAGGGAATTGAAAAGGTCAAAGCATGAAAAAACTTTGGCATAGTAAACAAAGCAATTACCAGCGCAGGGAAAGGAAAAAAATAAGTCATTACTCTGTGAAAATGATTTACAGTGATCATAAAGAGGACCATATTCCAGAGCTTTTGTTTCATGCTTCTCTGAAGCATTTTGAAAATAGAAATGCGAGTGCCAGTTTTTATTTCGTGTTCTCTCCCATCATTTAAAATAAAATAAAGTATATTCAAGGAAGGTTGTATTCTTTTTTTTTCCCCTTTCTTTCTTTCTTTCTTTCTTTCTTTCTTTCTTTCTCTCTTTCTTTCTTTCTTTCTCTCTTTCTCTCTTTCTTTCTTATTATTATATTTTTATGTTTTAATTTGGTTGGTGCAGTACACTGGCATTTGCATTCCCAGAAATTGGATGTAGAACAACAGCATGTCGCATTTTAGAAAAATTATGGAACTCCTTCTTTGATCATCTGGGCTTACAAACTAAAAACATACAAAAATCCCTCTTTATATAATGTGTGACAGGAAAAATTTTTAGTGACAAGCAAATAATTATTTATTCAAAGCATGGGGCCAGATTTTTAGCTTCTGTAATCACGCAGTTTCTGCATGCATGTATTGATCTGTGCTGGAGATTTAACCCTGAAAGTTACACGCAGTGCACTAGTTTGCTGAGGAACATTAATCTTTTAAAAGCTTATCATCCATGTTTAAAAATAAATGAGAAAGAGCCTCAAAGGAGATTGATCTGAAAATCTGATCACTGGGGATAAAGGAAATCTGTAATAAAATCAATGCATGATGAGATTTACTTACATAAGATTTTCTAACAATATAGTTAAAACAGTTTTTAAGTGGGTGACATTTTGACTTCAGAGCATTAAGCACAAAATTAAAACTACCTTTGGTAGAAACAATCCCTCGGTAATTAATATTTCCTTTCTAGCAGCAGCTTCCATTGGATGACATCCCACTGTTTGAAACAGGGACGCTGCCTTCACGTTTGTTAGTGGCTGGATTTTGGCATGCGTTTGATGGAGCTGACACAGAAAGAGAATGTCTGAATTTTCCCCCCGAGGACTAGTAAACAAAGTAATAGGCTGCCATGTTATTTGGCCATTCTCTCATTTACACACAAAGGATATTAGCAGCTTTCTGTTCATTAAGGACAGCAGCTAATTGTTCTTCTTGAAGGATTTAAGGTGCTGAATCTTACACATTTGTTGGCAGTTACGGAAGCTGAACAACTACACCACAGGGAAGGAAAATTCCAGTGCTAGGTAATTTTTCCTGTAAAAAAAAAAAAGAGACTTCAGTTCAAAATACAAAATTAAGAAATTAATACTTAGTTTTAAGGGGACAGCATGAACTAGTCAACGTTCCAAGAAGCAAGGGTGAAATTATGAAAATTAGTTCTTTAAGAAGTAATTACTTCTCCTCCTATGTCACAAAAATTGAGGTACACGTTGAAACAGAGATGACTTGGACAGTTGTTAAGAGAAAGGAAAGACAGAAAACAGTACTTTGGGTCCTTGTCTGTCACAGCGTGTTTGCCTTTTTTATACTGAGATCCGCAATAATTAAGACACAAGTTTAAATATATAATTTTTAAAAAGAGTAAACAAATAATAGTTGGGGGGAGAAAAAAAGAAAAGCAACACACATGTTGAAATAGAACAAGGGTTTGGAAAGGATTTCATCTTTTTCTTCAGCAAGCCTCAAACTGGAGGAGGAAAATTCTCATTAGAAAAGAAATATTTTTCCCTTTTTTGTCTGACAGTGTCTCAATCTGTGAAAACACTGCAGATTAGCATGCAAAGTCCATCTATTTCATCGGTGTTGTGCCAGAAGCAATTGTTTAACTAATGACAACAGTCCTAACGTGGTGCTAAGCTAATGAATTATGCACTAGCATATTTTTCAGTCCAACCAACCAGCATTTTTTTAAATATGTATTTGATAATTTCTAAAGGCTAGCAAAAAAAAAGAAAAAAAAAAGTGGTTTGCAGTGATACAAGTTGAATGAGAGGTTCTGTTCCTATTCCTTATTAAATGGATATATTGCAAGGCATGTCGGCTCATTACTTCCTATGCTCATTTTCACTGTTATTTGCAAGCGTGATAACCTTTGCCTCCCAGTTAATTTCATTCTGATTTCTTTAACAGAAGAAAATTAATTATCTGATTATGTGGAGAAACATCAGATTTCAATATTTTCAAGTTCTGCCTCAAACACAACGTAATTAACAAGTCTTCATTTCGAGAGTTGTGGCTTTTAAATCCGTGGCTGCTTCTTACCATGGTGAGCTTCTAAATCCTGTTATAAGACTAATTTGTATTCTGTGTAACCACACATGAAGCAGAAGTGACTGTTCTTTTTCTTCTCAGGGATTCTTTTTTGAGTTTTTATTTCCTTGTTAGTGCTTTTGATTTGTAGATTTTTTTTTCTTTTTCTTTTCATTGACAATGAATAAAATTGAGGAAAACTAAACACAAAAAAATGCAACAGAGTAAGAGCTAGTAGGGGAAAAGCCAACCAAGAACAGTGGATGTCAGTAATACCTTAATAATGACACTGTAGTACAAAAAATGAAGGAATAACCATAGCTGGTAATGTCAGTTCTATTGCTTTACTCTGAGGAAGGCTTGCCAGCAGGACCGTGTTCTCACAGCTCCCGCAGTGTGTCATGTCTTTCTGCCCCTTGGATCTCCACTGGACATCTTTCATGTGCCCCAGGAAGGTACACAGGGGTGGGAAGACCCACCAGATAACACAGCGGGATGCTTACACTGTGGAAAGTGTGAAATCAGGAACGGTGCAGCTGGAAGAAGCTCTGAGTTTGCTTTGTAGATTAGGACAACTTCCCTACCCCTGTATAATGATCTTCTGTGCCCTTTTACCAAGGTTTACTCAGTGAACATCAGAGACACATTCACCTGCAAACGAGGGTGCACCATATGCTCAGTGTCAACTTTTATATTTATATTACTCCATGAATAGTGGGTGAAATGCTCATTTGACCTTGCTTAGACTGTCCCCAAACTTAAAAGATCTGCCAGTTAAAAGCTTCCAATTTTTTGAATCTAACTTTTCTTTAGTTTTCTTTAGTTAGATGATAATTTAAGTGCTCTACAAACAGGCTGATGTCACAGTTACATACAGCTGCTTGTACATTAAAAAAATAACACAATTGAAGGCAGCTATGTGATTTCAAAGTGTATTTTCTGGTCATCTACACTTCTCACACTGATTTGTTTCACAAAGAAGTCCTGTTGGACATGAATTAGATTATCTTTGGAGGAAACTAAGCTCAAGTGGAGGTGGACATCAAGTGCCCCCCAGCCCTATGGGGTAGGTAAGGGTCTGAAGCAGTCCTCCATCCTTCAGGTATCTTCAATCCACATAACTGCAGTGCACTTTTGATTAGACTAAAATTTAACCCAGTGAAAAATACTGCACACTAATGTAAGAATCTCAGCACTAACTGCCCCTATCTGACGAACCCCTCCTGTGGTATTGATTTACTTGCTAATGCAGACATAGAACAGATGGACAACGTGGAGTGCTGTTGATAAGTGTGTAGCCACAGGGATAACAGCTCAATGGTATTTCCTAACAGTGCCCATTCCCAGCTACCAGGAGTACTGAATGCAGCACTCTTTCACCTGTAATACAGATTTACTTCAGGTCCTAGGGAAGTGCGCTGGGTTGACATAATGTTCAGTGAGTCTTATGCAGGATTTTGGCTGTAAGTGTACATTTATACCCTCAAGTACTTTTGCACAGAGAAATTAATAATCAATCAAATGAATAATTCATTGACTTCACAAAAAGAACAAACCTTACAGTCCTTGCTGTCTTTGAGCTGCGTGTCCAATTGGAGGCACATGCTGTGTGCCCCCTTCTACGCTGGGTCCTTAGTACCCAATAGAAGGGATGGAATGGTTAGGACTGGTGGGTACTTAGGTATCATACTGTAAAAACTAGCTGCTGCAGTAGAGGCTATGGGGAGGCAATCACAAGACCCTCCCCAGCATCCTCTTTCCTTTTCGCAAGCTCTCTCTCTCATGTGTAAGGATGAGTCTCAGAATACAAAAGGCGTGAAGGATGAAGCCTGCTTGACGTAACTTCTCCCAGGCTGGTCCTCCAATTGAACAGGCTCCAGACAATCTCTCAGACCTAGGCAGTTTCTTAACATGCATTTTCAAGCTGTTGTGCACAGCCTCTAAAGATGAAACCACAAAGGTAAGATTGGAGAGTAGCTTTCAGGCATGTCGAACGGTGTTCCAGTGCTAAAGTGAAATCATATTGTTTTCATCAAGTTGCTAAATCCCAATCAGTTCCAAAAGATACAGAAACTCCATCCATTTGTTACACAAGACTAATAATAATTTTCTTTGTTTAGTTATGAATGCAACACAATATTATTAGCATGCATCAAGTGTTGCCTGTGTGGAAAGACAGTAAAATAAGACTTTTTGCTGCTTCTGACTGCAGTCAAGTATAGCTAAGCTTTACTGCATCAGCGAGTCTCGAGGGAGGCTCCTTGGATATTTGGTTCTGCAAAACACAGTACTCAGTACAAAACGAGCAGTTAGGGCATTTTAACCATTTCATTTCTCTGCTTCTTCTTTCTGTAGTGGCTCATTCACATTCATTACACCAAGAGATGACATCCTAATGCACAAGAATTGCCTCAGCTAGAAAACACAGAGCTGTGGAAAGCTTTTCAATTCTTACATTGTCTGAAAGATAATTATCATAAAATGACTACATCAATGATTATACCAGGAAAGACTGTCTTTCTAATATATAAAATATGATCTTCAATACTTAATATTTCCTTTTTGTATCTACACTTAAGAATTTCTGAAGATAGCCTATAAATCCTGGTCTACTCTGGCAAAAATAAAATAATTTGTATATACACCTTAAAACAGAAGCACTTTACAAAATAATCATGTTGCGGTTCTTTAATACAGTTCTCAGATGTGCTATAAAAACTGACAATGGTAATTAATACCACTTAAATAGACGTTAATATTTCCTCTGCAGTTTTCAACACCTCAGTCTCCTCACTGATTCAGAGCAGAAATGAACTTGGCCGTATATTGATTCTGTAGAATATTCCTCATGAGGTTTCTCTCAAGTAGGTATAAGCTATAGTAGGAATGCAGTAATCAGCTCTGCAAGATTAACTGTATATGGAAATCAATCAAGCTTTTTAAGGGGAATTTTGTATTCCTCACAGACTAGCATACTTTTGAGTAATGTGTATAATAGTAGTGATTTCAGAAACAGGGAGGATTTATATCATTAACAGTGGTAGTGTGCATTTTGGCTGTCTTCATTTCTAAAGTACTTAAATACACACACACATATTTGGCAACCCTGCCTGTGGCAGGTGGGTTGGAACGTGATGATCCTTGAGGTCCTTTCCAATTACAGCCCTCCTATGATTTTATGATTCTTATGTGTATGTGTGTGTGTATATATATATATATATATACACACATATTGTATATTAGTGTGCTTTGTATGTCCTTTGTAATGTTAAGCTAAAAACTAACAGCTGAGGAACTGAGAATGGAAAGTCATGGGAGTATCTACCTTGGCACTTACTCTGCCTCCTCAAGTGAGTGAGTGCCTGATACACCCAAAGCAGTGTGCCTGGTACCACATCCAGGTGACTTTTGGAGATCTCCAAGGAGGAGACCCCACAGCCTCTGGATTCCTGTGCCAGCTCTCCATCACCTGCACAGCACAGAAGTGCTGGAACTTCCTGTGCTCCAATTTGCATCCAGTGCCTCTGGTTCTGGCACCGGGCACCACTGAACAAAGGCTGTCTCCCTTCAAGTATTTATGGACACAGATGAGATCCCCCTGGGTCTCTTCTCCAGGCTGAGCAGTCCCATCTCTCTCAGCTTCCTCTCACAGGAGAACTGCTCCAGGCCCTGCAGCATCTCAGTGACTCTGCACTGGGCTCACTCTAGAGGGCCAGAAATGAGTCCAGCACTCCAGGTGAGGCCTTGCTAGTGCTGAGCAAAGGAGAACAATCACCACCCTTGGCCTGCTGGTGATACTTTGCCTAATCCATCCAAGAATACTGTGAGAGTTCTTAGTGGTAAGGATGTGTTACTGACACATGCTGAACCTACTGTGCCCACCAAGACCTCATGGCCTTTCCTGCAGAGCTGCTTCTAGCTGTGTGACCTCAGCCTGTGGGTTTTCTTCCCCGGAGTCAGGACTCAGCACTTCTCACTGTTGAACTCCATGAGGTTCTTTTCAGCCCATTTCTCTAGGTTGCCCAGGTCCCTCTGGGTGGCAGCATGGCCAAGCAAGACAAAGGTCTGTCTTGCACTCCCAGACTTACTGTTCTCTAAGTAGATTTGGTGTTGCAGTGGTAAAGCTGAGACAGACAAGACATGGCCTGCCAGTTGGTCAAAACAAGCAAGTATGGTTTAGGTGGTAGCTCGTTCTGCCTTCAAAGGGCATCAGGTCTTCAAAGCTACTTAGGTGAGAAGGATGAGAAAAAGGACCTGTTATTAATAGGTACTGTCTAAAACATTGTAAGTCATTCCATCTAGAAAATGTATTGAAGGAAAGCAAGAAAGCAAAGCAAAAATACAAAGGCCTGATCTTACCCCTGCTCTTGTCAATCTTCACTCGCTGCTCACAAGGTGTACACAGGACTTCCCTTGCTTGCAGCTCCTGACAGGGCAACACCATTCTGATGAGTGCAGCTGCACACACGTCAGCCTCCCATCCACACAGGAGCTAAAAATGCCTCTGTTACAAGCTGTATTTCAGAAGAGATCAGCAAGTATCCCACAAATGTATCCCACAAAACTACAGTTTGTGTGCATGTGATAACTGGGGAAAAAACTTGTATATGTCAGCAAGAAGACAATGCCACAACTGCTTAATAATCCATACATACTCTTGCACTATTCTTAAAACTTCATTTTCATTACAGATTAGGCAATTATTTCAGCCCAATTTGAAACAGAAGCCCATCTAATCATACCCCAAATCATAAGCACTTTTATAAAAGTCTTCACTCAAATTATACTTAGCTAAACTAAAAGGTGTAACTAGAAAATGTGACTTAGATTTACGAACAAGAACCCTGAGATCAAGCAGCAGAGCAGCACTGCTAAGAATTTCCATCATGGCATGGATTAAAAGTCCACGTTAATAAATAACGCACATTTTCCAAGTGGAAAGTAATGGTTTATTAATCAGAACTCCACAGTAAGAATTTGTTGCAACGATTAGTCATAAAGCTATAACATTTGTTCTGCTGCTTAAAGACTCCCTGCCCATTTGGTAAATGCCTATTTATAAGCATTAAAAATGCAAAGCAGTATGTATATTTCATTGTTTCTGCCTCTGAAGCTGATCTGACTCAGTGAGCAAAGAAACCAAGCTCAGCATTTCAGTAACATGAGGACAAGGACTCTGAAGTATCTCAGCCATGATGCACAGGAATAAGGAGGAAGTCAGCAGATGAACCTGCAGGATGCTGCTGCTATGGCTAGGCATAACTGTCCTGGGCACAGGGAGGTAGCAGCCATAGCCTATGCATCCCCTCTTCTGCAAATAGTTGCTTGTATGGTCAACAGAGACTTACAGCTGCTGCCAATTTCTTTCCCCAGGCAGGGCAGCCTCCTTGCAGTTGGTACTTGGACAGACTTTTCTGGTGAAATACCATATTTCTGTCTTTTTCTAGGCATTGTTTCATTTCTCATCATAGCTGTGGTGCAGCTTCACAGGCTGCAGAGAAAAAACTGGAAAGAAACTTTCAGATAAAGTAAAAGGCATTGCTTCCTTCTGGGAGAACTTTGTGAATATCCAAGCATTTAAGTAGTTTTTGAGAACAGAGATAACAGCAAGCAAGCAAGCAAGCAAGCAAGCAAAAACAAACAAACAAACAAACAAAAAACCCCTAACAGCAGCTAATCAGCTAATTACACAAAGAAATGCTAAACTGTAGTTTTCCAACAGAGTAAACAAGGTACCTGTGAAGTAGTACTTGCCTATACATTAGTACAAGCAGAGACTTTAAAGTGAAACTGGCGTTGTCTGACCTTCCCCGCTCATCTAAAACCAGCAAAATTAAGAGAAATACATCAGAATCTGTAAGTCAGCACATGAGGTAGCAACCTCAAATTACACCATGAGAGGTTAAGATTGGATATCAGGAAGAATTTATTCATGGAAACAGTGGCATTGGAGCAGGTTTCCCAGGCAGGTGGAGTCCCCAACCCTGCAGGTATCTGAGAGACAGGTAGATGTGGCACTGAGTAAGGGGCATCATTTAGTGGTGCACTTCTAGAGCCAGGTGCTGTTTGAAACTGATGATCTTAAGGGTCTTTTCTGACCTGATTCCATGATTTTGTGAAAATCATTTAAAGCAGATGGTTGCACAATCACACTGATCCTCTGGCCAGGAAGCTAAAGCCCATCCCATTCAGGCACCGTGTTGCCGATCCATGTCCACAAGTGAGACATGAAGGTGAATTGAGGAGAAGGAGGTCAGCTGGGATCACTGCCCAGCCTCAGGTCTAACTGCAGCACTTGGCGATGGGTCAGTCGCTAATTATGAGGCTTAATGTAACCCAGCAGAGGAAAAAAATTAAAGGGATATATAAATTCAGGACTCAGTTCAGTACTGCTCCCCCAGCATCAAATCTAGACCGGTCTGGTTTTTTCTTTTGCTGGGTTAGGAGAGCCTGAGCCGGTTCAGTTGTAAGTTACCAGGCATATCCAAACCCCTCCTTCTCTTATGAAGGACCTTTTTATTTCTGAAAAATTGTATGGTCCTTTATACATTCCCTTTGTGCCTGTGAAGTTATGCATTTTTTTCCTCAGATACAGCTTTCTTTCACTATTCTTCTGCTTTTCAGTGAGGAGGTAGAAAAGGACAGCAAGCTTATTTACAGTGCCCTCCCAGGGCAGCAAAGCATTTCCTCCTCGCCTTTTCCCGAGGCTGGTGATTAACAGAGACACTTTGTGAAGATGCAGTCTAAAACTTCGGGGGTTTCTGTAGGGCCGTTTGTTCGCCCCTAAACCCACAATATATGCCAAGCCCACGACGTCCTCTTCAGAGCCAACGATTTAATGGAAATTGTTTTCAGTTTTTATTTCCTACCACAGGCTTTCTAAAGCACTCCCAGAATTTTCCTTTCAGGTTAAACTAAAGTTGTTCTGTATAAATATTTTTCTAAGGGTGTGAAGGGGAATCACCTTCCATGCTCCACCCAACAAAAATGTTGGAAAAAAATGATACATTTTTGGTAGTCCATTTCAAACATGTGGACAAGGACAGTCTTTGACTGTGTTTTAGTTCCTTGCTGGCTGGCAGCCACTTCAGTCTTTGCCAAACTAAAATTGAAAAAAAAAAAAAAGAAAAAAAAAAGAAAACCTACTGGAAAAAAAAAAAAATATATATATATATATATATTCTAATAAGCTAAAGGAGAGAATTTTTTCCCCAATCTCCATATTTTCTTTTCTGAGTGTAAATGTATGGTTGTCTATAAAAGTACGATTTCTGCTCAGGAAGTCGAACTTAGACATGAGTAAAACACTGCCCCAATCAGTTACAAGAAGAATGCCTTACAGTGATTTTTCCACACCAGACACATAGAATAGGCTGGTCCTGCACTGCACTATAGGAGGCAGGGGGTCCTTACTGCCCATTTCTTTCCTTTCTCAGAAATGGGGGGAGAGGGAGAGCACATGGATGGGGCTGAGGCTTCTCCGCCGTGGAGATGAGCGTGCATGTTTCCAAAGGGGAGGAGAGAGCAGAGGCCAGCTCAGTACGCTTTGTACTCAAGGCATGGGAAGCCTGACATTTCTGTCTCCAAAATTAACTCCTAACACACCTCTTTTCTTACCCTCCTCACATTTACACTTCAGCTGGGGCTCACTCTGCTAACACATCAGCAATGAGCAGGAAAATTACCCAGGTCCCAGCAGATCTCTCTAAATAACCGCAGTCCTTCAAAGCAATGGAAGGTCACTGTGGTGCCCGGCACTCTGACACCCTCCTGAACCGGCTGGAAATTGTTCTTCTGTGCTTCCATTGTTTACGGGAGAGAAGTTTGAGGAGGAAAGCTCAGTAATCAGGGCTACTAGGTGACACCACAGATGTAAATGACTCGGTCGCTTTGAAGCCCTGCATTTGCCATATGCCTCTTTACCCTGATCACTGCATTTCACGGGATGACTTTTGAATTACTGATGTTTGGAATCTGTCACTGAAGTGTAAATTTGCTGAGACACATTTTGCTGTCAGACTATGACAGCCCACTTGACAGAGCCGTGATTTAATCCTCTGACCTTCCTGAAGGACAACGGAGTCTCAATTGCTGCTCTGATCTGTCTGAGCTTCCAGACCTGTGACACATGGTGTATTTAGTTGGAGGGAGAGAGAGACATGTGCTGAGCATAAAGAACATGAATGAAAAGTGAGGCAGGATGTGCCGCTTAATTCCCAAACTTCACTTATTGACTTAATTTATTTTTGAACTTGCATAGATACAAGGTGCTCATAATCACTTTAGGTCAGTACTAAAGATCCTCACTTTGAATATATTAAAAACTCCCGTTACAATAGCTTTATATTGAATTAGTGACAGATTTCTAATCTAAAAAGTAATTGTAATGAAAACTTGGCAGTACAAAATCAGAGTTTCAAGGCAAAATAAATATGTAAAAAAAAAAGGGTCTGTTCTTGTTCCTTTGCTCTGTGAAAGAATAAATACTATTTAAAAAAAAATAAAAATCCTGAATTATTGTCTTAATCGGGTAGGGACTGATGGATTTCATAGATTTTGTCTTTTGTGGGAAATCTCCTTAATTGTAAGTGAATTTTCTAGCCTTTAAATCAAGACCAGAAGCTTTTTGAACAATTAGCCCTACGTTTTTGTTGCGGGGATAGAACTGGAAGTCACTGAATACATTTTATGGTATTGCGGAGTCCATCTTCTACATGAGAGAGAACAGCAAAGGCCCCAGCTGAATCTAAAAAACTCCTGCAGAGCTCATGCTGCTCATGCAGACAGTAGCATTTCTCAGCTGTCACCTTTCTCACTGGGGCCATCCGACCCACGCAGGTGTCCACATGGACCAGGAAGAAAACACAGCAGTATCTGTCAGGATTGGGCCAGAAGAAGGGGCCCTGATGAAAAGTGCCTCCGTGACAGAATAGGTACAGGGAAAATCAGCCTGACCCAAGCAGACAGTGTAACTAATTACTGTCATCAAAGTGACAAAACACAGGCCTCATTCACCCATGGGAAACCAATGGTAGCACACCTAGTGGAGGTAATTTGGGAATCTGTATCTCACTGCAGTGTTTTTTTAACCTGCACTGTATATATTCAGTTGTACAGAGAAACCTGAGGTAGCGCTGCTTGAAAAGGAAAGACAAGACCAGGTCTGTAGGTAGGTGAAGGTTCACATCCGCACTTTAAAAGTAAAATACATGATTGTTTATTCTTATATATGTTTTTTTTTTTCTATCCCTATTTTCAGGAACAATAGAACTAATCAAACTCAAAATTTCTCACCTTCCCACTCCCTCTCCATTTGGGGAATTTTTCACGGGGGAAAAGGGGACTTAAGAAAGTGTATATTTACTTCAAGATCAAGTTTGATGGCATTTCCAGGTTTGCTGTCCTGACTCTTGCGTCATTTTCAAGTGGCTGAACAGAGAGCACACACCACTTTTTCTTTCTTGGCTGTGCACAATTATTCTTACTCACGTACCAGAGAGTACTCGTGTTCCAGGCTCCATGGTGGTTGAGCAATTCCTAGTCCTCTGCCAAGGAAAAGAGGGAGGAAGGGAAGGGACAGCAGAGTGCATTGCACAGCACAGTGAGCGCTGTGGATGTACACTAGCAGCTACTTCTGCAGGGTCCATTTGTTACAGACATTTCCCTAAATCAGTGTTTTAATCAGTTTTAGCCAATTAGGTGCAGCTGCAGAGACAAATATTCTTCTGGGTATATTCAAAGGAGCATTTTACTGCACAGTGAGGATATGATTGTGAAGATACCTCAACCAGCACAGCTGTGCCCAGCACAACCTCACAGAGCTCGTCCTACAGAAAGATGTGGCTTGTCAGCTGTGGTGGAGCACTCTGCTAATAAGGCAAATCCCATCAGATCTGTGCGCAGAGCCATGCCCTCCCAGAGTGGTGTATCCTTTGGGATTCCCCACCCTGTGCACACTCTGAGATCTTGCACAACATCTTACTGTATGGGTCAGCCAGATCCAGGCATCACTTTTGATGTGAGTCTGCCCAGCTAGCTGCAACCAGTTCCAGGCTGGCTGCAGGAAACAAAAACAAACAAACAAACAAAAGCCACAAAAAATAACAACAACAACAAAAAAAAAACAGAGTGGGAAGAAGTAAATAAAAAGCAACAAATCAAACCAAACCAGACCAAAACAACAACAAAACTAACACCAAAACCTAAGCTAAACAAGCCACCATACCTTCTTGGCAGTTTATCTTAAAGGCAAATTCAACACTGCGAAGCAGAATTTTCTTGCCCAGATGCACATTGTTTCCCAGGGAACTGGATACGAGTGCTTCCAGGTTTCTGGCCTTGGATGGCCTTTCCTTACCTGCCCTAGTTTGGGGGTGTATCTCCTTTCACTTACCTCTCATCCCAAGAACCCAGACCCTCAAGTCCAGTTGCCTTATAACCTGTTTGTCCAGTGCCTGAAACGCTCACTTTCGGGTTCCCCAGATCTGCCAAGGCAGTACATTTCCTGCAGTCTAACCTATCTGTATCTCCAATACAGACTTGTAAAGGCTCCGAGTGTAAGAAGCAAATTTGGGTTAAGAAAACAGCATGGAAACCTGGATTAGTTTGGATTTACCTTATACAGAACAGTACTAGTCCTCTAAATATTATTGTTCTGACGCAGTGTAAGCATGCTTGAACACAGACCATAACAAAACATGTCGTTGCATGGGACAGTCATATATGTCAGCTGTAAGCACTAAAGACCAAAGTCACAACTGAACCTCAAATGATTCATTGCATTGTGCATTGACTACATTTTCATTGGCACCTATACTTGGCTGAGTAATGTTTTGGCTTGATAGATCGTTTAATGAAAAAGGACAGTGGCAAGTTGTCTCAGAGACCGCTGATAACAAACAAAAAAAAAAAAAAATGGGGGTGGTGGTGGTCATGGTGGGAATAGAGATGTGTAACATTTCTTCACATGATTTGGTTAGAGGCACCAAGCTCTTAATTCCAAAAATGCAGCGATGTTCAGAAATCAGGTACCTTTCAAAGATAGCAAAAATCATTCACTTGTGAAAGAAAACTTGCTCCTGTGAAAGCTCAGCACATACTTGTTACTCACACCTTCAAAACAAATGCCTTTAAGTAGCAGGTAAGGTAAAGAAATAATTGTTCTCCTCTAGATCAACACACCATCAAGAGTCTATGTGATAAAGCAGCCTCAGTCCTGGGAACAGTGGAACCTCTATTTTAAATACTATTGCTCTGTGCTGTGCTGGCAGCACTGCTGAAAAGGCCCACAAAAAAAAAAAAAAAAAAAAAAAAAAAAAAAAAAAAAAAAACCCTACATTTAAACTTTGCTGAGTAAAACTAATTCAGGATTTTCAAAGTAGAAGGTGATATTTCTTTTAAACAAAATTAATCCAGTGTATCATATTTCACCCACTTTCTCATACTTACAAGGACCAAAAAGGACACGTCCAGCTTGTTTGGCCAGCGTTACAGATGTGCAACAGAGAGGACAAGTAACATTAGCTTCCAAGCTCCTACCAAATCTTCTAGGTTTGTCCTGATAGACAACAGGCTGGTTGGTTGAGTAAGTGTTTAATGGAATCTCAGAATCACAGAATCATTTGAGTTGGAAGGCTATCCTTCAAAGGCCATCTAGCCCAACTCCCCAGCAGTGAATAGGAATACCTTCAGCTCCATCAGATGCTCAGATCCACATCCAGTTTTGCCTTGAATGTCTCTGGGGATGGGGCATCCACCACTTCTCTGGGCAACCTGTCCCTGAGTCTCACCTTCTTTATCGTAAAGAAGCTTTCTCTTACATCCAATGTAAATATCCTCTCTTTTAATTTGAAACAGTTTCCCCAGACACCACTAAAGAGTCTGTTCCCTTCTTTCTTAGATATAGAAAGGCTGCTATCATGTCTCCTCGGAGCCTTTTCTTCTCTGGGTTGAACAGCCCCAGCTCTTTCAGCCTGTTCTTGTAGGAGAGGTGTTCCATCCCTTGGATCATTCTTGTGGCCCTCCTCTGGACACGCTCCAACAGGTCCATGTCTCTCCTGTACTGAGGACTCCACGTCTGGATGCAGTACTCCAGGTGAGGTCTCACCAGTACAGAGTAGAGGGGCAGAATCACCTCCTTCAGTCTGCTGACTACACTTCTTTTGATGCAGCCCAGGATACAGTTGGCTTTCTGGGCTGTGAGGGCACATTGCTGGCTCATGTCCAGCTTGCCATCTGCCAGTGCCCCTAAGTTTTTTTTTTGCAGGACTGTACTCCATCCTTACGTCCCCCAACTTGTACTGATAGTGTGGGTTGCTACAACCCAGGTGCAAGACCTTGTACATGGATTTGTTGAACCTCAAGTGTTTCACATAGGCCACTGCTGAAGCCTATCTAGGTCTCTCTGGAGGGCATTCCATCCCTCAGATGTGTCAAGCTCACCACATAGCTTGGTGCTATCCTCAAACTCGCTGAGGATGCTCTTGATCCCACCGTCAGTGTCACTGATGAAGATATTAAAGAGTGTCAGCCCCAGCACTGAACCCTGAGGGACAGCACTCATCACTAATCTCCACCTGGACACTGAGCCACTGACCAGCACTCTCTGGGTACAATCCTGCAGCCAGTTTCTCATCCAACAGATAGTCCACACATCAAACCCATACCTTTCCAATTTGAAGAGAAGAATGTTATGGGGGTCTGTGTCAAAGGCCTTTCTGAAGTCCCGACAGATGATATCAGTGGCTCTTCCCATGTCCATTTATTCACTTACGCAATCACAGAAGGCCACTAGGCTGGTCAGGCAGGACTTGCCATGCTGGTTGTCTGGGATCACCTCCCTCTCTTTCCATAGCATCTAGAAGGATCTGGTCCATGATATAACCTGGAGCAGTGGTGAGGCTGACAGGTTCATAGTTCCCTAGCTAAACTCCTTAGGAGTCAGCAATCATTCTTGCCTCGTTGACTTACATAATGTTCTCCTTCGCTTACCAGTCTCAAGATTTCATGCCATTTGGTCAAACAGTTCCTGAAAGCCACATGTTCCCAAGGTCCTTTAGTGTTTATGGTTATCTGTTTCAAAAGATACTAGGTAATTTCATAGCCACCCAATTTATCTCTCCCAAAAGAAGAACAAAGGGATTCAGAAAGCTTTTCACAAAGTTTCTCAGCATTGCATAACTGCTATTGAAAGGGTATTTTCTTTGTCATGCTAAGACCTGAACTACTGCTCTCAGAACTCAGAAGGACTCCAGAAGGAGGTGGAGAGATGTCTGAAACTCAGCATATACTCTGCTAATGCCACTGCATCCACATCCCTCCTGTCCAAAGTGTCAGTGTCTACGTGTTACAGCATTTGCAGATTTCCCTGTTAGGTTGCAGTATACTTCAATCAGTGCCAAGGTAATAAAAGAAAAAGTAAAAATCGGTGTTTAAAAAGAAAAAAAGAAAAAAAGAAAAAAAGAAATAAACCCCACAAAAAACACCACCAACGCCCCCCAAAGTAAACACACGCAGCTAATACTTCCTGCTTCACATTTTTGAACACCATCAATTTCTCTCAAGCTTTGAATACTCTCAAGAGACCTGTCAGGAACATGTCAAGCAATAAATTTCACTGGAAGCCTTCCAAGGAAAGCTTCACTTTATATTGATTTTTTTGTGACTGGCAGTTGCTCGATCAGTAGGTCTTCTTCCCTCTTGCAATGAGGTCTCTGTTAAGGTGAAGAACAGAAGTTCATGCAGGTGGCTAAGATGTTTCATTTTTGCGCAGGGTGGGTTTAAGCACGTTATTCAGCACTCAGTCCCTGTGTGGTCTTTCACAATTTCTATTTGTATCTTCTCTGTACGTCTGAAGTAAAATGGAAATAATTTTCCCTGTGTCATCCAAACTGTTATCAGGCACAGAGGTACTACAGCTGCAAGAGCCCTGCAGTACCCACAATAGGTTAAGCGTAAGCTCAGTCTATTGAGTAAAGAGCAAAACAGTAGGTTATCCTAAATGTTATCCCAAATGATGCCTACCAGAGGAAGTAGCTGATATGTAATAATCCCTAGTCTAAAACATATTGTGATAGAAGAGTAACATGCACAAAACTTTCATCAGAAAGCCTGAATTTTTTTCTCCCCTTCAAGTGTGAAAGAGAAACTTCAGGAGGGTCCTGCATGTCTCAGGTTTCAAGGGAGGATCAGGGGCCATTTGGAAACCAGCAGGAACTCATAAATCAGACAGGAGGGGACTCTGGGTCTATGGAGGAGGGAAAAGAGATCACTAACCCCTTCATCTCACATGTTGACTTAGCCACATTGACTGGACACCTCAAGATAAACTGCCAGACATCTTTTGAAGGGAAAGCCCTGCTGCTTACTGTCTCTTGCCAAGAAATCAGCACGTTTTGTCTGTATCTCAGCTGGAGTTCACAGCTGTGGTCACAGAAGCCATGAAAGTGTCTTACCTAAATTCCTGTCTCGCTGTTTTGCACTTTGTTGAGCACTTTCAGGTCTCCCTCACCACAGTTACTTGCTGTCTCAGTCCTGCCTCTATCACAGATCACTGTCTATCAGTGGGTCTGCTCATTCATTCCTTTGAACTGCCAGTGCATTTCAAACTGTGCTTCCTTTGCTGTTAAATGGGGTTTGAAAAGCCCCTGGTCCCTTGCCATTCAGCTACAGTTGCACTGCATCACTGAGATCAACGCCATTTCTCCTACTGCTTCTGGCATGCCAGGTCCCTGCAGGCTGGGGATGTGAAGAGGGCACAGTGAGGGTGCCCAATTCTGTTTTCTGATAAGAAACTTGTTACTTCTCATGGGCAGGATTTTCTTTTATATTTACAATTTCAACTATTAGTACAATCATTTTATTTAATGCCCAGGTTTCAAGTGGATATGAGAGTAGGCTTAAAAATTAATTGCTTTCCAAATTAAAATGACAAAAAGCCAATTCGCAAAGCACCTCCAGTATTCCAGGAAGAACAGTGATTCAGTAAATCTGCCTCTGATCCCACTTTCCAGGCTGGCCCTAAACAGCAAGTTCTTCTAGGTGGACAAGGTCTCACTCTCCTGTGTCACTCAGGATTAGACTGTCCTGGCTTGTAAAGAGTATCCTTGTACTGCCTGCCTGGAAAACTTTCACATAACTTAAAGGGTGTTTAGGGGAAGAAATGGAGAACTGGCCTAAAATACACGTGGAACACAATTGTTAAATGTTCCTCTTGCATGTTTAACATGATGCAACTGCTGTAGTCATTATATGTTGTCTTTAATAGGGCATAATGAGACCCACGTTTAGCTCTGCTGCTCTTCCACATGTGTGCAATACAATGCTCCTAGTTTAGAGCATGCATAGGTCTTCAAGTAGACCTTGAGACCTCCTATTTAGTTTCCTGTTGCAAAATTGCAAGAAGTGAACCATGACCTTTCACAGAAATACTTTGCGTTATATACAGACACTAGTTTTGTTTTGCAAAGTGATTCTGACAATATTCTATTTGTGGGAAAAAGCTAGGAAGCTGTGCAAAAAGTTAGAATCATAGAATCACAAGGTTGGAAAGGACCTACAAGATCATCTAGTCCAACCGTCCTCCCATCACCATTGCTACAATAAGCCACTAAACCATATCTCATAGCTCCTCATCCAGACGCCTCCTGAACACTGCCAGGGATGGCGACTCCACCACCTCCCTGGGCAGCCATTCCAGTGCCTGACCATTCTCTGAGAGATAAAGCTTTTGCTTATGTCTAATCTAAACCTCCTCTGGTGCAACTTGCGGCCATTTCTTCAGGTCCTGTTTGTTGCCTGGGAGAAAAGGCCAAACCCCTCCTCCATCACAGCCTCCCTTCAGGTAGTTATTGCAATAAGGTCTCCCCTGAGCCTCCTCTTCTCCAGAATGAACAATCCCAGCTCCCTCAGCCGCTCCTCATAAGACTCGTTCTCCAGACCCCTCACCAGTTTTGTTCCCTTCTCTGGACACGTTCCAGGGCCTCAATGTCTTTCTTGTAGTGAGGGACCCAAAACTGAACACAAGTACTTGGGAGTGTGGAAGTTGTAGAGGTCTTTATCACTGACAGAAGAAACCGTGCAGATACCATTGTGGATAATTGTTGCTCCAAGTGGCCTGCCTGACTCTTCGAATGAAACACTGCCCTCTTTGTAAAATTAGGGGTTGTTTCTGACATGCCCTATCTACTGCCATGCCAACAAAAAATGGAAACGAAGGTAAGCATCGATGTTTTCTTGACTCTGGGGCAAGGAAGGGGTTATGCAAAAAGAAATATGAAGAGAAGAGGGAATTAAAGATTTGCTTTCTGTATGTCACACCTTAAAAAAAGTTATGAATAAATCAAAATCACGACAAAAATTAGTGTGTAAGTCCGGAGGAGAGGGAAGAGAAAATAATTACTTTGCATCTAACATTGGGAATTTTTTTTATTATCACTCAACAGTGTTGTACTCCCGTACTATCATCCATGCTTAACTGGGGGGTTGTGTTCATGTAAACAGACAGCTAACCAAAGCAATCAGAACCTCAAGGTTTTTTAATTGTAGACCTGAAGGAAAAAAAAAAAAAAAGAAAGAAAGAAAAAAGAGAGACCAGATGTCTTTAGTTTCCTTAGAGTGACCAAAATGGGAAAAACAAAACACAACTAAACCATTACTCACACTGAGAGTCACACTTGTTGAGTGATAGGGTTACAGTCCTATCCCCAAAAGATTCCGTATGAATGCAAATGATTAAGCATAAACATGCAAAACAAGTCAGTTTACTGGACAGTTCTCAACAACTTATGAAAAGACTGTTTTTCTCCTAACTCTGCAGTGGTCCATCACACCATGGCTGTACTTGTTTCTACACCACATTCTTGGTCAGAGTGCAACAGAAAACAGTTCCCATATGGTTGGTGTGTTCCTTTGGTATACAAGCCCAGGGCCACTGTGTCAAGGTTTCACTGCCAAGGGCTTGGTGGAAAGTTTTGCACAATGAACAAAGAACCTCCCACCAAGGCAGTGCCCTTGGCACTCAGTGGTGATTCTGAGGATTACCTCTTCTGGGATGATGACTAAAACTCATATCTGAGACCTAAGTCCTCACCAGCTAGGAAGATCGAGAAGTCCAAGGTCATGTTCAAATGACTTTGAACACAGGTTGTACAGGAAACATGTCATGACCTTATCATTAAAAAATTAAATTAAAAAACGGAAATTAATCCTATTTATAAATCGAGTGGAAATCTATCTCTACATATTGAAATATTTCTCTGTTGATCCATCCTGGGTTCTAACACTGTCATTTCACGCTGATAGCCTTTCTTCACTTCTTGCAGTGCCCAATTCCCAGGCGCTAATATCATCATGCACTAGCCGTGAATTATTTATTTGATTAAAAGGTTATTTAATAACATTGCTTGACAGACAAACACTCTTTCAGGGCGCTCAGGCAAAAGGCATTGCTGTCTGCCTCTTTCACATAATATCATAACTCATGAATAACCTTTATGATGTTTTGCCACGTAGTCTTCTAATGCTGCTGCCAGCATCATGGCTCACCAGGTTGTCCACTGATATTTTGGTTCTTTTGCTTGTCATTTGCTGAGACACTATAAATGTATTTGAAATTGTGTTCCTATATTAAACATGTTAAAATTGCCTTCACTTTAATCTAGGAGTACTCGTGTGAGGACAAATATTCTTCCCAGTCCCACTTAATCTGCATCTGACCTTTACAGTTACAAAGACTACAAAGGAATCATAGAATGGCTTGGGTTGAAAGGGACTTTTAAAGACGATCTAGTTGTACCATAACAATTTTCAGTTCTGGGTACATTTCACTTTGAAATATTTTCTTCTTACAAGTATCCATTCTACATAAGGCATATATTGTATGAAGAACATTGATGTCTCTGTTAAGAATATATGCCCTGTGAAGAAGAAATAAACTGGGTATTCCAGCAAGCATCTTAAGGAGATCAGCGACAGGATATGAAGTGGTGAAAGCAACAGTGGGTCACCTCCACTGGTGCCGATTGTCACAAGCACAGCATGCAGGCTCTTGTTCATTGGTGGCAAAAAATGCATAATTAGTGGTGGTGACTGTGTTGAAAGATAGTGCTTTGCAGATGAGAATATGCTCTCTTTTGTTGTTATTGTGCTCTTTGTACTTGTTGTCATTTCCACAGAACTAAGTAGGAGGCATTACTTTCAGAGCAGTCCACTTAGTATATAGTTTCATTTCTACATCAAACCAGAACTTGAAACCATACCCCCACCTCAACAGATGTGAATACTACTCTTTCTGTTTTCAGTTATTTCATTCTGTATTTCTGTTTGAGTTAAGCCAGGCTATTTAAAAGACAACCCTTTTTTTCTTATCCATGGCAATAATTAACTATAAAAGATCATGAAAATTTAGGATTTTGAGTATTCCATTCAACATTTTCTGCATCAACTTTGACCACATGATGTTATCTGATCCTGTGGGCTGAGGCAGCTGCTTGAATATTCAGAATTTACACCACTATTTAGCTGGGATGGAAGTTTGGAAGTGTTCTGAAACTTTAAAAAAAGCCTAACTAAAAATTAATTGACAAGAGTCCACACTGGATGTAACATCAATGTCCAGCAAGCAGGTGCATATTTTGGTGTGCTGAAGCTGGTTTTCCAGGAAGGGATAGTTGGGATCATGCAGTCAATGCAGCTTGTGTAGGAGACCTACCTTGGTGGAAACTGATCTGCTACTCAGACCTCATCAGGTGCTGTCACAGAATCACAGAATTGCAGGGGTTGGAAGAGGCCTCCAGAGATCATCGAGTCCAACCCCCCTGCACAGCATGCCCCCTACAGCAGGTTGCACAGGCAGGTGTCCAGGCAGGTCTTGAGTATCTCCAGAGAAGGGGAATCCACAGCCCCCTTGGGCAGCCTGTTTCAGTGCTGTGTGCTGCTCCCTAGCACTTCACTTCCAGAGAAGCGTGCAGCTTTATCTTGGCAATATCAAAACATTGAAAATTCACAAGCTCCATTCACTCCAGTGGTAACCGTGCAGACTACATAAAATGTTTGCTTTTTCCTTCATCTTCCTCCAGCACTGGTTGTTGGCCATGCCTTTGCAGTGACACAGAACTCTTCAGTGTCTCCCTGTTGTAGTTTTCCCAGCCATAAGTGATCACTGCTGTCTGCACACATGAAATCACTGATTTAATACTCAACATGCTTTCAGCACCAGGTGCAGACATATTCACTTTCCTGCTTCTGCCTCATGCAGTTCTGCTTATAAATCCACATAGCAGAAAATCATATTCTTTCTGTACATGTTCAACATACTTCACAGCCTGCAGGCGTTATATGGACACAAACCAGGGCTGAATTGCATTATCTTTTTTTACAGTAGAGGTGATGAGGCACAGGGACAGGTTGCCCAGAGAGGTGTTGGATGCCTCATCCCTGGAGACATTGAAGGCCAGGCCAGAGGGGACTCTAAGCATCTGATAGAGCAGGAGGTGTCCCTCTTCACCGCAGGGGAGTTGGGCTGGATGGCATTTAAAGAATGGCCTTCCAACTCAAATGATTCTAGCCACTTGAAAGACTTTAGAAGCCTGCTGATGGAGAGAACCTGTTGAACCTATCCTGCAGGGTGTTTTTCTTTGCACTCTTCGCAACCTTTTATCAGCCAGCCTTGGTTGTTTGGATCAAATTCACAGCTATATTCCATTTTCAAAAGTCAAATAACAACTTATCACACTGTGGCAGTTATCAAAGCAGTATTCAATTATCTCTTGTCACAGTTAGGGTCACAAATTGTAGGAATTTAAAATTTTCAGGTTCAGGTCCCAGGCACCAATTAATAATTTAAAGCAGTTCATGACAACATCAGCCAAATTCTGCAAATGAGCTTCGGCACAACTCACACAAGTGGACAACTGTAGTTTGTTTAATAGAAAAAAAAAAAGAGAGAGAGAGACAAGTAGTTGCCTCTCTATGCCCCAAAGAGTTTCTAAAGACTGAGTAACAAAAGTGTTCCAAGTATGATTTGTGGAATTTTTTGTGATCTTGGGAAACTTCAGGCACATACTTTAACTAAAGCACATACTGATCTTCACAGCCAGGAAGAAGAAGGAGGCACCGGGAGTGACATACAAACCCCAACCTTGCATTATTCAGCACCCACTGGTGGAAACTGAGGATATTAATGGGAAGATGAACAGTTATAACTGAGTCAGGAAGCTCTTCCATGTACAGAAAATGCAAGTGATTTGTCTGCAGGACACAGGGCAGCTTTGGGCTCACGCAGATGTTCTGTGCTTTCATAACTGCAGCAAGAACCTGAGTCTCTATAGGAATCCCAAACGTCTGAAGACGCAGTTCTAAGGAATCTTCACCTGCAAACAACAATCTCAAACCGCTGTCCGCTGTGAGCACAGCTCAGTTAAGACAGATGAGTGCTGAAGTCTGGGCAAAAGCTAGAAACACGGCCTTCATCTCAGCCAGCGTTCCCACAGAAGAGCCCTTTTTTTTTTTTTTTTTTTTTCTTTTTTCCCTCTCGTTAACGCGTGAGACACCGCACCGACACCAGTTTTAACGCGCGGCTGCCTCCGAGCCGCTTCTACGCGAAGAACGGCAGAGCGATCCGCCGCCTCCGCCTGACACCTAGCGTCGGGCTGCGACAAGGACAGGCGCTGCCTCCCGCAGCTCGCTCCGCGCCGCAGCCCCCTGCCCGCCCGGCACACGCGGCCCCAGTGCCGCACGGGTGGTTTTCTTTTCACTGGGGGATGCACTGGTGATGGCAAGGTGAATGCGAGCCGGCGTTGTGCCCGGGAGGCAAAATGGCCAGCCGTGCCTGGGGTGCGTCCGGACCAGCGCTGCCACCGGGCGAGGGGAGGGGGTTGTGCTGCTTTGCTCTGCGCTGTGCAGTGTTGGATGCCGCAGCGAGAAGGACACGGAACTGTGCTCTGTGTGACAGCGATAGGGCCCGAGGGAACGGCATGGAGCTGTGCCAGGGGAGCGGCAGCTGGGGGTCAGGGAAAGGGTCTGCACCAGAGGGCGGTGGGCACGGCCCCACTGCTGGACTCTGAGGAGCGTTGGATGGCATTCTGAGACGCAGGGTTTGGGCTTGGGTGGAGCTGTGTGGTGCAGAGGTTGGTCTCATTTTTTGTGGATTCCTTTCAACTTGGGGTACTCAGTCATTCTTTGAAAACAGCTTTGCACTGCTCTACCATCTAACTCAAAAGGGATCCTTTTGGCCTGTTCTGCTTGAAATCCATTCCCCTACCCCACTGTGTCCACACAAAGGGCAAAACAGGTGGCAAAGGTGCTCTCCTCACTGCTGCTGCTGGGTCACCCCTCAGTCCTGTCACACACCACCAAGGAAAGAGCAAAGAGCTGTGTGCTGGCAGAGCTCACCCAAGGTGTCCTCAGCAACCTCTTACTCATGCCAGAGAGGGGGAAAAGGTGCATTGTTAAGATACAATTATTTGATAACAGGTCTGAAATTGCTTTGCCCTTTCTAAGAAGACTAGTACTGGTCCTGAAGTGAATTAACCAAGTTAATTCCATCTGAAGAGGTAAGTAAAATAGTGAACGCATACATTCTCTCCCTGGTACAAAAAAAAATCATTGCAAAAATAAAAACTAAGGAAATAGACTTCACTGAGTAAGTTTTAGTGCCATAACTTCTATGCAAATTGCAAGGATGTTGGAGTTGTATTTTAGATACTTAATTGGATATGGAAGTAATGGTCACTGCTATACAGTTATTGACATTTATAATTTCTGTTATTGTCATTGGACTGACTGAGTAAATAAAGCATAGAGATTTTCTGATGTTCCTGAAAGATCTAATAACAACAACAACATTCAGATAGCAGACAGTACCTCTGTTCCTGAATTCCCCTCATGATTTGGTAAACTTATCCTTAGTATCCCTCTTCTGTCACTTATTGTCAGGTTAAAAAGCAACATCTGCAAGGAGAGCTTTTCTTCTTGACTGGCTGATAAGAAGAAAAGGAATACACATTTAGATGCATGGTATATATTTTCTATTTGAAACAGTATTTCTGGCTTAAAATTTGCCATTTTAGCAGAGGTCATGTAAGAATATAATGAAAGGCAAAGGTTATAGGCAGATCCATGTCTTTCATTCATTTCTCTGACGTGGCTTGTTAAAAAGACTATTTTATAGCAAAGGGGAAAAATGCACCCCCCTCAATCCATTATTCTAAGAGGAATGCTCAGAAATTGCTCCTGGGACCACAACGCTTTCTTTCCCAACTTTGCATGCAGACAATATTTAGGTCAAACTGGAGAGCTCGGACTTGAATCTCCATGGAGCTAAATTCTGCAGTCCAACAACACTCAAAGAGCTGTAATATCGCAACTACATCATGGCTACAGATGGTGGAAGACAGCCTTTTTAAAACTGAAGGATATGCCTTTTCCATGCCAGAATATTCCTACAGAAAGAACATGGTACATTTTCCTTGTAAGAAACCAGAGGAAACTATGAATTCATAGGCCATTTGAGGTCACTTTTTCTTACAAACCAGAAAAAAATCAACAGATGGAGTATCTGAGAGTAATTTGACCTGGCATTGCTAGAAGCCAAATCAGATTGCGAGAAAGACACCTTGTATTGCAAAGGACAGAAACTAATCACAAAGCTAATAAAAATAACACTTGCCATACTCAGCTACTAACAGGAAATAAAACTGCCAGTGGAGTAGCAAAAAAATCAGATGTCCAAGAAACTCATTTAGAAAATCTTGGCATGCAAAGCACTGATAGGTTAACTGAAAATGCTCCATCACCATAAATTGGTAATGCCATCATCAATTTAGAGTGTTAAGAGTAGAAGGACCTAAGTTTTAGAGCCAACGGTCTATGAGCCTCTTCACCCAAGGACAATTAAGTCCAACGTGGTTATGGAAGACAGACGGGCCAGGAAAAAGAAATCCTAGATGATAGTTTCAAGCGCTCTCCCTCGTGTGGTGAAGGGCGACAATTACATCCCAGCCAGCAACAGCCGTCACGCCTGAGCCCTCTCCAGGCTGGGGATATTTGCCACAATCACCTGTCAAAGTCAGTCCCCCAGAAAACAATAGGGATGCTACCAGCAACACTTTGCATCTGACATAAATATTGTGTGCTCATCTGGTCACAGGTCAGAAAAAAGAAATTCCGATGAAAAGAACAAATGGATACTGGCTGTCTCTTTGCTGCATCGCCTGAAGATGCTAAGAGAAAGGTGACTTCAGAAAGCTACAGCTCAGGGAACAAAAAAACATTTGTTTCAATCACTGTCGTTCACTTTCTTCTGTCGTAGATTTTGCTGTTTCTATGTTTAGAAAAGGGTGGTGTTAATTTGCTCCTCTTATTTTACAGAATCACAGAATTGTAGGGGTTGGAGAGCAACAAGTACAACGCCCTGCTAAGGCAGGTTCCCTACAGTAGGTTGCACAGTTTAGATTTCCTTAATTTAGTCTTTTTATTTTCTGCCTCTGCACATTGATTGACAACTGTGTCAAAATTTATCCTTCCTGACCATCACTTCTGTTTTATCTGCAGCTGTGGATGGGCAAATGTTCTGTGGTTCTTGTTTGTCAAAGCAGCTGGAAACAGAGTGGCATTCTGAGGAAGTGAGGTACTGGTATAGTGGCAACAAAGAAAGTAAAATAAAGCCGTTGGTATTCATCCTTGTTGATGATGCGTAGTTAAAAAAAGATGAAATGATAACCACTAAATTGGTGGAGTCTAACCCCATCCAAGGGAAAGATGTGTTATATTACAAAGGCTATCACTTGTGTTCTTAAAGAAAATATGTACTTCTCACCCACACTAGGTGGCTTTGAGCAGATGCTTGCCGCAAGCATTTCAAAGCACCTTAGCTTTATTGCTTCTTGAACTGCAAAATAAGTTAAACCAGCATACAAGAATAAATAACAATCTGAGTGCAGCCAATTTATCCAAAGAGCAATGAAAACTTCCTCCTAGATTTCTCTATGAGTATACATTCATATGTTTAAAGGGACGATTTGTCACAGCCAATCAGCCAGCCTACCTCCAGCAAAACATTCTCCAGCAAGCATAACACGCTCACAGGTGCAATTCTGAGAATCTTCATGGGGAGACAGTGCTCAGTGTTCCCACCAATCCCTCTCAAAGGACTTACGTGTGTTCTACCACATACTGAGGTTTTACCAAATGTCCTTAAATTCACCAGTCATATTTAGGTAGAACACGCAGGAGGCAAAAACAAACTAGGCAGATGATTCAAGCTTGTCGTTTCACAGGGACAGGCTGTTAGCTGTGAACTTCATTATGACATGACATTTCCTGCTGTTTGTCCAGCTTAGTCTCAGCACTCAGTGGAGATGCACATTATACATTTTTATTACAAAGTAATATCTGAAAATGGATCCTAAAATGGTGACCACCAATAGATTTCTCTTGGAGCAGTCAGCACATCAGTGAGGGGAAAAAAAAGAAGCATTTTCACTGAAAACACATGATTCTGCACTACCGCTAGTGTTTTCTGCTTTTATAAATGGTATTTGCCCCCAGCATAAAGACCGGGGCAGTTGGGGGAAATAATGTTTTTCCTTTCAGTTTCTACACTTTGACAGTGGCCACAGAGAACAATATCAGCAGGCAGTGGAATGTCCCCTGATGGTTCTCCATTATGCTGTCAATAAAATGTACACAGCAGTCATCCATGGGAGTCTTTGTGGCTCAGATGGAGATTTTGAATGTGTTGCTGCATGTATGTAACCTAAGAAACTCTTTGTTCGTTTGTTTGTTTGTTTTCCTTACATGGAATTCACCATTTGTACCTCAGGACGGTTCAGTATTGAGTATTTTTGTTGAAGTCCCCAGTCATGCACCTATACAAGAATTCAGCTTTCATTCAGAAGCAAAGCAAAGATGTTCAGCTAATATTTTGCATTAAAAACCTAAAAAAAGAACCGATATCATTTCAAAGTTAGAAATCAGCTTTCTTGTCTAGGGATTTTTTTGAGCAAGATTCTCCTCTGCTAAACATACTAAGCTTAAAGAAAGAGAATAAAAAGCTGTCTTACCTTATGGCTTTGTACTGGTAAGTAGAGAAACACTGGCCATCTTTTCAACATTTGCTCTAAAATAGGAGAAAAGAGACAGGCATAAAATAGAGAAGTGCTAAACTGGAACAGCTTGTGGTTCAAATGAAAGCTAAGAGGTACATGTATGTTCGATAACTCTAAAAGGCTCAACAGATCCATACATGGGAATGTACAAAGACACATGTTCCTATTGTTCAGCCTGATAGATGGTATTAATAGGTGAGCTTCCGTTGGGAAGGAAGGCTTTTATCAAAAGCTGTAGCAAATGTTACGTCCTTCTGTAGTACTTATGAGCTAGCACCCAGCTTGGCTCAACTTCCACTTCAGCTTTCAAGGGTACACTTATAGCCCCTACAAAAAACACAAGCATTAAGAAGTGAAGTTGCACTTCCACAGTGTTTCCCCTTTATACTTTTTCTATCTGGATGTTTGAGGTTACAGGAAGTAGCATTTTACACCTGCCCTCTTTAACCCGGCCGTTTTGAACTTGGCCCTGAACACACAATGAATAAAGGCATGAACATTTTGTCATTTGTTTATTTAGTTGTCTTTGGCTTCATATCAGTAAGCATGGCCTTGAGGCGTGATGTTAACTGTGTTGCGTAATGAGATACTTACTGCATTAAAAAATACTGGAGCAAAGCCCCAGATCCTGGGTGTACCAAACCTTTTAGTACTGAAAATTAGTTTGCAGAGTCCAGATCTATTGACGAGTAAGTGTGAGGAAGTGCTAGAATATTGTAAGACCAAGCTCTCCGTGCTTATATATTTCATTATGATCCTTGGACAGAAGGTATGCCCATGCAGTACCACGATGCTGTAAAACACATCTTACTGGCGTACCTACAGACTTCAAAGATATGATTTGCAATTAGCACACTCATTTTTTTTAAGCCATCCCATTTTCCTTTTTGACTTTGTTCCACACAGGTACAGATTATGTAAACCTGCAGGTGATACAACACCGACTCTGTAACCACCTGAAGCAACACTTTGAATAGGTGAAAAGCAGTATCAGTTTTGCCATTGACCAAAAAAAAAAATGTATGCTGTAGGTTTATGAGTTTGGGACATATATGCCCTCATTTTGGGACATTTTACCTATGTCACTTTTCTTTTAAATAAATAACACAGGGAAGCAAATAAAATGCCTCCACCTCTAACTCCTTGACTATCTATCTCTGAGGAATTAGGCAGCTATATGCCTGCTGCAGGAAGGGTGCAAAGCAGGGAGACACAGCCCCTGTAAAAAAGATCCTCATTGTCTCCTGCTGTTGTCATCCTGTCGGTTATTTCATCCGAAAGTATCTTGGCCCTGTGGCATAACTATACGGGTTTAGTTTTTATGTGTGTGGAAAACTGAAGAAGTAATAAACTATAATAAGATCCATGTACTCCAATGCTTCTTCAAGCTTATCTCATTCTTGGACGTGGCAAGGCTGCTCTTGGAACAAGACTTCCTAATGCCTACCAGAACAAATCCCAACAATATTTTTCCCAGTATTTCTCTGTTTTCATAGCATCACTGAGTGGTTTGTGTTGGAAGGAGCATTTGAAGATATCCTGCTCTTTCCTTTTCCTCCTCTTCTTCCTCATCTGTACGTGTAACGTATACATTTGCAATGTTTGTACTAAAATCAATGCTCTCCCCATTGCAAAGGTGAGGCTAATGGAAATGACCCATCTCTTTGTGCTCTGCCAAACAGTATTAGCTTGTATGAGTCCTTGCTGAAAGCACATGTCAGGGATAACTGCTTTCCTGCACTCTGCCTTCAGGTGGAGAATTCTGGATGGCATATTTGGCAACAGATATGACTGTGTGACTACCTGATGGTTTCAAAGTGAGTAACAGCCCTTCATTTGAGAAGATTACTTCTCCTTCCAGCTGTACAGTCAATTCCCCTCTTACTCATGCACACTCTGGTTCACATTTCCAATGAGTATACCAATGTAAGATCACAAGAGATCACGGGTAAAGGATTCCTCCTCTCCTTGGCTAGCACTGAAACTTCTACCCATGGCTTTGCATTGGTCCTTCAACACGTCCCCGTGCTTTTAGATTTTCTCTGAATCTCATACTCTGGGGAGGGGGGTTAGATAGCTGAGAAAACTGCTGCAGTGCCCTGCTCATGATCTGGAATTTGTAGCCCTACCTCCATGTGCTGAGTTCTCTCACACTCAGATTGTACAGGAACACACAGGTAGTTGAGTGAACAGGTGAAATACTGGGATGCAACTGCAGAAGGGTGCAGAGCAAGGGCAAGGCCTGCAAACTCCACAGAAGTGAAGTGGAGCTTAGCAATGGTGGGGATGGCTTGCAGGAGAACGTGTCTTGGCTGGCTACTCCAAGCCAAATGTGAAGCATGGGAGCAGATTATGCTGTGTGAAGGGATAATTTTGATCTGCACCCTCATTTGGAAAGCCACGGTGATTTAACACAAATGGAAATGTACTCCCACAGAAATGAGCTGCAGCTATCCAAGCAGCCTGAAGATTTGTTGCACCATGCATATTATCCTTATCTGCAAATTCAACCCTGTTTTACACTAGTTCTGAATGCATTGCCCTCAACATGCCTATGATGCCAGCCCCAGCTACCCTGCATTCTCTCTTCCTTTCAGAAGACCTTTCACTTCTGCAGAAAAAAAAAATAAAATAAAATAAAATAAAATAAAATTCTTTATCTTTCACATTCATCTTTGGGAACAACAGTAGGAGATGCTGGATGTCCTAAGCTATTCCCTTTAGAAGTCATTTCACTTCAGCACTATGTTGATATCGCTTGAGGTGTCCCAAAAAAACCCTTTTTTGTATTTCCACTGTTTGTCATTTTAAACTCAAATGTTTGGCTTTAGTAGTATAAATAGCTGTTCCTAACCATTTTCCAGGACTAGAAAGTTACTGAATGTGTAGCCCACTTGTACAAACACCCTCTGGAAAGTCTATGCTAAGTAAAGTCCTGAAGGATTGTAAGAGCTTTAAAAAGTTCTAGTAACAAAGTGCAAATAAAAATTTTGTTACTGAACACAAATACATTCATTCAAGCCTATTTACTGAAAACTATGGTAGCATATATCTTGTATTATAACTAGCTATTATACTGATGTACAGTCACTGGGAATATAACTGTCCAGCTCATGTAAATTTTTTAGTATAAACTCAGATTCTTCCCTAAGACAAATTTAATATGGATCGACTGACCATTTTCAAATTTTCAATGGCTATGTTCTTTTCATCCAGACATTCTTCCTGCATTTTTCCCTCTGACTTAACAACTTCTTTTCGTAACAGTATCATTTTCATAAGATTTTGGTCCATTTTAACCTTCCTTTGGAAATGGCAGTCTGGAGAGCAAGCCCCTGGGGAGAGAGCCAGGCTGCTGGCATGGGAAGGACATGGGGAGTATGGACCAAATCTTCACTTTTTCCAGTCATGCCTTTTTCCTTAGAGCACTGCTCTCTGTCAGTGACCATACAGCAGCAAGAGAAATTCCTTTGCTCCAGAGAACGTGCTGCAGATTTCACACGGAGATTCCACCCACGTGGAGATTGTCACCCAATGGCATGTGATTGATTAGGTACCACAAATCACTCTATGCTATGTGTAGGATCCCCTTACACCTCAACAGTATTAGAAAGCTAGCATGAGCTGTCCAGTCTACCTTGTTTTCCCCCGATCAAAGGGTCATAGGCAAGGTGTGTGGGCTGGGAATCTTGTGCCTTTGGAGAATGCACTGGAGACACCTGGGTGGGTATCAGGGAGCTGTGGCCCAGCCACCAGCTGTGGTTACCTCTTAGTCCTTGAAGTAAGGGTGTAACCATCGCAGGACTCCTCGCCTGTGCCCCTGGAATGAAAACTTCCATCTTCTGGAAACTTTTTTTTTTTTTTTTTTTTAACCTGTAAAGGAGTAGGGCCCTTAGGAAGTACAAATTCATTTCCTGGGTCTGCTACAGATTTTTGTATGCAGTTTCTGCCAAGCCTCTATTTCCCTGCTGTGTAGGAAAATTATTTCTGCTTAAAACCATGAACACTGCAGTGTAGGAGATGAAGGACACCTGCTACTACCTGCAGAGACAATCATGCTGCTTATTCCCTTCCCTGAGCTGATCTCCTTCTGCTTTAAAGCAGTGAGGTCTTCTACCATCATGGAACTTTTCACCACTGCATGAAGCAGCTCCTATATCTTACAGCAAGAAGCCATATAGTTGTTGACTGGAACTGTTGTATTGGTGCAGGACCACACAGCCTGTTTTTGCCTGGCCTGTAGCTTCCCCACTCACGGAATCACAGGACATCTTATGTTGCAAGGGACACACAAGGACTGTCAAACTGAGGATCTTCTGACCATTCAAAAAGTAGGACTCCAGACCACTTCCAGCTTGAACTGACATCCTGGCTGCTGGCAGCAGGACATCTGGAGGCACTTCTGTAGTGTCATGAATCCATCCCCATCCTTGCAAGAAAGTAAGTCTTCTGATACAACTCAAGGTCCCATTCCTCCTTTTTCTTTCTGCACTTAAACAGTATATTAGCCTTTAGCACAGTATTAGCTGATGACTTCCTCACTTGAAAATATGTATTTTCCCTGAAAGCCAGAGTTTGCATTACATTGTGCTTTGCAAAATCTTGCATTTCCCTCAATTTCTACTGCATGAATGTTCAGATCATAAACTTTTTTGCAGCATTTTGCTTCTTTCCTTACAATTACTGTACTTCTTGGCTTCACCGAGTTAATGACCTCACATGGCCTCTTTGCATGTCACACCTTTCCTCAGTGCTCAATTCAAACAGTATCTCTATCCCTTTCACAGCTTGTCAAGAAAAACAATATGCTCGTAGAGGCCTGTGCATGTTACTGCTTATGGTAAATAATACAACGAAAAGAGACAAATTTCCCTTTTAATGCAGCTGCACTGAAAACACAAATATTTCATCATTTTTAGTATGTACAGCCTCAAACTTTTGCTGGCGAAGGAGTGTTTTTGTACCGGAAAGCTGTGGCAGGGTGCCCAGAAGGCCATGCTGCAGGCCTTTCAGCGAGATGAGATGGCCTCCCTCTCTCCCTGCTCTCTGAATCAAACTTCACCTCAGGTTCACACCACCAGGATCTCAAACTTCTGCCTGTGAATGCCATGGAAGCTCAAGGATCTGCCCCACAGCCCTGCTCAGTCGTGGGGTGTTTTGGAGACACAACAAGCAGATATCACTCTGTGGGGCACAGGGTGATGAGGAACAGACAACAGCCAGCAGACACAAACACAGCCCCTCTGGATGCCAAGTTACTAAGGCAGCGGCGTGCAGATATTCACAGAGGATTTAATTATATCCACAAGCACTGTTAGGACTTTTACCGCGATCCCAGTTTTCAGCAGTTATATAATAATGTTTAGGTTGGTAGCTGCAGCTGCTGCTTGCTTTGCTCCCACCAGCCAGGCCGCTGTGCCAGAGCTCCTCACAGCTCTGATCACACTGACTGTAACAGGTCCATCATCCTCTTGTAAACGAAATGTCTCTGCATGCGTGTGCTGGCTTCTTCATCCGCTCAGTGAGGATCTTTCACTTACAGTGACATGGACCCAAACCATACCCACTGACTGACCCTCCAACAGTGGAAGGTCAACATTCAGCTACAGCCCTTGCAAAACCCTTCTACACTGCAAAGATCTTTTTGCATGCTATCTCTTCCTTTGGTAGCCCCTTGCCAGCCCGTTTGTACCTTGTTGGTATATCCAGGGACTTGTATTTTCTCCTGTGTCATACTTCTATCCCCAGCCTCTGATGAGTCTCTATTTGCAGTGACACTTCAATAGGATGTCCCAAAGGTACCAATATCCTGCAAGAAGATAAGGCTGTCTCTTCCTAGCTAGATTCTAGTCATGCAGCCTTTATGGTATAGCTGGGATACAAGAATGTTTCCACTAGGTAGCACGTGCCTAGCGCACTACCCCTTTGAGATGCTCTACCAGAATAGGTGGCCTGGTTTGTCCCTACCCTGTGTAAGTGCTAAGCTCTGCAGGAGAACCTCATCTGCAGATGGGGGTATGACAAATGTTAAACAGGATCCTGGGTAAACTTGGAAGGCAAGAAAAGAGAGCTATGGAAGAGCATTTGAAAAAAGAATGTATGTGAATCCCTGGCTTTGCCAGCAGTTCCTGTACACTACCAAATGCCCTGTCATGTTCCGGAGGTCAATGTTGCTGCAGCGACGTCCCAGTGTCCCACCAGACCTGCCCTGTGATGAGTTCCAGCACTGGACCACTTCGGATTTAGGTCAGGGTTTAAAAAAGTTCAATTATCTGTCTAAATAAACAAGCATGGGTAACAGGTTGTATTTTTTTTTTTTCTTTTTTTTCTTTTTTAATAAGGAATGTTGTCAGTCCTACTTTATTATGCGTAATAGAAGGAGGTGAAAAAAAATCAATATAAGCACTGCACCTAACCTACTTAAACTACAATCACAATGTTATCTGAATGCCTTACAACATTGTTTAAATCCAACAGGTAGACAAGAAAACAACAAATCTATGCAGGGTTTTTTATACATATGGTGAGAAAGTTTGCAAAGTGTTAAAATATATTTTCTGTTCTGTATGTTTCTTGTACAAGGAAGTGATGTGCAGAATACTGTATACTTATGAGCAGAGCCTTGACTCATACAAACAATAATCAACTTGAAAACATAAACTGCGTATCTTAAAATGTTACTCCAAATCTCCTACCGTTGCTCATATAAAATCAAATCCAGCACCTATTAAAGTTCAGCCAGCTGATTCTCTTTGACTCCAGTGGGCATTTGACCAAGCCCACGATGGCTGTGAAGTACCTGATAGTCTAATTGTATTCATATGAAAAAAATCACATTGCATAGATTTAAACAGGAAGACATGCAATAACAAGACAAGTCACAGTATAGCAAAACCTTGTTTCTTTGGTGAAACAGAAGCAGATATAAAAAGTTACAAAGATTTTAGACTTTCATTCACAAAAAAACAGACATTCACATTATACACTATACAAGATAATATAAATAGAGAAAAGTATTATGTGCACTGTTTGGGGGCAGGGGTGGGGAATGAACCAGCCAATGCAGTGATGCATTGCCAGGCTGAACACACGAAGGTCAGGTACTCAGGATGGAGCAGTCACTGCCATTTTTTAAGATATATTGTCTGGGACAGTAATCAGTGTTCCCAATAAGCCATGGCAAGGCTGCCTCATGGGTAGCTCTGCCTAGTAAAACTCTTAAATGTTGGCTGTGTTTTCTATTCTTTTCCTTTCCCTTACAACTTTTTGTATCATCTCCCCACATAACACAAAGGCATAGACCTCTCATCTGTCTCTGTATTTCCAACGCTATTTTGGAAAGTGTATCCCAGGGAACTTGTTCTTCATTTTCCCTTTTTCTTTCCTTTTTTCCTGTGCCCAAAGCTGTGCAGGGAACTTCCCAGAAATAATCAGACACAGTCCTTTATGTGGAGAGGTCCTTTCAAACATTACCTTCTACGCTTACTGTACACATCCAGGTCAGTTGTCACACTGACCAGGGTAAGAAATCATAACAGAAAACTCCTACGCACACACTGCACCAATTACAACCTATAATCTCTTTGTGCACACACTTCTTTCTAGAAAGCCAAGATTCTGATTTTTCCGCAAGTCACACAGATCTCACCCATCTAACCACAAACAAATGACCCTGTTTAGCAGGAATTTTGTTCTCTAGGGAAATAGCAAAAGATGGTTCCAAAAGTGGAGCTCAGGGGCTAATACTGCTCTGGCGAGCTCTTTTAATCTTCTTTGCATGGGTAAAATAACATCCAATAAATTAAATCAGTATGGCTTACTTCATTTATTTATGTACGCTTCACAGCTGCAGCATTCATACACAAACATTCATTACTTTATAAAAAGATTAAAAAATGGTTATATATACAAAATTATTTACTTTTTTGATTTTGTTTGTTTTTTACAAAAATTGATCCCCCAAACACTAGGTCTATCTCCATTTTAGAATGCAGAGACCTGTAATATAGACCTTGTAGTTAATGTTGTGAAAGTCAATTTTTTTCTTCTTTTTTTCTTTTTTCTTTCTTTCAAAAAAGGTGGCCCTGGTTGATAAAGTTAATGTATTAGCACTTGGATTTTTACAGGCCCTCCTTGTCATATACAAGTCCTCCATGCAGTCCTTTCTCACGAATGATGAGGCTGGAATGGAGAGCAGAAAAAAAGTTCCACATTGCAGTCCCTAGTTCATGCTATATCCCCACTTATGTGCTCTAAATTTTGTGTCACATGGACACACACTGTACCTTGAATGATAACTGGCACAGTTTGTATTTTAAAAAAAATTCATGTAATTTTTGTGTTTATCTTCACCTGTTAATAGCAAATTTCAGTCAGTAAAGTTATTTCAACCATTTCCAGCCTAGGTAAACATAAAAACAATGTCATAAATGACTGAAGACCTCTGAGGCCATTCTAACCATAAATATGCCCGAACTTAGTGTGACTTTTCATTTTATATACAGGATTTTAAAAACAAAAAACAATTAAACAACACTAAAATCATCTTATTTACATTTTCATTGGTGCTAAAATCGAGCTGTTTAAATATTGCAAAAGGCTGGTAAGTATCATAAAATGATCCACACTGATGGCATATAGAAAATTAATGATCATTATAGGCTGGAAATGGTTTCTTTTTATCCCCATAAGCACTTCTCCTCTATATACTTTTTTAAATTTTCTGATAAACACAATATTTTTGCAAAATGCATTGTGAATACCGGAGTCCGTAGTTTCAAAACAATTTCATAATACTCCTATAAGTGATAGAAAAGGCACAGAAAGTTAGAACTTTGGCTGAAATGGTGGAAATCCCCATTCACCATTTAGCACTCAGCGCCTTGAGTCCTGCCACGTCCTGATCCAGCGATGGTAGTGTTTTGATGAATTTAATGATGTTCCCTTTCCTGATGAAGAATGTTTATAGTAGTATTTCTTAGAATAAGTCCTTTGGTATGTGGACGCTGCAATGAGAAGGGGGAAAAATAAAAGGAAATCAAAATAATTCGAGCATGAATCATTTGTCTTTACATCCCTTTCTATTTATTCTTGGTTAATTAGAGGGCTAACAAATGATGAACTAGTATGACTGTGTTACGGACAGGAGAACTGTCTCTTACACAAAGTTAGAACACACCTATAGAAGTTAGCGTTGTTAGTAACCTATTAGTTTCAGGGACTTTGTAAGAGTCCTACTGTTTAATTTAAAAGAATCTTAATGGCTTCTGTAAAAACAGAAAAAGAACTTTCATATTAGTTCTTGAATCCCGATGCTTTTTCTACAGAGGGAGTTGCACTGCTGTCATCATCTGTAATACGAGACTTTGTTTATATCTCCCGCACCTCTCTTAAAATACATGCTTGTTACTTATCATTACTTATAATTATAGATGATCATTTTTACGTTAATGAGTCTATTGATCTCAGTCCAACACTGACTCATTTTCAAAGAACTTACGATTCATGCATGTAATTTTAGGCATATCCCATCTTCCATTCCCTTGGCAACGTATGGTTGGAACATGACGCTGGATGAAACCATCTTTGCAGTGATATCTAATAAGGGAGTTAATCTCATAACGAGGTTTCATCTTCCCAAAGGTCTTTGCATTTTCTACAACAGGAGGCTGACCACAAGCAACTGAAGGAAGACAAAAAAAAAAAAAGAAAAACAGAACCCAAAACGTCAGTTAGTGAAAGCTCTTCTGTATGTGATAACTGACTTCTACACCAGTGGCTTCAGCAAGACTCCAAAGAGACATGCTCAAATAAGAACAGGGAGATCAGTCTTTTCTGTAGCTCTCCTGTTCTTGTAGAGCAAATGGGAAATGGGAAATCATAGGTTGTGCTGTTAACACTTCCATTTTGCTTTAAGTTACTGATATAAATTTGAAACAAAAAAGTTTTCATACTCACACAAAGATTTTCACTGGAGAGCTGTAAAACCTGGAAAGTAGCGAAGTTACAGCAAACACTTAAGAAAAATGTCTTATTCTCAAAACTTATCATGTCCGCCTCAAAAATACACTGTTTAAAGACATGTTAAAGTCATGCATTCATCAGTGCACAGAGAATGTATTAACAAGAAGCTGCAAATGGTAACTGGGCAGTGGTGAAGTGCACACAAGATTTTTGTTCTTTATTTTCCCAACCCAAAGAAACAGAGAACAACTAAGATGTTAATGTAGAGCTCCTGGCATTTCTCAGGTTTCTTGTAACTATCAGCTTTAACAGTATGTAAGCCCAGAATGCTTTTCAGATTCCAAAAGTGCAATTACATTTAGACTAGATCTTAGCGGTCTTTTCCAACCTTAATGATTCTACGATTCCATGATTAAGCTACATGGTTTTGGAAAATGTGGAAGGGAAGGGCAGCATCACTTGACAGATGATGTTCAGTGTTGAAGAGGCAACCGGAATCTAGAGCAACTTCCAGACCACTTTAGGGCTAACCAAAAGTTTATGCATGTTACTGAGGGCATTGTCCAAATGCCTCCTCAACACTGACATGCATGGAGCACCCATCACCTCTAAGAAGCCTGTTCCGGTGTCTGGCCACCTTCACAGCATGGAAATGTTTCTTAATATCCAGCCTGAACCTGCCCTGTTGCAGCTTTGTTCTGTTCCCATGCATACTATCATCTCTGCTGACCACATCATTCACATTGATGTCACAAAGGAAAGAATTGGTACCATTTTCAAGGCATGCAATTGTAACAGTACTGCCAGGTCTGTGAATGTCTCTTGAGATCTGCACATAAGAAATTTGCCTGGTTTTAACCACGAGCTTCAACTGGTTATCACTCTGTGCCTGAGACGAAAGATTAGGAGATGTGATTTGTGGATAAAGGTGATTTTGAGGGGCTAACTCACTTCTGAAATCACTGTACTGATCACCAGAAACCAACAACATTTTGTCCCTTTAACATTATAGAAATGGAATAAAGAATTATACGCCATAGCTTCTGTAACATTTCTACCTGTTCCTTTCTTGCAGGTGTATGTCAGGTGGTAATTGCATGGAACATCATTCCACTGCCCATTCTCATGCCATATTATAACAACACAGTCTTCTCCAGCAGAAAAGAAACTATCTGGCTGGTTTGGTCGCCAGTTCTCATATTGCTGCAGGAAAGATTAAAAAAATCATTATTCCCAGAGTTGAGATATTTTTACATTCCATTTTACAGAAGAGCACACAACATTACCTTTAATGAACAGCAATTTCAATTGTTTGGTTGAAGCAGTTCAGCACAAACTAAACAAAGCTAGATTTACAATATCTTCCCACTCAATTAACAGATGCAATAAATAGACTACTATCCCTGCTAGTCAATGACTACTAAATAGGAAAACACAGGTTGGCTTCTCAGATTCAAATCATCTATTCTCTAACTTCATTTAATGAAGCCATGCAATGGGATAGCTTGCAGAATTAGGTGTAAAATAAATAAAAAGATGTCAGAGTGTGTCCCCAGATCATTGCAGGTCAACATCTCCATTAAAAAAATAGAATAAAGTAGAGAGCAGCCTTTCAGATTAAGAAATGATTATCTAAAGTCTTCCATCTGAAAAAAACCCTACACCACAGACATCTTGATCATATGAGGGCTGCTCCGAAAGTATTGATTCCTAATTTTTTTTCTGTTGGCTCAGGACATCAGAGGCAGATGTTGGTGAGATGGCAGTAGAGACTGAACCTTTCCACCAATATTCTCTTACATGTTGTTGCCGTGTGACTGATAGCAGCAGAGGGAAAGTGTGACAGAGTGGCATCTGACATGGAAATGCAGATGAAGCAAAGATATGGAACTGAATTCCTCCATGTGGAAAAAATGGCACCTAGTGACATTCGCTGACACTTGCTGAACGTTGATGGAGAGCAACCAGTGGACATGAGCACAGTGAGGCTGTGGGTAGTGTGTTTCAGCAGTGACATCAGCAATGTGAAAAACAAGCAATGTTCCGGATGGCCATGCAAACTGCTGCAAGCACAGCATGCAGTCTTCAATAGGTTAAGTATGGTCTGATGTCCTTGCAGTTAGCAGAGGTGGGATAATCTTTACCCCACTTGTTGCTTCATCTTGATCCCAAGTGAAGCACAGTAATTTGAGACTTGCATAATGTTATGAAAAGGAAAGCTTGAGTAGATATGGGAAACTATTCTTAGCAATTTTTCTTTGGGATTTCTGTGTGTCACCCCATGAAGAATTTAATGAAAGATAAAAATAGATATCTAAAAGAACAGGAATTCAGATAAATGCCAGACTTAACTGGGTAGACAGTCCCTTGTATGGTCAACATGGCAGAGTTTCTATAATGCTTGTGTTTTCCTGAGTGCTTACATCTTTCTGGATAGAGCTGGGCCATATAAATGTCATAAAAGTTTAGCTTTCTATTTTCTTAGCTTTATCAAATAACCACTATTCACTGCCTCTGTGAACACATTTTAGAAACACAGTTAACAAATGCCATGTGAGTAGTATTTACCTTACAATGAATCAGGCTGCGAAAAAACAAAACAAAACAAAACAAAAAACCGTGACCTTTTTCTGCTATATGTCATTTCATCCATCAAAGATTTTAACTCTCCAAGCAATTTAACAATTATAGTCTAAATAAATTTGTTCTGTGCTGAATTTATTACCTCTTCCAATTCATAAAACATCCTTCAAGTGGAACAAGATTAACTTCATATTTACTTAGTCTCACCCGTGTCTAATAGGCCTAAACTACAATATTCACTAACTTCTTTACTCAAGACCAGAACTAAGCACTTCACACCAGCTCTCAGCTGAGCCACACAAGCTCTATACACTGCTACTTGCCTTGCTTTAAGGAGCTGAAAACTTGTGTTTGCTTTGCTGGCAGGGCTGCTGCGTAATGGCAAAGGATTGTATCTAGACTCGGTGGTTTATTCAAGAATGTCTGATATCCTCCGGCATGACATGGTGTTACCTCACATCTGATATCATCATTGCACAAATTTATTTTGGCAGAATACCCCTGATTCAGCTTGGTTTTAGTGCCAGAATTGCTAAGTAGAGGAAGTTCCAGAGTGCTGAATTGCTTTCTTAGGTCTCCACCCAGATCTTCTGTAGTTTTTCAGTTCCTTATTTAGCCACTGATTACATGATAACAGTACAAAAGGATTCTCACAGTCCTAGTGGAACAAGTTGCTAGAGAAATAAACCAATATCTGTGGTTGTTTTATTTTTGATTTTTTTTTTCTCACAGATGATATTTTTGCATGACCACCAGCTTGAAACTGTTTTCCACTTTCAATACTGCAAACCAGGGGTGACTGCACTATATGCAGTAAAACTACAGCAGCAGAAAATTAGTGGGAAAGAACCAAAAAGAGGCAAATCCCTCATGTCAGACAGTGAATGGTACTCTTGGTTTCAAAGACGCTCCTTACAACCACGCATACAAAGTGTGCTAAGTGTAAACACTCCACTCCCTTCACACACACAAGAAAAAAAAAAAGTATTTTAAGCATTCAATTCATAAATTTTCTGTCAGAAAGCAATGCTCAAAATATTCTAAATAAGATGTCTTTTTAGTGCCTATGTCACTTAAGATCCTCCTATTTCGGTGCAATGACAGAATTTTAGAAAAGTTACATTTTACTAAAAAGAAAAAAGCTCAATATTTTAATTTAATTCCTTGGCAACATGTACCATGTGAGACTGTTTGCTTTTTAAGACCTTGTCCAAAATAGATCAGCCATGGTCAGAGAGGAGCCAAAACCCACTGGCACCATCCCATCCAGCCTGCTGCTACGCCCACATCATGTTGACACCAGCAAAACCACACTTGGCAGCACGGTGTTTTAGTGGATGAAGTGCAGGGCATCCTTCTGCCAACAGTCAGGCTTCAATCATTGCCATTAGCAATGCTTTTAGCTATATCACACATAAAGTACGAGTTATATTTCTTTTATTTTTCTATCTATCTGTATATTCATTTGTCTCTTCGAGAGCTACAGCTCCGTTGTGTCTTACCATTAGCTCCCACTGAAAATATGAGCTCCTGTTATACTCTTTTTGCTTTTTCAGAAATCTTTCTTGCATGGTCTTTTGATGAAACTTAAGCCCACATGATGAAAAGTACTAGAAATCTCCCCACACGAATAGGGCAGAAGGCCCATGGGTTAGAGCCACAGCTGAGGCAAGGCACCAGCTCCTCAGGCTTCCCTGGCTGACTGATCTCCAGTCAGTGACACAGTAGCAATGTGTTTTCTTGTCTTGTGTCTCATAGTAAAAGTTCGACGTGTTTGAGGAAGATTTCCTTATGCAGGATTGAATTAAATTGCAGTCTTAATCAGGTGATGGGACAAAGGAGAAAAAGAAAGCCAAGATGACTCAAAGAGCTGTAAAACTACTGATTTCAGTGGCCAGTCACAATTTTTGTCATTCAGATGGCTGGCAGTAAATATCACCTCACTGTTATGTACAAGATCCTACCTTGTGGAAGATTTGTTAATTATTTTTTTTTAGATAGCCAGCCTTATTTGAGGGACTAATATCCTTCTTAATGAGTCATCCATTCACCTCTTTCAGATGTTTGCCTTGTCAAGATGAATCTCCAACCTAGTCTCTGACTTAGCACTTAGACATTTCAGCCCTCCCTTTATCTCCAAAGGGTGCACCAAGTGTTTTAGATCAATGACTGGGTTCTGCATTCCAGAAGTCAACAAACACCATGTTTAATGAAGCACAACTACTGATGGAAACAAAATATTACTGATTAACCCCTTTGTAGTGCAAAGGCCAGTAATCTCTTGTATGTAACTAGAGCTAGGAAACAGCTTATTTGAAATACCACTACTATTTAGATTTATATGCTTAATGATGACTTTACTTCTGGATTAAGGAAGCATATTTTCAGCACGTTTAAATGAGCTTAAAGCATAAACTTGTCTTGGCAACTTTCGGCAACTGTAATGTCCACCATGATTTTCAGTGTATTTCACTTTGATTGCTTCCCTACCTGATAGCTTCTTAATGCAAGATTAATGTAGCTAAACAATAAAACAAATAAACAAAACAAAACAAAACCAAAAACAAGCAGTGATGTAGGGAGTCAGCTGACTGGATGTTCTCTATGCCATTTCCTCTTAAGTGAAGCACATAATTAAACCAGTGTAAGTCACCATTACAAAGCTTATTGGCTGCTGTCTCTATTTTTTCCCCCACAATTTTGCTACAGAACAGGAATATACTTATTCACAATAGCAGACAAATTCTTAGAAGTCTTCTTCAGAAAAGCTTTGTGAACATGTCCCTTGCTGTGGAGGTTCTGTTATAACTGGATTGCAAGCCCTGGTCATTACCCTGCTTCATAGGTAGGTTGAATGACAACATATCAGCGCTAGGGTACAATAAGTACACGGATCAGCTCAGAAATCCTTGGCTTGTGGCTCATGCTGTTAGTCAGCACTGATACTGTTACATGAGATATTCACGGGGGGTGAAAGGCATTGCATTTCCTTTCAATAGAAAAAAAAAAAATCAAACAGATTACTGTGAGGACTTGGCAGTGAATAAAATACTTATATTAACTTCGCCTAGTCTTTAAACACATTTATACATTGAGAAAAATGTATGTTACAGCGTAGGGTCTGTTTCACTTCATTTCACCCCAGTCCTGAAAAAGATTTCCTGTTTAATTTTATGAATGGGAGTAGTTTGACAGAACTCACCAAAAGTATTCGTAAGACTAAAAAATCCATTCAGTGGATGCTTAAGCACAGGCCCTGTTTTAGAGCCATGGGTGGTGTCCTAAACTCCACTGGGTAGATCCCTGCATACTTCAAGCACTTGCTAAAATAACACACTGAAAGAGGGATTGGGCTATGAAAGCTGGCAAGTCTCTGCTGAGAGAAATTAAGTAAATTTGAAGACAACAGCTTTGTCTAAACTTGCCTATGAACACATAAGATAAATCACACATCATGACCCTGATATTCTGAATATTTAGATGATAGTTGAATGACCTCCCACAGACACTTAATCTGGGCTTTTTTCATGATATTTGGGAAACATACAGGATTCGGATCAGGCAGGCATGCAGTCCTTCCCACTGCAGACAAATTTTCAGAAGGAGCTTTGCTAAGGACCTCTGCAAAAGATTTCCCTTTAAAGGCCTTTTTGTTGTTACTTTTTTTTTGTAACAGAGCAGTCAAGATATACTGAAAATGTTTTTATTTCCAACACAACAACCTGCAAATACATACTCAGAAAAAAAACAAATTTGTGTAGCTTTGTGAACATCCATTAGAACCGATCACGTATTGAAAAGCATTAAGATTTTTGCAAAAATAAACGATTGGGAAAAGAAATCCAGGAACTAGGATTGGAATATGTAAAAATGATTTGGTAGCTGATGTAGCTGAAACACAAAAACAGAATCAAACCTATTTTTGAGGGGGAGAACAAGTTGCCATGTATGGCATAAAGTTCCCACTAGATGGCAATGTCTAATCACGGCTGTCTCCAGCTGCATGCAGTAGTTCCAAAATGATCGTTATTCAGAAAGGATTTTTTTTTTATTAACTCCTTAAAAACTAACTGAAATAAGCAGACAGCGCCTCAATGACTTTGACCTGCTCTGTCAAGTCCCTGTAGGGTGTTAACTTTCACAGCAGTTCACACACTGAGCATGGTTCATTTTTACGGGTATACTGTGTGTTGGTCATCCAGAATGCCTCTTACTACAGAGAATGAAAAACGAGTGGTACAGAGAGCTGGTGAAATTCTTTTGCTAATGGGCAGGTGTTTTACTGGAAGAAAAGTATTTTACAGTGTTAAATGTTGGCTGACAAAATACATGTTCTTTGGGAGTCACACCAACGTAATTATATGTTATCGATGTGATGCAAATTGTATAAGGGTGTGACTTTCTCCTTTTGTGCACAACTTCCAGGAGAGCCACTCAAAAAAGAAAAACTTTCACTTTGTCTTTTATTTCAACAGTTATAGCACGTCTGAAGTTGTCCAAGAGCTTTAGCCCAGCTGAAACAAGGCTCTGATGGAACTGGCCCCATGGGTAAAAATAAGACAAAAAAACACTTTGTCCAAGAGGCCCTCCTTACTGCCTATGACATTCTGAACTAGAAACATACCTGTCATTAATAACATTATATAGTTCTCTTCCATTTAAACACAGGTCAAACGAGCATCTTAAAAAGAGGCTGTAATGACTGACTGCAGTGCAAAATCAAAACATTTGGTAGATTTAAAATCTCCTTCTGCAGGGATCCTGTGGGATACTGGCACAATGAGCTTTTTGTTTGCAGCTGACTACAGTACTTTTTAGTTTGTTTGCTTTATTTAACCCTCGGAGGCAGGCTGCCTCCCTACAGTACCAGGAGCCTTTTGAAGGGCTTCACATTTAATAACGTTACTCTTTCTATGAGGATGCAGTTATGGATTTGCTCAGGTCAGAGCTTTCTGATTCACTGACCAATAAGGAGAGGAAAAGAGAGGGCTTTGTTTTTGCCAGAATTAAACTTCTGTTTGGTTTTGTTTTGTTTTTATGTGGCTACCTAGCACTGACAACTGGAGGGCGAGCACTATGAATGCAGGGCCTAATGTCGTAGTGTCAAAGGGAAGAAAAACGAAATGGAGTCTCTGGACAGTATTAAAAGCAGCAATATGCCCCATTACTCTCCCAGTGACAGACAATCTGGCCACAGACACTAGCCAGCTCTTTACTACTGCGCTAATCTTATGTAATGGGAGTGAGCTCACTGCCCTACAAAGCATTAATTATCAACAGCATTTTCCAAAGGATATGAATAACACCCCTTGTGAGATGGAGGCCCAGGGCACAACCCCAAGTAGCTATATATGTGCTTAATCCATAACATGAATAGCTCCAAAGGACTCCTTCACCACTGTGCCAGCTCACAAGGGTCCTTAACAGTGAAATGCCAGCAATCAAAACACAATGGAGAAGCTGCCAAGAACAACACCAGATTTTTTCTGTGTGGATGGGTGTGCTTTACAGCTGAAAAAGTTACTATTCACAGAGTTAAGTGAATTATTTAAATTCAATTTCCCTAAGATATATTCAAATGTCACACTGTGTTCACCCTTTCTTAGATCAAGCCAATAGTTAAATATCTCCACTGATAGGTTAAATTTTGTTACTTCGTAGTTTGCATTACATGAAATTCAAGACATACAAGGACTCAGGTAGTTATGGACAAACTGTAATTTTCCTACAGTCCTATGAATGTTAGGGCCTTACCTCCTTCCATATCACCGTGACTTTCCAAAAGTTATTTGTTTTTGTTGTTTCAACATTACAATGTATGTGACATAAAGTTTATCCATGATTTAACATAACAGAGTTGTTCTCTATCACGGAAATGTCAGAAGAAAAATTTACAGAGAAGTGCAAGAAATAATTTTGGTTCTATAAACTTTTATGTAAATAAACTCTCATACATGTATTTTGATTCCCTTGTAAACTACGAATACTAACAGCACATAACCACACTGAAAAAGAATGAGAGCAGAACAAACAAAACATGCTCTGTAATATTCTATTATTTTCTTCTGTTCCACCTGTTTTCTCTTCCACCTGTCAATGCAATGATATCTGAAATGTCCTGAACCGAAATTTGCTGGATTTTGAGGAAGAAATGAATAATAAAGCCCTAGGAATACTGGGGCACTCTAAATGCCCTGAGTTCACCTCAGTGCCATCACCTTTGAGGAAGCTGGAAGCTGGGATCTAGGCAGGTAGGCCCAGTTTTCCTTCTCCGTGGCCCAGATGATCCTGTGTGCCACCAATGTTCCAAATTGCAGCCGTGGCCACTAACTTTCTGCAATCATTGTGGTGGAAGCTGAACTTGTACCACAAGCCTAGGTCTTGGTTTCCTGAAAGAACATTAACATTTTGTGCTGCACTCACAGTGGCAATCAGTGCCTTGGGAACACTGAAACAGGAAATAGCTCTGAAGTGCTTTTCATGGGGCAGATCAGAACACAAATCCACCTATCTCAGCCACCGGAGATGTTGGAAAATTCTTTCTTTCCAAGAGAAATGGATCAAGAAGATACTGAAGATGATAAAAGATTGCTCACTGCCATACTGATACAGTGCAACAATTAGAACAAATTTACTCCATACAGGTGGCCAGCAATAGCTTCCAGAGTTTACTGAAATCACAGTTCATTTTGGTTTACATACTGGACAGGATACTCTAAGCTTAGCCCAGAAGCTCCTTTGATGATGTGCACTGATGTCATCTAGGAAGCTCCCAATCTGTCTTACAGAAGAGTTATAAAAAAAAAAAATAGACAAATACAAATAAAATATGGCCTGGCTAATAAAATCCCATATAATGCAGTATCAGTTACCTAGAAAGTAATCTGTTTATGGGAAAGTAAAGTCTAGACTACCAACTGAACTTGAGGGTATGAAACATATTACCTAGTTACTTTATTCATGTTATTTTGCAGTTTTAAGCCCAATATGTGTTTCAGATGTAGTGGGAACAGCACACTAACAGGTGTTTTTACAAGGAAATAGTGACAGTTTATTTAGTCAACCCAATCCACTGCATAACACTATGCTATTTTGCCTAAAAGACAGGAAACTGCTGAGCAGTTTAACATTAAAAACTACTTTATAACTAAGACCTAAAACCTGCCAAAATTCACTAAAAGCACATAGATAAATATGTGTCAAATGATTCAGTGAGGTACATCAGAGTCTTCTCACATCGTCTTTGCAGGAACAGAGACTCACAATACTATGAATTATGACTAGGGATGTTTCTATTTTGTTAAGAAAATTTTCCTTGTCCTAACAGTCCTCCTTAAAGAAAACATCTTGATGTTCTCAGGGTGAAATGTTGGTACAGTCAAACAAATATATTCAGAAACATAGACATAGAAAAATGTCCTGTGGACTGAAAAAGACTTTTAATGTTTCTGATGGTATAAACACTGCCACTTGCTTTCTCATTGAATTTGATTGGACATGCTTCATTATTGAAGATACCAACATCTTCTTTGTGTCCTGAGTAACTCTGAGAATCAGACAGTGCTTTTATAAGATTACTCTTCATCTATTTCAAAATATGCGTATTGGTATTATTTTTGCAAGTTAGATATAAATTCCAGTTGACACATGAAAAACAAGCATAGGAATAGGTGGGCTTTATGGACTGCTACTGTTTTTGATGAACTGTTGACAGTACTTTCTATAGGGAATTACAAGAACGCTAAGATACAGAAAGTATCTGACGATAGTTAGTTGGTTATTAGGCACCTAAATAGTTGCCCCTGTTTTCAGTATGACTATGAACCTGTTCTGCTACCCTAGGCTCAGTCATGGTTTCCCAGTAAGAAACTTAATTATATTCGTTCACTCTTTAAAAGCCTTGGTCATATTCTCCCTACACAATTTAAAACAAATCTCCCATCTGACTGAAGTGGCATGAACTGATCCCACAGAAAACCTAAAGGCCCTTTCTTAGTTGATCAGCAAAATTGTTATCCATTGATTCATTACAGAGAATCCATACCAGAGAATCTAAGCCTTCTCACACTACTAGACTAATGATAAAGAAGAACTCATCACTCTCTCTAATCCTATAGCTGCAGCATTTCAGCACTCATCTCATATGATTGTATAAGAAGGCTATGCAGAAAAAAAAACACAGTATTTTGGGAGCATAGAGTTAAAATAGCACAAGAATTAATGCCAGCGCTGGATATGACTATGAAGCCCACAAAAAGTAGCTAATGTGTACGTGTGTATTCAAGAGCACATTATAGATGGAAATGATGCACAGAGCATTTGGATGTACATCTGCCAGTTTTCAATAAGGAATTCTTATATGAGCTTTTGTCCAATGGTCATGAATAATAGTGGCTGGCATTTAGTTTCAGTTTATAAATTCTGGAAAAACACATGGCATAGTTTTGAGCTGAAAACGTTAAAAAAAAATGACTGATTTCCTTCAACTAAATTCATTGGTTTAAATATCCTCTAGGTGCAAATGTTAAAAAAGCATTTGATCCTTTCTCCAGAAATTGTTAATAAACTGTATGCAAACACCTGGTAAAAGAGTTCGTTTCAACATATTGAATATTTAGGTTGTGGGTTCCTTGTGTCCACAGAAAAAACGTAACAAAATAATCCAAGCCTTATTTCATACTGTCTAATGGCAAAGTCTGTCATTCAGTGATTCTCAATTCCAGTTGTAACTGGAAGTATGTCTCCCTTTATTTGGATCAGAAAGAAAACTCAATAGAAAATATTCTCTTGGAGAGGAACTGAGCTACAAAAACAAAAACAGCCAAATTACACATGCACTCTGATATAGATATAAGTTTTAATACATGCAACAACGTCTACTCAGAAATTCATAATGGAATATAAGTTTTTAAGAAATAATGCTTATTTTTAAGATTGCAAATTAATATTATCATGACTGCTTTTCAGCTGCAAATACATAAATGGTGTAGATTTTTGAACTACAGTATTGAAATTCACTGGAATTTTAGGTCATCATCAGGGAATTACATTTAATGCATACTGCTGATTATGTCATTATTTCTGTTAATTAATAGGGAAGTAACAAATCACTAGCAATAGAAAATAGCGATATCAAAGTTAAACCACCCTCAGAGGGTGTCTGTCGCTGTTAGCAAGGTATGAGAAGCCGCAATAAGAGACACAGAATTAACTCATCTAGCAAGAATGAGGCTTGAGGCTGTGGTCCACCTTTTGCTACCAAAAATACATGAGGAGATGAAAAAAGTGATGAAAAAAAGCTCCTCCACTCACATCCTGCAAGATTATGTGCCTCAAAGCACAAATGGGCACACTGGTTTGACCAAGGAATCACCAAGCAACTAAGCACACAAGAAAACTTACCATCTTCCTTCTTTTTTCCCCATACTGTCACCTCCCACACACAGTAGTTTCCCATGAAACAGCTCATTTGTAAGTCATTTTAGAGAACTTTAAACCTTTGGCTATTTACATGGAATGGCAATAAGTGAAGCCTGCTCTGTTCCAGGTGTCTCTCTACATAAGCTGTAGCCACACAGAATGCAGTAAAGTACACATGTGTAATTGTGTGCATATGTGAGCATGTGCACATATGTAACCTGAAGTCCAGATGCTTTCTTCTTTAAAACTTTATGGACAGATAATCGATTAAAGGCCTCCTGAACCACCTGAGGATAGCTGCTTCCCCGGCCTAGCTGCACAATTGACACACAGACTTGGATAGCCTCCAAGAGCACCTGAGAGGCTCCTTCTGAAAGATTCTCTGTGTACGTAAGTAAGAGAGGTGAATTTCTATATGTCATAATGTAAGAGCTGAAGATTACAAATTCTTCTCCATTTGAGATGCTTAATTAATGGTCTTAGACAAAAAGTCTAAGAGTTTTTCTGTATGGAAACTCTCGGAGTGCAACATGTAAAGTAACAAGAAATGAACTACATTACAAAATAGTAATTATCCCAAAACAGGCTGGTGTGCTGGTTGTTTGCTTGAATGCGTATTTAGTGACTACATGCTTTCATGCAGTTTCTCTCAGTTCTGGTGGGAACTTCATAAGCCACCACAAAAAGCTGAGTGAATGATTTCATTTTAAAGGCATCTTACCAGTGGGCTACCATCAGTCCAGCGGAAATCACGCTCAAACATCTTGTCATTGAGGCCAATCCACTGGTAGTCGTGCCCAATACCTAATGGGAAAAGAACCAGAAAGATATTTTTATTGACTTTCCCATAAATGGCAGAGATTTCATCAAAGAAAATTAAAAGAATTTGCTCAGAATGAATCAGACATCCTGCTCTTAAGATTCTTCTAATACCTATGCAAACAACTATTTACAGGCAGCTTTTCTACTTTTTTATTATTATTATTATTTTATTATCAGATGTCTATGAAAAAAAGCAGATTCTCATCTAACATTTATTAAAAATCTTGCCTCTCCTCTCCTGACTACATCCCCCAAAGAAAACAGATTTGTTTCCTATCAGAGCACGTATCGGAAAAAACACACTGAAGAAAACCCTTGTATTTAAGTCTACATTTTTCAAGTTTTATTTAGGCTGTAGACTGTGACCAAGGTCCAGATTGCGCAGCATTAAGACACAGGAACCTTCATGCCTACCTAATATGGTAGCATTTATGTTATTTGAACAAGAAATATAAATCCAACAGAAGAAAAAAGTTTCATTGTTTTCAATGCCAAAACACCATGTCTCATTTTCTTTATAACAAATCATAACAGTAGAGATAAGGACATCACACAGCAGAAGTAAACACCAGGAAAACGAAGTGCATCTTTTAAACACTCAAAGTGCATTTTAACATGGAAATGCAAATTCTGAATGAACAGGAGGAGAAGTTGTGAATCGTGCACTTGTATAGAGAGATGATAACAGTACATACGATTCACGAAGACTTGTTCCTCATGGGATAAAATGCTTGTCAGGTGGGCTCCTTGTAGGCGGCACTCTCTCTCAGCCGTATCCCAGGTACGTCGGTGGGCAAAGTATTTGTAGCACTGTCCTTGAAACTTGTGCCAACCATAATCACAAGTCTCTGTGTCTGTGACAAATAAACAAACCACAATTCTGATAATGGGTGTGAAAAACAGATATATTTCACATGGATGGATTTTTCACAAGGAAAAGATGAAGATATCCACCACCTGTAGAGTGGTATGCACACAAGCAATGAGTACTCATCCTTGAATACTCATTAAACTTTCTAGTTGTTTTTTCTATCCACTTCAATGTAAGCTGCAAGTATATTATTTATGTAAAGAATATACCCATAACTAGTAACTGTGTCCTGCTGATCAAGTTATGCTGTACCCAGGCAATTTCACAAGGACATTTTTACTCCATTACCCAGGGTGAATGAAATGTCTTTATGTTACTCTGCAGTTAGTCTATATATCATCTGAACTTTCTGAGTCTGTATGTGAGGACTAGGATTTTTATCTGTAAGAGCAAATAGTTCTGTGAATGACTGCACCGAATTACCTTGATTTAGAAGAAACTGATAACAGAAAATAATCATAAATGAAAATTCTTATTATTGTTCAGTCCACAGATACAAAATTGCAGTATTATCTTTCTGATTTTACCTCTTATCCTTCACAAAAACCCATCTTCCTGGATAAACTATCAATTAATGAGCTTTAGGCACCAGTTTCAAAAGAAGGCTATAAAGCTGAAATACAAACTAATGTACACTGCCAGTGCTTGTATGAGGGGTGGTGCTGATAAGAATATGTAATAGACAGAAGTTCATATCAGCCAGTATCTCCTTTTATATAAAGAGAAATAAACATGAGCCTCGGAAGAGTAACAATCTGTTGATTTGATATTAATTATTTTGTCAAGGTTAGGCAAATGCAATCAGAATGGATGGTAAGGAACAAGATTCCCATCCCAGGTCTGCTTCTGCACCAGCACTGTAGGAATAACAGACATAAATCAGCATTGATAAGATACATAATAACAAATATGATGCCTGGGTTAGTCTGATCTGTGTTTGATAATGGGAAGAACCTGTCATTGAGAGAGCTTTAGAGAGGAATGGGAAAAACTTTAGAGGAATCTCAGGAGTATTCTGAGTGGTGGTGGATAAAGTGCCCCAAAAAGGACACTTCAGTACAAGGTTATGGCATGTTCTGACTACAGCTGGTTCCAGCAAACTCAGCACATGCTGCTCACTGTGAAGAGCTTCAGTTGCACGATGATAAAGAACAGAAACAAAAGCCTTTTTTTCATCTCCAAACAGGAACTTGTAATTTCCCAGAAGGTTTTGTATCAATTACCAAACAAAGTTTTATCTGAAAGAACCACCTTGCCTTTCCAGTGGTATATATGCATTGTGGCTGTGAATCTGATCTCTTATTTTCAGTAAGTCAATATAGATAATTGTTAATAAGATGCTCTGGCCTAAAGGACCCTTTGCACTTTTTCAGGAAAAAGCCAAATACTACATAATATGCCAATGACATACATCTGCAAATTACTTAACTATTATATTTCTCAGGTTTGAGCTGCTACCAGCTGAGAGTCGGTTCTGGAAAAAATAAATTCACAACAGAAGGCTGATTCTTAATTCACAGAAGGAAGATTCTGCTCACATCCTGAAGCATGAATGTGTCAGTTTTCTGGAAGTTTTGTTGCCTTTTTTAATCTCCTGAGATAAAAACTAAACTTTAAAATATATGAATGGATATGTGCAAACATATCACTTCAGAGGCTTTCCCTGTCAGTTCTTGGCAACATTAATAGCAAAACAGTTATTGTTGTAGGAGTCTTGTATCAAAATCTTGTTTTAAGTCATTAGTACAGACATGAATATGAAGGCATAACACAGCTTACACTGTTATCTCTTTTCTATTTTCAACAAGTTAAGCTGCAGAAAGCTGCCTGTGCTTTGATTAATACCAGATATGAAAAAGGAATGTAATCTATACTACCAGCTTGTTAGTTTTTGGTGTTTTCTGCTTTGCATTCTGTAGGAGGTACACGCTGTAATCTCTGGGATCTATGCCATTTCGAAGTTTAGTCTGCCTTTGGCTCCCTTGAACATTTGTTTAACCACACAATGCTGACTAACAGTGCTGTGTACTCTCTGAAGGCACTTCAGCTTTTATTATTCATCTTGTCCAGGGACAACCTTGTCCCACAGGAAAGAAACCAGATAACAACAAGGCAGTGTTGCATGTTGAGAACATTGTGGATGGAGAGCAGATCTGGGCTGTGCTAGTCTGGCTCTGGCACAGAAGGAGCTCCACAATTTGAGAGAAGGTCTGTAGAAAGGTTGAATGGGAGCTAAGGAGTCTTGAAGCAGAAAAACTAAAAGGTGAGACTCAAAGAATGAGGTGTAAATGGCCTGAGCATAAATCATAGGTTCCAGAAATTCTTCTCTTATAGTAGCGGACAGCAAACTGAAATACACGTACTGACATGCATGCACCCATGTTGCACAGACAACTCCTCACTCCTTCACCAAATTGTATGTTTGTTTTCCAAGAACAGCTGAATAACTTCTCCTGCACCTGCTTGTAGTCCAAAACTATCAAAAGAAAAGAGTCAGGAGTGAAGTCTGAAAAATAAACAGAGTGAAAAGAAGAGCGGTAAAAGGAATTAAGAGATGATGAATCAGGAGGCTGGAGGATGAAAATGTGAACCAGCAAATAAAACTGCGCAGACTGTTTCATCTCCATTATAGAGAACTGAAACAAGCATTGATTTGCCCAATGTGTGTGTGTGAAGGCACATGTATACATGCATATGTATCCACACATACATACAGACAGACACACGGATATTAACTTGTATGTATCTTACTGCATTAGTAAAGCTGAGTGACACAGAGGTAAATATTCTGTATGTGTATAGGTTTTAATGCCTTTTAATGCCTTCCACAAACCAGGAAAGTCTAATTGAAGGTGGTTATAACTTTCTGACCCAATCACCTGTGAGAACAAAGTAGGTGGGAGAAATTGCTGAATACAATACTCCATGTTCATTATATACTTATCTGGGGACGTAATCACAGCTTTCTGCAACCTTACTCTGGAATATGATGGAAAGACTGACAAACTGAGTGCTAAATTTATGGTATCTTAAAAGTTGCCTCAGTAAGCCTTAGGATTTATTACAACTTACAGGCTTTTCCAGTGATGTGTGCAAGGAGACACCTACACAGCTTCTGCTCTTTGTAACTGCAATTGTGTACGTATAACAACATCTCTATTTCTCTGTTGATTTAATACATGATAAATATATTTTCAACAGTTGCAATACACGACAGTACGTCCCTTGTCTTTAAATCAATTCCATAGGAGGCATAAAGTAAATGAAAGACTGAAAAACAGGTACTAGAACATAAAGAGAGTCTTACTCAGCTGTGAATTTGATCTATGACTGTCAGCTTTAAGGTATCTAACAAACGTACTGGGCGCATTAGCTCATACATCTTGAAGAGAAACCATTTCTAAATCTTCAAAATAGCCCCCTCCCAGCTGCAAGACATCAGCAAGAGACCATCTGTTTTCAGAAAGTATCTCTGCACTGAGCCTCTCTCAAATACTTCCATCCCAGCCTACCAAGTTCTGGGAACAAAGTGAATCAAATGACACAGAGGTAATCACAAGCATTTCAACAAGGAACTTATGTATGAATAATGTTATTTTAAAAAAAAACAAACAACAACACATTGTTCCTGATACAATTATAAAGAAAAAAGCTGTTTTGCTTTCAGAACCTGGAATACAGACCAGTTGGCTATATTATCCCAAGGAGGCAAGTCCAGCAACAAACACGCAGGCATCATTTCAACACACAGGGCCAAGCATGCAGCTGCATTTGGTAAATAGACTTAGCTAGGTGTGCATGCAGAGGTCCTGCAGTGAAGAAAACCAGACTTTGAGTCTGAAATGCAAACAACATATGTTGAAAGCAGGCAACAAAAAGCCAAGGTAACTCAAGCCATTCAGGAAAGGAAAAGGAAGGTAGAAATAGATTCTCATCTACCCAGTTATTCTTGATGCTGCAGCCCAAACTGTAATTCCCTACCATTTTGTTGTTTCTGATGTAACCATGAAATAAGGTTCCCCTCACCCTTAAAAAGGGTAGATAAATAATGAATCAACAGTTGCATACATTGATATATCACACTGCACACCTTCTCTGGCATTCATTTCACAAACTGTGTGCAAGATACCCAGCTTGTCACCCCTCCTCTTTCCTCAGCCATGGAGTGTGTGAAGCAACACTCTGGGCAGCGGAACTGGGAGGCTCTGAGCTCTGACCTCATTTACGCAGATGCTGGAAGTTCTCAGAAGGGCTTTCCACAGAAAGATGCCAAGGCAATGACCACTGGCTCCCCTGGGATAAGGCTCATACCAAGGTCTACTTCAGACTGCAGTCATCCTTTGAAAAACCTTTTCTGGATATTTCTGCATTTAGGAAATGACATGCAAATGTCAGCAAATGGCATGCTGTGCTTTGAAAACATGCATGTGATGGAAAAACAGAGTATTTTCTAGCAGAGGTCCTCCACTCCACTTTGATCTAGTCTGATTCAGAAATAATGCTGGCGTGCTGACCTACAAATCTAGTTTAAAAAGGAAACACCCTCAGTTGCTCTATTTCTAACATCAGACAAGTTTAGCTCTCTTCAGAAAGAAGTTCCCGGGCTCAGATTGTCTTCTGAACCGCTTCCACCTGGCAAGAAAAATGTCTGTCAGAGAGCCAGTTACAGCTCACTGGTTCACAGAACTGATTTCTTTCACCCTGGGTTAGATCACTCTGAAGGCTTCTCAGCTTCCACCACCTGCTGGAGCTCCTGGGTTTGTCCCCCAATTTCCTAATGATGGCACATGCTTAATACTGTGGGGGAAGGGGCTGGGCACTACGTCAGCTGGAAATCTGTTATCCTAAAAAAAGTCTCATTTTCAATTTCATTTTCAGAAGCAATGTGTATTCACTGCTTCCTCTCACTTCCATCATATTTTGAATACTCAGCACCATGTCTAAGACAGCCCTTCAACTTCACTTCTTCTGAGGCTCTCTAAAATGAATAGTATATACTGCAGAAAAATAGGAGAAAGTAATGAAATATAATCTTAGTGTGCTCAACTCCACCTTTCCTGTGGCACTGAGGTACATATTCTGTTGTTCTGGCTGGTCTTTAAATCTAGTGAGGTCAGGACTGGTGCCTTGAAATAAAGCCTGCTTGCCAGACAACTATGTCTCAATTGCCAACACAGTTTTATTTTGTCTGGTGGAGTGGAAATTTGGCACTGAACACTTTTCCCAAGTCTCAAACCACTGCAGGACTTTAAGCGGAGGAAATTTAAATTCCAAAGCTCAGTGAGCAGGGCTCTGGTTCTGATTGACAAACTAGGAAATGTTCCCATTAACCACCTAAAATACACTCTCAGGTTGGTCATAAAAAGCAGCTGAAAGCTACCATGGTACTCAGAGCCGGTCACTATTTGGATTTGCTGAAATTAAAGGTAGGAGGAGGGGAGCAAAAACACTCATTTCTTTTGTTGTGAGAATACTGACAACTTGCAATTTTTAAGATCAAATTCAGAACTCCTTTCAAGTCACTACTGAAAAAACTAAACAGTGAAAAGCCCTGGAGCAAGTCGACTTCAAGAGATCTAAACTCTAAGAAACATCTGTCCAGGTTGAGCTGGAAGAGTTTTCAAACTGCCTTCCACTCACTGAAGATGAGAAACAAGCCTGAAAATAGGCAGCATATGGAAGGGTTCAGACACAACATTAATTACACAAACCCAAAGACCCAGTTCATCCACCGGTGAATGAAACTACTCAGCTGAAGAAAAAGATATTTTTATAAGCTTCAGAAAGTACATTTTAAGGTCCCATTTCTTTTTCCTATGGAGATGTCTTCACTAATTTTACTGACAGAACAGACTTTGCTACCCCTTTTGCACTCCTGTATCTATACACTAAGTAAGTATCTTGCAGCATAAATATCTCTCTTAAATACAGCAGCATTTCTTGCAAGCAATGTTCTAACAGTTATAGGAAATCAGATGTTTAATCTCATTTCCATTGTCCCATTTAGAAAATCTTTTGAAACTTACTTGTAATTGTGGTCCTACAACATACTTGTCCTAAAATAACACTAAATGAATCAATCTAGAAAAGTCTGGGATGAAGTTGTCAAGGTTACGGTCCCCAGATAACTGATATATATATACCCAGTAAACTGAGTGGGATATTTCCTACTTTCCAGTGACAGATGTTCAAAGTGATGTGTTCTGATATACCTTTCACACTATATGTAATTACTTTAAAACAAAAGTTCAGAAGGCAGAAAAACTTTGTTCCACTCATTATCCCAAAGGCATTTCTACAGTCATGAAATAACCTGATTTTGTGTCTGCAAGCCAATCTGATCAGGATGTGCTTGCCTTTGAGCCCAGTTTCAGTTAATATTCAGTACAGCAATAGTATGAATTTTGATCAGTTAAGCATGTGAACAGTGTTTGTTCTCATCCATCTGAGAAAGATGGTATAGATGTAACGCTAAACAAAGAGTCCCCAGCTACAAATTACGAGAGTCTAACATACTCAAATTTTGTTCAGACTAAAAAATGTAAACTCATCACAACAATTTCCCACAAATTTTAATAGTTTCTTCAATCCTTTATCTTCTAGAGGAAGCCAGCTTTATCTAGCTACTCCAGAAGAGTATTTAAATGGAAACAGGTAGGTGTATAAAGTTGGAAGTGTCTTAGCTATCTGCTGGTATGATTCATCTCTCTAAAAGAAGTTTTATTTTTCTCCACTGTTTGGAAAACAACAGCAATTAACAACAACAACAAAAAAAACCCCCACAAAACAGACATTCTACTCTTCCTAATGAAGATAGCTACGTAACATAACGTGAGAGAAAATGAAAAAGGATGGAAGTATAAACTTCAGAGTTGAACAAGAAGAAACGACCATAAGCATGGCTTCTGGCACTTAAATTCACTTTAGCTCTCATGGAAAAGATGACAGTATTCTTCCTTTTTCACAGCCACATATACATGGCCTAAGTCATTCTAGATTTAAAAGTATATCTTACCTTGCTCACAGAGAGCACCGATATAACTTGGTAGACACAGGCAAGTAAAGGTATTGAGTCCATCTATACATGTGGCTCCATTGCGGCATGGGTTAGACTGGCATTCATCAATATCTACAACATAATGATAAAAACGTTTTTATAATTCATCCAGCTATCAGAAGGGAAACGTCCTTCAGCCTTATTCATAATTATTACTAGGACCAGTTCACACCAGAAAAAATAAAGTATTGCAAAAGGTCCAAGAGAGTGGTTTTATTTGCACAATAGCTGATTTCATATACATTTCCTTTCTCTTCACCCAGAAATCAAGGAGCAGTTTCCTCAGGAAATGTGACTTTATCGATCCACGAAGTCCTGCACTCCTGCTTTAATTTCTAAATCTTCAGCGCTGCATTGTGCAGCTGAGAAAGAAGTCATCTTGCGCAGCAGGACTGTTATCAGTAGACAACTTTTACTTGGTTTTATGACCATCACACAAAAAATTCTCATCGAATACTGGAGATCTCAAATATCTTCACATATTTCAAATGGAATGAAGAAAAAATATAATCTCTGATCTCTGGCTGGTAACCACAGGATTCCTCAACAAAAAGAAAGATCTAAGATGCAGTATCTAAAATGTGACCTCTAGCAACAACAACCCACTAATGAACTACCAGTTTCATCAATGTAAGCTAGGAAAAACATGGGCTAACTAATTTTTTAATAATCTGTCTTCCTGCAGAAAACAAATGAAACCATAGTAGCCCCGAAAACTGTTCTGCACTGATATCAATCTTTGGTTGAGTTTTTTTTTCTCTCTACTATAGGGTAAGTGGAATTCATTTTAGCAATATTGCATAAGGGTTTTTTCTTTCATATTCAGTGGGTGACAAACAAAGAATTACACTGAAAACTTTCCCAAAGACTAAACTCATGTAAAAGTTGTATACAAAACTGCCAAACTTCTAGCTTCATCATATTTTGGCTTGTTGGTTTGAAAGGAAAAACTGTTTATCCTGAACTGTATGGGTGAGTTTCTCAAAACCCACATTCATAGCACAGAAATTCAGGTATCACAAGCAGCTTGAAGAGGGGTCCTCTGCTAGAAGAGTTACTAAAATACTAGAAATGCATCTGATTATGGTCATACTTACAATTTTCTTGAAAAAATACCAGCTAACATTCAGTGGTTACATTTAGGACTAGGCTATTCTACCACTATTAAATATAATCACACAATGCTTTTAAGGAATTATCCTGAATAAATTGACTTTACTTGATGTACTTACGAATTTAATGTTTGGCTTCTAGGTGATGCAGTTATAATTCACTTACATTTGTGTGTGCACATGCTTGTGCACTCTACAGGCAGAGAGAAAATGTGACAGTGGACCTATTGGAGGGCTTTACTGCAGAGTACTTTCATATGTCCATGTTTCCTTTAACTTAAAAAATAACACCCTACTTTTGCAAATCTTATGTATGAAAACTTCATACAGTCTGTAGACAATCCAGTATCTAGATGGCATCAACTTACCTAATTCACACTGCTCACCACTGAAACCCGGCAAACATGTACAGATGTAAAATGAACCACGTGGATAGCAGGTACCACCATTAAGGCAGGGATTACTTTTGCATGGATCTTGTCCTGTTAAGTAGAAAAATAAAGTTTACTCTGTGGTCTCAAAGAGCTGATATCTTTTTGAATTTTTGGAAAAATAAATCTTTCTTCTTTTTTTGCATTGATATTGCAAGATCTACTGTTGTTACAGAAACTATAATAACAAGATAGAATATTAAGGTATTTTTGTAAAATAGTAAAGCTTATTTTCAGGCATCACTATTTACAACTTTAAAAATTACATGGCATTTACTATGAACCAACATGAATGATTTTCAGAATCTGTACTACATTTGGCAGTCACAATATTCTACTAAAGATTTAGTCAGCATGACACGACAATTAATTATAGCTGAAAATAGTTAAACATAAGCAAAATGAATGGAAAATGCTTTTGCTTTTTTTGAACAGGGTTAGTTTATGTAGAATGACTGGGTACACAGAACATATATCTCTTGAATATACTGGCTGGCTGTTGATGTTTCATTTCATTATATTCAATCAGTGCCCACAGATTCTTATTTCTTTGAAAGTATGTTTTCATTCATGCACATTTCTCACCTTTCCTTAAACCACACCTCAAGAATACAAATAAAGGTACTGAGTACATTTGTAGCTGAACTAAACATTAAGATAAAAGCTTACCTGCTGTGAAATCCTCAGGTTTTACAGGAGTTATTTAAATAGCTTTTTCTTGCAGAGATGACTTCTAGTGATGTGTACTTCAAATGAGTTTAAATACCTAGGTATTTGCAATTGATTTAATGCCTAAGAGCAACCATTCACACAAAAATTCACTAGTCAACCATTTCTACATATCCACTTCTCACAGTCAGAGGAAAATCATGAAGACAACCCTTCTGGGATACAAGAATAAAGACCTAGCTTACAAAATGGGTAAGAGTTTTGTAACCTAAACTGACTCAAAGACATGAGAAAACTTTATGTTTTGGTTACATTTTCCCAAAGTATTTTGGCTATTCTTTACAAAATAAAAGATAACATCTGTTTTACCCTTTCAAGTAAAATTTTTACAGAGTGGTCTTCTTAAGGTACCAAATTCCCTATCTACTCACTGGAGGTAACTAAGTTCTGTTTAAAGCTTCCAGGAGAAAATCCTGCCTTCCTAAGTTTGGGCATGTAAGTAAGTGGGCAGACTCCTGCTTCAGAGGTTTCCAAAAGAGTCTAATAATCTTAAAATAGAGTTCTTATAGGACTGCTTATATCTAAATCCAAAAAGCAGACCTATGTTAAGCACCCATTTTTACTGTGCATGTGTTCTCCTACCGATATTTTTCTAGTAAATATGTTCAAATTCATAGCTACCTGGATTATCTGAAGATACATAATAGAAAGCTACGTAATTTTAAGCTTGCTTTGTTCTTTCTTCAGCCACATCTAGATAAAATAAATTGAAGTTACATTCATCATAAAGATCCTACCTGCACCATTTGTGTACTTGATTAAATGGTGCCTAATAACCATTAATATAAACCAAAATATTGTAGCAAATTATGTCTAACAAGAAGATTTATAATTTATGAAAGATAGACGCTGTATTAACCAGGTAAGCTATGGATAAACTGAATTCACAAAGTCTCAGTTTTTTCTTGGAAAATTACCTTGTAGATTAAGAAAATATACTTTTAATAGAAAATTCCAGTGCTTAAAATGCATGCTAGATCTGCTCTGCAATGTGTTATTAAAAAATCCTACCTGTAAACCAGCTGTATAAGTGCCATCATCATGCCAACACAGAACAGCTATCAGATAAAATCGGATAAAATGACTATATCTTAATAGAAAACTGGAAAATTGAATAATCACAGCTGAATTCTCTGCCACAATCATCCTGACTTTTAGAACTTGCTGGGCATCTCAAGTCTGATCCAGAGCTCCATGATGCAAACACTCAGGAAATGTCACTGAGATTGAGTTTCGGTCTCCCATCCTCCTTCATTTTGTCACAGTAAGGTTTACAATCATGCTGATTTCAAAGCTTGAGGCTCATGAGTTCTGTTGCATTTCATACAGTGCTTTGATTGCCATACCTCTTATCGTAGTTAAGACATTCATTTACAAATATCACAACAAAAATATATAACAATGATCATATGTGGAAGTTACCTGGAATTTGCACTGCTGTGCCTTCAACCGAACCCACACTTGTGCCAATCAGGAAATCTGATCCATTAGTGACTTCCGGAAGGGAAAATGATGAAGTTACAAGTTCAATAGTATTTAGCTCCTCAGAGCTTATTGTTGACTGTTCATTTGAATAAGGATTGTTTCCAGGGGCTACACTGTTTGTTGCAATGTTAGAAGAAATTGTTGTGATCTCCTGTGGACCAAGCAAAGCTGACTGTGTTTCCAAGCTTCTATCCAAAGGCTCTAAAGATGAAGTTAGCACTGTAACTGTTTCCTGGTCGGGTTTAAATACTCCAACTTCTATACTGTTAGGTGAATCTGAAACAGGTGTGGATGAAAGCCTTGGTCTCTCTCTCTCAGTACTCCTATCACTTTCTTGGCTGGGATTTTTTACTCTCTCTGAAGAAAATTCAACTTCCATTGTGCTAAGTTTTGGAACATCTGTGCTTGTTCTTTCTCCAAAATTTAGAAAAGCAGTAGGGTAGTCATGTATTGATGGAGAATCTCCAGAAACAGTAGCATTTTCCTCAATAATCAGATCATTTACAGACGATTCTGTCTCCTCTGACCTCTCTGTTACAAGTTGATTAAAGTGAGGAGTACTCTCAGTAGTTATGCTTTCTGATTCAAGCTCAGGAGAAAACTCAAGCAGAGAAGACTCTGTTGTATCTAGATCTGTAGTGGGTGGTTTATAAGTTGCTGCAATATCAGAACTAACCTCTTTGAAAGTTCCATCTGATGAGTGATCAGACTGATCTGAATCCTTTGCAGATGATGTACTTGGAATGATTACCTCAGGATACTTAGATACTCCATTAACTAACCGAACAGTTACTGAGGATTTAGGATTTTGAGATACAGAATTTAAACTCACTAAGTCTGTTTCTTCATACTCTGCTGACGCTGATTTTGTTTGTATATACACTGTAGAATGCTTTTCTTCACTATTGCTAGATGATACAGTTACATGTTGGGACATACTCTGCGTGGTGACCATACTTACATCAAATGTGTCAGTTGTCAAAGCCCTTTCTATCTCCATAGTTAAATCTGGTGCAAGGGAAGGAACTATAGGCTTTTTATCACCTGATTCTTCTTGGCCCATTCCAGAAAACCCAGAAACAGACATTGTTTTGCTTTGATCTGTTCTTACTTGGTTGTTTGCTGAAGTATAAGGCTCATACACGTCATCTGCTGTGCTTGTCCTTCCAACATGTTTAGCCTCAAACTCAGATTCTTTAGACTCATGAGGTATATGCGGGCTTACCAGCGAGGGTACTGTTGGAAGGAAAATTCCCAATTCACTGAGTACAGTAGTTGTGAGAGTTTCTGTTGCAAACTGCATGGCATACCCTGAACCTAAATCCTTGTCTACTGATTTTGGTCCATGTCCACCTGTTACTGATTCACTGCTTGGCTGAATGGAAGTAGTCAAAGAAAGATTATCAACAGAGCCAAGTGAATTCTCTTCAATTATAGAAAAATTAAGTGTTGAATCATACTTGTCCTCTTCAGCTTTCATGCTGTCATCACTGCCATATGTTGACTGTATGGCAAGATTTGGCATTGTCTGCACACTTATTATATCTTCAGGCATTGACTTGGAGTGATCCATGTCTATAATAGTTGTTTTTTCTGATGGGATTTGAAGTCGTTCTTCAATTAGGGTAATATCACCATAAACAGAAACATTCAGTGTAACGCGTCTTCTGTCATCGACCACTGGAATAATATCCAATGACATCCCAGTATCACTTGTCAGCTCTTCCGATGTACCTGTCTTTGGGTCAGCAGCAGTTTGATTTGCCACAATCTCTTTTTCTTCTGTAAAAAAAGATGCTAATCCCATGATCACAGTCGGGGATCCATGTCCTGGTGCATCCGTTGTTATAACTTCAGAATAAACTTCCCTGGGAACATGAGATGAAGCAGTTAGTTCAACTTCTGTCACAGGAGGTATTCTCAAATGAGTAAATGTATCAGCGGAAAATGAATCTGAAACACCATCCCAGCCAGATCCCTCTCCAGAACTTTCAGGTAATACTCTGCTTGGCATTTTTGTTGCTGATGTTGCAAGAGATTTTCCTGTTTCAAGATAAGGAGTTTCACTCAGTATTACAGAAACAGGAGTTATGTCATCTGCAGTCAGCATATGTGAAGATTCCTCATGAGAAACATCTCCAGGAGTAGCTGTTGGCATGTTTGTTTCATTTTCTCCCCTCCCGTGGTCCATTTCCTTACTGTAAGGTTCTTCAATCACAACAAAATAACGTGTTATCTCTTTGTCTTTAGAGTAATTGGAAGTCTCTTCTTCTAAAGCTGGGGAACTGGTGGCCATTGAGTATGCAGCTTCTGTCAGCAGCTCTGCTGCAGTAGTTGTAATTTCTTCATTAATTTCAGCATTTGATTCAGTGGTTCCGCTTTCAAAGACTAGTGTCTTGTCAGTGGAAAGTCTGGGTCCTACACTTGCAGTATGAAAAGGCTGAGAACTTAAAGTATTTGTGGTTTCTTTGACAGCCAATGACTCTACTGAAGGAATAACAGTAAATTCATCTCCTGATCCTTGTCCTGAAAATAATGCATCACTGATGAGCTCATTGCTTGTTGGTTTTTCTCCTTTAGGTGTCAGGAATAATCTGGGAATATCTTCTGTTGGGAAAATATTTTGTACCAACTCCTCTTCTTGCTCTGTATCTGTAACTGGAGAACTTAAGTGTTTCTTTTCAATTGCTGCGGACTCAGTAACTCTGTCATTATTAAATGGCAACAATATTTTTTCACCAGATTCAGCTTCTACTTTGTTTTCTTCTGAATATGGTCTGATAGTGGGAACATCTAAAAATTCCACACGGTCATGGTTAGCCTGCGTATTTTTGAAGAATGGATCTTCCGTTGCTTCTCCAGAAGATTCTATTGCTTTTGGTAAAATTTCCCTTAGCTTGTCTTCCCATGAAAGCACATCTTCTGACAAAGGAAGATTTGTAGCAAAAGATGTCACTGTCAGCTCATTAGCTGTCTTCTCTTCTATTTTTGTATCTGTCACAGTTTGCAAAGTGTTTATGTCATGTTCAGTACTTGTGACTAGCTCATTAGGTTCAGCAGTGAAGGCATGAACCACAGTGGATGGCATGCTGACAGTTTTTCTGCCATATTCCTCTTGTGGTTCTGGTTTCCCAGTGGGTGAAACTGATGCTTTTGTAAATGATTCAGTTAAAGTTTCTGCTTCTCCAGATCCCTGATCAAAAAATGAAAAATGGCTTCCAAGCACTTTTTCCGTAGGTCCATTAGACATTAATTTTGTGGTGCTGCTGTCAGCTTTGAGTTCTTCTCCAGAGCCATGCTCAATCATTAGAATTTTGCCCAAAGAAACAGTTGAAAAGCTACCTTTTCCCTTTTTGCTTTCTGTAGAATCAGCCACTGCCTTTATGCTACCATGTGTCACCATGGTGTCAAGAGTGCTATTATTAACAACTGGTTCTGGAGACGACGTGACCTCAGACATTTCTAAATCCTTTGTTCTCATTACTGGTGCAACATGGGATGTAACCTCTCTTCTAGAACCAAGTCTTGATTTGATGTCAGAAGGAGCTGTATAAGTTGGTTCTGCTTCTTGTGTTTGCTCTCCTTGGTTTTCTGTACTAAAGGCATTCTCAGATATCCGAATTGCTACTTCAGACTCCTTTGTCAAGCCATCTGACCCAGTACTTGAAAGCAATGTTGTTGGTTCACCTGTTCCTACGTGCTCTTCATATTCTGTTGTGGTATTCTTCAAGGAAACATTGATGACATTAATATTTCCTTCATGTTTTACTGTTTGTGTTTCCATGACAGACCTTGATGGAACTGAAGTCAAAGTAGCAGACTCAATGATAACATCTATGTCTCCAGAACCTGAATCAGTAAATGGGGAGTCAGTACTTACCACTTTTCTTGTGGGACTCCCTGAAAATAAGTCTGCTGGTTCTTCAGCTGATCCTTCATTTATAAAAAGCTTCTTCTCTCTCAAGAAAGGAGTGGCGGTAACCTTTTTGGTTTCAGAATGCATGGTACCCGTTACTGGTACTGTTTCTCTGAGAGGAATGGGTTCCTGACTTACAGTTCTGACTTCATTAGTAGTGCTTCCAAGCTCATCCAGTTCTGATTTTCCCTTTGCAGCAGTGGCTGAAATTTCCTGACTTGAATAAACAGTAGTCTGTACCTCTTTTTCATCTTCAACTTTCCTTTCAGTTGCAGCAGAGCTGCCAACTACTTGCTCCGTAATTAATTCAAACATAAAATTGGTGGAAACAGTTGCTTCAGAACTTTGATCAAAAGTAGAATAAAGATTTCTTGCTCCTCCAGGCAAAGCAGAGGTGATTTCTGAAACGGTTACAGAAATTTCTGTTGGCAGTACTGTGCCAGAACCCAAAGAAATATCTTGCACTGAAAGTGTTTCTGCAACTGCTGTTTCTGTTGTCATGGCTGAAGCTAAAGTGCTGTTTTCTTCTACATCTCCAGAACCTTCCAAAACTATAAAAGAAGAAGCACTCATGTCAGGCTTTGTTGCATGAGTTGTTGCTTCCAGTTTGCTTTCAAAAGGGTATTCTGCATCAAGTTTAATAGTTGATTTATAGTAATTTCCCGGAGTAGCTGTCCCATCTTTTGGAATAAGGACTTTCGCAGCTATGCCTACAGTAGCAGTATCAAAACCTGCACTCGGAGCAGCAGTTACTGCAGAACCTTCCACAGAAAAGACACTAGGAACAGAAGTTGTAACAGAATTTTTTTCACCATCTTCATGACTTGACATTGTCACAATTTCTGTGAACACAGACCTAGACAAATCAGATTCAGTGAAGCCATCTCCAGAAGATTCACTAGCAATCAATAGCAAGTTTTTTGTGTCATTGGTAGAGCTCTCCTCAGTTCCATGCCATAGTACAGTCTCCTTATTTTTTTGTGGTGACTGCTCATACATAGAAGTAATCTCTAAATATTTGTCTGTTGTGGTAACTTCTGACTCACCACTATATACTGGTTCTAACATTGCAACATCTGCTGTCGGTTGTGTGACTTCAAGTGCCCCCATTACTTCTCCAGCTTTGCTTGGCTGCATTGTACCAGAAGCTTCAGCTTCAGATATTATAAAGGTGTTTGTTTCATTGATTTGTGAAAAGGTTAAATTTTTTGAATGTGCAACGCTTTCAATTTGGTCACTTCTTGCTTCCTCAGCTTTTGTGCTTTTAGGTGCGCTTGTCACTTGCTGCTTTCCATTGATGAACTGCAAAGCTGGAGGAGTTGTAACTTCAGTAGTATTTTCACAGTCTTCTTCCTCCTCTTCAAAGTCCATAAAGTTTGGAAAGAAAGGATCCAATATTATATATTCAGACGAATCCTGCACAGAGTCTGAAGTACAGGGTTCAGTCTGAGCTGATTCTGCATCAGTATGGGGTTCATCTATTGCATGAGGAAGAATGTGGCGACTGAACAGATCCAAAAACTCATTCACCGGATGATCTGCAAAAAAAAAAGAGCTTTTCATAATCCCTAAGTAACTGTCATGGTTGTGCATTATTGCAGACACATGAAGTATAAGCAATCCTTTAGAGCAAGAAAAAAAAACAACAGAAAATTTAAACACAGAAATTCAGTATATTCTTCCACTCACACTATGTTAAGTGCTGCCGCAGTACTTTACTTTCTACTCAGATCCTCTGAATATTGAATTCGCTGCTTATGTAATGCTGTCCACACCGGAGCTAACCTTTCCTGTGCCATACAGTAGAGACAAGAACTATTTCTAGACCACAAGACTATGGTTCCAACCTGCAGCAAATGCTTGTGTTGATTAGTGATTTTAGCTAACCTTCACTAAAACTGAGCTTAGATGAAGCTAAGCAAAGTGAAATCTAATTTAAATTTGGACATACAGACCATACCTCTACAGCTCCATTTATCTTCAGTATAGAGTAACTCATACTAGTAACACCATGAAAACCACACCACATGCTCTATTCTTTACACTCAGACCCTTGGTTAGCAAATAGTCTCACTTTAAAAAGTCACTGCAATTTGCCATTCTAAATTGTTTAGTAAATAATAAACAAACAACAACAACAACAAAACATTCAAAAATCAGTCATCATTCAGACAGTAACATGAGTGAAGCCTAGGTTTTTTTGTTGTTTTCTTTTTCTGTTTAATACCCACTTTAAAAGATTTACACACTCTCAGACTACAGACCTCCCATCTTCTGTCAAGGTAGCCAAGCAGACAGAAAGGAAGAAAGAAGTTCTAAGTAGACACTGTTTTATCTATAGAAGCCCTAATGAATTCCCCTAAGACTTATGATGATAAAGTCCGCAGGCACTTTATAAATGCACCTTCTCAGAACAAACATTACTTCAAACCCTCTAGTCTAGATGACAAATGTTATCCTCACTGAATGTACTCATATCCATCCATGCATACAGACTACAGACTCAGAGAATAAACAACGATTTTCAGGCTTTGATTGATACAACACTTAGCCAACTGATTTGAAACTGGAAACTTGGTTCCAAGACGTTACTTCACAAACATACTCTGCTTCTGAGGCTATGTTCAAAGCCATTTTGTCCAAAGTGAAATTACACTTTGTTGGTATAAACTCAAGTAACAAATGAATCTCTGTCTACAACTATCTGAATCAACATACAAGACTCCTTGCAGCACCATCAGTGATGGTTACTATCCAGAGAACACGTTTAGGACTTTTAGCAAACTAAGTAAATGACAGAGCACAATTTACAAGTATATCTTCCTCATTAGAACAATTTACACACAATAAAAGAAAAAAAAAAAAAAGAGAGAGAAACTAAGAGGAAAAGTATTTCATTAGTTTGAAGTAATTGTTCTACATATGAACATCATTTAATGTCCGGGACAACTGAGCCCTTAGAGATAATCAGGTGATAATTCTGGAGAAGAATGTATTAAATCACATTGAACTGATGCAGAACACTGTGAAAGGATGGTGAATTTTGGCTTGTTTTTTTCTTTTCTTTTTTTTATGCATGCAAACTGCCTGCAACTCAGGTTTTGGAAAGGGCACTGCAACTCAATGGAGAATTAATGTTCTAGTTGCTCACCCTGTGCTTACTGCTAAACTTAAAGTACCGCTGAATCTTCATTCTGATAAATCTCAAGCTGAAGAGTAATGGCATTTCACAAAGAACAAGTATTAAGTGTACTGAATCAGAGGCTATGACCTAATTGCTAAAGAATTTGGGAAAAATTAAGATCCATTCAGTTTGTACAGTATTAAGTTCAGGGTTTCTACTACAATGAAAAATGTTGTCTTACACCTAATTTCTGCCTAGCCACTGGGGTATTTTCCCAGTGAAGTCTGTGGTATCAAGGAATTGTGTTTTCATAAAAATTAGAAGCTCTTATTAGCACAAAATTATACACTTTGTTATCAAAATCCTGAACTAAAAAATACACAAGAGGTCAATAAATGAAAAAGGGAATGGCAAGTTAAGTCTGCTAGGGAACTTTCAGAATTTCTGATTCTTGGCAAATTCACTATAATGTGAAATACAGAAATACAGAACTAGAGAATTACAAATGAAAATATGCACAGACAAGAAAGACGGTTGTGTACATGGTTTGTAAGGGAATATGTATAAACACCCTAGTATATAGACTAACATGGCATAAGCATTAACTACAATTTCGCATACAGATGTTAGGATTGTATGCACAAAGCATGTATCCTTCTGTAAAGAACTATGCGTATTAAAAAAAGGAAAAAGAAAAATAAAAAAAAAAGGGATGGGACAGGATAGGTTATAATCTGTAGGAGGATACCATGACTAACAAGTTCTGACCAGTGCACTGTTTTTTGTAGGAGTGCACACCTGGGAGTCCCTCAGATTACTAACTCATGCTAAATCACAGTAGGTAATAAATTTAATGAACAACATCTGTTCCAAATTCACCTAGAAGACATATACAAATTCTTACATATGCAAAGATCTCTATCAGACATTGCTTCTACTTCTACTTTGTTAGCTTTTTCAAGATCTCACATGCCACAAAGATCCACATAAAAGAACCTTGGCTATGGTGTGATGTTCCAGTAATAAATTTAAAGAAGACCCTTTCATCAAATACTAAGTATTATAGTCTTGTTTTGTTTTTCCCATGAACAAAATTACCAGCTATTAAGAAAATAATAAGGAATTCAACTGAATTATTTTTTTATTAAAATTTCTTCTCCTTTCTGGAGTTTTGGTTATTCAAGTTGCCAACACTCAGCAGTACCAGCTATAGTAAATTCTCTTAAGCCATAGAGATGAGCAATAATCTAACAAACAATACAACTCATATACTGCAGGGAGTTTATTCCCGACAATATACCATGTAATCTTGTCCTCCAAAAATAAGCAAGACTCCAGGATGAAAACTTACATACACTCATAAAATGTGAATAGGGAGAGAAAAGCTTTATCTATCAAAGTGGTTTGCTGATGCTCAGGGCAGACACACAAACACTTGCAATAGCTTTAAACTGTCTAGATGTAGCTGAAAGATGCTGTCTATATTTATGTTTGTGACCATTTCATCTGCAGGAAAAAACATATAGATTGGAGGGTGTTATTAAGAGGTGAGGTGAGGACACAGGAAAGGAATTCAGTTCCTAAATGCTCTTATCAATAGTTCACACATTACAATGACAAATAAGACCAAAGTAGCACTTGTTCAAAGAGGTGCTCTCCTTTCTCAGAAGAAAGTAAAAATGAGTAGTTAAAAAGTAGTCTAAACAGTGGTAGCAGGTCTAGATTGCCAGTTCAACAGAGATTTGCCAGTAAAGCCTTTTATTGAGAAAACAGAAGAGGTATGCAGTGAAATAAAGTGAAATAGATAGGTGGATAGGTTTACATGCAGCCTAGAATGCTTCTTAATTCATTTAATAAATTCAGATGTTTTAAATTACCTGCATAGCATAAGCATCTATCTCAGAATGTGCATAACTGTGTATAAGAAATGGAAATTCCCTTGCTCCAAGTGCCTTTTGGACACAAGAAGATTTGACTGCTACTCCTGAAAACCACAGAGCAATGGATGGAGGTGGCATTAATTTCCATTCCATCTCTTCTCATGATCCTTGGCTCTGAAGTCAAATTAAATTTCCACAGGCTCAAAGAAAAGAGCTGCCCGAAAGTTACTCACTGCTGCCTTCCACACATGTAAATAGTGTACAACATGTGATACCAGTTGTTTTTTGTTTGTTTGTTTTCTTGCTTGTATTAAACACTATTAATATACTACAAAGAATTCTAAAAGGCTTTTCCAAGACCATTTGGGAGGGTGGCAGGCATTAGAGAGGGCTTTCCCTCTACAAACCCTTCTGATAAGCAGCTGAATTAGAGTAAAAAGCTAAATGAAAAACAGACTCTGATTTTTTCAAACTTTTTAAAAAAACTTAAATATAAAAACCAGTAGACTTATGGATTAAGCATGTTCTTGTAAGTCTTGTACATAATAGGAAAATTAGCATTCAATCTGACGTTCTGCAAACTGCACAATTTCACCTGTGGATTCCTGCAACTTCTCCACTTACGGTGAAACTTCCACAGTTATGTGTCAGAAGTAATAGTTTGTTGTTTTGTAGGACTAGAGGTCTGATAAACCCACGGTATCCACTGAAAGATTCACACAATGTACTGTGGACTTTGATTCAGGCCCTGTATTTTGTTTAGAATACAGATAAAAAGAAAAGATAATTTCAAAAGAAGACCAAAAACCTTTTGGACTGTTTGTCTTTTAAATGTGAGTATCATTCCACAGTGTGACACTACCACAAATTACATAGCATTCACTATCAAGAATGCAGAACCACAAGGCTAGGATGAAAGAAACAAGATAGTATGCATTACTCATATTTATTCCTGTATTTCTTAATCAGGAATTTTTTATCTTGGCTCCATTGGAATTATATCACAGTGGATTTAGTTCATATTATGACTATAATTACAATAAAATACTGTATACTGTATATAAGTGTTTTTATCATATTTCTGTAAATGTGACATTTACTGACTGTAAAAAAAAAAAAAAAAAAAAAAAAAGGTAATGTAGTAACTTGCAATGAAAATTAAAAGAAAAAAAAAATAGCCTTTGGCTCAGAAGGAAAAGTGATTTACCATTTAAGACAAAAAATGGAGAATCCTCCCCCCTTTTTTTCCTGAATATAGTTGTCCCCATAGCTATATACTCTTCACTTACTTTCAGGCACCTCCTCTTCTTTGCAACAATTGGTCAGCACAGCATAACAACCACCACCTCCTGCAGAAGACCCCCATCACATGCACTATGATAAACATGCACCTCAGCAACAGCCTTGAACATCACCTCCGGCAGACCACATGCTCTAGGACTATCGTTGGGGTGTCTGGGGTGGGGACTATGGGAACAGATGAAACTATAACCCCTAGCACTGTGGAAGAACAGATCACCAGCTTGCGTAAGCTGATAAAAGAACTCAAGTCAGAGATCTCAAGCAGATGCCTCTTCAAACCGTCTATTGATTAGACTTTTAGAAAACATTCGGAAAAAGTCAATGCAAAGCATGACCATATTTTAAAAACATGCTATGGAATGCACAATGACAGAAGTGAGGACTAGGTGCAGATGCACAAATCAGTATCAGATTCATCTTTGTACGTTCACAGAACATAGCCTAGCCTCCCACATGAGATTGGTCACAGAATTTCACTAAGTAAGTCCAACCTTACACAGTGGATAAAAGATGTTTTGAAAAATTGATTCAAACAGACAAATCTATGGAACACTTCAGTGAACATGCATGTTGTGCTTGATTAAGACTCCCTAAAGAACCCAAACTCATGGCTTTAAGTGCTATCTGAAAATTCACATACATTTGTAGGACACACCTGATAGGTTAGCAAGCGTGACCTATCAACAGCAAGCACAGAGTCACCAGACATCAATTCAGACAACAAATATTTCCATTTCTTCTATAAAATGTTTAGTACTCGTCAAAGGGTCAAAATTGAATTATTTAAACTGTAAAAAATGTCAGTGAGAGCTCACATCTAGGCTTTGGAGAAGACCAAGCCTGAGGAATGATTCTAAGAGCACCAGGTGACCACTGATTCTCCAGAGCCCTTGGCTCTGCTGAGGAGCAGCTTTGAAGTAAAAGCTGTCCCCAGCAGATTGAGGACTACAGCTTTCTGAAAATCTTCCAGCGAAAGAAAGCCCAGTCAATCCCACAGCAAAGCATCAGTCTCAACGAATATTTTGATTTAAAAGCATGCTGGAGGAGTGGAGAAGCAATTTGACAAGATGGCCTTTAAACAAAAAAAAATAAAGTCTTTAAAGTTTCAAAAACTGGGTATGTAGAATGACTTCCCTTCCCCCCTGCCCCAACCCCCAGAAAAAAAGAAAAAACAGAAAAAGAAAGTTACATTTAAATTAGTATAGAATGCTTCTGTTTTACAGAAATAAACCACTCTGATAATATCTTTTAGACTCTTTTGTTTCACAGAGGGCTGTTTTTTTTTTTTAATTATTATTATTATTCTTTTAATCTTATTTCAAAAGAAACAAGATTTTGAAATACAGACATTTCCTGCTGAAGGAAAATTCCAAGTGTCAGTCTACAGTATATACAATTCCTCTAACTTGTGCCATCTTGTAATATCATTAACCTACCTAAGCACGGTCAAAGTGCAGCAGTGCTCCAGGCATACCTCATCTCCCCCACCAGAAAAAGGTGGGAATGCTGCCAAGGAGCTGGTCTGAGGTGTTAAAGAAACATGGCTACTACAATACACACCTAAGGAAAAGACAACAATGACAAGTCCAGAAATAATTGAACTTTTGATTATTTTAATCCTTTTACTCTCCATTAACATGGACAACATGTATGATGAGGTCTAGTTAAAGCCAGTTCTTGATTACTCTTCAGTCTAAACAAATAAAGGGTTCTATTTAGTTCATTTATAAGTGCTCTCCAGTTAGGTATATATTTCTGAAAGTTTTGTTAACTCTGGCTCCCTTTCGAAAATTTTAAGGATGTAATCCACATTTCCATTGGGGATTTTTGGTTGTTGTTTTTCTTCCTTTCTAAGTTTAATCAAAATTTATTTTTTGCTTTCCATCTGATAGTCAAAAGAGAAGTTACTATTCCTTAAATCTCATCAGTCATTTATAAAAAAGAAAAAAAAGAAAAGAAAAAAGTAAAAATCAGATATAAATTATATAACTTGAGCTTGAATAGAAATCTAAATCATTCAAGTAAATACCTGGAAGCAAATATTGGGAAGGAAAAGTTTGTGTACATCTGGATGGGTAGGAGTTGAAAGCAATTCGAGGTGGGTGGTCAGCTTTGTCTACTCAAATTCGCTTCACCATTCCACTTTACCTTATTTGGGTACCTCTGTTTCATGTGAGATACAGCCCTGCTGAAAGCCTCAGTATCAATTGCTGGCATGTTCTTAAGCTGCAGCCTTTTTCTGACTATGCTATTCCACATGTTCACACTTGACTGAATTGTTGGCCATGACCAGAAACACCTGTGTAAAGGGTGTCACTCATCTGGACATCTGTTTTGCACAGGGCTCTGGACTGCATCGTTTTGCTTCAGCATCCCTGCCAAATTTTGGAGTAATAGACATGATGATGCAAAAACCATGTCAGAAATAAAGGAACTGTTTTATTATAAAAGAGTATCAGGAAACCTTCTGGCAGCCTTTGGTGTTTCCTTCAGCCTCATTACTTCCTGCTTTCCCCCCCTGACACAATGGTAAGCTTGTTAAGAAAAAACAGATTGAGTAAAATGTCAAGTTGTTAAAAACGGCAGTTTTGTAGTGTCAAGTCTGAGCCCCTGCAAGTGCAGGATATACTTTCCTGGATTACGAGTGAGTATTTGCCATACAGTATCCTAAGGACAACTATTTTATTCCCATTTCCTCTCTGCTCCAATATTTCATTAACAAAACCATGTTCCAGACAGCAACGTCTCACTCCTGAGCATCCTTCCAACAATGACATTTTACTTTATGCCTATGGAGAAGACACTTCTAAAACTCTGCAGGGCTAAACAAACCCAAAACAAACAAGTACTACATCCTTTTATGCAGCTGAAATCCTAAACAAAGTAAAAAGTCAAATTGTGCAGCCTGGATCAGCCACTCTGTCTGTTATATATAAAAGTCCAACTCCAGAGACTAGCTCACCAGGCAGACAGAAGACTTGGCTGGGAAAGGAAAGCAACTGCTCACCAAAACGTTAGCTTTGATCCCATGTGTACTCTTCCACAGTAAAGAAGGAAACAGTTCTTGCCCCTTGCTAACTGTCATTTACACGAGGGCAACCCCAAAATGCTTCTGTCACTACACATTTGGAACAAGACATAATCAATTCCATCCCTACTAATGTGGGAAGTAAGTGCCCCTTCCCAGCAAAAAAAATGACCCGTAGCCACAAAAATTTGGGACAACATCAAAATGTGACAGCCACAGTGCTGAAGCAGATGTCCATGAGACATGGTTACATGAGCCCAGTAGTTAATGCTCAATAAACGTCAACAAACTTCGGCTTTAGCAAAAAACTTAGAGTCCCTACTGTGGCAGTTCCCAATAAATTTAGGTTGATTTCATATTAACGTAGGAGTAACACGGGTTTTTTATGAAGTAGGCATCTGCTCAGTTTCACTTTCTTAACCAATGTCATTTGCTTCAAAGGTGAAAGTTTATGTGGCAAAAATAAAACGAGAAAATTTCCTGAGGTTCAAGCTCTACAACAGGCCACTGTATTTATACATACGGACACACAGTTAGTTATCCCATCTGATCTAGCTCACAATGCTTTTTCTAAAAAATATTGTAGTAGTTTATACATATGTGCTGCCATTTATTGCGATGTTTCTCTGAAATTTTATCCCCTAAAATTCTCCAAACATCTCTCAAACACTCCATAAGCACACTTACAGTTTAATCTCTGCACAAGCCCACAGGTCAAGCACACAGCACTCAAAACTATGGTGAATCAGACACACTGTTTAGCTGCAGCCCCTGTTCCTTCTGGGGACAAATTTATAGCTATTACTTTTGTGACAATCCACACTCACCAATCTATTTTAAGGCTTGAATTTTATTCACTGAAATATGAGTAAAGCTTTTCTACAGTAGTCCACTGTGGGCCATATCAATCTTGGCCAAGACCTATATATGCTTGTGTTACTACACTTATCTTTATAAAACCTTAAATGCAAATGTATGTTTTCAAATACTTAGAGTGATTGTACACATAGACATTGACTTACTTGGCATGCAGATTTTTGCACATTTTATGCACTGCAAATTTACACAGAAGATACAGAATGGATTCTGTAATCACAATTTCAATGGACTGTTCAGAGTATCATCTCTTGATATGTAGGATAAACAATAAAAAAGCCTTCACACATTTGAGATTTACCTATGGGGGGGGGGGGGGGGTTAATAAGCACAGTTGCTTTGGGTATTACAAATCCAGAGCAGTTTGGGAACAAACTGGACCCTCAGTTTCACCAACATAACACTGTACAAACCCACTGTTGCTGACAGAAAATCTCAAATGTTACTCTTACTTTCAAAAATACTTTTAGGAAAAGGAGTACAGTGTCATGCAGGTCAAAGCCTTTCAAAAACTAAATACTAAGCTTGATACATAATTTCTTTCTGAATCAACTTTGGGATGTCTTTGATCCTCACACTTTTTTCCAGTCTGCAGGAACATGTGCATAGCAAATAAGACAGAAAGTATTGCCAAAAAGGAAGCCTGGTGGGGCACAAATACTCCAGAATGAGGTTATAACTACAGAGGTCTTATCTGAAAGCAACCTCCAGCATATCTGTCAATAATCATCTAATTGCCTCCTAAACTGTCAACTGGACCATACAACTTTTCCAAAGGACTTCTGAATTTTGCTTGTAATATTTAATGGTGACTCACTACAAGCCTGAACAGCAAATGCATGAACAACCCAGGAGTCATTTCAGTCATCACCTGACTGAGAAAGGAAAACAATATATATATGTAGTTTAGGTAAAATCCCACTTTATGTTCTTAAATTAAAAGAATGTCATTCTGTGTACATATAGGTATATCCCTTATATTCTGGCACAGAACTACATCAAGTATGTGGAAATTCTTCTTCAAATGCCAAAAAATTTTTGATGCTGAATTATCCTCACTGAAGCAAGCACAGTAATACAAGACTGGTCAGACAAGTCCTGATACAATTCAGCAAGCAGGTTTTTTTAATAAACGTGAATTACTCCAAAGAACAAGATGGATGACTTCAACTCCATGTTCCCAAAGGCTACAGAAAATATGTAGCAGACACTCTAAACACATCCTGACTTGTGCCAGGAAATAATTCACAAACCTCTTGAAAGAAACCAGCGGGCATTATGTATATTATTGACCAAATTTATCATGTAAACACTAACAAAAAGAAGATGATAGAAAAGGCTAGCTGGATCAGCAGGAGTGAATTCAATCATTACATTTAAAATGTGCAAAAAACAGCAGTAAAAAAAGTGCGCTGAAAACTATGCACTCAGAAGGAAAGAATATTGCTAACACTTTTCGAGTGCTATTATCAGACCTAAAATACAAAGTGACCTATCTTAAAGGAATGATTTTCTATTAAGAGCTTTATTATTTGAAGCACTTATAAAAACATCTTTCTTTATTTTTCTGGGACCATATCCTGTATTCACTCAGAGTTTCACTGTATCCCATTAACATTTCATGTAAAGCAAAACAGTATAGATAATGTTTTCTGAAAATGGCAAAAAAGTTGATAATCCGGAAGTAGTAAGATTTACTGCAAAGGGGATTAAGCTCAGAAGACTTTGGAACAGACAATCACCTTCCTTTAAAAAAAAAGAAAAAAAAGAAAAAAAGAAAAGAATCGCATTGTAGATGTAGTTTCCATGTAAATGACAGTTCATCTTTTCTGCCAAAGGATTTTTAAAGACTTTCTTCACATGTAAACAAAACTCCTAAAAGGATTCTTCTTCCTTTACAGCAGATGTATGAAAAACTACATTGTACCTATGAATAAAATTCCTTCATTTGTCTCATGAATAAACAAAGAGCTATAAGAAAGTTAGAAATGTGTAATCCCTATGTCTAGGACTGAGACGTTTCCTTGGAAACAATGCAAAAACAGCAGGGAATGTGTATGCATCCTCTGAGCAGTATTTAATGTGAGGGCAGTGTTCCTTGTATCTATGGAAGTCTATAAAGGAATGTGAAAAAAGAAATCATTGCTCTTTAATAAGACTGCAGGAAGTGCCAGAAATAGTGACTTAAAAACTTCTTATTAATTCACAGTCTTGGTTTCTTGTGAAAACTTCTGAATATCAAGTTTCAGCTCTGTTGAGTATGGAGCTGTTATTTTCAGAGTATAAAAGGCTTGGTAGTCTGGTTTTTTAACTGTTATTTATTTGTTAGCACTTTCTCTCATGCCAGGCATCTTTGCTGGTGCATTTTAACTATGATTTATATGTGATAGTGCCCAACCTAAGGGCACTTCTTAAAACATCCTTCATGGCACCAGTAAAATATGAATATTCTAATACAGAAAAATTCTTTCTGGCATAATTAAGTAACAGGTCTATCTGTTAGGATTAAATATGTTGCTTTAAGTCTCTGTGGTACAAGTGTCTTTTGAAGTAATAATTAACTAATTATAGAACAAAAGAGAAGCTGTGAATGTTATAAAGACATTCAGTTACCTACTGTCCCCTAAACAACTCTGCTCTCAGTCACCTCACTGGAATTACTGTGGTGTAATTACATGAGGGAAGATGATATCAGAATCTGGCCATGTTTCTTGGTATTTGACCTGAGTTACTCTAAAGAAAACGAAAACTTGGCTGTCTGTATGGTACATTTTACAAGATACAGAGAATTCAGTCATTCAGGCTATGAAAAGTATTTGAGTAGCTATCTAATACTGACAAACCTGTTTCATTCAGAATGTGTTTCAAAACTACTAGGTGTTTTTCTTTCCCAGCTGAACAAACAAACCCAGAACTCAAAACAAAACACTACTAGGAAAGACTAGATTAATAATTCATCAACTGAAATAAAACCATGCCCACTGACTGCTGCAAACAGCAGGGAATGCGACCAACTGCAGGGCTAGTGAAGGCCAGCAGCCACCATAGTCTTACTGTCAGCTGAAGCGTTATAGTTAGTAAGCAGATAAGTCCAGTTTCCATTAAATAAATAGGTGGCTTTGCATTTAATAAGATAGGAAGTTGGGCCAACCCAAGTGAAGTCACCTTACTATTGCTCCAACATAGCATCAGAAATGAGCTTAGCTCAGCACAGTACCAACAGAACCATGGCCATTGAATACCACATCAGAAGAGATGCTCTTAAAAATTAAATGGCATTCTGCTCACCATGATGCTCAGGCACATTTTCAGTTCTCTTTCTCCTAAATGCACAACTGATATCAGGAATCACACAGTTGCTAAGAAAGCAAAACAACCTGTGCAGGCAGGGATGTTGTATCCATACTTGTTTGAGTGTGTTAGCAGGCACTGCATAAAGCAGGAGAATGCTTTACGCAGGACAGCATTTTTTCTTTACAATAAGCCTTGATTTGAAATAGTTCCTAAGCATAAACAACATTTCAGTAGCACGTATCTATCATTTGCAGGAGGACATAAGTAATTTCAGCACATAAATGACAAAGTTTCTTCTCCCTCAGCAGAACTCTCAAACGCAACAACTACAATGTTAATAATTTCTGAAAACTACACCAAAAGTTGCACGTAGCACACGTGCACCTACTACAAAGAACAGTGTCCAGATAGGTATTTGCCAGTAGGCATAAATAAAACAACTTAAAAGAGAACAATGCGGGCACAGGTAAAGACAGCTACAAGTGCAGATGCTGCAAGCTTCTAAAATGTCTCCATCAAATGTGAGGCTCCACATGGAGAAATCTGGGAGCCATGTAGTCCTGCTTCTTCACATCATAACCCAGCACCACCCCAACAACCCTGAGCAGTAGAGCCTGCTCCTTGCAGGATCCCACAGCATTTCCACTCTCCCCTCAGTAAAGAGAAAAATGAAGGCTGAAAGGGGACATGGTTATTCTCTATGACTGAACAGAGAAATAAAAGCACCAAGGGATAACTGTCAAGAAGAAAAAAGACCTATTCAAGCTAAAGACAATGCTGGCAAGAATAAACATGGGTTTGAATTCGCCAAGAAACAATTCAGGCTAGATGTCAGAATTAGACTTAAGGGGAGTCACGATGATCTGGGACAGCCTTCCAGAGGGAGCAGGGAAGACAGAAGGATTAAATGAATTTTAAGATGGACCTGCAAAGAGCCTATTCTGCCTCCTCTGTTCGGCTTTATGACTACGACTCATTAACATCTTGCATTCTACAGTACTCCTTTTCCTTCAAATTTCACAATATTCTTACACTTCTAAGAAAGAAATATGCACGTCAGGGAATTACATGTTGAAACACAAAGGTTTGTAACTCTCTTTCCATAAAATTCCTCAACTACAAAGCACAAGTTTCTGCAATTTCATTTTGCTCAAAGCTGGAGGGGACAAGAAACCAGACGGAGTTGGTGTGAGTCCCAGGGTCCAATAAGCACTTTGAAACACATTCACTAAGCAAAGACTTTTAAATGTCTCCAAAAAATGCAGGTGTGCAAATTACTCCTGATACAGACAGGAGTTATGTTTCCAGTATCGCTGTTAAACAACACCCCCACAAGCATTTTTCAGCTCATAAAATCTTTATGAGCTGAAAAGTTCCTTCAGGTTTTTTTTCCTCTCATTCCCAGCTGCTGATACATTACCTTCCAGTAACAGCACTAGTGCTCACCACTGCAACAGGTAGCAGAGCTGTGAGGAGATACAGGACAAGATTTCCCTCTTTGCCTTGAGAGAGATGATTCCCTTGTCCTATCCTACGTAATGAAGAAGTGCTCAAGTGGTCAGACACCAGGATGAGAGCCACTTTGCTGTGTCACTGTGCAGCAGGAGCAGCCTGCTGCTTCATAAAGGAGAATGAAGTTCCAGGCTTTCTCCACCATGAAACATCTGCGTGATTCTCTTTATAAGAACAACAACAGAGGAATGTTTCCCTGAACACAAATATATTTTCCTCACTAACTGGAACACCTGATCCAGATATGGACACGTACCATGGCCCATCAGAAACACCATGCCTGATATTTCTCTTAAATGTGTGCACCTGCCTCAGACGTGCTCATGTGGAAGTGCATGTATTGCTTATACATGACATTTTCTCATTGAAAGTTGATATTCTGATACAAACAAGTTATTTAACCCATCCAGTGATGCATTCTTTCCTGTCAGCATTTGAGTGTATTTATCAGAATTTAAGCTAATGAGGATGACCTTTCAACAGGCTCCTAAATTAACTCTGCTTCCACAGTTAAATTTAATTATCCAAAAGGAACTGAAACTTCCTTTATGAAATTTTTAATGGATTGCAAACACACATTTTAAAAGCTAGGAGAAGAACTGTTCAGCTCTTGGATGGCATGAGAAAAGAAGCCCTCTAGAAGAAACTGTTCCTGGATGGCTGGTTCAATAAACTCAAAGGCTTATTTTATTTAAAATCAGAAATATCTGACTTAGATATGGTACCACTACAAATTATTCTGGGACGGACTAAAAGAGCCCGAAATCCCTGTCAATAGATTCCATTGACTTTAACACCACGAGCACTCAAAGTCTTTTAAGTGCAGCTTGAGTCTACAATAATAATAAAGAACTATATCCCCCACATTCCATACATCCATAACACATTCCATGCATCTTCAGCACATTCCAGCCGAGGACTTCAAAGCACCTCAGTGAAAGTGATGCCACTTTAGCAAGGCCTTGAGATCAAGTAGAAAGGCACAAGAAATCCTCCCTCTTTCTCCTTCTCATCCCAGAGTGTGGCCATGGAAATGCTCTTCACGTCAATGGGTACAGGAGAGATGCCCATGGCCTCCTTCTAGCCCTTGGGGTGAGTCCTCCTCATGGAGTGTGAAATATTTTTCATGGCTCACAAAGCCAACAGTACCTCCAGAGAAATATTGTTATGACAATGCTACAGATAGTAAATGGAGCTCCAGAGAGTGCTATTCAGCTGTTAGTACAATAGCATGATTATACTGTAGTTATGTGATTAGGGAACCAAATGTGATTGTGTATTTCCACTGAGCACTGCTTCTGGAAAAAGCTGAATGGCAAGAAGGTGAAGAAAGATTTTTTTAAAAATTATTCCCATAAATATTTCCAACACTTGTGTACACACAAGAAGGAAAATACCACACTCATTTATACATATTAATATATGCCACTTATATAGCAAATTTCCCATTACTATTCCACAACAGATGTTGTTTGAATGGTAAATTGTCATTTCTTAATATAATACTTCTAGATACTGACTTCAAAATCATGAGGGCCTTTTCTGATAACCTCCACTGAGTATGTTATTTAAGAATGCTAAACTATATTGCCTTGTAATGAATCTCAAAGCGAAGGAAAAACTCTTGTTTTATGAGCAAGAGATGGTGAAAACTATGTCTCACTGTCATTTAGCTGAGAACAAATCGTCAGAGGCACAATTTACATAGCTTGAGTATGACCACAGACCAATTTTCAGGCAAACAATGAAAGAATAAGAAGTTGAACTGTGTCCAAGTGAAGGGCATATGTTAGTAATACTCGCCAAATTCATTCCTCTTTAGCACCTCCTATATACATTTTCTTCAGTACAAAGAAACGTTTATGGACTGCAGAACAATGAAGTGAAACTGGGCTTGGCAGTCTGTTTCAAACAGTCTCTCATTTCTGGAGAAAGAAAAGAAAGCCCTGAACCATGCCCTCAGACAAAACAAATCTTTTGCAGCTCTGACTTAACTTGTTGCAAGTAGGTATAGGGTGGCTTTTCTCTCTGAATATCTAAATGGAGGGATTACCACTGTCACATACAGAAAATAGAAAAATAAAGAAAGTTCCTTCTTGACCTTTCACTGGATATGTGATAAATCCTATTATGTTTAAGCAAAGTGAAGATACTGCCATACTGTATCAGGAAAATTATTTTTTTTCCTATGCTGATAGACTAAATCACTCCTAAGGGCAGAATTTTAAGGCTGTAAACTTTAATCCAGCATATAACCATCAAAAATATGCACACATATAACTAGAAAAATGTTTGTGAAGACCCAAAAGGTAAACCCTGAAAAAAGTTGGTTCTGAGGACTGCATTGCCCCAGTGAGAGAAATCATGGCTGTGCATTGATCTGCTGTTCTTTAGATAGTCCAGAAATTAGGAATTGGACTAATTCCTACACACAGCATTCCAAAGAAAGCATAGAACAAGACTCTCCAAGGGAGACAGAGAAAAATCCTGAATCATACACTGTTGGCATTATCTGAAGAGAACAAGAAGATTCCACACACTGCCAAACCATCCTACTTCTTCCCATCCACCTGGAACAAACAGCTGCCTGAAGACATCTACTCAATTGCACAACAAACTACTGTATAAATCAGCAATGGAACAGAGAAAACTATTCCACTACTACACAGTCCAACTGTTAGCTATTAAACAGAATTATCCAAACTTCCTAAGGTATAAAAATATGTAACTTAACTCTAGTCTTGAGAAATTCCGTTCTGACTTACCGGTCTTGTCTCATTCAATTGAGATTTCCAAGACACTGGCAACAACCACAGCTTCAGTTAAGATAATGATGATATATCACAGAAACAAAAGTAGTGTTTAAATTTTAAAATAATCATTATTTTCTGAAACAGGTTAAGTCGCTGCTGATATGACTTGCGTAGTTTTATGTCTAATAAATAAAAAGTACAGTAACAAGCACAAAGTAAATAAAGATACCAAGTCGACTGGGAAAGACAAATAACAATACAGCACATTTCAAGGGATCTACTTCTGCCTCTTGATTTTTAAATATAATTCTACCAAGCATAAACAAGATAAAACCAGTCTTGCAGACTTCCATAAATCATTATTTCTGTTGGACACATTGTTCAAAATGCGGACGTTATGGCAAGGAACCAATGAGAAACAGTTTCTTGTGTAATCATTCACAAGTATCACATACAGTTAAGCTATAAAAGAGATAGAATTGATTTTTGCTGTTTCTGTTGAAAAGAAAATAATAATAATTAAACAGAATGCAATACCAAATCTACTAGATATTTGAGAGCTTTCCTTTTAATCAGTAGTTCTACATTTAATTTTTAAAAATAGTTTTACCAAGGCTCCTTAAATAATGTTCATTTTACAGGCATCTTTAATGTAAAATAGCTTTCAACTTTTGAATTATGGAGACGCATTCTTAATAAAACTAAGGAGTTCATTGCTACTTCAGAAGTTTCTGTTCTGGATACCCATGGAATTGAAGCTGCATACACATGTACAATGTCATCAGCTAAAAAATAAAATGAAATTGCATAAATTACATCAATTTACATCTCAGATTCCGTAAAACTGGTAGAAAAAAATCTAAGAAAACTTCTAAAAACCCTTCTCTAAAATCACAGGAGATCCATCTTAGGACACAACAGGATGCATTAGCCTTTTTTAGCTGACTACATGTACATGGCATTGTTAATTGCTACAGACTAATGGAATGTTAAAATAATCTAGGGCTTTGTTTAGGACTAGTAATGCATGGAATGGAAGCTGTGAAATTAAAATGCTTGTTTCACAGACAGCTGAAGTTAAATCAGTGACGTGACAACATTAAATAAGAAAACTGGAATATAACCACCATTAATCTTAGTAGGAAGTATAACAGTTCGATATTAATCTTACATAGAAATCAACCTCACCTGAAAGCATATATATAACACTTTTTCAGTCATTTTGAGTTGATAGAAAAATAGACCTACCAATACTTAGCAAATTGTTGTCTAGATAACGCTTGTGCTTTGCATGCTTCAGTGATCCAAGTAGCACTTCCTGTATATTCTAAAAGTGTCACACCAGCCTGTTATGATACACTGTCCATCACGATGGATTGCAGGTCTAAAAGGCAAAATCTTACCTGTATCATTGCCTGTGATTTGAATAACATACAATCTTATGTCAGTTCCACTATCAGGGTGTGAAGTAGGAGACACCTCTTGTGGTTGTAAGGCCTCTGTGGCCTCCATCACTGTGGGTGGTGCAGTAGGCCGTGCAACTGCAGTAGCAGTTGATGATGTGAAATATTCCTTATCGATTTCTGGTTCTACCATCTTTCCTGTCAGATCATCTTCAGCAGTGGCTTTGCTTGGAGAAATAGATTCATCAATTACTATGATGTCACTGCTTGTTACCTCCTCATCTTCCTCAGGAATAATACGTGGTGACTTTGGAGAAACAGAAGGTTTGGATGCTGATGTAGGCTGAATTTTGTCTACTGCGCTAATAGATGATGTAGTTATATCACTAAGAACAGTCTTATCTGTTGCCTTAGATGAAAATGGAACTGTTTTGACTTCTTCCAGCTCTTCTGATATTCCTGAACCTTCTGGAGTTTGACTTGAAGAAGCTCCCAAAGTCAGAAGACTAATGCTTCCCACAGTAGAAGGACTACTCAGCATTGTATGGGGGGGCAACACAGAATCCGAGCTCCCTATATCTCTGTCTTCTTCCCTTGTGGTGGTTCCTTCACTTTCATGCACTTCTGCTTGTGTACCAAACATTACAGGCATCGCTTCCGTAATCTTCTCTTCTTGGTCAGTAGTAGTCCCAGCTTTGGGAGTCACTGTGAGATGCAAAAATCTGGTGCTTGTTTCAACAGGCCCTGAAACTTGTCCATATTCTGTAAGCATTAATGCAGGCACTGATAATTCTGTTGCTGGATACATCTCATCATAGGCTGAACCCATCTCATCGTGTTTTTCCTGAGTAGTTGTTTGAGATGATTCAAATCCTGCTATCGTCTTTTGTTCATGCATTTCGACAGATGACATAGGTAAGGTAGACCCTGTGGCAGTACCTAGTTCCCTATCTTGATCTTCTGTGGAGAGCTCCTTTGGAAACACTTCACTAGCTTTTGCACTTGTTACTGTTGCTTCAGTGTGAATGATTCCATCAACAGAAGTCTGATCAGTAACTCGCATCTCTCCAATGTTCTCACTAACTACAGTGACCGGAACTAGGGAAGTATCACGTTCTTGCTGTGGAACTGTAGTCTCTATCTCTGTTGTTTCTGTAAACTTAAAGGGTTCTTTTGTTTCTCCTAAGCCAACAGGTGATTCTTCTCTCTCCTGAAGTGTTGCCACTGACTCCTTCTCAGTGGATGTCACATTGCTTGTCTGGCCTTCTTCTGTCATAGCATATTTTGAGATCTCTGTCCCTGTAGAGACTTCATCTTCAGCAGAGGTTGCTGGTGATTTCTCATTAGCCTTCCTTTGTTCACCTTCCGGGGTAGAAAGGGTCACTTTCAAAACATATCCTGATGTTTCATCTGCTTCATGATCAGTCACCTCCAGGACAGTGGGCACAGCAGTTGGTAACACAGTACCACTTGAGGAGCTAAATGATTTCATTGTTGCACTACTTTCATCCACTGATATTCTGGATACAGTAAACTCCTCCAAACCTAAAGAGCTGCTTGTATGGAAGACATCTGTAGTACCTTTACTCTGATCAAAATCATATGATACAGCCTCTTCATCACTTTCTGTTTCTGCTGTCTCCATGCTTGTCTTGGTTTCATCCGTTACTGCTGAAACTGGAGCTCCCAGATGCTTTGTATATTCTATAATTTGCCCTGGAGATGATGTAGGCTCCATTCCAGAGATACCATCTTCACCATCTAACTCAATTCTCTTAGTATGAGATGTTTCTTCTGTCATATAGCCTTGATCCTTATCTGTCTGCAGCCACGTGCCAGAAACCAGAGGAGTGTGTGTGAACTTCTCACTTTCAAAACGTCCCTCAGATCCTGCCGTAACAGAAGCAGGAACAACAGTTGCGACATAAAGGACTTTATCATCTATTGTTCTCACTTCTGGCTCCTCTGTTTTTTCATGCTTTTCTAAAATAGCCGTTCCTTCTGTTTGCTGAGATGAGTGAAAAACAGATGTGATGCCTTCTTCAAACTTTTCTGGGGCAATGGTTCCTTCTGAGCGTGCAGTGACCTCAGATCCTGTCTCATTGGCAGTGAATACAGAAAAGGATACAGGTATTCCAGATGATGAGGTGTGATGCACATCTTTTAAGTCCTCTCTGCTTCCCTCAGCCGACACCTCATTATCAAACACAGTTGCAGAAGAACTAAATTTAATGAATGGAGTTGACTCATCTGCTGTAGAAGACTGTCCAGTGGTTACCACAAGCTCATCTATGAGTGTCTCTGATACAGCAGGCACATCAGATTCTGGGATGCTAACCAGAGCCACGCCAGAAACTCTATCAGGCATAACGGTGTACATGCTCTCTCTTCCCTCCCCCTCTGTAGTAAGATCATACTGATCAGTGAACAAAGCCTTAGGGATTACAACAGTTGTAAGTTTCTTGTCAGATTTTGCTTCCATTGAATTTTTTGTGGGTTCTTTTGTTGAGTGAGAACCAAGATACAGATTTTCTTTTGTTAGTGAGACTGAAGTCCCTGTCCTGGGTAACTCTCTCTGAGAAGCTGGTACCAAGCTATCTGTAGCTGTCATCACAGGACCCACTTCTATTTGTTCAGTCTGATTATCAGCATCATGTTTTTGTGTATCTCCTGTTTCAATATCTTCCCACGAACCAGTGGAACTCTTAGCTATAGCTGTGCTATCCTGAAAAACTACAGAGGTCAAGAAAGCGTCCTCAGTGCTTTCAGACCTACCTTGTTCCTCGGACAATTCTGCTTCAGAGTAAGTGTGCTCCACTTCCAAAGCTGCAGATGTGCTCTCTGTTAACCTAGGTGAAACATCATATTCAGTCCTTCCCAGCGTATCATAAGGGCTTATTTCACCATCTGTGACAGTCTGAGGTAAAAGGGTGGTTAACTTAATGTTCTCCATAAGCACCTCCATTTCCCTTTTCTCCTCAGGCACTTCAGTAGTCATTTTTGTATCTTCAGTCTCTAGGGTTGCTTCCTCCCATGCAGGGACCTTTGTTTTGGTGACAGGCACTTCAGTAACTGAACTCTCAAAAACAGAAGGTTTAAGAGTAACTTTAGTAGACGATAGTTTCACACTGTCAGTTTTCAGGGTTGTAACCAGCTTAACAGTTGTAGGCTCTGACACAATTTTTTTACCTTAAAAAAAAAAAAAAAAAAAAAAAAGAATAAAGAAAAGTTAAGAAAAGTTAAGGAATCATTCAGTAAGCATTCAGTATGATTACAAACATTTTCAATTAGTTCACATGTTCCTAGAAGAAATCACGTTACACTGAGAAATAAGTATAGAGGCAAAAAACTTTAGACAACTGTTGAGCATACAACTGAGCTTTGAGTGACATAAATATCATATTATTTAAGTTGCATGTAACAATGTCAGATAAAATGAGAACAGGAGCAGTATTCTTTGTAGCTGTTATTTATATAATTATCCCTGGATGTCCTAATACTACACGAGTATCCATCTGACAGCTAAGTACTGATCAGGAAATATAGAAGTTTATTTCATAAATACATAAATGAGTGGTACTGCAAATCTGCAGGTTTTCTTCAAAGCTTACTATAGCATACAACTCAAATGCATAAGGGGACTGAAACAGCGCTTCAGTTTATTGTCAGCACATAATTACCAATTGCAAAAAGGAATCCTCACAGGAGAGCATGCTTGAGCAACAGGAACAAACATGCCATCAGAAAATATTGTATTAAAACGCTGAAAGAACTGCTGCACTGCTTTAAATTACACTGAGAGAATTCTGATTATGGGGAAAGGTGAGAACAGTAAACCATAAGACCACAAACTTACTACTGTGATGATGTTGATCTCTGGAAAACACTTGAAAGATATAACTTTGAACCTCCTTCACAGACAAAAGTGCTTCTATGAGAGTGCTGAACATGAAAAAGCAGAGGGCTGAACCTCCCAAATGATGTGAACAGTAATGCGCAGCTATGCTGGAGAGCTAGCTAGGCACAAATAACTTTGTGTCTTTCCAATGAACCAAGCCGTGATTATTTAAAGGATCGTGGTGCCATTTTTCTATCCAATCCTGCCACAGACTGCTACCCCAGCAGAGCAGGAAATGCACCATGCCACTGCAAAGTTTGGTACTGGAATTTAAACTCTTGAAAAAGGTGAATTTGTGCTCAGAAAGCAAGATTTACTCAGGAAAACTCCTAGGTAGATATGTCTCCCCTTCTGTCAGTTCTTCTAGGCCAACAATCTTCAGAAGAGCAACAGAAACAGAGAGGTGGAAGATGTGAAAGTCATAAATCAGTGCTGTTCATTCCCAAGTGACAAAGAGAAACCTTGGAGGGATGCTAGCTAAGAGGTAAAATATGGCCTTTTGCATCACACCAAGCATAAGGAGAATGCATTAAATAGATTGCATACTGAGAACTAGCAACTTACCACAGACAGACATTACAAGGCGTCTTTCATTACTAGGCGTCAGACATTACTACTTGGCGTCTTTCAAAAGAAAATACTGCTAAACATCTATTTGAGCAAAGAAATCTATTCCTCCAACACGCAAATATCAAATCAGATGCAGTATTTTGTGACTCAATCCTGAAACCAGAGGGTTCTTATTACTGCTGTGAGATAGCAAAAGAGACCAGGAATTTCTACCCAATGTAAGGAAAGAATACCAGTTACTTATTGGGGGAAAAGTGCATTATGAAACTGGATTTTTACTGCCTGGCACAGAGATGAAGATGTTCCGCATAATGACCTGGGACTTCAGTAAAACTGGAAAAATTAAAGGAGTTAAGAGTATGCAGAAGTAACAGCATGTAAACAATAGAAAAATATTTAGGAAGGCTCAACTGTAGCCATATATATTTGTATAGCGACAGTTTATACTCAAGCAAACCCAGTATGTATGCACAGATCAGTTACTTTCACACAACCATGCCTAGGGTGAGCCTTTGATACTGAATATGTGGATTCTGCCTGTGCAAGTGAAGGTCATGCAAATATTTGTTTAGTTTCACACACCAAACTTTGAAAACGTCACCTTTGCAAAAGAGCTATTTGATCTACCTTGAAGGAGATAGAAGCTGCTTGCCAGATGCTGGCTCTTTAGAATATCTAGGTGGATTTACAGAGCAGTGGAATGAGGAAAAAGAACTGATATTTCAGCTTTCTTGAAGAAGTGAAAGTGAAAAAGAAACTGTGAGGGTAGAAATACAGGATGTTGCTATGTTTAAAATGATGTTCTCTGCCAGCAGAAAAAGGAATAGATTCAGTCTTTACCATATAGCTGATCTTTTGTGTGTGTGTGTGTGTGTGTGTGGCTTTATAAAGAAGATTTAGCCCCTTACATACATTTTTGTAGGCCAAAGTTAAGCAGTTCTACAAGTAGGAGCAAAATTCTTGAAAGCTCACCAAGTGTCAGTGACTTTTGAATTCCAGGGTCCTATGACCCGAAGAGGATACTTACTATTTGTTTCAGTAGCTATGACTTTTTAATGTGAGATGTTGCTCCCAAAATCAACAACTTAAAAAGAACTATGTCTTACAGTGTTTTTCATCACTGACTGTACAGGCTGGTCTAAAGCACGGAGTTTCTCTTCATAAGCAGGGAGTGAAAAGTAAATTAGAACAGCTCCACTGAGTGGCAGCAGCTAATTGCTACGCTGACACCAAAGAACCCACAGATCTGTCACACAGCTCTTCTGTACCGCAAAGTGGGAAACGCAGCATAGTCCCACATTATCCTTTTCAACCACAGAATGCATTTCCTTGATGAAGACTGAACATGTTTTGCAGCAAATATCATCAATTCAGTGCCCAATTACTTTCCTTTAAGAGACAATTAAGAGCACTCTTTGAAAGAATATTGGTATCTAACACTCCCCTATAAAGCTAGATAAAAATGAGGGTATAAAGGTTGGTTTTATAGACAGTGAAGTGAAAGGTAACTTCCTTTCCCTAGCAACTGGGAAATTTAAGTAATTTTCTGATCTCCTGGAAGTGCCAAAAGATCATAGATTTGTGCCCAAAATGCAGTTACTTTTTGTTCCCTATAATTATCTGCTTATCACTGATAAAATCAGTAAACAGGCAGTAAATTTGACCAAATACTAGGTGCATTTGCTTCAGCAAATGTGAATTCATATACTGCTATAAGAAAACTATGTATTTGTTGATAATTAATCAATGAACAGCCAAAAACTTTCTCTTTTCCAAGACATGCAATTGCCAACATAAAAAGAGCAGTTCTGGTTCAAATAAACTTCAGGGCCTCTAAAACTGTCTCATCATAAACGTGATATATAAGGCTTTCCATGCACATTATTCAGGTTCACAGACTTTTTTGAGTTTGTGTTTTGAGTTTCTTCATGGAGAAATCTATTAGGGTTCTTTTTCATTTCTTTCTTTTTTTTTTTTTTTTCTTTCTGTGGGAAAAGAGAAAACCAAAGAGAAGGTTGCCTTTTTAGTAGACTGAACATCAGTTTGAACTGCTGTCCTCTCCACCCAGATGTTTTGTATTACTGTACTCCTTGCGTCATGCATGCAATATGCTATCTCCTCTGTCCTTCTTCTTATGCAAGACATGAGGCAGATTTTCCTAATAAAATTCATGAACATATTAGCAGCAAGAAAGCAAATTATCTCAGCAACAGCTGTTCATATCAAAGACTATCTTTCAGGTTTTTAATCAATTCATTTTATATTGAACAGCCTAGATTAAGTTGATTTTGGATGGAGTATATGGTTTTATAGAGATACTGCACATTTTCATTCTCTGTTTACTTATTTTATGCTTTCACTATACAGCATTTTCTTCCTCTTCTTTCCCACCATTGTTTAAAGAAGGATTTAAAATAACGGAGTAATATTAAAACTTAATATTTTTTCAAGGAAATCACACTGCACTACCTTATACATGGTTTAACTTCACAATTACCAAAAAAGGATTTTAATATGTTCTGCTCTATTTAATAATACTTTCAGGATATCTAGGAGTACCTCTTGGAGGAGAAAATGCTTTTTTAAAAGATTATATACATTACCTACGTTATGGCTTTTATATACACATTTTCAGCATAATCAGTTCCACAAAACTTTAACCATGTGTCTAAAATGAGCCACTGGAGCAGTTCCTTTGCACTTGGAAATATTGCTTTTGTATTAACATTTAGGTATGTATGTAAGAACCTGGACAAACATAGACCCTACAGGTAGAAAAAGATATTCCTTCAAGTCATTGCCAGCACCTAGGACAACTAAAAAATAGATAAATACATTAAAAGTTTTAAGTCACAATAAAACCTGGAAATGCTGAATTCTTTCTATGAATCACGGAAGCCTAAAGAAATTTTTTCAGACTAACACTGATCTTAAAAAGATCCAAATTAATGGTTTGACATCTTCCACCCATTCTGAGTACGACGCCCACACCAGCAGTTTGCTGTTTTTCATTTCTACATGTTGTGAGACATCTGTTTCTACCTGATGCTTCACTAAGTTTGCTCTGACTGTCTGCTCCTTCCCTGCCACCTGCCCCAGCACACAGCACAGTCCTGAATGCTCCCCTGCAAGGTGTCCCAGATGGAGTTTAAACTACAGGCAGAACCTCACAGCCTGGACAAGTCTAAGAATAAGCCCAGAACCATAAAAAATAAAAGCTGGTATGCTGGGTTACAGACAGAGCCAAAAATTTGTCAGTAGTACACTGACTAGGTACTCACACTCAATCAGTACCCGTGGGATGTGTGATATCATATGGAGGTCTCAACATCTGATGTTACAGCTATACAGTTTCCCTATAACTCCAGGAATATACTCCCACTTACCTACACTGTGTTTTGACTTAAGAACATTAGCTGAACGTAATGAGAAAAATAATGAAAAATCTGAGTGAAAAGTGTCATTTCTCACTTAAAAAATACATGCAAAATCAGAGAAACTAAGTGGGATTCTTAAAGGTAATAATTCTAATCAATAACTAGTTGGCAGTTTTATTTGAAAGGAAAAACTGAAGAAAGAGAGGTTATGCATCCTCCTGACATCAGCAGCTAAGGCTGCTTGCTTCCAGCTAACAATGCAGTATGAGCACTATGAACACAAATACTGTTAAGTGAAACCATTTGCTGTTCTGTAATATCTGAAGTCAGGCAGCGAAGGGGGAAAGGATGTTATCTCCAGTTTCCCCAGATGTAAATGTGATTCTGTAAACAAATTATAACGTGCCTACCCACAAAAAGAACAATAGCAAAAAGTAATTCTCTTTCCCTGTTATTTATAATTAAACTGCCAAAGGAAGCAAAATTTAGGTGAGCCTCTTTACTAAGCTCTTCCAAACAGAGTCCACATGCCAGCACTAAATAGAAGAAACAACCTTTGTTTTCTGGCTGCAAAAATAAATGATGGAAGAATAAAGAAAGCCAAGATTGTCACTTCAGTCAGGAACTGGTACAAAAAATCTCACTGCTTTGCTCTCACCACCCACTGTGAAAGGAGACAAATTACCTGTATGTCCTGTGGGTGGTATGCAGCTCCAAAAGCAATGAACACAGGCAATAAAGAGCAAAAAGGATTTATCCTCCCTGTACTTAAAACACCAAAAGGGATGGACTTTCTACTTTTTTCATCTGAGAGGATGAAAGGAAAATGCCTCCTATTGCGTCCCCTTTCCTTCCCTGCTCAGTGTTTGTGCTCAGGGGTACGCTTCAGCAACCCACCTGTGGACCTCTCAGAGAAATGCATATTTGCATTCTCTGGCAAAAGAAGTGCACGCACCTGAAGCTGTACCTCCAGAGGCACCGAACGGCTGCAGCTGGATTACAGGGCTTGGTCCAGGATAAATCAAATCCTGTCTTTATACTTCACACGATATTTAAAAGGTTAAATCACACCCAGCCACCACTTCCTCCTTCTACAGGTATTAGGGAGGTGTGTAGCATAGAGAATTCCTTTCCTGTTTTTGGTGTGCTCTGAATGCTTTTGCAAAATCCCTTCTCTCTGTAAGCGTTGCAGGCTGAGATAAGAACCACTGGAAGTTGTCCTTGTACACAGCCTTTCTGCACAGCCTCCATGACGTTCACACATAGACCCTGCAGGGAGCTTGGGGACTTAGTCCTCCTGCACCTAGCCCAGGTTATTTCTGGACAGCTCTGCTGCTTTGTAGGCCTGGCTAAACAGTGTACCTGGGAGAGGCACAGAAATGAAATCCACCATCTGAGCAAAATAATGAAAGCCAGAGAACTGCTGTGTTGCAGTAAGGCCTCAACTCCACAAAGGAAAAGGGAGCATGAGCATGAGCACATAGTGTTATACACACTGGCCAGCACCATCACCTACAAACACTTGCCTGCTCAAAGTTATTTTGCCCATGCTGACACTTAAACTGAGCTTTGAAGAGGTGGAGGATGCTGGCTCTGACAAAATCTGTATTCCACTGTGTTTCTCTAAAGATAAACTATATAAAAAGTAAAAAAAAAATGATTTTTATTAAAAAAAATCATCCATGTAAACATTGTTGTGTGCTGAGTATCACTATGGCTGATGTTTGCATTCTCAAGCTGACCAAAAACCCACAGATCTCCCTTAGTGCTTAGTGAATGCTCCTGACATGAAGCTAGAAATAATCCTCTCATCCAGAAAATAGGTCGGACATGCAGCCATCAGTGGCTGCTGTGGAGTAGGACAGGACTGCTCAGTTATTAGAAGGCACACACAGCAAACAGATAGATAACAATGTTCGTGCCAGCTTTTGAGTTACACTTTAAAATGTTGTCCTTTCTGCTGTCAGACAAGTTAAGCACAGCTGATGCTCCTGGGCAGCAGTTTGCTGTCATGATGGCTAATGCCAGAGGACATTTTTCTCTTTCTAACCTTTTCTTTTTCCCCACTTCCATAGAAAACATTGCTATGAAGTTACCAAAACCCACATCCTCGTGAAACACACCAAATGAAATAACAAGAAACACAGGGTTCAGGTTGGAGAGGCTTTGGGACTGCTAGGGGAGAAGTCTGCATAAAGACAAGTATTTTCCTTTGGGTCTTGCAAAACTGTGTCCTGTTGCATATCACACAGACTGTTGTTTCACGTATTTCTTTGTAAAAATGCACTGATTTTGAACTTCAGATGAAGATGCAAATGAGCAAGACCCATTCACAAGAAGTGGATAATGTGAAATCACTCCTGATTCAGCTCTACTGAAATAAAACAACACAGACCCTGTTCACGGATGATCACGTAAGGCAATGCTCCCTCTGATATGGTATTTTCCAATTCCCAGCTAAAATTAAATCATAAAGCCAAGCCAAACAGTGTAATGAAAGAGAATCAGTGAAGGTTCATGAAATAAAAAGTCAAAATGAATAAGCAAATATGAAACAAAATGGTCAACCCAGAATAGAATTATTCCAAAACGTCAAACAGGTGTTTTGAGTCAAGCAAAAAATGTTTTACTGAGAAGCTCACAAAAACCATATAGGTCTACGAAAGTATTCAGCTTTAATAAACCAGCATTTCTCAGCAAAATACATATTTATTTTTCAAAGCTTCATTAACATCTGTGTTTATCTATTTCAGTTTTGCTACAGATATCCATGTCAAAAACTGCACAGATATTGTTTAGTGCATATCTGGAGCAGAATTTATTCTACAGATAACGCACTATAAAATGCCTAATCCAAAGTCTGTTGAAGTCTATGGCAAGGTTCCCACACACTTCACTGAATTAAGCGCGAAGAGACAGACGCTGGGGTGAGAATGGGGTTAAATAAATACCCTATAGCTCTATCCAACAATTAAACAGGTATCCATTAAAAATGAAGGAATTTTTTGCTGGTGGAGGGTTTTGTTTGTTTGTTTGGGTTTTTTTTGTTTGTTTGGGGTTTTTTTTGTATTTTTTTTGTTGGTTTTTTTTTTGTTTGTTTTTTTTTGGGGGGGGGAGGGGGAGGTTTGGTGGGTTGTTTTTTTTGTTTGGTTGGTTTGGTTTGGTTTGGTTTTGAACTGTGACTAGAAGTCCCATAGTTTAACACCTGAAAAACTTTCCCTGATGATGGCCTCCAAGGAGCTTCAAGTGCTTAATCATGTGTCTAACATGAAACTTTTTCAAGCTTCATCAGATAGATGATTAGGCACCTCTTAGAGGAAAAAAAAAAACAAAAAAAAAAACAGACATCTGGCAAAAGTCAAGGGATGAGATGAAACACACAGATAGTGTTTCAGAAACTCAGAGCCTTGTGGTTTCTGTAGCATAAGAACACAAGTGATCAAAGTGAAGAGGGTTGTTATTTTTTAACAAGATTTTTAGATTTTAAATCATATATTATTAGTCTGGGCCATTCTGTTTTCCAGAAGTAAAGACACTTCGCACAATGTAATTATGTAACCAGAAAAGAGCTGAAGTTAAAAAGCTGAACTTTACCATTAAATGTTGTCCAGGTCAGTTGTTTTATTGAAATTAGTGCCTACTGGTTTTAATTTACAGCTTGAGTTATGGTTTTTTTAATGTGTATTTTGATCACTGTGAGTCTGAAAGTTAGATTTTCAAAGCATCAGCTGAGGCTTCTTCTAACTCTACTACAATCTAAAATTAATACATTTTGATTTTACATCTCAGATACCTTCAATCACAAGTTAGGAGTAAAGACTTTAAGGAGGGCTGAAGAAGGAGGTAACCCTTTTCTTAAACTCAGGACTTGTCTTCATAATGATTCAAACAGCTACCTGATTTGCCACGGACCTATTGCTTCAGAGCACATGTAAATTTGAGAGTTATACTCATTCCTTCTGGTGCTGGGTGGCATTTGCTGTAGTGGCCTTACTCAGGGAGCAAAGTGTTGCTCAGCATGAGTAGAAGTGTGAGATGCAGGTCTTCAGTCATTGCCACTGCACTTCAAACTATATCAACATGTGGGCACAGCACTCAAGGGGCTGAATCAATGTGAACTTTGCTGGCAGAGGGAACTGTATGGGGATGCTTTAAAAACCTCAGGTTACTGCATGAACACCTGTGCCACAGACCTTTGATATTGGCACTACCTGGACAGGCAACTTGTTCCTTCCCTGTTTGCAGAGGCACTCAGTGTTTTTTCTCGTAGCGGATGTGCATAGCCACGTCCCCCTTTTATTCTTTTTCAGCCACAGAAATGTTTTGTAATATCAGACACCTAATGAGCAAAGCAAGAGCTATGGGCAATCTATTAGAGTTAACTGCAAAGAATCAAGGTTTTAGGGAAGAATGTTTAGTTGTTCATCACTGCCGGAATCACTGCATTACACTTCATATGAAGCTGAAAGCACTCAGAGCAGCAGGATTGTGGACTTTATGTGGTATGTTACCATGCTGAAATAGAGACGATTGGGAAGCTTTAGATAAAATTTCCACAAAAAGAAACAAAGACTTAAATTCTTGAATTTAAACAATAAATAAAGCTTGAAACAAAGACTTAAATTCACATCTCCTGCTATGCTGCAGAGCCATTTTTAACTTTTTCCCTGTTCCTCTGTCCCAGAAAAGGGAGTGACTCCACCAGCAGAGGGTGATTCACTACAGTTGCCACTTCAGGTAGCTGCCTGGGATGTGAAAGACCAAAACACTAGATAGTCTCACTACCACATGCACAAATCTGTTATCAAAAGCAATGGAGAATTGCAGATGGTTTCTGAGAAATTCTAAGCGCCTTATGAGAGGCAGAGAGGGTTTTCAATAACTATGAATGGGGGTGTACAATTCAGCATTATATTTCTTTTTTTTTCCCTGCACAGAACAAGGCATATTTGGCAAACCCTGAGTTATCTAACTAGCAGTGTTTAATTATGTCTGATGTAATGTTGACGGCAACCAAAATTGCTAGAATGCAAGCTTGCTATCTAATAAATTATGCTGGTTTGGTATAGTCTTCTTTATTTTCTCATAAAAAGATCCATAATCATAGACTATAGGCAAACCACTCAGCCCTTACATTGGCCTTTTAGAGGGATTAATGAGTTTCACGTCCATTAGTTAATTTTACCTGCAACTTACAAACAATAAATATGAAGACGCAGAAGGAGTGATGTGACAAAATTCAGCGCTTCAGATTAAAATGCACTCCTGAACATAACTAGTCCTTATTCCTGGTATACAGTTCCTCTGAAGTCCTCCAGGACTACTTTCACATGCAAAGTTTTGCAGCATCTAACTCACAAGCAGTAAGTAACAACAATAAAAATTAAAAATGCAAGTTTGAGTGTGTGAGAACAATCAGACTGTAACATTACATTAGATCTTGGGATTTGTTCTCAAGCAGTAAGATTTGTTCATAAAGGAGCCTTTGGTGCCTCGGCTGGAGAGAGCCACATCTTCAACTAGCTCATCATTGACAAACTGGGGGACAGCACAGGTTGCAGATTTCAAGCAATGCTGACTTACAGTCATAGAAGTGAGGCCCTCCAAACTGTACTTTTTTAGTTAAAGACCAACACAACACAAGCAGTCTTTACTCCTTAATGCCAATAGTGAGGTCTGCAACCACAGGAACTTCACCAGAGAGGCCTGTAGGGAAATTATTGAGTGGTCTGACCTCCCTGTGCTGGTGAGGAGGCTGCAAGACTCAGGATGTTCAGCTGGGAAGACACAAACTCCAACCTCTTATACATGACCGACCTTCTAATAGTATCAGTGTCCTCTTGCACCAGGAACAGTCCTGTGATAGAAGGGATCATAAAGGACAGAAACAAGGTGATAGAATCCTCTGCTGATAGACACAGTTAGCTGTTCTGCAATATTTGAAAGGTCTATATAGCAGCTCACATGTTTACTACCATGGGATGTATGGATAAGTTATCTGGAGGTGTAAGGGAGGTGGAGGTGTAAGTAATCATCAATAAGAATGGAGAGAAAAGTCAGAGAGGTGTTCTGGAGGAGGCTGGGCAGATGAAGCCAGGTTCTCCGCAGTGGTATATGAAGCACTGTCAGTTCCAGGAAGGCCAGAGAGACAGGCAGGGATCTAGAACTGCAGTGCACAGGTGAGATGATGCTACAAGGAAGAGAAGGTTATAGTAGAAGCTGGGGAACCTTTGAGACAAATGGAATCTGTGCAGGGATATACTGCACCATAATAACAGCAGAGCCAGGCTGCTTGACCAGAAGATGGAAGAGGTTACAGAGAAACATTTAATCCCAAAGACCAAGGAAAGTTGACAGGCATGGAGAAGATCTGATTTAGATTGATGCAGTCTAAAGATGGATGTGGCAAATACTTGATGTGCTTCAGAAAATATCAGATTAAATAAAAGCAGCAGTAAGAAAAGCAATTTAGACCATCTACAGTGCCAGTTGAAAATTACATGAAAGATTAGGTGGGTGAGAGCAGAACTTAAAACTGCTTTAGAAGCATATAAAATATGATGGGAGGAAATTACAGCTAGTGACAGCCCCCGGATTACTGGCATTTCCATGGGTAGGGCTGTATGCAATCTGTATACAGCCTCTCTTATTGCCATCATTCAGAATAGAGTGTCAGGTTAGATGATAGTCATTCCCTTGGTCAAGGAAGACATCTTTTTCTGTTCTCATGTTCATTGACATGACATAAAAGATATCTGGGTGCAATCAGGCACTGAACTACACAGTATTCCAGAGTTACAGGTCCCAGGGTGATTGTGGATACTGTGTATCACTGCATAACTGCAACAGTACTCAGCAGGCTGAGATCTTACCTTAACATTTTGCATCAATGTGCCAAGATGTTACTTTAAGACATTTGTCTTAGTTTGGCTTTTCTCTTATTGTTTTTTTTTTTTTTTAAAGCCATAATAATAAAATATTTTTTAAGGACTCGTGCACTTCAAGAACTGAAAGAAAACATATTATAGTGAACAATTTTCACACTTAGAACAGTGAGTGTACCGAAAATTATAACTTAAAAAAGCTTACGTTCATAGCAGTAGGCATCAAACTTGCTATCTGGGTAAGGAAAGCCTGTTTGGTTCTCATAGCGATACAGGGTTCTCACCCCAAGCAAACCTCCACCACACTGAGGCCTAGCCACAGAGGCAGGGTAACGAACACTTCCATCCGCCAGCCAGCCGTAGTCACATTGGTCAAAGCCATTCCTCCAGGCAACATACATGTTTCCAACAGAAGCAAGAACACCATCTCTTTTCCGACATAGCTCTTTTGCTTCCTCAAAGGTGAGCTTCTCAGGAACAGAAACATGAACAACTTCATCTACAGGGAGAAAACAAAGACAATAAAGACTGAGTATTGAATTCCATGATCTAGTCAACTTAGCTTCTCTCATCCTGTCCGTATCCTGTGAGTTTACTTTCAAAGCTTGCTTAGATAGCTTTTGCTTACCATTATGCTCAAAGCAAACAAATGAACAACAACAACAGCAACAAAAAAGACAGAAAACCAGAATTTCACATTTTTATATGAAAAAGTGCCTACCAGAAAGCCCATGCATTTGTACTCAAACAAGACACAATGACCTACATCATGGTTGGAAACTGAGTCTCTAGGCAGTAGTAACAAGAGCCCTGAAGCTCCTCTGTGACCTCTGCGGGAGCAGACTTTCCAACTCAACTTCGCTAATTAAATCCAGCCCAACAGAATTTACTTTCTCAGTATAACAAATCCTTTACATCTGCAAGCCTTTTACCTGACCTTTTTAGTCATCACTAAAATCTCATTTGGGACACAGACAAAGAGCAAATGCTCCTCTTTGCCTGCTTCACAGCAGCTTCAAATGTCAGATTTATATCAATCTTGCTCTTGCCTTGTGGGGAAACACAGATGAGGGAATGCACTAGACATGTTATGTGCACAAAGCCCTTTTTGTGAAAAAGTTGAACTAATCTACACTACCCCTACTATAGTTTTGTTTCCATTAAATAGTAATTTGCACTTAATAACCTCTCAGTTTGAGACTGAAAACAAACAGTATGTCTAATATTTTGCTTCGAAGTTAAACAGTCATTATGTAGTTGATTTGTTACCTTGTTCACCCAAACACTATAAACAAAATCAAGGCTCTAATCTTTCTGTCCTGGGAATGAAGAAGTAAACTGGCTTCTTTCCAGTTTTTGTCAGGCTTCAGAAAGTATTGATCAAACTTAAAATCAACACATTCACCTGCAGAAAACAGTGCAAACTCAAAATATTTGTTACAAGATAGCAATTCTCTCCCACTCCCCTTCTACACAGACCAGAACACAGCAACCACTTCTGCAGGACAGCACTACTTATTCACACTGGACATGCAATCCATCCCACCTCAGCTGCTGTCTCAAGACAACCTAGCAAAAGGCAGACAGACTACATCACCCCAAGCAATTTCATTCACATATTACACTTGCCTCAGGCTTGAAAGGAATGCAAGTGTGAAAGAAGGCAAAACGCCAATATTCTTTTTCCTCCTAGGTAGAAACTCTGGTTTGTTATTACAGCTGTAATATCAATTCCACAGCGTAAGTTTCTTTGTACGTGTTGTAGGGAGTTTCTTAATTAGAAGTAAAGTACCAATTGAAGGACAGAACATGTCTACCAGGAAGATCTCATGATAAAGACAGTGAATAATCATTCACCCTCAGAAGTACCAGAATGCTTCATCCAGCTCTCCAGACCACATAGATAACACACCTTTTTATTAAACAGATCTGCAGAAGACAGCTTTTTCTGTATTGTGGGGCAGATCTCATACCAGGACCAACACAGAACAATGGGTGCAGTTATCCCATAATGCCATCCAGATGGCAATGTCATTAAATACTTCCCCTTCTCTGAGGACTATACGCTCACATAGAGGCCATTATACATACAGAAATGACATACGTTGCTCTGTAGGTTGCAAAGAACTTACCCAAAAGGCTCAGGAAGATTTTTACGTAGACATTTGCCTGGATTTGTCTGTATATGCAATATTGATAATACTGCAATTTTAATAGGAGAGCGGCATGTCTGCACTGAATCAATTCTACTGACTGAACACCAATTCATCTGGTTCATCTCCTGAAGCTGGCTGCTCTGATACAGACACAATCCTTGTCATGGGGTGTCTTACAAGAAAAAAATTCAATGATTAAAAAAACCCACATATTTAAGAAAAAATGCAGCCTAACTAGAACAGTTCAGCAAGCAAAAGTCAAGCTTCCTCTTTCCCACCTCTTTGGCATATTAAAAACAAAATTTGAAGAAAAATTCACGAAGAATGTAAAAAGGTGTGAGAACAAACAATTAAATGCTTTTATTTTCCCTTTAATCACGTGCCATTCATGTATTTCAAGAACACTGATTCAAAAAAAAAAAAAAAAAAAAAAAAAGTAAATACATGCTAAAACTCAGCAGCTTGCAACTGCTCTAAAGAGTGATTTGTTATGATTCCAGAATTCTTGTTTAAAAACAATCCACTGAAGTGCAGAAGTCAGATTCCAAACAGCAGTCATTCATGCTAGAAACTACGACTCCACAATCTGGCTGTCCAGTTTGAAAATTAATGTAAGTTCTATATGTTTGTTTGAGTGTGCGCTTGATGTGTGTAATAATAGCTGGGACAAAATGTTGTTTGTTTGTTTGTTTGTTTTTAAAAAAGCAAAGGTTTAATAAAGGCCTTGCTACAGAAGTTCAAAAATTCTTAAAACCTGTCTTACAGTCTTATTCCAAAACCACACTGGGGAAAAAAAAAAAGAAAAAAAAGAAAAAAAAAAAAAGAAAAAAAAAAAAGGAAAGGATTGTCTTCTATCAAATACTTGAAAAGAAAGCAGTGTTCAGTATATTTACAGTTCCATTTACAGCAGCCCAAAAACACATGATGCAAATGAGTCTGCACAATCCTTCCTGCACATCCCACCCACAGCACAGTGTGTATGTATCTTGCACATGCATGATGCATGTACAGAATTCTCTGCACTTCAGGGATCTGCTGATCCATAGAGACAGAAACAATTCATCAGGACCCTCTGTTTGTGTACACTGAGTGCAATCACTTGGAATGTGCAGGGATGTAAAATGTCCTGTATTTCCTAAAACCAGCCTTGCACTACTGCAGATCATGCAGAAGTCTCCCATCTTTACATTTAGATGAGATACTTTGCTATCTGTGTCACCTCTTTAACATTATTAGTACTTGGTCAGGAAGTGATGGTTACCAAATTACCAAAATTTTTCATGCATGTGCTGCAATGACTATTTAATAACCCCCACTTCTTTTCCCTGCACTTCTATCCCCACAGCAGTGTGGAAATTCAGTTCACAGTACGTGAAAAGAGTGTTGGTCCTACTTCAATGTAAACCTGTGCTTTCCATCAGAAAGAGAACTTGGTTTGCAGTCATGCTGTTCTCCATATCAGCTGTCTTTTTTCCTCTTTATTGGTTCTTCCCCCTTTCAAACAGATCAAACACATTGAGGAAACCAGCTTTTTCTCTTAAAGACAATCTGATTCACTGCAACCCCCAAGGAAAAAGCTTAAAATCCACAAACTTATCAGCTAGTTTTATAGCAATCTTCATTCTTTTGAAGGTTAGTTCACTTATCCTCTCTCATCAGAGACATCTCACTGAGCCAGGCATGTTTGTAGGCGTGAATTTCATGAATCACACGCCTTAAAAGCAAGCCCAGAAATAAGGGCAGGCGTAGCCAGAGGTCAAAATGCAACATGTATTGACTAGGGCAAAAGAAATAAAGCTGGAATTAGTCCTCCAGCACAGACCTCACCAGTACTTTATCTTCCAATACATGAAACCACAACTAAGGGATTGGTATACTGCTGTTTCCTAGAGTAACTCTTTGAGCCTGGCTATGTGGCACTCTTCACCCAGAGTATAGCATCAACTGCCCCCCAGGGTCACCCAGTGTGACAGGCCACTTACACTAGCAGAGGAAGGCATCATGTGCAAGTCATGACAACAGTTTTACAGGATTCCCCCAAACTGCAGAGAAGCTTACCAGAGAACCTGTGTGTCTCTTACTGAATATGCTGTAGACAAATGTGGTAGTACACCAGCTGGTATTGATAGTGGCTGGCAAATACTTATTGAGTGTCCTACTACTTATCCAACCCATTTCTGGGGAATGACCAAAATACACTCACATTTACCAGTCTTTAATATCTTTAGCCTTTTTGCCCATTTTACTCTCCCAGAGCAACAAGACTCTTTGTTAACAATATCCCATCTCAGATTCAGCAACACCGACTAGGAAGAAGAATTCACAAGCATGCGCCAATCTTGTGGCTGGCTGCTCAGATTCTACAACTTCCACTATCAGCAGTGTCATTTAAAGAAAGACAAAGAGAACAATCAAGGCAACACAGGGGAACATTAAATACACAAGAAACTAATAGTTCCCAAGAAATTTCATTTTTGCCTCCTCTCTTTCTTTGGCCAAAAGATCCTTGCAAAATGCAGACACTGACAGGGCTATCAGACTGCTTGCACACCATGAATGGAGAGTTATTGCCCACATTTACCCTACCTATACACACATGCATGAGGACAACAGAGACCACTACCCCTGTTTTGCTTACTCTGGAAAAAAAGCACATACACATCTGGGCCAAGACAGACCTGAGAAGTTCACCACTATGCACAGTTAGTTTGTTTATTAGTCCAGCTCTTGAGTCAGCCTTCATTTCCCAAGCTGCACAGACAAGATTCATTGTCTCAGCTGCTATTCTTTTCCTCCCTCCTGCCTCCGCTAAGGGCTTCTTCTCATACACCAGACTAGTAAAGAGGTTTCCTCAACAGCAGCCCAAACAATGGTGAAAATCTTTCTAGGAAAGGAAAACCTGGAAAACCAGCCTGGATGTACAGCTTCGCTCAAGTTTATTTAGAGAAAACAGACAGACTTATGCTGCCTTGAACATTTTATCACAAAGACATAAGCAGCTACGTTGAACTTTAAAGCAGAACGTTAGACAAGCTGAAGTCTTCTTCTTTTACACGTTAGAACAAGTTAGTTGATTCCTTTTGATACACATCAGTAACAATTTAATTAAATTCTCCTGATTGTCTTAGATCTGCTCTATGCAAAATCACAGTCTGAACAGGAATCTATTGCACTTGATAGGACTGGAAGGGTATACTTTTCCCAGCGGCTTGCCCTCAAGCATGCAGAGTACCTTGGCAACTGCTATATCCTTACAGAGCTTTGTCACTGCCTCATACAAAGGCAAAAAAATGAAACTTGAACTGCATATGATTTTTTTTTTCCTTTTTGTGCTTTACTTTCATAGAAAGTATCCAGAAATCAGGATTTTTTGGACCTAAAGACAAGATTTCTCATGTTCCAGCTCAAATATCACATCATTCATAAAAAGCAGCATGGAATTACTTTCTACCTAATTTCTACTACTTGAGTTCTTGAGAACTCTTGTATCCTTAAATCTACATCAAATTACGTGGTTCAAGGCTGGAGATACATCCAGTGAATACCAACACAAAAACTGTGTCTGTATCACAGGCCTTGAACTGAGAAGAAAAAAATAATTGTCTTTGCTTCCTTTTTAAAATCCAGTTGTCACTCCAGTGTCAGAATGGAGTCTAGAGAAGATTTTCTGCTGCTCCAAACACACTAGGCTTCATACCTGAAGCTGTATTTTACACCACGACCTTTTAAATCATTATTGTTCTCACACAAATTTCCATGACAATAGCAAAAATGCATGAGATTAATTTGAAAATATTTAAAGGCCATCTGGTTTTGTTTCCTTTTTCTTCCCCACACTCTCTGGGGGGCTGAAAATGGTGCATGAAAAGGAGACTTTTTAATCTTCCCCATAGCCACCCAAAAATAACTCTCTTAGCATGACTTCCCATCTGCATATTATATATGCTCATTAGACATACATGGATTCTAACTGGCTTCACCCAGAAGATGATGCTGCATGGAGTAGTTTGTGCTTTGGCTCTGCAGCACACTTTCACAGCCCCTCACTTCATCATTAGGCTTTGGCAACCAGATTTCATTTTGTCTCCATTTCTGACAGCACATCAGTGTCGAATCAATCAACCTTATCTGAAGACAGAATGGAAATCCTCATTCCTCATCAACCATCTCCTTACAAGGGAGTTTCCTACATCAGACATTGGTCTGGACACTTCTCAGTTGGAGGTGTTCGGAGAACCTTAGTAATGTCCAGATCTTTGGCACCGAATCTCCTTAGATTAAACCTTCATTTAGGAATCCTCCCTAATATTTAAAGGTAGATATTCTAAATGTTTTAAACACTTAGCATATTGGAATATGCAATGAAATATGAAGAAGTATATGTGTGCACAGTAAGACCCTCCAGCCCAGTACATATTTAACAAGATTTTAACTCCAGTTTTTATGTCCACATTCTTATTTTTATCATAGGTAGCTCAGAAATTGAAAATCCTTCCCAGAAGTATTATCCTATGTTGTTGTTTGTTTTTAGCAAAACTCAAAATATTTTATGCATAATTGCGCAGTCTTTAATTTCTATGGGTTTCCTCAGAGCAAGGAAACGGCAAGATTTAGTTCAGACAACTGGTTATAATTTAAGCTATTTTTTTTTGTGTGTGTGTGTTTCAAGGAGAAATCCAAGTATTTGGCTAACTTATATGGCCAGAAAGGAAGAAAACTGAAATGGTGTTGCTCCTACAAGTCCTTTGTGTAACAACCCAAATTAGTACTGCAAATTCAATAAAAATTTATACTACAATGTATTTTAAGAAAGTATTCCTAACACCATTTATGGCCCTCTAGGCTAACAGTATCTCTAGTATTGGCCAACAGACCATTAGCTATTCCATGACTTCCACGCTGACATCTCATTATGGTCCAGATTTTGATATCATTAATCAACCATCTTATTCCATGAATAGGCATCCGCCCAACATGAGCTCTCTGAATAAGGGCTTATTTAGCCCAAGTGTAAGAGTTGGCACTGAGACAGAACAGACTATGTAGACAAGAACTTTCCAATTTGGATGGAAATAATCATGTTTAAGCACAGTTCTACAATATGCAAAGTATCAGCTGTTTTTAATGAAGTGTTGACAGCACTCAGTACAAGGGATGGGTTGCACCTTTCAGAATCAACTTTAGGTGGGGTAAATAGGGAAATAAGAAATTTGACTGAAACTTAAATCTTGAACTGCTAAATGTTCCACCAGTGGAGGAGCATACTATAATACAGGAGACAAAATGAAGGAGCTGTTTTTCTGCAGTGTTCACTTTCCTATAACTTCTGTTGGCAGTTCATTTAAATTTAGTCTGTCTTCCGCAGATGAATGCTTGTAAAATGTAATCCCACTGATGTAACTTGAAACAAGTTCTGCATTTAAAATTATAATTTGTTCCTAAAAAAAAACCAAAACAAACAAACAAAAACAAACAAAAAAATACAAGACAAAAAGGAACTTCTTAAAAAGGAAGTCTGACCCAGAGGCACAGGTTTGCCTGAAGTCAGTGGAAAAAAGTTATCCTGCATTATACCATAACATGGTACTGCATTTGTTCCTCTTCAGCAAAGAGAATAAATTAACTCCCCAGCACGTCAGTATGACTTATCTGTATCATATAACACTCCTGACTTGCAGATACTATTTTTTGACTCAAGTTCATTGAAAACTGCAGAAATAAATAGACAAAAAAAAAATGGTTAGCTGTTGCAATCATCCAATAATCTGGCATAAAAATTGATAGACAGAAGCAACAAAATCCCTGTGCAGTAGGCTAAGACTCTACTCTTAACTGGCAATCTTCTCCACCACAGTTGCCTCTTCACATACAGGACTTTCCACCTACATAAAAAGAGAGCTTAAGGATAAGTTTTATTATGTGCTCAGTATTGATCTGACAGTACTTTCTTGAAGTCAGTGGTAAAATTGTGAATGACCTAGTAGGAATTCTCCCCTCTTCTCAGATTCAGTTTATTACCACAGTAAAGTATTTTGTGTAGCAATACCATTATATAGGAAAACAACCCACATACTCCAGCAACTGGGACCATTCTGTGACCATATGGTCTTCATGGGGGACTTCAAACACCCCAATACCTGCTGGTGGGACAAGACAGAAGGGTGTAAGCAAACCAGAAGATTTCTGAGGTGCGCTGAGGATAACTTCCTCCTCCAAGAGACATAGGAGTCAATGAGGAGAGGTGGTATGGTAGACCTACAAGGAGGGTCTAATGGAAAGTGTCAACAAGGACAGCCCTGGTTACAGTGACCCTGGAATGTGGAGTTCAAGACCCTTAGAACAATACTGAGGGCATAGAGTAAGTGTGCTGCTTTGCATTCAAGGAGAGTAGACACTGGCCTCTTGAGGGATCTGTTGGGTAGAGTACCTGGAGGGAAGAGAGGCCCAATAAAGCTGACTAGTACTCAGTAATTGTTTCTTCCAAGCTCAGAAGTGATACATTCCAAAAGAGAGGAAGTCAGACAAGAACACCAGGAGGCCTGAAATGAACAAGGAGATCCTGGACAAACTCAAACACAAAAAGGAAACCTATAAAGAGTGAAAGCAAGGACAGATATCATGGGAGGTATACAGCAACACAGTCCAAGATCAGAGATCAAGGTAGGAAAGCTAAGTCCTGACAGAATTAAATCTGAATTAAATCTGGCCAAGGAGGTCAATGGAAACAAGGAAGACTGCTACTAGTATGTCAGTGATAAAAGAAAGTACAGGGAAAATGTGAGGCCTGTCCAGAAGAAAATTAGAGACCTTGTTACCCAGGTTATAGAGAATGGTGAGACATTCAACAGCTTTTTTGCCTTAGTCTTCACTGACAAATGCTCTAGTCCTACCACCCAAGCTATAGAAAACAAAGGATAGTACTGGGACAGTGAAGGATCACCCACTGTAGGAGAAGATAAGGTTTGAAACCACCTAAGGATCTCAAAGATGCCCAGGTACACAGGATTTGATGAGACACATCCAAGGGTCCTGAGGAAATTGGCAGATGAAGTCGCTAAGCCACTATCCATCATATTTTAGATCCAGTGGTAGCCCAGTGAAGTTCTCACTGACTGGAAAAGGAGAAACATAACCCCAATCTTCAAAAAACGCAAAAAAAGGAACACCTAGCAAATCATGGACCATCAAGTCTCCTGTGTCTGGTGAGATCACAGAGCAGATCTTTCTGGTAACTATACTAAAGCACATGGAAAACAGAGGTAACTGATCACAGGCAGTACGAATTCACTAAGGGCTAACTCTGCTTGACAAATTCTGTGGCCTTCAACAGTGGGCTTACAGCACTGGTGAATAAGGGAAGAGCAAATGATGTCAACTAAATGGACTAGTAGAAAGCACGTGATACTGTCCCACATGTTATTCTTGTCTCTAAATTGGAGAGACGTGGCTTTGACAGATCAACCACTCAGTGGAACTGGCTAGATGGAAAGGACTGCAGTCAATAGCTCTATGTCCACATGGAGACCAGAGATAAGTGGTCTTCTTCAGAGATCTGCACTATTTAACATCATTTTTTTTACACAGGCAGTGGGCTCAAGTGCACCTTCGGTACGTTTGCCGATGACACCAAGCAGTACGATGTAATCTTAATGGAACACAATGATGGGATGCTACCCAAAGGGACCTGGACAGGCTTGAGAAATACCTGTGTGAACCTCATGTAGTTCTACAAGGCCGTGTGCAAGGTGCTGCACCTGAGCTGGGGCAATTCCAAACATGAACATGGGCCAGCTAATAAGAGGATCAAGAGCAGCCCTGCAGAGAACTTTGGGGTCATAGTGAAAAACTCAATATGAGCTGGCAATGCATGCTTGCAGCCCAGAAAGCCAGGCATGTCCTGGTCTGCGTTAAAAGATTCCTGACCAGCAGGCTGAGGGAACTGTTTCCCTCTAATGCACTCTCATGAGACGCCACCTATATTCAATTCTGGGGTCTCCAGCATATAAAGATGTGGATCTGATGGAGTGGCATCCAGGATGAGCTTCTCCATATTATAACACTTCTCGGTACTTAAGAGATTCGTTTTTGAGGACCATTTCAGTTCTTCATTCCAGAACAACACAGATTTGTCAAAACTGCTTCTGAAAGCTAGGAACAATCTACTTTGAATGTATAAGCCTAGATTAAAGAGCTGATTCAGAAGTGAATTTCATCACAGATTTATGAAGGAATGGAGGAATATTATGGATTCTGCATGTTCAAGCAAATTGTCCACTGACAGACACAGATGGAACATAAATAAAACTAAGACAATACTGAGCATTAATGAAATTCCATTGCTTCATTTTCAGTTCCCAAGCTTGTACGCATTATATAACTATCTGAAGGGAGGTTGTAGTGAGGCAGGGCTTGGCCTCTTCTCTCAAGTAGCAAGTGATAGGACTAGAGGGAATGGCCTCAAGTTGCACCACAGAAGATTCAGGTTGGATGTTAGAAAACACTACTTCTCCAAAAGAGTGGTCAGGGGCTGGAATGGGCTGCCCAGGGAGGTGGTAGAGTGGCCAACCCTGGAGGTATTCAAGGAACGTTTGGATGTTGTGTTGAGGGAAATGGTTTAGTAAGAAGTACTGATGACAGATGGACGGTTGGACAGGATGTTCTTGTAGGTCTTTTCTAGCCTTCGTGATTTTATGATTCTATGATTCTAGCCTTTGTAAGACCTGTATTGTTTGTATTTGATAACTCTTAAAAAGTGAACATAGACTGAGACCAGTCAGCTTCTAAATGTAAGAGAAAAATGCATGCTTGATTTCAGTGACTAAAGTCTCTAGAAGTCATTATCAAGAGAAAGTTCTGCATGTTTTAATTTATTTTTCCTCTTGAATAGAGTACAAATGAGCAGTTAGTACCTTAATTTTGCATATGTACTTATACAGAGGTAGATTTTACTCAAAACCACAGCTGACTTATTGTTCCACTAACCACAGTAAACCAAGCATATATCAATCAAGCAACAGCTCAAAATATCTATGTTTAGGAACTAGAAGTATTTTTTTTAGAAAAGAACTGTGAAACTGATATGCAATAAAAATCTGCCAATACAGAAGAAATGTCACCTACTCAAACCACTGCAGTGAATGGATCTGTGCATATGAAAATAGAACCATCACAGGAAAACTTAATATTTTTTTCTTTTCACCATCCAACCCTTTGTTGAACCAAGACTGATCACAGAGTCATACCATGGATCATGAAGTACCATGGACTTCACATCGCTATCCATGGTTTGTAATCAACATGTGGCAGGATCATAATCTCTCTGCTGCATTAGAGTCAGTTAATTAGCAGCTTTTGCAAAGACTATGGTTATATTATGAAACTGCAAATAATTTGATTAAAGATGCTAATCCCCAATGGAAAGTTTGTGCTTGTCTTTTTCTTTTTGATATTGAGATGCCTCTCTTTAAAAAAAAAAAAAAATTAAACTTGGATTTTAATTAAATATCTTTCTAACTTTATGTTCAGGACATGTAAAAACCTCAGTTACATATCTTATGAACCATAATATATTTAGCAGCATTTGTATTATATCCATCTTCATATATATATAAAACATACATACTGTTTCTCAAACTTTTAATGTATTTCTTTGAATATCCTTTTATAACATCTAAAAAATAAGACATTTTGACACCAGTTTTGTGTGATCTGCTGTCACTAACTATAGCATCTTTAAACCTGACTGCCTCTTTGTAGACTTCACATTTGCTCTTATTTAAGGTCCAGTACACCACAAACTATAGGTTCACTCCATTCAGCAATTCACTTTAGATTCGAAACAGCCAAAATGCATTGTACACAGAACTTATTTCTTTGCTTTCCCATATCGGAGTCCCAAGTTATTTTGAAATTTGTCATGCAGAATAAATATGGACCTATCTTACCTTGCATGTGTTCAACATAGCAATACACATCATAAGTTTCATTAGGAAAACGGCGTCCATACGTTCTGACTCCTTTCTTTCCCATTTTATCTCCAAAGCAACCAATTCTTGGATGTCTAATTGGATATCTGAAATGCAGCATGTCCGTATGTATTAACATGATAAGTCAGAACATTAAGTCTTTACAGGCTAAGTATACTAATTTGGAGTAACTCTGTCAAAGTGCATTTTAAATGTCTCACCTAACAGTCTGGTCAGACAACCAGCCAGCATCACATTGTTCAAATCCATCTTCATATGCTGCTTTCAGTTGCTCTGGGCTTGCTATGACAGCACCATTGTCCAAACAAGTCTGCTGAGCTTGTGTAAAATTCAAAGTGTACCTGCTGGTAGCTGCACGATAGTGAAATACTACACCTGAAAAGATAACAAACTCAGATTAATGACACATCTTGCATCATTTCTGCAATCATCATTACATCGTAACTTCACCTGGATAATGTTACAATGGTAAAAACAGATGGGTACAATTAAAACACTAGAAGGCTGAGATATTCCAGCAATTGAATTATGCCCCCCCCCTCTAGTGGCTACTAACAGTAACTAAATGACATCCTATCTTTTTAGTAGTTTGAACTATGTTCAGCATACTCTGAAAAAGTAATTAAACCATCTAAGCATTTCCACTTAGGTATAATGGAACGCTGTGATCAAAAGGAAGAATGCACACTAAAGTACATTCACGTGCTATGGGCACTACCTGCCATACTGACTTGTCAGCCCATCCAATTGCAAGTCAAATCGTGTGCCCAGGTAAGACTGAACACACCTAATCACTATAAAAAGCAAGAAAAGAACCAGCCTTTTGGAAGTAGCCAGCTGCACTAACTGCATGCAGAAGTGCCAAGAGTGAATGGGGCAACCCTTGACTGTCTGAGGTCTGCCAGCCACAGGGAAGCATGCAGCCAGTGGGCACACCAAACAGTTTGTTCTTCTGATGCAGGCTGGATCATCAGTGATGGCCCTCGTGTCTGATCCTACACATTCACAGATTATTGCAAACGCAACATTTATAAATACATGCCTGTCGGCCTATTTTTCATAACTACGCTTTCCTGCACACAGTACTAACAATACAGACAAAACAAAGCTTGCTTTTATTATGGCTTTTTCTCGTTCTGGAAAGAATCTAGACAATTTCCAAAATTACAAGACCATGTCAGATGTCTGGAGTGAGTTAAGATGGTTTTGGTTAAGATGCATTCTGTCAAGGAGCCACATTCTGTTTTCCATACACTTAGGATTCCTACTCAATTTGACAATGGTTGTGCCTGTACACCTAAAACGACCCTTAAAGGGCACCAATTCTAAGAGGGCAGACAACAGATATTCCCTGTATCACATCAACAGATCACATCCCTCCCCATTGCTTAGGTCTTTTACAGCTTAGCACCAAAAGGATGCCTCCTGATGATGGTTGAAAAATAACACCTAACCTCATTTATTTCAATCAAAATCTTCAGAAGCATTTTAGCACCATAAATAATCCACTATGCGGAATTGCTACAAAACAAGAAAAACATATCACAAAATGTTATTTTTAGCGATAATTTTATTGGGGTATTTCCTGGTGAGTTAACAGTATACTGTTATATATAATCTTGGCATTGAAGCAATAACAAATTTAATGACAAGTCTTTGTTATTAGTATATTGCTGAAAGATGGAAGTCTGATAACTTACTAGTAAGCAGAAATATGAGTAACTTACTAAACTGACCAAATTCCAGCATACTTAGAAATTGTAGTCATTAGACATCAATTTTCATTAAAGCTCGTGGCAGAGAAACAAGAAATGGAAGATGCACCAGAAATTTCAACTGTACTATGGACCCACACACCAGCTGCAGCCACCACTTGGAACCTCATAAGCCACTACTGTCCCCATAAAGTGCATTTTCAGAGTTCCTGACCGAATACATAATGCACAGTGCTTCTTTCAAGCAGCGAAGTAACTATTTCAGCTTCAAATATTGAACTGGCAAAGCCCTAAGTGAAGAGCAGGTTACAAAAAGAATTATGGCTATGTTTATATCACATAAATTAAGTATTCCAGGTGCCTGCAATTCCATCATCATGACTGCTAAACAGCTAGATTAGTTCGGTAAGTTACTTGGCTCAGGCCCCATAACATCCTTCCAAACAACTCTCTAGGCAGACTTCAGGAGTTAGCAAAGACCAGGGACAACTTCCTGTGAGTTCCTTTCTTCTCTCTTGAGAATGAGAACAGCAAGCATAAGGGTACAGACGAGAACCACAGCACTCTAATGGCCTGCACGCTATGGCACAGCCTCAAGAAAGCATATGTTCTTACTAATGTAAACTCTGTTCTGGGAGACACAGAAAGGGAATGTCAGAGAGATATACCAGCTTCTATGCCCCTACACTTCCCCTGCTGTAAGGCATCTTCCATTGCCTGCTTTGGGCAAATTTACAGATCATTTGTGTTGCTTTAAGTTGTGCAAAGCTTTATCTATACGTATGTGTTTGCATACATATAAGCATGTGTCTAGTAGTATTTTGGCTTTGTTTACTCCTTAACCATGCGGTTCCTTATCACATGTCCATCACAGAACACTGCCTTACAACACAAAAAGTTAAAGTAACAGCAACTAATTACTTTTGGAATTTAAAAATTCAAAATAACAAAAATATTAATTGGAGATTTCAGAGCTTTATTTTAATATATTGGTTATAAGTATTATAACACAGTCAATACTCTGGGCCATGTACCTGCTGGCATAAACCAGCATGACTCTATTCAGTGGTACAATAGTAAATAAAAATTCTGAGGTTCAGTTGACCTGTTTGGTCATGGTATTATTCACAAGCTGGCCAAGTTGGCCTCACTGGATGTTACTGTATCAGTAGTATGCAGTATTTGACACTGACTATTATACAGAGTCAAACCAGAAAAGCACAAGTTTGTGAAGTAAGTTGCTCATTTAGCTTGTTGTTTTAATTTTAATTAAAACGAATTTTATAGACATTTAGATTCATTGCCTCTAATACCTTTTCCCCCCTGCAAGTTCACTTAACTGATGTAACATGACTTCATCCAGGCACAAGAACACTGCTTTTCCACACAACCACAGAAAGGCTTATAAAATTAGCAGGAGAAGGCAACATACTTCTCTGAGTTGGCATTATATTAAAGCTTTAAGCTGCCTACATATAAGTGCATTCTCAAAAAGCTCCTTATTTCTAACAAACTGAAAGCAATCAATGGCCTTGCTGATGACATGTGGACCTTGCATTACCTTAGTAAGGCAGGACTAAAGAGTTAATGCTAACATCAATGTAAAGGAGCTGCCGAGCAAATGCCTTTGGTCATTTGTAAATCCTGGAAAGGAACTTGGAGAATGCTTTGTTCTCCTCACCCAGATCCAAAAGGTAAACTTCACCTATTCTCAGAGTTTTAAGGCTCCTCCACTTCCAGTGAGGAGCCAATGGACATAAAAGAGCCTCCAAGATGAATGGGAAGGAGGACGTCAGTATGTATAAGCCTGAGCAACAGCTGCAATAATTAGAAGACCCCCTGGGGCTAAGAAGATTAAAGTGCAGGACTTTCATTGTTTCAGTTAGACAGAGAGAAGGGGGCAAAATCCATTGTCCGAGTTCTTGCACTTTACAACATTTGTAAAGGGTTTTTCCCCTTTGTCCACTTGCCCTCTGAAAGAAAAGGCAAGAAAGGAGTTGTCCTAGGAACAAATAAAGCAACTGGAAAACAGACTACAACAGCGTAATGCTGTCACCGAACATCTGGCAAAGTCAGTCTAATTACAGGAAGGAGCAGCAGTGTCTGCAAAAAAGAGCACTCACAGGAAAGTAATCTGCAGCATCCAAAATTCACTGCTGCTGTCTGAGCAGCAGTCTTTTAGGTTAGCATTTAGCAGAATGTCTTTTATTCACTTATCTTTGCTTTATACCAGAAAAGGAAAGCATGAAGTGTTTCACTTAACAAACTAGGACCTTCCTGATTAAGAGACTGAAACTATGGTTTCACACCTTTGGGTTGCAGCTTTGCTTTATCACTTGCCAGAGTATCATGCTACAACACTTCCTAGAACTGGAGGAAAGGGCTCCTTCAAGACACTTCCTGCTTTATTGTGGCTAATAAGCAACAGCTTTCATTGGTGAGCTCATGCTGCTGCAACTTGCCTGCCTGGAGTCCCATAAAGACTGAACTTCAGAAGTAGTCTCATACCACAAAGAAAATGTAGAGAGAAAAGATAATTATGGTAGTGGTTGTTATTCTGTTCATTTTTATTTTCAGGTCTCAAAGTGGTGCAGACCCTTCCAACATCCCTCAATGCCAAAGCCAATAAAGTTCTAAACAAATTCAGCGATCTTCCTTTTATGCAGAAATCAACTTACATTATAAATACAATCCAAAACAGAGGCAACAGGGCAGATCACTACATCAAAGGAAGGAATAGGATGGTATGTTGAGCTTCCTGCCATAATTCATCTGTGTTCCCCACTCCAGGCTCTGCAACCATCTTGAGACTCCCATCTCTGGCTCTGGCAACCTGAGAGCAGGCTTGCATTGCATCCACAGCATCTTGGCTGCCAGATGCCTCCAGGATCCTCTCTGCATGCAAAGAGAAAGAACAAACCAACCACCCAGTTCCACTTGCCAGCTCTCTAGGGACAAGACTTCTTGCACCAACTCGCACACCGCCCCTCTGCCCAAAATCTTTGCCTCCATCTTCACAGAGTAATGCAGCAGCATGCAAGTGTACACAGGCTCCTCCAAACAAGGTGGTCCAGAGAGGGAAAGCAACTGATGCTCAGCCTGAACTGCATTCTTCTCATGGATGACTTGCCAAAGTGGAGGACTTGGTTACTATATCTGCATTACCTCAGAACAGACAGCCTAGATCACCTACCTTCTTTGTTACCTCTGCACAATGATGTACTTGGACACACATGCATTCAGTGAGGTTAAGACACTGCTATTGAAATTTATATTGTTTAAAAAATAAATTAAAAGACATACATAGCCTCTCAGAACTGCTCTCACAGTACGAGATGACTGACAGGATAAAAATCAGTGTAACCATACATATCAGCGTCTACTTTACTTTATATTCTTAAGGGAGGAGGTGTGCGGTCCTCTGCAGATCCTCAGCCTGACCCCAAATCACCTGCAGCCTGAAAATCAGCTGCCACTTCCCGAGTCCCTATGCCAGGGCTGTGGCAGACATATCACAGCATCTTCCTTCCTACTCCCTAGGCGCAGTGCACACAGAACCGGGTATTTCAACACAGAATTCAATTCCCCTCCCCTCCCTTTGACAGCCATTGTATATTCTGCTCTTTACCTTGTAGCAAAGAATCCTCTATCATCTCCCCTATCATCAATTCCCTCAGGAGAGTAAAGAATAAGCTTAAAAATGCAGCAGCCCATTTTCATTTTGTTTCCAAGGAAGTATGGAATTTCAACATCAACAGGTGATAAGGATTTAAGATAAATAAATCTAAAAGATTACAAAACTCCATCTCTTCAAACGCCATACTTAGGTGCTAATAAAGGGGAGTTCTGGCTTTAAAGAGAATAAATCAATTACATTGGCAACACACAATCTCTTAGGGCTCAGGGCACAATTGAGAGGCAGCGTTCCCACACTGGAAACAACATCCATTTATTATCATTATAATGCCTGCAAGAAAGAAGAGTTTGCATAAAAATGAAATTGTGAATTACAGTCTGCTCTGCCTCCCTAATTGCTGCTTCTTCCCATTAAAGAGGTCAGTATTTTAAGCCTAGGATTTTCCTTACTGGCTTTTTTCTACAATCCAATTTGTAAAAAGCCTCTCAAGCAGTGGACTCAAATAGAAGCTAACAAAAGAAGGACCGTGAAAGCAGTGAACTCCCAAGACAGCAGTAAGAAAAGGGTAACATTATTGCTGAAAAATACCCTCTGACAAGATTTTCAAAAAGAGCATGAAAACCGAAGGATCACATTTGCCACTTCAATTAAACGTGCAGGCATCTCCAAGGTAAATAACCAAAAACTGGCTTAAGTGAGTGGTTTGTTCAGATTCTTTCATTTTGCTTACACTTGGCCAAATATATTGCTTTTCAATATCTCACAGAACTACAAAAAACAACAGTTCAATTAAATATTCAATTATGTTTGAGAATGAAGAGTACTGTTACACCGCATGTCCAGGTCAGCTTTCTATAAGGAATCTTACATCTATTTTATACAAGCGAACTTCATTATACCTAGAGAAATGGAATAAATGTGGAGAGGTACAGTAGTACTTTTACGCTTTGCGGGATTCAAACTTACCACTGTTTGCTCCTGAAGGTTAGGAGCCTAGTTTACACTATCTGTCTAAGCCTCTCTGATCAGGGAACAGGAATGAGTACTGCTAGAGAGCTCATCTCACACACAGCTCTCATCAGAAAAGAGCTGAATGCTTAGCTTAGACTAGGCATCTGACTTTAAATCACTGAAGGTAAAGCAAATTATACCCTGAATTCAGACCCAGCACAGCTCTGAAACTTCATAAACTATTAGTGGGTGACTGAACACAAAGGGATGATGGTCAGAAGGCCTGAAGATCATTGCCTGATGGCAATCAACCTCCACATTATCTCTATCCATGTACCTATAATGGGATGTAGGTGAAACCCAATCTGTGTCAAAAAGCAGCTTGAAGTGGGAATGGAGAGACAGCTCAGTGCCAGCTAAGGAGAACAGAAAATAATTTCTCCTCAGTATCTTAAAAGCTCTTCATAATTGGCATTTTTTTTGGTAACGTCAACAAGGAAGCAACTAAGAACAATGGCAAAATAGGTTTCCAACGACAGTAATAGTAAAATAGAATAATTCAGTTGGAAAGTACCTATAACGATAAAGTCCAACAGCTATGGACTCGTAACAGGAGACAGTCCATTATGCGGGTTTAATAATATCAAGAAGAGTCCTAAAAATAAGCTCAAAACATCATTGAAAGATAAAATTACAACAGCTGAAAAGAAGGATCTGCTCATGAGAAAACGAAATTTTCAAACAGTAAAGAGGAGACATCATCTCAACTGAAAAGCAAATATGAATGAAGTGTTCTGCATATTCCACTTCTCCTAAGGGGTCCAAGTGCATAATACTGTATAGGTCTGTTATGAACAAAAAATCATCCTGTCTGAGAAGTCTATTTAATTACAGCAACAAGCAGGATGTAAGGAAAGATCTTCTTACAGTTAGTAACGGAAAAGGAGGTATCCAGCATGATGAAACTATTTAACACTGCAGAGCTGCTGATGCAGGCTCCTTCCCCAGCCTCAAGGACCACCCATAACTGCCATTAACTAAACAAGGTATCCATGTGGTAGCCCTGAAGCTTCCTGTGCAACTAAAATTATTTCACACTTCTCTCTCAAGCTTTCACCAGTGAAAATAGTAATGAGGGGCACAGTTCAGACTGGCCCTACTGATGTTCAGTGACACAGACAGTGGGACTGAGTGCACCCTCAGCATCAAGCTGACTGGTGCAGTTGATATGACAGAAGGAAGGGAAGCCATCCAAAGGGACGTGGACAGGCAGGAGAAGAGGTCCCATGAACACACAGAATCACAGAATCATAGAATCACAAGGTTGGAAAGGACCTACAAGATCATCTAGTCCAACCGTCCTCCAATTACCGTAGCTACAACAAGCCACTAATCTATATCTCATAGCTCCTCATCCAGACACCTCTTGAACCCTGCCAAGGACAGCGACTCCATCACCTCCCTGGGCAGCCATTCCAGTGCCTGACCTCTCTCTGGGAGAAAAAGCTCTTTCTTATGTCTAGTCTAATCCTCTTCTGGTACAACTTGCAGCCATTTCCTCAGGTCCTGTTTGTTGCCTGGGAGAAGAGACCAAGCCCCTCCTCATCACAACCTCCGTTCCAGAAGTTGTAGAGTGCAATGAGGTCTCCCCTGAGCCTCCTCTTCTCCAGGCTAAACAATCCCAGCTCCCTCAGCCGCTCCTCGTAAGACTTGTGCTCCAGACCCCCCACCAGTTTCAATGCCCTTCTCTGGACACGTTCCAGGGCCTCAAGGTCCTTTTTGTAGTGAGGAGCCCAAAACTGAACAAAATACTCAAGATGCAGCCTCACCAGTGTTGAGTACAGGGGGATGATTACCTCTCTGCTCCTACTGGTCACATTATTTCTCATACAGGCCAGGATGCCATTGGCCCTCTTGGCCACCTGAGCACAGTGTCAGCCAATGTTCAGCCGAGCATCGACCAACACCCCCAGGTCCCTTTCCTCTTCACAGTCATCCAGCCACTCAACCCCAAGCCTATAGCGCTGCATGGGGGTATTGTGGCCAAACTGCAGGACCAGAAGTTCAACAAGCCCAAGAGCAAGATGCTGCACTTGGGTCAGGGCAAACCCAAATATGAGTACAGACTGGGAGAACAATGCACTGAGAACAACCCTGCTGAGAAGAACCAAGTGGTGGACAAAAAGCTGGACATGAGCTAGCAGTGCACCAAAAGCCCAGAAGGCCAACTGTACCCTGGGCTGAATCAACAGAGGAGTCGCCAGCAGGGAGAGGGAGGTGGTTGTTCCCCTCCGCCCTTGCGCGGCCCCAGCTGTCCCCCAGCCCTGAGGACCCCTGGACAAAAAAATGAGGAACTGCAGGAGTGGGTTATCACAAAGATTATCAGAGTGCTGGAGCTCCACTCCTATGAAGAAAGGTTGAGGGAGCTAGCAGTGTTCAGCCTGGTGAAGAGAAGGCTCTGGGGAAATCTCGTATTGTGTCCTTTCAGTACTTTAAGGAAAATTATAAACATCAGACAGACCGACTTTTTACATAGGCAGATACTGATATAACAAGGGGGAGGAGCTTTAAACTAAAAGAGAGAAGATTTGGATTTGATATTAGATGGGAATTCTTCATTCAGAGAGTGGTGAGGCCCTAGCACAGCTGCCCAGAGAAGCTGTGAGTGCCCCATCCCTGGAGGCACTCAAGGCCAAGCTGGATGCGACCCTATCTGGTGGGTAGCAACCTGCCAATGGCAGTGGTTTGGAACTGGATGGGCTTTAACATTCCTTTCAACCCAAAACATTCTGTGATTCTATGATCTTTGGGACATAACATGCAAAATGCCTGACTACTCATTCAAATAGTAAGCCCTGCTCAATTTGGGCATTAATGAAGGCATATATCACATATAACATGGTTATCTGCAACACCAAAGGAACAAGATTTCAAGTGACCAAGCATGTCCTTCTGGTTCTATGTTGCTATGACTTCCCCTTAATTTATTATTTAACACACAGAACAGCGTTGGCATTAAAATAATTGAAATAGACTATTTAAAGGGGGATTATAATCAGAAAGGAAATCAACTTTTTACACAGGTTGATAATGACAGGACAAGGGGAAATGGTTTTAAACTAAAGGAGGAAAGATTCAGATTAGTTGTCAAGGGGAAGATTTTTACGGAGAGGGTGGTGAGGTGCTGGTACAGACTGCCCAGAGAGGTTGTGGATGCCCTTTCTCTGGAGGTGTTCAAGGCTAGGTTGGATGGGGCCCTGGCGAACATGATCTAGTGCTTGACCTAGTGACTTGCAACCATGCCTGTGGCAAGGAGTTGGAATTTGATTATTCTTGAGGTCCCTTCCAACCCAAGCCATCCTGTGATTCTACAGTTCTATGATTCTGTGCTTCCTGAATCATCACATACACATTCCTTCCCACCTCTAAATTGTCCCCAGAGTGAAGCTGGCAAAAGCCTCCACTAAGTTAGTCATGTAGGGTTCAGCTACACGACCAAGAAGTTTGCTGTAATATTAGCAGAGTCATAGTAACTGTTTTGTCTACACACTTTTAATCCTCTGAAAAGATGAAGCAAAAGGTGCTTCCTCAAACCTCAGAGAATAAGTGACAGGCAAATGCACTTTATCTTTCATTCCATGATCATAAAACATGCACTAAAGCAAAATGAGTGATAATCTTACCCAGCTTTATGCAAGCAACAGTACCAGCTCTGCTTGGAAGAGCAGACCAAAGCAGTGCTGAACCACACCAGTTCTCAACTCGGAAATTACCGCAATTAACACATAAAGAAGATTTCCCCATACTGTGTTAACAACAGGTGATGAAGAATGCACAAAGAACACACATCTCTCTTTCAATAATTGTTATTATTTTGGGGGGCAGATTCAAAAAGATGACATAATCAAAATAAATTATGTTTGTGACTAATACAATTGTTTTTTGTTTGTTTGTTTAAGATAATAGCTGAACTCACAATAATGCTGAAGCCCTTATTGAAGTAAGGGTACAAAATTTAAGGAACAACATTAATATGAAATCTTTACAAGTCTGAAAAATTGAATTTGTTTAGTTACTGTAGAAAATGGAAAATCAAGTGCACAAATGATAATTTAACAATGTTATTTTACCATGTGGATGAAGATACAGCTTGTTCTGTTCCCCAAATTTAGACATCAAAGTATTCACATGAAAGAGTAGCTTCAGAAAGAAAATGCTGTGTTTGAAATTTTCTTTCAATTTAAAAAAAGATCTGAACTGTGCATCCCATTGCAGTGTTCTGCAGCAGCAGTAACACAAGCTAAAGAATTGCCATAAATCATCTGATATTTTATTGCAGTGAACATCTGCTGCTCCTGGATATAGATACATAGTCAAGGGAGCACTTTAAAGGACTAAGGAATGCCAGGTACATTCATTACTGAAAAATAATGTTCAAACCAGGACTTCTTTTGCTTTTGCCATTAAGACTACACAGCTTATGAAGTTAGAAAGACATTAATGGCTACACTGATTTATTGTATTTCCAAATTAAGACCACACCTTCAAAACCTTTCATTGAACAGATGCCAAAAGACTGCTAAAGTTAAGTTAGGAATAGTGGAAGAACAATATAGTATTAAGCTTACAAAAAATCTTAGCCAAAGCCATGATTTCCAACAGAAGATCCTCATGTTTGTTTTGGGACCCAGTCACTTGAGTAAATACCTAAGTTTCAAAAAGCACCTGAGTGCAGAGAAGTGTAAGGTACAGTCCAAACTAATGCTCATGCAAGCTGGTACATCCACACAGCCCAGTGTTCTTCTGAGTAATTTTGGTCCAGAATTTGCATTTACATGGCACAGTGCCTGGGCTAACATGTCCTGCCTTTCAGCAGTTTAATAGTTCAGGCTTAGTGCCAAACTGACAGGAGCAGTCTACATGTGGAGTTGCATAAGCAAGACCTTAGAAGAAAAAATGCCAATAGATTAGATGCTACTTTTGCCGCTGTCACTCTATTTAACGAAGTTTTGTTTCTTGTGCTTCTTTACATGAACAATTCTCTTCCTCAAAGTTTTGGAGGCTACTTCCTTACAGTGCTTGTATGCCAGCTCTTAGGTCTGGGTCTTCCACGTGGAAGAATATTAGCAGCCTTCTACCTACTTGTCTTCCTGCAGCTTTTGGCAGGTGATTCTCCTAGCTATCCAACTGTTACTATGGGGACAAAAGAAACTCTTCCTTGGTGCTTGACCACAGAAAGAGCTGTTCCAGGTTAGACAGTTTACATTCCCACAAGAAGGCAGCCACAGCTCCAGTAGAGCAGAACAGTTGCTTCTTTTCATCCTACAGAAACAATTATTAAGAAATTGCTTCTGTCTGCCAAGTCTGTCTTCTTATAAAGACACAGACATTTTCAGATAGATGTATTATATTATGTACAATTGTTCAAAAATACTGGCTTTGGAAAACTTTGAAGGCACCTGCTGAAAAAAAAAGGTAATTGTGAAAGCAGGAGTTCATCTTCTAAAGGATACAAAACCCACCAATGCACTACTGGGACAAGTGAACACCATTTGATCTGCAAATCAAGACCACCCTTCCAGAACATGTGCAGGAGAAATGAGAAAAATATGGGCTGGAAAAAATTCTTAAAAATAATCAAAAAGATAAGGGCCAAGTCAATAGTGAAGGAAGAACAATTTCCTAAAAACGGTCATATTAATGCCTTGTAGTTATATGTACCAGCTGTTACCAGTTTGACTGGGATTGACTGTGATTACTGCTGACTACATACGAAATGAATGAATTCTTACCATCAACAGCCAGTGATACAATGCCTTGTGTGTCCTCAACTCCATACATCACATCACAGCGGTACACCCCTGCATCACTTGCACGCAGCCTAGAAAAAGTCAGTGAAGCATCGCCGGTCTCCTCTGAATGCGGTGGAACAGACACCCTGTCCTTGTAGTTCTGGCCTATTTTGATGTTCCCATTCTGGGCCACAAGGACTGTGGTTTCTTTCGCATCTTTTCCACTTTTATCCAGTTCAACCTTTGACCATTTGATTCGAAGATATTCGGCTGCATAGCTGGAGGCTATGGTGGGTGTGGTTGAAAAGAAGCATGGAAGGACTGACGTTCCAGAGAGGGATCCCTTCACCAGGGTTTTTTTTTCTGCTTTAACTACAAGAATGGGAGAGAGAGGAAGAGAAAGGATATATCACATTAGCGACCAGCAAAATCAGAAACAGTTACATTTCATCACTATTTAATGATTAACAGACTTTAAAGACCTGAACTCCCTGAACCCTAGCTGGTTCACAACAGGTCTGACTGGAGTAAGCCAAAACAGAGTCTGTACCAACATCATTAGACCTTGACTGAGCTCCTTCCTGTCCGGGTAAATTAATTCACTGCTCTTTGATTTGTTTTTTCCATTTGTTGTAGTCATTGACTGTAACACAGATGGGTATTGGCCTCCTTTGGAAACTGTTTTGAAGGTTACAGATGACAGCTGAATTGTAAGAGCAACATTTTCAAACTTCACTAGACTAAAACCATTCAGTGAGAGACAACCAGCCACCTCACACTTGCTGCTGGCCAAAACTAGGTACTTACTGGAGCTAGTGATGTTTACACCTTGTTTTACTTTACAGCAGCCTGTTCATGTGCTCATGTCCTAGAAGTAAAACAGAGCCCAGGACTTTGCATACATTGCATCCCTTACTCCATTTCTCTTTCAAGGGTTAACTCTTTTTATTGTATACACGCTGAAACAAAAGCCTTTTCAGTGAGATTATCCTAAATTGTCATTCTTTCAAAATTATTTCCTTGTAGCCCAGGGGCCTTTAACACATTACAGAAATGGGGTATTTTAGGATGTTAAAGCAGAGAAGGAAGCAAAGTACACAGAAAGTCCCTGCTTGGCTCAAACTTGACTTGATAGGACCTTTATCATTTTTATGACATCTCCAGCTGCAAACACTTTACAGTGAAATGCTTCCATCTGACAATATCCCAAGGGGAAAGTTGACTACTGTTCATACAACCTGCACACAGCAACTGTCTGCAAAGAGAATTTTTGTTAATTTATGTTGTTATGTGATGTTATTTCACCATATTTAATGGCTTCATGAAGATTAAAGGCTGACATATAATAGAATCTATATCATCTCCACTTTCACTGACCTGCAAACAAACATTCTTTCAAAGGCTAAAAATGCTAATCATTAATTTGAAGTCAACTAGGATTCATGAAGTTTAGAAACAAAATGTCTTCAAATACCAGGCACCAGCATGAAATATGAGATACCAGTACTTGAAAAGTTTTCTAGCTATTTATTTACCATCAAAAATATCATCACACTACAAAGAGCAGAATATTTTGAAAGAAAAACAGGAGAGAAGGAGAAAAGGAAAAAAAAATAACCAACCCTCTTTATTAAGCTGATGATTTTTAACAGGTGCACATCACACAGAGAATAAAACATTAACAGTAACATCTACAAAGATAGTCAACAATCACAAGTATGACAGCCATGCATTTTTACAACAAAGTCCTAACCAGAAAAATACTGGCCCAGCCAAGGATGACCAGGAAGTTGGAATGGACGTCCTCAAATCATTTCCATTCATGCCTACCTAAGATTCTTGGGAACTCAATGCAGAAACACTCAAGCTAGCTATATCAGAACTGATTAGACCAGAGAGAGTCTAACAATGGCGTAGTGGTCTGCCAATACAGCTGCTCTGAATCCAAAGCTCAGCTGAAAAGCTCACACAGAACTGAGCTGATTTACCAGCAACATTCTTCGCTCTGATTCAGGAATGTAGTGAGATTTTCAGCCTTACAAGCAAAGATTGGTGAGATACTACAACTCATATTTAACAAACACAGCCTAATTGTTTCACACAACCTGAGCAAGATCTAGCAAGGATGTATTTATAAAACAGTGAATGACAAAAATAGGACCAACATATAACTAAGACTGGACAATTCACAAGGCTTTAAGACAAGCCTGCAGAAGTTACTGAAGACTATAGACTAGCTCAAAAGCTTTGACTGCAAACACATTTCTTTGAAAAAAAAAAATATCGAACTTGGGGAAGTCAAGATATTGTTTAAAAACAAATAAAAACTTGACTTCCCTGGAGCCAACTGATTGCTAAAAACTGTAATGGGCTGGTTTTATTCCAAGATGTACAGTAGGAAAACATCACTGACTCTTATATCACCTTTAATTCCTTGGAACTTTATCTAATTACAGTTGGGTAGAGCTAGGGAAGTAGAATGAATACTCAATCCTATCAGTTGTGATGGAAAAACTGCCAAATCGCACAGGTGGGAGATTAAAATCAGTTTCAAAATATTTAGTTTTTATTATGATCTCTTGTCATCTATATACATTACAGGAACTTCTTAAATGAAAAATGATCTAGTTATAATTACGCTGACTGACAGAATTTTAATAAACTTTCAAGAGTTGTTTTCGGTTATGTGTGATCTAGAATATCAGTACCAAACACTGAGGAGATTTCCTCTTTAGAATTTTTGTCTTCTCATCAGTAGAATGAAACCCTCGACAGCAAACACATATCATAATGATATGCAAATTTGATCTACCCTAAACTGGACAACATCCCAGAATAAGGGAAAACCATGTAATGACAAACAGACTCATCTAGCTGTAGAAAGCATTATGAAGTGCTTTTAAAAAGCACTCTGTTTTGACTAGCAGGTGAGAAGAAGAGAAAAGGGTAGAAAATACACTTTACTGAAAAAAAAAAAAAGTTTTGCATTGAAGATTAGGAGATATTCTTGTGCAGTTTCAAAAAAAACTTACGTCTCTTGCAGTAGTCCAAGCTAACTGAGACAGACTGCACCTTAGAAGGGATGCAGTCAACAAAATGCAAACACAATATTTTGTAACTGTTTGTAAATTTGAATACGAGCTTAGAAAAGCAGATATTTACCCAATCACCAGTGAACAGCAATCCCAGCACTGGACATTGTTTCATACCACATCTTCACCTACTCAATTAAAACCTTTCATACCACATCTTCACCTACTCAATTAAAACCTAAAACCCTGATTAATTAATTGATAACTAATTGAATAATTAATATGAGCATTCCTTTCTGTTGCTAACTACAATGCATCACTCTTGAACATATGCAAGTCCTTAGGGAAAATACACGGACAGTAAAGAAACAAAATACACAGTTAAGTCCAAGTAATCTGGCTACAGATCTGTATTTCCAGAACTGCTAGTAAAGTCAATGGAAGCTTTGTAGTAGATGATGGGTCAGCACATTCAAGCACAGAGCACAACATGCAGTCAGGTTACCAGCAGACTCCTGGTGTCTTAGCACCTGGGTTTTTGTCTTCCTCAATTTTAATATTAAATAGCTTCAATATCAGAATAAGAAGCAGGAGCAGAATGAAGACCTTTCCCATATGGTGTCCTGACAGGAAACAGTCCTGTCAGGGCAGGGTTTTCACAAACTAAAAAATGCCCTATATTCCCCAAATCTAAAGCTAAGACATTTTAATCAGTCTATCATGGAGATGATGATACATGGGAATATTTTTCCCTAGATGCCTTTTCGTACCAATGACATGCATTCTTACACGTTTCTCTTGAAGCTGGACACAAACTACAGAAAAACTTCTTGCTTGAGCACAAGGCATTTCCTCAGAATTCTTTGTGCAATTTTTTTTTCATCAATATATCAATAGGATATATTTCCTGTCAAGCGCAACTGAAAAGACCTATGAGATTGTGTGTTCTGTTACTCTAACTACTATTACTGAGCCTAAGAGACATCTTTTCATTACCTTCATTCTTTCAATAATGATATTGAAAAAATAAAACTTAATACACAGCTTGTACAGACTTGTATGAAATTTTGATAGCGGAGGTAACAGAAGACCAAGACCCAAAAAAGTACCTCACTCAAGTTCTTTACAAGGTGATCTTCAGCCTTAAGAAACAGAGTAAGAGAAGGAGGAAAAGTAATGAAAAAACAATTATTGTCATATTCTGCAAGAAAATCATTCTGCCAGAAAAACATAAATTCCAGCTGCCAAACTCAGTGTAACATGCAGACATACAGATGTGCAAACATTATAAGCAATCACACGTGTTTTATAGCACATATATAACATTAACATGATATGCCAAATTGATGTATATTATTTATATACCTTCAAAAGGACATTGTCACATACTGTAGCCTAGGGTGTTTGTATTCTCTTCTGAATTATAGGGCTTTCATGAAAGCACACTTATTCATGACATGGTAAATAGTAGCTTATAATGAGTGAGGTAAACTTCAACAGTGATCACAATCACAGGGTCCAGCTTGTAAACTACAGAATTGTAACACCACCAGTTCAAAGTGAGTAAATGGCAGGCCAGGAGTAGGTGTAAACCTTGCTCATGAACTTCTGTCATTAATCCTTCACATGCACCACAGCAAATAGCAAAGGTCTTACGGAAGGGCACTCCTGCAACCCCAGAAGCTTGCATCGTATTTCCTGCTGCCCCCCTATTCAACAAATGCCTTCTGAGTATTTCAAGCCTTAAATAAGTCATGCAAAAACATTCTCAGTTCTCTAAGGAAAAATACTTCTGTTGCTACATAAAATCTAAGGAGCAAACCATGCAAATATGCTAGGTATTTACGAACATGACCATTCAAACAGATGAGAATGGAAAACAATGGCAGGAATAATACTTAGTGGTGAACACAGAAAACTTGTGCTTATAATCTTTTTCCTAAATTAAGATTCAGTTTTGCGCCAGAATGAGCAGGGAAGTGATCATCTCCCTGTACTCAGTTCCGGTGAGGCTGCAGCTTGAGTGCTGTGTTCAGTTTTGGGCCCCTCACTACAAGAAAGACATCAAGGCTCTGAAGTGTCCAGAGAAGGACAGTGAAACTGGGGAGGGGTCTGGAGCACAAATCTCATGAGGAGTGGCTGAGGGAACTGGAATTTTTCAGTCTGGAGAAGGCTCAGGGAAAGCCTTAACACTCTCTACAGCTGCCTGAAAGGAGGCTGTGGCAAGATGGGGTCTTGTCCCACATAACCAGCAACAGGACAAGGGGGAATGGCCAAGTTGCACCAGAGAAGGTTCAGGTTGGATATTAGGAAAGGCTTCTATCAAAGTATGGTCAAGTGCTGGCACAGGCTGCCCAGGGAGGTGATGGAGGTCACAGCCCTGGATGTGTTCAAGAAATGTTTAGATCTTGTATTAAGGGGCACGCTTTAGAGAGGCAATACTGGTGGTAGGTGGATGGTTGGTCTAGATAATCTTGGAGGTTTTTCTAACCTTGATGATCCTGTCATTCTATAACATAATAAATCTCTTGGATTCCAGAATTAACAACTTTGTTTGCTTGTTTTTTTTAAAAGGGGCGTTTGGGGGAACATCCAAAGAAAGCCTTTTGGAGGTACTGGAAGAAGAAAGGAAGTGCTTAGGAAGATGGGCCAGTAAGCAACCGAATCAATGATGCCAAAATCAAACATCATAATGAATGACAGATGATTAAAGAACTGTGCTGCGCAGACTGGATTGTAAGGATAGCTTCTAAACAGTACACATTTTCAAACATTGGTATTCTCAATTGATGTTTAACGTTTTCAACACAACATTTTTCCTAGCAGAAAAAGACAACTTGCCAAAGCTTATTGCTTTCATAAAATAATTGTTGATTTTGATAAATTTCCCATATGAATTTCAAAAGAATTATTCTAAGCTTTTAGAACAGTTTTGCCCAAAAGTAAATGCTGCCATTAATCATAGGCAAGTGACTATTCAATTAATCCACAAGGTTAACCAAACCCATTTTGCAAACAGGAAGCATGGAAATCTGTGTTTCACAAAAGATTTCAAGGCATCAATGTTGCATCCAAATTCAGGATTTAAGGAGAAAAAAAAAAATTGAAATGTAAGAAATTCCTGTCTAACTTTTCAAAATGCAAACAGATTTTATTTAAAGAGGTTTTTTTCTTTCTTTCTTTTTGTTCTAAACAGCAGAAGTGGGAAGGTTTGTCTGTGACCTTGTCTGTGACCATCCTCAGAAAAGTTATTACATAAGCTTACTAATATTTCTACAAAATAGAAAGATATGGATCAAGCCCAGACTCTATTGGATTGATTCACATTAAAGTTTACCTCATCTTTGTCCTCTTCAGCATGGCCATACTCTGAAGAATTTCACATCTGAAAAACTCTGTGGCTAAACTATGATCTTCAGCTTCAAAAGTAAAACTCATGAAGTCCACAATGCATTTCTAGGAACACAAGGGTTTTTCTGCACTTCTTCCAGAAGTTCCAAGTGAATAAGGACAGGTCAGAACTTGGTGTATATTCCTGAGATGACCACACAAGCACATTCACAGAAAACTTGTTTGTGTTCTTGAAATTCTATTTCTGGAAGTCACATGAACCATTCATAAACCATTTCAGAGGTGATGAAAGGTGGAGTAAGCTGAGGGGCACCTAACGGTGTCATCCCTTGTTCTACCAGTCAGTCTCGTCACTCCATAGACATTGATGCACTCCCAACCGCCTAATTCTATCAGTTCAAGCAATTGCATAAATCAGTGAGGCAGATTAAAGATCTGATCCAGCTGAAAACTAACTTGCAAAAAGGATTATCTGATGTCTTTCAGACAAGTCATTTACCTGACTGAGCTGGACGCATATCCCCATAAATACTGCCAACACAAAGAAAAACATGTCAGCCTGAACCACGGTACGGAGAAGGGGCAGAACTACCCCATGTAGTGCTAAATGATGTATGTGAGATTAGAGTGACCACTGAATTATGCCCTAAATAAACATGATCAGATTTTCAATAGGTTGTAACAAAAATGTCAGCTTTACATATAATGTCAGATTGATTTGTCTTGTTTATTCTCTTCTTAAACGCTCTCCACCCAAAGGTTGATTATCAGCTAAAATCTTAACTTCATACCTCACATCATGTGAGTGATGTACAAGCATTTACTCAATTTTAAAGCTGACTCATCATGCTACAACTTACCAAATTAAAAGTTTTAAGTTCTCTATGTTAACTGATATTGTTGGTCCATGACCTCTTCTGACAATCACTTGCTTTGCCTTCCAGAATACTTCATATGAACAAATAATTAAATGCCTGCAGATCCAAGAGCTGCACATCAGTGTACATTTACAGACATTTTACTGGGTAAAAAATGGGAGGGGAAAAAAAAAAGTTTGACATCTAATAACCGGATGAGTTTGAGTTTCAGCCCTCAATGAATGAGAAAACGGAAGCTCAGTTTTAGCACCTTGCCCTTCCCTGAAGCTTTGAGTCTATTGTCTCTGGGAATGTCTTCTAATTGTCTTGGTCTGCTGTGTGTTTAGCAAAGAATGGAGAAACAAAACTAGATTTAAGGAGGAAGTGATGACAGAAGACTGTGAAGGACAGTGCTCCCAACCTGAGTGAAGAAAAAAAAAAGCCCACCACCTTTTCTTCTAAAGTCAACACTAAGCACAACAGTTTTTATCTTACAGGAAGAACTACCTAAAAAAGAACCTTGCTAGAAACAGTATAAGAACTACAAAAAAAAAAAAAAAAAAAAAAAAAGCCCCCCCCCCCAAAAAAAAACAGTGCTAAGAGTATATTTGATTTTCCAGAGGCTCCTGAGAAGAAGAAAGTAGAATAGAAATTGTCTTAATTTGAGGCTTGGGAAAACTATCATCCCAATTTTCAGAGTCTGCAGCTGCTGTAGAGACCTGCTCCCTACTAATTTTGAGTCAAAAGTTTCAAACCATAGCAATCATATATGATATACACTTCAGTGTTAACATGCAATCACCATGAGAAGTAAACAGGGCTCCCACTTTCTGCCCAAGCTAAGACCTGCAGCTGCTTTAAGATGTTCCTATTCCAGGCCCCAGCAGCTGGAGCTTGCCACAGCTTCCAACCAGCTTGGCTTACAGCAGCCCCCACAACAGAGGGTCTGGAAGACTCACTGCCCACCCCAAAAGCATGTCTCCTTAGGCTCATTCTTCAGTTCTCACAGAGGCAGGCAGAGACTGGGGCTCTTGGTTCCTCCATATCTCACTCGTATGTGGCAATTTTCACCCTGAATATAGGGAGTCTCAGAGACATACAAACTTGTAAGGCTGCTGTCGCATCAATTACATGAGTGCGTGCACTGGGATCTGACTGGTAGGTGTGCAGAACTGCTGCTCCTGTAGACTCAAGACTCCCCCACTTAATTTGCCACCTCTGCAGCCTGACTAGGTCTGTAGCAGCAAGCTGCTCTTGCTCTCATCCACCAGCACTGCTTACTGCTGAAGCCCCCATGAAAGCTGTCTGCCTTTCACCAAAATTATTCCCCTCTCTGGTGGTCTCCACTTCATCCATGCAGGGGAACTCATCTGTGGGCCATGCCAAGTGAGACGTCTGACAAACAGGTCCAACATTTCACAAGCAGAGATTAAGGCAGTTAAGTCATATTCCTGAACATTTGAAGAAGGGAAGCTGCTTCGTTTTATGCTTTGTAATGTCTTTATCACATTATCACGCTGTCTTATCATTACTTGAATTATAGCAATGGCACTGACTAACCTCAGGAGACATAAATAGACATGTAAAAACCTTGCCAAAAACATGCTCACCCACCAAGACTTTTCTATGTAAATCAGTAGGCAACAGGAAGAAAACAGGAGCAAAGTTAGTTACACAGTACAGCAAAGAGTGGCAGCGATAAAATCAGAAAACACATTTCCCCAGTCCTCGGAAATACTTTATCAATTGGACCACACTGCATCCCACTGTCACTGGGATGAATTTTAATAAATGATTCCATATATAACAGACTTACCTTTAGGTAGCATATATGTTATAGCTAACGTAGAGCACATCCATATGATGCTTTTTATATTTAACAGCATTTTGACCTATAAATAAAGAGAAACAGAATAAGTGGTTAGTATAACATTGAGTCCTTACAAAGTGTAGCAAGTCAGTACAACTCTATCACTGGTTGATACTAGAAGCAGTCTTGAGCTCAAAAAATGATCAGCAGGACAGTGAATAACAATTTTCTGAACTTTTACCATTTTACACACTGTTTTAAATCTAATCCCACACAGCAACAACAGTCCTTAAGTACAACGTGATGACTTCTTCCTCCTGTACAGCTGCCAATTCAGATATAGCCTCCAGGAAGTTCTATATCCATAACACAGACTGCCCTATCAATTAGCATCAGCAAGCAACTTCAGTTTGAAAAGAGGTTCCCACAATAACTTCATGAATTCTGAGTGTGAATCAACATCTGCACTACGACCTTTTCCATCTGCAAACGTCCTGCTTTTAAAACTGCTGTACATATTATTTCATAGTGGAAATTTATTATAGTGGCAATGTAATATAGATTCTAATGACTATAAAACACCAATTCATAGTGAATTTCAGTTTATTGAGTCTGCAGTAATAAACAAACATGTCAATCCCCTTTGTTTGCTTATCGCTTCTTTTACAGGCTTTAACAGCTGAAAACACAAATAACACATACCATTGTGAACTTGCAACTTATTATGTATGTTCTCATTTTTATCCCAGTTGCTTATTACAGATCTGCAATTATCCTGCAAACTTAAGAAGCCTTCTAGCAAAAGCATCACAATTCCCATAAATGGCAACTACTGGAAACACAGAATCATTAAGGTTGGAAAAGACCACTAAGATCAGTTAGTCCAACAACTGACCCACCACACCATGCTTTTTTTACAAACAGTCCGTTCCCCGCACAGTTATACATACACACTACTGAGATATCATAAGGAATAGCTCTCAGCAATGATCTGGCAAATGCCCTTGAAAAGTTTTAAATCACAGAACAGTAAGCTTCCTGATACTGCTGCCAAAATACACTACCTGGCTCGGAAATACGCAAGAAATCTGAACTCTAAAATAGATTACAGCTTAACAGCAAAATAGGGATTAAGCAGATCTGTGTTATTGCTATGAACCTTGTATTACATGTGCATTTTCTGCCATTTTTTATATTAGCATTTTAGTTATTTAGTATTTATATGTAATGTTGTAGTGTTAAAGCCTTAACTAATACACCCACAGACCTCCATAAGCTATACTGAACACGAAAGTGAAACACAGAGTAACTTCTTCAGAAAATTACTGATGATGCATTCAACCCCAGGAAAACTCCCTACACTGATAACAGCTGCAGCCCATACTTCGCATGAATCTGTGTGAATTGGCACCTGACCTGTAAAGGCAGAATGGTTCAGAAAAGACGCAAAACATCTCAAATGAAGACTTTCCAATGAGGCAATCTCCAACATAACAGCATCGTGCTCAAAATTCCCACCCAAAAGGGTTGAAAATCCAAGCCATTTTCATTCCCTATATGCAGATGGCCAGGGCTGGCTGGTTGCACTGGGAAACATATGCTGCAACCTATTCCCAGGGCGTGGAGGAAAGAATACAGCTGCTTTCCATGGGGCAGGCTGCACATTGCCAAAGACGCCTCATCTCTGCTTCATCCATTTGACAGAGCTCACAGCACGATGTGATATCACTGATTTGGCAATATTAACTTCACAGAAATTACACTTTTTATGAGCGAGGCCCAAACAAGAACCAAGACGTCTCTGACTTTATTCAGTTTAAGCCCCATCCTCCACTAAGCTTTTTCTGAGGACTCAAACACTAGCTGGCTGGTTTTATCCTTCTCCTAGCTTATACAAGCAAATGTGCAAACGGAGAATACACAGGTGTTCATTTCACAACTAACTTCAAAAACCTGTACTATGCCTCAGAATACTACACCTCCATAGAACATTGTCAAGAGTAAGAAGGTTGCACTAGGTAAGAGCTGCAGATATCAGGATGCTTTGAATGCAGTGGGACAATTTTCAAATAAAGGCAGCCACATGTTTTCTTAGACAAACACTCAAGTGATCCTTGTTATTACACAACATCTCAGAAAATGAAAGGTCACTGTGAGCCTGCAGATGTGCACAAACCAGAAGATGCTTCAAGCATCTTTGTGTCCTGAAACCACTGTAAAACACCCAGGCCATTGCCAACTAGCTCCTGCAGCAACACAGGTACTGTGAAAACAGCACACAAAGGAGATCTACAGTGTTCTTCAACCACAAAGATGGTGAATGCAAAAGCTCTGGCCTTTCTGAAGATGTGGTAGTTCCAGACCTTGCAAGCTGTTCTGTCCACATGTGTTTCCCACGTGTCACACACTGGCTGCATCAACAGCTAAACAGAAATCTAGAACAAGCTACTTACAAGTTTAGCTTTCCGTGTTTACCCATACACTCCACATCCCTTCTCCCTCAGTAGGCAACTGTGGCTTTTGAGACCAGAAACAAGGGAACTGGACAATGGGATGAAATAAATTCACAATGGAAAAAGAACAAATGACTTTCCAGGAAGACAGGTATGCACCTAAGCAGGGTAGGTTGCACGCTCCTCTGCTGTAGCTGCCCCTCTGTCAGTGGACAACATGTACCTGTACAAGGTCTTGTGTCCCCTGAAGCTCACTGGAGTACTGTGACACTAGGTGGTGCAACCGGTCCCACATGTGGGTAATTCCACCAGACCTGCCACCATACTGCAAAACTGCTGAGAGGCAGCTGCAGTTGGTATATGAAAGATCTCACCTTCTTGTTCCTGCCCACCTTGCACACAAATGCAGAGTGCCATGCCTCCAGCACGATGCTGGTAACAGCATTCTTAATGCAGTTTGAGGAATCTTACTGTAAAAACATCTCCAGCTTTCAACCACTCTACACAAAAAAAAACATACACTCAGTATGAAATGTGGAAACAGAAAAGACAACTGCAGAGAGATGGCTTCCAAGACACTTTGTGACTGCTGAGGACCAGATGGTACCAAACCATTAGAGCACTCATGGTTGGGATCTTGACTTGGCCTTGTGAAGAGGACTGATGAAATTATATTTGCTATAGTAAGAGCTCACACAGCTCAAAAAAAATAACTAAAAAAAAATGTATTGAACATGAGCACAGAGCTTAATATGAGACACCTGCCAAAAATCCCCACCCAGTACTTCAAAAATCTCCTCCCACTCAATTTTCTAAATCTCCTTCACCATGAGGCCTTTAAGCAATGAAAAATGCTGGGGGAAGGGTACAACCCTTGGGTTCATGAGCATCACAAGCACAACTGCCATGCAACACACCATGCATGAGTTTTCACAGCCTGGTCCTCCATGGGTTCCTATAAGCACTCCTGGGTTACAAAGTGCTGCTCTACCACAGCTGCCAGAATTAAATGTGAAATTGCCCCACTACCCAGTCTGAGAAACAGCGGGCAGATGCAAACAGCAACACTCGGCCCAGCCCCAACCGCAGTCCAGCCTGGAAGGAGCACATGGACCTCCCTAGGGATGCACCAATCTCCCTCAAGAGCAGCCTGTGCGGCAGAGGAGCCTGCTAGCAACCAGTACCTCAGTCACTCAGGACACTGTGATCAGATGGGGCTGCTCCTGCAACAAAATCTTTGCTCTAAGAGTGGTTTGTATTTCTAGTCCTGCCCTCTACAAAAGCCACTACTGGCTGCAGTATTAATTATGCAGTAAGCAGCCAAACTCTTTCCAGTCATACCTTCTCCATGAGCCTTTTTTTTTTTTCCCCTTGGTGTTGCTATACCTAGAGGAAGAGAAAGCCATAACACTACAGACACAGCACGAAAGTCCTGCCAACTAAAGGCTGCACGATTTGAGAAAGTGTTTAATTTCCACCTCCTATTAAAAAAAAAAAAAAAAAAAAAGCATCTTACTTCATGTGACCACACTCAGGTTGCCCGCTGGCAGGAGTCCAACTGGGCTGGTCCACTTCATTCGGAGCTGCTGCACACAGACTGATTCATAGCAGTCATTTGCATCACGTTTCTCAGCTGGATGCAGCAATAAGCTTTATGCAAAAGACACCAAGTCCCTGATAAACTTTACATCTCTGAAAACTAGCGGTGGGGGTTCTCCCTTCCGGGAGAGAACAGAGTTCGTACTTTTGCAGGCACTGCTCCTTCCCCCACAACAGCAGAGAGTCATAGGAGCAGTAAGTTTTGATCAAATTCCAGCTTGTGTTTAGTTTACAGTGCAAGCTTGATCTCACACCAATGCTATTTTAATTTAACCAGATGGGAGAACATCATGTCTCTCTAATTCCAGGTTAAGAATTCTGTTAACTGTCCTGGTGTGGGACAGACTGAGATGTAGCATACAAAAGGTTTCTCTGAAGTTGGAAAAATGAGAAATTAACTACTGTCCTAGAGGTAACAGTGTTATAGAAGTGTTATATGCAGCTTCTAAGGTCACACCGTGACTGATTCAGCACATGCTCTGCAGTTGTACGAGATGCAGAGCTGTATGCTGAGCATGAAGACAGCAGTCTGCCCATTTAACCTCTTTGTCTGTATAATGAAATAAGGTTCATACCAAGAAAGAATAATTTTTAAAAAGGGGGGGGGGGGGGGGGGAGGGGGTAAGAGAGGTGGAAGGGGGGAGAGGGAAAACACCTAAGAGAACCTGGCACTAGAGTCATAAGTCGAAGTTGCTGTACCTACTAATGGGAAAAACAGTAAACTGCATAACTTTCCAGTGCAGCCGAGGCAAGCTGGAAATGTCCTAGGCCAGATGCAGTGCCTTTCCTACTGTTTCCCAAGCACCAGGCGCTGGGACATTCTCAGCTGATGTCTGTTCTGAAGGCTCTGCACTTTCTTTTCTGCTAGTAGGCTTTTGGTCCCTTCATGCCATCTGACTGTTAAGTGCCATTTAATTGACTTTGCTAGTTTCACTGCATCTCTGCCATGTGATTAATCAGCACACTGTTTTCACATGGTTGTCTTGGCTTCCATCGAACTCATCATTGTCATCTGCTGGGCCTGTAATCACTTCCAAAGGTCCTCCTATGGCCTTCACGAAGGCTGTGGGGCATCTGCTGCATCCTCACCTGGGGCCCACGGGGCACTCCCCTCCCCCCATAGGGCAAGCAGTACAGTCTGTGGCCCCAAACAGGGGCACAGATGGGAGAGCAACCAGAGCATAGAGTATTCTGGTGATCCCCATGCTAGCAGCTGTGGGGAACCTGCTTCTGCCTCAGGACACCCTTCCAGGCCTGCACTAGTTTAAGCCAGAAGCTCTGGGCCAGCAGGCAGCTCTGAAGAGGTGTTGGGAAGCTGTCCGAGTAAAGCAGGGCGTCTCAGCCTTGCTCAGCTCTGCTCACCTCTCCCAGAACCTCCACGTGGAGCTGAGCGCACCAGGCCCCGGGCCCCAGCTACTAGGCACTATGGGAAGTTGAGGTCGTGTTCCCCCGGGTACACTCAGTGCAGACGGCGACAGGCTGGGCAGGGACAGGCGCTCCAGCCATGAGGTGGGCATTGAGGCGCTCACACAACATGTCCGCCTCTCGGCCGAGGGAGCACACGGCTCATTCTGTGAAAGGCGTTACCAACACAAGATATGCTACCCCTCAAGGCATAAAAGCAGGGCTCTCAGAAACAAAGCACACGACGACGGCTGCTGTGCCAGCAGTGCCCCGACGGCCGACTCGGAGCAGCTCCGAAGAGTCCCCACGGCCCCATTGCCCCACGCTGGCCCCAGGCCCGCCCCGCACCACCAGCCCTCGCCGGAGGCGGGAAAGGCTCCGTCCTCCGACACGCCTCATCGCGGTGCCGCCCTTCTGTCACACCGCGCCCACCCGCCGGCGCTCGGCGACCATTTTATCCCCGTTCTCCATTCTCCTCCCGACCGTGAGCAAAGCCGCTGGCGGGAAATTAAACACTCATACAACCACAGCCCCCCGCCCCGCCGCCAGTCAGCGGCGCCGTGGACCGCCGCCAGGGGGCGCCATAACGCTGCCGCCGCCGCGCCCTGTCCCGTCCCGTTCCTCGAGAGCGGCGGGGCCGCACCCGGTGGCATCGGGACCCCCTCCCGGCCCCTCCGCGGGGTACGGCCCTGCGGCCGCTCTCGGCGCCCGTGGGAGGGGGCTCCGGGCGTGGTTTCAGCGCGCTGCTAGTGAGCCCCGCCGGCTGCCCCCGCTCTGGCCATCAGCACGTCCCCGGGGTCCGCCCCGCCGCCGCAGCCAGCGCTCCCCGCCCGCGGCCAAGTCTTACTCATCCCCTTTTGGAAGGAAACTTCCTTCTTTTTCCCCTTTTTTTTTTTTTTTTTTTGAAAGAAAAACCACCCAACATTTACACTCTAGTTGTCCTGGGATGGGTTTCTGCAACACGTTTCATTCCTTAAAAAAGGAGAAAAAAAAAGGAAAAAAAAAAAAGAAAAAAAAGAAAAAAAAAGGGTTGGGGGGGGGGAGGAGAGAAAAAGAAAAGAAAAAAAATGCCTTTGGGGCTTAATCCCGGTGCCCGAAGGGAACGGGGGTGGCCGGGAGGACGTGACAAGTGGGACAAAGAGGGCTGGCCCGCGCCCCGTCGCCCCTTTGTGTGGCGGAGTCACCTCGGGGCCGCTCGTGGGGGCTGATGGAGGGACAGAGGTTGTACGCGAGGCCCCATCCCCTGCAGTGGGTGCCCGACCCTCTGACAAGCCCCCCTCATCCACCCACCGCACACACAGACCCTCTTTTTCCCGCCGTCGGAACTCCCTTAATTCCTTCCACGATGCTCTTTCACTTTCTTTGTAACACAAAGGCGAAAAGCCGAGGGGCGGCGGGGGAAAGCAGTGCCCCGTGCCCCCGAGAGCCGTCCGTGGGCTTTAGAGGGGTTGCTTTGCTCCGCTGACCCCGCGGTCCCTCTCCGCGCCCACTGCCAGTCCCTCCCGGTCATGGAAATGTGGTTCGGACGGTGCCCGCTCTCCCGCTCCTCCGAACAGATGCTGCTACCCGAGAGCCTCTGCCCCACTCTGCTCTGGCAGCAGCGTTCCAGAAACACAAGGGGAAAAAAAAAAAAAAAAAATCAAAAAGAAAAAAGAGGTAAAGACAAAAGAGAATGAAAGAAAAAAATGAGGAGAAAAAAAAAAAAGGGGGGGGGGGGGGGAGCACACAAGGGCGGAGGAGGCTGAGCGCACGCTTTTCCAACGCAAGGAAACCTGGTGGCCGGAAAGGTTCCCTCTGGCCATTCCCCGCTCCTGCTGCACGAGCGCTTTGTGTCTGCAGTACCCGTAGGAAACAGCTTCCTTCTTTCTCCCCCCGGAGAGAAAGTGCCCCATCGCACACCAAGGTGCAGCTTTACCTTCCCGAGCGACCGGTACGAAGACTTCTGCTGGGGCACCCACCCCAAAATTGCCCAGTTCTCTTTGTTCTCCTCTTTGCACCGAGGGGTTTCGTTGGGTGCCCGGGCATCCCTTCTCTCCTCCGGCTGTCGCTGAACTTACCCCAGGTTGTTAAAATTCACCAATCATTACTATCCTCTCCCGCTTAAGGTTTGCCGTTCAACTCTTTGTCCTTACAGGTACCGACAGCGAAACGATCTCTTTAAACCTCTCGCTAGGTGTTTGCCGGAGACCACACGTAAAGGAGGGGTTGGGGGGAAAGCGCGTTAAAAAGAGTTATAGTTACCTTAAAAGGTAGCGTATTGCAGAGATTGCAAAAAAATCACAACGCGGTGGCCAGGCTAGTCCAGAGATCCCAGTGGCCGCATGAACGAGTAAATTCCCTGGTTGGTGCTGGAAGGAGGTGCTGGTTCCGGGGGTCTCCCCTTCGTCCCAAGCCTCCCCTCCCTCCCTTCCCACCGGCGAGCACCTGCCTGCGAGCCGCGCCGAACTGCGGACACACGGAGCTCGCATGCAAGTTCAAATGCGAGCCTCAGCCACCCATCATTATTATATCGTTGTACCGTCAGCGCTGCAGAGGAGGGGCGCTGGCTGGGCGAGAGGAGGGTTCTCAGGCTCCACCAGAGCCTCCTCGCGATTGCAAGACTCCCGCAGCCAGCAGCCGGGCGCGGGAGAGACCCCGGCTCCGCGCCGCCCCCGCGCCTAGCAGCCCCCGAGGGCAATGCAGGGGTTCCGTAGCCCCCCGAGAGCAGGGGAGCCCCGCGCGGGTCCCTCCGCTCACCGGCATCAGCCCCGCGGAGAGGGGCAGGCGGGCGCGAGAGGAGCATTGTTCCCCAATTAAACAATTAACCGGGGAGAGAATGGGGAGACCTCCTCCGCTCTGGCTCCCGGAGTCGGCTGCAGTGGGGAAAGTGGCTGGGACCAAAATCCCTTTTTTCCCCTCTGCCTCCCCAGTCTCAGCACAGGCTGCAATAAAAGAATATATGGGTGATTGTTCCAAACTTCCCTTAGAGCTGCCAATTCACAGGCAGCCTCACATCGGCAGCCTCCCGAGCCAAGCTTCTCCACCCTAGTTTTACGCATCTCCAACCACTTTTCTTTCTTTTTTTTCCTTCCTTCCTTCCTTCCTTCCTTCCTTCCTTCCTTCCTTCCTTCCTTCCTTCCTTCCTTCCTTCCTTCCTTCCTTCCTTCCTTCCTTCCTTCCTTCCTTCTTCTTTTCTTTCTCTTTCTTCCTTCCTTCCTTCCTTCTTCTTTTCTTTCTCTCTCTTTCTTTCTTTCTTTCTTTCTTTCTTTCCTTCCTTCCTTCCTTCTTTCTTTCTTTCCTTCTTTCCTTCTTTCCTTCTTTCTTTCTTTCTTTCTTTCTTTCTTTCTTTCTTTCTTTCTTTCTTTCTTTCTTTCTTTCTTTCTTTCTTTCTTTCTTTCTTTCTTTCTTTCTTTTCTTTTTTGCCTTAAGATTAGCCTTTGCATTTTCTGTCCAGACCTCTTGGAGATGAAGTCATAAGCAGAACTCTAAACCACCCTTCAAAAGGGGACTTTCACCAAATAAAGTGTTGTCATGCTTCTCAGGCGGCTCCTTCCCCAAAATGTACCTATCTCACTATGTGGTAGACACTTAGGGTTCACCACCCTGGCATGAGCCCCTGCAGTGGTATGTGCCACAGCCCCCTCCTCCAGGAAGGTGCAAATCTGCAGCCAGGAAGGAGACGCCTGGAGAAATAGGTGCGTCTGATCCACTGCTCCAGGCACGTTTCTGGCAGCCCCAGATAGCATCGCCAGCAGTGAGCAGGAGGGGTTTTCCTCCAGTGCCTCTCACCCTTATTGTTCTGCCCCCCCTGTCCCTGGAGCTTTGCTGACAGCAGGTTTGAAACCAGCCCAGAGCCCTTGTTTCCAAACACAGCCCTCCGTGCCAGGCTGGAGGAATGGGAGGCAAAGGAGATGACAGGGAGACAGAGACCTGGTGGCTTGGACCAGCTCAGTCTGAGTGAGCCATGGCCCAGCCCCAAATGGAGCTGGACTGTGGCATGAAATCCTTATCACACCTTCTCAGAGTTTGCTGCTTTTCCCTCTTTAGCCAAAGGGAACCCGCAATTGCTTCCTTGCTAGAAAGGGCTGCAAGGAGTGGCTGATGCCCATCTCCACAGTCACATCCCCCCCACCTGTCTGGCATCAGGCCCTCCAGTTCCCTGCTGCCTGGGTGATCCCATCTCGAAGGACTGGACCTCCTCCAGCTGTGCTGTGGTTTTCTTGGTTCACTTTGTACTTTTAATTGAGTGCTATGAGAAGTTGTGGGCAACACGAGCATCTGCCTGGATCAATCTCCCCTGTGTACCAGCCCCTGTGGTACCATCACCAACACTGCAGCTCCCAGTGGAGGTGAGACCCTGCCACCATCCCAGGCCACAGGAAGGAAAGCAGAATGCAACCTGGGACATGGGGCATTTTTCCTTCTTGTCATTATAAATGAGGAGACATCATGGTCCAACCAAAACTTGATCAGATCTCTCTTCCAGTTCCCACCACCCTTCTCATTCAGCTTCATCTATTCTCCCTCCCTTGGCCTCAGCAGGCCAGAGGGGATCTATCACAACGCAGAAGCTGCCTTTGCAGTCCTGGTCTTGCTTCTCCACTCCCTTCTTCACTCTCTACCACTGGAGATTGGAGTTTCTCTTGGTAAAGGAAGGGAAGAGAGGTCAATGCCTCCCTGCTCTCTCCAAGCCCAGCAGATTTTCTCACAGCTGCCCAAGTAACAGCATCTGGCCATCCCTATGCCAGGCCCTAACTGAAGGGCTGGTGCAGGCACTGCATATGACCACAGGATTTTTAGAGGGTAAAGGGGAAGCTACTCCTTTTGCCTACGGTCATCACCACAAAGCAACGAGGCTTAAACCCCTGGGCTACCTCAGTGCAGAGCAGCCTCAGGTCTGCTCACTGGGCTCTCATTTTCCACGAAGGATAAGAAAAAGACATGATTATTTAAGGGATTGTTATTTATGGGACCTGCTTCTTCCCCACTGATCTCCCCAAGCGGCGGAGTCCTGGTGGGAACCGGACAAGCGAACCACTCATTCAGGGAGCCTGGAAGAAAGCGGAGGCTGCAGAAACCACCCCCCTTCCCCCGCTCCTCCTCCTCCTTCCCTCCCGCCGCGGGCTCCGCGCCCCCTCCCCGGCCCCGCTCGCCCCCTCCCCGGGATCGCCCAGGCCCCGGCGCGGAGCTCCCGGCGCCCCCGCGGAGCCTCGAGGCCCCGGGGCGGAGGCCGGCGGTGGAGGGGGGGTGCGGGGCTGCCTCCCCGCACCTTCCCGGCTGGGGGAGCCGCGGGGCGAGGAGATGTGCCCCCCGCGCGGGGCTCGGCTGGGTGGGGAGGTCGAGGTGGAGGCCGCGAGACAAAGGCGTAGGCCGTGAAGGTGTCGCTGTGCCGCCTGGCTGAGGAGTCCGGAGGGCTTTTCACCGAGGGAAGGGGCTGGAGGCACTCGGGCATCCCGGGGGAGGCGAGGAGGTGGAAGGGCAGACCTGGGCGACCTCTGGGTGCCTTCAGCCCCATTCTATTTTCCCTCTTTTCCTCGAGATCTCACATTTCCGTGCCCAACCAAAAATTTGCCCATACACAGGCTCTCCTTTTCTCCTCTCAGCGAGACTTCCTCCATGAGCTCTGTCAGGGGCTTGAAACGCCGTCTGATTTACTGTGAAAGTCAGATATTTTTTTCTCTGTAAATATTTTAGGCAAAGTAGAAACAGTAAACCTTTGCTCGGGCTGCCAAACATCTCCCACGACAAATCATTGTTTTCAGATGTTCAGATTTGTGTGAGAAAACCCAACAAAGAGAAGATATTTAGGCGGTCTCAATCCTGGAACATATATCGTTAGAGGAAGAAAAAACCCTATTAGCTACATCGTTGTCCAGAGATGATGAAAAGTATTATTTTCATTACACACTTTTTAAGCACAGGTTTTATGTTACTGACTCAACAATGATTATCATTTTAAATGTGAACCACAGACCCTAAATGGCTCTTTATGAGAAACCATTGTTTTGAAATATCTGAAATTAATTAGACTGTGGCTTTGGCCAATGTGCAAATATCAAACTGAGCATCTGTGAAGAAAAAGGCTTCCCATCACTTGAAAGAATATTATGAATCTGAAATACAGACTATCAAGGAAAATATCTCTCATCTCACATAGGTTCTCTTGACCCATCTTCTGTAGCTCGACAGTCACATTGTCTTTTGTTTTACTTTTTAATCCTTTTTTATTTTTTTTTTTCTTTTCGAACTACTGTGTCCAAAAAGCCTGATGTAAAAAATTCAAGGAAATAACATAATTTGAGTGCCAGCAGCACCACTGTCAGTTCTGTCAAAACAGAGATCCCTGTAAAGTTGCTCCATTTGGCTGATTTGCTCTGGAGGTCCCACTTTCTGTGCCCTTCTACCTACCAACAAGCCACACCATGCCAGCTGCACTGACAATGAGAGCATGGGTCTGATCTTCCTCGTAATCGTAAAGAAATGTATACTGCTTCCTTATTCTGCTGCGATTCCATTATCTATCCAGCCTTTTCAGAAACAGTAAATTCTTTTGAGACAATAGACTTTGGCAAGTTTTCATGCTGTAGTGAAGAAAAGCCTTTGCCAGTTGTTCTCTTTCCTGCGAGTCACACACATTTTTTGAGATAAATTAAAAAACCTTCAAGTTAGTCGATATTAGCAGCAGAAGTGAGCACAACCATATTCTGGAAAGAAACACATGATGGCTTATGTCAATGTTTCTTTTGTGGCAAAACCCTTCTCCACCTATTTATGCTCTGTATTCTTGTAGCTGAGGAGGGAGCACTAAGCTATGAAAAACTATGAATAGAGTGTTTCATTTGGTATCAGAACAAGCCGCAATTGATGGTTAGGTATTATTTCTGTGTTAAATATAATGATTCAGACACCACATTATCTACAGAAAGATAGCCAGATTTCCAGAGCAGTGTTTGTCGGGAGGAGATCCAGGGCACGAAGTCAGCAGCCTTTGGCTGTAGTAAAGCCCCCCTGCTCTGCACCTACGTTTTTCTCCTACATTTTGATGCTGCCCTGATATTTCTGCCCCGATACTATGGGTGAGGGGCCACACTGGGATATTTTCACTTGTATAGGGCATCACCGTTTCCACAGCTAGTCACCCTGAAATCCATGTTGGAAAGCTGGTGGTGTTTGGTTCTGTCTCAATATATGCAGAAAAAATCAGGCTTTATCTTCCAACTGTGCTCTAAGAGCAGTCTACTTTACACAGTAAGATCTGACTCCTGAAGGAACAGTTGCTTTCCAATTTTGGGGAGGAGCTGTTAGGGTGAGCAGGTCACAGATGAGGTCTTTATCCACAGTGATCCCTGTGAGGAGTGAACACAGTACAAGGAAAGTGAGGAGGGAAGAAACTAGGAAACATATCAGTGCGGGGCAGCCTGGGCCACAGTCAAGTGTTGTGCTAATCCCTGCTGTCTTGGGCTTCCTCTGATAAACTCCATCCTGGACAACCATTATTTTTATTTTGATAACTCAGTGGCTGCATCATGAGGTTGACTGCAGAAGTAATCCCAAAGAATCAAATGTAGTTTTGTTCCCTTACTGTTACCAAATGAAGTAACTCTTTCATAACTTTTTTTTCTTTTTCTTTTTTTCTTAATATGATATGAAGATACCACTGCTGTGCAAAGAAAAGCTTGCTGGGTCTGGTTCTGCACTGATAGGGTGAGCTCCTGAAACGGATCAAAAGAGATTTTCTTAACTAATCTCTTTTTCCTGGGCCTTCTCATCCCTCACTAATGCAATAACAAACATTAGCTGTGAGATTAATCCTAAACCCACTGAAGTCACTAGAAAGACCCCGCTGACTCCACGAGTATCAGTCAGTAGTTTCTTCCCCTTTGCCACATTTGAAGGAGAGCAAAGAGACAAAATGGAAGAGGGAGGTCCTAAAAACAGGAGAGTGCTAGGCAGCAGGCTTCTCTTCTTGTCTCCCATCGTGCATGAAAGTCTCTACTTTTCCTCTCCAAGGACCACTTTTGAAAGGCTGAAATAAAGACAGAAATTTTGAACGGTCTCAGGAAGCAAGTAAGAAGAGAGAGATCCACGTCTACAGAGAAAGTCAACCCATCTCAAGAAGTTGAGTGCAAGAAAGTAGAAAGAGTGGAGTTAGGCCTATTCCTGGTATTGCTGACTGGCTCTCAGATGTGGCCAGGATAATTCCCATGACATTTTAATTTCAAATAATTTACCTAAAAAGGGCAGTGGGGTCTGCAGATACCTCTTGCAATGTTATATGCAGTTGAGAGAATTCTTGGGGTAGTGCCAGGAATGTCCCCTGTGGAAGACCTGTTGCTTCCTTGATGTCAACCAGTCTTACACAGTGGTACAGGGATATGCATACCCACCTTTTCTGCTACAGAACATCTCTCTACAGGGCTAAGTGTGAAGGCAGGGCTGCTCAGGACTCCTCCAGCAGTGTTGGTGTTTTCCTGCTCTATGTTCTGCTTGTCATTGCTGCTGCTGGCCTCTAGGCCTTACACTTACACTTCTCTGAGGAGAACTGGTCTGGTGAGAACTGCTATGCTCTGCTGCATGTAGTATGATTTTTGTGCTTGTTTTTAAAAGAAATTAAAGGAATTGTAATGTTGAAAAAGCCCATTTTGCATTTAACAATAAGCAGGAATTGCTGTGCTAGCAGAGAAAGCTGTGGAGGCAGGAAGCAGCTTCACCGTAAAGACCTAATGCACAAATTGAAATAGTCGAAGGAAGGAAGTTGGTCATGATTTTTGAAGCAATCTCATTGCTTCAGAGCTTCAGTCTTTGGGGAAATTTGGAACTCTGGGCAAGCTGAGCAGGGGAGGATATCTCTTTGGGGCAGCCTCAAACTCCAGGCACTAGGCAGTTCTGCTGAAAAGCCTGTTCAGGCTGAAATCAGGGCACTCTGCCCACTACCACATCCCAAAGACACGTGCTTCTGTTATCTTCTAGCTGCTGAAGGAAGGATAAAATGAGGCTTTTCTGAGATCCAGGTATTACTGAAATGTTTCCTCTTATCATCATGAGTGAGATTTCCCAGAATGGGGGACAAGGGAAGCAACTATAGTGTTCAGAATATAGGCTATAGGAGATAAAAATATGCCTTCTAGAGTAAAATCAGACAAAAGTAGCATAAACTTTGTGAGATTTTTCCATGCTAGTGCCAGTGAAACTACTGCAGCTGCTAGCTTAGCACAGAGTGCAGCCATCTCTGATTCAACCTGGACACCTTCTGCACAAACCCCCCAGCAGCTAACATCTTCATGCCCGTAGCACTGAGATAACAACTGGTGCTATCTATCTGTGCTAGTGGTGACATGCTGCAGGGCAGATAAGGAGCTCTCACACTGGGGCTGCCTATCACATTGGTATGGCTTGCCTGGGACCTGCCAAAATCTGCTGCCATTATGGGTACTTTACAATCACCATGGGCTCTTCCGGCTGGTGCTGCCAGCAGTCATGACCTGTGAGCCCAGGAAGGAGGGGGCTGCGGTACAGTGAGCACAGACAAACTCACCTGGCTGGTATTTTATTTCAGAGAGGTGGTTTGGATCTGCTTGAATTAAGAGAGTATCCATTGCTTTTCCTTGCTTTTATGCCTAGCTACATGCACAGAATATTTTGAGGAATGCCAGCCTGCAGCTGCTTGATCTTTCTCTTTGCTTTTAATCCCCCCACACAGATGGGGGGATGCACAGGTGAAGCTGTGGTTGTGGTGGTCCTGGTGTGGTAGGAGAGGAATGGGAGGATTGAGGAGTTTGCTTTTTCAGACTGCTTTCTGGCTAGTTCCCATTAACTGTTCCGCATCCCTAAACTGCATGGGGCCTATCAGGAAAGCGAAGTAATAGGGAGTGTGTATGTTAGAGGAAATCCCAAAGCACAAAAGCAATAACTCATGGTGAAGTAAATGTTGGCTGGTCCTTTGGACAATGCTGCCGCATGGCAGTGATGATCAAGCTGTTTCAACAGAGTCCTTTAGGGAAAAGCTACCCTCCCCTCTTGTACGGAGCAAGTCTTTATCACTGCAGGCTCAGGGTGTTGCAAGAAGAGGCAGGGTGTCCCCACAGTGCTCTTGGAGAGAAGCTGAAAGAAGCCTGGGGGGGACGTCTGCCTGCTTCTGAGCATGAAAGCATAAAATGACCTGGCTGCCAGGAAGGCAGAAGCACCGTGAGAGACAAAGTGGCCTGGTTTTAGGAGAGGTCTGTCCTTGCACAGGCAGAGGGGTGATGAGCATCAAGGTGCCATGGGAAGAGAGGAAAACAGGAGGCACTGTAGCTGAAGGAGAATGGGTGTCAAAAGAAACTCCAGAGAATGACAAAAGTCAGGGGAAAAATATGTGTTTGTTTTGCTCCCTGTTTGCTTTTTAATGAAAATAAGCAGGCCAGTGTGTGAGGGCTGTTAGCATTTCATGCTGACCTGCAGCTGGTGCATTTTTCGCCCACTTCTGTCAGAATTTGACTTTGGTACTGAACGCTCATCAGACTTTGCCCCTTGCTTTACTTAGGCTTGGAATTGCTTATACAGCAAACACTCACTGCTAGAGTCCTCATTAATCCACTCTTTGTTGAGGTTTCCGAGAGGAATTTCTATTTGGTAAACCAAACAGAATTAAAAGGAAGGCATCTGCAGTCGGGACATCCATCTTCGGTTCTCTGGACTGCATTGTCCCCATCCGTCAGGCTGTGCCTGCTCAGAGCCACAGCTTCCGCCGCCCCGTGCGGGATTCATTGCGGGTTTCGGTCCCGGCTGCCGCTAGGTGGCACTTCCCTTCTTGCAAATTACAGCAATTAACTCTCCCCTGGTGCTGCTCATCAGCTCTGGCAGCGCTGTTTGGTCGCTGAGGGGGATGGAACAAAAGTAATTTTAAATTATTTTAAAAAGGCCAGATCAGTGAATATTCCCTCATCTTTGCTCTCTTGTTTTATTTTTTTTTTAATAATTTTTTTTTTTTTTTTCAGGCGAGCAGAGCTCATTGTAGTTTCTTTTCCAGTTTTGCAGAAACTCGTCCCAGCTGTACCCTGTGCATGTACCCTTTGCTCTGGAGATAGTGCCTGTTATTGAAAACAGACAGCCTTCAGTCCAGCTCGGCTCTCATTCCTCCCTTGTTGCCTTGGCGTCAGGCTCAAGCAATACACTGAGTGAGAAGACAAGGCTGAAACCTGTGGGCCTCCCAGCTTCTCCTTTCAAAGGGGGAGTTTAACAGGAGTGAAAAATTCAGAGTTTGGCTCCAGTAAATGTACACTTTCTTTATAAAGAGAAAAGAAAGAAGCAGCAGCAGCAGCAGCCAGGTTTTGCAGGGGATTATTTGACATTTCACCTTGTGCTTTAAGTTTCTATAAAGCCTAGTTTAGGTCAAACTGATTTTGGCAGAACACCAGGCATAACTAAGAGCTTCATATAGTTTCCATCTGAAAACATAAATCAAGCAGCAGGCTCGAGGGCAGCCCCGCCAAGCCGTGCTGAATTTCGCTGCCCCAGACAGTAAGGCTTTCAGAGAGTGCACTCCGATACCCGCCTTTGCCTAGGATATGTAGATATGTAGCTTGTTTGTTTTGCAAAGCATCTGGGCGCGAGGAGAAGAGGGAAGATAAGTGAAATGTGGCCTTTTCCACACTTGGAGGCTGCCCTGGGTTTCTCGGCCTCTGATGAACAGTGGATTCTTTTACACTGCATGGAGTGGCTCGGGGGGGGCACAAGGGATGCCAGCGGGGACACTGTGAGAGGATCCATACATCTTTTAATGTGTGTACAGGGGTATTTACACTGCATCATCTGTACTGCAACCAGATATCCACCCATACTTGTACCCTCTCATCACTCGTGTCCCTCTTCATCTGGTCCCCTTCAGTTTCCCACTGTGAAATAATTTAGTAGCCCTTAAGCCATGACATGGTTTAGTGGGCATGGTGGTGATGAGCTGATGGTTGGACAAGATGATCTGAGTTGTCTTTTCCATCCTTAGCTACTCTATGATTCGAACAAAAACAGAAATAATGTTTGATATTTTTTTTTTCAGATTATTCTGCTTATGTTTTAATTATTTTGTGGTGCTTGAGTCTGTGTGGGCTCTAGCAAAACCTCTCAGCATGCAACCTCTGCTGATCACTCTCCACTTCTTACACTACTGTGGTAATTTCACTCTGATTCACAGAAGGCTGGACTATTTCTGCCTTGAGCATTTGATATCCCTCAGAATGCATACCCTTTGAAACTTCCTAACATACTCCAGCCCGTTCTACTGCTTTCAGCATCATCCTGATGACTTTCAGCTCACCACTCCATACTACAGATTCAGTGCCTTGCGGATAAATACTAATTATGTCACTGTGGCCATGCACTACAATTGTTTCCTTTTATGCAATCCAGATACACAAGATGGGAGAAAAAAAGAGAGAGAAAAAAAGTGAAGAGTATGACATGCAGGATGGATGTAAGATGAAGTTGTTTTTCCCTATTTCTGCCATATTGCTAGGCTGCTAAGGAGAAGCAGCTTGGGAAAACTTTACAGGATCTTTCCTTCTTGTAAAGCGAGTATGCCTGGTGTCTTCTGCTCATGTGTGTGTGGCATATCTGCCTCCTTCCTGTGCCTCCCTGCTCTTGGGAAAGCACTCTCACCCTGCAAGTTGAGGAACTCCTCACTCACCAGTTGTGTTTGGGTGCCCACATGGCAGCAGGACTGGAGCCCTGCCACTGCCCCTTGACACGAGATCACACTGTGATACTCCACTGCTTCTGAACCCCAAACCTGTTCCATCAGTACAAGGCAGAACAAACCAGGGGAGCTGATACCTGCATTGCATGTATCTGCTTGACAAGCCTTGTTCCTCTCAATTCAATTCAGTGTCTGTGAAACTAATGCGAAGTGGTCCGAGCAGAGTAAGCAGAAGGAGAATGTTTTTACTTTCATTGCTTTGTGCAAAAATTTTGCTATTTTTTTTTCCTTTTTGGGGCAGTAGTAGAGTGAATTCCATCTCATCTCTTCAGTGGTAAAGTTGAGGAAATCTTTAGATTGTTAAGCTTGTTTTCATTCTTCTACAACCAATTGCAAAATGGTATGGACAGTTCAAGAGCTAGCTTAAAAATGGTCTTCAGAATACAAAGTAGCAATAGGCCTTTCACTACCTTTGGGTTCACAGTCACCTTGGCATAGTTCTTGTGGTTGGAGCGTGTCAGCTGTCCAGCCACAATGAGAATTGTGGCAGGAAAAGCTATGGAGACACTTGCTGATTCTTAAGACTGAAGGTAATGTGTGCAAAATGAGCAAACCAGAAACCAGCTCCAACAGTATTAACTGGAGAAATCTGACAGCTGTGCTGACTGCAGACCATGACAGACCCCAGGCCACGGAAGAGAGATGGGATGCTGGCAACTGAGAATGAACACATATATAAGCCAGCAAACCAATCCAGGCGGGATCAGGTGGAAAGGAGGGAAGTAGGAACTATCTGTTGAAAGAGGAGAGGCCATGAAATCTCATAGACAACACTGCAATAGTCAACCGTTCATAAAAGAGTTATCTGAGCCTTGAAGGGAACCTTTTTGTAGAATCATACAGTCACCAGGGTTGGAAAAGATCTCTATGATCACCTAGTTGAACCATCCACCTACCACCGGTTGTGCCCACAAAAACACGTCCCTTAGTACAACATCTAAACATTCCTTGAACAGCTCCAACTTGAAAGTGACTCAACCACCTCCCTGGGCAGCCCATTCCAATGCCTCATCACCCTTTTGGAGAAGAGAGCGATAAGGTCTCTCCTAAGGCTCCTCTTATACTGAACAATCCCGTTTCTTTCAGCTACTCCCTGTAGGACTTGGTGCTCCAGTCCCCTCACAGCTTCATTGCCCTTCTCTGGACACACTCCAGGGCCTCAATGTCTTTCTTGTAGTGAGGGCCTTTCAAGGGCGCATTGAAATACTAGGTCCAAATTTTTCTGATTTTCCGTGGAATTATTGGGATCCTTAAGGCTTAGTTTGTAATTTTCACTTCTGGGATATATATGCATAACCTCACAGCTGTAGTTTACCGATATGTTTTTACATTATTATTTTTCATGGCTACTATTTATTTTTAGGTGTTATTATTAGACTAGCTCAAGTTTCAAAAAGAAGAAAGTATTGGGGGTATCTTTATCTCCTAATGAGATCCTATATTTTTTATAGGATACACTATATCCTAATCCAAAAATCCTTAATTCCTGAATCCAGTAGGCTTCCATCAGTCTCACAGTGCTTTGTGCTCTCAGGTGCTCAGTAAAAATGTTGGTCAAAAGGAATATGCTAACTCTGCTTACGCTTCTATAAACAAATCCTGAGAGCACTGAGATAGATATAGAAAAATGCTGTCTTTCTGAAAATCATGCTTTTCAGGGCTGATCTAAGCACAGTAGAAGACAGATCAAAGCCGTATTTTCTCTATAATCCTCATAATTTCCTAGTGGTAGAGCTGTTTTTTGTAGTGGTAGAATGCACATACACACAGACTTTTATGAATACGGAAAAATGTCTTTTGAACAAAGGACTAGAAAAGGAAACACTAACGTGAACATAGCTTCAGCTGTTTAAGGGCACAGCCAAGGCTGATGGAGGATTCAGGAAAATGATCCATTTTAGGCTGTGATTCTCATTTTGGGGCACTGAGAGATGCACCTGCCACTGGCAATAGTGCTCATTTCAGGGCTGCTCCAACCAAAGCCACCTCCGAGCTGAGAAGCTGCCACCAAAAGGCACCGGCACCACAGCTCCCATGTAGCATAAAGGAGCCTTAGTTCAACTGTGTATCATGTGTCTTCATAAGGAATAGATATTAGAGGCCTTCTGCTCACATTTGCCCATATATTAACATTTCTACTGCTATGCAGAGAGTCACACAAGAATGTTTTTCATATTCCTAACTTGAAAAAGTGCCCCCACAGACAGCTATCCCATTACTGGGTCCGAGATAGCAAATAAAAGCTCTCACTGAAAGGGACCTACACAATGACCTTTTCAGCTTAAACACTGTACAGCCAGCCCTTTCTTAGAGCAGCTGGTGCTCTGCTAGCAGCCAGACAAACTGAAAAGAGTGGATATTTTAATATTGCAGCCATTCCTAGTTTGGTGTGGGGCATCATCCTACAAACATTACTGATCATCCCCAAACCCTTTCTAATTACACACCTCTGATCTGCACCCATACTGGTTTGAACAGATGACCTCTCCATGGATCGAATTCTAAAAAATAAATGCTCCAATCTCTTTGTATTCCAACTTACAGGAGTATGATATAAAATATAACTTGCCACCCTAAGACAAAACGTAAAAGTTGCAGTGTCCGTGCTTGCATTCCTGCAAGCTCCGGGATTGAATTTTCTCGTCGTTCTTGTGCTGTGTTTTTGTAATTAGCTCCATTCTGCTTGTTCTCAGAGGTCGTGTTCTTGACGCTCATATAGAATGCCAATGTGATAAATAACACTGAGAGTTTGATACATGGGGCTCAGAGAAATATTGTGGCTGTCCTTTTAACTTGTATCATTTTTCATTGATTTACCATGAAAATGTAAGGCAAATGCTTTTATTGTATAATGTGACAGCACTTAGAGTTGCTAAAGAGACATTTTAAAGTTCAAAATGTCAGAAGCGTGGGGACTTTAGAAATGAGCATTTCAGTGTTGTCTTTTCTAACCTAGCTGCAGAGAGAGATAAGTTCAGCAATCATAAATTTTCACTTTCTTTTATCGTCATTAGAAGTGCCTCTACCTACAGCCCAGTCAACAGCAATTCAGCCATGATTCATGGTTTTAAAGCCTGAATTGTGACAAAAGAAGTCATAAATTGCAGGAATTATTTTACTTTAAAGATGATGGAGTATCTACTCTGACCAGAAGGCTTTTAATCTATTATATTTCTTAAATAAATATGCCTAAGCAACTAATCACTTGCTATTAGCAGTCTCCTATGATCACTTCAGCTAGCATAACACTGTATCACTTAAATAAACTGGCAGAGTCCACAGGAGAGATTTATGGGACTTAATTTCTCAGCTCACACTTGTATTCATAGCAAAGCCCAGAATGTAGCTGGCGGCCGATGTTTGTTGGAGCTGTTTATTTCATATTTTGAAAGAAATTAAAATACTTGTCAGCTAGTTTTTCCTTGTATATTCTATATGATAAATTAAAAACTATAATAAGTAAAAAAAAAAAAAAAAAAAATGCCTCTGGATGATATGACAGCATTGGAAAATGCTTTTTTTTTTTTAATCATGACAGCATGTTATTTTTCCAATGGGACAGTGGTGGTAAGGGCCAGAAAATGCTTTGTCACCCTTCTCAGAGTTATAGAAGTCCAACTGATGTACAGAGGGACTGTCCCGAGAGGATCTGTGCTGCCCCAGCAGGCAGATATCCACGTGTTCTGTTGGCTTGCCATCTGCATGGTACCTAAGCAGGTCACATGAGAGCTCATGTGATGAAGACAGGCCATCTGTCTGTTGTGCTGGTCAACACAAGTGATGTACAGGAATGTTTTTTAAAGCTGTTTGAAGTATGAAGACAAGAAAAGTTGAGCATGAAGAACCTTGATCATCCTGACAGGGAAAGACACAACTCTTAACTCAATCCTTTGCTGAAGGGTTCCAGTCCTTCACCCTCCGCAAAAGCATTTGGAGGCCCCAGGGGCAGGAGAGAGAGAATGGCTGTGGGACATAGGAAAAGGCCAAAGCATCCACCTTGCTTCATTCACGTAAGTCCTGGCAGCCTTACCAGCACTTCTTGCCTATAACCACCGGAGCTGTGGATAGAACAGATATTTTTTTGAATGCTAGTTGAAAACAAACTAAGTAAAGGACAAACAGCAAGGGAGATCTTTATTTTGGGCTGATCCAATGTTAATTGCTTTCAGACCACTGAAAAATGTATTTGGGATTAAGCACATTTTCTCATCCTTAAGAAATAATTTTGCTTTGATGTAGAATTTTAACTTAAAGAGGTCAAGAACAAAAATCCAATCTGAATGGAAATCTCCCAAATTATCTGAAACATTGCTTGGACTTCTATGCCTTTGCTGCTTCCAGCTTTTTTGTGGGCTTTTGGGGGAAGTTTTAAAGGACAAACAACTTGGCAAAAATTAAATTTGATTTTGTAAAGTCTTATGATATCACCACATCTGTATTTTTCATAGAAAATTTTGTAGCCAGCTCTAACAAACAAAGCTAGTAGTCAGAAGAGACGTATGGCAACCACAGTAAACACAGCTCAGAAAAGTGATTATTTCCCATTATTAAACAGTACATCAGCTGGAAGTGAAAATATAAATAATTTCTGTTTGTAGGACTTTAGTTTCTCCAAGTAGCGTTTCTTTCTTCTTTAATCACTACTTCCAAGTACTTTGCACTGACAGAGATGTGATAAGGCACCACAAAGACAGAGAGGCAGATGGAAAGCAAATGGAGCTTTTTCATGCCTTGCAGTACCAGGATACAAATGCTGGTGTGCCAGCAGCTGGCCCAGGAGCAGCTCAGACACCCAAACCCTGGAACAATGGGTCTGCTATCCCTGGTGTGGTTGCCAAGACCAGAATAGAGGCTCTTTACATGCCAGACGCTGGGAAAAGGATGATGATAGAGTCCAACAGTATTGGGGCCTGTGAGGGTCTGCAAGGCATGGTGAAGCCCCATCTTGCTGTGAACACCTGCTGTTCACTCATCACCTCTTCTGGGAGCTTGCATGCCTTTATAGATGGCTGAAGGATAGCTTCCGTGGTGGTCACTCATTATTCATGTTTTTCAGAAGTTTTTCTAAAGAAACATGGCCTGGTGTCTCCAACCTCTTCTACTACTTCAGGCTCTGTGACTTTTATGTGGCTTCTGCTAGTATTTTCTAACAGCCCATAGACTTCCATTAGTTTTCTTGGAGCTTGCAAGGGAACCACTTAACTGTGAGGGCTTGTGGTATTCCCCACTCTAGATTTTCTTTAGGATCTTTAGCTCTTCACCTTGGTTGAGTCATTCTGACCTTGGTAAGAAAGGGTGTACAACCAGTAGCTTGCAGTGATTGAGTAGAAGTCAAGCACAATGGCATCCATGCAAGAGTAAAACTTCTCGTAAGGATCAAAAGTGCTTTTCTGTGCCAGTATTTTAGAAGATGGATGGCCCAGCATTAACGTTTTTTGTCTTGTTTTTGTTGTTATTTTAATAAGTTCAAACTTCCAGTCTGCATGTAAGCACAGGTGATACCTGAAGAAATATTACGTAGAAGGTCAGTGTTTCTTACTGAGACTTAAGCAAAAGGATGGCAAAAGCAATCTCAAGGTAAGTGCCATTTCTCAACCTTTTATCCCAGCTAAGAAGAAATAGATCTGGGTTTAGATTTAGGTAGCTACTGTGGAGGAGAGAGAGGATAATGGAGCATCAGTATTTGTCTGCTGGCAAATTAGAGATCAGTTCCAAGTTCCTCTATCTTATCAGTGACTTAACTTTGCATACATTGACTGCAGCCATCAATAATTTCTTTTGGACATTGCAAGTGAAGGAGAACTGACAAAGATGGCACACTTGTGCACCCCTATCCCTGTCCATGCACTCTGGGCTATTTCCAGTGCTATGGCCCTGACCCACATTCATTTTCATTTTTCCAGGCAGTTGAAGAAGAGCTCCCCACTCTACATAGCTCTGGTCTTGATTCACTATGTCAGAGTGAGAGATCCTCCTCAATCCTAGTGCTCAGGCAGTAGTAAGCCAGGGCATTTTTGGTCCCATTTGAGAGTGCAAAGATGTCTACCTAGTAACATTGAAATGCATGGTAATTTAGCCTCTGGGGACATGCCTTCTCCCTGCTCACATATTCTGTACACATCACCCTTTAAAATTAATTGGCTAGGTTCTGTAGGAAGTAGTTTTCCAGAATCTAAATACTCCCTTTTATTTAGTTTGTGCTTGTTTTATGGAAAGCAACATGTTTTCAGGTCAGTGGTCAATGGAATTCTTTTTACAGCTGCCTCCTCCTGTTTATCTTTATCTGTCAGTAAAGTAAACTCTCTTCTAGTTGTTTAGAAATGAACGTATTCTGCACCGCTGTATCTGGGCATGGCTCCGTTGAGGCAGAGCACGAGCCATCATTAACACTACAGGCAGTGTCAGAAAGCCATGCACTGCCCAACAAGAGGCACAACCCTGCAGCCTGCTGCAGGATAGGTATGGCACAAGGGCTGGCTGGCTTTGATTCTGAGCATCCAAAAGCAACCTAGCACCTCCATTTAAAGCCTTAGCCCAGGGCTGAAAGAGTCATTCACTGAAAAATATCACTGAAACACACTGCATGTCTCAAAGTGATAGCCTTGTGTTTTGGAAGGAAAACAAGCAGCCGACAACATGCCTATGCTCCAGCCAGCTTGTGCCTTTCCCTTTCCATGAGAAAGCATCTCCAAGAGGCTGCATTTCTTCTTTTATTTGTCCACACGCTCTCATTGTAGCTATGTTCTTTTCATAACAACCCCACACCAACCATATATTATTAACCCCTGGAGACAGAAACTTCATTTTAACATTTTCCTGTAAGCACTGTGCAAACCAAGGGTATAATACTAATGTCTTTTTTCTTTTTTTTTTCCTTTTTTTTTTTTTTTTCCCCTGTCTATCTTTAAACATAACTAAAAAGGAGGTCAGCTTTAAGAAAGAAACAAAAAACAATCTAAGGTGGAGCATCCAAATCTGAATTATATTCTGGTAGGAAAGAGCATGCAGGTGGTGAAACATCTGTTCTCCCTCTGGGCTTTAGGTATCCAGCATGGGCTCATGCTTAGCAAGTCTTTCCTCTTCCATATGTGCTTCTTACAGAAAGTTTAACACTTACTTGTTGGAATCTCTACAGCATTTTAAAATACAGCCTTTTAAAATTCAAATTAGTCATAGAAAAATGCTGCAGGTGGTAAAACACAACATTATTTTCCATAGTTTCTGCGATGAAGATTCCCCTCTAAGTTACAATAGCAAGCACTTTGCCCTGTGCAAAGTTTGGGAACTCTCCTAATAGAGACACCAGTTCTGACCCAGTGCTGTGACATCCTTAAGAACAAAAAAAACATTTCCATCCCTTGTTTCTGCACTTTAGAGCAAGAAAGTTTGTATCAAGAGATCTCAGAAAATCCTGCAATGTCTTGGAAGTCACAAGATGAGGTCTGTCAGGATATAATTAACAGATGTAGACAGCCGCTATCTCAGCATGACTAAGTTAGTTTTATGCTGGATAAACCCAAATTGTATTTATTTTCATTTCACAACACTTTCATAATTTTAATGAGCCAGTGTGAGATACAAACAGGAAAGCAAGGCACTGTGACCAATCCTCCCCCCTGAACTGCTGGGCTTGGTATGTTAATGGACAAAACCAACACAGAAATTTCAATGAAACTCAAATTGTCCAAAAAGATTGAGCAACGCAGCTGGCGGGGAGGCAGCCTCTGTCATTACCCGCTTCTGATCGGACCAAGCAGTTGCAATAACAAGATCTTAAGAGTATGGTACTTCACTCCAAAGCACTCTGTGACAGATGCCAACTGCAGTAATTAGTCAGCAAAATGCATTTGTTGGGCTGAAACAGAAGAGTTGTCTTTTCATGGAGAGCAACACTACACAAATAGGTAGTAAAATACATGCAGACCAAGACACACATATGGAAAATGGAGGAAAATGCATAGGTGGACAAAGGGCTCCAAAGCAAACCTGACCTGAACCATCTGCAGCCTTACTGTTTCTGCTCCTGAAGCTGAAAATGAATTTTCTCTACAGCTGGCCACTGTTGGGGAGCTCAAAGGTGCTCTACAGTTGTACTTGTCCACCAGCACTGTCAATGCCAATGCTGTCCCAGTGTTCATTGCCCCATATAAGGCTTTTTCTTTGCAGCAGTCACAAATTTATGCATCTTATTTAAAAAGTAACTGTGTGGTGCCATCAGAACATCACATTGAAAAATCTTGATATAAATTCTCACAACGCTGGCTGAAGTCCAGCACATTTTATGGCAGCAAATGCCACGGCAGACCATTATTTGACCTCTGAAGACTGAAGAAATGGTAATTCAGTGCTGGACCACTCAGGTCTGAGCTTGGATGGAAAGAGACAATGATTGCATTTGTGCTGTGGAGCAGGAGGACCTACCTACCCTGTATGAGAGGGCAGTATGGAGCACCAAGGCATATATATAATTGGCATTCCACAGAAATCCACTCAGTGCTTGCAAGCTAAAATTATCTAGGTTATTGTTCACCAGTGTATGTAGGGATTTCCCATTTGCTCTTGAAACTGCTGTACATACAGGCAGAAAACAGCCTGCTAATATGCTACACACCAAGGGAACTGTCACATCTGGCTCAGTCTACAGTTCTGTGCTCCTCCACACGTCCCCAGCGCTGTTGAGTTGCATGGTGACAGGTAGAAATGGAGTAATAAGGGTGGTGATGCTCCCAGCATGTGTCCAGCCTGCAGACCCTGCTGTCTCAGGGGACTTCTGGAGCCCGTGTATAGTGACCCTTTTCCATACTTCCCTTCCCATTCCTCTGGGAGCTGTGTTAGCCTTCAACATCCACAGTATCTTTTGGCAGGGAGCTCCAGAGGTCTATATTGCGTTGCATGAAGAACTGCTTCCTTTTATTTATTCTTGCTTGTTCCTTGTATTTATTTTCATTTGTTGGCTCTAGTTCAGCTACCTTTGATGCTCCATTACTCACTCCCTCAGATATTCCTTGCAGCTTCTTGCTACTTTCCAAACCCTTTTTGCTCATATTGCAGTTGTGCATCCTCATACATATCCTCTGCACATGGCAGAAGTCAGAGGATACTGGAAGTTGACCCAGGATTTCTACTCAGGATTTTGAAAGGCCATAAACTGATCCATCAAAGATCTTACAGCATGGTTGCATGGGCTTCTTGGTTTGAGTCAGTTCTAAATTCAGTTGCTACATTCAGTTAAACTCACAAGTGTGAGAGTTTATGTTCTGAAATTATACAAAGCCTCAGTCCTACTTTTTGGCTCAGCTGGACAGCTGAGAGCATCGCTCAATGAAGAGAGCAGGCAGAGAGGGATGACCTCTCAAGCTGTGCCCATTACCAAAATGCACCAAAGACAAACACAGGACCAGGACTACCAATGGTAACTCAGTCTGCAGCCTAGACTCTTCCCTCTTGTGGATCAAAAGTCAAGCCCATGCTTTCCAAAACCTAGGCCAGAAACAACTCCACTCCATCAAAGTACAGCTGAGGACACCCACTTCTGTGCATTACCCAGATCATCAGTGCCCATCTGTGCACCATGTGCTGTGCTTCTGTTCCATAATCTCTGCTGTGCAGTGCCCTGCTGAAATGTGGCCATCTTTGTGTACCCTAAAAAGCACCCAGATCACATCCTTGCTTTCCCAAAGTCTGTGTAACATTTGGGATTGGCTTCAGTGAGGTGAGGACTTGATTCATGGATGCTCTTAGCAAACCTGTCAAGTCATTACGTGCTGCAATTGAAAGCCATTCATTGTAAAAGGGCCGAAATAAACATCTAGCCAGACAAATGCAGAAAAAGCAGCACTGTCACTAGAATTTATGGAGATATTTTTGAGGTCCTCAGTAGGGTTTTCTTTCATGACAATTTTCTATTCAAATTATAATCACAGGACTGGGCGTGGAGTAACTTCTTGGCAAGAGGCTCCTGGACAGAGGGAGTGCGGGCATGCTGCAGGGACAGTGAGAGGGACTGAGGCATGGGCATCCCCTGCAGCAGTGCTCTCTGGGCGTGACACATTAGAAGTTGCCTCCACTTTACCCTGATTTTCATATTTCTCTCAAAATCACTTATATGCTGAGGAGGAAGGGATATGAGAAACTTATTGTGAAACCTGTATGTATCTTTTGTGAAATCAGAGACCATGTATTTCATTTTTGGCTTGTGTACTGTTTTGTGCTAGTGAAGTTTCGTTTCTCATTTTCTGGACTTACACTGGAGCAATGAAACCAGCCAGGGTCACCTCCCACAGAGAAGTGCCAATGGTTTTCATGCATAAAACTTTGGTTTCAGCTGTTTAATTTGGGGACTTTAACTTCAGAGTTGTCCTCTCAGGAGGATTCTGCAGGTTCCACAGTTTCCAGCCCGCTAGGAGGAACCTCACACATCACTTTTACCTGAACATTCCTGACAGAGTGTGTGTGCTCACGCGTCACAACGGTAATGCTGACAGTGGACATTGTGACAGGGAGCATTGCTGAGCTGGAGGACAGTACCAGGGTCCCATCACAGTTCTGAGCCAACCATCCCATTGAAAGTCAGATCCCTCCAGTGTCACCTGCACCTTTCTTTGTACTGGTTTACGTCTTCTGGGGGCACAAATCCCCAGCACGTGCTCATACTTCACATTTGAGATAAAATTTAATGAAATAAATACATCCACTAAAATAAAGTATGTGAAAAGATGACCTAAGTGCAGGTGGGCCATCAACTGAAATCTTTGATAGCAGCAGGAGAGGTCCCCAGATCACTTCTAGCTGGAGAAAGCAGGCTGCAAAAACAGAGAATTGTGAGCTTCTTCTTTCACACGTGAAACTGAAAGAAAAATCACATTGAAAAAAAAAAAAAAAAAAAAAAGCAAAACAACAGCTTATTCTAGGCTTACTGAAGCTTATTACTGAGCAGTTGCAATAAATCACCGTCCAGCTTGGCTGCTCAGCTCGGCTCTCCTCTAGCGGCACAAAGTCGGAGGGGAAGATGCAGCATTACTGGGATTTGTCATAAGGAGGTTTGTCACATCTTCCCAAAGCTTGCGTAAGGAGACAGGCTGCAGAAGGCCAAGTGTTAGGCAGAAATTATTTCACTTCCTCCGTGCTCTTGCAGCATGAAATATTTCTTGCCATAAATCAGCTCTGATTAGTTTATTATGGATGTTTAGGTTAAACGTCTCAATTGCTCTTTTGTTCTTGGGAATCCAATCTTATTTTTATAGATATTTATTAGTACAGCTTCTAGACAGCTGATTTCATTTCCCATCCCATTCCCATATTTCTGGCTGTGCTGTGGGAAGGACTGTGTCATAAAGCTGAAATTCCTGCAGACAGAAGCAGCGGGACACAGGCTGTCTCCATTGGCCGTGCAGACGCGGGGCTGCGTGGTTAGCCAGGCTGCGTGGGCAGAACGTGAGGCCATGCAGAAAACAACACTCCTCCCCTCCTCTCTCCCACAGCCTTTGGGAGAAATGTGGTTAGCCAGGCACGGCTGCTGGGCAACTTCTAAGTTGCCCTGGGACAGGCAAGCATGCTGAAAAATCAGTGTGTTGAAATGTGTTTCTCTAATCCCTATGTAGGAAAGGTTCAAAGCATGGTACAATTTAGTCTCTGCATTTTCCTGGTTTAAAATCACTGCGCCATAACCTCCTGGGAGATGAGCTGGGATGGCCTGAACTGAGAAGAAGGCTTGTTCTCCAGGCCACTTGGCCTCCTTTGCTTCCACATGAACTGCTCAGTGGGCTGCTGCAGGGACACAGCTCACTCACCCGTGCTGGAGGACCTCTCATTACACAGCATCATGTGGGGAGTAATTAATCAGCAGAGAGGCCATTGCAGAAGTACAGATGTGCCAGATGCTGCTTATTTCAGTTTTGAACCTTGCTTGTTCAATATCAGGGCCCTGCTACTCATGCTAGGCACCTGAGTTCTCAGCTTCACAGCCCCACTCTTGCAGATCAGTCGCTCTGCTATGCTCACTACGTCCACACCTCATATAACACTCACACTTGGCTTCCACTGCAGCTGTTGAAAAGAGGGTGGAGTGAACTTGACTTCAACATGTCTGGTAAAAGTTCCCTGCAGACAATGTCTAACAAGGTTTTGATTTTCCAAAGTAAACTTACAGCAGCTTGCACGAATACAGAGCCCCTTCTGCTCCCGTAGCATCCCTTGACATAGTAGCTTGCACTGCCCATGGGCCAGCCCAGGAAGGAGCAAGTGGTATTTATATCAGGGTGCAATCCCAGTTGCCAAAAGCCTTTCTAGCAGGTTACAGGAAAGGATAAAGATTAATGTCTTCCCTCTGCATGAAGAAAAAGTAACCACGTGCTCCCTGTGTGGAAACGGTACCAGAGAGTGTTACTAGCATTTCCTCACCAAGAAGTCAGAAGTAGAAAAAGAAGTCAGTTGGATGATGTAGGAAACTCAGAAAGTGTGCAGCTCACACTTCCCTCTGCATTACCCATAAAGAATCCCAAACCAAGTAATCTGTATCATAGATGGGTTCATGACTGACCACATTATTTCACAATTTAACTTGGTGGTCCAGATATCAACTGTGCTAAGAAGAAACACCAGGGATGGCATTCAGACTGCTTTCAGATAAACAATATGGCATGACTTCTTTCGCCTTGAAAGTGTCTGATAACTCTGGATGTCAGGTTCCCTGAGCCACTTCTTTGCTCACAATACCATGAAAGCCACACCAATGGTGGCTACATACTTCCCAGTGGTTATCCATCCAGCTTCAAGCAGACACAAGCTTCAATGTTTGCCATCCATGTTTCTTCCGTACTCATGCAGAAAGCAAGGGTTAGTGCCAGGAGTTAGCTATACTATCCTAAAATAGATATGCTGAAGACAGCCATCCTTTTTTTTGGTGTTGAAGGAATCTTGGTGACTGTTTTAGGCTGAACATCTCAAGCCACATGTTTTAATCCAGGCCAGTTTCCTTGTTACCTACATCCTTTTCACGCCGCAGCTGGGATGCAGTTAACTCAGCTGCACTTAGAATCATAGAATCATAGAACCTTTAAGTTTGGAAAAGACCTCTAACATCACCTATTCCAACCAACCACCTACTACCAATATTTCCCATGTCCCTCAGTACAACATATAAACATTTCTTGAACACATCCAGCATTGATGACTCCACCACCTCCCTGGGCAGCCTGATCCAGCACTTGCCCACTCTTTCAGAGAAGGAATTTTTCCTAACGTCCAACCTGAACTGTCCGGCACAACTTGAGGCCATTCCCTCTTGTCCTATCACTGGTTATGCAGGAGAAGCCTTCCCTGAGCCTCCTCCAGACTAAACAATTGCAGCTCCCTCAGCCACTCCCCATCTGACTTGTGGGGTCTCCAGACCCCTCACAGTTTCATTGTCCTCCTCTGGACACACTCCAGGGTCTCCACGTCTTTCTTGTGGTGAGGGGATCTGGTGGCCAAGAAGCTCCAACAGGCACTATTTTCTCTTTCTTCCCAAACACTGTCCACATCTCACCTCTCAGACCTCTGTTGCACAGTCTCCTTGTTTTTACCATGGGTTTGGCACAAGAGGGATGAAGTGGCCATGCTTGAGACACAGGCCTTCCAATTGAGATTTAATTTAATAGGTGAAAAAACAACAGTGTGGTATTATTTAATTCACACAGAGAAAAATAGGCAGTCAAAGCTGTTGCAATAGCTACATGCTGAAGAGTGGATAACTACGTCTAAATTCACCTATCAGATATTCCTCTGTTATGTTTTCCAAAAAAGACAGCTCTGTGTATGATTCCAGAACCAGAATATAATGCTAGTAGTTTTCAGCATAAAAACTAGACGGGCTCTACATAGGCTGTTCTAGATAGAACTCGCTCATTAAAGTCCTGGCAGAGGTATGAAGCTAAGATCTAGACGAAATTATTTACAGCACTGAAGGTGCCTGTAAGTACTTTCATCGAAGACAGGGAGACATTGGAGTTAATCTTGTGACCTCAGAAAACTCCAAAGTATCTCAGCAGAATGAATGGATGCCATTCAGAACTACTATTAAAGCTTTTCAGAAGGTGCAGATAAGATGTACTCTCTATTTATTATCCAACAATTGATGGGGCATAGCCTGAGAAACTAGGTTTGGTCAACTCTTCTCTGAGCACCAGACCAGGCAGTTTCTTTCTTTCACTCTCAACTGTCCTGTGACTCTGTGGTATTGTAATTATGACAGTAAAATCTTCTTCAGACAAATATTTCTGCATGAGACAAATACAGCCATAAAACAGGTAAGCAAGCAAGCAAGCAAACAAACAAACAAAAACAACAAAAATGCGGCGCTATTCTTCCTTCCCAGGAAATACCCCAACACAAATACATTCATCCTTTTTCTCCAGGGCATTAGTGAACAACCCATTCAGGAGGCTGTTATACCAGCTTGACAAGACCTGAGAATTCTGTCAAAAAAAGGCAATTTCTGGTGGGTGTTAACCCTTCTGACCATTTGGATTAACAGGTAATGCAAGATCTGACAATGCTGCAATCCTCTTTCCCAAAGAGAATGAATTAAATAGGGCCAACTGTCTCTGCTCGTTTCTCATTCCTTTTTCCAGCCATATGTGGGACAAAAGCCCTTCCACTTTCTCTTTTTTGTCATCTCTCACATGGTCACTGTCCCTTCCTTAGGCTTTTCCCAAGCATGCCTTTATTTTTTCATGACTTTTTTTTTTTTTTTTTTTTTTGCACTCTTTGTCATCTCAGTACAGACACACGCATTGCCATGACACAACACCCACCAGGAACTACTAATCCTGCAACGCTTTTTCATGCAATGCTTAAAAGTGTTGGCTGCTATTACTTCAAAAACCAAGCAGGCATTTCTCGCAAAGCTTCCCAGATACGTATCATCGTATTTTCTTTCTGTGCCAATGCCATTAAAGAAAATGTTGAATGAGACTGGGGTCAAGACTCATATTTAGGTCCTCCACAAGTAATCTTCCTTCACCTTGGTAATTTCCTTTGCAGTTGTATCAGTTTTAAAAATAGTCTGAGTTTCATTTTCCTTTCACAAGCAGATTAATACCAATACAGTTTATGAATTAAATTGACTTTGGAATGTAATTATAGTAGCCAGGAAATAATGTAATGATTGCAGAGAAGGATGAAAACTCAGATATTGTCCAACATTATATGGAAAAGAAATGACACAGGGGATGACAGATTACTAAAAGGAAATTTAGGAGGAAGATTTGAGGAAAAGTCAGATTTTGTGAAGGGAATTGGAACAAAATTAAGAGCAGAAAAATAGTTAGCAGAAAAGAGGAAATAACTTCTATGAGTGGTTTGGTGCATTACTGGAGACAAGAGGAAAAAGAAGAGTGTTTCCAGAAAGTGAGGAGACTCTACGCACTGCTCCTCCTTGAGGAGGATAACTGTCTCCTGGCGGGTTTTTCATAGTTTTGCTCAGAAAATGTTCAAACCCATTACCTTCGGTCTCTAGGCGGTCTGGACATGCATTCATTCACTTGTTTTCTTACCATTCTTACTTCACAGTTTCAATGTTCTATTTTTCCCACAAAGAAAAATAAAATTGAGAAATAAAAGGAAAAAAAAAAAAAAAAGCCACTTAGCATCTGAATTCCCATGAACGAAGCTTTTTGTCACCTTCAGGTACCTCAAATCTGTTCAACCATATTGCAGAAGACGTCAAAGTAGACTGTATTAAACATCCCAGGGAACCACACTTACAAACACAATCATTTGTACACTAGTGGTAAAATGCAAGGGAGAACAGCATATCTAACATACACACACATATTTATGAGTGCCTACTTTTGAGAGGGTAATTGAAAAAATGATTTGGATTGCCAAAACATTATCTCAAAATAAGAAAAATATTTTCATGCCAAAGGCAATACCTTGTACAGCACTTCCTCAAGAAAGCAGGCAGTTTAATGATTTATTTATTTAGGTTAATTTTGCTTTATAACACCTTTTTCTCTCTTTTGGAAAACAAAAATGTTGTAAATCTTTTTGAACTAAGTGATTTGCTGGATAAACCCAGACCTCAAATAACAAATTTTTATAAATAAAAAATACACTCTGTTTAAGTAATTACACTGAAAGTATAAAAGTTTAGATGAGTCAAAATCTTTAAAGAAAGGTGGCACGTTTTCCCTCCTGTAAAATACAATTATGTGCTTTATCTTCCCCTTAAGCATGGTTTAAACTGCAGAAAACATTTACCTGGAAAATCATTTTCAGAGTAATATCAAAGTGAAGTACTAATTAGGGACAGCCTTTGAAGTCTGATCTGCATTTCTTAACTTTAGTTAATTTCCTGTCTTGAAAAACCATTTGTGGGCACGTTTCTCTATTTGATCTTCCATCATCACTAAAATATTTTGTGCACAGGAGAAGAAATTGACTGACATCTTATGTCAGGCTGTTCCATGTGACAGTTTTATAGGCATCCCTGGAAAACATGATCTTCCAAAAGGTGAGTCAGAAAACCATGCTCACAAAGTAATTCTGAATGCAGTAACTCCACAGAATGGAAAAATGAATGGAATGAGGTTTAAGACCATAAATCGTAGAACCATAGAATGGTTTGGTTTGAAACAGACATTTAAGATCATGTAGCTCCAACCCCCTGCTATAGGCAGGGACACCTCCCTCTAGACCAGGCTGCTCACAGCCCCATCCAGCCTAGCCTTGAACACCTCTAGGGAAGGGGCATCCACAGCCTCACTGGGCAACCTGTTCCAGTGTTGCACCACCCTCGCAGTAAAGAATTTCTTCATTATATCTAGTCTAAATCAACTCTCTTCCAGTTTAAAGCCATTTCCCCTTGTTCTGTTGCTACATGCCCATATAAAAGGTCCCTCCTCAGCTTTCCTGTGAGCCCCCTTCAGGTTCTGGAAGGTCACTGTAAGTTCACTACAGAGCCTACTCTTCTCCAGGCTGAAGAGCCTCAGTTCTCTCAGCCTGTCCCTGTGGGGGAGGTGCTCCAGTCCTCTGATCATAAGATTCATGGCCCCTCCTCTGGACTCACCCCAGCAGCTCCATGTCTGTCACGGAGTTATCTAGATCAATCCGTGTCCGTGACAGGGAGGCAGGAGGCCTGTGGGCCCCCTGGCCCCTGAAAATGGGAAGAGAATAAGGGAAAAGGGGTAGGGAGATGGGAGCTGGGCTCAAGGAAACAGAGCAGCGGCAACGATCTAAGGAGGAAAACTTATTTTACTAACTATGATATTGGAATGAAAGATAACACACTATAATATAATCTAATTGAAATTGAGGCTAATAAATCAAGTAAAATAAGAGAGAGAGAGGTTTCTGAAGACTGAGAAGCCTACTTTGATTGCAGATGATTCCAGCTTTTCTCTGAGACTTCACCAAGAACAACAGCATACCATATTACCTTAGCAGATTTTTTTTACAATACGTTATGAGGTGTTATTACCGAATTTCTGTCCCAAATATCATGAGTTAGTTTGAAATAGATTTTACTTGGCAAGGCCAAAGAAGGCCACTGGGCCTATTTCAGTGCATTGGGATGAATGAGTCTGTGGATAAAGTGGATGTCACCACCACTCACAGATAAATATGCATTGTAAAGAAGTTTCACTCTTTCTCTGTAGTTTTTGTAATATGACCTCTGTTCTCGCAATTACTATGATGTGCTCATTTTGGCATTATAACAACAGGGTCTTTCCTAAAGAAAATGCTACACTCAGTTGGCAGATGTGATTTGACGTAGCAGATGTAATTCTGTCCGAATATTTATTTGTCAAAAGTGTTCTGGGGTACATCAACAGAGGGGGGCCAGCAGGGTGATTGAGGGAATTGTCCCCCTCTACTCTGCCCTTGTGAGGCCCCACCTGCACTGCTGAGTCCAGGTCCGGGGACCCGGTACAAGAAAGATATGGAACTATTGGAGTGGGTCCAGAGGAAAGCCAAGAAGACAATCAGAGGGCTAGAGCACCTCTTCTATGAAGAAAGGTTGGGGAAACTGGGATTGTTCAGTGTGGAGAAGGCTCTGGGGAGACCTCACTGTGTCCTTCCAGCACTTAAAGGAAACTTCAGAGAGAGATCGAGTTTTTACATATGTAGCTAGTGATAGAACAAGGGGGAATGGCTTTAAACTAAAAGAGGGGAGATTTAGATTTGACATTCGGAGGAAATATTTTACTCCAAGAGTGGTGAGGCTCTGGGATAGCTGCCCTGAGAGTCATGGATGCCCAATCCCCAGAGGCATTCAAGATCAGACCGGATGGGGCTCTGGGCAGCCTCATCTGGTGGGGGACAACCTGCCCACAGCTGGAGATTGGAAATGGGTGGGCTCTGAGTTCCCTCCCAGCCAAAGACATTCTAAGATTCTGTGGAACTTCATTGGCAAAAAGGCTACAGCTTCTTGCACAAATTCTTCAAAAAGGGGCATTTCACTAACACAGTCCCACACAGTTGTGGAGACTGACATGTTGTAACTGGTTTTTGATGGAGAGATGGTGTTCCAGTGTATACAAACTGACTTAGCAGATGGGAAACCGTCTCCATATCATGGCTACTCTAACTAGATGGCACATCTGTTCTCAGTCCAAGGTATGTCCACTATCATGACATTTTCTACAAAATTCATGCCTTGATTCATGGTTCAAATAAAAGATAAAGTAATAAATATTCTAACAATTATTACGTCTGCTGAATGTAATACTTGCAATTTTTAAATTTACATTTTGCTATTAGAAAGCAACAGTTTCTTGAAAGCAGAACTTTGCAGGATGTTCAACTCTATTCACCTTCATTTTCTGATGCAGGCACAATTAAACCAAGCTCTTCTATTTCAGGTTAAGTCATGGAACATTTTCACCTTAAAATTGCAACTATATACAAGCTTTTGTTGAAAGCATTGTCAGATCAGCACTGGAAGATTTTAAATCAGGCAATACCTCTGAATGAGTGTATGAATAGGCCTTTTGTGGTCCTGTCATTTCTCAGGCACAGTCTGTGTAGAAAGCAAAATATTTTGGCCATTCAAGTTTTTACTGTGTGATTTATAACATTCTCCCAAAGACCTCTGCAAATTTAAAATGCTATGATGACCACGCTTTTCAGAAAGGAATATTTAATTTTAATATTCCCAGATCCTCATTTAGGTTTTTAAATGAGTCCCTGATTGTGCAAATACTGACATGGGTGCTTTTTAGTTAAGTATAGGATTGAATTTTGGCAGGATCAGGGTCTGAATAAACTGGTATTTTAAAACATGAAGTGGTTTTCAGGGTTCACTGCAAGCCATAGAACACAGAAGCAGAACTATATTGCATAGTCCTGGTGATTTCAGTGGGATTATTCACGTTTAAAACTCTTGTTTCTCAGGCAGAAGAATAATAATTAATAAAAATTGATTCAAGCTTTTAAAATTGCAAAGCAGAAACCTGACATACATGCTTAGTTCTACACACTGGTTGTCAACCACTGAAAGTATACACACATTGCTATCTTTTTTTTTAAATCTAAATGAATGTACCAACACCAGTCAGGAAGAGGTTATGCATTACAACATTTTGCTAAGAAGTGGTGCCTTTACCCATAGATTTTCTAAGCAAATAAAACCAAAATCAAGGCCTTTTTAGAAAGCATTTTATTGTTTTATAAATCACATTAGGAAAAATAATGAAATATGCAAGTGTGAATTTTAAAGGCTATGAGTTTCTACAGAAGCTTAAAATAGATTCAGTCTTCAACATTTTATTCCCAAATGTAAGAATCTGCTTTGTAATGCATGATACTACAAAGAATCTTCAAATAACAATCAAAATGTAGCTTCCTTGGATACTTCATTTTTGAAAGACATATATCTCATTTAAAGTCAGGGATGGATTAGCTAAACTACGTCTAAGCTGAGCTCCACAAGAAAGGGGTAGTACATAAGGTAAGTACAGTGATATCCTTCAGTCTTCCTTTTGTCAGAATGATTCCCTGGGGACATCTGAAAAACAGTTGTTCCTGGATACAATCAGCAGCCAAACACTGTTATGATGTAAAAATGTTGTGAGCATGCTCTCTTTCCCCGTATATGTGTGAAAGAAGGTCTGCACAGAGGCTGAACTGATTTCAAGGCTGGCACAAACCACGGGAACCACTTAGGAAACCAAGGGATCTGCAACTGTGTGGTGAAGAATGGGGACAAGGGCAGTGCAAGAGGATTAGAGCAATATGTCATCACATACCATAAAGATTTCAGTTGAGTGTCTATAACAAAGCTTTTTAGTTTTATAGCTCAACATGATGTGGAGCACCAGTCTCTCAGTTTCTCAGCCAACACATAGTTAGATGTCATCAAAGAGGTCCTCTGGCTCACAAGTGTTTTCCAGTGTTTCAAGAGACATCACATCCGGGGAGTGCTTGCCTGATGTCTTCTGTGAGGAGAGATCAGGTCTGGAAATATAAAGCAAAGAAACAGATCTGAAATAAATACAGATACAGATATAAACAAATCCAAACATATGCACTGCCAAGGTGCCCATTTCACAGTGTGTTTTGAGATCTTTGTTAGGGTTATGCGTAAGAGACCTGCTTATGTGCTGAGATGGCAATGGCAAAACAAACAGATGAAATTCAGCGTATAAATATCAAGCCTTTAGCTATTTTCTTACAACTTTCAAGGCCCTAAGAATGATCGTTTCACCCACAACATGGCGAGCTGGGGAGAACAGAACAAAATCAGAAAAAAATCTTGAGGACCTGTTCTGCTGTTTCTATACAAGATGATGCTCAGTTAACTGCTTTTTATTTTTACCCTGGTACTAAGCATGTGTCTGTTGTCCATCAGTTTGGCACAGAGGCATTAAGAAGATTTATACAGAGTTGTCTCAAAGGCCCGTGCTCTGAGGGTGCAAACCTGACACCAAACTGCAGAGCAGAAGAAAACAAAGGTAAGTGAGAAACCATACTAACAAACACAGATGATATGCTATCTTAGGTTTTCAAAGATTACATTTGTGACAGCTTCCAATCTCTACAAGAATTAACATGTGCAGACTGGATCCACAAAAAAAAATCTTTGAATCCTGCACAGACAAACTTGTTTTGTAGCTTTAGGAGGAGAATTACTAATTACTGGACTTCTCACCGATGTGATATTCCAGGGTGGTATCACTAGCAGCTTTGAAAATGGGAACTAATCTCTTAAATCTTTTCACAGTAGACTGTAGGGAATTGGTATAGGAAGCAGGGAGCAGACTTGATGTGCTTGTACTGTAAGGTTTTGTGCTGGTTGGAAATTCATGAGGATTGATGGCTTTGTGCCCAGGTATATTCCACTGCTGCAATTCCGACAGAAGTTAAAAATTTCTTATATTACCAAAGCTAACACATGATCCACCGGGATGGGAAGAACAAGGCAGGAATGATGGAAAGTGTTACACTGAAATGCTGCCATATGAGGGCTTAGTGTAATGAGGCATTCAGAAGCTGTCTTAATTTCTGGGCTAATTCAAACCTTCAGCTACTCCACAGCTGCCAATATAGTTAGGTAAAATCAGGACTTTTGATTGCTGTTTTGAAATCTGGCTTTGTAGAGATTCAGAACCAAGTTTTCCCAAATTCCCATTCTAACCGGAAAGCTCCAGGGAACAGAAAATTTAAAAAACACTGCAGTCTTCCAAATGCATTAATTTTCCCAGGACCTCAGTCACTACCTGATTCATAGCTTCTTACCTTTCAAGTTTATCAACCTATTGGATGTTCAGAGCTCTCACTACGTTTCCTGCTGTGGACTTGGAGAGTTATTTCCTTTTGGAGGTGAACCCTCTGTCGTCCTTGGGAACCAGTAAAAACTCATTAAACACTGAGACTGGGATGCCTTCCCTTCCTACAAGCTCTCCAATACTTGGAAGAGTTTCCTCACCACTCCATCTGTCATTCTAGTTCTGCAAACTGCTGTAATTTCAACATACCATTATTTTTTAGGTTATGATCATTACTTTCTCTAGAAATCTAACTCGGTTCTTCCATGAACTCTTCAAAACTTGTTTTCTGAATAAATCATTTCAATGTATGCAGTGACACCTGGAGAAAGAGGGTGTGACATCAAAAGTCACTTGGACTAAATACAAGTAAATCCTGCCAGATTCAGACAATTTAGCCAGCAACCTCTGGTCAGCAGGATCAGATCATTCTGTACTGTTATCATTGCTACTGAGAAACTCATTTCTATCCTATTTTTTTTTTTTATGTATAGGTTGCATAACTCAACATGATGTGATGTTTGATTTAGCTAATGAAAGTGTGCATTTCTTTTACCTTTCTGGCTTGGTTTAAAGACATGATACATCTTCAGTGAGAACAAAGGTGAACCACATAGAATGCAGTAGCACCCCTATCAATTGATTCAGAATGGTCTCACCAGCAAACAAATTAGGCCATGAAACATCTCTATACCACCACAGATTTCAGATACTGGAGGTCCTACTGAGAGTAGCTTAGGAATTTTTCACTGTCCATATGCTATATGAACATTATGGTAAGAGTTCTGAAATTCCAGATTTGTTAACTTTCAGGTGTCACCAACTGCAGAATTTTCTGACTGTGAAAAGTAAGCCTGACAGTGATAACAATGGCAATGTCAGTAACAATTCCATCCTCACTGGGTAAATTAACTGTTTTCAACACTAGACTTGAGGGCCCATCTATAAGCCAAGTCGCTGGTGGGTTTTAACACTGCATAGCTAGAACTATTAAGCTTCTGTGTTCTTGTAACAACGTGGTCCTCATTTGATCTCCAGAAGTTGTAATACCATGCTTATGAATAAACCCAACTGCACTTGCAAAGTGGAAGCATTAGACTCCTTATATGAAGTTCATAAGCTACTTAATTTTGGCTTTAAGACTGGATGATTCATATTTGCATGGCAATTATTCACAACATGCCAACAGCTTGCTTTGTGCTGTGAAATTATTTTCAGTCATCCTCAGTTCTCACTGGATCCTTATTGCCATACCCTGATGCATAACATAGTTAATTTCTTTAAATTGCAGTGAGTTGTACAGCCCCATCTTGCCAAAAAGCCTGTAAGTAAGGCATTCTTCTTGAAAGTTTATTCTTCTGTTGGATCACTTTTTGAAGTCTTGCCTTCTGGTAAACTTAAACTCCATTAACACATCTGGAGAACTGCTGACTCTAAGAGATCATTTCATATTTCCTGACATTTAGTTCAAGCCCTTCATAAACTGAGACAGTAGAGCAGATCCACAGCTGGTGTGAATCACTGCAGCACTAATAATGTCAGTGGAGCTCTGCTGACTTACACCAGCTGAGATTCTGGCCCAAGATTTGGAAGAAAGTGGTTACATTACTTGATATTTCTTTCCACAGCTGAGTAAGAGCCATAAGAAACAGAAGACATGCAACACAGCACTTAACTAAGCAGTATAGTAACAGCATGATGGTTTTGCGAAGCTTGGGAGAAAAAGCAACACCTTTTATTTGCAGTAGGACAGATGGACCAGTCCCATTCGTTTCATATGATGAATTGTTCCTGAGTTCACAAAGACCCCAGAGAAAATCAGCACAACATCAGTCCTGCTGCAAAACACAGCCAATTCCACTTGGTAATGTTTTTGCAGGAGTTTGAAGGAGAAAATAATCTCTAATGTGACTGCTACAAATGACATGGTTAAAAAGAACTTCCTAGTGGTAAAAAGATCAAACAAATTGTAGCTACTCTGAAGCAAAACCAGGTCAGAGGCTGCAACATCATAGCACAATTGCTCATCTTGAGGTACTCTTGCTGGAAGGATGAAAGGTTCTTGCATAGAGATACGCTTGCCAATGTGTATACCTTGCTTGCCTTCAGTGCAGCATATTGTGGTTATGCTTCTACTGAAGATTTTGTTCTCAAGTGACTCTCATGGGAATGGAAAAGAGCAACACTTTGGTAAATTAACATAGCTACTACGAAAGTTTCCTAAAAAAATTAAGCAATCTAAGAGCCATACTTGTATCCGTAACCCACAACGTTATCTTCCCCATTTTTCTTGGTAATTCAAAGAACCACTTTGAATCAAAAGCTGACATTTTACTAAAATCAGATTTCAGCTCTCCCAGCTGTGCAGCTTTTTGTTGTCATTTTAAGGAAAAGGCTGAAAGTCTTGGCGTGTGCATATCTCTCCTTTGGTTTAATGGTTCATTCCTGTCATTAGACTGAAAAAACACAAAGGCTTAATGAGTAGATATTAACATGGGATATAATCTGATGTATACTTCCTTCAGTATCATAAAATTAGATGGCAGCAGCAGCACATAAACAAAAAATTGGTAGTCATTGCCGCACAAACTGTAAAACAAAGGTGATATTAAATTAAATACTAGTGAGCAGCCACACTGACTGACAGGACAAAAGCTGAGAACAACATTCGTGCTCTAGAGATGATTCGCCCAGTCCGCCCCGAGAGAAAAGCTTGGATTCTTTGATTTATCAGCAATCTGCTGTCTGGGTGAAGACAACCCCATCCTCACAGAAAGTTTACAGAAGAAAGGTACTCTCCAGCAGTCATTAATAAGGAAGGATTATAAAAGGAGCTTTGTGTATAGACCTGGGTGAAACCTGACAGATCTTGTGGCTATATGTAAGCTATGGCTTGGTCTTGAAAAACTGTTTCCCCGAGGGCAAACCCTCAGGAGCCACCACATGGGCTGCCTACAGCTAGTGGATGAAAAGAGGAAAACTGAGACATGAAAAGTAAAAGAAATGGTGTGAAGTGGAGGTGGAGAAAATGCCTCTTATATTTATAGAGGCATCAAGAAAACTATGTGCAGACATATCTTTTTAAAGATGAATTTGAAAATATACTTTCTTCTGCTACTTTCAATCATTTGAAGAGACCGGGGGCCTCAGGCATCATCACAGCCCAAGTGGAAGATGGCCCCAAAACAAATTAACAGAGAACAGAGAAACATGCTCATGAAAGAATATAGACAGAAAAAATACAGATTTCTCGCTTAAGGAATATAATCTTCATCCCTCTCAGGGAACTTTCCATGTGTGGCATTTTCACACATTCAGCATATTAAACAAAATGTCTAGACACAGTTGAAGTCAGCAGACAAATAATAATAATAGTAAAATTGTTCAATTATACTATAAATGAGGAATATTTTCAGTGCAGCTACTAGGAATTTAACATTCAGCTAGGGAATCAATGTTCTTTAATAAGTTTCCTCTGGCTGGAAGCCAAGCTGCAGCTGCACCTGTGCTCATCATAACCATGCTGGATAAGGTACGTCTGTAATTCTTGCAGAGCACAACACTTAAAGCATAACATTTGAAAAAAGGACAACTGTTAAACACTACATTAAGCTCTTGTAAGTGCCCTTCTTTGTTCTCTAGAACTACAAACTAGCAAAAAGAGGACAATTTTGTCTTAAGTCTTAAGCAAGTTCTTTGCTTCAGGTGTCACTCTGGACACCACTCCTTACAAAAGGAGAAAAGCCAACGGAGAATCTCGAAACTATGGTAGGAACAGACACATTTATTGCAGCAAGAACAAACTTGCAAACAAAGCTGCTATGCTAAGAAGGTAACCATCTCTCTCTTTTTGACACATTGATGACCAGTGGAGTTCTCAAAATTACTTTCATTTTCTGCTCTATCGCCTATTTAGTCCTGCAAAAATAATAATAAAAAAAAAGATTCTAAAGAACCCCAGGAAACCCCATGTAACGTCTAAAATGGCTGCAGACAACACATCATGTAAATGAACAACACTGACAGTACTATTTTAGGAACTTCCGTTCAGTTTCAAATTTCCAATTAACTTCAGTTGGCATAGGTGCAGGTCCTTTGAAAAGAACATTCCAGTTTAGGAAGATAAATATAGCCTTGGATCTTTTCATCTAATCAAACACACTTGCAGATGCTTACTAACAGAGATCTACTTAAAAAATGCAATAATAGATGTCACTTGAAAGGAAAAGCCTAAACTATATTTGTTTTAGACAAGTGGCACACATTTCTGTGGCTCATTTCCACTTAAACTCCCTCTTGCTTAAATAAACTAGACCGCATCCAGCTTGAGCAACACACTACCGCCACAGCCTTCACTGGCAAAAAAATACAAATCTCTTAATCATAACTACAAGTCCATGCAGTAAAGGAAAACTTGGTTTGTTTAGGAATTTTGTCAAGGCCTTTCATAAATCCAGTACATTGCGATTTGCTTTTTTTCTGGCAAACGTGAGAAGCCATTTCTCATAGTCATTAAGCACTATTTATCACATATACATTTATATAACACCAGCAACTGTATCACCACCCTTTTCCATACTGTCAGACCTCGGAGACTGCTTTCTCACCCCAGCCCTTACTTCTCCCTCCAGGATAATCATGAACAGTGGACAGGGGGGCAAATAAGAATCCCCGATTGAGCTTCTCACAGAGAAACACATGTCCTCGTGCTCTTCCACCTGTTGTCCCAAGCCTGCCTCCATTTCTAGGACCCATCCTTCCAGTCAAAGCATGGGCCAGCTCTTTGCTCTGGTTGTAATAATACCATACTGATGGCTTCCACTGGCATGACAGCCTGCAAAACTGTGTTGAATCTAACCACAAAAATAAGGCATTTAACCAGAGGACACCCAGAAACAATGAAACCTAAACTGCAGTTGAAATCTTCCATGTCTTCTCTGCTCCTTTCTAGTATTAGGCTCTAAGTGGCTGTTAAAATCCCACTGACTTCATCAGCTTCTAAACACTTGCTTAAAGTTAAGCATATGCTTAGAAACTCTCCTGAACCATGGCCTCAGCTTACAGGTCCCTTGAGCCTACTCTTTACACTGACCACCACATAAGGAAACTTAAGAATTTCATAAACCAGTAAAATTAAATAAGGTCATTCTTACAGAGAAATGGGTTAGTCCAGCATTCATGCAATGAAAAGTCTTCAAGTTAGATTTGGCTAGTCCGATGTCTTTACAAAACAACTAAGTACAGTTAAAAAAGATCCAGCTATCTGAAGGGTGTGAGTGAATACAGAGATGTCATCTTAAAAACTGTATTTTAAACACTCTCATGACTAAATTAAGTATTTTTTTCCTTCCTGCTGAACAATTTGTACATATATACTTGGGCACTGGCAGAAAGGTATTATTGCCTAGATTACCTATTATCTGCAGATCTGCACAGCAGGTTTTGAGTCATTCATTTTGAACAGTTTACTGTAGAGAACCAGTTTGGACTAGATACAACCTATGACAAAATGGTCTTAGAAAGACAGAGCTGCAGTGAGGTCTCATTAAATTTGTGAGCAATGAATAGAATGAACTAGGTGCAGGTTCCAATTTACAAGTTACAGCAGAGCAGACAAAGTGTATCAGGCTTCCCCTGTCCTCCAAAGGTTTCTAATAGGTCTCTATTGAATATAAAATCATCTTCATAATGAGAATTGTCTTTTCCTTTCTGCTGTCTCAGAACTCCCACTCAATCTGTCCTGTGTTCCTCCTGCTCTCTACCAGCCACAGACCTGGATTCATTCACAATTGTCTTAAAGAGGTTTAAACTTTTGATACTTAAGATCAAATCTCTGCCTATAGTGATATCTTCTAAACTTTCCTGCTACACAGCACATCTATGGAAATGTTTATTTATTTGGTGGAGTAAAGAAATGACTTTCAAAGTATATCATCTGCTACTATAAAAAAAGCAGGAATCAACAGTCCATGATGTGGTTGCTGTAAGACAGAGACAACAAACATGCACTCTAGTCTCTTCAAAAGTTAATTTTGATCCTCTAAAACCCCAAACGGTCTCTATCCATTCTAGCACTTGGGGTCTGCCTTAGTGGTGATATCTGCACTAAGTACTTTACCAGGAACAGTTAACAATGGAGCAAATAGCCGAGTTATTTCTTGATGGATGCTGTGAAATAGTCTAGACTGTAAGATTTTAAAGAAAGGTTGTACCACCTCCAAAACCAACAAAATCCCACCTAACCAAGAGGACTGGCCTGGCCCTGAGTGCTTCTTTCACAACAATTCTTGTGTTAACTGGGCTTTTTTTTTTTTGTAACAAACCTCTCTACTTTATTTATTTATTTATTTATTTTCCCCAATGGTCAAAGTCACAAAAGCATTTTTTAGCCCTAAAAAAATTTCAAAGATTTCCTTTTCTGGCAGAACAATTTTCATGCATGTTGCAGCAGAATTAAGGGACACTCTCATTTCACTCATGCATGCCTGTGCATCCCTTATTGTTGCAGTGATAGTGCTGGAGACTTAACTGCTTCTAAACCTAAAGCGCACCCTAATTGGCCGTGACTGTGCTGGGCTTGCTAAGATCTGTCTCCAGAGGTGAAATGGAGGGCATGCAAAATGGTGACCGCTCAAGATATGCCTCTGCTTCAGAGGCCACCTATAGGCCACCTATCCCAGTTATGAGAAAGGAACTGAGACAACCAGCAGAAGGCATGGATTAATGAGTATGGTAGGCTGAAAGACAGCAGTCAGCCCTACATTTTGAATGGAATTTTTCATTTACTACTTTTCCATGAATATAGGCCCAGTTTCAGAGAGCCCACAGTCCATCAGTCCATCTGCCAGACGTTTCTTCTCCAACCCAAGGCTTTTAGAGACACTCAGTCAACCTGGAATTAGGCTATCAGGCTCTTCAGTACTACCAACCAAATACACAAATGCAACCCTGAGAGTGTGCAGTGCTAGTGTGAGACAGCCCAGCCCCCTCAGACTGCCCCTGCCCAACACTGTGACTTAGGAGATGACCCTGCATTTCATACTCCAAACCTGACCAGCACCTGCCTAACTTGGCACTAGGCTTGGACACCTGCAATATCTGTTTCACACACAGCATTGCAAAAAACATTCTGCTGTTTTGGTCACTGTGGCCTGAATTGGACTGAAACAAGTGCCGTCTAGGAATGAAGAAATAGGCCATGTCAGCTGATCTGAAACAGGTAACAAAAAAGATAATCTTCCAGACTGCTACAAGGTAGGAACAGCTGTCTTGGGTCAACCCAAATTAGCCCAGAACCTTGTCTCCAACAGTGGCCAAAACCAGACAATCTTTGAAGCATGCAAAGTACTTTTTCAGTTGCCAACTGTTTGTATCTCAGAGATTTCCTGAGTTATGGTGCATTTCTATGGATTTGAGAACATTCAGCACGTCTCTATCACAAACTGGCCGCAGAGCTCACATACACCTCTGATAGTCCCAAAACCTTAAAGGATTTCCACATGTAATACACAGGAATGGGAAAAACATGGCAGAAAACACAGGATGCGATAAACAGGGGAAAGAAATGTGACAGAATAGATCTGAAACTAATGTACAATGATTGCTATTCTCCACAAAGTTGTTTCGGGTCAGCAGCCTAAATCAGATTTTATCTCTTCTTGTGATACATTACTGTACAACTGAAGTAGCTCCACCAACATTTTCTTGTATCGGCCTGGTTCAAACCAGCATTCAGACCACTGGCTTTATAAAATTGTAACCTGTAAAGAACACCGATGATTGTGCTGATGCTGTGCTGCTGACAAATTTAGGTGGCTTGCCTTTGTGTGAATTCTCTAAAGGACTTTTTATCTTAATAAGAAAAAAGGGAGCACCGCACGGGTGGGCAGCTGGGATTTTATTAGGAGAATGTGGGTGCCAACCAAGGTAGATTAATCATGTCGTATGTGTGGAACAGATGCTTCTTCCGTGAAACAAGCCGGTGTGCTGCACAGATGAATCGCTGAAAACGCAATTCTAACTGTATCTTTAGTCATTGGTGATACACTTATTTGAAACCCATCTGGTATTATCCATGCTACAGTATCAGGAGACAAGCAACCTGTAATGCCCATTTTTCTGGTACACTTTCTCACCTGACATCTCCATCTTTCTTTCCAGAGAAAAAATCAGAATCTACAGTAGGTTTGTAGTCCAGCATCACATGGAAATCACTGTCCTCTGCTAATTAAGATTTTGACAGTTTTTACATTTGGAAACTTGGGTTTTGTTTTTTTTTTTTTTTTTTTGCCTGAATTGCATTGTCTTTACAAAAGAGAGAGAGAAAAAGGGGAAGAAAGAAAGAGTTCCCATTTAAAATACTGCACATTACTTCCTCAGCCCTTGCATAAATTCTCATGATCAGGATGTACAGTTCAGATAAAACAATTTAGAAGACCTTATGGTTTAAAAAGCTGTGGTATTTTTCCCCTAAATTTTATTATAAATAAAAATGTCTGCTTGAAAACTCCCCAGTAAATCTAGCAGGCTGAAAGCATTTCTGGTATCAGTATTAAAAATAATAATAATAATAATAATAAAATTCAGAACCTAGTCTGAAACTCAAATTTTCAGCTCAAGAGTAGCTTAGCTCTTCTTTTAACAAAATCTGCTTCCTTCAGAGCAGAGTTGGGCTAGCTAATCAGCGTTTTTTAAAGGCTTGCACATGGAATTACCTGCTGCTCTGAGGACTCATCACAGGGGCGACAATTTCCTCTCTATTGATGCTCCAGCAGCAGGTGTGCTGTTGCTCCTTCTGTGACACTGTTGGCATAAGGCCTTCCTAATTCACCATCAATTCCTCACAAGAGTTTTATTATCAGCAATATGCAGCAGAGCAATTGACTGTATTGCATATTCTCCTGCATGCTAGCAATTATACATCTGGTCATAAAATATGTGGTCATGAAATACTATCTAAAACCCACTGGAATCTACTGGAGTTTCTCCATTGACTTTATTTTTCTTTTTACAGGTTCGTTGTACATGACAAACCTATATGAGCCTCCCAAAACAGCATGGGCTGGTGGATTGTTTTCATAATCTGTATCCACGATTTGATTTTTTTTTTCACCAGTTACCTCCAGACTTATCAGTGAGGCAGCATTCCAAAGTATGTGGCCTTCTCGTTTATCTTTCAAAACAAGTGACTCAAACCAGAAGGAAGCCCCAAGCACACCCTGCTCGTTGGTTATGTTTTGGTGGTGTTATTTCTGCATTAACTTTGTATGTAACTGCTTCTACTTTGTTCTGTCAGGTACACAGCATCCATGCAAATGTCTGTCTGAACGTGTACAGGACAATCAACAGAGGAATTAACATATGCTGACAAATAGATTTTATTTACATTTTTAAATTGTGAAAACACATAAAAATTAATGAAATTATAAAATGTTTGACAGTGATCCTTACAGAAGTCATGACATAAAGTAGATACTTAGTACAAAGCAAACTGGAAAGCTTGTTTATTTGTGAGGCTGTTTAATCACCAACATGAGCTTTAAAAATGATTTATCAGCCAGCTTTCTACCATCTGCTATATAAAGAGGAATCCATTCTACCTTTTCATATTCAGTATTGGTAAATGCAATGAGCTATTCAGGCAGTGGTAATAAAAGCTCATTCTAAACCTGGTGGGAACTGATGAAAGTGATTATGGTGAAGGCCTGGTACTGTCAAACTGTCAAGTTTTGAGCTTAATGTAATTCTTCAGAGTTTACGCCTTTCCTACTCATGAAGAAAAGGACTGCAAGCCAATTTCCATTGAGAATGCAATGAGACCAAGGAAACAGATCATTTAGCTGCGGAATGCTGAAAGAGTATACAATGAACCAATAAAATTTCATCTCATTTCACAGAAATTCTTCAAGAAGGGAACCATCTTGCACTTCTGGATATTACTAGTGAAAAAATATGACAACAGCCTTGAAGCCCTCGGCAAGGAGTGCTAGAGACTTCAGAGGTCTATGAAGAGCATCCATTTAAATTTTATCAACTGTTTCTGTTTTCCTAGGCTGTAGAAATGTTCCGATCTGGAGGATACAATGAAATAATAAAAAAAACCCAAACAATGGGGAGTCATTAGGTTTAGTCTGAATATTACCCTTTATCAGCAGATAATATTCTGACTAACCTGCAACACTAGCAGTGATGTTATACACACACACTTAGAAGTTGCACGAGCTTTGTGATTATGAAAAACGTCAAAGGACATGCAGTGTGTGTCCTATTCATATGAACAACTCAAGTATGATGCATTCAGTAACACTGACAATGCAACTCCTAATGTGTGCTTCATCTAATCCCTGCGAGAGTTAGCTCCACAGAGCCAACAGGCCCTTCATGAACAGCAAGGAGTGACCGGGTCTGTACATCAGCTTGGTCTTAGCTCCCCAGCTAGAGTTCCCTGTGATGGTGAAAAACAGCTAATGATGACTGGATGCATGAGGAGGCTGAATATTACTTCATCTGTTTGCTTCAAATATTCCATGAAATAACAGTGAACCTGATCTGCAGATGAACTTTTTTGCAGAGCTTACAGTGAGTAGACAGCAATCACAATGATCCATGAAATCAGCAACTCTGGAGAAAATATTCCACTGTTTTAATTCTATGCTGAGGGATTGAGATCTTCTTTTTTACAGTGGTGCCTGGCACATTAATCTTTATGAAAGATAGCACAGCATGGGGCAACAAAAGGGACCTAGCCAATGTGATGGGGGTCTGGTAGAGATACAAAACCTTGGCAGGCACAAGTGTTTCACCCAATTCCTGCTCTGTGAGCATCAAGGTGCCATCTATGTCTTTTATGTTGTATCTGCCTTCCTCTGGCAAAGAGGAGGTGTGGCCAAACTATAGATAGGGGACTGTTCAGGGAATAAATTAAAACACATATGTCCCTGGACATAAGGGGCAGGATGCAGCAAACACAAAGCCACTACTGGGCACAGTATCATTTGCTGGTCAAGGATGCTTAGACCTACAGAAATGGATTCTGTTCCAGACTTAAAATACTTGTATTCTTTCCTGTACAAAAGCTTGACAAATACATAGGCACATTTAATTGATTCCGACTTTATAACAGGAAGTGAACTAACAGACAGAAGAAAGATTTGGTAGACAAGACATAAAAAATAAAATTCTTATTCGATTACCACAGCTGCCACAAAAGCAAGGAAGAAAAAATGTCCAGATTCAATTTGTACTGTAAGATATTACTTTGCTTGTTGCAAGCATATTGGAATGGTTCCTAGTATTACCAAAATGAGCAGATTCAGAAGGCTTGGACTCGGAGTAGAGGTTTATCAAAACTACCCAGGCCTAATGCCATTAGACCCAGTAGAAAATCATGAAAGAATACACATCTAGTGAGATTTCTGTATTACTGCTTTCAGAAATATGAGAGGGGGAAAAAAGTAACACCCTTGCTACAGACGGGGATTTAAAATGGAATAAGATGAACACTCAGGACAATTCTTCTGAAGTTTGAATCAAGCTTGAGGTGGGAGGAGACAACAGAAACTTTCTACTTTCACACACTGAGTCACTTATTTTCAGCATTTCTGTGTGTTTATGAAGTGTCAGTAATCACAAATTAGACAACAAAAGTGTGATAAAACTAGCCATTCCTTAAAACCACTCACAGAATATGCTTAACTCAAAGGTACTGTTTTAGAATTTTAATTGCTGGCTGAGAAGACAGAAACTCTAGCGAAACTGTCTCTGTTGAGTAGTTCAGATCAATGCAAGGCAAAGAGTTAGAATTTAATCAATAAAGGGGATAATGAAGTCAAAGACTATTTTCTTTAAAGTAAAAACCCCTAAGTGATTCAAATTCCCTCAGAGATACTGCCCTGCCTCACTGGAGCTGACTGACCTCCACAAAGTGTGAAACTGATGAACCTTTGTGCTGATAGAATATGTTAAGGGGAAAAAAAGGAAAATTACTTTGTCCTTTATTCCATCATTGTGGGAATGGCCTTTAGAGGTCCCCAGCCTGTCCACCCCATGATCTGAATCCCTACTTCAATTCTAATATGGATGAAGAGTGAAAATGGAAGTGTTACAACTCCAGGTGAGGGAAAGAAATGTATCGGACTCCTGAGGATCACTCAAAGTAACGAGAGTTTGGACAAAAATCACATTTATAGAGAGTTTGCCATTGGCAGCCCGAAGGCGGCTGCTGGAGAGAGGAGAACAAACATCATGCTATGTAGTAAAAGCAAGTTGTTATTGGCACAAGTTTAGAATAGCCACATTGCATACGTGTGTCTAAGCTGCAGTGCCTTACGCAGCTTGTCCCAAACAAGTGCCAAGAACACCTATTTTCCCACCAAACCTCTCCATACATTTCATTTATTGCTTCCACCATCATCTTCCAGCAGTCCAAATGGCAAAATCCAAGCACTGCCTCTGATGGCCTCTGATGGGAACAGTAGCTGGCGGCCATAAGACCAGTGCAGGTCCAAATCAGAAGCTGGACTGAGGCCAGCTACAGAATAGGCAACTTTTGGTGACAGAAATAGGTTTTAAAGGTTATGTACACCACATTCTAGCAGAACATCCAATGGATGATGTACTGCTACCTTTTCCAAATGTGAACTCCCTTAATAGAGAAGCAAGTTCCAGAATCACTATATTGCTGAGGTAATGCATTAATACTTCTTCTTTGAGTTATGGGAATGAGAATCTTAAAAAACAAAACAAAAACAACAACAACACAAATCTCAAACCAAAGCCAAAACAAATAAATAGACAAACAAATGTACAAAAAAAAACCCAAAACCATCCAACCCTGGGAATGAACACAACCAGCAATGATTATGACAACCTTAACCCAAACAATCTACTGGGAAAAACCATACAGACAAGTGTTGGTAAGACTGTTATTACAAAAAACAACCAAACAAATAAATAAAACAAAAAAAAAAAAAAAAGAAAAACAAACAATCAAAAAAACAATAATAAGTAATGCATACTGCAATAATGAATATTTTGCAAAGCCAAATTCCAACCTGATAATTCAAGGGAAAAATAAAACAACCTTCCAACACATTTTGAAGCCAGTTAGTTAAGAAATTGCCCAGTTATCCATGCAGACTCTGGGCTCCAGCAGTAATCCCATGCAAAATCCCACCTCTTGCAAGAACTCCAAGGAAAAAGCCACAGTTCACAGACGTCCTGAACTTGTCCCCTCTGTGTGAGCTGTTCTTTGTAGCACAAGAGGACTACCTCTAATTCTGAGCTACCTGAAATTGGAGGTTACTGAGTAAATTTCATTCTTGCTGATGTGTCCTAGGAATAATCTATGTGTTTGAAGCTAGTTACATCTGTAGACAGTTGGGAGTTCTCTGGCTGTTTTTCAAACAAATCCAGGATACATGTTAGATACATACCCAAAGTAATTTTAAGGAAAGTTGGGAAACTAGGGCTTTGTGTTCATAAACCAGTTACCTAATTATACTTGCCCACATATATCATTTTTCCTATTGGTGACACATGGAATGGCTAGCATGCTTTACGGTCCTTCCTGAAATTTGTTGTGCAATGTTCCTGTCATAAGTGGTACTCTGCTCTTCCTCACAAAGGACTGGTTTAGAGACTAAACCACATACATTGCCAGAAAAGTTGTCAGGCCTCCCTCAAATTTAAATACCTAATTTCTGGGAAGAGATATTAAAACAGGCTTACAAAATAAAATGGTATGTTACGCTGTTCAGCATAAATCTTATATCTAGTATTGATGAATATCATAACATACTGCACCTTGTCCCGATCTGCAGGGAACAGACAAACAAAACCACATCTCATTGGGTTATTTTATCAATCTGCGCATTTTGCTTTGTGTAGTGCTGAAGCTGTTGCCATTACCCAGCATCAGTCTGTCAGCCTCGTGTCTTGCATGAGATGCATATCTCACTCAGATGAGCAAGAATTTCATCTGGAAAAATGCAACAGCAACGAGCCATTTCCAGTAACATAGAATCATAGAATCACAGAATGGTTTGGGTTGGAAGGGACCTTTAAGATCATGCAGTTCCAGCCCCCCTGCTATAGGCAGGGACACCTCTATAGCTATTTCAACAAAAAATATGTTGAAAATCTTTGAATATGTTCATCCTACCAATTCATTCCCACATAATATTTTTCATCTCCAGCGGTTCATTTTAGAACAGAAAGAACTGCATCTTGGTTTCCATCAAGATGAACACTGACAACACATAGTGCACAGAAAATAATCCAAAATGAAAAAAAAAATGATTTTGGAAAATGACATTCACTTACTCAGCCAATGATGAGTCATTCTAGGTTGGAGGTAACTAGATTCAATTTGAACCACAAACTATTCCTTAACTCACAGCTCTATGGAATAATACTTCAATGTGACTGTGGCAGATTTCCCATATTATTTTCTTGGCCTAGTAAACAGTGGCTTGTTTTAATGTTGACACTGTAAGAAATTCAGGCTCTTGATTAAGTGTAGTGTAGCTGAAATGAAGACAGATCACCTTTTAAATTCAGTTGGATTAGTTGGCATTAATTTTCCATAAAGACATCGCATTGGTTGCATTTCCTATGACTCGATTTTTTAGAGATGCATTTCACAGACTAATTAGGATCTCTGATTCAGACAATACGACTGTTTTCCCTATCTATATTTTCCATATGGCACTTGCAAGATTACAGACATCTCAGGCAGCAAGTTCCTGTTCAGAGACACATGTTCCATCATAACAGGTTCAAGGACTGAGTAGTTTTGCATCCCTTCTATCTGTGCACTCCACACACAGCTGAAATTCACTGCTATCAGTCTGCACCAGCACTAATTTTTCAGTACCTAGCATGAAACAATTGACCAAATTATTTTACAAAGATTCTGAGGAATGCACAAATTTCCTTCCCTATTTCTTCCGGTTTTGGTCACATACCTCTCATTGTTGCTCTCTGCTTTGATACTGTACTCTATGCTACAGTCAGTTACTGTTGATGTATGAACAGCTGAGCCAGGATTACGAACTCCGACTTTGGACTCTGCCAAGACTGTAAAAGCTCAGTATGAAGAAGCAGTTCAGCGATAGAAGTTGCTGTTGCCTAATCGGTCCTTTCACCCTAGCCAGGAGGCAGACATGCTTTTGCTGTGGTTTTGCAAAAAACATGAATTATACAGTAGTACAATGAACTATCAATTACTGACCCAATTTGCAATGCTGGGAATCAAATCCCAAAGAATTTAAATGATCAAAGAAGAACTGTAGGTTGCAAATTTTATTGCTGTATTTTTACTGGAACACAGTTTACTCCTCTTAAAGTCATCCACATTAACACAATACTTGCATGGTCTGGAGCTGTTTAAACAAAACCTCCCTCTACAGTTCAAAGTTTCAAGGAAATTAGCCAAGTATTAAGACTAAACAATTTCTTAGGAGTATTAGGAAACATAGAAAAAGTTTTGAAAGTTTAACTTTTGACCCTGAAGACTTTAGCTGGAATAATTTGGAAATCAACCACACAGCATATCTTTTCCAGGTAATGAAAGGTATTTGCAATGGATTTTAGAATTACATGAATGAAAATTGCTATAGATTCTGTTAGAAATTATCAAACAAGTATAAAGAATTCACTGCTACATAAAATCATTTATTTTCTTGTTAACATTTTAAACTGGAAAAAAAACCCAACAAACCCACACTAAGAAGATAAGGACTTAATTTAATGCAGAGAGCAAAATATGAAGGTAATAAATCAGTTTAGGGGATGCATATAGCATATGCATATGCAGCAGTGCAAACAACACTTTGTTTTCATTGTTCTCATCCGTTCTACATCCTGTTGTGCATTGTTAAAATTACTGGAAGCAGACAAAACACAGATTTGCAGTCATGTTTGCATGAGTGAGATTTAAATAGATGAATGTGCTGAATTTCTTGTTGCCACCATCCATGCTTTCATAGAAGGAGCTTTAGGAAATAAAGAATCTGTGGTAGCTTTCCAGTGAAGTTGAGCATCCAGGAGAAATTTAGGCAATATCAGACTGTAATTGCAAAAGAACATCCCTCGTGAATTCTGACAAGGCTCTACCTCTGGTTTTCTCACCAAGCAATGTCCTTACCCTCTGACTGGGGGCAGAATGTTAAAAAAGAACCATTTTGGAGGAGACCAGAACAGCGTATGTCTGAGAGTGCCTACTTCAAGCTGCCCCAGAGGCTTCAAGCTTTTTTTCTATAATTCTGCATGCTGGAATCTTCCACTTGAGAAAGAAAGGAAAAATGGAAATTGAGTGAACAGATGAACGGTGAACATCAAGGTAAAGTAGTTTTGCAGGATCTCACAGGAGCACCAAGCAGGAAGTTCTACTGTGTGCCAAGTATGTAGACCTGGCTTAAAATAATTATACAGGAATCGGAACATAAGGACTAAGACACAGCTCCCATCTTTGGCCATCTACCAGTGCAAGACAGACTCATACATACATACCTTTTCAGTCTGGAACCTCAGATGCTTTCAAATTGAACAGTATAAGCAGACTGTTCATAGTATACTGCAAAAAAGCTGTACTGATCTTACAAAAGATGCACACATGATATGAAATGCTACATTTAAAACTGAAAAGATCCCATAGCTCTTTTGTGTGCCACTGCCAAGAGAGACAGGATGATTCTCTTTACTATAGTTCAAACATTTGCAGAGCCTGCCTGCCTAGAATGTAATGAGAAGCACCACAGAAAGTCATGTTCTTTCCTGCCGCACATCTCAAGTAGGTTTACAGAGCAGTTCTGCATACAGGATCCCCTTCTATATTCTATCTGGGTATGTTTCCAGGCTCACTAAAAAGTAGCAGTGCTTTAGTTCCTGTGAGTCTCAACTACAAGATATAGGTTTTCTAGTGTTTTCAGTGCTTCAGAAAACTGTATCTTTTCTTACAGAAAATCTGATACATGAAGATCACTTGAGAATTTCAGGCTCAGACAGTAGAGGAGGCACATATTCACATGCACTGAATATTTTTTAAAGTTTTTTTTTACAAAGTCCAAAGATTAATTTTAAAACCAAATCAACTACTTTCAGCAGAAACTGCTCCTTAACACAGATGTGGCCACCACACACCCAAATTTCAACTCATCTTTCTTAATCCCTTTTCTCATATTAAATTCTCTGCTTTGTGTTGATGCCCTTCAAATATTTTCGAAACTTTTCTTTGTTGTTCCCTAACCAGTCTGTATATATTTAACCTAAAACCATTCTTTCTAAGTCTTGGCTCCAAATACCTTTCCCAAGGATGCTGTTCTTCTCTCCATCTCTCCAGCTGTCAATTATCTTACTGCTAATAAGACCCCCGTATCCCAAGAGACAGGACAGCTCTGCTCATTCAGAATAGAAACGAACTGGTCTTTATTGCTGCCAAATCAGCATGCTAAACTCATGTGTAATTTGCTGTCAGCTACAACATTTAAGTTTAATTAGGCAATACTTCCTTCCAAGGTTTCTCTCATTCATAGGATCTATCTCTCAGACAACTTTTTCCCTTAATAGTCCTGCACTAATTAATGCATCTAAATTGATTTTAAAATGGAAAGCATCATATAAATATTAACTGTTCTTATCTATAATGAGGAACACGGTCCATTACAGAAACTTTGTATCAACACACTTCATACATAGTTCTTGGTTATGGACACACGGTTTCCTAAAAAGTATTACCAATGGAATACATTAATGGGAAATACATGTGGGCTATGAATCCATAAGACTTGGGGCAAATGTATGTACTATACACACAAAATATAACTCAAACAACTCTATCTGTTGTTTACGTATTTCATATAAACAGAAATTTAGTCCAGTTTGCAATTTTGCATATGCATTTTACACTGATTTTTACTGTATAAACACTGTCTTACTGAATTATTGACTGCCTAACAGTGTCGGTGCAGGGAATTGTTCAGTACTCAATAAAATAACATTTGGTATGTTTAGGCATATAAGGTATCAATTATTAAAAAAAAAAAAAAAAGGCAAAGTCAAAACATTTAAAGAAATCTGTACTTGTGCTTCTTTGTATTTCACAGATTCGAATTGAGTGTGTAGAGTTTCAGAAAGAAATACAAAATACACCTCTGCACTTCAGCACCCTTAAACCACAGGCAATTAGGAAGACTGCAAGCTCTGCTACTGCAGATGATATGGTGTGGCACCCATTCTCAGCAAGGAGCCAATGTCACACGGCGCCCTCGGGGACTCACAGTTCATGGCTTATGGGGACATCACAAAAACACATGAGGGGCCAATGAGCAGAGGAGAGGCAAAGGAAGGAAACTGACCCAGATAATTTGTTAAAGCAGACATTAAATAGATTAGCAAGGTTTGTTCTTACTAAATACTGCATACTTAGTCCTACTCCAGTAATTCACTCACCATAGCAGTCAATTGAAGTATTCAGAGATGTGAAGGTTAAATTTGTGTTTACATATTCTTTTTAGTCGGGATCTGAACAGTCGGCATAGTTCAGGACTGCCCCAACATTTAGCAAAGCTTTTTTTTTTTGACCCTATGAGCTTGTGACTCAGAAAGGATCGTGACAGATTTTCTGCAAGACTCACACTGACAAGAGGTGGATAGAATAGTTTCACTTCTCCCGTATTTTTTTTTTTTCCCAACAAATCTATTTAATATAGGACATTTTTTTTAGGCATTTTAACATATTCCATCTTTTTCTGGAATAACGTCCCTCTCCAAAACTCAGACCAAACAACAAAACCAGCACTTTATCTTCCAAAAGACTGCAAGAAAGCCATTCTATTCACCCACCTAATGCCTTTGTATGATAGCTCGTATTTGCTGAAGTGCACCTTATGACGACAACTTACTGTGTGACACCTGTGTGGTCATGTGTAATAGCCACTATTCCTTTCCACAGGTGGTGCCTGATACACCTGTTTCATATTTGCTAAACCATAGTTTCAGATAAAACGCCATCAGATTGCTTATTTTGGAGATTTTTTAGGCAGAACAGCACACAGTCAATGCACCCGTCATGCCACCACCAGATCAAAAAAGCTGTGTTTGCCTCCCTTATAAAACACAGAAGGAGGCCCTAAACTCGTATAAAATGTCTAGACTTTGGATAAACAGTCCTCAAAGCCAGAGCTGCTGCTAGTTACTGAACTGCCATGAAGACAAAGCCATATATCAGTTGTATCTCATTCAATGTCAAGGATGAGAAGCAGATTTAAGATCATTTTTGTCTTCTACAGCCCCCAGGGTGTAGTGATGAGAAGGCCTGCATGTGACTGGAGTAGGCCTGGGCAGTCAAACTCCATGATGTTCAAGCAGCTGAAGAAGCAGGTGGTCCTCAGCCCTGTCTGCTCATTGACTGAAGCACCTCTCGTCTCCTGAGGCTGAGCAGGAGTATGAGAAGACACACACTTGCCATTTCTCTACTTATGTATCTCTCCTACTATTCTGAGCACTAGTCTCCTCTGTAACACAATAAAACACAGCTCACTAAGTTTGCAAAGAACTCTCCTTCCTGCCACATATACTCATAAAATTAATGTAGAATTATTATGAAGTCAGGATAATCTGCACAAGCACAAGGGAAATCTAAGGTGACTCAACAAAACATAAAGACAAAGGAGGTACTTCACTAGACACAAATAGTTTCTTTCAGCAGTATGGAGTACTTTGCTCTACCTCAACCCGGTTAACTTAATCATGCAAGTTCAACCTGCATTAATATATACACACTTACTTACACTACGCTTTAGGTTGAATATTTCTCTCTGTGCATTTTGGTGTGTTGAAATTGCTCCAGATTTTGCTTCCTGGCAGGAAGTATTTAAACTATGACAAGGCAGCTTTGGAAAAAATTCCTGTATTCTCATGGTTACATAAACAAAAAACACATAGAGTTTTTATTTGTACTATTATTCATACTTAGAATTACATTCATAGAAGATAACTACATAGAATTATAGGAGATAACTACTAAGACGATAAGGATTACCACAAATGGTTTGCATGGGATTTCTATAAAATATATAGTTGAGATGATTACAGCAGCCACAGTAAAACTGTTGAAAAATTCAGACAGTTTAAGAAAGTGATAATGTTACATAAAACAAACATACATATCAGTAATGATTTTGTTTTACGAAAGCAGGAAATACAATCTACATGAGAAGTTAATGTTTTGCCTTTGCCTTCAAATAACAAGTAAAGAATGCAAAAATTAAAAACCCTACATGCACTTCCAGTTAGATATAAAATATCATCCCCATTTTTAACAGTTTAGCTTGCTATTCAAGAGCATTACTGCAATTCCAACAGCTGACTCCTTCCAAAAAGACCGCAGATGGTGGTATCTCAGGAAAGATGACAAGAGCAGAGCTCAGCACAAAAGAGACAGGACACATCCAGGCAACAACCTCACTTCCATACCTGTACTCAGTCCCCACTAGAAAGAGTGTGTTTTTCTGAATTTCAGCTCTTGTTAGAAAAGGAGGCAGAAATCTGTTCTGCTTCCAGTATTATTGCAAGTGCTCCTTTCTTAGCCTCCTTAGCAGAGACTGCAGGATCTGTCATGATTTGGCTGCCTGCATCAGTGTTCCTTTCCTGTGTAATCTACTCCCTATTTTTTGAACTGCAAAGGTACAAAAAATAACCTGACGGTGAGAAAAGCACCTGTTGCCATCTCCACAAGCAGCAGTTTTAAAACACTCAGAAATGGAGACAGATTGGAAAGAACTTTACAAGTTTTTATCTAGGAAGGCCTGTAAGTTAGCAGAGAACCAGCTGGGCTTTGTGCTTCAAAATGGTTCTGCACTTCTTAATCAAAGAGTCTGATGACAATGGGAAATATTTGGAAGACTTAGAATAAGAAATTCAGATCCATTTGCATCAGTGACCTTGCAGCACCTTGAATCTGGATTTAGGTATGAAAGGTGAACAAGTCCATTATTTTCTTCTGCTCATACTTCAAACTACTAAAGCGTAAACAGATAAATGTAATAAAATCAGCTTTCTTGCTTTCTTTTATTGTACAGTAAGCTCTTAAGAGTAACCAACCTCCCCCACCACATTCTTTTTCAAGAATAATTAGTTCCTAGTCAAAAGGCCTGTATGCCCAGTTTCACCACAAAATAATTTTTTTACAGTAAAGTTATACATTTTTGAAAAGTGGATTCTATGTACTGACACTTCACTATTACAAGGGCAGCAGGTGTCACTATAACAAATGATGTAAAGTCCTGTTTTAACATCAGACCAGCTGAAATACTTCAGAAATTGCCAAAGGTCACTAACATTTTATAGGAAAGAAGAAAAAATAAGTAAAAAACCCCAAACTCCCATCCCTAATGTTCCATTCTTTTTCTGCTACAAAGCAAAGAAAATGCAGACCTAGATTCTTTGTAATTAACAGGACTGTGGTTTTAATGCTAAACAAGGGACAAGAAATGAAAAGTTAACAAATCATTAGACATCATACATTGCACTGGAACTGTAGCAATCTGGAAAATAACTCAGGATACATGAGCATGAGGTCAACTGTTTTCTGTAGATAACTGTAGGTATAAGCATCTTTACCTCATGGATAAGGTATGTAACACAACACAGGGATATTCTGGCATTTTCAGAACAACTATATTTGCTTTCCATGTTATTCTGACAAATACAGAAAATAAGGTCATTAATCAAAATTAAGATGTAAATATTAAAGTTTTTTCTGTCTCCTCCATTCCACCTATTTTTTCTGCATGCCTTCACAGTTTCCATAGCTACACTGTTTACAACACAATGGCCTTTTCCCTCTCTTTGCTAAGACTTCTTGATGTTATAACACCTTTAACACCTACTTAGCTTTGAAAGGAGAGGATTCCTATGATGTACTCTGAGGAGATGACTAGACCCTTCACTCAGTGCAGGAACAAAAAGAGAATATACCATGCCACCTGAAGGAAAAGGAAAAATGCAACTATCTGTTCACTCTGAGAAAATCTTCCTTTTCCAAATGCCCCTTTGTTAATGTGCTCAGCTTCCAAAAGATTTCACATGGTGATTCCAACTCCCTCTGAGCCAGTATCTGTTCAAGGGTAGCCTCTACATGCTAACAAGGTTGTGCACTGATCAACATTGTACTCTATACATTGCTGCCATCAACATTTTGGCTAAGTTACAGCAAGTGCATTTAGCCAAAGGCACCCCCTGAAGTTCTTAGAGACAGCATCAAGCCCTGGATGTGAAAGCCAATGTGACAGCTCCATGGCATGGCCCAAACCACACAGCTCTCCTCCTTATTGGATACTTGATCAATGCTGCAAAGCAATATACACTACATTAGAAATACACCAGATGGAGGAGCTGTGCATCCTCATCTTCTCAAAGACTTGTGCTCCATGAGTGGACAGGTTCATGACTGCCAATGTAATCTGTCAGACATCATATTGTAACCTTGCATGTAATGTACACACAGAGGGACAATACCTGGCAACTTGCCCCCAGAGCCAACACAGCTTCAGGTAACAGAATACACTGTGAGCTGAAGGCAGCAAAGAGGAAGTCTTGGTGTCACCTTGTAGACAGCTAGATGTTGAGATGCCTTGGCAATGTGACACCACTCTTGATTCCCTCCAAGCCACTATGAATGTGCCACACACAGCAGCCAACAATTCACTGGGTTTTTCCTAAACTGAACATATTAGCATGCGTGTTCTTGAGTGTGCTCAATCTCAACTTTATAAATTTGATCTCAAGCAACTTCAACCATCATGTAACATGCATTATAGTTGTTCAGTGTCACACTTTTCCTCCATCAATAAGCACCTCATATGGACCATCTGCCTGTATTTCATCCTGGCTACAAAGGTCTCTCCTTGAAAATTTGGCCATCTTCACTAACTGATTTTCTCAAGCCACCTACAGAGCTCTGGCCTAAGGGCAGTGATTTAAACCCAAGTTCCAAAAAGTAATAACATAACAGCACCAAGTCCAAACGTCAGAAGGCAATACTTAGCATGTGAATAAAATAATCCATGGAAATTTGCCAAATGGAAGTTTTAGCTTTTAGTTTTCTCTTGAAAAAGAGAAAAAGACATACTCAGGGAAGAAGGGGGAAGTGTACACTAGCTGTGATTGAGTCTCACTGCTTGTTTTGCTCCTTTAGTTCTTCCAGTTCTGCCAAGCACCCTTTGCACCACGCATCAGGAAACAAGGACCTCATTGTCCTCAGCAGCTTCCCCATCTACAGTTGCCATGGCTGCTTTTTATGGCTTGTCCTCTCATTCACAGGGCTACAGAGAATCACCTGGACAAGGTGCAGATGCTGCTGGAATCATCAGCTCCATCACCTCTTCCTAGGAAAAGCAAGCAGGCTGCAGGTTCCAACAGCCATGTACTGAGCAGCTGCCTGCTTTACCTGTGCCTGAAGCTAGCTGATATTTAAGCTCTTCCTCTTCTTGAAATGAACATTTTAATCCAAGAAATATGAATATTATCTGTTAGACAGTTTCTGCAGCTTTTTGCTTTTTCATAACAACTCTGGCTCTGATTCAACAATGCACTTAAGCATATGCTTAATTTTAGGTAGATGAATAGGCCTGTTGAAAATATGCTCCATTTAAGTATAAATTTGATAATGTACTTTGGTGTTTTGGATTAGGCATTAATTGCAGGAAAAGTTTAAAGCCATATTGTATAACACTTGAACACTGACCCACAGGCACGCTTACGCTTTCCCTTAACATGAAAAGTTACTAGTGCTCCCTCCACAAAGCAAAGCATAGTTTTAAAGAAGCTCAGGATGAAACCAACATTACCTAGCAATGTGATAGACGTGCTAGAAAAAAAAAAAAAAAAAAAGGATAAGTGATTTTTCTGCTAATCTTTCTTGTCACAGACAAAACAGTCTTTTTTTTTCATCAATCTCTGTAAATGTTATTGTTTTGAAATATCAGCACAGTTAGGGTCTTTTTTTTGCTGACTTGCTCTGCATTCAAGTCCAAAATGCAGCAGTTCACACCATTCACAATTCCAGACCACACTTATGTGAGCACTTCTTACACAATTAACTGGGAAAATATAATGCCCTGTATCCCTATCTTCCTTATCCTACTTATAATAGAGAACAGTATTATAGTTTTATTGTGAAATATCCCAAACAAACTCTTTAAATGACAAATAAGTAGCATAAAAAAGAACACTGAATACGTATTCTTTTCTTCCCTCCTTACAATAGACGTTTCTTCTGTATACAATTACCAAAAAAGAGATTTGTTCCAGTCTGAGAAGTATCATCCTGTTTAATTTTAATGTTTAGGATGGTGAACTTCATTAACCATGGTGAAATGACAGTCAAAAGTCTTACAGAACTCTCAAGCCAAATCTAGAAAGTGGAAGCACTTCAGCACATCAGTGAAGAAATGAGATGTACAGAATGAAGATGCCTTTATGAGAAAAACTTTCTAGATACGATTATAACCTAAAATGTGGACTGGGGATAAAGATAGATTCAAACTATTGAAGACAAAGGATGAACTTTGGTACTAAATGAACAAATGAACTGGTCATGAAGCACAAAGCATGTGACCAAAATCCAAGAACCAGAAGGACTAAAGTAAGGAAAATGTTGGGTCTCCAGACCCAGCCTTCAGCTCTCTTCAAGTCTTCTTCAGTCACTTCTTTCTTAGTGTAGATTACAATCGTACCTCTCATTTCTGATGAGGACCTGAGCAAGGCGTGGGATGACGCATCAGCTGTACCAGTTACAGGAAAATATTTATGGAGTAGTTGATAGGAAAAGCACACAGCAAGCGGAAAGGATTAAAGAAGACCAGACAACATCTCTCTCTGCAGTTGTCAGTAGGAGGTTACACAGTGAAAAAAAAAACTCCAAGAAGTTTTAGCAGCACTTTATTCTCAAGAGGCACAGACACAATGATACCTATTCAGTAGACTGAGACTCAGAGAAACAGAACTATACTTCACTCTTCTCTGTTCACATACATTGTTAAACAGCAAACAAGACAGTTTTTGTAATAATTTTTTATTTTTTACTATTTTTATTATCTTTGGAATTTTACATTTTTGTACTCTCAACATATTAGAAATGCCAAACTTTTATTCATAGCACCTTTGTGGTAAGGCCTCTCGATAGATAAAGAAAAATATTTTACCAGCCTGAATCAATATCGGACTTTCTCATCAAACACTGCAGCACTTTATTCCTACTGGGCTGTCTGAGATCTACTGTTTGAAAGCACCGCCATCACATAAATCAGTTTGTGTTTTTTTTTTAATTGAATAACAAAAATTTTCCTCACAGTTTTTAGTGGCAACAGTATTCACCTATTGATCTCTTTAAAGTATTTCCAGTGCAGTATCTCTCCTCTGCAGTATCTCTCTTCTGCTTCTATCTTTGCACATACAGTCCCTGCTAGTTATGAGAAAACACTGTTGCTGGTGGGCTGTGCCTATAAACTATCATCTGATTTCCCTCTCCTTTATTACAAAATACTTTTTAGTGATCTTTCAATGTGTGAGATAAGCACTTTTTTTTTTTTTTTTTGTATCAGTCCATTAGATGCTTCCAAACCAAGCAGGGCAGTACAAACACTTCTCAAGGCAACATCTGGTAATCAGTGCTAAGGAATACTTAAAACACATGTCAAATAAAAAGTACTGATGTTAAGACTGCAAAATAACCCCATTCATTGATTGTTTTAAAATTCAAAATTTTTCCTTTAAAAATCCATGGAGATAAAAAGAACCAGATTACTGGGACTACAGATATTACAATGGAGGTATCATTAAGGAAAAAATCCCTACAGAATATTTCAAAATTTTTACTTAATGATTTCTTTCTTTTTCGAACTGAACGTGCTTTATATTAGGTGTGACTGAATCAGTGTCTTCTTTAGATTACATCAAAATGACAGGCTATTGCAGTCAGAAAGCAACGAAGAAGGCACCCCATTATTCTCAGTTCTAACGAGAAACAGAAAGTAGCACAGGTTTTGATATGTGTACATAGTTGGTTGACTTAGGTTTGAATCATGATCATACAAAAGAGTATCTCTGGCATGGCATAAGGTGCCACAGCACAACCCAGTCATTATAGAATGAGATCACTATGATTGGATCTTTTTGCTTGACAGAGTATAAAATCAGAAAGTAGGACAAAGGGAAGCACAACAAATTAGAGTGGCACCATTACTCACATTTCACATTTCATTAATGTTTAGGTTCGCACGCTTGAGTAATTTTCATGCATACAGGAAGGACTAACATCCTAATTTCTTTCTGAATTAAGTCATTATTGATTTATCTTGTATTTGTGTTCCTCCTCCATTCTCTTCAGAAAAATGCACAGAAGCGAGTTTGTAAAGAGGAAAACTAAGTTCAATAATAGTTGGATGGCAGGGTACAGACCATTGTTTTCTCTGATTTAGGTTGATCGAAGTAACAGTATCAGGGAATATAATTCTCTTCAGAGAAGACTTACTCTGCTGTGTGACTTAACCGTCATTACTCAGAAGACATTTAAAATTTCTCCTCATCACTCTATGTCCAATGGTACTGACATGGGAGAGTAATCTCTGCCAATGGATGAGAATTTTGATAATGTTACTTTAATGATTACATCTGATAAATAGTTTTCATCTTTGCAAAAAATAAAAAATAAAAATGAAAAAAAAATCCACAAATTGTATTAATGATATATATTCTGTGCAAAAACAGTTTTCCCATTTTTAGACCTGAAAGTGATTTCAAAATTTCAAAGCAATATGGCTTTTGGGTGATGAAGCAATTTGTACATGTCTCTTCAACAGCTTTTTTTCTAGATTTGATACATAAAATAAAATAAAATAAAATAAAATAAAATAAAATAGAATAAAATAAAATCAGTGATTTTTGCCACACAGCCCAAGCAAACATTCAGAATGTTTTAATTCACTCTTTCCTTTGGCAATATCTGAAACAAGTCAAAGTGCTACAGATTTGAAAGTTGAATGCCTGAAATTCACAGCTTTTTATGAAGCTACAATTTACTGGGATACAGTAATGAGTTCAGTTTGCCATACTGCAGTGCTAATAAATTGCACTGAATACACAAAGGCTGCCGAGAACTTACCCCTAGGTGGATTCTTCTTTAGTTTTACCTAATTTGCCATGGACTTAAAATTGCATGAGCTCCACTTTGTGTCCTATCAAAATCTCTTTATAGTATTGTCATTTTTTTCTGGTTGATTCACAAACTAAAAGTGGATTACATCAAATCAGATTAAAAAATTATCTTTTACTTGGCAACAATATTGTGCTTCCATTCTCATCTTGATGTCTACAGACATAAAGTTAGAATTACAGTATTGTTTGAGTTGGAAGGGATCTTTTAAAGGTCATCTAGTCCAACTTCCCTGCAATGAAGAGGGACACCTACAGCTTGATCAGGTTGGTCAGAGCCCCATCCAGCGTCTTGAACGTCTTCGGGGACAGGGCAACAATCACCTGTCTTGGCAACCTGTGCCTGTGCCTCACCACGCATCTCCTCTTTTACTTCGAAACCATTTCCTCTTGTTCGATCACACCAGACCTCACTAACAAGTCTGTTCCCTTCTTTCTTACAGCCACCTTTTAGATACTGAAAGGCCGCTCTCAAGTTTCCCTGGACCTTCTCTTCTCTAGGCTGAACATCCCCAGCTCTCAGTCCGTCCTTGTAGGAGAGGTATTCTATCACATGAGTCATTTTTGTGGCCCTCCTCTGGACACGCTGTAACAGATCCATGTCTCTCCTGTACTGAGGACTCCCCATCTGGATGCAGTACTCCAGCTGAGGCCTCACCAGCACAGAGCAGAGAAACAGGACCACCTCTGTCTACCTGGCCATGCTACTTTTGATGCAACGCAGTATACAGTTGGCTTTCCAGGCTGCAATGGCACACTGCTGGCTCCTGTCCAGCTTGCCATCCACCAGTATCACCAAGTCCTTTTTGGCAGGGCGTTGCTCAATCCTTTCACATCCCAGCTAGTACTGATAGAGAGGATTGCCTTGACACAGGTGCAAGACCTTGTATTTGGTTTTGCTGAACCTCATGAGATTCTCCTGGGCCCACTGCTCAAGCAACAAAGGGCAATGCAGCTGAAGTGTCTGAAGCACTTTATATGAGAAGCAACTGAGGAAACTGGGATTGTTTGGTTTGAAGAAGAGGAAGTTCAGGAAATACCTTATTTCTCACTACAACTCCCTGAAAGGAGGTTGTAGTGAGGTGAGGATAAGCCTTAGGTAACAGTGATAGGGTGATAGGTAATGGCCTCAAGTTGCATCGGGGGAGGTTCAGTTTGGATATTAGGAAAAAGTTATTCTCCACGAGAGTGGTAAAGCATTGGAAGGGCCTGCCCGGGGAAGTGGTGGAATCAATCTCCCTGGAGGTGTTCAATGATTCTAAGATTCTGACTATGTAGTGGTTGAAAAAGTTCACACTTTCTCCACTATAATGTCTTCCCACACAAATTTATTTCAGTGGTATCTTAATGCATGAGAAAACAGACCAAAAAAAAAAAAAAAAAAAAAAGTGTGTTTTTCTTACTAGTATAGAGGAAATACAAATGTTCTCTTTTTTTTTTTAATACAATGAGTAGAAAAAACAGTAGAAAGATATTTCTAAATTTGTTTTAAAATATTGTAAAAATAATAATAAGGTAACAGATTTTTTTTTAATTTTTATTTTTTCCCCAAGAATGTGAATAATTATGAAATTTACACTGGGTTAATGTGATGTCTTTCTGTAATGTGACTTGGCAGTATTGGTCTTCAAACACAGTGTAATTCCAAAAGGCATTGTTCTGTCTATGACATCAAAAAATAAAACAGCAAACTCTCTTATAATGCTGTTTAATGCTTACGAATATGCCAATGGTTTACAGGCCAGTTTGGCCCAGTTCCATGGCTAATGGGGTGGAGGGTCTCACAGACTCACATCCTGGATAAGGGGAAAGGGGAAAAGGTAAAAGGTAGGGAGATGGGCCTAAAAACAAAACAGCGGCAATGAGCTGAGGGAGAAAACTAGTATGATAGCAGAATGTGGGATAACACAACATGATCCAATATAACTGGAATTTAAGCTAATAAATAAAATGAGAGAGAGTGTCCAAAACTGAAGGCCTTACTCTAATGCTGAAGGCGATATGGCTAGGGAGCACACACCACAGAGGTGAGCAAAAAAGAAGGGACAGAAGAGAAGAACAGTATCCTCGCTCTCACCTGTCTCTCCAGTGCTGTAGTCTGTATCTCTTTGTAGGCACCTTAATCCAAGACCAGTGTTTTGCAAACGTTTATTTGTAGGTGTAAGTACTACTACACCAAGGAGTCCCATTGAAGACTGAGAAAACTATTAAAGAAGAATGCATCCCAGGAGACCAGTTTAATCTGAAGAATGTTGACAGGGTGTTTAGCGAGTACTGCACAGTGAATACTAAAACAGTCTGATATTTACGTAAATTTTGTAGAGTCTTTCCTAGCAGAAGAGACTCAATATACAGTCTAAAAGTAGTAAAATGAGAGTATGTCATCCTGCTTCAGAAATCTCAGCTCTAAATTTTTAAGAGCAAAATATAAATGACTTGTTAGTTTTTTTCCCCACTTAGGCACACACTCATATATATACATTTGTAACAAAGAAAACATTATTAGACTTTTCTTTCAAATCAATGCTAGGCTTTTAAAGCCTCTGTTTTTACTAAAACGGAATACAGGAGCCTACTAATACAGAAGACTCTCTATGAACCTGCTTTAAAAACAACAACAACGAGAAAAACCAACAGAAATCCTCTCAGCACTCATCAATACCCTCAGGTGAAGCAAGTAGGCTTTCAGGAGATCTCTGTCATGGTTCTCTGTCATGCAAGTTGGCTTCTTTTGACATTAAAGTAGGAGACAAACGTTATGAAGTACCTGTTTGGTTGCATATGCTGAAATGTTAACATAACTAGCTATGACTCATCACTGCAGAGATTCATATTAGCAGCATGTTTTCCATTACACTTGGCATTCCCTGTGATACATGAGAAACTAACAGCAGAATGGAAATATGTTTTAAATGAAGAAGAGACTAAAATGAAGAACCACCTCACGGGCTGGCTAGAAGTGATATGATAGTGGAAGAATGCCACCAAACTGGTAGTCAACATAGCAGTGGTATGGTGGGTGCAAATAGGCAGCCAAGAGCTTCCCATACAAACACAGTCTTTCTTCCACTTCATAAACCAACATTGTGCCTCTTGGAGTGAAAGAACAGCCTACACAAGGTCCAAACACGTATTACACCCACATCAAATGAGTGAGTGGAGTTAAGTACTTGCATTGTATTAAATACATTTAACCAAGTGACCAAGGATAAGTAGGTGAACAAAGTTTCTCTTTACTTAATATCTTGTAGGAAAAACAAGCAAATAAATCACAAAAGGAAAAAAAAAGAAGTTGTAGGATTCAGATAGGGAAACAATTATTTGCTTCAAAATAATGAGAAAAGAACCTTTCACTAGGGAAGCTGGTTTTTGTGGTTTTGTTTCTTGATTTTTTCCTTTTGTTGTTGTTGTTGTCGTTACTTGTTTGTTTTCCCTGGACATAGACTACAGCTGATATCCCTTCTACCTTTCACATTAATTATTTTAAGAGCTAAGGATGATTCTGCTGCAAAACGAAAAGAAAACCATGAGCATCCCACACAGTGCATCAGAATAGTCAGTTTGAAAATGTAGTCTTTGCATTCTACAAATATTATTCAAATCAAGCAATTCATGTTTTTTCAGCCTTCTAAACAGAGGTTTCCAACACCTCCAAATTTTATGAGCTGTCACTCATTTCAGTCCCAAAGGTGCTACACTAAATATGAACAAACGATCCTGGAAAGTATGACTGAAAATTCCTACTATACAAAAAGATAAATTTAAAACACATCAATTGTGGAAAATAAAGAAAACGAGAATGAACAAACAGAAAAATCCTAGCAATTTCTATGAAATAATATTTTTATGCCTTTGCTTGCCAATATATATCGAAAAATCACAATTCAGTCTTTGCATGATGAAAATGATTCTCAAAGACAGTAAGTGACATCAACTTAAGTGACATCAAGCCAATAAAGATATAGAATACCCGGTTTGCACATTATGTTTCCCGTTACATTGTATTCAAATTTTTATGACAAACCAGAAAAAATTCTGTTAGTAATCAAGTTTTACATAGTGGCTTATACAGGGCTTCTAAAAACCCATACTACTGCAGGCTTAGAATTTAAGCACTTTACATTAAATATTGGGATAATCCACACAATCTCTGCACTTGAAATTCAATGTGCTTCACTGAGAGAAAGCCAGCACTAAGAAGTCAAGTAAAATCACAGATATTGACTCTTTCTAAGGTGTTTTTTTTTTTTTTTCCAATTTCTATTTCATGTGGCTCAGAAAGCAGAGAAATTAAATATTAATAATGCTTTCTAGGGCAGTGATCAAAGAAATCTAATACTTCAGCTGAAAAACAGAGAGAACAAATAGCTACATCCACTGTGTTAATGTGCCTGCCTGCCTGCATAAAACTGACTGAGTACTATGTATACAATACTATGAAGAACTTATGTCTCCATTTGATTATTCGTTATCATGAGAAGCAGTGGAACTGTTAGAAATAAGTTAAAATGTGCTGGAAAATGTGTTATCAATTTTCCTTGCCTCTTTGTTCTTGCTGTTTTTTAAAGAACATTTGGGAGATTTCAGGTCAAAGGATTCAGCTGATGTGAATTAACACACTTCTCAGCTTCACTGTACGCCACTGATTTACAGAAGCTAAAGTATCAGATCAAACCAGAAAGCATAAATAAAACAAGGAGATTTACCCCATATTTATCAAAATGTTCTGTGTTATCAACATGACAACTTTAAAAATCAAATCAACTATGCAGTCTGACCCAAGTGTTGCAACAGTTGTCTTTCTATTTATCAGGTAATCAAGACTACTTTTAACTTGATGAATAAATATAAAAAGGTAGCATGAATAGTCTATGTCATACTACTGCTCTTTGCTTTGTAGGATAATACCAAGGCATTTAATATTAATTTAAACTCGTTAAAAATCAATTTATTATTACAAAATTGAGAAGTAATACACTTTTGCATAAGTTTCAACTAAAAAAACCTGTTAGACAAAATGAGAAGGTTGCCATCACTGGTGACAAAACTAGTAACACAGCAGCTGAAGTGATCCTCAACGTTGAACATAATATCAAACCTGATAAGTGGAAGTGCTAGAACTACAAAGAGTTCCTGCTCAGCATAAAAAGAATAAAACACTTCATATGAAAACTTCTTTTTAGTAATAGAAAGTACTTGCAAAGTTCCTTATTTTCAACAAAAAAATCAACATTCAGATCTGTGATAGCAACCTCAAATTCTTCCCAGCTGAATGGGAGTAAAAGATGCTTTATTGTCGTCTTCTAAAGGTGTGCCCTAGCTCCAGACAAATGTGGTGGGCATCCATACAACAGCGTCACCATTGCAATTGGTGCTTCACACATTCCTTGATAGGTTCAGCAGAGGACAACGTAGAACTGAATGAGTCAGACAAGACACAAACAAGAAAGCCTTGTGTCCACTTGTGTCCACTTCTGCTCAACAGAAACCATGATCTCAACCTTCAGATCTACCAGTTTGGGTATCCTTGAGTGCTTGTTCATTTTCTGTGAGGAAAACTGCTTTTAAATGGTAGGATGAGCTATGCCTGCCTTTTAACAAAACTAACTCAGTAAGTGCCTACCCGATCAGATCTACTGCCACTATACATACTGGCTAGTTGTACAGTAGATAAAAGAGAAACAGTTGATAATATCATACTCTTGCTTAGGCCGGTGTATAGAAAGTGTCCTTAATTTCTAAAAAATGAAGTAAGCAACAAAATGAATGAGCAAAAAGCCTACCCTCCAATAACTCCACCATATTACTAGAAGTCTAATTTTTTTTTTTTTTTTTTTTTTTAATATATATTCTTAGGTTGGTTTCACTAAGTCCTATCAATTTTCTGAAGTGTTAATTTTATCCTTTATTATTTGGCTCTTCTTATATCATTCTTTCTCTCTGACCTAAAATAGAGTTTTGCAAAGCTTGGGAAGAATGTGAAATATGGCATAAAATAATAATGGTCATAAAAAAAGAGTGGCTCAAATTTTGTGTGCTGCTTTCGCAACCTCATTGTGGCCTTTCAGACAACATGAATTAAATGCGTACAGGCTTCGCCCACAAAGTCACTTGCTGTGACTTCTCAGTCTTCTTATCTTGATGCAAAAAGAAAGCAAAAATAAATAAATAAATAAATAAATAAATAATAAAAAATCATCTTGGGTCTATTTGGTTCTTTTAATGTTTTTTTAAGTGTTGAATATGGAGCACAGCTCCGAGGACTGACCAGTTAGTACTTAAAATAAAAGTACTTACAATCTATGGAGAAATTCTGTGGAGACCATACTAATATTGCCACAAAGAAGAACAATACCCATGAGTAAGCACATGGCTTATCACTGCATGGCTGCAACAATATGTTGTTTCTCAAATTCTGAATTGTCTAAATGTATCACTAAATTCTCAGACAGATGAACACAAAAATGGTCCTTATCTTGAAAGCACTCCATCTGTAACTGAACAATATCAAAACTGCAGTTTTTCTAAAATCAGAAAATTTATTTAAATAGAACCTCCAAGACCATCGATTCCTCATAAAAGCCCCCAGTTTCCTTGCCAATGTTTTGAGTTTTGAAAATCTGCAGTTGATTAATTTTAAAACAATGATCTCTGTAAGCTGAATCTGCAGTGCGAAAAACAAGCAGATGTGAGGGAAGTGGATGGATAGGGTGCAGTGTTTCAACTGTGCATACTCTAAAAATCAGGTTAATATTTGTGCCAATAGTGGAAAATAAAGCATGCCAGCTTTCAGCTCCATCAGAAGCTTCAGGACTGTGATGTGACCTGTGATATGCAATTTGGCCTTCTTTTCCATGCAACCTCCTTCCTTCATAAATACTGACTTTAAACAAAAAACACCACCACCAAACCAACAGTTTTCCTCCCCAAAACTGAAATCTAAGCACTGTTTGGTAAAATACCCTGCGACAGTGAAACAAATGCTATTTATAACATCCAGTAGTAACCCAATATCATCAGGTATTCAAATACATGCCTTCAGCTGCAGCATTTCCCTAAAGCATTAAATCCTTTTAAAGACTCAGGTTTTTTTTTTTCTTTCTCGGCAGCAGAAGTTAAAAAAATGTTCCTTCTACCTGATTAAGAGAGCTATTTAACTCCCTAAAGGTATTAGATGTTACGTGTCAGGAATAAAGACAAGAATTGAGCCTTGTTTCACAGGAGAAATACTAAAAACACTAGACAAAATCAGTGTCACTGCAATACGTTGATGAAATACAGTGTTTGGGAAAGAGCTTTGGTTAAAAGCTGCTGGCTAGGACCTAATCCAGGAAACAGCAAGGCCAACACACACATACAAAAAAGAAAGAAAGAAAAAAAAAAAGTAGAAGAAAAAATCAGCAAGCTGCTTGGAAAAACTTTTAGAACTTGATAAAGGCTATCAGCAAAGGCTTGTGCTCTCTCATAGCAAATGAAGCAGACAGACTGAAGTTGCTGTGTCTAACCTCTCCACAAAGAAAGACTCAGTGTTAAGTGTCGACACGAGGTGAGGGTGGTAGTAGGAGGGGCCTTCTGTACAGACTGAGGGAAGAAACAAATCTGCTTACAAATATTAGTTTTATGAGACAAGTAATTTTATGCCTAATAAATAATTAAGAAAAATAAAAGGAACAAAGGACGAATTCTGTCTCTCATGCGCTGTAGGTCTGGGGTTACTGAGGGGGTGCAGGATGAGTCAGACCATGACTCAAAGAGCACGGCATGGCAGGGACGGAGAGCCACCTTCTGTATTACTCTCAAAGTGGGTGATCTGGGCTCAGCAGTGCTGTACTATTAGTCATTTGACAATATTAAATTTGTGGGACTTTAGAGACTATTTGGCATAAACAAGCAAGGCTGTAGAAGTAGAGAAAGGATAAAAGAGGAAAGAGGGAGCAACTATGTAGATGCTCACTCATAACACAGACCTTTTCAAATTCTGGGTGGCTGCAGACTCAAAAAATGTAGATAGGAATCACCTCGAAACCAACTCACAGCCTTTAAACCATACAGGGATTAAAATTCAGTCTCGGCTAGGGTACAATATAGTTCTATGTGAGTTTCATACCTCGCATGTGTTATATGTGAATTACATAGCCTCACACTCAATGAGCAGTCTACAATTCTCTTAATGAGCATGGATCTTTATACTGGTTTCACTAGAACACGTCAGGTGTTGGGTGTAATTCTTATAATTCCAGTATAGGCCTTCATTACCTTCAAAAACAAAATTTCTTCTGTGATTTAATGTTTCCAAGTAAGGTAAGAGTTGCTGAAGGATGAGGAAACTATATTCCTCCTGCTCAAATGAAGGAAGCTCATAGGAGTTAAAGGTATGGTCAGAAACTCAGGCATTCACAAGAACAAGACTAGGGAAATGGAATACTATTACCAAATGCTCTGTTCCAGCCTGAGGGCTTGTCTGCTGTGAACAATTCCTGAATTTTGGCAGGAATACATGCTAGCTTAATTTGCTTCTGCAAAACTCTGTTTACTTGCAGTTCTTTGTTACTAATCCACAAGCTGTTCTGAGCTACTACCCCCACCATTATTAAAACATATACACAAACCTGAAAAGCATTTAGCTCATGGCTGCTTCATGGTTTGCTTCTTGAGGGCATATACAAACCAAAGGATTCAAAGATTTTAATACATTCAACATGATTGAGAGCCATTCGTCTTAAAAATGACCAGGATAACAATGAAATCAATTAGAAGCTTTGAATTTTACACCACTGCTACGTGAAGTGAATAACCCTCATGCTAGGATTAAATCAATCTAAGTTGAGTGGAATTAAATTTTTGCTAGGGACAAAGACTTCAGCAAATCAGTGTCAGAATTGTCAGAAACTATGGAAGAATCTCATATTAAAAAATTCAAAAAACAAAGTCTGGAATTGATATTTAAATGTGGCAGTAAGATAGGACTGTAAACAAATACATAGAGAGCTGCAGAACAAATTTAATTATTCATCATTGCAAAAGATGGGCTTTGTTGGCTTTAAGAATAAAAAATCATTCATCAGTAAAGGAAAAGAAAAAAAAAATTCAACTTCCCAGAACATTTTCTGCTTAGAGAAACACAACCAGTTGTAACTTCCTTTTCCCTCTCCTTTGCTTGTTTACTAATTAATGTGGTAAGATACAGAGGAACATTCTAAAATTTCCTAAGTAGAATGAAATAAAATAAATAGCTTAATTTTCCATCCAGGTTGTGCAAGACATTTTATCTCAAATGCAAGTTACAGAGGAAAAGTAAAAGGGACTGTGAGACAAACGTTCTTAATTTTATTACTTTTAAAAAAGATAGCCCTTGTCTCTCTAAGACACAAAACCTCACCTGGAAAAAAAACAACCATACGCATTTCTGCTGCCCACAGTATGAGATGAAACTCTACTGAGGGTGCTTAACTAGCAGGAGGAAAGGAAGGGCAATGCAAGAACCGGACAAAAAGGAAATAGTGTGTTATCAAAGGGCTTTTAATTGCTCCCAAAGTAAGTGCAAGTGATGATCTTCTTCCTTTATTTACTTGGACATTGAGCTGTTGAATCAAAGAAATGTTGTCTTGATTGTGCTGAAAGAAAACTGTACCTTTTGTTTCAGTTATTGCCCACTAGACCTTAAGAGCTTTCATTTGATTGCTTTTATAGCTCACTACTGCACTTTAGAGAAAAAGAAGAACAGCAGACAGCTCCCAACATCAGCTTATATGGTTAGTAAACAGGAAAAGAATTACAGCGCAGTAGTTCAGTGATGTCTTGTGGCTTTCATTACTCAGTTGGTCGTTCCTCCAAAGCTGACATTTGAAGTTATAGTGACTTTACTACATTTGGAAATCTGACTTTCTGATTATAATTAGCTTTAAAATTCAAGCCAATGGATCAAAAAACCTAAAAACAAATCCCTTTCTCTTTCCACAGGGAAGGTTTAGATCAGTGATACGGAGTTGTTTTGGCTACCTACATCTTTGGCAAGTATTACAGTGCTTGAAGATAGCCTCTGACAGAGGAAACAAACAGTAAATGGTTTCTTACTGCTCCACAGACCTCGGTGTATCAGATTTTTTACTTCAACCCTAAGAGCAGAAAGAAGAAAACATGGAAATGCCCCTCTTCCTTTTGTCTTTTGCTCCCTGCATTCCCCTTATAAGATCCACTCACCAAAGAGTACCAAAGGCCTGAAAGTATAAAAGCCCTTCAGGTATTATAGAACTAAACTTTATTTTTTTTAAGATACTGACTGAGCACAGTAAACTTTTCCTGGGAATCTGAGAATGAAAGCGCACACAAAAATCCTAGTAAACTTCTATTTGCATCCATAGGAACACAGACACCATGAGAACAGTCAATCTTCAGGACATGATTAAGCTCATATTTTACCTGGCCATAAGTTTCACATTTGGGTCTAAGAAAAATCTTGCATCAGAACAGCAGAACAGCATCAGCTACAGGTCAAACCCTTACTTTTTGCCCCCTTGCCCCTCTTCCCCCTTTGTCCCAACTGAAGGAATGAGCAGTGAGATGAAAGAGGAGCAATCAAGTGCACTAAAAGTGCTTAACTAGCAGAGATCGGAAAGGAACATTTGCTGAAGCTATAGCAGGAAGCAGCAACACAAGGTCATTGTGTCCCAAACCTGCCCGGACAAAGGCAGCTCTGTCAGTCTATTTACTTTCCCAGTTTGTCTTGCTTTGTGCCTTTGATAAACTGACAGAATTAGTTCCTCCAAGGACTGTATTCCCCAAAAAACATTCTCTGCCAGCCTCACATATGGTACAGCTTCTTGTACTTCAGAAGCCACTTATGAGAGTTCTCACAAGAACACTTCATGTTTTCCACAATAATTTTTCATACTTTTTGCATTATTTCCCCAGCTGTGCTGTGCATGGACTGAGCAGCACTACAAATCCTTCCCTATAACACTGCTCACTCATAGCTAGTGCTGCAGTCTTGTATGCCAAGTCACAGGCATATAAAAGAAACAAAGATTAGCTAGCAGAATGAAAATATAGTATCAGTGTATGCAAAAACATTATCCAAGCACTGAAAATTGTAATTCAGATCAGTTCATTTGGCTGTAAAGAAACTGAATGCTCAACTTTCTCAGATCCAGAGACATTTTTCTAAAGCTGACCAAGCAGAACTACCTCTGAGAAACTCAAGCTCATAGAATATCTATTTCATAACAATTTTTAAAGCTCTTGAAAGAGCCAGGGCTTTTCTATTTCTGAAATATCCTGGAAGAGCAATTGCAGATCAATTTCTCATATGGAGCTTCTTGAGATATGTGCCTGCCTCCTTGGGGCCAAGCTCTGCATCCGTTGGAGCCAGAGAAAGCTGAAGTAGAAAAAGTGGAGTAGGAGTGTCATTCAGAGACTTGTGCAATACCACTGCTCTTTAAACTCACTTATTAAATTAATAGCTTGTTTAGCAAGAATTTATCTACGTAACCAGCTTATAGCAAGGCCCACAATACAAGAACTGTTAATACCAGGATGACTAAGCTGTCCAGTTGCAAAAGCCAAGGAGAGAAACAGGACAAAATGCATGTCTGAAATGTTCCACACCGAGAGTACAGAGTGGCCTTTTTCTGAAGAGTGGTGCGTGCTCAGCAGCTGTCACCGACCCTATTACACTCTGCTGAAATTAAACTTCCTATTCTGGTGCTTTCCTAGCAGCATAAAGGAAGAGGATTTTAAACTTGCAAGTCATGGTTGCTTAGACATCTTCCTTCCACTGGTAGTCACAAGGACTCAGATGCTGAAACATTACTTGTGCTCTGCAAAACATTGTTCCTATGAAACCAGCTTTCTGGCAAGCAGTTTTTACTTTGAATAATTTCACCTGCACATTTTCACTCACCACCCCCTCTGGGTTTCAACAACTATAGTTCAAAATGAGAGATCACCTCTGGCAAACCTGAAACAGATTAGTGATAAATTGTTTCTCCACCTGCTAAGCTGTTTTTCAGCACATTATTCTGGTCAATTCACTAGGTGATCCTACTGACTGTGAAGGCACAGATACCCGACTGAATGAAGATGAAAGCTTTTTTCCCCACAGATAAACATGGTACATTTTTAATTCATTAAAGGACCTCATCTAACTCATTTAGGAAAAAATAGATTGTTTGCAGTGCTCTCTAAACGACAATTATAGTTGATAATCAGCAAATACAAATTCAAACATAATCCATATTTGAGAACTTGTCCATGCCTGCATACAAGTATTGCCTGCCTGTCATCAGAATTTTTGAGCATTTTTTGTTGTATCAGTAAGCTTTCATTAACCTAAAGTAGCAATGTAAATATTTGCATCAAGTACAGTTCAAACTGATGGCTTCAGTGGGACAACACAGACCAACTTGAAATATGATCAACATATCCTTTTCTTGATGTCACTGAAACTGCTCCATATTACGCACTAAGAGTGTAGCCTACATTTTAATACTTTGCTGTAAAGCACTTCCTTTATGAAGGAGCCACATGGCCATCCCAGTCAGCAGTGGCTTCTTGAGAACATGGGAGTTCTCAGAAGTTCCGTCTCTGGAGACGCTCTGGAGGACAAGTATACACCTTACCCAGCATTCTCACTTCACACTGTCACTAGACTCTTGCAGTCTTTCAGGGAGACATAGGATGCAATGGCCTCCTATTTTCCCTTGTTTACATCATCTTGAATAGATGTCATGGGTTGACTATATGCTTTTGTAGACCACATCTTTATGACTTTGTCATTTGACAAAAGTTTTAGTGGGACTATGGAGAAAGAGAATAGCAATTACATTTTCCTTTATTACTCTTACACTTTGGAGAACCAATTCTTTTCCAATTCCCAGTCAAAAAAAACTTCATGCCCTATAAAATAAGCACAGATGAAATTTTGCCTAAATCTGAAAAAGAAGAATCCAACCCTTTAGCAAAGTCCTGCAGGTTACCTAAAATGGTAAAGCTTACAGTTTGCTCCCATCTTTTCTGAGACAGCAAGATCATCTATTTAAACAATTTCTGGAAAACACAAAATAGGAAATTGAAACTCCAATCCACATAGATAAAAAACTAGTTGTTTATTCTAGCTCCATGTAATTATGGCATTGTCCAAGCAAGAACTGCATTCTGAAACAAGAAGAGAATTCAAGCCACCAGAATTAATATTTTTCTGCTTGTCTTCATTCTGAATAAAAATCTCAGTGTGACTACAAAAACAAGAAACCAGAGGACTGATGAAAGTATTCTATAGAGTAAGCTCAGTATGGAAGGATCGACGTGCATGCAAACATACCACTCAAAGGCTAAAAGCAGGCCAACTTCCCAGTGATTTTCATAACTGATGAGATTAGGAGAACAGGCTGAATCCATAACAGGAATGATATTTATTTCAGATTTGATAAGTATCTACACTCATCCATTTAATCATGCTGTATTGATCACGTGTTTGCTACAGAATTGATTTTTCCCTAATCACAGTGAACTCCTTCCTATAGGCTTATTCTCTTATGCTTAGTACTGTTAACTACATGTCTTTCAAACTTTGAACGGAAAAATGCTAGAAGAGAAAATGGATGCATGTGAAAATCTTCAGACACCTCATAGTTAGGTCTGCAAAGGTCCTCTATTTTCTGTACAGTAGTTTTGCAGCCTAACAAAAACACCACAATAACCAGAATAGTTGTGTACTGTACCAAAACACAGAGTTACAATAAAATTAGTCTTAGTTAGGTTTGGTGCATTCAAAGAGAAAATATTATTCACTCTCAATATTTTCCAAATGTGAAGAAATAATAATTGTAAATTGCAAACAGTAAACACTCTGTGTTGAATAATCTAGGGACCACTTGTCATGCATGCAAAATTAACTACTTTGTTCTTTTTTTCAGAGGCAGGTGAACAAAATACAAGAAACGCTACAGCAAGCATCAGACTGGGTTTGGGGAATTATCTCAAAGAGAACTGTTTGGATAGAAAAAGGAATATAAATAAAAAGCACACAATAGATTTCATTGATTTAGCCCACTCTGAGTATGTAACTCATCAAGGTGTTTAAGAACATTTAGATGTGGTGTTTGAACAGCAATCCATGCCTGTCAGTGCTTTGAATTTTAAATTCTTGCATTAGCTTCAGGGAATAGCAGTGGGTGTACTCAGTTGTATGAGGAAGAAAAGATAAGGAACATCAATATAAAAAAGCAAGAAAAGAAATGTCTTTTTCAAAGTGTCTAGTGTTAATTACTAGGTTATGAACCAAAAAGGAAATGAATAAATATTCCAGTGATGGAGTTCACAGTATAAATATAAATTTAACTCAGAATTCAATACAGTTTTAACAGATACATTTTCTAACAGACAACTGCTTTTTCAGTTTACAAAGTATTTTTCCTGGATTTCTGAATGCATTAAAAAAACCCCTAACTTAAATCTACCTATAATAGCAAAAACTATGCTACTTTGAGTAATGACAGCCGAACATTGACAATAACTGATAGATCATGCCTGAAACAGACTGAATGTACTCACTTTGCTCTGAATTAGGTTCCAGTCTACAGTAATCGCAGGAGGCTACTCCAACAGGTGTACCCACTGATGTAGCATATTGAGATAAATGCATGGCTGAGTGGATTAGACAAATGAGTCTAGCAGGCACTGACTTGTGAGGCAATTAGTGCAGTGTAGGAAATTTTGTGCCTACAAGGTATCATCTATCCACAGATTAAGAAGAGTTACCCGTCTGGTTTATAGGATTCGTACAGTAGTAGGTAAGGGAAAGTTCTGTACCATTGGGACTGGTTTTGGGAAATGCCTAATTGATGAGAAGTATTAAAGAAAATAAATATGTCTTGCTTTGAAGTCTAGGTATAAGAGTAAAGAGATGCGATGAAAATTGTGTGCTCTAATGCAACGAATAATTGTGCAGACAATCACATATCACATCCCAGATCTGTTATTCACAGAAAATGACACTCTAGTTGGATGAACTGAGGACTAGACTGGTCTAAGTAAAATACACTGATGGAAGATTATTTCCTTAAAACACATGCAGAATGAGGGGGACTGGAGCTTTGTCTCTGCAACAAACAGTAGTAGTTCTCCCTTCTTTCCAAAGTGCTCCTAAGCAACAGATACAAAGCACTGGGGTTGGAAAGAGAAGAGGGGATGGGAAAAGGTTAAGACCCAAGGAAGGGACAAGTACAGTGAGTTAGTCCAACCAAGGAACCACATTAGAAAAAGTGCTACCAAAAAATGGTTAATGGTCTTATTAACTGGGGACTCCTCAGTGAGAGGCACTGAGGCACCCACTTGCCACCCAGATAATCTCTCCAGAGAGGTGTGCTCTCTCCTGGGGATCCATGATTGAGACACCAAGAAGAGACTACTGGGTCTGACAAAGTCAGAAGACCATTATCCACTTCTACTCATTCAAGTTGGGTGTCATGGTTTTGTGTTTTTTGTAATTTTTGCTATTGGTATTCCACATCACAACATCATGTGGAGCACAGAGAAGAAGTACTACACGTGCCAGGGGATCTCGCGGCCAGAGAGGGAAAATACGTCATGGAAGCGACGCTCGCTCTCTCTCTCTCTCTCACTGCCTGGCAGCGGGTGTGGGTGTGCTTCCAAGCCGCGGTGCCTTCAACTTCAAAGTAGGCTTCTCGGTGTTCGGAAACCTCTCTCTCTCATTATATTTGATTTATTAGCTTCGATTCTAATTATATTGTATTATAGTGTGTTATCTTGCATTCCGATATCATAGTAAATAAGTTTTACTCCTCAGATCGTTGCCGCTGCTCCGTTTGTTCCCTTGAACTCCCATCTCCCTACCCCTTTCCCTTTTTCCCTTTTTTTCGAGGGGGCCGGGGGGCTTCGGGCCTACTGCCCCCTCCCCTGTCACGGACACAGATTGATCTAGATAATCCCATGACACTGGGTTACAGGAGGCTTTAGAAAGGAAACTACAAAATGTTAAAAGAGCAAACTTTACATCTCTTGTAAAGATGCTGAAAGGATCAGGAGTGCAAGTAGTGTTCTTTGTCCTCCCATCTGGAAGCTGGCAGCAGGGAAGGAAAAGGAGAGAATGGATCAGTTGAATGACTGGCTGCATGGATGGTGCCACGCACAGGGCTTTGAGTTCTATAATCTTGTACAGGCCTTTGAGATATCAGGCATTTTGACATCATATAGGATGCAACTGACCACAAGGGGCAAGAATGTTTTGGGCAGCAAACTGACTGCACTGATTAGCAGAGCTTTAAACTAGATTTGATAAAGGAAGGGGATGGACTTTGGGTGAAAGAGAAGAGATAGAGAATGCTGTCACAATAGAAATCAGCAGGAAAAAACTCAGATTTGTCCACAAGGAACTCAGAATTACTCCTCAAGGAGGGTAACAAAATTTGAAAAGTCATGGCTGTCAGGCAAAGACCACGGTGACTGGAAAAGGGAAACATCACTCTCATTTTTAAGAAAGGGAGAAAGGAAGACCCAGGGAACTACAGGCTGGTGAGCCTCTGTGTCTGGTAAGATCCTCCAGGAAGCTATGTTAAAGCATATGTGAGATGAGAAGGTGATCCAAGACAGCCAGCGCAGCTTAACCAAGGATGCATTGTGCCTGATCAATGTGATGACGTTCTACAATGCAGTGACAGCGTTGGTGGACAAAGGAAGGGCAACAGATGGCAACAGATGTTACCTACCTGGCCTTCTGTAAGGCCTTTGGCATGGTCTCACACCACATCCTTATCTCTAAAGACGAGAGATTTTTAGATATTTATAAGTATTGATAAAATCCCCTCTCAGCCTTCTCAGGCTGAACAGTCCCAGAACTTTCAGCCTTTCCTCATAAAGGAGATTCTCCAGACTCCTCATCATCTTTGTGACCCTTTGCCAGACTGTCTCTAGAAATTCTTTCTCTTTCTTGAACTGAACAGCCCAGAACTGGACATAGTACTCCTGATGTGTCCTTCCCAGGGCAGAGTAGAGAGGGAGAAAAACCTCCCTGCTGGCCACACTCTTTTTAGAGCACCCCAGGACTCAGATGAAGATTCTTTTTTGTTTCCCAATTATATCTATGCATTGCTTATGCCTAATTATGTTTTCCTCATAAGTGCTTTCCAATAAAATTGAAGCCTGCTGCTTAAGCTCTTGTCACACATCTGTGTCATACTTGCGATGTCAGTTCAGTGATAATTAATCACCAGAGAGCTTTATGATCTGTCAGTCAACACTTATCTAGGAGGTTTTCCTATTTATCCAATTGAATAGGTACGCATTGTTAAACACTGCATGTATTATTTTCTTCTTTGAGTATTTGCCTCGTATTGAAGCACCGTACAACTTCAATTAGTATGTATATACTAAAAACAGGAGAAAAGTACTTCTGAAATCAGTTAGTATTATAATAAAAAAAAGGGATTTTCAGGGTTGGTCCTATCGATGTATTTTCATGCAAGCTTCATATATAAATGAAACATTGAATTGTAATTACAAATCTTAATGTGGATTGTGCCCCGAGTTCCTTTTCGAGTTAATATAAATTTTATTATAATTTACCTGCAAGCCTGGCAGGAAAACTCATTTTGATGAAAGAAGAAGAAGACCAAGGAGATAAAAGAAGTACCATATTAAAAAGAATGCAGTATAAACAATGAGAATGTAACAGTTTGAATGTAAATCTTCCTCTTTCTGAGGAAAAGAAAAAAAAAAACAAAACCCAGGGACGTGTCTGCCTTAAACATTCACAGTAAAATTCGAATTTGATGATTATATTCCAGCAATATCTTGTCTTGCACAGATTTCTGTCTAACTAAAAATTAATTTTAGATACTGTACAATACACTTCTAAAATTAAAGAAAAAAACAAACAACCATTAACCAACAAGAACCTAAGAGAAGACTTACAAATTCTTCTCTGCCAGCAGATCCATGAGAATATGGGAGAAGGACTGGTACCTTAATAATATCTGTAAGAGCTTATTAAAGATGAAGGACGTTGATTATGTCCTGTCACTCTGATGATTTTATTTAATTTATTCTACATCACAGAGTCCAAGTATGAGGAGTTCCCAAGAATACAGATATTGTCATCAGAGCTTACTAATCCTCTTGAATACATGTGTATTTCAGAAGATTTCAGTTAAAATGTGACTTCACCCTACCAACATGATTCAGTATATTTGGTTATGTATAAATTAATAATGGAAATTTTTTAAATCTCTGAATGATACTGCTTCACCAAGAAGAATTGAAATCGTTCAATCAACAATTGAAATGGCTATTGGTTATAAATATATTTGAGGAATGTCCAACTTCGCAAGCATCTGAAATCATTAAGCACACACAGTGCAGCCTTGCACAGAACTCTATATAATCTAGAATTAGCAGCTAAACTCCCTGACTCTATCAAAAGAAATTTCTAGAAAAGAGTCTCAGAAACTCTGATGAAGTTCAAATCAAGTTAGTTATGAGCTCAACATAAATCACATTGTGGCCCATTTTTTTTATAAGTGTAGATAAAAAATACTTGCCTATTGGATGTTCAGTATATGAAATTACACACAACCTTAGTGGGTGAACTATGACTTTTTACCAAATTGATCAGACTTCAAGTATTCATGTGGACCCGAGGAACCATGTGGTGTCTCATGCTGAACCTATACTAGATGAATCAGATTTTTCATTGCAGTTCTTCAAAGGTACCTACTTTTGTTGATTTACCTCACAGAAATGTAAGCAGGTATGTTAATCAAACAGGACCTTACCTTACCTAGGGCCAAACCTAAAACTCAGGTGAGGTAGCTGTCTCAATTTGACACCATTTATGAGGCAGAGTGGATTTCAAAAGATACCAATGACATGGCTAGCTACTGCTTCAACAACAACAACAAAAAAATTTTTTTAAAAAATTGCAGCTATGGATATTCTGTTTGTGTTTGCCTCTTGTTCACCTAAATATTCAATAGAAATTGCTCAGAAACATAATCTGTCCTCTCTTATTTCCCAGCTCCTTTATTCATTTTTACAGCTGTCACATTTTTTTTCTAGCAGACAATAGAAACCATGTTATAGGAGGCAACTTAGTTTTATAAGAACATACAATTGAATAATAATATTTGGAGATGCTAGATGACTGCAAGTTAGACTACACACAAAAAGTGCACGTTTTTGTAGACAGTGTTAGGCTCCAGATCTCCATATAATTTTCTCAGTTCCACATCAAAATTACAGGGTCGAACAACTGTGAAGTTTTCAATACGAAAAGCACTTGTCAACATGACTCAGTCAAGGAACATATTTAAAAACAGAGGACACAATTACATTTAGAATGCCTGTGTCTTGCTAAGGACAGCAATTTCAGGTGTGGCAGAAAATTGAATGCTAACAATTTAGAAGTCCTAACTAAGACTCAGCTTTTTAATGAAAGGAAACAGCATTCAAATAAATATCGCTGAATGTTTTAAGACTAAATACCATACTCAACCATCACTCAGGATAGGAATGTCTAGCAAAGATGTGAATATGTGAAATAAAAAAGTGAAGAGCTAGTTTAGATTCAGGATTCAAGTCATTTGAAAGGCTTGCACTGAATATTCAAACTTAAATAGCCAACAAAATTTAGGCCTGCTTATTCTGCACAAAAAAACTGATACTTAACTTTACTTATCCCTTAATCTGCTCTTTCTTTCACTCACATATTTATATGCTGAATAAAGATATCTCTTGAGGTTGGTATGTCATGAAGCTTAAAATGGTTTTGGTAAATTCTTCCCAAGAACTCATTGTGGCTCAACTTCATTCTTAAAGGAGATTTATCATTGATTTCTTCTAGGCTAGCTTCCAAAGTGTTTGAAAAGTATTTTCAGTGTTCTCATTTTGAAGTCTTTTTTTGTCATATTAGCTGTAAAAATTCCAACAAGTCAAATGCTAGCACTGGAAGACTCACATGCTGATGCAACATATATCACTGTATTCATTACAACTGTCTATAAATTAGCAGGTTTTCTAGAGAAATCTCAGCAACAGAAGGGTTAGTACTATTGAGGAAACAAAATTCGTTTTTTTTTTTTTTTTTTTTTTTAAATCTTGGCAAAAGGAGAACATGAAGGACACAGGACTCACTGCAGAGCTGGGAGTGGTGTTCAAGAAACCATGAAAAAGAGGAGTGCCTGGCTAACACCATCTCAGACGAAACATTGACTTTTTTGCAAATCTAGTCTAAGAAAGGTTACAACAGCATCAGAAAAATCTCAGCTTTGTAGATCATTTCATTAGAGACATTGTGAACTTAGGATTGTGGTCTCTGGCAACAGCCCACATCAAGTCACACTGAATAAATAGTCTAGCAAGCATTCCCACTTCTTCCTTGAGACTTGATGGCTGACTTGGTATTACTTACAGCACAAATAGTGTAGATGCATATCAAGCATGCACATGCACACCTCTGAAGTGCTATGCTGAATAGGAGAGAGCATGGATACAAATAGAAGACTGAGAGGTCTGACACAGAAGAATGAATAAAGTGTTACAAGGCTCAGTTAGGCAATGCTGAACTTTACTCCACATCATGATAATCCCTCCAGCTTTTAACAATTTTTCTCAGTGCCTTGAGATCTCCTTCATTTTTCCAAGTTATCAGCTATCATCCAACTAAAGACACCAAGCCTAAGAACTGGACAAGATAATGTTGTGTGAGTATATGTTTGTCACTAGAGCCATGGGCGAACTGTGTGTTTCACTAGTCATTCATTGACTGTTCATCAAGGGACAAACAGGACACTATTCCTCTGTGTCTTGTTGGCCCAATCAACCACGACTGTTCCCAGCTTTGGGAAGTACAATCTGTATAAATTTATAAATAAATACTATTTAGATATTTGCCAAAATTACCTATAAATATCTAAATATTACTCAGATATTTACAAATATCAAAAGGGACATGAGAGGCAAATGAATGAGGCTAGGCTGCTTTTGGGTGGCACATAGCAAAAGGACAAGGAATAATGGCTTACAGCTTGAACATAGGTAGTTCTGTACTAACATGCGGAAGAACTTCTCCACGATAAGGGTGATGGAGCACTGGAACAGGTTGCCCAGACAGGTTGTGGAGATATTCAAGTCTGGGCTCAATGCCTACCTGTGTGACCTACTGTAGGGTACCTGCTTTAGCAGGGGAGTTGGACTCAATGATCTCTTGAGGCCTCCTCCAGCCCCTGCAATTCTGTGATTCTGTATAATGATAGTAAATAGTGCAAAATGGATATGTATTGTAGCAGGGATGTTTTGCTTCTGCTCCTCTTCTCCTTTGCTTCTCTCCCACACCATTAGTGTGGATATAGAGGTTTGAAAGTTATCCTTATGCTAGTTCTTAGATTGCTATAACTTGCATCAATAAAAACTTGGTGCTTTTGGTAGTTCTTGTAACTTTGAACGTTTTTAAGGTGTCAGGTGGGAACTCATTATGATGATATTTTACTTACATTTGGAGATCTTCAGGCATTACTGTAGCTAAACAGATATGTAAATAATAGGAACTCTTCATATACTAACAGAACCTTTTTAAATCTGAAGTTTGAGTACATCTTGCCAATGACACAGAATCTGAACAGAAAAATAATTCTGTACACTTGTGACTGTCAGGAAATTAAATGAATATATTCCTAGCAGAAAAGTTATTTAATGGTGTAATTCATTCTAAAGACTTGAGAAGGTTCTTAACATAAATACATATCTTTTAGCACATATTATAATTAAAGTAGAATTTTGCCCAGGTAGTCTAATAGTTATCCAGGCAGCAAGCCCAAAGAGACAAAAGCATAGTCTGGCTGTTTCACATCACCGTAAGAAACTAAGTGACATGATTTATCATCACTTTACCTCAGTTTTACACTTCTGGAACTTCAAGGCTACAGGAGCTGTGCTGGAGCACTGAAGTGATAAATCAAGTACCATATTCCACTCAGAGTGAAAAATAATCACTATGAAAATATTCTAAAGTTCCATAGGAATCTGAGGAGCAGATTGGGCAACAATCTGAGTGGGGACGTTTTAACGTAAATCAAGTGCTGGTAACTGTTTTATTCCTGTAGGCAAATAACAATCCAGAAGCAAAATGATTACAAATTTTAACAAAAAAATTACCAACTTTTTCAACAACCTTCTCACAAATTATTTTCCCAGGTTAAGCATCTTTAATCTGACCTTTCTAGAAAAAAAATTAAAAAAAAAAAAGAGGTACCATTTTAAAATGTAAAAGAAAGATTTGTCACCCTGATGTCAAATTCTTTTTCATACCTACAAAAGTGGTATAAAAAATATTTAGTTGTTTAGTCTTGAATAATTATCAGCTTTTAAAGAAGAAACATATTAAAACTCCCATGTATTTCTATAATGGAATTATCCTCAATAAACAGTAACATTTACATGTACATTTCAACCTTTAGCTGTTTGAATTGTTATTACTGTAATCATCCTAAAAATACAAAATGAAATATTTGTATCAATGGCTAGACTACTGTTGGATTTTAATTCATCACAGTATTTGATGTCTTTTGAATCATTAAGATCATTTCAAAAAGACTTTTATTTTAGCCAACTTCTGCTATTTAACATGCCTTATAGTGTTGGCTATTTTGGGTCATCTTTTTTGAACACTGAATATTTTCCCTCAGTTTGATTCCAAATCTGTATTCACACTTATAATAGTTGCTAATTAATAATAGCTAGTTAATAATTGCTCATTAATAGTTGCTAGTTAATGATACGAGGAAACTATAAGTATGTAATTAATTTCATAAATATCTTTTATTTTCAAAACATTGTTCATATGTACCAGCTGGAATGATACAATAGCTACATGAAAATTATTATGAATAGTTTGACAGTTGAATAAAGGGATTTACTTAAGTGCTATTAAGTAATCAAGAGAGTCTTCTAGCGGTATTCTTTGTAAACAAGGATATTATTAATCCAATATGGCAAATCCTGCAGCTTTTAAAATGGTCTTGTTTTTGCTTATCTTTAAGGTAACTGAAACAGTGGTAAATTTTTTTTTAATACAGCTACAAGGTTCAATTTGCCCAGTACTTTCTCTTTCTCTGTACGGTTTTAGACTTGATGCACAAGAATGAGCTATATGCCTTCTCATAGATGGCAAAACTTGTAAGAAAGATAATGGTGAATGTCGTATTGAATCCTGATGCAAGTTGACAGAAACAGATGAGTTCTCTCAATGGACCATGAAAGTGCATTTGCTCATACCATATGTATTAGTCACAGTGTATAAATTTACAAGTATTTATCCATAAGGACCAGATTTGGAAATGTTCTAAACATTATTGAAAATATACTGTCATGGATTTTGGATGTAAATGTACTGCTTCGCAGAAACACATATACGTGTGTAATAAAAAAGCAAAGGCACAGTGTCCCCTACCACGCTCCCTCTCATCTACCTGCTCATTCCTGGTGTCATTGCTCAACCTTTTCTATAGTACTCTCCAGACCTTTTCTTGCTCCTTCTCCAAGTCATTTCAAAAGACCAACCTCTTCTGTGAGGTAGGGAATACAGGATTAAAAAACAAAACTCATCGTAAGTCCTTTTACTCAGAGTCCTTTTCCCTTTGGTTTTTCAATATTTTCCACTGTTTCAAGCATTCTGGAAAATAAAATCTTTTGATGTCTGTATCTTATTCAATTTCAGTAGCATATTTGGCAAATATGAAACGGTAAATCTAATGAACCTCACATGAAATGAGGTGGAAAGAAAGCCATAGGAAATGTTACTGAGTCTACTTGATTTTACACATTATATACTGAAGATCCAGCAGATTACTTAAGTCTCTATAATATTTCTTACTAGCTGGATTTAGTTCTTCATAGTTAAGAGTAATCAGTGAAATTAAGTAGGTAAAAACAAGTAGGCCATCTAGACATGGCTTTCATAGTTTGAGAAGCGAAGTCACTATTTGACAGGTAAACTGCATGGGTTTAGTTCTGTGGTTTTTATATATAAGTGTAAGCACTTATTTTAACATAAAGAAATGGAAACCTGTTGCCACTCTAAATGGCAGCCTTGTAGTTTCGCATTACTGAGGTGAGACTCTTTGGAGGAAAGCAAGGAAGAAAATATTATTCTTTATTAAAAAGCTACATACAGAGAAAGGGCAATTAAAAAGATGGATAGCTTCATGCTCTGAATCCCACTTCTGAAAAGACAGCACAAACTGAGCAGAAGCTGAGCAATCGCCTCAATGGAACAGGACAATTTGTAAGTATTTATGAAATAATTTCCCAAATCCTACTTTTTAAAGTTCTTTGCAGTATAAGATTTTCTCCAGAATGTTTTCTGGGATCCATAATTAGTTAAAACAATATTTATCTTCACAGACAGTTGTGCAATATGAAATACTCTCATTTAATCCAATGTAGAAGCCATAGTTCATGATCAGTCTAAGGAACAAGAAAAAAAATCTTGAAGCAGCTTTATCTCATTAACACAGCATAACTTTCATCCCATATTCTTATGCACTGTCTATTTTTAATATCAGGACTGAGCATGCAAGCATGCTTGCATATGCTTTCCGACAGTCTAGCCCTAATCTCTACCCAGTGCATACAACCAAAATCTTAGGCAGCTACATTACCTATTTCTTCATTACATTACCTACTTTCTTAGAAGTAACATGAAAATAATCATTCCTGATGAGCTGTTTTAGGAAATGCGTATTTAATTAATACCATCATCAAAAGTCCTTTACAGAAATGTTCATAAAAATGGCACATTTGCTGCTGTATACCAAACATGAGGAGTTATGGGGGGGCTTTTAAATACTCCCTTCTTTGTTATCTTTAATGCAAAGTCCGTATTTTCTTTCTTCCCACCCTTCCACTCAAAAGTCTAAAAATATTATAGCTTGCTCTACATCAAAAGACAGGGAATATTCCAATATTGCCAATTAGCTCAGCCACAAAGTCTTTCTTGTTTCTTACCTTAACTTACCCTTGAGAAGCAATTCTTTTTCTTCACACATTAAAAACACAGGCAGCAATTATTTAATAACATCAAAAAGGAGATATTTAACAGAAATAATCTACAGTGCTAAGAAATAAAAAACAAACGGCATACCTAAAAGAGGTATAAAATATAAAATATAATTCAATTTAAAATATAAAATGTAATGTTGTAAAAACATTATTAGGAAGGCAAGAGAACAAACACTGAAGGTTTACCAGAAAGGTAGTGGAACAGCATGCCATTTCCATTCTTTATGTCGTCATCTTATAATCTCACAGCTACCAGTTTCATTAGAATACATTGTAGACTAATCATTTGAGACATATATCTCACCAGATTTGGCACAGCAATAAAATCCTGCTCTAAAGAACATGTCCTGAGAAAACACAGGGTACGCTCCTGTCAGCTCCACAGCGTAATAACTTATCCATCAGCAGTCAATTATTAGACTATTACTGGAGAGAAAATTTGGTGAGATGTGCTACAAACTACAGAGCTGAGTGCCTTTGCTCAGGAGAAATTGCAGTCTCAAAGGTCAGCAGATAATGCTCATTTTTTTGTGCCTCAGGCTTTCAGCATTCGTATTTTCCCATCTTTCCCTTGGGAACTGGGTGAAACGACCATGTGGATACCAATTCCTTGCACTTTTGATGGAAATAAATCACCCCTTCCCACATGGATTGTGGAAGACTTTCTAATTATCTACCATTCGGTTAAAACAAAGACAGAAAAAAAGGGGAGGGAAAACGAAAACAGAATAGAGTGTCACCCAGAAAAAAGCAAAGGTAACTGTTCTGTGGTGCATTTATTTCTGCCTTGTTCATTCCAGATGGGCATAGAATTACTTTACATGTTTTGCTAATGCTTTTTTTTCTTTTTTTTCACAGGCATAGCTATGTGTTTTAATCAATGATTCCATTCTTTTGCCTTTGACTACACCCCATTTTTGTACTGCCACAAGTCATACAACACAGGTAATGAACACAACCCTTCTTTTCACTCAAATCTTATGCAAGATTAAATATTTACAGAAAACTGTTCAGAAGATTAGTATCACTTATCAGAGCTCCCATCAGGCCACACAAAGTTACAGCACAGTCTTTAAGATTTGTGTGGGGTAGTCAAAACAGTCTCTTTGGTAGGACTGGTGATCTACTGCTGCTGCCAGTGGCAAGGCAAAAAAGGAAGGAAAGAAAACACCCAAAGCTTAGTGAAATCATCTCCCTTATGAGGAAAGGCTGAGAGATCTGGGACAATTCAGCCTTCAGAAAAGAAGGCTGAGAGAGATCAACGTGTATAAATATCTGAAGAGTGAGTGTCAAGAGGTTGGGCCAGGTTCTTTCAGTGTTGATCAGCAACAGAACAAGGGGCAACGGGCATAAACTGGAACATGGAAAGTCCCACCTGAACCTGCGGAAAAACTGTACTGCGAGGGTGGCAGGGCACTGGCACAGGTTGCCCAGAGTGGCTGTGGAGTCTCCTTCTCAAAGAGATGTTCAAGACATGTCTAGTCACTTTTCTGTGCCACTTACTGTAGTACTGCTTGAGCAAGATGGTTGGACTAGATAATCTCCAGCGGTCCTTTCTAATCCTCACAGTTCTGTGATTATCCATGAAAATTATTCCTGTTCTTCTTAAATAAGGAAACGCTAAACATGAATGAAACCCATAAAGGACTTAGCTACTTGAAACATTTCTCATTCAATTGACACATTTCATCAACTGACGTTGATTCTCAAATGAACTTGACTGTTGACTTCTGAGATATTTCTTAGCCTATTTATATTGCAACCTAAATGATTTAATTATCAAAAGCTTTCTAAACACTGTATTTCATAGATTTACGATGGTAGCAAAGAGCTCATCGCTCTGGTCCAGAGGCACTACAGTAATGCACATGTGCATACACTGGTGATCATAGTCCTTTGTGTCACTGTGCAAAGCTCTGCCAGTTCTTTCCAATTGTATCAAATAAATACATTCACTGTATAAAAAAGTGGCAGGTCAACATGTACTCTCAGAAAGATCTTTCTTTATCATGGGCAACTGTGGTGTTAACTTTATACTCCCCTTGGACCATGGAAGGTTATGGTATCGTTTTCAGTGGGAACTAAATTTCACTTGGTTAAACCTTTACTGGAAAAAATTACTTCACATGTGAGACAGTAATACTGATGTCTATGTGTAAACCTCTGGGAAACCCAAATTCCAGGACAAATCTATGTTTTTGCTACCTGAATCATAGGTGGTGGAAAACCACATTTTAAATAAACTGAATGTTAAGAGCTTAAAAATGTGACCCTCAAACAATAACTCACACAAACACAGAGAGGATCTCATGGGGATTCCTGGCAAACCACAGGCTCTGAGTGCTTTTAGAGGGGTAGGAGGTTATCAAAAGAAAGACAAATCTAGCTTCTTTCAGTGCTGTAATATAAAGCTGAAAGTTTTTTGTTTTTACTTTTTTTCAAATAAATGATATGTGTGGAGACTATAAAAATCTTTCAAAAATACAGAAAGCGACAAGAATATGAAAAGGAAAAAAAAAAACTTGTTTATCATTAACAGGTAAAAACTATGCAGCTGATCCTAAACACAATTACATGCGTGACTAACTTTAATAGATCCTCAAGTCAAGCACAAACCCTGAACGTGAAGACCGTAACAATCTTATTTAAAAACTCAAAGTAAGAATGTCATTCCCACATTGGCCTCCCCCAGTGTAGCAGCTGATGGCAATTCAGGTGGCACAAAATATCCTCTGCAGCTCAAGGCACTTCCAAGCACCCTGCCAGCATTCTGTCCTGAGTCTGAAGCTATCTTTACTGCCTTGACTCACTTTGTGGTGAAGGTACATAATTCTTACTGTTATCCACTTGCAAAATCTGATTATGATGTTTTCTTTCACAAAGATCCTTCTGTGAACTTCTAAATATATACTGATCTCTTCAAGTTCTCCGAAAAATCGGTACTTGTATATAAAAGAAGAAAGACTTACAGCACTGGTGGCAACAGACTTCTTAAATTCGGTGGGTTAATGACTACAATAAAATATTTCAGAAAAATCAAACAAATTGAAGGTAAGGGAAAAATCTATTTTCTTGATGTAAATGTAGGCCTGACTGCAATAGTCATTCAGTGTTGTTAATCAAAGCAAGAACTACACCAGCGGCAACCAAATTTAAATACAGAAATACATTTTGACTCACACAGAATAGAAAAATAAGAATTTTTATGTCTCGTCCAGTAAAGGTTTCCCTGTAGGACAATCCTATGTATGAAGGAGGACTATAAACTTAGATTCTTCAGTAGTAAAAAATAACAGATGAAAAATAGAAAACTTTTTCTAATTTCTGATTTACTTTTGTTTTAAACTACAGACTCTGGCACTGCCTGAGTTCCTCTGCACTCTATTAGCTCAGATAATACAATTTTTAAAAAGCATTCTGTATCTAATCACTAAGCGTCATTTATAAAATGTTATATATATCCATCCATCCATATATATATTTTTGTCATCATCTTCAGTAGATGTTATGTTTTCACAAACAGGCTCTAACATTTCTGAGGAAAAATATTTTAGGAATAATCAGCTACAGACAGGATTCAAGCTATATACTTAAGCCTTTATCTTACATGGATATTCTGCATAGCTAGTTGTGTTATTCATATGCAGTCCCCTGAGAGATTTGGGTAATGCATCAATAAGCATAATTTCTAAATGTGAATTGGGATTCCTTTTATTAATTTTTCTCCTCCAAGTATAAAATGCAAATTATGAAAAGTAGAATTTGCATCTTAACTTGCCTTACGTATTATCTCTGCTTAGCACCTTAGGAAATTGCCAGATATTAAGTTACAGTCAAAGCTTCACAAATACCATCACAATTAACTGGAATAAGCACAGTTTTATTTTACTTCCTGACTCAATCATGCTATGAACTGTAAGAATCATCCTTTGTCGCATTTTAAAAATGCATAAATTGTGCGCTATAGTTTGACTGCTATCAACTATAAGTAATGTCTGTCTGCCTAAAGATGCATTTGCTTTCATGATATCTCAGATTGGAAAGCAACCCACTGCAAAAACAGATAAATCGGCATCTCAGCAGTTCAGTGGCTGACTATTTATGCTGCATTTATACTTCATCCTGAAGACATAATTATCTCAGCAAATAATTTAACAGTTAATTTAGCAAATCTTGTGGCACAAATCCTAGCTCAGTTCCCTGCTGATCTCATGGCCACACTACTTTCACTAAGCTTCATATTATCCAAGTTTCCTTAAAAATTTTATTTAAGCCTTGAATAAACTGCCAAATAATAGTTGTCTATATAGACAAATACAATTCAACTCCTTTTTCTGCCACTGCACCCACACACAAAGCATGAGAGACACAGTGCTCCTTTTGCCCTAATTCCTACGTTAAACAATTTTTATTTGCATTCTTTTCAGAGTTCTTGGTCATATCTAAGTATATATTTTCATTCCATAAGACTAAATAATTGCCACATACCTAGCCTCAAAATCCATAAATCTAAAATATTTGTGGAAACAGAATCCCTTCATTTGTCATGACTTTGTGTTTACTTAAGATGCTTTTAACTTTAAGCATAAATGGTACTTTCTTAGCAGACTTTACAATCTTAGAAGGAATAAATAAAATTAAAGTTATAATTCCTGTTATGCAATTCCATGATGACTGTGTCAAAAAACACTGCAGTTAAAAAAAAAAAAAAAAAAAAAGCTTTTTTTTCCCCAAGAAATATGTAGTGAACCCTCAGGTCCTCATATTCAGTTTGGAAAGCCAAAAAGAATATAAGACAATCTATTTCTGCAAAGAGGTACTTCTTTTCATTTAGGGTCTTGTATCAACTGAGTTATGACCTAATAATATACAGGGAACATTATGCACTTGATGTTTGCTTTGTAACTGCTCTTTCATTGCCTAGCAAATAAGAAGAAAGAACTGGTGATATCAGAAAAACCTGCACAGAAATCACAACTAAATGAGCTTTAGTTTGTGAAAGCTAGAACTGTGGGATATGACTTTATCAGATAGCACATTAAAGGATTTACATCACAGGTAAAGAATCAAATCCTTCTGCAGGTCTGTGCAGGAGGGTTCAGAAACAGGACTCAGTCATGCATTTATGAAGGTGATTACAATCTGTCATTTGATCCTTCTGCCAAACAGAATTGCATTACATGCTTCCAAGATTTGTGCATCTTCCATGCTTGTGATGGAACATTTCCAAAGGTGAAGGAGTTAACTTTTCCCCCTCAAAACAAACTGGAGTGGTCTACTTAGATTCATAATTTTTCACTTAGTGACACAGTACTAGAAAACATTTGGGGCAAGACCTCAGTGTACCACAGCTTGAGATAAAATCTTTCATGTCATGAAAGATCTAGCCATCTGTGAATAAAAATTATGGAAGAAGCTTCATAAAAATAGACATCTGTACTTACAAACTGGATTACAACACTAATTCCGCATTTTCTGACTTCTGACAGGCTGAAGAGACGTAAGCGTTACTAGCCAAAGAAATTGGCTGAATGCTTGATTAGCAGCCAGCAATAGACATGAGTTGAAGTTCAAAAACCAAGAACTGAGCAGGGACATTGAGAAAAATAATCAGCTTACCTTTGTAATTTTCCTGGTAAACAATGGAGATCCAATAATTTCTCATCAAATAAAGGACAAATACTACCTCTGTATTTTTAATTAAATGAAAGATTCAAAAATATATTTTAGTATTGAATGATGTTACTTTTGATTTCCAAGACTATGAGGGATCAGAAAGAAGCATATGGATTTTTTTTCATTGGAAAAACCTTTATAAGTCCTGAAAGGTATGTCTCAAGCCAAAACTGCAACCTGGAGTGCAAAGCAGTTGTTTACAACACAGTGCACACATAATAAATGCAAAAGAAAAGCAGGGTCAGAGACCTGGTAGAATGAATGTTTTTTTTTTACTAAGATCTAAAAGATGACTAATTATGCAGTAGCCAGGAAGAATCACTCTTCAGATTCAGCTTTAGACTTGATTTTGCAAGCGTATTAGAAATGCTCTACACAGTACAAAAAATCGAATGCTGCTCTGTTTCTCTAAAATTTGCTTAATTTAAAGGAATTAAAACAAAAGTGTCGATATCATGTCAGTCCTTCCCCAAGGCACTGGACTCAGAGGATTACTCAGCCCAAGGCTTTTTTGTTCTCCTTTGTGATTGTTCACCTCTGTATGTTTTCCTTCCACAATCGATACTAAAAAGAGTGAAATTGTATTTCAGGCAAAGACAGCCAGAGTCTCGAAATCAAACTGTCTGGCTGCATACAACTGGCAAAGAGCACGGCTCACTGTAATATACAAGATTCTAACAGCACAGAAGCCTAGAATTTGATGTTTTTCTAGACCATTCTAAAAACTAATATTCTTTCACTAACAAAACAGAACTGTAACTTTAAATATTCATTGCCAGCACCAAGTTACAATCTTTTAAGTCAAAATAAGATAATTCTCTTGCTGATTTAAACAGAAGTCTTTGCTAATCTTGGGAAATGTGTTTGCAGTCTATCTGTGTCTACGTCTGTTTAAAGAGTTCACTACACATTGCGTATTGTAGTTAAAAGAGTGATATAATAATTTTCAAAATAAATTTACCATAGATTTTAAAAACTATCCATTTTTGAAGAAAATACCACCAATCACAGAGTGGCTCTAAGGTAATTCTATGTATTAACCCCACTTAGGTCATGTAAAAATATTTCCACATGTTAAGAGTGACATAGAAACAAAAATATTTTTATCAAGTATTATCAACTCTGACCCATTGTGTTGAAGAGTGATTTTTTTTATTTTTATTTTTTTAATCCCAAGTGATCTTATTTTTGAAATAATTCTATCTGGGTCTGTTAAAAATAGTACTGTGAATGTACTTCCACAGAAATTATAAAGACAATATTACAGGATCACTGAGGTTGGATGGGATCTCTGGAGATTCTCTAGCCCAACATAATTTCTCAGAGCAAACTGAACCAGAACAGGTTGCCCAGGATGATGTCTGGTTGGGTTTGTATTCCTTCCACAGACACAGACTCCAGAACCATTCTGAGCAACCTATTCCTTTGTTTGATCACCCTGAATGTGAAGAAAGACAATCCTAATACTAATTCCCATGACACAACTTAGTTCAAGATCCGCTGCCTAGTTTGATGCTATACGTGAATCTTTCTGTGACTGCAGGATTACACAGTAATCCACAAAATATCATTCTAGTAGGCCTCAATTTATTTGCTTAAAATTATCCAAGTCACTTAAATGTATCTTACGACTGTCACTTCAGAGATGTTCTAAATGGAATAACTCCTTGGGCCTGACGACATTTAATCATTCACATCTATTCAAAGCTGTCCTGAATTTGTGTAAACAACTACAAAAAAATGCCACAAAACAGTACTTAGGTACTCTGAATATTACAAAACTGCACAAGAAAACACAAAAAGAACAAGTATTTATAGATATAGCAACACCTCAACACATTTTGAAAATGACTTACTTTTCCTTTGCTAGCATTTCTGTCTCATAAGTTGCTATCTTAGCTTCTGTCCCAACAGGATTTATTGTTCTTTGTCTTCTCTTTCGTCTTGGAGTAGTACTGATGACATCAGGACTACCCAGCAGAGAATCTCTCCGTTCTGGTGCTGCCAAAAGGAAAAAGAACAAAGTTGACCAAAGTCCTGTAGACAAAATACTAAAGGAGAATTCTTAAACTATTTTTTAAAATTATTAAAATTACAATATTGCTAAAATGGACTCCAATTTGATAGCAATTGCTGTCAAAACAAAGTGATTGTATAAATGGAAATTCATAAAGATCAAATTTAAACTAGAAAGATGAGCTTCCTTTGCTATCTTTATGTAATCACTGGAGAGTAAGGTGAGCAGTGAACACACTCACAGCCTCCTGTTGCCTCCTTTTAGATTCTCAGGTGTCCCACAAAGATACTATACAGAGCCCAGTTTCACCAACTTGAAGTTAGTTTTTGCAATCTACAAATTAATTGAGAAAGCCATGCATACAGAATGGAAAGAATGGAGCTTGGATGTTTTGCTTACTGCATGGTTTTGTTCAGAATCCTAAGTCAGGACAATACACATTCAGAATGGAAGAGCATTACAGAATTTTTGATACCCATTAGATTAAGTCCTTGAAAGATGCTTATCTCTCTAGTCAAGTACTGTGTTTTGCTATATAGTAGTCATTCAGCTACCTCAGACCACCAACCCATAAATCCTTAGGGATTCTGCTTTTCCACTGTGTAGACAGAGTGGACAGCCTAGTGTATGTACACAGAGGCAAGAAATCATCCAGCTGGAGCAAACCAGTGCATAAACGTGGTAACACCAGCTTATCAATCTATCCATGGAGCAGATGGCCCCGATTCAGAGTAAATCTCTCAAACTATCAGAGTAGCTGTAGTCTGAAAGGAAAAGAGGGACAATTCCTAGGTCTTCGCAATCTGAAACTGGATGACCTGTGTCCACTGGCTCATCTACTTAAGATTAGTAGGCTGTATCCACATTCACATACAATTTTCATTTGCATCACTACCACATAAACTACAGCTACACACGTGGTTCATATTTATATTACTTCATCATGTAAATTCATAAAAGATGCAGTCTCAATTCAAAAGTAATCTCCTCTCTGCTTTGACACTTTTCTACTTGAAGCCTGAATGTGAAGAAAATGACACTCTTCCCCGAGCGAAAGCCCTCCTTCCCTTCCCTTGATGCTGAATGCTTACAAGATATGTAGGCATTTTTATTTCAGCCATCAACACTTGCTAAAGTGCTTTTATTTGGTATGCCTGCTTTAAAAATAAAATCTTTAATTACTTTGAAATTTAAAGATAATGACATCCAGAGAAGCACACATTTCAACTGAAATATATCAAACAATAATGTAGCGACTGAGGCTGATGCTATTACGGTAACTTTCATGATTATTACTTTCTGTGTGTGTTTTAGGAAGGTTTAATCTTTACATGGATGAAAGACACCGTAATTTGAGATTCTGTGTTGAAGATTTTTACTGAGAGTAAATAGTGGGTCCTAATTTTCATTTCTTTCACATTTATTATTCAGCTCCACTGAAATCGAAAGAGGCAGAAAATATTTCAATAAATATTTTTTGTAGTTTTCAAAAAATGATGTTTCTAAGAGTATTGCTAAATGAAACATGCAGAAGCTCCCTAGAGCCAAAGAGACTATTGCTTACTGTAAAGCATGTGCTTAGACATTGGAACCTCCTAGCTTTCGCCAGCAGGAACTATACTTATGCTATACAGACTTACAGATGGTTGTGGAGTGACAACAAGCATAAGGTGACATATTTCCAAAGTACAAGACAATTAATGAGTTTCAAAGTCCAGTACAGACAAGGTATGCTACCTACAATAAATGTTGAAAAAGGTTAAGTTACAACCTAATCCTTTCCACTAACCTAATCCTTTCCACTAATCTTTAACTAGCTATGCATTTTCCAGTGCTAACTGTTAAAAACATGTTCATGGCTGTTAGTTACTATTTAGTTATTAGTTACTTACAGCACTCTAAGGGTAGTACACCAAATACTACTACCAATACTATTTCGTATATTGCAGTGTCAGTTCATAAAGTCAGCCTCTTCTTAAAATAGTTTACAGTAAAGAATTGAGTATACATCAACAATTTCAAATAATTTAGTTATCACAGACCATATGCTTCGTTGTTGCTGTTCTCCTCTCAGTCTCTGCTTTGTTAAAAAGTAGATAAAAAAATTAACTGCGTATACAAAACTAAGACAATGCTGATGTTAAATAATAACTTTGTACTTCTAATTGTGTAATAGATAATGGTGCTCTGCAGACAGGCACTCATGCTCAGGATTGCCTAATGTTTGTGTCCTTCAACTGTCCCGCTGATGCTCATGTGAAGAAAATGGAAGAAAAATGTCAGTCTTTGCTGTAAAATGCATTTATTTCCCAACTTCAAGATGGGAATGCAATCTCATGAATAGTAGAAGACTGGCTCATACATAAGCATTCACCACCAAAGGCTTTTTTGCTTTTTTGCCGTATTTTAAGCCATGCTACCTCTATGGTCAGAACCGCTAATGGAAAGATGACATACACTTGAAGCTTAAAGCATCACACATCATCATAAGACTTTAAAAACATACCCACTAGTGCTGCCCAGAAGTGAATGCCATTAAGGGATTCATTTATAGTACTTGACTAACGGCCAAAGAAAGCTTCAGAAAAATATTATTTATTGCTTGACACAAAAGCATTTGGAATGATGAGATATATCTTGAATATAAACCTAATTTTTCATTCTGAAATCTTTTTTCTTTCTGTCTAAATTTCAACACCACTTTAAGGAAGTAAAGATCCTTTACTTCTCACTAAATTAAACTTCTTACTTTGAAATTACACAGTTCAGTATGAATTACTATTATACTCCTGAGAAAACCTGTAGCAATTTCTATACAGGAACAAGTGCTGTATGATGAAAGCCAGTTAATGAATCCTATAAAACAACAAATGTTGACCGAGAAAAGGAAATATTCCAAATATAGCATACCTCTTGAAGGCAAATAGTCAAAAGAAGAAAGATTGACATGATAGCAATAAAGGGAAACATCATTTAAACATTAAAAAAATATTTGTGCAAAGGTTTAAGATTTCAAATAAAAAAAGTTGGCTATATTCATTGTCATTTTGAAGAGTGCTATGAGACAGACAAAAAAAAAAAAAAAAAGGAAAATGCAAACAGAAGATACATCTTCCTAATGCAGGGAAAATGCCAGTACTCAGCCCCAGAGAGTCAAAAGGCTTGGTTCACAGAACAGTGCAATCGTGCAGAACAGTTCTGGCCAGCCCATACTCCATGCTGTAACCCTGGCTCTACCTGGGGAACTGTTTGCTCCAGCCAGCACAGAGCAAATTCTTTGTAGCAGTGAACGTGCTAACAGTGAGATGGGGCAGAGAACTCAGTTAGCTGCCAGCACAGAGGCCATGTCTGAAAATCTACAGAGAGGAACAACTTCCTATGTTTTCCCACTTATTAAAATAATTAGGAGTAAGCTTTGTGTACTATTTTTACATTATTGGGAAACTATCAGAAAAGAAGAAGCATCTCATATCAGAATTAGATCTCTGTAGATACTGAATAATTATTACTGCATCCTATACAATTAGATCTCTATAAATACTATAAATAGTTTTGGACTGTAGTCCAAAATAGTGTCTCAATAGTTCAATAAGGGAGACTAAGCTTGCAGTTTTTCCTGTAAAAGAGATGTTTAAAATGGCTGAGTGAAGCTCAGTCTAGGTCTTTAATATCATAACAAAAACCTCATAGAAAAACAAAAATGGTAACTTTATCTAGACACATACTTTGAAGGAAAAGTAAATGAGTTGCCAAAGCACTAGTTGATGAGACACCACGATTCTTGAAAACCAAAGGCATTTTAAAATGAATATGTGTAGTTTAGTTAAAGATACATAGTTCAGTTGTATTTCAAGATATTTATTGTCTCTCAGGCCCTTGTATTTCTTTATATTGCTATGCAAAAGTGATCTGTGAAAAAAAAAGGAAAAACCCCAAACTTCCAATTGATTATGTTCACCTATCAACTCAGAAAAAAAAGCACTAACTCACATTCATTCTTTGTATATCATCACCTGTAATGAAAATTCTACAGCTCAGATATGCCTAATTGCTCACAACAGTGCTGAACTCACATGAGAAATTAGAATCCAGCCCTTTTTTGATTACAAGCTGTATTCTCATTAAAGGACTAAAAGCAATACTGAAAGCTCAGTATACATGGGAAAAGGTGAGCAGAATCTCAGCGGAAATATTTTACATTTGAGCAATCTGTTTGCCTATAATGATTTAGCTTCACACATGTAGAAAACACCTGAATTCCTGCAAGCAAGTAAAAAGTTGTAGTTTATAAGAGTCTACATGTAAGAAACACAGTCATGGACATAATTTCTCATCACGTCACTGTGTTAGAATGTATTTAAGATGTAAGAATGGATCTCCAAACTTTAAGACTTCATTTAATTCACTCATGTCACTCAAAACATCTGTTTGTGCTGCTATGCATGCTCAGCTAAAGTGCTCCTCATAGTCTCAGATTAAAACCATTCTAATTGCATCTTGAAAATCATCCATTGCTGACTTTTAATGCAACACAGGTGAAAGCAGAATCTGGATCTTTCTATTTACTGTTGAAGATGACATCAGTGTTCTCATTTAGTTTTTCACCTCTCTTATTGTCTTTTTGTTTCAAACACACTATGGTTTTGACGACCTTAAATGCTGCTGTTTTTTTTTTGTTTTGTTTTGTTTTGTTTTTCACTTGGTAAAATTGTTTTTTAATGTTTGTGCCCCTCAGGCTGCTGAATTACACTAGAATGGGAAATGCTTTTTGCAAACAGAGCCCTACAGTCATAGACCTCACAGAATTAGTTCCCAGGCTTATAGGGCTGGTCTGATTTTAAGTTAATCAGTTACTCCAGAAATAAGGAACACTGAATAGTTAAATACATTTAAATAGCCTACTGCCATCAGCTCTATGTTGTTGAATTATCAGGACATATGACCATAATTTCAAAACCAATTAACAGTGCCAAATGAGTTCAAGAAAAATTTACATTTCTGGCACAGCCCACTAAATCAGACTTATTTAGAACACTAACATGCTTTGCCCACAGTAAAGAATTTGAAGTTTGAAAAATGTTTTCTATCTGGATTGGAATGGACAGGAAAAATTAGCAAAGGATATGGACATTTCATCTTCAAGAAAAGAACTATCTTTTATTTAAACCATACAGATGTTATACACAGCAATATAAAAGTCTGCCAGTTTTACATTCTCTTATGAATGAAAATTTACCCAATTCCTTTTCCTTCAGAGTAATAAGGACTCATTCCTTCAGGGTACTAAGGACATACGAGCAGTTATTAAAATTTCTTCACATTACCAGACATTAATGCTGCCATAGGTCTCTAAGTTCCTCTCAGAGTCCCCCTCTTAATGGAACAGAATTTCCTGCTTGAATTCCACCTAAATGCAGGTGGCATGTGGTGATCAACCGTACTTTCGAACCCTGGTGTCTCTCTTCAACACAGCAGACGAATTTACTCAAAATGAGTGTCTTGATCGAGGACCCTGGTATTTTCTTTATGACATTTTCCTTAGAAAGCCACCTACAACAATTAATGCTTCTCCTCCAGCCCTAGCACAGTGTTGGCAGCAGATAAACCGGCCTGAAAGCAGAAGAATTCTCACAAAACAGACACGGAAAGCACGCTAGTTCTGTGTGTGACAGCTGCTACCCAAGCCACCAAATAAAAAAAAAAAAAAAGCAGAAAGGGAGCAAAACTCATCACTTTAATCCTTGACTATAGTGTAATTATGTGGTTTCTCAATCTCAGCTTAATTCCCGAAGGATCACCATAGCTGATAATAATTAGCATCTCTTTGACATTCTCAGCAGAGAGTCTCCTAAATGAATGGGTATTGAAATGAATGTGTCAGACTGATGCAGGCAATTCCTATAAAGTAGGATTAAGTCATTTCTGACAGGCAATTTAAGAAATACTACTTCTACCTATGCTAAAATTATCCTCTACAACACACACTTTTTGGACATAATTTTCACAAGGAATAGATCATATAGGTCACACAAAGGTCCAAAATTATACACCGATTTGTACTGGTTTGTACAGATGCTTCGGTGAAAGTAGCAGGAACACGTCACTATTTCAATTTTATGAAAGTAGAAAGAATCATTCTCCAGCCTTTTTCTGTTCTACTTTTTATTTCATTCTTTGTATAAATTTGGCTATACTGCGCCATAATCCTCTGGGGCCTAAAGGCAGTTAAGCCTGCAGTTCTATAAATTCTCTGTCAGTCAGTTATTAACATTTATTTTTACAAAGAATATCTCCATGGGAAGTGTTTATGAAGACGCGTTTTAAAACAACTCCAGCAAAAAAGTTTAGATCCAGCTATAGAAAATTTATAAATTGTATCCAGCTCAGTACGGAAGTTTACATTTCACCCTGCTAGACTGTATTACCACTGACAACGTAGACCAAGCCCTTTGCAAAGCCTGTACTTTCGCTCATGTCACCCTCTCTCAAAATCTTCTTTTCTTTTACAGTTTAAGTGTCTCTTTAATTAAAAAATACTATTTCGAACCTGTAGGGGAACTTCTAACGTTTTAATAAAAATCTGGTTGATGTATGGTTCACTTCTCAGTGCTTATTTATCTGAGACTGCTTGACCATTACTAGCTCACATTGTCTTGAAACTAGATGACAAAAAAATTAGGCTAAATTTTACAAGAAAGTAAAAATTTTGGTCGAGATGAAAGAGCCTTGTTCGTATATCAGAATACGAGAGGGGAAAAAGGAGTGAGTTTTCACAAATACCGATGAAGAATCTGAAACAGCTCATTAATTTTAATCATCAAAATCCCAATCCCTAATAGAAACATTTATTTTAAGAACACTTTGAGATGGTATATTTTAATGGATCATATGTACTTTAATAGAAGAGAGATTCATTGTCAATTATCCTGAAAAATGTATGTTGCTACAAATACTGTAGTAAAATCATTATTCTAAGAAGGTCATTCATTTTAAACACCATCAAAGGTTATAATCTATCAGTGATGTAGAGTTCTTGAAAGTCCTTATACACAGCATATGAAGATTTCTCCAGCTCCTACATATAAGTACCTCACTCACAATGTAAAGGTGAAAGCTATGCTATATCCTTAAAAATCCTCTGAAATGAGTCACAGGTAGATGCTTAATTAAGAAGTGGTGAAAGCGAAGAAATTGCTTTTGCAATTTCTGAAGCCCACTAATGATTAAGTTCCTTTCCCTGCTTTATTTTTTATGGGTGCTTGAGAGAATCAATGGCACTGCTGGTGACTCAGATGCTGTTGTGATTTCTGACTGGTCAAAGGCAGTTCAGTAAAGAGAAAAGCTGCTCAGCAACAGCATGCTCCAGCCTTTCAGTATTCATCTGGAAGTCCAGATTTATTATGTGCAGTTTTAGAAACGTTTTTCCATCTCTCACCCTCAAATCATTTTCAAATCTGTACTGATCCTGCCTGGTGAAGCTCATTTCTGTGCACCACGCTTGGACGTACAGCCATCTAGCATGCCAGCGCATTCCAGCTCAGGCAAGAGCATTAAAAAAGTCTTCATGCGTAAAGGTTTTGATGAGCTCACTGTCCCGGGTGTGCCTATTCACTGCAGTCATTCTCTGGAGTCCCTGGATGTCCTGTTTGGATCATCTGTACCACCCAGGGTGGAGGTAGGAGGCTTCTGAATAGCATTCCCAGGAGATATTAAACAACATGCAGGTCAACTAAACAAAACAACAAATCAGATAGATGGAAGAATTAAAAACATGAAGCTAAGAAAAGCTTTGGAAAAATTTCTGAGCTGTGATCCTTCAGTTCAATGTGATGTAATTGGAGCCCAAAATAATTTCTCACTATGCAAGTAAAACATACACCTCTTGACTGAAATTCCACCCAACACTGGCATCACTGCTGCTCTACTAAATGTTTCTGATGTCTACAGCTAATGTTGCCTAATCCACCCAGCTGACCCTAGCCCTGGCACTGACAGTGCTGAGCTTCCAAACATCATCTCTGAGGTTATCCTGTAAGTCAGACAGTATGCCTTACTGTGCCAAACCCCCAGCTTTATGCAACCAGACATTTGAAAGCTGGTCCAACAGAAGAGTTTGAATTACAGGTAATTATATTACTTATTTACCAACTTTAGATCAGTAAGAGATTTCTTTATTAAGAGATCATCCTCCTAACCTTTATGTAGAATGTACTACCTTCTTAGTACTTACCTTACTGTAATGCTATTTAGGATATGTGCGTAAAATATAGCCATTTTAGAAAATCATCATCTTGACACACTGTTTTTTATTCACAGAGGAATCACAATGCCAAAAAGATCTATCTACTGGGTACTAAAGGTAGTCTTTGAAAAAAAGAAGTGCATACCGAGGTCACAACCTCCATAATGACCTGAAGTTGCCTCACACTGCTTTGAAATAGTTGGAGCTTAGAATTCCATGCCACAGGAATGCTTTCTTTTGCCATTTTTGAGGAAATCAATACAACTTAAGGGAAGTGACAAACTGTAATAACTCTGGAAAATGTATGTTTTCATGGTGCTGGCATTTTGCACTGAATAAATTAGTAACATCTACCCGTAACTGCATTGTGTAGTATCTTCTAGTCTACCCTCAGATTTTTTTTTCAATTATATTATAAATTCCATTATTGGATAGTACAGGTATTTTTGCTTCAGGTTCATTAATGATGGAAAAATCTAAAATAAGAATCTGTATTTAAACATGAACTTTAACTCCTCATAGGAGTTACTACAGGTTAGTAGCGAAGTACAGTAAAATCTACACAGAGATTATACTCAATTCAGAAGCGATTTTGCCAGTCATGGTATTTACACAGCAACATAAATATTCAGTGGTTCTATCTGTTCTCTTTGAGAGACAAGATGGACTTCAAGATTCAAAGTCACTTACTCTAGGAATTTATACCAAAAGTGATACAAGCACTATGTCTCTTCATAAAAACACTTTTTTTAAATCTCGGAACGCCAAAACAGCTACAATAAAAGCGCCCCTACATGCAAACATGCATAATTAATGATTGGATAAAGGAATAATCATTCCAAATTTCATCTTCAGAGGAAAAACAGAGAAAGCATTAGAGGAATAAAAAGGAAATAAAGCATCTCCTGCAGTTTACACAGTGGTTCTGTATCGCTAGGTATTGGAAGTAGCCAAAGATGTTCATATACTTAATATACAAAAATTACTAACATGCCTTTTATATCTAATTCCCCACTTTTGCTTCTATCTATGCTTGTGGCAAGTAGAAGTCACAATTGCAATCAGCTGTTTTGGAGTTAATATGAGTTTATTTAATTTGATCAAGCCCTGGCAAACATTTGTTATTGATTATGTGTTGATGCTCAAGTCATCTGTGGTTACCTACATACGGGTGAAATCTCTGAAATCAGTAAGAAGAATTCAGACTTAATATCAAATCCCCAACACCTACAGTATTCTGGCGTCCCATACTGCAAAGAGGTTTCTAAGGATCAAAGTTATTCAGCGCACAGGGCTTTGCATTACAAACAGGAGGACAAGGAATTTCTTGATCCTACCAATACCTTGATGAAAATCGACGATTCAGTTCCTTGTGCGTAAACCACAAGAAATGTTTACTTGATTTTGTAAAATGCCTTGGTGCTGAGAAATAAGGAACATATAAGCCTGGTCCAAAGAATGGAGACACCTCTGTAAACACCAAAGCAGATGAGAGGAAGTATTACTATAGACATTTCCTGGTAATTCCAATAAAGCACAAAGATGTGCACTGCTTGCCCTCCTTGACTTAGTTTGTGCAGTGTGAAGGCATCTGACTGACACAGCGCACCGACACAGACAGCACAGTCAGCAGAAGGTGAGAGCTGTGTGCAGGGAGATGAGAGGGCAGGAACACTGGAAGCTGAGTCCTCTGTGGAGGAATTGGTGAGCTCTGGAGCAGGAAGCCATGACAGTCTGGCCAGTTTGGTCAAAAGAGACTCAGTCACGAATATACTTTGGATCTAATGGCCCGGTGAGCCACTCCAATGGCCATCACGATTCTTCAGCATGAAAAAATGTTGTAATAACCTACCTATCAGTGACAACAGAAAGGAGCTGAAAGAATTTAATCTAACTAACATAAATCCAACAGTACTGCTGACAGGATCAAAGGTCATGTCACTACTACAAACGGTAAAATTAAGAAGAAAAAAACTGCCCGAAGTACTCAGCGTCTTGAATAATGAACAGAAATGCTGGGAGGTTAGATATAAATCCACAAGACATTATCATAAAAACCTGTGCTTTGCTTTAGCATACTCTTCAGTGATGACTACCGAAAATTTTCAGTGAAGCCTGTAAGATTTGGTACTGCTTTATTTTCTGTCTTTTCACCTTCCCTTTTTCTCACTCAGAACGAGTGCACTGAGATGAATGATAAAAGGTCCCAGCCCAGAAAGTGACTACGCAAGGCTCCTGGCAGAATAACAGCAAGACTCCAAATCCCTGTCTTCTGTAAGACTGTTTCATGAGAAATTAGTGCTTTTTCTAAAAATCTTACTACAGAAGTGATTTCTAGAATATTTATATCTTGCTATTTTGTATGCATATACCATTTGTCTAAATGTAATAAACTTATTCCTATTGTATATATATTTTTTTCTTGTTGTACAATCAGTAGATACACTTCCAAGCTCTGGCACACATTTTTTAATGTTTGCTATGAAACAAGAAAGCTGACCTGAGATGCCAAATTGTCATTCACCAGGAATAAAGTTCTATTTACAACACTGGTTTCCTGGAAACATTTATTTCTATTGAAATGAACATAAACCCCCCACTAAATCAAAGAAATACCACAAATATTCCCTAGAAATTGCTGCTAGCTGCTTTTTTCATACACTGTTCCTAAAAGGCTTTTCATGCTGTGAATTTAAAGACGGCAATTATGATGTCATTATGGCATATCTTTATATACAGCTGCCATTAAGGTCTTATAATGGATTCAGAAATGATGAACATAGAAGGTGCACGTGTCTCAGTCAGACATGACATTAACGTTTTTATGGCAGATGCACTGGTACAATTTCAATCAACATCACAAGATAATTTTGCTGTGGAAAATGCTACAGGTAATTTTGGCTACTCTAAGAGATTCTGAGAATAAATTTAAACAAGTTTAAACATCTCAATTAGTATCTTGAGAGCAGCAATACATTAATATTTATTATAACACTGAGCTGTGCTTTTGGAATCTGATAAAGATGATGTTTAAAGACATTAATGTATAGCTAACAAACATTTATCAATTAACATGTTTTAATCCTAATAAAATAAGCTGGCTTAACTCATTACAACCTCTATTTATACTTAGAAGCTTTTAAACACCTAAAACACAGTCTTTAACACACACTCACTCGGCACAACTTTAAATTTTATTCATCATTTATTTTTCACTGTGAATGGATTATAATACTTACCACTGGACCCAGAACTGGTGTTTACATTCTGACCCAGGCTGTTTTTCTTTATCTAGTCTCTTGATACAGGCAAAGCTCTACTGATTTGGCTGGGCTGTGCATGAGTGCAAAGGTCACCACTAACAGGTCACAACTGAGGACGTAGTCAAAAAGGAGCGCACCTTCATATTTCATGAAAGTGTTGATCAAACACATTCTCGTTGACAAGCAGAAAGATATTCAGGGGAATTTTAAAGGGCAACAATGGTGGAAGACTATGGCAAATAGCTTGGCCCCACGTTGGTCAGACAATTCAGACATACGGTCAGGATGCAAGATGAAGTAATTGTGTGGTATTATAGCAAATCGCAGCCAGACTCACCAGAGAAAACTGGCTTTTGATCCCTGTGATCTACTAACTCTGAGATGGCCTTTCCATACGACAAAAACTGCACGCCAAAGCAGAAGAAATAGGATCCTGCCCTGAGCTGTTGGAGTTACATGTATCCTCTCCTAGCAGTCAGCAGGGCCAAGAGTGACCATGCAAATTCTTTATTAAAATGGGAATGACAGACTGTTGATTACCTTGTACAGTAAACCCACTTCATAACACAAAACTGTGTTAAAGTCTAGGAAACAAAAGCAATTTTCTTCTGATGAAGAATATTACTGCTAAATCTGATAGTCAGACCAGCCTTTCGCAGTATGCAGCAACAAGACAAATTATTCAATGGCTGCTCATACTGGCAAAGCTCAAGTCAATTCCCTTACTACTCCCACAGTAAGCAGTGATTCTAAAAGGATGGAGTATCCATAGATAGGGAAAACATATTGTTGCTTAGTGTTTTAGGAAAGCTCAAAACAAATCTACAGAGAAGGAGAAAAGATTCTTCTATATTAAATACATTTTGAAATTTCGTTACGCTGAGAAATTCTTGTGCTTCTTTGCCACCGAAAATTTATTAAAATCCCGTGTAGGTTGAACACTTCCTGACTTTCCTCCTAGCAGCCACTCTAATGATAAGGTGTTTTCATTATGAAAAGTAATACAGTCTCTCTGTAACTAAAGGGAGCTTGGAGAAAACATGATTTACATAAATAATCCTTTCCCCACTGAAATACTGAGGTTATCAGAAGAGCAATACAGGAGATCAGTGAGGGATCGGAACCAAATAAACCTCCATTATATAGAGAAAAAAAATGGAGATGCATGTAGATCTTTCAGATTAAATGCAAAATAAATAAATAAATACAAAGAGATTATTTCATTTAAGAGGAAAATTAACTTTGATCATCCATGAAACAAAACAGGTGGGGAAAAGGCAGAATGGCAGCATCTACCTTATGAGAGAGCTGAAAAGGCATCTAAAAATTAATTCAGAAATGGCAATGGCAGATAACCATGGGTTCTAAAACCTCCTTCTAAAGATACAGGAATAAATAACATACATACTCCATCAGATTAAGTAAAAAATAATCAGAACGCTAAAAACAATGGACAATTTACACTGACAAACTGATCTAGGCTAAAAAGTTCTTTTCCCTTAGACACCCTGATACAGGGAGAACAAAGAGACAAATCACCATGATATAAGCCCGATACTAACCTATAGCAATTAAATAACATAAGAGTTGATGTTTTCATATAAGGAATGCCGGTGGGTAATTTCTAGCAAAAATTTGCTTACAACATTAGAAATCATGCATGACTTTATAATGACATTTTCTGAAGTAAAAAGAAAAAAAGAAAAAGATGTTCCAGGCTACAAAGATGTATAAAATTAGGTTCACAAACAGTAGTATCAGAATGAGGTCACTAGTTCAAGTGGCTGATAGGTAGGATGACAGGAAGCCACAAAAAGATTCTTTAAGCAGAAAATCACTACTTCAATTTCTTTCCAAGAAAAAAAAAAAAAAAAAGGAAAAAAAAAGGAAACTTAAGACAGAGAATAATCTTGGAAATCATATTTTCTCACATTACAGACTATAGCTTGCAATTATTCCAGCCATCATATCAGTACTGTATCATCTGACAGTATGATTCTAGAAATTGAAAGCATTTTTTAATGTTAGATTTCTCAACCATCTTAATACTTGTCTAAGTGTTGTTTAAGAACCAATGATTTTCTGTAAATGCAACGGATTAATCATTATTTGATTGGTATAGTTGACTTGAAAAAAGAAATCACCAATTCCAAGTCAGACATTTAGAAGTGTTTTCTTTCCCTGTGTGCTCACGTCTAATGCATGAAGTCTTCACAGTACTGCTTTCCATCCAGCACTCACTGATTCTGGCTGTTATTTTGGCAGCTATTTTCCCAGATAACCAGCTCTGATTAGACTCATGGAGCAGAATACTATGCATAAGAGCAAATACATCAGAATAAAGTTCAAAAGCACAGGGCAGATTCATCTAATCCCTGCCCATGCATACCCTGTTGTGAACAAGACTCTCTTTGTTGATCAAGGAAAAACACATTAAAACATCCAGGACTGAGTATAAAATACTAATGTGAATAACAGCTGTTAAGATGACTAACACTTTTATTACATATTCAGAATTGAACACACTCTGGCCAGAAACTAAGCCAGAATAAACCAGAATAGCCCCTCTGGAAGTTAGGATCTATAATGAATTACACCAATTGAGAATTCAGTGTATTATTCTGAGATGGTTTGCTGAGGAAATACACAAAACAAACAAACCAAAAAGGCTAATTGTCTGTGCCATGCATGAGCATAGAATTATAAACTTTATTTCCTGAAAAGACAGATGAATAACGATTATCTGACAAGCAACTGGAATACATCTTGACCTTTTTTTCCTTTCTTTTCCTTTCTTTTCTTTTCTTTTCTTTTCTTTTCTTTCCTTTTTTTTTTTTTTTTTTGCTAGTAAAAGCTATATATAGTGGTTATTTTAAAAGAAAAAGGTATGCTAAAAGTTTTACAGCAGATTCCTTTTTTTCCCCCCCAAAATCTCCAAATTAATAAGTAAAAAATCATCACCCTGCCTATCCCATCAGACACCACATTTTAACTTGTTAGCACAACACACTTACCCCAGATCTGAAGTTCACTTTTTTATAGTAAGTCTCTCTCAAATTTGAACAAGTCAAAATGAGCTGTATGGCCAGATCTACCCGCAGAGGACATTCCCAGTGGCTGCTGAGAGCTCACGCAGCTAGCTGCTCTCCTGCATGGTTGTGTTTCAAGGCAGCCATTTCATGAAAAGGGTATTACTACATATCTTGTTGATCTACTTTTTTTTTTTTTTTTTTTTTTAAAACCAATAATAAAAACTGCTGATCTCATTAACCAGGAATACCTACAGAAAATACAGCTCTTCTGTTCTTACCAGAAAATGTGCTCAGGCTCTTCCTTAGCATAGGCCACCATGTGAGCTCAGCAGTTCAAAATGCTGCTTTTTCACAGTCAGGAATTTCGAAGTTTCTTGGGTTTGAGTGCAGCAAGGAGATGACGACTTCTGAAACAGTATCACAGATTTAAGTGGCTGTGCGCTGCCATTTCTGAATAGCAGGGGCAACAGAGCAATGTCAGCCTGGAAGCAACACTCCCCACCGCTAGCGTGAAGGGCCTGTGTTTTGTTTTGCCTTTTGGTTTCCTATCCCAGACACTGGATACAGTTATACCACACAGGTCAGGTTTAAAACAGTCTCAGAGAGTGTCAAAAATGACTGAAACACTGGCTACTGTCAGCAAGATTGCACCTTTCTTCAGTTCTATAGAATTATGGCACTCCACACTAAAGAAAAGGGAATGAAGCAGGAAATAGCTTACACTCAAGGGGGTGCCACTTTTTTTCCATCTGACATTGCACTTTGTAAAAAAAACAAAAAAAAAAACAAACAAAAAAACACACAACTATGTCGAAACAAAATACCACCTTTTCTGCTACAGCTTCTTGCTATGCAGAGACAGAGCAGCACAGAGTGAAGCAGACAGGCTGGCCTCCACCAGGCTGGGAAAAGCTGCAGAAGAGCACCCCCAGCCTACACCATGAGCTTCTTGTCTTGCCTCTCGCCGGGTGTTGACAAGGATCATGGGTTCTCCCATCATATCCCAGTGTGGTACTGCTTGCCCCATGCCAGCTCTTTTGCTTTCCAGATGAGCACAGCCTTGACAAGTTCCTGTCCAAGGGAACTGACAGGCTTCTATTTTAAGGTACCTTTTGTGTTGTTCATGCAACAGAAAATTCCCCTCAGTAGGCCAAAGATAGGGCCCTAATATGGCTTTAGCTTCAGAAAAATATTTAAATAACATACTTCAACTACAAAATATAAACATCTCCTGAAAGTGCCTGCTTATCTGGATGCTCAGTGTAGCTCTTACATATCTGTCACTTCAAAGTACAGGGGAACACTCACCGAGTTGGCCTTTCTTTGTACATAAAAGTACCTTTAATTTCCCTAAACATCAGTCAAGCCTCACAAGCAAAGCACACGCTGAGGGATGACACACTACCTACTGTGGGGTTACTGCATCTCTTCCATCATTACTTATGTTGTCTTAGGGTATAAGCAGCGAAACAGTAAACCAGCTCCTCTTCTGAGCTCTCCACAGCATTATCACTACCTCCCCAAAGACTGAGAATAAGGTAGACAAAACCTTCCTCCTCTCAGGAGGCAATGGGAATCACTTTTCTTCTCAAATTAAGGTGCAAGTTTCAATTCTTACTTCCCTAGATTATTAAAATATAATTACGCCCCAAAGCTGGTCAGGAAGCACTCGGATACTTAAACATCTTTTTGATGTTAATGTGCCTAGAAAGAGGCACAAGGCGTTTCCTAAACCAAATGCTATAGCCAAGTACAGAATAAAACGTCAGCAAGGAATCCAGCAGCCTAGAATGTAATATAATTCATTCACAGAAACACTAATGGGAGGCCGTTTATAATTTTGACCTTGCGGATGCTTTCTGAAAGCAACTGACATCAAAACTCACTATTTAATTTCAAGGAAATTGAAAGAACTGATAGAGCTAAAAAAACTCCCCTTTGAGAATCTTGTCATTCCTGCCACAATTCACAGACAAAAGACTGTGATTCGATTCACAACTGTGCCTTCACCCTTGGTCTGATTCAGTCATGCCATCAGGTGGCAATCACTGCGGTCAGGTTCTCAGTGTAATGCTCACCTGTGCAGCAACACCTTTCATTTCATTCTCAAAAAATTAGTTTTGATGGTAAGCGGGAAATGGAAGGTAATACTTCCATCATTTATAACTCACTGCCATCTCAGTCCACAGAGAACACACAGATTTATTTACGTCACAATTAACAGAAGTTTTTATAAACACCTTTAACATCTCCTTAGAAACTGAAAGTGTCAAGTATTTCTTGAAAATATAAACTAGAAATTCCAGGAGGAAAACAGCTCTCTATTCTCCACTTTGATGAAAAGATAAATTATTCTCAATACAAAGAGCTTCATCTGCAAAAGCGAAGTGCAAAATAGGAGCTCATCTCTCTCTTGGGCAACTGAAGGTTATGTGTACTTCATTTTCTTTTCCATCCTGGGGGCAACTTGACCTTGTTTAGTGATTTGTTAATATTTTCACTGCTGACAAATGCTTGGCAGAACAAGTTCCTGAATCTAGTTTAATAATACTTGTATGCACTGGGGAAAAATGGAAAAAAAAAAAAAAGGAAAATAAGGCACTTCATGTGAGACCAAATGACAGAAGCACACTGTAGCAGCTGAAAATGCACTCAATCTAAAAGTCCATCCACACTTTACATCTAACCCTTGGATCTGTTGGAGTGCCACCAGAGGAGGACCACAAAAACATTACAAGGGGTGGAACACCTCTCCTGCAAGGACAGGTTGAGAGCCAGGGCTGTTCAGCCTGGAGAAGAGAAGACCTGAGAGTGGTCTTTCATTGAAGGGGAGCTATAAAAAAGAAGGGGACAGACTCATTCGCAGGGCCTATTGTGACAGGACAAGGGGAAATGGTTTCAAACTAAAGGAGGGGAAATTTAGATTGAATAGAAGAAAAGGCATTTCAACTCCTATGGCAGCATACTATTGCATGCAAACTGCAGTAAACAAACTGATCATTTCAGCAATATTTCTGAAAACCCACCACTCAGTTTTTCCACACCATCCTAACACTCTGAAGACAAGAGTCTTTGCCGGTGTAAATCAGTGATAAACCATCACTCATTTACCTCAACGCATGGTGATAGCCATTCAGCCAGGCTCCTTGGCTTAAGCTCAGTGCTGTATCCACATGAAAACTCACTTGTTAGCAGCATAAATTTATTTTAAACAATAGGGCTAAGGTATACCAGTTAGAATTCTCTTTTTAAAATCAGGGTAGCTGGCAACATTTGAGTTGGCCATTTTTGCGTAACTAAACCAAATTCAATTCAGAAACAACTTACCAGCAGCTTCAGTTGGAGGATAATTACCATGTTTTTAACCTCCCGCATAAAGAATCACTTCTCACCGAACTGCTCACAAACACATCCTCCCATTTTGTAGGGATGTTTACTAAGCACACCTTGCTACACAATTGGAAAGAAGTGAGCACTAGGTACTGTGACTCAGATTTGCTGTTGTTAAATAAGGAGATCGGGGAACTGTGTTTTCAGGCAGCCTACAATCTGCCTCAGTTAAAGCAAACTGTGAATAAGTGACAGACCTTTGCCAAGGATTGAGATGAATAGAATGCTTTAAATGCTAATTTGAAGGAAGGAGCAGTGTTTGAATAAGCTGTGGATGAGGATTCATCTTTGAATAGAGAAGAAAGCTGATGCCAAGCAACTAATACACATGGTGATCTAAGGCAGGTGATTTTGTCAAATGAAAGCTCTTGTTGCCAAGCTTTGCATAGCACTGTGGCTCCATGCAAAGTAACCTGTTGTGCAGTGTTGCACTTCTAATCCCAACAGAAGCAGTCAGGTAATAACCATAGACATAGCAGACCTACAGATAGCTCTATTTTAGCAATCTTCAGGTTTATTTTTAAAATAAATGGGCAAACGTATCCTGTATCCAGCACCAACTATCCTGTCAGTAACATCTATTTTATTCTTTTATATGTCAACGTTTTCTTTTTCTGAAAATCCCTAGAGAAAATTCTGCAAAACTTTCACATCTAAAAATCCAAAATCATGGAAAACCAGGACAAATACTCAAAAAAGTATATCCAATCACTCATAAAATATAACTGATGTTGAGACACAGCAATTCAGTAAGCTATTCCAAATGTAAGCTATTCAGAAAGGTTCTCCCCTTTGAACTCTCCTAATTAATGCACATACTCCTGTGATCACATTCTCTAGCATAAAATTTATTTGAATACACTCTAATATATGAGTTCGTATTGGCTATCTGCCTCGTTTACATTTCGTCAGACATACATTGATTGAGGATGCAAGAAGCCAGCACCTCAATTCTCAGAGAAGTGTCCCAAATAAGCTTTTTGCTATGACACGTACTCCTTCCTCATCTCCTCAGCCATGGGAAGTGACTAAGTGGCTTTATAATCTGCACTGTTTCTTCATACCTTAAAGAAAGTATAAAATAGCAAAAAAGGCTTCATTTCTACCAAAAGACTGAAAAAAAAAAAAAAAGAAAAAAGAAAGTTTTGATGCTTTAAGCAGGAGTGATGAGCTACTAGAGAGCCATTTAGTTAACAGTACTTTTTTTAAGAAAGACCAAGTTTTCTGCGTAACTAAAGAAGTTAATATTCGTTGAGGTGTAATGAAGTAAACTGCCTTCAAGGACGGAAAATACTTCACTTTGAATAGGAATTTGCATGTATTTTCTTTTAAATTACTCTAAAATCTTCATCAAACAAGGTGCATTCACATTACATGAAAATGCTTAATGCTATTTTAATTTTGTTTCATCAACTGAGAGTGCTAGAATTCCCATACCACTCTTATGCAAGGACTACAGGAGGTTACAAATCAGGTTAACTACTCTTTACTTTACGTAGTGCTTCTAAAGTTCATACTCCAAAGAATTCCAAGTCGCCCACCACGTATGTTTCCCAGGAAGGGTCTTAAGGAAATGGTTGGCAATCAGATATCCATGACCTGACCCTTCTCTCCCAGGAACCTAAGTAATGAGTATCCTTGTGCAAATTCGACTCATGGCCAAAGATTAAAAGAATCATTTTTTCTGACTGGGACAGCAGCTCACAGAGCCCAAACAAGCCATGCTTTCCCCTTCCTGACTGGGAGACAGCTGTAAGTTACAGAAGCAGGAAATGGAAATCTAGAGACTAACCTGAACAAGCAGAGACAATAGTTTTGTGAAACAAACATGGCAGATCAAAAGACTCCATTACTGGAACAGAGTAGTGTGTAGGAGCACCCTCCCATAGCTCCAGACTAATTTCCCTCTTGAAATAAGTAGATTCCTTACAGATATCTGGTTAAAAGAAGATAAGAAATAGGCAGAAGTTTAAAACATTGATTATACTCTCCACACACTCCATAATGCCAGTACATATGAGCATATGTTAATGTACTCTTTTTCATTTTGCTAACTTTGAACACAGCTGATATATTCACAGAAGGCTAAATATAACTTTCTATATAATATTCCTTAAAAGAAAAAGAAAAAAAACCCCACATTTAAAAATAGGTACCTGTCTTAATTTATATTTAGCTATCCAACCATGTGCATAAATTCATAGAAGAATGGCTATAGACGTACTGAGCAGCTCACTAAGCAACCCAACATTCTTCACATGAAGAGAGTAATACTTTATCTCCTTTTCACACTCTTGAAGAATTGGTAATGAACATAAGTTATAAATGAGTTGTTAAAGGTCATTTTATAAAGTATAAAGGAAGAAAAGGTTAGTATCTTGTCTCTGAGGATAGCCTATCGGGAAAAATTTAAATGAGTGAGGAATACAAAGGAAGGCCCAGTGACTTCAGTAGGATGATTAGTCTCCAGTGATCATGACCACACCTACTAACTGCTACCTCACACTAGTTAGGACTTATCACTAGCTAAGAGATGTGAATTGGGGATGAAAAGTTCAGAAGACCATTTCTCTGATATTGTGCTTATTTAAATCTAAAGTAAGGTCTTCAGTTTCTAAGACAGAAGAGTTATATCCATAGTAAACAAACTTAACCATCATTTTATATGAATATGTAGGCATCAGGGATTAAATCTAATTACAGCAAAAATAATCATGTTTTGGAATACATACTACAAAATACCAGAGAGCTTTTTTTTACACCTTTCTTCCTATACGTGAAGCTCTGATTCTTGTGAATTTACTGTTGGCTACTTGGAGAAGCTGTGAGGATCTGTCACATTAGCCATGTCTTATGGGAATTAAATAAATAAAACATATAAATAGGTGAGTAAAGGGAGGGATTTGTAAACATGAGTTTACAAATCTCTGTTCTCCACAAAACTGATAAAAAAGTAGAATACAGAGTTTATCATTTTATCATATTTTCAATTAGGCATAATTCCCATTAATTTATACAGTAAGTAAAAAAACTACTAAGATGCTGCTGACAGCTTTAGTTTTGAAAATATCTCTTTCCTCCATCAGGTCACACTTGAATAAAGCTGTCTTTCAGAGTGTGTAACATAACATTTGATCTTCTCTAAGACAAGCTTTTTAAATAATATCTTCTTTATGAGTTAGTTCTGACTGTTGTACAAAAAGGAGCATAAATCAACAAGCTTGGGTTAAATTTTGAAAACAAGCAGAATATACAATTAATAATAATTCTAAAAATAATGCAGTAATAATTCGACTTCATTTATCTACTGTCTCTGAATTACTTTAAAATTATTTTTTCCTTTCCCACAAATGTACCGTATTTTACATGAAACTTGTATGGCAATGTATGTAGCATTATGCAGGCTAAAGAAAGCAGTCCTGAAAGAGAGCCTTTCATCATTATCATGAAAAGGGGTTTCTCAGCTTTCCCGTACAATGCTCAGCAAAATTGCTGTCCAAGAAATCTAACACTGTGTGAAACTTTTTCTGTGAATTTGCATATAGAGTTTTTATCAACTAAAGAACCTTGTCCTAACACAATTTTATGTCCCTCTACCATTTCACTTTCAACATTTTTTAAACTGAACTATGTGCTACTTCTAGAATAAAACCTGAAGGGTGTATAGGAAGTGATTTGTGACTGAATCTATCACTTGAGATGCATATAAACAATAACATAAAACAATAAAGATAAAGGAGAAAACAAGGAGGGAAGAAGGAAAAAAATAAAACTCCCAGACAGCAATCTTTGGTATTACATTAGCAAGTTTTAGCCTATAGAACAGAAGGATTTTCTCCTTCTTAATTAAAGTCTTCTTAAAAGACAAAAAAGAAAAAAAAAAAAAAAGGTCATCTTCTATTCTTATTTTACATAGTAGGAAGGTTTTTAAGTTTCTGTAGGTCTAAATTAAGTTTCTAGTCAAGTATTTAAGGGATATTGGGATACAAAATTCGGCTACAAGAAGCATACCCAATTGGAGAAGTCAACTCTTCAGTCTAGCAGATACTTACCAGAACCAGAGAGTAAAGTCAGGTTGAGAAAAAGTCAAGTTAAATCAGGTAAAATCAAGTAAAGATGCATACTTTAACCTGTGCAAGGAATAAATCAAATAAATTGCCATATATTATAGCACAATCTTCAGTATCCCAGCTGTTAATCAAGATACACTGCTTGCAGTGTCAAATAAGACACTGTAATACAGATAGGAAGTAATTAAGAGAATGTTAGACAGGTAGCCTGAGTAAATGCCTTTCCAGCATTTTGCTAGGGAACTGCAACATTCAAAGTTCAGAACTGGAAGCTTGTCATTGTGCATAAAATTAATGTAAGTAAAAAGCAGTGGAAAATTTTGGTTGTTTGATTTACCACCAGTCATGATAAAACACGCATGAAGCACGATGTATATAATCTATAAATATTAAAACGAGAAGAGATGTTTTAAATTGTGCACATAGCCAGAAGTTTCAAGTTATGCCAGCAAACTTAGCTTGAATGTGCTACCTGCTGAACACAGAATTCTCAGGTCTGCAAGAGTCAGCAGCATCCGGGCTTTGTTGGTTGCCACTGATAGGCAGTCTATTCAATAGATGAAGATAAGAGCTTTTATCCAAATGTTCAGGGTTATAGAAACTCACTATCAGTACTCCTGCAGGAGCTATATTTCTCAAGAACCAGTACTTCCCTTTGATGACAGAACATTTCTCCACGAGCTGATATTGATAAAACCAAGACAAATCCTTCTTAAGTATGTCCATATTTTCAAGCGAGAAAAGAACACACATGCATTGTGTTACTATCATGTGAATTGTTTTATTTGATTTCTACATAATATGAAGAAATATTTAAAGATTTTGATGCCTTGCCGTCCTCTCTGAATTACTTACATTTTAAAACCATTCAGCCACAAAAGCAAATACCTGCCTTTGTAAACATGCCCAAGAAACTATCATGAATAAATGATGTGAACTGAAAATAAAACGAAAAGTATTGATTAAATTAGACATGATAAGAATGTATGCTAAAGACAGATCATAACACAATAAAAAACATCAGAAATAAGACATATACTCTCTATCTCTGTTTTACTTCTCCAAAATAACACCCAAGAGGGAAAATGAACCTCTGCCTGTATGTTCATGTAAAATAACTAATGACCTGCAACTCTAAGAATTTTTTAAAGCATGTATGTGGCACGAATGCACAATGAATCTGTGTGGTAGGGTGGTTTCAACAGCAGGTGCAGCATGCATAACAATGTTGTTACTGTACATTGCATTCAATTGTTTCTATCTTCCGTAGTACAGGTACTGAGGTATATTTTGGTAAAAGAATAATAATTATCACTAGTTCTTTAAATACAACAGATCCTCAGAAGACCATTATGCTGGATATTAAACAAATGCATGAAGAGTCAGTTCTAAGAGCACAAGAACAAACAACACTGTTAGAATGGGGATTAACACAAGAAGGTTACTGATGACTAGCAAAAGTTTCCTATTTACTTGATAAGCAGTTGCTTTTCAACTATTTACTGAAGGAGGACAAAACAGAGAAGGGGTATTAGTAGCACTATTCCAGCACCACTAAGGCTCTGGTTTCACAATTGATGAATTACATACTCATCCAAAGTGCACTGAAATAGGTCCTCTGTAGATCACGAAGGACAGAAAACAAAGAAAGGGTCATATTGAAATAATGCTGTCTGGCAAATGGCAAAGCTACAGGATTTTGCAAAGGAAACTGGTATCAGAATGTGCATGTCCAGTGAAAAAGTCATAGAATTTATGTCTGCTCTTCTCTAGTTGCAGCCTGTTTGGTACATGTCTGATTGGTATGAAATATGAGCAAGAACAGAAGGAGGCTCTACGTTCCCTTTACGTGTCCCATAGGAAAACACCAATACTCACACAGATACAATGAGGATTTGTATCTATGCCTCATCTATTTATTTATTTATTTATTTATTCCTAATGCTGTTCAGTAGTTTAGGCTCTCAAATCGTGGCAAAGTAAAACAAAGTTTCCAGAGAACCAGATGGAACATCAGAACTCCAGCAAGCTGGGTACAAACATACATCTGGTTTGCTTCTGTAGGTGGTAAACCTATTCATGGAAGAACATAAAACTAATAAAAATACAGCTTCACTAATTGAGGTACTTCAAAATGATCAGAACTACAAGTTATTTGTTAATGTGTGCAGGGATATATGAAACCTAAAGTAAAAATATACAGTAATTCCACTCAGCTCCAAATTTTTAATATTGCACTCTCTAAACTATTTTTGTTATTATGTGGGGAGACAAAATACCGCAGTATCCACAGAAGTGCACTATACTTGGAGTCTAAATCTGTAATGATTCTAAAATTCAACTTACAATTAAACTTGAATCTGATTAAGACACATAAAGTGGCGATGGTTTGAACAGACCCTTAATTGCACATTAAAAATTTACAGCCCACCAAAGAAAAGGAGTTCCTTAATACTTAACATTAAGTAATACGTTGACAATGCACAAGTAAATAAAAAAATAAAAAAGTTTTTATTCTTGATACTAGATAATGCCATTGCTCCTAACCTACAGAGTGGTGACTCTACTTGTTTGATCAATCATGAAAAAAGTAATCCACAGTAGTGTTCTCAAGGCATAAATCCATTAATATTATATCATTGTGATTCTATACCCTCCACTGAATAAATAATGATTCATTTAAAGGCAACCACGTTCAGCTACATTACTTCATGTACTGAAGCATGTATACTAAGAAGCATAGCTGTACACAGTTTTGATAATTTTCAGAGTGACATTTTGAAGTAAAATCTTAATAATGTCTCTCAGCATAATATGTGTAACAGATTTTTTAAAGAGTCATAGAACACTGCCATTTGTACTTTGACAGTATTCTGACTAGGACACCTGGTATAACAAGGATGGAAAGCCGCAGGCAGAGACATAAAAACATCAGGTTATGGGGAAAAAAAAGTGTATTAGAAGCAGTGTTTCAGAGAAACAGCTTTAAGGGAAAGGGAAATGAGATTATTCCTTAGGACTAGCCGTTTCCATTACAGCTTGACAAAAAAAATAAAAAAATTTAAAAAATTTTTAAAAATTAAAATAATAATTTAAGCCCAGAGTCAATTAAAATGGCCAAGTTCTAAAACTCCTTAAAATAGGCTTTAAAGGGGAAGCTTTGACAGATGGAACTCCAACCACACAGCACAGTTGGGTGCTGCTATAATAGGCATTTTTAAAAATAACTTTGATCAAAGCTTATTAACCAGCAGCATCAAGCCATTGGTGGTTTGGACTACACAAGAGAACTAATTAAACTTAAATGGCCATAGCCTCCTGAAGGCACAACATTTAATCCTTAAGAAAGACTGTGAATGAAGGAGAAGAGAATATGTGTATATAATAAAGTGAAAAATAGCAAGATGCTCACTCTTAATTATTTTAGGCATTACCAAGAGCTTATTAGAACTAATTTGGTCCCCATAAGGAAACATTCAGAACTGTCTGAGTATTGCAAGTTCTAGGATCCACATGATATAGAACATTTCAATGTAGACGGCAGCAAGCACAGAAGATAAAAATTTCATTCAAACCAGCAGGGACCATGAGGTCCTTCTGCATCCTAAGGAGCAGTAACTTCCACCAATTTCAATATGAAGTATGACTAAGGAATTCACGGGCAAGAGAAAATTAAATAGAGAGAAAGCAAGCTGACTGTAGATTTGTGCCCAGCAGCCTCATTTAGACAGCCACAGATAACAGCATTATAACTAAAGATAACAGTAATCAATTACAAAATAGTTTTTTCCATTGCTTATCTTCTACCTGGTACATTATCATTCACATCTATATAAAGTATATAACACCTATCCCCACAATTTCATCATATTCTTAGATAAAGGAATAACCTTCCTTTCTCAGGTCATCTTCCAAACCCTTTGAAAAGGGAAACTTTTATTCGTTGTCTACATTCCAGTTTCCTTGGAAGTAAGGAGAGAGGGTACTCAATACTTGTTTCTGTTTTAAAATCTTCCTGCCATATGGAGCACTACAATATTTTTCACAGTTAACAAAAGGGCTTCATTTGTCTGACATAGACATGATTGCTAGTCATGATATCAAATGTTGTTTGCTTAGTCTGATAGTCTTACTGTCTTTTTAAGCCTTCTAGGAGAAATGACTCAGAGCTAGACCAAATAAGAGTAAAAATTATCATTGAGCAGAAGAAAGAGAAATCGATATGACGAACTGAGACCACAGCTGGTATGTGCTCTGGGCTGCCCTTAATCAGAGTAAGCGTTTCTGCATCACTCAGCAACAGAAGCTTCCTGCCTCGGCATGTGGCTTCATGCTAACTGAGTCACCACATCAGTCTTGTGGGCTAACAGAAATATAGAGGTCAAAAAGACTGGCAATTTTCAGCTTTTTTTTTTTTTTATTTTTAGTTTTAAACAAATCTTGTTAACAAAGGAACATGAAAAGAGCTGAAGATCTTTCAAAGTCTTACCCCAATCAACATCTTTCTGTAATCTTTTCAAGCCTGCTCCAGATGCTTCTCATCTGTGTGTACATAATTCTTTTTACTGTCACAGGACCCTACAGTCCCAAACAAGAATGATGACCCAAAAACACCAGACACTTGTCAAGCTAAACAAACTATCAGACCTTTGATTAAGGAGCTGAAGTACAAGCCTGGAAGCAACATGTGGGGGAGGAGCGAAACAAATGAGATGATGCTAAAGGGCACATCGCTAGTCCCAAATGAGAGGCACCTATGAAGTCACTGGAACTTAGCTGAAGTACCAATAGTCAAAGCAACAACCGTATCTCAGTTTTCCATAGCTCAGTTCTTATCTTACCAAACTTTAGAAAGCAAAATGAAAACAACCTCTACCTAGACCCAGGAAACATTCAAATGTCTCCATTTCTGAAGAACTCCCCAACAGCAGGAGGATTTCCTTCCTGTCCTCCTTCCAGAGGAGAAGCTCTCTCCAACAGAAGTTCACAGACATTTACAAGGCCCTGGCACACCATTTCTAGCTGCTGCTTAAAAATTTACTAAACTGTAGTGAGCATATGAGCTGAGTGTGTTTTTCAGTCTTGTATTCACAGTACTAACATATGCACCAAATGAATGTACCTCATGCATACAGACTGGAGAGCAAAGCTTTTGTACAGAAAAACACACAGCATTACGTATAAACCTCATACTTATAAATATCTAGGTTTTCCTAGGTGCTTTATTTACTAATAACTTGTAATCCAATTTACATTTGTTCATCTAGAGTACAAAGCATTAACGGCACCAGTATGTAGATTTGAGACAATAATTAGAATATTTCCGTTGATTTTGGATTTATGTCATGAAGTAGACTGCCATCAAAAAAACAAACCATATATCATACCTACTAATGTTACTAATTTAAGTGCCAAACCTCTAAATTTTTAAGTAAACTTTTAGTTACAGATTGATTATTATTATTGTAGGGAAAAGGTCCTTAACAGAAAATTTCTGCAAAGCTAAACAGATAAATGCAACCAGCTGCTGCACAGAAGTTGAAAACTTATCTGACAGCCTGGATGAAAGTTCATGCTTGAGTAAACATCTTTATGTAGACAACATATGGAGGTTGTCTTCTGCAATTCAACTGTTTATCACATATCACAGAATCACAGGGACTGGAAGGGATCTCTGGATTTCAAGTCCAATCTACCTGCTAAAGTAGGTTACAAGAAAGTGTCCAGACAGGTCTTGAGTATGTTCAGAGGAAGTGCCAAGTTGCAGTTAGCCAACTTATTAAGTAATTATTAAGTATTTATTATTAAGTAATAATATTAAGTATTATTATTACATTTATTATTAAAATTATTAATATTAACATTATTAAGTAATAATAGCTGGATGGAAAGACCATCTACTATCACAATATCTCACTTGTAGTTTCTTTCAGAACATGACTGTGATGGCTGCTTAAAATTCATCTTAGTATTTCGTGTAAATCATTTGCCAGTCCCTTCAATGTCATCACTATGTTACTGTCCCCAACTTGCTAACATTTTCTTTCAAATGGAAATTATTTGTCTGTCCCAAACATCTCCCTGAGCTAGTTAAGTCCTATAGAACCTCCCAAAAGAATCGATATTTTTTTACTTCCCTCATGTTTTCTCTAAGTAGGAAGTATTTCTCCCAATGTTATCTGAGCTTACTAAAAATTACTTGAAATAAATGTTTTCTGAATTAAAGATCACCTGCCAATAAAAAATCATTTATTTCCATAGCTGCAGATTCTTTGTTTATTTTCTTTATTTGTCTGAAGCTCTGCCTGCTTTATACTGGAGTAGAAAATCCTCAACAAACAAAGTTATGAATTACGAAGTCTAACACCACTTCTGTCAGGGCCTCGGACATCTCTGCTTCCCAGTCGCACACTAAACAGTTGTTTGTTGTTCCTAATTACCTTCATCTATAGTAGAAATAGAAAGCATGAGTGAGAGAACCTACTAGATCTGAGCAGAAGTTTGTGATAACTATATTGCAAGTGCCTCTGAAGTTTTAGAACACTGATAGCATTCATCTTGCAGATTCTTACTACTTTGCAAAAAATTTCTTATGATTCACAGATAAATATCTTACACTGCAGAATGGGCTACTGCTGTGTCCCATACACTTTACCAGTACTAGAAAACTCAGTCAAACCGAATTTTACAAGCACCTTCATAAGGACAAAAATTCATAGGGAAGTTAAAATTAGTTCTGCTATAAGGACATTTTTATTCCATATTATGATGCAAAATGAGTGCACACCTTGTATTTATTTATTTATTCGGTTGCAGTTAAACCTCTTTCCCCTTTTTAAATATTGCTGAAACTGTCAGGAACTTCATTTTACATTTTAGCAGTTATCGGATACACATCAAGATTCCTAGAATTTAAAATTAAACTGTTGATAGTTCAGGTACTATTAGACTGCAATTAGTTCTGCAAAGTATGCGATTTGTCATTTTGGAAGAAAAGACAGCACTTTCACTCATGCAATATGCATTTAAACTTCCTCTCCTTAATTTAAGATGCTAGTATTATACTCTGCTCAAAGAGAGATATTTTTAAGGCTTACAGGTTGGCTTGTCATTGAGCAGCTTGTCAGGTAGTATTTTGTCTTCATTAAGGTTTATTCTTATGAAGTGATCGTCCTGCCCATTATATTCCCCAAAGACAGTACATTCTGCCTTACCTGATGGTAATGAGGACTGTATTAAATTTTCACTTTCCTCCTCAGTGCTGCCATCAGAGTCAGTTTCTTTCTTTGTAGCCGTCTGTGTTGTAGCTATACTATACCTAGGAAGAGAGGAAACAGGAAAAAAGCTCATATTTCCCTCTACTAACTCTGAGAAAAGTTATAATTATTTCTGCACTGTCTTAGGGACAATGCAAGCTGATACAAGTCAACATGGAGTACTCAGAGTTATGCTTAATACACCGAGAATAATCAGGTAGAAGGACAGATTAAAATAGCAGATATAAAACAAGGCTACATAAAAATGGTAAACAAATAGAACTGTGTTGCAGCATTACAAAATTAAACTTCTTAATCTACTTTTGAAATTAAAAGCACATAAAAACATTCAGATTTAGATATTTTTGTTTCCCAAAGAAGAAAAAGAATCAAAGGATTGGAGAAGAAAGCATACAAAAATACCACCATAGAAATGGCACAACGTTTGGAAAAATTAACTGCATCCTGATAGAATATTGTAGAGCAGAGAGTAATATTTATTTATTAGCTACAGAGCCCAGAACAATATATTGCTATTTGCAATGACTCTCCAAAGAATTCTCTGCTCTCATGAGTAACATAGCTGTTTTGGATAACCAAGAACTTTGCCAGAAAGAACTGTCACTCAATGCTATGGCTAAAGTAACAGAAAATAAGCCAAAATATGTGCCAGATGTGATACCAAGTGTGTCAGGGAAATCAGGAGATACCTTGCACATTGGGCATCCACTGCAAATTCTTTAGCTTCGTTCAACAACTTCTGCAAGTTTCTTATCTTCGTCTTCTTTTCATTCAGCACCAAAACAAACCGATTATAAAGATCTGCCTCTAGCTCTTCTTTAGCTTCTACACATTTTTCCAGCCTACAAGATAAAGTTAACTGTTGCTTTCTTCTCACATCACATCATTTCTTTTTAAAAAATCTGTGGTGTTTTTTTTTTTTTTTTGTTTGTTTTTTAAAGAATATTCAGTATAGAGGGCAGCCTTCCTACTACAGGAATTCCCATAATATACATTGCATAAGTAGTCCAGCATCTTTCAACTGAAACAGGCCGGAAGCAGCTTCTTTCACAGAAATGTGCAATGAACTGAACTACCAAGACAACATTTTCAAGGGGAATTTTTTTCTCTTTATATATACATACATTTAATAGATTCTTACACGTCTCTCAGACAACTCAAAGTTAAGTAGGTACAAGTGCTCTTTCATTTCAGTACTGAATTCACCAGAGTGGGCATAGCTTAGCAGGATACACATAATGAGATTACAAATAGATACATTTAATCTTGACGGGCACCAAATCTGGCCTACATACTCTGACTTGAAATACACTTGAAAAGGAGAAAAATGAAAAATGCCCACAGAACAAAAAAAATAAGAAACAGGCAGAACTCAGAGTCGGGCCAAGGTGCCCAGTGTACACTCCAGGCCACTCATGAAGATACTGAACTCACTCCTAGTGGCAGATGTGGCTGATACAGATGTTGATTCAATTGTTTTCCATCAGCAGCTGAGCATGCCTTGCTCTGCTGAACAGTGGTGTGCAGAAACTCATCAGGGCTTTGGAGCAACACCTAAAGGCATCAGCAATCTTTCTTTTCATTCAAAGGCAAAAAACCTAAAAACTCTAGTGTGGTGGACACCATTTCCAAGAGATACGCAGCTGAGATCTTGTGGGCACTGGCAGCCACCATTTTTCTGAACCAGACAGAATTACTTGTTAGGATTAAATTTTTATGAAATTATGTGAAAATGGTTTTAAAGACGTCAATAATTTTCAGAGCAAAAAAAAGATTCACGTTTTTAAAAGTTCAATGTGCATTTGTAGGTAGCTGAATTTCAACAGCGTGAAGCACAATGGTTTTTTAAAATAAAGAATGTGTATGTATACTCAGATATAGGAAAGGCAAACCTGGAATATAAACAAACACGAGAACACTAAAGAAAGTGACTTGCAATTAATGTGTGCTTATTTAGTTATTCTAGTATTTTATAATTTTTTAGTCCCGAGTTGAAACCCAAATACTTCAGTGGTAGATGTTAACAAGAAAACATCTTGATGATCTTACTGATTAAGACAACTACTTGTATTCCTTCAAACAGTAATATCTTATAAACAGCAGCCTCTGTAGCAGCCTATGCAAATATGGTGAAAAATGTTTAGAAGGCTTTTTTTTAGAATTAAACACATATGCATAACAGATTTTAAAAATATTAATTTATAAGATAAGAAACTTCAGCATGCTTGCTATATAAATTCTGATTATTTCATTCGTAGATCAAAACCATATATGATGTAAGAAGAAAGACAACAGAAAATAATCTCATCAAGTATTAAGCCTACAGTGCAATGCTTTAGGGACATACTTGATAAATAATTCATCTAATTTAAATGCAAATAACAGAACATCATTACCATATAGATCGGTTCAATAATTCCTAAATGAAAGATCATACGTACTAATCAAGTATCAGGAGGCTTTCCACCTATTAAAGGAAAGTTAACTGTTTAGTGGTGAACAAACAGACAAAATATCAAAGCACAAAGAACCATAAACCCTAATACAGGGCCCAGGCATGCCTTGACTAACTCACAAAAGGAGAAAGGTAAGGACGGGGATTGCCTCACACTTATCAAGCAGCTTTCAGACATTACAAAATAAAGAGATGAAAAAAAAAAAGCAACAATTGGGCAAATTGTCATTTATATGCTTGAAATTAATTATGCCCATGTACATAAAAATGGAAAAGCTTTTTTTTTGTTGTTACAGCTTGGATGTCTCAAGACCTTTAGAAAACTCCCCTCTCTCCCACATAACAATTTAAGAAAGTGTTTACTGCTGTTCCTCCATTTTCCCTGTGAACTGATCAATGGCAGAGCAACTGAGGTTGATTTAAACTGCTACATTAAGACATTTCCACTGCTTGGCCAAAAAGGTGCCGGAAAACACAATTCCAATGAAGTCCTTTGAATCCTGCAAAGATCTCTTTTGATGAAAATCCATGTAACTGCAGACCCTCAGTGGAGTATAGTTGATTCTGCCTGGACCTTAAGAAGCACAGAATCTATTGCAAGACTAACCAGTATCTTGGTGCTCTGGAATAAAATAAGAGCATCCTAAAATACACACTCCCTGTATGCATATGAGTGAGTATTAAGTGTTCCCAAGAGAAGGACACAGTAGGTAAAATCAACTTGTAGAATGCCATTACTTAATTATGCATGAATGTTTTCATTGATGGCAACATATTTTTTTATTTTATTTTAATTGTTTAAAGGAATTCATGCATATGTATCTTCCTCACATATGGGCATATAACTGGCATAGCATTCAACAAAAGGGCGAGAGTGATATAGTTTCACAGTAATGGTACACTTGCAAGTCATTTGGCTTTAAGTAATGGTATTATAGGGCACAAAATAACTAAAAATGTAGCAGCTTTCTGCTGCTAGAGGACAGAGATGCACTGATGGCAATATAAATGTGTGCGTTTGAGGGGGTAGCTCTGGCTGCAGCTTGGTACAGCCTTCAGGATTCACTCAGGCATGCATTACCTGAATTATGTACCACTAAGCAAAGCTGGCTGGGTTTCATTCCAATGCCTAATCAGTTACAGATACAACCTTTTATTGCAATTTATCACATGCTCGTGCCTGTGCGTGATTTGTCTCACCAAAATACGATCTCTGCAGGCCAAAAAAGGGAGCTACTGATCTCAAAGACAGCTTTCAAGTATAATGAAAATAAACAGCAGTTAATGGCTAGAATGGGGCGAGTCTTATTTGCACATGCTTTATGTTTTCTACTTTTAAGATCTGTCTTTTATACAAGTGCAATGCTTTTGGGGAGCCAGACATACAAGTTGATGTCCGTCTAAAAACTTGCACACGCTACACAAAACAGCTAGTATTAAGAATGGTTATGATAAATAATTCAGAAAATAATGTACCTGTCCAGTCCTTCTGTGCTGCCTAAATATAGAGATCATACATGCTTCACAAAATTTAATGTGAACTATGCAACTTGTTGACATTTATGCATTTTCCACACTCAAATACTAGAAATATGCTACCTGTCTATCCTTGTCCTTCGTGCTCTAAAATAATTACTGCTCTTATGGCACCATCTTACTACACTTCAGATTCACACCTCCCTTCCCCCAGCACCGGTGTTGGTATGGAATTTCAATGAGCTCTTTCTGAAGAGTCAATTTCAAGTGCCACGCTACCTAAACTGAATTTTTATAAGTTGTTTGTGGTTTAAACATACTGTCACTATAGCTGACCACAACATCAATTCGCAGCTATTTTGATCTTGATTTGTCTACCTTAATTTTAGATGCTTGATAAAAAATAAATACCACACACAAATATCTAACTTATGCTTTATTCGCCAACAAATTATTTTGTTAAAGACTATTACTCTTTTACATTTATTACCTTAATTATCTACATGAAATAAAAGCTATAGCTATTCTGCTTTGATACTTTAATTCATCCATCGCTCAGGTGTTCATACACACACATCCATGAACACACACATTGCTCCGCAACGTTGTCAGAATAATCCTTCTGAAAATTTCTATAGCCTCTCTATTTACAGCTTCCCAGGTCCTGTCTTAGAAGTATTTTATGTTTATAGATCAAATGCAGCCCAGTTTAGCTATCCAGTAACTCTTATACTGATGCTATCTATATACAGTCATTTCCTAAAAACAGGGAGAGATTCAGCCAGGTAAAATCCTACTCTTCAATCACCAAGCTAAGCAAGACAGTGAAACTTAAAGATGGTATAGCTTCTGCTGGAAATGCTCAGCACATCAGACACCACACAGCTCTGACTAGATTACCTAAGTAATTTAGCAATTTGAGGATGCAGAGGATTTCTTTTCAAAAGGATTTTTAGTGTTACCCTGACTTCTGCCTTTATACAGACCTAAATCCCAAGGGAAGTGGCAGAAGACATTCTTGGACTTGTTAGAAAACTGCTGACAATAGCAAGCTATTTATAGATGAGTTGATGTCTCATACACATAGGTCATTCTGAAAATAATGCTTCCTATTTATTTCCATGGAAATAACAAAAGATACAAAGAGCACAATAACACCATTTGGTAGAGCAAATTCTCAGCTACGATACACTATTCATCAACATAGTCACCACCATTAGCTGTACATTTTCACTCGCAATGAACAAGAGCCTGCATGCTATGATTGTAACAATCTGCACCAGTGAAGGTGACTCACGTTTGTCACCACTGCTGAAATGCACCACCCATCACCTTACTGTGCTCACATCCACACTGTGGTCTCCATCAACATTCAGCAAGCATCAGTGAATGTTAATTGGTGCCATTTTTTTTTCCACATGGAAGAATTCAACAACACCCCTTTCCTTCAACTGCACTTCCATACCAGACACCATCTTGTCAGACTTCCCCTCTGCTGCCATCTATCACATGGAAGTAAATATAGTTAAATATTGGTGGGAAGGTTCAGTCCCTACCGCCATAGCACCAAAGTCTCTGCCTCTGATGTCATAGGACAACCTCATAAAAAAGGTGGCATTACTTTCGGAGCAGCACTGTACATTCAGGCAATTGCCAACAGCAGACCATGGTTGGCATTTAGTTTACAGACTGCTCATGACGTAGATGTAACTTATTGAATGAAAGTTGTTACTCATTTTATTGAGGCTATGGAAAGCAGAAAGAGCTTTCAGGAGAACCAGGAACACCACAGGATAAGGATTTTTAAAGCTGCTGAGCTCATTAAACTTTAATGGCTGTCAGAAAATTAGAGCAGGAAAATGGAAAAGAGGTGACTGAATTATTCCATCTAGTTCTCCACGCTTATTATTCCACCTAAATTGAATAAAAAAGACCTTGCAAGTCTGCACTCTGTTTTGATTCTAATAACGTCCTAAAGTGAGCAAGAAGTGTTGAATTTGAGCTGATTTGCCTTAGTTTCAAGTAAAAGAGGGAGAGCTATTCTTCCACCATATGCTTCATAGTTGGTTTTTCTTTTTACTTCTCAACTACAAACGTGATACAGAACATGAAACTTGAAATGCTCTCTAGTGAACAACCGCAGACAAAGCTTTTGTGCAGCTCCACTAAACCTACAGCAACCTGGACCCAGCAACTGAGGCCAAAATAGCAATGAGGCAGCGTGGTAGACTGGGCTGAGGCAAGAAAAAAAGAAGAGAAAAATCTAATGTTTGATAATAATTGATAATAATCGAAAATTATTTTTATACTCTATTTAGGGGGCATAATCAAAATTTGATGATGGCACAACTTTCAGTATTTGTTTTGAAAAATCATGTTTTTACTGTCAAAATACAAGCATACTAGAGAAAAAACAACAGTTTTCAAAGTCTTGATTACATTGCCTTACAGAGCAAAGGTTGTCAGACAACTGTGAATTTTTCTTTGGGGTTACTCTTTAAAAGTAGTACACCACCATGGAAATTCATATAAGCACTAATGCCTATTACACATTAGTGCGTAACACAGTGCTGCATACTGGTTATACAATACACTATTGTTCAATACACTGTTAGGCAGTAAAACACTATTTAGGAAGGCCACATGCTTGTCAGAGAGATTGTCAGGAAAAACTGTTACTCACTTTAATGAGAGAGAAACAAAACTAACTCTTTCCAAAAGCTAGCTCTCCTTTTCAAGATAAATTAATGCCAACTAGCTACATGTTTTCATCAGTCTTCCTAAACATGGTTCTTCAAATAAAGCTACACAAAGCCAAGATGAATCTCTGTCTTTTACATGCTAACCACCTTACACTAGCTAAAGTAAGCACAGATGACCTCACTGCAGTGTGCAGTACCAGGCAATTCAGACCATAAATGAAATGGTAATTAATAAAATATGCCACATGGTCCTCTTTCCTATAACAGCATCCTCATTTTCTATTCTGGTTGCTGCTCATATCACAAAAATGTTAATGATTCGAAGTGCTAGTCATAAGGGTTACAGAAGGGAAAGAAAAATACCAGCTTGCTGAAAAGAGTGGAAAGGATTCTGCAAAAAGGGGGTGATTTGTTTTTCACTACATAAAGCTAAAACCAGCTTTAATCCAAGGTCTGGGATATCAGTCTTATCTTTGACATAGGGAGAAGATACATACGCTGCAAATATTTAGGTGCAGAACTCTCCTCAATCGAAAAAAATATGGTGTGCATTTCACATTATATGACTTAAAATGTGTCCATCAGCAAAGCCTGTATTGACCATAGAATGGCCTAGGTTGTAGCAGACCTCAAAGACCATTCGGTTACAACCTTCCTGCCATGGGCAGGTTGCCCTCCACCAGATGAGGCTGCCCAGAGCCCCACTCAACCCAGCCTTGAATGCTTCCAAGGATGCATCATCCACAGCTTTTCCGGGCAGCTGTCCAGGGGCTCATCACCCTCTGAGTGCTACAAATGTGTGTGATTTTCCTCAGAATGACTTGTGAACACCCTTTTGAACTTACCTTTTCTCAACATCACTCAAATCACAGAAAAGCCTCTCATTTTCTTTTTGCAGGTGCTCATTTTTCACCTGGAGTCCTCCTAAGCAGTCCAGACAATAGCCAATCAGCTCTTTAACCACATCAGCTGGACACGAAACTTTTTGTAGCTTCAGAGATCCAAGTCTAAACTAGGACAAAAGAAGAGACTGAGTTATTTCTTCTGTGAAGATCACAAAGCACCCCTCCAGAAAATTCACCAGGTTAGTAAGCGTAGATATAAGAAATACTTCACCGTCCTCATGTTCAGAAGAATACAATACGTTTGTAACAAGAAGTAGCAAGTGGAATAATATATTTGCCAATTATTTAAGCAGCTAACAATGTCTTAATGGACACCTGCCATTCAATATGCACAGGAAGCAAACACTGACATACCTTATAATGGCAGGAAAAGACGAACAATAGAGGAAGTGTAACATGACATAGCAACAATCTGCTCCAGTACAGAACTCAGAAGGTCAGAGATAAAAAGGTATAATTACAAGTTTTACACAAGATGCACAAGAATGACAGGAGCTGAAAAACCATGATGCCAGCATTGCTCTTGCTATTTGACCTATGAAATATGTAATTTGCTGTCTGTTTTGGCAATTCCCATATTAAAACAATCACAAAAAATTAAAGATAAAACAAAAGAACACTAATTACTTTTGATTTAAAGTAGCTTTACAAATGCCCACCTATGATCCTTGCATGTACCTTATACACAAAAACTAGCCCCAAAGTTTTCCTACTTTGGGCTCAGTTGTGAAGCTCTTAAGAATAAAAAGAGACCCTCAGTTAAATTGATAGCCTCAATAATTCACTGAGACAAAAAGATGGGATCTATAGCAGACAGTTGCATTTCTTCTGCAATTAGGATGATATATAGGATGTACAAGACGTCTGAAGAGCTTTGTTCTGCCTGGTCTGGCAGGCAGAAGGTTGTTGTTTCTATTACACTAAAGGAGTAATAGCTCAGCCATATGCACAAAACTCTATGAACCAAACTATAAGCACACATGGCTGGATGAAGATATAAATATGTACAAAATGACTGGGACAACTGCAGAAGTATAGGGAAGCTGTGAACGGGGTCACACACGTGATCTAAGAAACACAAATCAGGAATGAAGGACCTGACTGGTGCTCTTCTGTGTGCAGATGAAGGGGAATCTGAAGTGCCTTCAGCTGCACTTCTGTGGCTGCTCAAGTACGCAGAAGCCATAGGAGGCACCAGCACCTTTGCCTGACATGAGAACAAGATAGCACAGACAGCAAAGCTATAGAAAAGCAGACTGGGCTGGACAGCATAACTCAGACTCTGGCCAGCAAAAACTATAGCAGAAACAGATCTTTTGGAAACAGAAGCATCAAAGTGACTAGACTTTGATTGGAAATGCCTGCAGAAAGGTTGAGTACATGGAAGAAGGGGTCCTTTCACATGTCTTGGAATGTTTAAAAAGATTCACAGCTCCTGTGGCCATTCCCTACAAATAGAACTATCGCACCTCCTTTCAACTTTAAAAGAAATGTTAGTGGTACATGCTAGGGAAGATTTCAGTCTGTGTGGTGGCACCTCACCTATTAAAAACAGAACTAGGTTCTCATACATTTTCTTCATTTTACCCAAGAAGAAAAAGTCATCCATGAAAAAAAGAAGAGTAGCATTTGTTAACACTTATATTTTTTTTGTTAAATAAGCTTTTCTTAATGCTTATTTTAAAAATAAGTTAACTACTACTATACATAATGGTCTGCTGTAAAAGGCCACGTAGGAATTGCTCACTGAGACCTTTAGGGAATGTTTGAAGTAAATATCACTTCTTCTACCTAGATAAGATACTTAATCTGTGAAAGTCTCTGCAACAAATCATGATGCTTCTTCAATGAGTCTAATTAATCAGAAAAGATTTTGTTTCAAATTCTCCTCTGATTTTTCCTTTGAATTCGCATGTATAGTGTCTGACATACTGTTTCTCTTTAGCTTATGTACATCTGATGGCTACAGATAAGAAGATTCATTTAATTTATTTTTGGAAATTAGATTACATTATCAGTAACCCACGGAGTGACCTTTATTCCCTGGATGTCACACTTGCTGTCTGACAGCATTAACGAAGATGGATATTTGCATAAAGGAAACTGCTTTTCATCACTTGCAAGCTACCATCACACTATACGGATAAAGAATTCATGCCACACTTTAATACTAGCCACAGAGATAGAGAAGCATAGCAGCACAGATAAACAGAAACATGATCTTCTACTATACTGTGGAGGAAGCAGCAAGAAGAGTACCCAGTCTTGTCTCATACGTTAATATAATCAGTTGAGATAGGGTAAATGTAAGGATGTTTAATGAGGACAAATACACATTGTCTGACTCACTGTTTACTCAGCATAGGACAATAAAAGATGAATATTCCTAAAAGAGGTTAGTGGGAATGAATTTCAGCCAAAAGCTGGGTGCTGCTCACAATCAAAATCATAGCAAATACATGGCAGACATTTCACGAGGACACAATTATAAGCAAACAGCATTTCAGCTTAAATGCACTACATAAGCTGATACTGCTTGTGTCATAAAGGGCTTTCTAACTGCAAAGAATATCCTCAGCTTCACAGATCACTGTCACAAAAGAACTTTCGAAATCTGTAAGGAAAAACAGCATCCTTTCTAAAAGAAAAGCTGATACACTTAGAATCACAGAATACCATGAGTTGGCAGGGTACCATAACAGTCCTGGCTCCACACAGACCACCCAAACCCAAACCTTGTGTCTGAGAGTAGTGTCCAAACGATCCCTGAGCTATGGCAGCTTGGGGCTGTGCCCACTTCCCTGTGCACCCCTTCCATGCCCACCGCCCTCTGGTGCAGACCCTTTCCCTGATCCCCAGCTGCCCCTCCCCTGACACAACTCCAAGCTGTTCCCTCGGGCCCTGTTACTGTCACACAGAGCAGAGCTCAGTCCGCTCCCTGTGAGGAGCTGCAGACGCCATGAGGCCTCCCCTCAGCTCCTCTGCTCCAGACTGGGCAAACCCAGGGGCTGCAGACACTCCTCACACCTCCTGCCTTCCAGGCCCTTCACTGTTTGCATAGAAATACTTTTCTAGAGCCTAGAGATACCAAAGCCAGCCTTTGGGCAAGCTACCATTCTGATGAATGCTGAAAAGGAAGAGGAGGAAGGTCAGGCTGCAGAGAGCAGAGCACGTGGTGCTGCTGTTAACTCCTGAACCAGAAGGTGTGGGTGGGATGTGAGGAATAACGAGACATCATTTTGAGTGTTCATTTTAGAGCCTGTTTGTCCTCTCAGAACAGTGCAACTGAAGGCAATACTTTACACCTCCATACTGACACCATACCATATCACATTTTCTGCACATCAGTGCAGAAAAACTCCAGATATTTAATATGGCCCTTATTAAGCCAAAGGTAATGTAACGCTGGAGATTTGGTTTTACTTTGCCACCTTCATACAGAATCTTACACATCCTGTACAGACAAGCCTTCTCAACTTGTTTCTTCAGCATGAAATTATGTGTTACAACCAGCTACTACACTGCCAATTTAACAAACAGAAATGTTAGCACTAACAATAGCAACATTGTTATCTGAGCAAATTACAACTGATTGGCACTCACTGTGCTACAGAGCCCAGTGCTGAGAGGCTGATAAACCGTAAAAGGCAGACAGATCAGCTTTGCTTCTAAAGCATGAAGTCAAATCATGAGCCATTTCTAAAACAATATAAAGAAAACCAGGTCTCAGGGCAGTTTTACACTAAGGTCCTGCTGCAATTCCAAACTGGAAAGCAAAGTGGTAAATACACAAAATAACAACATTTTAGAGCTGAGGCTTCTGAATTTGGGACAGACATATACTTTGCAGCACTAAGACAGAATTATTTTAAATTTGAATTTTTTAAAAAGAAAGATCACATGAAAAAAAAAAAAGAGGGAAGTTTGGTTTTTCTACATATTATTCTTTATTTTTTTTTTTTTTACATGCACTTAAGAAATCATTCATTTGTCCAAAAATACACTTGTGAAATTTGATAGAATCTTAGAATGATTCAGAAGTGATTTAAGATTAGGATACCATAAAAACCAGTTAACTTTTTAGCATCTGTGGAGTCAGGAGATGCACTTCATGATCCTTACAGATCCCTTCCAACATGGGTCATTTTATGATTCTGAAGTCCCTCGCAGAACAGGGGTAGATCTTGCTTACTGTGCTGAGTGAAATGTCAACATTAACACTTCATTAATCTAAATTTACATACAACATATCTGATTTGGACTACATTCTCAAGGCGAATCTCATTTTGTAGATTCCTGAATGCTGCTACTCTCTAGATGAATTTGTACTTCTTGCTCTTCTCCCAGCTGCTGCAGCTCTCCCTAACTTTGCCTCATCTGCAGATATTGCCTTTCACTTCCTCTTTCAGACAATTCAAAAAAACATTATGTAAAACAGTGAAGCACTGAACACTTAATTCACACTGAGAATGACCAAATCTAGAGGTCCCAGGAGACAGCAAACTGACTGTAATTGATATACTGCTCCTCTTCAACGTTTGCTTTATTGTTCACTAGTTTTGGTGCTGTATGTTGGTAGGTTTTTGTTGTTGTTGTTGTTGTTAGTTTCTAAAGATGCATTAATATGAATAGAGAATAATTTAAAAAGTTGTATCCTCTTCATTAGAAATTACAGCCACTATTTATCCATTAAAGTTCAGAAATAAGAACAACAATTTGTAACAAAAGCATCATTTTCCCATCACCTCTCACTCTGTCCAAACACTGTTTGTGTCTTTTACAGAGGAATAAAGAAGTATTTTCAACTGCAAGGCAGAAACCATTTTGGCATTAAACTGAAAAGCTTCTCAGTTTTTTCCTTCTATATTTTTAAAGCACCAATATTTAATTGAAGAGGCTTTGCTCAGAAAATATAATGCCATTAAAACATCTTCCAAGAATCTTCTCCATAAAAAAGTTTGAAACTACATGAAAATTACTTGACTACATAGAGACATTAGGCCTAGATTTCATTTTTCATTAAAAATACGTATATGCCAGATGATCTGTTTCACTACATTCTACCAGAACTGAGGGTATCACATCTAAGGCACTAAGGTCATGCACTGGAAGAAAACATATATGCAGAAGTGTCTGAGAGCTTTTTTTCAAAGTACAATTTAAAGCTAGATACTAACATGGAAATAATTTTCAATAGCAACAATTTTTCATTATAACATACTGGTCTATGAGGGGGAAAAAAAAAAAAAAAGATGGAATGTGTTACTGAATTTGCATTGTTTGCCGCGCTGTTAATATCAGGAAATACACCTCCTAACAGTATTTGTAATCCAAAATATATTCTGGAAATTCCATACTTTTAGAAGCTACAACAAAACAAAACAAAACAAAACAAAACACTGCTTATTTAGATTTTGTTCTTTCTTATTCTGTCAGGCTATAGGAGGCTATATTGGCTGCCTCTCTTCTATTTATTTTATATTCTTAATTCCTTGCCCCCCAAAATTTGCTTTTTTCTTTGCTTTGAAAATGATAGTACAAAAAATATATACATATACCATATCCATAGACAGGTCTGATTTTTACATCAAAATATTTTCTTTGTGAGAACTGAATTAATGGAGTTTCAACTGTATGAGCCTGCCACAAAATCACAACCTCATTCACCTTCCCCTTTCCCTACACCTTTGGGGTAGGACTCAGAGAACTCTGCACTCTCCTTCAAGCTATGCTAACATTCAGCTGGTTTACTCAGCTAATAACTTTTACATCCTTGCAGACAGGTGCTGCCTCCTACAAGGTGGTGTCTAAGCACATGTCCTTTCACCAGGGAAATATTAATGAAGAATGTGTGTGAAAAAAATATGTCTGCATCAGCCCACCAGCACGGAGCAGCTGTGTAGTCTCTCCCAGCCTTTATCATAATCTGCAGTGCATCACAGCAGATGTGACCCTATAGACCCATGGAACAACAGATCCTTTTGTCATTGCCCTATCCTGAGTGTCTCTCGACACCTCTCTCAGGCTAGGATGGAGCAATGCTAGGAAAGATATTTCTAGATAGTGCTTCTTGCTGTAGTTTAGTCTTTCCATGCTGTTAGTGCCATTTCAGCTGGGTCTTTGGCAATTAAGTGAGACGAGGGAACAATCAGAGTGGTTTTTTTTTTTAATATATCCTTCACAGTCTGAAACCGTACGTTTTCAATGTTCAAAAAGCCTTCTAGATGCATCCCAATAACCAAACCAAAACAAAAGATTTACTTATTAATTTTCCAGCTCCTGCACAAATTTATACCTGGAAGACTTTGCTAGGATAAGATGCTAAAAGCTGTCAGCTAAACTCTCCTTAAGTCATTAGCTGATCACCTTGCCTATGGATGACACTGAAATGAAATTCCTTATTTCAGATTAGAAATCTGAATATCTTATTACAGATAGAGATTAGCCATAACTTACCAGATAACATTTAATGTTACGTTAATGAAAAGTAACTAATCCCTTGCACCCTTAAATTACGTTACCCAGTATAAGAGACTGATTTTCTCCTCTCGGTTGGAGCTGGAACTCCTGAAGATAAACTGTGATTTCTAGAGTTATCCTCAAGTTCATACCAGTCAGACATCAACAAACTCATCTACTCCACATATGCACAAACTCCAAATTAAGATAAAATCAAAATTTTGATTAAAATAAAAAAGTTTTCTATGAAAATTGATAAGTATTTAAAAAGAGGAAAATGTTAATTAAAATTCATGTACAGGGTTAAAGAATATGACCTACAAATGAATTAATGCTGACACTTAGTCGCTTATACAAAGGAAATATTGTTACAAGCTTGTATCTGGAAAGCATTATACCACTTCTATTTCTTAAGTCAATCAGTGAGTGGTCTTGATTTTTTAAAGTTTTGCCACTATTATCTCCAGGGAAATCATTCAACAGTAACCATGACAACCCTGGGTGTGGTAAAAAAAAGAGTGCACTGGACTTGCATAATACAGTGATGATAATATGTGAAAGCAGAAGTTGCTTTTGCAAACTCTAGGAAGCTAGAAAAATTACAGAGTATCATGAAAGCCAAGAAACTTTGCCAATTACATCAGTCAGTATAAAAATACGATCACCGGTTATAAAAATCAAGGCTAAGACAAAAATTCTGCCTTTCTCCACTCTTGCCTTTCCCTTCTGAATGTTATTTATGAGAAAAGCACTACTTCATCACCCCCTCCTTCCCCCCACTAAGGAAAAAAAAAATCTATCCTCCTTCGTGATGGAGGCATTACATTTATTCTGAAGCAGAACAGCTGACATAAGTGATTGCTATTTTTCTCAGGTTTTTACTACACTGCAGAAACCTTCCACATAAACAGCCATTGTATTTGCTGCACATCAACTAATGAAATTCCATCTGGATCTACTACTTTTTATGGCAGGGATTCCAAAATATTTCGGAGAGTGCTTTGCTGTTTTTCACACCCTCAAACCTACATATTCATGGTACCATAGATCCTTTGTGACTACAGTGCAAGGAGGCTACATCCATACAATAAACCAAGCAGAAATTGGGAACATTGCCAGGTACTAGAATATACGAGCATTCTATACACTGACAGCTCTAGATGGGCCCCAGCTTGTCCTTGGCCCATGTCAACTACCACTTTACAAAAGAGCATGCAGGCACATCTGAAGGGTCAGGACATTGCAGGTACTGTTCCCAAGAAGCACTTCACATGCAGCCACCCTGTCCTGGAGCCTGAAAAAGACTAAGAGTATGGGCCCACACCATTTCTCACCATTCAGCCTCTGTACTTGGGAACATTCTCAGAAAATTTTGATTTACTTGTCCAGATGCAACCACAGTAGTGCTTGGAATAGTGCTCTGTCAGGTTTGAGGTAGAAGTTATCATAATGCACTTGATTAAGAAGGACCAGGGCACAGTGCAGAAATAGCTTTCAAGATTCCCTTTTGAGGGAATACCTGGACCATGTGGAAAGATGCAGAAGTAAAGCTGAAAAGGCTTTATCACTACAAAGTTTTTTTCCTTCCCCCCCATTCCAATCTGTACACTGCTGAAAACAAATTCCTCTCCTCAAAACTCCTATTGCTAAATAATAGATTTAGGAAGACCTCTGGAGGTCTCAAGTTCAACCTCCTGCTAAAGCAGAGCCTTCTCAGAGTTCAGACTGTTACTGCTCTGGGCTTAATCCTATTGGGTCTTGGAAAGCTCCAATCACTGAGACTGTACAACCTCTCTGGACAACCTGTATCAATATTTGACTAGTCTAATAAAGAAAAACTTTTCCACTGTATCATAGAATGTCTTGGATTGGAAGGAATCTTAAAACCCATTCAGTTCCAACCCCCTGCCACAGGCAAGGCTGCCACCCACTAGATAAGGCTGCCTAGGGCCATGTACAACCTGGCCTTGAACATCCCCAAGGAGGTTTCCAGCTGGAAACTCTGGTTGCTGTTATGTCTGCCATCCCTCTCCCTCCTGACACACAGTTAGCTCTGTCCTCTCACTAACTTCATGGTAGGCACTGAGGATATGCTATTAGCCCCCTTCCCAGAATGACCGAAGACACCCTTTCTCTTGCCTGAAGCAACCTTGGTTCCTCAGCTTCTCACAGATCAAGAACATGGTCCCTCACCACATCCTTCTCTTTAAACTGTGGAGGTATGGATTTGAAGGATGGACTATTCAGTGGATTGAGAACTGTTAGGCTAGTCGCAGCCAGAGGGTTGTGATCAGTGGTTCTGTGTCAGGACAGAGGCCGGTCACAAGCGGTGTCCCTCACAGGTCGGTCTCAGGACTGATGCCCTTCAGCATCTTCATCAATGACACAGATGATGGCATCAAGTGCACCCTCAGCAAGTTTGCAGATGACACCAAGCTGAGCGGTGCAGTCGATACACTGGAGGAAAGGGAAGCCATCCAGAGGGACCAGGACAAGCTGGAGAAGTGGGCCCATGTGAAAGGTGTTGCACTTGGGCCAGGGCAATCCCAAGTGTTTATACAGACTGGGCAAAGAACCCCGTGAGAGCAGCCCTGTGGAGAAGGACTTGGGGGTCCTGTTGGAGAAGAAACTGAACATGAGACAGCAGTGTGTGCCTGCAGCCAGGAAGGCCAACTATATCCTGGCCCATCATTGTGGCCTTTCAGTACTTGAAGGGTGCATATAAAACAGGAGGGGGAACGGTATTTACGAGGATGGATAATGATAGGACAAGGGGGAATGGTTTTAAACTGAGACAGGGGAGGTTTAGGTTCAATATTAGGAGGAATTTTTTCACTCACAGGGTGGTGAAGCACTGGAACAGGTTGCCCAAGGAGGTCTGGCTTCTTTTTTTAAAATAGCTTTTATATACATACATGCCCAGTTTGTATGCACTGCTTTTGGACAGACACTGGTCCTTCCATTACAGAGTTCTCTCTCTAGTGTTCAGACTTGGTTATTTACATATAATTATTTATCTCTATCAGCCTTCATCCTGTTAAACTAAAACTTAAACTTGCAGCTTTAGCTGCATATACCTTACACTCTATTGCTCAAAAGATGAAGTAAGCTTCCTTCTAATTTGAATTTGCATCTCATTACTGCAAATGAACAGAATAATACATAGAATTCTTAATATAATCCACAACTAATTACACTGTGCAAAACGTCTAGAAGTAGACTGTTGGAAAACAAACACAGAACATTTTTCACATTTGTAGATCATCATTATTTACCATTATTTACTTCATTTCTATGTTTTGTTTCTCTGTTTCCCCCATCACATTGACCCTGCAAGAATTATTAGGATATGTGGATTATCTGGACTCCAGAATACCAGGTTCTTCTGATAGTGCTAGAGTAAAAAATATTGCATAAAAATACTGAATACATCAGACATTGTTTAAATACCCACACTTTTTTTTTTTTCTTTCTTTCTTTAGGTGAGCTGTATAGATAGATAAAATTGGCGGTTAGTGCCTGTGAGACACGTATCAAGAAACAGATGGATATGTTTCTTTTACAAACAGCATTAGATCTTTATCTCTTCCTTCAAACTCTTTGAAAATTTCCCTTATTTCATGTTTGTATTCCTTAGAAACATCCTGATTCGTGTATCTATACAATCAGCTGCTTCTGTGAAGCTTAATCCTGCCAGTGCTGAAATGGTCTTCAGCTACTGAATTTTGACAGCTGTGACACGCTCGGGTCAGGATCTAGCCAGGCTATGATTCACTGGCTTTAAGTGCTCCATAATCATTTTTCCAAACTTTTTCTAAAAGCTGTCACTCATGAGGAAAATTTTTTCCCCCATTAACAGTGACATAAACTGATTTCCTATGAAATGTTGCATACTATAATTCAATCTGAAAATACTTCAATTAACATTGCATCCAGCAAATTGATACATTTTAAGAAAGGAATTAACTGAGTAAAGTTACAGGACATTTACACCAAATCAATATTCATCTCCCGAGGTGCTAAACTATAGAAAGCCAGTACCGTTTTTTTCACCACCACTACATAATTGAATTATTTAAAACCAAAAATGCTCTGAATGCTACAGTATGCCACGGCAACAACACTCAGTACCTGCAATGTTAAGCATTTATTTGAATTCCTTTCAAATGGTAACCAGACACAAAGTTCTACTTCCATGCCAAAAAATAAAAAATAAATTTTAAAAAAGCCCTGAGATAAAAAGCCAAGAGGCAGAGCTCCAGAAGGATCAGGTGCATTAGTTATTTATTAGAATAATAAATAAGGAATGGACAACTATATATTATATTTCCACAGATCATTATAAGACTCATGAGTACATGAAGAAACAATTCAAACAGTTTCTCGAATTTGGGATGATTTACAGCTTCATGATGCAAGAACTTATGGTTTTGCACTTTATTCATACGTCCAAGCGCTTTATCTTCTTTTATAATTTCCTTTTATCACTTCCTTCTCTACTTCAGGCACCACTATCCATTCAAATCTTTGCTACCAGACTGCCTCTGAAGTTTACAAAGACAACTGAAGCAGGTCATCCTTAAAAGATCTTTTTTTCATCTTCTTCCTCATTAATTCAATGGATCTAGGAATAATCAGATACTTTACTACCTCTCTGAGCAATAAGCAGGTCTGTGAGCAATGGAACTACTGAAGCCTGGTTTCCTATGGATATGACTCTTCTGTTGGATCCCCTAATGTCTAAGAAGGTGAGAAATCCAGTCAAAGCTTTTCCCTTATTTGGGGGCATTCATAATTTCTCTTTCCCATGAGGATTTGCTAGTGTCTAATAATACAGTTGATCTCATTCCACAGTTGTTTTTTTTTTTTTTCCAAAGCAGACATGAATAGGGTCTCTCTTCTCCATCCAGCCACCTATTTCCATGAAACTACTAGGAACCTGATATCTGAGACCTTTACTCCTGTCAAATCTGTTTGAAATTGGCCAGTAGTTTCAAAAGTTATGAGCGGGGGGTGGGAGGGGGGAGGGGAGGGAAGAGACTGGCAGTCAGTAGAGGCACACAGCACGATCACATAAGCTTTGTTTCTTCAGGAAGCAGGGTAAAACCCTTGCACATTTTATTATTTTTAAAACTGCCCTAAATGTGTTACGGAATGAGCTTTATTTGGAAATCAAAACCTATTTTCTTCCTTGTTTAACATGTAACTTACATATGGCTCAAATACACAAATGGTTCACAACTCCATTAATTCAGCTTTCAGAGGGAAACCCTAATAAGATAACCTAAGTCAGAGTGTGTTTCCCGTGGGCTAAGGACAAAACATGAACAATTGCCACAGGTCAAATGACACACAAACGTATCACACAGCAACATATTTGTGTTTGAGGCTCAAGTGCACAAAGTATGAAAGGATTCTTGCTAAGGATTTTTCATTTAATACATTGGAGGTGGGTTGGTTTTTTTTTGTCAAATATTCTGCATTTAAGTTCAGGTCTTCAACAAAAAATTATTTTAGAACCAACCTTATTTAAGGAAAATCTTTCAAGTAGGAGTGTGAAACTCCTGAACTATGTATTCTCTACATTCTCCATAAGAATATATAGCAAGGATACATATCAATGAAAAACTAATGTAACCCTTTTGATAACCTGCTTAAAGGTTATTGCAAATGCTATGAAATATGGATCCAGATGAATGCACTATTAGCACAGATCTCCAAAATAAAAGCAAGGCCTGCAGAAGTGCTTGTGATATTACTGTCAGCATAAGTTCCAAGGTAACAAAATATGAATGATTAACATTTTCAAGAGTAAAAAAAAAAAGCAAACCACAAAAACATCACTACATTATGTGTTAGCTGCTGCATAATGAAAGTATTTTAGAACTACTTGTCAACTGATCATATTCTTACACATGAAACCCAGACTGCAGCTTTCTTTAAAAACTTTAATAAAATATAACTGAAATGTCTAGAGAAATAAGTGTCAGATATAAAGACAACGTGTCATGGGAGCTACTTCCCTTCAAACATTGACCTCTGGGTTTGGGAAGTAATGGAAACGATAAAATGCTTCTTGAATACACCCTTGGAACTAACATGTCAAGATTTTGCAGTAATATAAGTCTGACTCTCCTTGAATATGTTGTACTCTGAGAGTTAACAGTTCAATGTTTCTTTGCTTGGAAACTAAATGCAAAACCACGTGACTAAGCATGAGAGAATGCCTAGACCAAGACAAAATATAAAAGTTTTCCCAGCTAAGTACTACAAACAATTTTCCAGTGTGAGTAATACATAATAATAACACAGGATTCATTGAGAACACCCATAGACTGTTTTCTGGGTGTTATTTTTCTCTTTTGTTTACAACCCTCTTTTAGAACACTGACAGCCACTTGCTAAAGCCTTTAAGATCCAGGCACCTAGCTACTTAACAAAAACTTCATTCAATTGAGTTATTTTATTCCTTTCAAGAAAACAAGAGATTAAAGATTTTTCTCATTAGTACTAAGGTCAACCACCTGAGTACTGTGGTGCACATCTGTGTGTGCTCTCCTCTACGCACAAACATGGAACTTTTCAGTACGTAGTGAGTATGACAAATGCCCAGTGAACTAAAAATTCCATATAATGTTAACTGCGCGGAAGGATTTAAACAGTTCTACAAAGCACCCACACACAGGAGCAAACTCTTGTAGATCTCCTTGATGAACACATCTTTTGTCTTCATGAAAAAATTTACACAATTGCAATTGCCTTCAACACATTTTTCTATTATTAAAAAAAAAAAATAATAAATTCAAAATCAAGGAGTATTCTCCAGTATCTCCTTGAAAGACACTGTGAGAGATGTATAAATCTGACCACCGAAACTTTCTGCAAACTATATAGACATAAAACACGCTAATAGTGCATAAATATTTACAGTTAATGGAGATCCTCACTTATTTAAAATAAATAAATAAATGTATAAACTAGTTTGCTTTTTTTGATACAAAAATACTTTAACAAAATTTAAATTGTGGAGCAAGAAAGATCATTCAGGCATTAAATTTAGAGCGACCTACGTATTTTGCCATGCAATAATAATTAAAATGACATTTTTCTTCTACAGGTAAAGGTCATTGCAGAGCACTACATTCTTCAACATTAATGTGAAACCTATCCAGTTTTAGCATTTCAGTACCACTTCAAAGAAAAAAACCTTAAAGGCTGGAGAAAACTAATAAATCTCAGCAGGCCATAGCACCCTTAAAATCATTCTGAAATGTTGAGGTTATAGTTCTAGAAGCTAAGCTTTACTTTCATGGTAAGATATTACTTCTGCAGTGCATGTTTTTTTCAAATGTGAAATCAGCATGCACCAGACAAGTAGCTAAACATGCAATAACTAGCCTTCTTTCACTGAAGTTTAGGTGAGAAAAACAACTCAGTTCAATTAATTCCAAGAATTTTCAACTTAAGGATTTCACGTTAAAAACATTTTAGTGTCCAACTATGAAGACTTTCATGTTAAGAAGTTACTTTCAATGCCTTACATTTCTTATTTTGCCTTTTAAATAATTACTTGTAATACACATTAAAAAAGATACCATACAATGTAAAGAAACATTTAAGGATCTTTCAGTAGTAAAACATCACCTAACTAAATATCATTTTGAAGGCCAGATAGTGCTATCAATCTGCTGTAAGTACACACTTATAAATTTATACTGTAAAGTTTAAAAATAAACCTGCATTAAACATACTTGCTTTGATATAGTACAAAGGACTCCAAACAATTGATCAGTAAACTAATTCATTTCCTAAGCAAGTTGATCCCCTAAGAAAACAGGTGTATATGATGAGTTATAAGAGGAGTGAGTGATTTAAAGAGATGCAAGTATGATATGTGCCCTTTCATTAAAAAAAAAGCTTTTTTTTTTTTTTTTTTTTTAAACAAAATGCAATTTTCAAAGGCTGCTTCTACAAAACATTTCATGAATTAATGTCTTCTGAAACCAAGACAATCCAGGAAAAAAAAAAAAAGAATTTGCTTTCACAAAACTAGAATTCTGTAGAGCATGACTAAGTATTTAAAGAGACTGTGCTTTTATGACATGTTGATCTAGTGCCTGCTGAACATACAGCATTTTAATTTACTAACATCTGAACTCCTAAATCAGTCCCTTCTTTGTAAAGCTGTTACTTTTTTCAGATGTGTTGGTGAACACAGTTTCTTCATTACCCTTATAGCAAAAGGTATGGTGAATATATTTCATACCTGGACTGATACATCAATGTAATTACTAAGATTTCACATTACAGTGCTACAGAACAACAGGACAGACAACCTATTTTTCCTGCCCTAAAGCTGTCTACATTGTGATACCGAGGCACTGCTTAACCATGCTTTCACATGTTAACCAACAGCACTAAAAGGACAAAGACAATACCCGCGGAAAGAAAGATCCAGTGTGATAACATCTCTGAAGAACCATAATAGTACTGCAGAGAAGTCAACCATTTCTGAAGCGACAGACAACACAGTGTTCTGGTTTCCTGGTTCTGATGACTCTGTACTGTCCAGAGGTTATGACAGAATAACTAATTTCAAAATAACTACATACATAAGTGCAAAACCCAGGGATTTACACATAAAGTTTAGGGGGAAAAAAAAAAAAAGTCCACTTTAATTTTCCGATTTAATTTTGTTCAGATTGAAGCGAGTTTTCCATTGTCAAAGGGATAATGCTTGAAGAGATAAAGAGATCCTGAATTAAACAGGATCTGAAACATTCACATAGATTCTTTTTTTGTCTAGGATAAAGGAGGTCTGAACAACAAGGTCTACAAGGTCTGAATTCTCCTTGGATCAGTTAGTTATCTTCAGGCTGCCAGATATAACTTCGCTGCGGTTCTCAGCAGTCTGGGCAAGTAGAGACCTGAGCAAACTTATTCATCCCAAATAAAATCTAAATGTATTTCTAGTTGAGAAAAACAGCAGTGAACCACCACTATCGCTGAAACTATCCACTGGATTGCTAAACGCAATAGAATAGATATATAAATAGAAGAACGCAAGGCTGCACTTAAGCATATACATGTAAGGCCCATGAAACCGCTACCTGAAAAAAAAATCCAGCCTTACATACGCAGAACACATAGATATATGTGAACAAAGTTTTGAAGAGAAGCCATATCACACTCTTAGACAGTTAGTTTAAACATAGAAGAGGCAATTATTTATTCTGAGCTGTAAGCCTAAGGAAGCAGTGCTTTTAAACTCTTCATTGCTGAAATGGAATGACTAATAGCCTGAAACAGACCAGATCATGAAGTAAGCAGTGTAAAGTGACTACATCAGCCCACACAAACACAAGAAATAAATACATCAACCAGAGCAGCAACATAGCAGACCGGAATGGCTCTACATTGCCAAACGCAAAAGTAAAAGAATTCATTAAATGAAAAAAAAAATGGAACGGGGATTATCAACACCATGCTCCTGTTTTGTAAAGCGAGGAAAACTATCTCAGATTTTGCAGGACTAGCACCCTGTAGTCAGTAGTGAACATCACTCAGACCAGCCTCAGAGCTTGTGAGATTTTTTTGGCCAACCAAGACTCAAACACTAAAATAAATAAAACTTAAGTAAGTATGTTCGAGCTTTCTATACAAACATCCTTCCTTTACTTTAAGCCAGATGAAAGTGATCGTGATAATTACAGCCAAGGCAATGTGTGATAAGAATATCAATGAACAACAACAAAAAAGGTAAATGCTACTCACATTTATGTGAGAACACTGAGTTGGGTCTATTCTTTATATATATATATATATATGCTTTTTTTAACCTTAATTGTAATCACTAGAATGTTAGAAATCACAGTGATACTAACTGAAATTGGAGATAGAATTGATTACAATCATGAAGAGCTTTCTAGTGATGAAACACATCTATGAAGTAATCATCCATAGTAAATGAAGTAATCGTCATTAACACAGCTTTAAAGATAAAATCAAAATATTTAGTCTTCAAAATTCACAAGTATAACCGAGAGAGTATAAGAGACACACAAATGCTTTCATGAGAGAAATCACAGTACCAACTGAATAAGATCAGTCACTGTTAAGATCACAGATTACTATGACTATCACAGAATCACAGAATTGCAGGGCTGGAAGGGACCTCTAGAGATCATTTAGTCCAACCCCCCTGCCAAAGCAGGCTTCCTGCAACAGGCTGCACTTGTAGGTGTCCAGACTGGTCTTGATTATCTCCAGAGAGGGAGACTCCACAACCTCCATGGGCAGCCTGTTCCAGTGCTCCATCACCCTCACTGTGAAGAAGCTCTTTTGAATACTGGGGCAGAACTTCCTATGCTCCAGTTAATGGACATTTCCCCTTGTCCTGTCCCCACAGACCACTGAAAAAAGGTTGGCTATATCCCTTTGCCTTCCGCACTTAAGATATTTATAAACATTAATAAGATCCCTTCTCAGTCTTCTTTTCTCAAGGCTGAAAGACTTGCTTCAAGTAGGGGAACAAAGCCACTGTATTCATCTAAATAAGGTGGCTGAGGGAATAGGAGTTGTCTCTTCTGGAAAAAGTGGAAACAATCACACTCTACAACTACCTGAAAGGAGGTTCCAGTGAGGAGGGTGTCAGTCTCTTTTCTCAAAAGACAAGTGATAGGATGTGAGGTAATAGTCTCATATTGCACTAGAGGAGATTTAGATGGCATATCAAGAATTTCCTCATGGAAAAGGTGGTCAGGCAATGGGTTGCTCAGTGAGGTGGTGGAGTCATCATTCCTGGAGGTATTTGAGACTTACAGATATGGACACAGGTCAGTGATGGAATTGGCAGTATTAGGATTGTTCGACTTGCTGGGTCTTCTCCAACCTAAATGATTCCATTCTGTGATTCACAGACTAACGCTTTAGGTAGAATTCTCTGAAAGTGATGGAACTGCACTTAAAGTTGTGCAATTGCAAAACTGTTTTTTAGGAACATTATTCTCTTTTCTCTCCATTATGAAGCAGCACTCATCAAAAGAGAAGCAAATATTTTTATCAAGCACCTCCCAGGAGAAAAGATAGCTCTTTGCAGAAGAACTGGAAGATAATTCACGTCAATATGAGAAGAAATCATAGCTACTATGAAAACAAATACTGTATTTCAAAACCCACTGGGAGGATCCTGTTGTGCAAGAGATCAGAATGCCTTCTTAAGCTTGTGAATTGCAACTAAGAATCAATTTATTTATAAAAATGACAGAAGTCCTCTATCGCACTATGATTATTTCCTTTTATCAACTAGTAATATGAGTTTGGATTCAGATAGGCTGTTAATAAGACTTCCAGAAACAATGAAAGAAATGTTGTTTTAAAGGACTTAGGATAAAGTTTGATAAACAAATTTACTCCTGGAAGAATAACCTCCAAAGTAACTCCACTTGACAATAAAGGCTCAGCATTTGTAGCTATCATAATCTCACACAGCTACACAGGTGCAGGTGTATACAGACTTATTTAGTGCTGCTAAACTAACCTCTTTTCACTAACCATCTCATTTTGTGATGTTTGCAGGTAAGTTGCAAGACTACTTCTCAGAAGGAATAGGCCTTTGGTTTTTTTTTTTATTTTTATTTTTTGAAGTTAACACTTCCAACAAGAAGCTCCTTGCCTCTTGCATTTCTTCACACTGGAGAAGAGACAGTCTTCTCTGCAGTTCACTGCAGTTTTCAGTACTTCAAGCACAAACAAGTTGATGCAGAAACACAACACTTCCCATGACTAGAAAGCAGCTCTCCTGTCACCTAATGGAAGAGAGCAGCTGCTGTGCCAAATTGTCCTGGTTTGATGATTTCTACTTATAGTTAAAGATGATGGACAATTTTTTTTTGGCATGCCTGAACTCTGGTTTCTCAGTTGTTCTCTCTGTCTTGTAGTTAATAACATAAATAACTTCCTTCAGGAAGTTTAAAGGAGAGAAGTATTTGGTTTGATGTCTCCTAAGATCCTTAAGTACTGTAGCCCTATTTCAATTGAAGAAGAAAAACAAACCAAAATTACACATTTCTGTGAACTACAACTTTGACTCAAACATCACAAACCCACACTGCTGTCAGAAATCTGCTAAAGAAATACATTATGAACAGATGTGATGTATGCAACGACAGTGTAAGACTCCTGAAACATTATTTGATATCACTGTAAGCTCTGTCTACCCCCTCACTTTCCTGTCCGAGAATATACAGAGGTTGTCATTTTACTTTAGATCAGTGGATACAATTATGGTTTGTATCACGTACTACGTTATAGCACAGACTGGAGAAAGAGCAGTCATTGATTCCATTGGGAAAGACTCCAAAAAAAAAGATGTTTTGCATCATATAGATTCAAAATATCATAGATAGATTAACATAGAAGTATTTTGGAGTTTGATTTTAAATTCTGAATATAATACAGAAAGCTTAATAAGCCAATTTTGACATTACTTCATTTCTCATCTACCTTTAGGAAGATATGAGACAAAATGAAATTCAAGTCTTCCGGCAATTAGATGTTCAAGTTTGAATACAATTTGAACAAAATTAAATCAATTAACCACATCAAATTACAAATACTTTTATCCAGAAACACATCTCCATAGGAAAAAATAATGCAGTGCAATTTCCACAGTCAAATACTAAAAAATGATGGTGCACAAAGCTAGGGGTAAATTTCATCTTCTATATACTGTCATGCACTGTAACCTGTTTTGTTTTTTTTTTTGTACAACTTAATTCACAGTTGTTCTGAAGTTTCTCCTTATCCTCCTAGAAGCTTCCTGTGGACTGTGGACTAATGCAGTTTGTTGATCTTATCATAAGAAGGCATTTAAATTAAGTTAAAACCAGGAACCATATAAATAAACAACATGCAACTTTCTGGAAGCCTTGTTCCAGAACTAGATTGTTCTGCCCTGAGCTAGATTTATGACTGCTAACATTTCTGACAGTTGCATTATTGCTTTGAAGGCAGACTCAAAGAAACAGCAGCCATTTAAAAATTCATTACAAAAGCTATATCATTGTTTCCATAGATGAAGTAGATAAATTATTTTGATTATTGCAGAACACGTATATTGAAGGCATCTGCAGAGTTTACCATATCTGAATTCTAGTGTCTATTCACATCGCCATAAGATTTTGTGGAGTACACAGGAGTTCCCAAAACAGTTTCTCTTCAAACACTAAACCTACTAATGCTTCTTGACCTTGGCTTTTAAAAATCTAACAGGATTATAATTTTGAAGCACTAATATTTAAGTCATGGCACCACCATGATTACAGCAAATGCATTACACAACTTCTGTGATGTTTACATTATTCAACAAGCTTCTTATTTATTTGTAGAATACTCAATCCATACGCAAAAACAATAACAAAAAAACAACAAAAAAACATTTACACCAGAAAAACACCAACCAACAAAACAAAACCTATAAGACCAAAACATGAATGCAAGCTTAATATTAATCGTATTCCGAAGCACAGGAGTTAGAATTCCATTTTCCATAACATCAACCAGTTCATAATTGTAATAGCCATCCTATTTCAGAACAAACCCATGTTTACAATGACTTATAATAATATGCCAGTCATGGAAGAGTTTTTGATGTCAAGGACTCCATTATATGTTTGGGTGCAAGTTCAACAACAGCTGCTCCAGATTTAATGAATGCAGTACTCAAGGGACAGACATTTCCTGGATTTATTTATAGGGGCTTACAGAAAATGTTCAATATGTACCAAAATATACATTGTTCAAAGACTTTCATGCTTGAGATTGAAACTCTCAATGTTTGATTCATAATGGCTATTTCACAAGCGCTTACAGGAAGTAAAACTGTTTGTTTTAATTGCATGCAGCAAAATGTTGGAAAAGAAAGATTTATATTCTCCAATGACAGTGAATGTTTGGGGCTAATTTTTCATGGTTACCATGGACAGAACATAAAGGAATATTATTTCAAGCACTACTCAAATTCTTAGACCACTTAAAGCACTATCAGCAAATACGCATACTACTGTGTGCAGACTACAACACTATTTTTTGGTGTACTACTATAGTATATTTTAAATATAGGATATAATATCCATGTAATTTTGTTATTTTACCTTTATTATAATTCTCCACTGATAGGAAATGTGAACAAGCAGTCAAGATGTTCATATTTTCATTGGACCCAAAGCAAACAACAAAAAAATCCAAGGTGATTCTAGATCAGGGTTTAGTATGTTTAATATGTTTATATGCACCCCATGATAACTGGAAAAGAATGCATGTACTCGTTTCTTTTACTATAGCACCAACTCCACTTATGAAATTATTTTCAATTTCTGCCCTTCCTTTGTCTAATACCCACAGAACGCCATGAGTGTGCAAACTACTTATGAAGATAAATATTTTGCTTTTGATACTTGAGTTGAACAATTATAGCAGCAGTTATACAATACTTAAGATACGGTGCCAATATAGCTTTTTGTTACAGCTTAGGCTGGTTCTTTCAAAACAAAAATTGGAAAGTTAATGTGTCATCATTTTCCTGTTACAAATGATGCAACAAAAGACTAAGATCTTGTCTGAAGAAAGATGAAAAACAAAATTGCTGCCTGTATTTTTGTAAAAGTTCACAGAAATTAGTTACACAAAGAAATTTCTGAAAAAGATGAGCACTGGAAATTTGATGACAGCACATCCTAGGCAAAGTCAGAAAACACAGTTTTAAATAAGACTATACATTACAAATTATGCTTTCTTTTAAGATTCAAATATCTTTCAATATCTGTATTGGTCAATGTTTCAAAAAGCATTATCATCTTCCCCACCCAGAGGGCGTGGTTCATATTTAGTCTAGGGGAATTTTAGATTCCCATTATTTTGAAATATCTACTCAGAATTTATGATTGTAAGGGAATCTGATCACACACTGCTCGTTGTTATTGTGTTTTGTAACATGCTGTTTCAGCTAATAAGGTGTTAACTGGAAAGATGATTGAGCAGAAATAAATGTCAGAGTATTACAAATGCATTTTGTCTGGCTGTTGAAATACTTCAGCTTTAGCATCACAGGTCCTATTCCAGAATCTTTTTCTTCCGTATTCTAAGCTGCCAACTTCTGTCTTAGCAAAAATAAAACATAAAATACCCTTCACACAAGCTTTCATGGCAGCAAAGGAGAAATCTCAACATAATTCAAATGAAGATAATTATCCTGTGCCAGTTCAAACTCTAAGAAAACTATAACCTTCCAGCTGTGTCTTAGATCTCACAAAGCATTAGGAAATACAGCTATCTGTCCACAAGCATGGCTCTTAATCACAAAAAAAAATGCTTTCAATATTCAAGACCCACCTGGACACCTACCTGTGTGACCTGCTGTAGGGAACCTGCTTTGGCAGGGGGGTTGGACTCAATGATCTCTAGAGGTCCCTTCCAACCCCTACGATTCTGTGATTCTGTGAACTACAGTAGATACAAAGCATAAAAGTTCACCTTCCTTTTTTTTTTTCCAGTCCATTCCTTCTACTATTAAACTAAATTTCTCCCTGCATACACAACTTGATGGAAGCACTGTTTCTTGTCATAAACTATTTAACCTTAACCCCCACTTTTTTAATTTTATTTTTAATTTATTTTTTAGAACAGTATTTCTAAATTGAAGGTTTAGGCTTTTACATGGTTTTGGTTTTTGCTTTTCACATTTGTTGGCATTTCACTTTTTTTTTTTTTTTAATTTAATAAACTTAAAAATAGAATTGAATTCAAAAGAAGATCGGATTTTCCTTGTTCTTTTCGCTTTTCATTAAGAAGTTATCATATATGTGTTATTTCATGTCAACTGAACAGAATTTTTGCAGTTTGCAGTTGACTAAGAAACCAGTTATTTACACCACCTATATTTCCAGAGTTCCGGAAATCATGACTACCTTAAATTTACCTGAACAAAGGGATGATTCAAGATTCAGACATATTCAAACACTCCTCCAAAAACTCAAATTTCTATCAGAGATTCTCAGAAGACACTGAGAAAGTTAATTAAGCACATTTCTCATGCACAGAATCCATTTCCTCTTGTTTTCAGTAGTGCTGGTGAGCTCTTCTCCAGATTTTCCTCAAATTTTCTTCAATATGGACTCAAACTTGTCTTCCACCATCCATCCCACTTTCACCTTTCTTTGCCTTTTATTATTTAACAATTTCAAATTACGGCAACTCAGTAAAAGAACTGAAGGAAGAATTCAGCAATGCCAAAGGAGTGCAAAAATTGTATTTACTTCTTCACATTACATTTCAGCTTTCATAACCTATTTAAAAGTGCTAGGTCAGATTTTTTATGACCCAGAAATTGTAATATTTTAAAATGAAAGTTTTCTAAAGGAAGTTTCATTATTTTTTCTTAAAATTTTTGAGCTTCTGAATTTCACATTTTTAAGGTTTTTCTGTATCTTTCAGGATGGGGAATTTCAAAAATAAAGTGAAAATTAAAATTCTTACTTTGCCAGGTAACTTCAAGAGCTGAACTCTGAACAAACAAACAAAACAATAGCAAAAGCACACATTTCTCCCTCAGGTTCTGTGTCTTACTGTTTAGACTAGACGTTTCTCAAGCCAAGAACTCTTTTTCTTTAAGACACAAGCTTAAAAAAAAAAAAGGTAAGTACAACAGTAGCTCTGCAGAAAGAAATTGAAGCACAGTTTAAAAAAAAAAAATACAACCTTGTATTCTTGGATTAACAGATATAGAAATTACACTGCAAAATCAAGTAAGCTAAGGCTGGTGGTGATTATTTCTCACAGGTTTGATTCTTCTCTCACCAACATACAATTCTGTAGGAATTACATCTAGTACTGGAATGTTGTGTTGGCAGAAACCTATAGCAACCATCTAGTCCAACTTCCTGACAACTTCAGGGCTAACCAAACGTTAACATATATTATTGAGAGTACTGTCCAAATGCCTCCGGACACTGACTCCATCTACCTCTAGGAAGCCAGTCCCAGTGTCTGACCACCACCATGGTAGAGAAACTTTTCTTTATGTCCAGCCCTTGCCTGGTTCAGATCTGTGTTGTTCACACATGTCCTGCATTGGTTCCCAGAAAGACGAGATCAGCAGTTCTGTAACAATTTACCATGCTTATAACCCTACGCAATTACAATCCAGTTATGAACAACAGAACACCATGTTCTTATGTCTTTTAATTGACTTTGTATTTCTGTTTTCTCATAAGCATTACTAAAAAGAAGACAAGGCCTTTAACCAAAATTGTAAATAATATCAATTAAAAAAAAAAAAAAAGTACATTATTTCTCTGTAATATTACTGATCAGCAGCTTGTATTATTATTTCAGTTCAATAGGGCTGGAAAAAAAAAGTGAATTGTTCTCTTTGGTGTCCATTAGCTAACTTATATCCTTTTATGGAGCTGGCTCACATCACTGTGTGTTGCACCGCCCAGCACAGTGACTCAGGGCATTAGGTAGTACTAGTGAATCACCGAATTTCTAGTGCAACTTTTATGAAGCTCTGAGGACTTAGTTTCCTCAGGTTTTTCTGCCACTCCCAGTAGGTCATTTCTCCCTGACGAGGCAGAAACACTCTTCTCAGAAATCATCTCCATTGGTGGAAGAAACACCGGCTTTTTAAGATCCAGATTCCTAACTAATCAGCATGCAATTGTTATTCTGCTCTGCAATGTCCATCCTTCCATTTGCTTATTACTATTAAGACACAAAACAGTCATAAAACAATTGCTGACATCATGTTTCATGTACATCTTTTAAAAAATCCTCAAATGTATCAAAATCAGACTTTCGTTAAAATGCGATTGTCCTCCTGTCCAAGGGTATATGTCAAAGGACAGTGAGAATCGCCCACATTCTAATAAGACCATTTACCACAAAGAGGTTATCTGATCACTGCGCTCAAGGGCCACTAATCCATCAAAGCCTTCTCCCTACCGCATCACATGCCTGAAGGTGACAGAAAACTTCTCCAAGACTCACTGAAAGGTAATTCATATTGTTCTCAGTGACACAACTCCAGCGGCACAAAGAACCACAAGACTGCTCCTCAAAATACTCCTGCTGCACAGATATAAAGGATAGTGCAGCTCAAGTGCTTTGCACAGCCCAGTCACGTTCATTAAGCTGACTGAACATCAGAGCAGTAGTACAAGTGTGGACAAACTTACAGTTGGTATTAATTAGAAATCATTATGAATGACACTCTTAATAGACATAAATAGGCATAAATTACGTAAGCTCAAAGGAGATACATTTTCTGTGACAAGCTATAGCCATCAATGACTGTGCTGTTTCTCTTTGCAAAATTCTTGCCTTTAATATGGTAGGTGTTTATAAATGCATACAAAATACACATAAACATGAATATCACAGAATCACAGAATTATCGAGGTTAGAAAAGACCTAGAAGATCATCCAGTCCAACCATTACCAATACTTCCCAGCTAAATCATACCCTTCAACGCAACATCCAAACGTTTCTTGAACACTCCCATGGTCGGTGACTCCACCACCTCCCTGGGCAGTGCATTCCAATGCCTGACTACCCTTTCCGAGTAGTAATACTTCCTAATGTCCAGCCTGAACCTCCCCTGGCGCAGCTTGAAACCATTCCCTCTAGTTCTATCACTGATTACACGAGAGAAGAGGCCGACCCCCAGCTCACCACAACCTCCCTTCAGGAAGTTATAGAGAGCTATAAGGTCTCCCCTGAGCCTCCTCTTCTCCAGGCTGAACAATCCCAGCTCCCTCAACTGCTCCTCATAAGGCCTGTGCTCCAGACCCCTCACCAGCTTCGTAGCCCTCCTCTGAACACGTTCCATATATATGTTCACAAGAGCAGTTTTGAAAACAATGCCTCCTATTTTATTATGTTGACCCACAACATCAGAGGCAGATGTTGGTTGGTGGTATGGGAACAGAGGCTCAACCTTCCCACCAATATTTCACTACATTTTGTTGCTGCGTGACTGATGGCAGCAGAGGGACAGTCTGACAGAATGGCGTCTGACATGGAAGCAAAGGCGTATCACTGAATTTCTCCACTTAGAAAAAAAAAGCACAAACTGACATTCGTTGATGTTTCCTGAATGTTCATTGAGATAAATCAGAGAGGGGTGGGTGCTATGTTCCAGCAGTGCTTACAGCGCAGCACGTACTCTGGAGCAGATGGTTCTTCAGTCAAGCAAAGAAAGAAGTTTATTGAAGCTTCGGTGATAAAGTTGAAAGAAGCATGTTTCAATGATGTAGTGTTTGGAACTTGTACTCAGTAAGACCACTAGACTTCAGAGAGAGGTGGAGGGAAAAGACTTAAATCAATTACTATCTGGATCAACATTTAAACTGCTAAGAACACAAAACCCTGAGATACTAATAAAATTGAAAATAGCTGTTTTCCAAAAGAGATTACCAAGAAATCAAAAGATCATGTACCTTATACTGTCATCCAACTCATGAGGCAGAAAATAGCCTAGGGATGAGAGTCAAGGTAATTATTAAGTGTTGAGATACTCCTAAATTTATGGTATGTTTACAGTGAGGGGCAACAAGACAACAAAGCATCTTTTATCTGTAGCTACCATTTCAGTGAAAAATACTGGCATTTGACCACCTAAAACAGATGAGTTTCATAAGTGCTGCTGTATTTTTTCTAAATAATATAGCTGCTGTTGTCCTCTTTATTAGTCGGAGTGGCAGGAACTTCATCCATTCAGGTTAACTGGGGTTTGGATATACTTACTAAAATCTTCCATGAAAAAGTAGAGGAATGCAGTATCTGGAACATGGAAGGATGTGCTAGGAAAGTTACAAATACTGAGGAAATACTTCTCCAAGAGATTAATAGAGCTTTTCCAAAGGAATCCATATCAGAATGTTACTTCTTTAATATACCAATGGAAGTTTTAGAAGGTATTTCAAAAACAAATTAAATGATACATTCAGAATAAAAGCATGGAAAGGGCAGCCACTCACTGTATGATGACCTGTAACTACAGCTAAACAGAAGTCTGTCATAATTTAGAAACTTGGTGAAGAGAGCAGTGCTGCAAGCTTTTCCACTGCTATTGTCCAGCATGTGAGTAACCCACAGGAACCACCCTGTCTTGGACCAGGAGTGCATCTCCCCTCCTGCCAGCTCAGGCTTCCTGATAGTTGTAATAAGCATTTTTAAGGTACACATGCATAGCTAAATTTCTGGCTTAGCTGTGTGGTTCGTTTGCAAACCTGAGGTGTAAATGAATGAAAAAAAATAAACAACACGAAAAACACACCAAAGTAACTTCTTTGTTAGGTCCCTAAAAGCAGAGTAATCATTTTTTTTTCTTTTTTTCTTCAGCAATACAATCATCTCAAATCTTCACATAATTCCTCTCATGTGTATTGAAATGTAAGTTCACATGAATGACAGAAAAAAGGAGGAACAACAGATCTTAAATATCTAGCACTGCTACGAAGCAGTGATGGGACGGCAGAAGACAATCCTGTAAAATGAACTAACTGCTCACACACTGAGTTTAAGAGAGATTATATTTTTTCCACTTGTTTACTGTCTGGTTACCACAGCAATACACAGTCTGTTTGCTTTAAACATTACGTGGACAGTAGATTTGCTAAAGGCACTTTTTTTCTCAGCTTTATACTGTACACTCACTGACGATTTCAGGCCAAAGAGGACGCAAGACCATGAATGCACAAAACCGCACAGAATCCAAAATGAACTTCAGCCAATCTCAGATTTAGAGCACCAAAATGTCAAACTACAGCTGTTTTGCCTTAATTAAGAGATGTTCTGCCCAGTTTAACCCAATCCCTTTCTCTCTTCCACAGAGGAGCGTTAATGACCAAAACAGTTTATCTCAGTAGTGTATACATCCCAATGAAAAGTATCCTGATTTACATTCCCCTCTTCTCAGTTTGCATCTCTGTCTGAGACAGATATATACACAGATATACACAACAATCCACTTCAGTAAAAAGCCTTCTATACAATTTTTAAAGACTTAAAAATATATATATTTAATGAGTCACTATGTAATGCTGACATATAAGTCCTTAAAAAAAAGCAAACTGTAATTTCTCGAATAAATTTAGCATAATATTTTTTCCTTTTTTTTTTTTTTTTCCTTTTTTTAAGAAAAAGATGTCACTGGGCAATAAAAATATTCCCTAAGTTTAAAAGATAATTTCAAAATAAAATGGATGAAAACCCCACTCTTTCTTGTACTGCTTTTCAGATTAGTGCAGCACGCAATTTCCCATATAAACTATTTTAAAGTCAAGCGAACTGCAAACATCAGTAGCTACTGTGGCTTTTCGCAGATCTTAGATACATCTAGCACTGCTGGAATAAGTGCTAGAGAACTTCATGGTCGTTTTTTTTAAATTATTGTCTTACACAATTTACAGCAATATATACATATATATATTAATATTTGCTTTCCCAAACGTAACATCACTATGTTCTCCCCTAATTGAAACATGAGAAGCAGTCTCTGTTCACCATACTTAATCTAACTCAAAGGTTTCACAACCACATTCCTACTGCCAAAACATTTCCTCATGAACAGGCCCTGATCACTTAAATCATTTTATTTCTTTTCTTAATACAATTTTAATATTAATCTCAGAATTTTCAACAAATCTCTTAAACTTTTTAGATTAAATCATAAATCTGATTTTCCAAGCATACTTCTTCCAGTTCTAGCATACAGTAGAAGGTATCTGCACATATTCACTTAGAATTCAGATCAGTAATTTCATAAAATTCACTGCCGTTCTAGTAAAGCAACGAATAGCTCAGCTTTCATTATGGACAGTGACATATATCATTAAGTTTGCATCTGTGTAAGTTTCAGATGGCCATGTCTGCTAATAGCCCTAGAAATGAAACAAAACAACAAAGAAAATTCGACAGTGCAGTTACTATAACATTAAATTTTGTGATTAAAAAAAAAAAAAAAAAAAAAGCAGCTTTTGACTTTTCTGTTGTTTTGTTTTTTTCCCTCTCTAAAAGGTGATTGTAAAGCTCAATGGAAAATACATACAGATAAACACTACTGTTTATCAGATGAATCAAAATATTCAGGAAAGAACACTGCCTACCTGAAATGCAATGCTGCATGGTTCCCAACTGCACTGAGCTTACATAGCAAAAGATTTTTTTCCCCTGAGCTTTTAGTCATCTGTATTCTTAACCATCATAGCTACAATTACACTATTTTAAATGCGCATATTCCTTAATAGATCTACTACCAGCTTACTGGGAGAAAACAATTTAAGTTTTTGCTTTTCCAGTTGTCAAAAAGCATCCACAAAATATAAGCACTACAACAGAGTATTTGAATTCCATTTCCAAATCCCAAGTTTTATCCTTAGCTCAAATCACTATAATATGACCCCAAACATAGGAAAACTGTTAGACAAAAAGTACAACTCAATCTTTCCTTTAATCCTTTTCAGCAAGGCCCCTCTTAAGAACCTTTAGAATACTTTTCTATATTGTGCATATTTTTCAGCTGAATTCTAAAACTGCTCAATTGAGTTTGATTTTTTTTTGTTTGGTTGTTTGTTTTTTTTTTTTCGTAATGAGGTGGTAACGTTCAACTTGCTTTCACTACAATACAAAAAAAAAATTAAAAAAATCTGCCTACTTGCCTCATGATAACCTACTGCCATTTCCACCGCTCAAGGAATGCACTTACACACTCTCATACGTTCTCAATGTCAGTCTTAGTGATAATGCATTTCTTCACTATGTAGACGATAAGCATTAAAACAGATATATGAAGAGTCAGATCACTTCCAAGCACACTTTAAAATGTTTGGTTTCTGATAGAGTTTTAAGTTCTTGATTTTATTTTGCCTTACCTGATTTACCTAAAGGCTGCAGTTTTTAGGTGCTCAAAAATTAGAAAAAGGAAGGGGGGAAAAAAAGAGTGAGAAGTCTATCATCATTTTAATGAAAGTTGCCCGTGGAAAAAAATAGTATTTTACTCCAGTTTCACAGATCTTCAGCTTAAGCTGCTGTAAATGTCTTAAAATGAAAAGAAAAACACAATAAAAACTGAGACTGAAATGCAGAACTTGCAAGCCAGTTAAATACTTAATTTTCAAAGTATGGTAGGAAAAAGACAAAGATTAATACAAGTTCTGACTAAATACTGTAAGAATTCAACAGCTTTTTATTCTCTGAACACATGTTTAAATACCATAGTAATGTATCACAAATAGCAAACAGTAGATATGTCTTCAAACGATTTCAAGAGAAAACAAGATTTCAAGGAAGGAACAAAAGACAGGTAACCAATAAAATGCTAGGCTGTCAATGGTCAGCAACTAATTTTGATCAGAAGTATTTTTCAGAAGTGTCTCTTCAAAAACGGTCTATGTTAGCACTTCACAGAGAATGATCTACTTGTTTTCTTTCAATTCACTTCAGGTAAACTTATCTAGATTCAACTTCTAGCCTTGTTTTTTCCTATGTGATAGAAAAGGCTTTTATGTTTTTTTTGTCATGCATTCGGTACCTTCAGAATTATGTCGAAAAATCCTGAGAAGACATAACAGGATGCATTATAGTAGTATACAGAGCTTCAGAGCAACAAACAATAAAATATCTCAATCATAACACTTATACTGCTGAATTTTTATCATAGAATCACACCAGAAGTTCATTCTAAGCTATCTGCTCCCTGAGGTCTCCAAACCCATTTCTGAGTTGTTAGTCCTAGCATAACCCCATGCTCCTTGTTGCTGCATCCTTTTTGTAGGTTGGTGATATAAAACTGCATTGCGTGCAAATGGACCTACTTTACCAAACAAACTGGATTGTTTGTACCCCTAGTTAACTACCCCTTCATCAGTTTTTGTACTACATATATAATTTGGAAGAATGACTTCAGAACAGTGTCAAGCATTCCCCATGATTTTCCTGAGCTTCTTTATTCAATGTTTGATTACCAATGATTAACAACTGCTTAGCAAAAGAACTTGTCTGCCAAAGACAACCACAGTCTTTTTCAATGTTCACACAAGGAGACTTCATATTTTTAGTAGCCTCTTTAAAATAAAATACATACAGTACAATTATTGTCTTAGAGTCACTGCACGGTACAAAAGTAAGAATCATAGCTACTACTTATTTTACTGAGGCTTAAATCCTTAGATATTTCTTAGGAAATATTTAAAAACAATTTTCCTGTAAAATATGGAAAAAAGATATGTTACCTCAAAAACAATCTATCTACAGTAATATCTCTCACATACAGAAATCCTTAACTCTCTTCTTTGCCTCTAGGTGAGTCTCTGCAATTTTATTTTCCACGCAAATTAATAACTACAGCTACTTCAAACTTGGTTCTTTTTCCAGGGCACTCCAAGATGTCTGTTGCTGTTAAAGAAATAAAATGGGATAAACGCTTACCACCAACCACATTTTCATTCTGTAATCCCTTAGTATTTTAGCAGACTTGTCATTTGTTTGAGACTGACTACAGCTTGGACAGCTTCAGACTTGAAAAAGGACAATTACATATCCACTATACGCTGTCAGAACAGTAGCAAGTTTTCAAGTCTTCCCTAACATCCTAAGTATTTAACATTAATAATTTTCTTGAACAAGCCAGACATCAGTTCAGCCAATTCTTCTTACTCTCTTGAACACTGTTAAATTATCATCCTCCCCAAGTAACTTGTGTCCATCTATGTAATATCTTCCTTAGTAACTAATGGATTGTCTTTGTGACATACAAATATTTTTGCTTTTCAGATTCAGAAGAGAAACACTAATGGAACATTTGGCCTTTTCTGAAGTAATGGGAACAATTTTTTCATCTTTTGGTACTAGAAATACATTAAGCATAACAAGGCTCCAGGCCTAATACAATTCGCAGAAAATAAAAAATAATAATAATAAAAAAAGCTTGGCTGCTCTAATTTCTACGGGTTGCACATCTTCCCCTTTTATTATTCTTCTTCTGATTGATTTTTATAACTTCAACTTTTTTCACCTATTCTTTTGTATTTTCCAGCTTCCACTTAAGTAAGAAAAGCGTTACTTCTGTTTTCTCAACTAAAAAAGCAGACTTCTAACCATATAAATGCTCTAGAACACATTGATAGGGATAGATGCATTTAATGCAGCCAAGTATATTGTCATGACTACCTCTTCTGAAAGCAACACAAGGAACAAAGTGAATGAAATGAAACAGCCTCTATATCTACATATAAAAAGTCCACTGTTATTTGAACATACAAAAAGTATAGCTAAAGAAAAATGTTCGAAGCTACTTCTTTGGTTGTCAAAAATACCTTTGGTCCTGTTTTGTAGCATCATGTATTCAATTTCCTAACTGCTGAAACATTTTAGTAGCTCACTTCATAGCTGCCATGTAAAGGAGAACACAAATTTCATACCTTCTAGAGTAATGGAAGGACAGATATGAGGATACCTTCAAACACACAAAACTCCCAGACAGCAGACAAGCATAATGCCAAAAGGCCACATACGTATCCCACATGTGCAGCTGAAATGGTGGTACTGAAAAACATGGAAATTCTTTGTTTATTATGCACTTGTGAGATTTAAAGATGTAATAGGCATCAGCCTATTTCAGATTTATATTTTAAAGTTATATTAATTTTAAAGCTATATTAACAGATAGACATCTTTTTAAGAAAGTAATAAAAAAATCAAGATAACAGAAAACTGGAAAGTAAAACTTCTGAAGAGACGAGAATTACTCTCTCTTCTTCTCCATTTACAAGTTAGTTTGGAGCTGAACAGAAGTTACTGCAAAAATGTAATCACATTTTTCTTTTCCAAAATCAGACACCAATTTTACCACAATTTTTTTTAAAGTGGAACAAATAGAGACCTTCTATTGTGCTCAGAATAAAGTCTCCATGTAACAAGCTACAGGTGAATGAAGTACTTTTGCACCTTTATCACCAAAACTACCTACAGACAGCGCCAAGAAATGCCTTCTTTAATATTGTCAAACTGAACATCACTAATCTGGGGGAGTGGAGTGGAAAAGGAGACGGAAATCTGCCTGGGCTGAGTCACTGTGAAGACACAGTAAAGAATTATTGCTGTATAAACCCCAAGTTATTGAGACACAAATTGGCTGACATGATGGCTAGTTTTTAAAGTGTAGAACAAATATGAGAACAAAGCTCTCACCTCATACTCTGCACTTCCCTTTCCAAAAAAAAAAAAAAAAAAAAAAAAAAGGCAAGTAAACTTCTGAATTGCATTAGTTTTCAACTGATGAAGACTTCAAACATTGGAAGTGATCAGAATTTTGAAGTTTCATCTGAAAAACTGCGCTTCAGAGGAGTTTGTTTAAGTAGGATCCAACTAATCACCTAAGCAATAGGTACTGTTTCTGAAACCTAAACTCAAATTTACTTGACAAGCAACTAAGTTAAAAGTTCCAGGGACAACTTCTTGACTGCTCTACTGCTGACTCATCTCACCTTGCTTTCTTCTTTACATGAGCTTTCTCATGTAAAGTTCGGAATAAGCTGATAAGTAGAAAAACAGATTTATTAAAGAATTTGTTCACAAAGCCTTCTTAAGGATTAAAAGACAAATGCAGCTACTTTAGTTTTAAAAATCACTATGTAGGGAATTAGGAGATACTAACTTCAGCAAAAAAATCGGCATTCTTCTAGTGTTATTCATTACAGAACTTTCAGCAAAAAGATTGCATTCACAGATGAAAGTATCCAAGCCAACATGGCTACAAGTAATAGTACTACTTTTATACTAACTGGTGTCTTAAGTATTCATTCCTTTGCCAGTAAATGATGCCATCTGTAGCAACGGTAAAATCGCATCGAATAAACTAAGTGAATACCACCAGGTGACTTCAAGAGCTCCGAAACAATGAGTTCAACTGTTTATCTACCAAGTGTTCTAAAATTAGTTTCCATGCCCATGGGAAAGAACTGATGGAAACTCAAGATGTTGCCTATCTTCTATAGGTGTCAAGTTGATAATGAATGGAAAATTTAGGACCTGTAAAACAGCTGTGCATCCACTCTGACCAAAAGATAATCCTTGAAAACAAACACTAAGGAAACTAGATCCTATCTCTTAAACAACTATCCTTAGGCCATGGATACGAATACTTTTCTTCACTGAAGAGAGCAGCTGGGATCTGTAACAGAGTGATCTCCCAACCTAAATGCTCAAACTGAGTGGAAATCAAGAGCTCATTTATTACAGACAGCACTTGGGAAAATCTTAATTGTTTTTAAGAAAGTAGTATGGACTTGACAACATCTTAGTTACAACTGCAGATTTAACCAGCGTAATCATATAGCAAAATTTCTGGCTTTTTAAAGATGAGGTTTATGAGGAGAGGAAGAGAAGAAAGGCCACCATATGAACGTTTCAATGAAATGGAGAGGACTACTTGGAAAGGAATTCTCTCTTCACTTTTTGTTTTGTGGAAAAGTTTGTGTTCAAGGAAAATCACATGGAGAATTCTCTTAAGCTATAGCGTCTACCAGAAGTCTACCAGCCAAGAACATAGCCGGTGTCTCTATTGAGGAAACAGTTTTGTTTAGGCTCTGGTTTTGTCTGCTATGCAAAACAGATACTGAAATTTTAATGTTCACAGATGAAGTATTCCTCTGAGGCAGGGGTATTCTTATAGCAAGAAGAAAGAGAATAATTTGAAACATACAGTGTACCTTGGAATACTATCACAGAATGGTTGAGGCTAGAAAGAAATTCTGGAGCTTATCTTGAATAACCTCACCAGCTCAAGCAGCGTGACCTTCAGCCAGTCGTCCACAATCACGTTCAGATGGCTTTGGAATGCCTCTAAGGAGAGTAACTCCACAATCTCTCAAGGCAACCCTATTATTATCAAGTGCTTACTCTTTCTACATTTATACACTCTTCCACCAGTATTTGAAGCTGCTCAGTTACATAGAGGGGTTATAAATTAAATGAAATTTTTGATAATTCAAGGTAACTCTATAAAACATACATTCCCTTAGCTACATCTGCTATAGGGACTGTTTCACAGGGTTTTGTTTATGTTTAAGTCAAAGAAAAGGTGATGTAATTTGCTTCAGAAATCTAATCAAAGCAAGGTTATAACAGTGCTTGTTAAAGCTAGCAGTCACTCAGGAGGTAGATGAAATCATTTATATTTTCAAAATCAGTGCATATTGCTATCATCCTTGAATATATCTAGGGAGAGCTCAATAAAGCCTGGTATATCTCGGCTTACCACCACGTATGAATGGCTCCCTAAAGGAAAGATAAAAAAGACAACTTTCTCTTACTATACATTTTCTCTTCAAAGGTATTGAAAACAATAACACCAGCGTAATGAAATGTTAACAGTTTTATGCCTTAATGCCTTAGTTACGGAGAAACCCACATTAATATTTATTTAACATATACTAATAAATTCTTTACAATATGAAAACACATTTCCTTCTGAAGCCACAGTACAGATTAAAGCTGTAGCTGAATGGAAAAGCCCTGCATATTGTGAAAGTAGTTATTTTCCGAAATTAAATGGACCAGAAATCTAGAGGTTGTCTGGGTTTTTCTGCCTTTTTTTTTTTTTTTTTTTTAAATGAAAAGTAGCTGCCATTTGTTGAACCAAATCATTATTCAGGCTGAAATACATGAACTAATGCATGAACTACATACTTCTAAATTTCTGGTAATTTCTTCCATATTGTTAGGTTAGCAACCTACATTTTAGGAAGGACTACTTTAATCAAAGGAGTAGTTACTCTTGAAGTCTTACATACTAATATATGGGCTAAGCTCCTTCCTCTCATAGTTTCAAAAAGACTCCAGTGCAGGGGGGGGGGGGGGGGCGGAAATCCAACAACAACAACAAAAAAAAACATGATCCAGGAGAAACTTAATGCATCTCAAAAAAATAGTGAGGATTTAATTGTGGATTCAAGCCTCAGCTGATTCCAAAGAAATGCATTCATCTTTGGAGCATGCGTTCCAAAGACTTATGTGTAGTACCAGGGAAATAATTCTGGTAGATGGTGAAACTTGCCCTCTTCTTCCTTGCACAAGGTACCACTGTGGGAATAGGGAAATTCAATTTCTTTAAAAAAAAAAAAAAAAAAAAAAAAAAAAAGAGATCTAGGGCTATTCTGCCAACCAGCTCTGGCAATACTGGAATTAGGTAATGCAGTTTTATAATGCACTATCAGAAAAACTAGAAAACAAAGCAAAACAAACCTTCCCAGCTACCCACCAACTACCTACAGATTTCAAAGATTATTTAAAGACTATTTTGAAAAAATAGTTTCAAAGATTAAAAAAAAAGAAAAAAAAAAGAAAGGATCAACTTGTTAACATAAGTGGTATTATTAAACCAGAATGCATTTACTTGGAATAAAAAATTACTAAAATCTAATGGAGAGACAGTAAGCACTGTAACTGTGGAATATAAACACGCAGTCATATCATTCAACACAGATCAGTTTTACAAGTGTGACTGAACACATCTTCCTACTTCCTGAAATTAACCTGAGAATATAAGGACAATACTACCAGGTACATTTCATTTTCTGACTCTTACCAAGAAACAAACACAAATGTGCTTGTGTTCTCTACATGTCCTTTTAGTATCAACTACGTAATGTTAGCATAGCATTAACACGAGTAACGGCTTAAAAAAAAAAGTGGAATATGAAGAAAGTAGTACAACAAATGTGAAATGATTTTGTGGATATCTTTCTTTAGACAGACGTGGAAAAAAAATGTATTGCCTAATGAATAAAAGATACCAGACAATTCCTATAGGCTTGTAGTTCTCAGCTATTATTCTTCATCTGTTTCTATTACCCTGAAGCTCTTTAAGGGCTTGGACGCTAACTAATATATGAATAAGTAAAAGAAAGCATGGATAAAGGTACTAGTTCCAGAGACACAGGACCTTGAATGAAACATGATATGGTTATGCCATCCGAAAAATGCATGTGTAATTCTAATTTTGGCATCCTACTGATTATGTATACTGCTCTTTCTAGTCCTTCCTTGATTAAAGACCATTGTTCAGAAAGGGAAGCACATTTATTTCCAGATGGCATAAATATGCTGCAATGACTGAACATTTCATGAATACATGCAGAACTAACAGCACACCAGAAAGAAAACACTGCATTCACGTAACATAAGTAGTCTAACAAACTTGAGATAAACCATACAGCTCAATTAGGATGGGATAAACCTGGAGATATACCCACTTCTAACTTAACAATGGTTAGTAAAAAACATAGAAAATAAACTGCAGTAGTAGGTAGATTTTAAGATATCAGCTTGTTAACAGATGTCAGACAAAAACAAGGTGCTTCTTTCCCTACTTCTGATCAAGTATTTTAAACTGCTAGTTCACACAAAGTTAGCTTTCAAATATTTGTTTCTGCTCAGCTTGAAGTCTTACTTTTCCTGTATACCTTAAATCTTGTTGATATTCTAAGTTGATGATTCTCAGTCCTATTTATATTTCAAGACCTTTTACCTCCCTCAGTCCATTGCCTTAAAGTCAAGCTGTCTGCTCAACCTCAGCATGGCTAAATCATACACTTCCTTATTCTTCTACTTTCAGATGTTGCTTTTTATTGTTCAGGGTTACAGATATCAGAATCATATCTGCCACTAAAGTCAGTAAAGCATGCAATGGTTTCAACTTAAATCTCTCCCTTGGCCTTCAGTCCAAAGTCACTGTTAATGGCAGCAACATCTCATTAACTATTTTCTTCCTCCAAAAAAGACGACTTTTTCCCTCAAGAAAAATTTAGAGCAACCATGAATTTTTGTAATTTTTCCTCCTGTGTCTGAGTTTTCAGTGGAGGTAGAGTCCACTTTTCCATGTTTGTGCCACAGTAGCTATTGGGATCCAGTGCTGTGACCAAAGTATGTAATAGTGGGAAAACAATAAGAATGTTCACCCCAATTTTTCACAAATCAAACATATTTTGTTGCATCTAATGGCTTCAGTCTTACCTTGAGGTAAATATGATGCAACTTCTCTTCTGACATTCTAGACACTAAGAGAAAGGATTTCAATCATTTCAAGAACTCCTGAGAACTACAGTCAAAAAGGAAAAGTAAATTAGTAAGGAAATGTAATAATCAAATGTAGTTGCAATACACACAGTGAAGACTTGTCTCGGATTTCACTTGCAACAGCATGTATAAGGGCCTTGTTAATGCTGTAAAGCCCAAACATTCTTATTCTTAAAACCATTACATATCAATTTCTAACGTCCCTGTACCAGTTTTGACTTGAAAAACAGCATTATTTAGCTGCCCTAATACAGACAACTCTAATACAAACAAACTCTGCACACATAATCTGTAAGAACTGTTTTTCAATCACAAATTTAAAATGGCTGTAGTTTGAATAATTTGCACTCTTTAGTGCCCTCAATCATTAAATTGCTAGAGCATTTTCTAGTTAACTATACCTTTTCCTACTTTAAGGTATTGAGATGAACATGAAGAACACTGATTTTCTAACAGCAAATTATAAAGTGGGAAAGTTTAGGAGAAGCTCTTCAAATGCACAAAAGCTGCTGAAGCTTTTACAAGAAACACCGCATGCTTGTATAGAAAAAGCAAAGACAAACTTCATTTCTGATCAAGTAGTTTTGGAAGTGACTGTGGAGCAAGTTTAGTTTGAACATTTTATTAATTCTCTCTCAAGACAAAGGACAGACATATAAGCTTTATTTTTTAGAGAAAGGATTTTCTTTCTGCAACTATGTTGTTTTTATCTCAGACTATATGACTGAAAAAGTATTTTAAAATGCAACTATGTTAGGCAAGTTATATGCATAACATACCTCGATCAACTGACTAGCACAACACTTCTGCTACCCTATGTCCAAAAAACTTACTAAAATACATTTTTTAAAAATACCTTGAAAAATAGTTTATTTCAAAAGCTCCAAGGACTCCTGACAGTTAAACATCTTAATTACTAACCTTACAGGCATTTCAAACTAACACACAAGTTTACCACCAGGTTGATTATTCCTTGGATCACTTAAATGAGAGAACTCATTTTGGACTATTTACAGCCCATGAAAATATATTTTTGCCTCCCATAACAAAGAACAAAACCTTCAGCACAAACTCTTAGAAGCACGATTAGTTTGCTGCATATCAATCAGTGCACAAAAATGAGAATAAATACTTCATATTTTAAGGTGTTTTAAATAAAAAATAGACATACAATGAGCACACTTCTGAAGTGCACGAATTTTTCCACACAATCAGTAAGTTTGCTTAAGTAGTAAATTTTGTTGCTGACTTGCCATGAGAGCCATTTCTGGCAATACAGCAGTGGCGGTCCAGACATCTCTACACTTTAGGCCAAGTAGGGAAGGGAGTGACCAGAGAGAAAGGCTTTTTATTTTTTCACAGTTGTCAGCTTGTAGACAACTGTCATTATCAATACATAGTATTATCCATTGCTATACTGTTTGGGTTGAGAGGATTGTTTAGAGAGTAACAGATGAGCAAGAAGGTTGACTTTGCAGAAATCTTCAATGTGTAAAAGACAACATAAAGCAGGACATCATCTCACTGGGTTCAGTGATTTACATAGACTCTATTGCCATAAAATGCGTATGAAAATTTTTCAGTTTTGATTCTTATTATAGATGTGTGTACACTTGAAATATGCCTAGAAAAATCATTCAGCTTACTATTCATGTTAAGTGCACTCATGGTAACACGACCAATTCTGAGCTATGTTACAAACAACATTTAGTTACCACTGAGAATGACTCAGAACTGCATTATTTGATGTATGTCAGCATAAAATACAAACAACATGGACAAAAAGAAAGAAAAAAGGTGGTGAATGGCTGATTTACATAACCAGATTCTCAAAGTAGGTGGCAAGATTATACTTTCAGTTCCTTTGTTAGAACAGGAAACACAAAATGACAGCAACTTCTATTTTTTCAATTCGTAGCCAAGAAACCCTTAAAAAAAAAATAAAAATATCAGCTGCCTCTCTAGGCTATTTTAAAGAACATATAGTCTCATCACAGTCCTGATTATTCAATAGAATTTCTGCTTACCTTCAACAATATTTTAATTTGTGTGTAGTAAAATAGTGCTTATGAAGGCTAAGATAAGCTCACAACTTTTCTCTAGCTGTCTTTCAGACTTCCAAGTCTACCTTGTTTCTTTGGCTTTTTTTCATTTGTTTGTTCATTTTTTCCTGAGAGTGATTTTGTTCAAGGAAGAGGAAAGTAGAGGTTTATAATACAGTGAAAGAATACAGTCAGCACTGTTCCAATTAAATAGTAAAATCAATATATATACTGTTTCTTGGATGGACTAGCTGAATACTGAGTAACAATTTTTTGTTTGTTTGTTTTAATTAGAATTGGACAGGTTCTAAACAAAGCTGCAAAGTAACATGAGTTCAGTTTGAAGTCCTTAAAATATATTTCCTATTGTCTCATGGGCTGTACTGCAATGAAGTGCAAAGAGAACTTGTATGGAACTTTACAAGAAGCTGTAAATTTCAGGATATTATTTAGACTTCCGCATTAAATCAGCCTACTTAATTTAAATCTTTATCCCAATCTAAGCTGCAAATGTTATGCATCACCCAAAAATAAAGACTATGCTTCATTCACTATTGCCAAGTAATTAAATAAAATAGAATAAACAAACAATAATTCACAATTACAATTTATATATATATATAAATGCACAATGTATTCATACGGACTCTCTTGTACCAGATTATACAAGGTAGCTTCTATCTGATTACAAAAACCATTGATGAAAAGCTTATAACAAATATATAAAACATAGATATGCTAAGCTAAAATGACATATTTCTATTTACACATCTGATTAATTCATGGATGTTATCTGCAAGTAAATTCCACAACAGCAATTCCTAGGTTGGAAATACAGGTTATTATCGGAGAGCAGAGGACAGATGTTTGTAACTTTTCTTTTCCTACTGATATCTTACTACATTTTTTTTTTCCAGATTTTTTACTTTCCTCCAAATGTTTAAGTCTTGTTAAAAGAGTTACAAACACTAAAATGTTGCAATAATTCAGACTGAAAGAGCAGTAACAATCAACTGACTGTTTCCAAACTGCTTTCCAGTAGCAAGGACCTGCCACATGTTAGCATGTGTTCCAACTGTGGTCTCAAAATAAATTCATTCTTACAATTCTGAGAATTTAGAAGCATCTGAATTTCACTTACTAAATAAATGGAATTATATGTGAAAGAAGATATCAAACCAGCACGTCACTATGTCAAATCAGAACATCATAGAGAATGTGTGGAAAGCTCAGTAATACAACCAAACATACACGAATTTTTATGAATAGATAGTAAGACTAAACAGCAGTACAAAACAAATCACCACTAACAACAACAAACACCACCAAGTATCACAGCTCTGCTTCAAAACACAAACTTACTATAGCATCTAAAAACACCAGCTTAACTTTGGCAAGAGGAGCTATTTCTCTAACAAAACTAGAGAGTTATTTATTCCTGTCCCTTCACTCACACTTGTGAAGAAGACAAGACATAATCCACAATAAAGTCTCTCCTCAGTCTTCTCTTCTTCAGGCTGAACAAACCATCCACTCATCACAGCTCTTTCCCCCTAGATGCTTACCATCTTTGTAGCCCTTCCTGGGATGCTCTCTAATAGTTTTATGTCTTTTTTGTCCTGCTGTGCCCAAAACTGCACGCAGTACTCAAGGTGAGGCTGCACCACTGCAGCGTAGAACATAATTTTCATTTCCCTTGACCAGCTGGCAGTGCCATGCTTGATGCACCCCAAGATATGGTTGGCCTCAAAGGCTGCCTGGGCCCTCTGTTGGCTCGTGTTCAACTTGCTGCCAAGCAAGACCATCAGATCTCTTTCAGTGGGGCTGCAGTCCAGCAGAAATGCAGTGCTGGGAAGTGGGAGGAAATTATCAGCTTGGGTTTTAGTCGGTAGGACACAAACCTGCACAGTGAGACCCCAATGGGTTTCTAGTCTATCGCCTTAATCATTTGGCTACACCAGTGTATAACCTACAAACCATGCACTGGGAAGATACACATGCCTTGTACAATCAGAACAAAATACATGGAGCTCAAAAGTGGTAAAGAAACATTTCACATTGCTAATGATATAATACCTGCAGAATAACAAGGATTTCTGTTCTGAAAACACAAAAAAAGCAAACTAGTATCAGTTATGTTTTATATTAAGCAAAGCAAAATAAATCTTAGACAAAATATTAAATGCTATTTGCAGGAACTCTGAGATTTAAAAACCAACAAAAGACAATGAGACAAATCTTCTTTTATGGAACAGTCTCACAGTAACACAATGATACCAACAGAGAATTCAAAGGCCTAAAAATGTATTCTTCAAATTGTACAAAATATGTATTGGAAACATGTTTCAATAACAGAACCACATTCAAGATCTGACAACCAATCTATCTTCCAAAGCACTGTTGAGTTACCTTATACAACACTTCTAAATGAAAATTTGATTCACCAAAAATTTAACATATATATGAAATTTGGCTTCTAATTTCAACTCTCAAATTTAAAAAACATACAATTTATACTCACTGACAGAAAATAAAATAAAAAGAAAAATTAAGTTATCTCTCATGCTGTCTAGTGGTAGTTAGCATTCTCCAGAATTCTAAGTTCAGTTTACAGCACTTACAGTAAGGTAGAAAAATTAGATTAGTGCCATTCTATCAGGAAGCAGCTGATCATGATTTGCTTATTGGGCAATGAAATTAGGAACTTTTTTTCAGTGTTCAGAGCAATTATTTATTTATTTATTTATTTAGTCAGAATTACTAAAATTCAGAGTCGCCATGACACAAATGAACAAGCAAAGATGCGTAAGTTTGGCATGTTGACCATACGGGTAAGAAAACAACAGGAAGCACAAAACCTTCCTGATTGCAAGTACTACAGACAGTTTATTTCTGCATCAGATTATGAAATTACAATTGTGTTTTTCTCTCTTTTTTGTTGTTTTGATATGTTTCTTTAAATACTGTACATCTTAAAGATAACTCACTCTTTTGTTATGTTTCAAGAAAATTTCAGTGTACTTTTGTAGAAGACTTAACAAAACATTATTAAACTGTATTAAAGGGTTTTCCTGTACCTTTGCAGGAAGTAAGATGACTGCTTTCTCTGGACCTGCAAAAGCATTTCTGAAGAGAAACATAGGTATGATTCTTGCTGTTCTTCTGTCTGTTGCTCATCCTTACAGGAAATACTGGACTAAAGTCTTGTAGTGAAGTTCTAAAACCTGATGCAGAGTAATGACTTTTCCAGAGCATCTACTGTCCCCTGTATCTTTTTCTTGGGAAACTAAGATTTGTCAGTAAGCAATGATTTAAGGATTTCCCTCCTAAACTGAAAGCATTTCCACTCAGTAAGTAACCCCTGATGCCTACACAGGGATTTGATATGCAGCAGGTATTCCAAAATGGGAAATGTTTATGAATTGAGAGGGGATGGCAGACACTATAGTAACATCAGACAGAAGAAAGGAAAACTGACAATTTTCATTTTTTATTTTTTAAATAAAACAAATTAACAACTGTTATTTTGCTACTTCCAGAACACTTCTCTATTTGTAGCATACGTACACCCTCATGGCACTTGTGAAATTTAAAAAAAAAAAAAATGCCCTTTACAGTGCCATTTACAATAGGCCTTGATAAAGCGAATCAAGACTTTTGTTCAGTAGGATACTAGTAGTGAATTCCAGACATGATGACAAGTAGGTAGAAACAGTAGGAATATTCATTCATTGCTGCCTTTGATTCATCTTTTTTCAACGATCTCTCATTTTTAAAGATGCATGCTACAAATATTTTAAATATTCTTTCCCCTGCAGCACTTCCCAAAAACAATAAAAATATTAAAATTGTAGTTAACCAAGGAAAATACCACAGCTTGTTCTCTAGCACTTTTGATAAATATAGTATGCATATTAATAGGGAGGGAGAGGGAGGAGGGGAGGGAGAAAATTCTTTTATTCTTTTTTTAACCTAAAGGCTAGGGAAATGAACTACTGTATTTAAAATGTATCTTACAAGATCTGAAGAGTTCTTAAAGTTACACATCAGGTGCGACGAGGAAAATCATGTAGCACTCAAGCCTGAGATTACATAATAGCTACACTCATGTTTTGTTATGTACACCATATAAACATACTATTCCTAAATTGAGCTTCTGAGAAACTAATTCAAGTGTATGCTCTTAAATCCTCAAGGACATAGATATAAGTGATAGAGAAGAACCATTGCCTTTACACTGAGCTACTTTTTAAGCATTTTGCCTCTCCCAATGACTTTCCTCTCTCCATTTTAATAGAGCAGTTAGCTGAATTGCCTGGGAAACAAATCTGAACTCTAGGTGACCTTTGTTATCCAAACAACATATCCTTGGTGGTTTGGAGCAAAGTAACTATTTAAACCTTGAATCAGGAGCTTCACCATTCTACCTTCCTCATTCAGTATACTTTAAATTTTGGTTACTCTGCACTTCTCTGAGTATATTCAAGTTGTAGTAGACTTGTAACGAACCATGGGACTGACCATAGAGATGTAGCCATGGGAAACTGAAGAGACTAATAACTGTATCTTTTCTACCAGCTAATTACTAAGAAAGTTGTATCTAAGGTGGAGCTAATGTCCTCCCTGTTTACAAGTTTACTTAAAAGGCAAGGAAAAAGAACAACAGAGCCTGTCGCATTACTGTAAGAAAGAAGACTGCTAGCACTCAAATAATTGTTTATCAAAGACCATTTAATCAATTTAAATGCCAGTACAAAAAAATCTTGCCGGATTTCCATTATTTATTATATGTGGAGTGACTCGCTAAAGCACTTGGAAAGATTTACTTCCAAGTGGTCACCTACTTAGATCAAGCTCTAAATCACTGACTCTGTGATGGTGTTTGTTTAGGTGGCAGCAGTTTAGCAGGCCGAGCCTCAATGGCCCCTTACTGTGATCTCTGTGTGTGTGGCCCATTTCGCGCTGCAGCTGGCTCGACACACAAGCCCCACTGTATACCAAATCCATTGTTATTTTAATGTGACTCTTAACAGTCTGCTTTGCCCTCACCACCCTAAAAACAGTTCCTAAGGACAGTGTTGAATGCCCTCCGGCAAAGCCACCTGTCATAAGGAAGATAAATCACAGAACAGAACAAGTTAGAAGTTTTAAATTTGCAACATTTTAGGCTCAGTTACAGCAGGCTGAGATGCAGCTAGAACTAGTATTCCTACAACTCCTCTTCTTTTACCACTTTTTCAAAAAAGCTAAGAATGAACGTGCTGAAATCCTTATGGATATTCTTTATGTTAAATCGTGATTCTTACTCCGATGCTTTTAAAATAACATGGAACAATAACACCACAAAATACACTATATAGATCTTCCCTCTCAATCACATATAAATTCTTTATGACCTCTGGATGTATTCCAACTATTCAAAACAAAAAAATCATGACCTAAGTAGATCCGCTTACGATGCAAATCTTCTCAACGCTTAATATATAACAATGCAAAATATACAACACCTTTAGGAGGATTTGTAGGTTTGGTTTCACTCAACCAGAAAGACAGTGGAGTGATTGAAATCATGTGCTTTCAAGCATCTAGTTTTGATGATGAAAATCAGTTCATGAGAGGAACCTACCTGTTTATCAACAAAACTACAGGTAAATTGGATCATAAGCAGCAGAATGACACTGCAGATGACGTATATGAGTTCCCAAGATACTTATGTTGAGCGGAAAAGCAAAAAAAAATGGTCACAAGAATTTTACATCTGGATACAGCTTGCCTTCTTATACCCCCTAAACTACTGCACGTCTCCTTGGCCTTCAAAACAGGGATCTGGATAACAAGTGTAATTCCATCCTTACAGATCCAGCATCACAGAGGAAGAAGTAATCTGTAGACAACTCTGAACTTATTTACTTCCGTAAACAAATAAAGAATAATTATTCTTCTCTATCAGCGGGGAAAGGTATTGTTTGTAAGTTTTCCTCAATGAAATGTTTAAACTGCTGACCTTTATTGTTATAGTGGAGAATCAGTCTTACCACTGTCAAACTTTCCATCCAGACAACAGAAGGCACAACAAGCTTTGAACAAAAAAACTATGGCACTTGAAGAATGATGATAAACCTGTCCCCATGAGGCAACTTGCAGAAACTACATTCTCTGCCCTCTTGGTCTTCAACCTTCATGTGCATGTGCACATGACGGTGTGGGCACGATGTAAATATTACTTCCACAGTAAAGACGTCCATCACATCACAGGCTGGCAGAGTTCATGTGTATTATAGCCTGGGCAAGCAAGCAGAGACTCACAGGTTTTAGAGCTGGAAAATACCTATTAGATTATCTAATACATCCTACTGCCAATACAGCATAATTTCTTACAGTGCATTTTCCATTTCTTTGACCAATCCAGCAGTAAGTGACTGATGCAATGGGGCTGCTATCACTTCCTCTGGTCAAAGCTTCCACAGTTAAACAAATTTCAACATTAGAAAGTATTTCCTAATAACAAGCCTACATTTTTCCTTTGCTTAACGTCACTTCATTATTCTTCTTTGCACTCCTGCAGACCACCCAATGTAGCTGGGGCACTATTATTTTAGTGAGTTAGACCCTTCACAAACTGCTACCAAAAGTGTTAAAAATAATTTCAGAATAACAGTTTACTACACTTATCGTAAGTAAATTTCAGAAGCACATTTTATCATCATCAAGTGACTGTTACCAGTCACTAGGCAAAAGTCATCAAGAGATAGCATTATCAGAAGATTGGAAAACAGATCTGCAAACACAACCAAGAACAAACAAAACAACAACAACAGAAGAACAGAGTATTGCAGATTTAAACATTCATTAAGCTCCTGAAAATACCTGTGTGTATATATATATATATACGTACACACACACACCATATAGTTAAATATCACTACCAAACTGGAAAAGCTCATCAGGATAAAAATCAAGGAATATTGTTGGCATAACTAACTTTACATCAACCAATCATTAAATTTCTGTACCACAACACTTTCGAAAAGCTTTTTCAGCCTTAATGTTTTAAACACTTGATTCCAATGAAACTAGTAAACCATGGCAGATTTACCACCTGCCATATGAAAACTTTTGCTTTTATGACATATTTTGAGTGTTATCTAAGTTTCTAGTACTATACAAAGCATGTTAATTGTATACAAAACATATTCCACATACACAGATACTCACAAAAAGAGAACATGGGGCAATAAATACACAAAGATGTACAAAGCGTACAAAGCTGTAGCAATATGTCTTCACCACGTGGTTATTGTATGTAAAAAGACATACAGTTGTATTTTATTGCTATTTTCTGTTTTCTCAGACACTTTTTGCAAATTAAAGTAACAAAAAGTAGTTAACACCATGTTATTTTTAGCTACTGTGAACAATAAATGCATTCAAATATTTATTTCAGATTGTTCATTTAAGCTCTATTATCTAAATATGAGTTTTCTTAATAAGGAGACAGAAAAAGAAGTAACACGTCTTACAAACTGAAAAAGTTTACCTCTGTACAACTCGCCTTTGTATACTCCCTAAACTGTTGCATGTCTCCTTGGCCTTGACCATAAATTATTTAAGCTGCTTCTAACATGCCCATTCCAGTTGGGTTATACATGTTACAAATTCAGCCAGCTATTATTTGTATACCGAGGAATATATATGAGGGATGCTCTGAAAGTAATGCCTCCTGTTTTATTATGTTGGCCCACTACCTCAGAGGCAGATGTTGGTATGCGAGTAGAGCTTGAACCTTCCCAACAGTTTCCTGTTACATGCTGTTGCCATGTGACAGATGGCAGCAGAGTGGCAATCTGACAGAATGGTGCCTGACTTGGAAGTGCAGATGACACAAAGGCGTGCTACTGAATTCCTCGATGCAGAAAAAAATCAACCATACCCATTGGCATTCACAAACACTTGCTGAACCAAAGAGAGACCAAGGAATGGATGTGAGGACAGAGGCACAGTGAGGCAGTGGGTGGTGTGCTTCAGCAGTGGTGACCAGCAGGTCACCTCCACTGGTGCAGAATTTTTATGAGAGTGGCATGCAGGCTCTTGTTCATTGCTAGCAAAAATGCATAGCTAATGGTGGTGACTATGTCAAAAAATAATGTTTTGTTCTACCTTAGAATTTGCTCTAACAGTTTTATTGTTCTCTTTCTATCTGTTGTAGTTACCATGAATCTCTATGTAAGTCACCAGGCGATAACTCAAATGAACCTATGATATATTCAGAATAGAAAAGGTGAATGACTTCTTTTTTTTTTTTTTCTTTTTTTTTTTTCTTTTTTTTTTTTTTTTCCCAAAGGAAATCCATACTTAATTTTTGACAGGAATTAGAGGTTTATCCACACTGGATGGAGCACTGTGGCAAAGCACTGCATCGGAAATTACTGGCAAAGGTGGGCATAGGTTACTGTGAGTAATCAATATCATGCTGTTGGTAGGTTTCAAGAACAGTACCCAAAATAAATTTTGTGTATGAGAGTATTCAGATGCCTCTAACAAAAGCATGTGGATTTTCCCAGTGTACAAAAATAAGCATCTGTGTATTCAGTAGGTAAAAAAAAAAAAAAGCAATATTAGCTGCATGAGCTGATATCCTTTTTATAGTTCACAAATCATATCAATGCTTTTCAGGGTGTTTTTTTTTTTTAAACTAAAAAGTGTTAAGTATATTCAATAAGACTAAAAAAAAAAAAAAAAAAAAGATCAGTATTCCAAGATCCAATCAACGACATCTTTATGAATACTTCCCCAAAATTTCTCCCTTTGTTATATATCAAATGATAATAACTATACTGACTTAAGAATACTAATCTTCTAATTATTTCTGATAATTCAATAGACCTTTCTCACAAAGGAGGTTGATAATGTGAGGTAAGAGAGAAGTGGAGACACTTAAAGTACAATGTGCACTGCTGTCAAAATTGGAAATAATTGCTTCCTTTTCCTTCATGATCATGCCTTTATGTAAGAACACAAAGACTAACAAATCCTTCTGCTTGACTGAAATAGTACCGCATTTCTTTTGTTAGTTGTGCATTTCAATCAACAGCTTCACCACATCCCCCACTAGAGAAGAAAATTGCTCTTCTCAAGACTAGGAAAATTTTAGCCTGTAGGTATATGCACGTTTGCTGAAATAGGAAAAAGAATATATTCATACTGACTAAACAAAAGTTATAGATAAACATTTGTTTAGAAAAATAACTGCTGGTAAGAAACAAACGTTACTAAAATTCTGTGTTTAAGTTGCAGGAAGTCTCTCTAGGTTTTCTTTGTAGCAAAAAAGCATTTAAGCAAATTTCAGTCCTCAGGATGCACAGAGCCCAAGAAGATTATTTCCTAATCTAATGCCAAAAGATATATGGCATGAATACTTTCCCAGAGACTTCAAAAATGTTTGAAACATATTCTATTGTATACATGAATATTATTTATATTTCTGACAAAGGCTCAGGCAATTTAATTGGTAGCATTAGTATAATACATAGGAAAAAAAAGGTGTGTTTTCACCCAAGAGATTACATTTTTTCCCAAGCTACTCTTTTGATTACCAAGCTCAAAAGCACATATAGCAATGAGGACACTTTATTTTCAATTACTTTGGCCAGATTATTTTCCCAAACTGACATTAAGATGTTTTCATGTGAATTAAGTTTCTCATAAGCCTTAATTGATGGAAACATATTAGGTGGCCCATATATATGAAGATATTTTCCCTTAATAAAATATAGTATGTATTTCATCTGTCTGGTATTTAGAATATATTATGTGTGACACAGACAAGAAAAACAAGATTGCTAAAATTACTGCTGTTATTTTCTAAGTAAAATTTTGGTCCTAGCCCTGTAATACTGCTGCAATATAGTATGTAGTATACATACTTAAGCTTAGGGCTTTTGTGAACAGCAATAACACTGGTGTGTTTACAAGAAGTGTCAAGAAAGTGATACAGAGCGCATAAGGTCTTGCGTAAATACACAGAAGAAGTGATAATACAGATTGAAAGACTTGTATCACCTAATTTTTTGGCACCTTAATCAAGAGCTCGAAATTTCCTAAATTGCATGAGGAAAACGTCTAGCCTTTAATGAAGCACTCTTTAAAAAGCCTAACTTCATGCCACAGAATCTTTCTCCACTTAATGAAGTGTAGCTAAGAATCTGAGCTTGGCTTCCAAAGCACTTAGGCGAGTTGCTACAGATTAGTGAATAGCCCTCACTTTACAGGAAACTTCTCATCTCACCTAAAAGACACAACATACATGAAATATACATTTATTCCCATTTCAGGTTTGTAACTGAACCCCATGTTGCATTCTTAATTTCTTTCCAATTTAGAGAAAAGAATACTTCCATCTTCAACAGAAATAATTCCAGATAAGATAACTCCTTTGTGGTTGGTTTCTTTGTTACATGTTAGTTCCTTAAAAGTTGATACATTACAAAATTAATCAAAGGAAAAGCAAGGTATTCCTCAATAGTTTAATGCAGAAAAAAAGCAGGTGGGAAAATCCTGAGATAATTTCCTTCTGGGAATAACTCCATTATGGATTGTTATTTATTTATTTATTTTTGCAAGAATGAAAGATCTGCCCAAAGACACTGCTTCTCTTCTTTATCTGCAATCTTGTTTCTGTTCTTTGCCCATAATTTTCTTCCTCTTAAAAGTTCCAATGAACTGATTGAAAAACTGTGCCCTGAATGTGATTAGGCCCACAGTCCAGTCAGAAGAGCTATTTGTCCTAACAATCAAATTATTTCACTGATGTGGCTGACAAGTCAGTAATCTCAACAATTATTACAGCACTGCTGACACAGTTACAAAACTTGGCAACTGCAGTGCATTTAATCTCAGAGAATAAAGGGTAGGAGCAAGCAGGATTTCCTTAGATCAGCTTCCCAAGAAAAGTTTCAACACCAAATCATAATCTGAAACAACTAATGGTATCTGCAGGTACAGACAATACTACTTCGTGTCTTGCTTTAAGAATCCTTTCCTTTACAGCCAAAAAACCAAGACACAATTTAATGCGGTTCTAAGCAGGAAACCACTTCATTGTTAGCTTTTGAAATATTTAAAGTAATAGAAAAATGTACTTTAAAAATACATTTTCTCATTTGAAAGTAAACATAGGGTTTTTTGTTTGTTTTGTTTTTTTATTATTATTATTCTTTTTTTAGACAAGTATAAAGAAAAAGAGAAAAAAGAAACAAATAGAAAAGCACTAGAGGCCTGAATTTGAAGAGTGAGGGAAGTTAGGTGTTAAAAACGAAGTTGCAATGTATGGAATACACACAAAAAAATTATATTAGAGAACTAATACTCTTATTCTATTACATTTAATAAAGATGTATCAAATAAATAGTTCTGTTGATAGGTTTTGACAGGAAACCTCAAGTTTTTTCCTAATTTAAAAAGTGGAGCTCGACATATTTATTCAATCTGAAATAAGTATCATAATTGCATTTGATTTTAAATAAATTATAATATAGAAACATACCAATAAGGTTCTTCTCATAGTTAAAAGTAAAATTTAAACATTTCACCATACTTACAGAGCCATCTCTCAGATTTCTTTCATAGGAGAAGTGACACTGTGTATTTTCTTCATCCACTGAAACTGTGAAGTTGTATTGGCCAGCTGATTCTTCTCCAAGTATCAATGCTTTCTTCAGTTCTTCAACATATTTTTCCCTATTCATTTCCATGTCAGCAGCCTCCCTAGAAATTTCAGCTTCAGACACTATCTCCCCCCCCCCCCCCAAAAAAAGAAAGAAATTAATATTCATATGTGATCTTGTACATATATTTATATAGCCCTAAAGACAAACACACATTATATTGGTTTTCTTTGAATGTGTCAACCCCAAGCAGTAGACAGACAACTGCCATCCTGCATAATTTTAATGCACTTTTCCCAAACTCATTACTTGTAATCTTACAACAAAGTAAACTGTCAATTTACAAATGAATTTGTAGGTGAATCCATGTTGTGCTGTTTAAATACATGACTCACTAAATGAGAGATGTATCTCCACTTTGTATTAGATCAAGGGTATTATGAAAATTTTATTCCTTTCCTTTGAAGATAAAGAACGGTTGAATTCAGAGCAAAACAAGCCAATAAAAATGTGCCCTTAAGAATCACAGTGGGCCTTTCCCACCTGCTAACGTTTTTATTTCTTCTTAAATCTTCTTTCAGTTAACCCTCCAACTGAAAAGCAACTCACCAAGCCTTGCCTCCTCTAACCAGGAAAAAGAAGAATGTCATTAATTTTACCACCTGAGCCCTCTGTGTTTTTCCTTCCTTAATAGTTCATTCTTAAAACTGCTTCCACAATACTTTTAGAGATCATGTTAATTAAAAAAAATGAACTCAATGAGTGCAGTTTCTTTAGCAGAAGTAAGCAATGACTCTAAGTCACGGCACTATTTCTATAATGTAATGCATGCTTTAATGGATAGTCTATTATACAGAATTTTCAATTCTTTACTTGATTCATGCAGTGTTTCATTCACTTCTGACCAACCTTCTGAGGAAGACTACTCTAGATTGCCATTTATCTTAGCTTGCTCCTAGACTTCTCTAGCATTTGTCCAGTATTTGAGAGAGAAAAATAGGAAAAAGGAGATTAGCTTGTGGCAGCCTGGAAAAAAAAACACCAAAGGAAAAACACAACCTTAACACAACTACAAGGGACTTTTTTTAAAAAAACCCTGTAACTATATTTCTTCCTTATACAAATGCATCTGAATATAATTTCATTTTGAGACATAACCCTGCACATATATTGAAGTTCTACTGATGGAAACAGAGCAGCATTTCAAGCCAAAATGAGCTTGTTTAAATTGCCTCATTTTTCTTCTATTTTCATCTAGACACAGTAGTTAATCTCATACTGCAAAGAAGGCAGCACTTATCAAATCTATCCATCATCTAAAAATACAGCAAGGGGGTAAATGTATAACTATTTGCTGGGAAGTCATATCCTCACACATTTCAGTATTTCTGAGAGATTGCCTAGTCCATTCCCCCTGCTCAAAGAATGGTCAATTACAGAGGTTGCCCAGGATCACATCCAGCTGCATTCTAAATATCTCCAAGGACTAACTCTCTTGGCAAGCTGTTCTGGTGTTTGCTCATTTCTATTGTTAAATATAATAATAATAAAAACAATATTTTAAAAAAAATCCTTGTGTTATAAACTGTGCACATTATTTCGTGTTCTGTCAGTGGCTTCTAATGAGAAGAGCTTTACTCTGTCTTCTTTACTATTTCCATCACTGCTAACACACGTTAATACGATCTCCTTAAGCCTCTTGTTCTCCAGGCTACACAGCTGCAGGTCTCTCACCTTCTCCTAGTAAGGCAGAAGCCCCAGTATTTAATCATCCTCAGCAACTACTACTCGACTCATGCCTGTTCAGATAGTTCATGCCTGCTGCTGGGGAGCCCTGAACTATGCACAGTGCCACATGTGCCCAGGGCTGAGCAGAGGAGAAGCATGATCCCCCTTGATCTACTGGTAGCACTCCTCCCAGTGCAGCCCAGTTGACTCTTGATATTATTTGCCATAAGGCTGGATCATTCAACACTTCGACAAAGTACCTACTACCAGCCAGTCAACACAGACACCAGTGCAGACTAAGGGCTTATTCCTCCACAGGTGTTCAACTTCTCATTTCATTTTGTTGAATTTCTTGAAGTTCTTGTCAGCCCAATTCTCCAGCCCATCCAAGGCCCTATGCATGGATACACGAATATTCTGGTACCTCAAACTCTCCTACCATTTTTACATCATCTGAAAACTTGCTAAGGATGCAGCATGTCATCATCCAACTGATTAATAAAGATGTTAACAGCATGGGATTCTTTATCAACTCCTGGGGTACAGAGCCTCCAGTTAGACTCTATGCCACTGATCACAATCCATTTCTACATTCACCAGTTCACTTATTCAGTTTGCACTTTATCATGGGGATGTTAAGGGATGCAGCACTAAATGCCTTGCCAGCTAAACCCAATATGAACAATGTTCACATCCTTCCACTCATTTATCAAGTTAATCATTACACCAGAGAAAGCTGTCAAGTGGATCAGGCATGATTTTCCATCTGTAAGTCCATACTGACTACTTATCTTCTCGTCCTTAACATTTTTTGAAAAGGATTCCTGGATTATTGTTCTAATACACTCTGGCTAGTTAGCTTCCAGTTATCCAAATCCAGCCCATCACAATTCCAGAAGGCGGAAGAGATGTTTCTTTTAGACCTAACAAATCTCCCTTCATCAACATCACCCTGTGAAGACATCAAGACTGGACTCACAATGACACGGGCCAGATCCCTCAGCACATATTGTCTCTGTCTATCAGGCCCCAAAAATTTGTATGAGTCCAAATTTCTTAAGATATTCTTTAATCCAATCCTCCTCAAATGGTGAGTAGTTCATCAGTCTTTTCCATGCTCTTTGTCACCACTATCCCTGTCCCATTCTAAAGCAGGCTTCCTCTCATTTTTCTTTTGCTGCAGATAAATCAGAAGAAGCCTTAGTTGCCTTATCATATGTTACTCCAGGTGGATCCTGACTGCTAACCCTACCCCTGTATGCTCAGACACTGTCTTTATAGCTGCCCCTGGTCACCTGCCCCTGCATCCATACCCTGTCAATTTGCTTTTTATGTCAGGTTTAGTAAGGAGTTCCTTTCTCATGCATTCAGGGCTCCTGACACCTTTGCTTCATCTCATTTTCCACTGAAATAAATCATTTTCGAGCTTGGAAGAGGTGATCCTCAAAACATCAAATATCTCTCTCTTCTCCATACCTGTATTAAATGGAATTCCTTTTAAGAGATATTGGAACAGGTCAGACTTTTGCTTTTCTGTAATCTAGGGTCATGAACCCCTTTTTTTTTTTTTTTTTTTTTTTTTACTCTGTTCTCAGGATCCTGAGCTTCAAAATCCAATAACCACTGCAAGCAAAATCCATTCACAACTTTTACACAGCCAGCCAGTTCTTCTTGTCCAGAGATAGTAGCTTTTGCTCCATGTACACATCTTAAAATATAGAAATTGAGCAACTTCCTAATCCTAGATTTAACTTTTTTTTTTCTTTTGTGAAGGGTGTTTTTTGTTTTTGTTTGTTTGTTTGTTTTTAATTTGCTGTTGAAAGGATGAAAGCAGGAATGGCAGGGTTGTATTGTGGGTTTTTCTTTGTTTTCTTTTGTTTTTAACAAAAGATCACAATGTGGTACAGGATTATTAGTTAGAAAGGTTACCTATTCACAAACACATTAATTGCTTGCGCCCACAAAAAAAAAACACCCCAATTATTGTATGACTCTAAAATCTGATAAGGCAGGTCAGTCGTTAAGGCACCTGTTTGTTACCTTGTAAGACAAAAGACAACAGCCAGGTGAAAAAGGAGATGCAGGTGGCAAAAGACAGCATGCTAATGTACAACCACAAGCAAATAAATAGTTGACACAAGGACAAAGTGTTCCCATCTGTGGAAAATCTGAGCCTGGAGACATACTTATTTAAAATGATACATTAGTGTCAGAATCAAATTAGCTATGCCCTAGCACCAGTCGTTTTTTTTTTTCCTTAGGCAAATTCAAATCTGTAAAAGCTAGAAAGCAAAAAGGATGCATGGGAACTGAGCTGCCTCAGAGCTGTTTTTAAGAAAAATAAATAAATAATTGATTGGGGCTCAACAAATATAATCAAGTCAGTCTTTGTCACACTCAGATGTGAAAAGCCACATACGTGTCAGTCCAAATTTTGTCATAAACTTCCCTGCATGCTTTAAGTGGTTGAGTATACTCTCCTGACTTTAAAAGAGAAAACTGTAAAGCCATCACATTTATATTAGCTTAATATAAGGACCTAAACATAGCAATTTTTTATACAGGAGTGCTGCAGAATATGCACAAAAAGACTAGAAATAAATCACTCTCATTATCAGCATTTCTAGATTGGAGAAGATGCTTCTATCCCCACATTTCAAGTTGCTATTTATATTAGAGAGAATGGGCTAAAAAAAAATTCCAAAATGAGGAGGGTCGGGAAAAATTGGTCAGGAGACAGAAGGTTATAACATGCAAAACCCTACAGATTTGTGAACTCAAAATGTGTCCTTCCTGAAAGAACACTTCCTGAAATAGAGATTGTATTTTGCCAACTGTTACAGCAGATGTAATAGACAATCATACATAAAAGTCTTGTGTACAGCCTAATATTGATGAGCTTTAGGGCACTGAAGTACTGAAACACATAATGAGGCACAGGTTGAAGTCATATTACCATTGTTTTAAGAAAGTGGTTTTACTTACTTTACCATTATACTTTCCAAATTTGCTTCTACAATAAAATAATATAAATTCAGCAGAATGAAGAGGGCTGTAGCTCATGTTCTGCTAAACTAGGGCTTAAATACTGTTATGAAAGGGAACAAGAAAGAAAGGCAGGAGGAAGAAGGGAAGACAGAAGGAAATAAATTATTATTATTTTTTCCGCCCACTGTAAGGACATCTCAACTATCTTCATTTCTAATATGTCAAACCCCTTCCTAATCCATCAGAAAAACTGAAATTGAAGGCCACGTATATTGCCAGCTGGTACTTGTCCTACAAACCGGACTTTGTGTGAAAAGCCACACTACATAACTGTTTAGCTGCAATGCTGCATAACAACCAGATACATCTGCAGATGGCATACAGGTGACATGAACAAGTGAGAAAATAGTATGCAGCACCACAAACATGGAAAGACCTACGAACAAGCCAATATGAAGTCAAAATCAGTTTTGTATTAATCCTCACACATTAAGACTGACAAGCACCATTTTCGGAACAAGACTTTGTACCATCATATACAGCACTGCAGCAAAAGCTGCAAACTCACACTAGCCACTATACATGCTACCAATTCTGCCCTACCTGATTTTCAGCCAAGTCAGTCATGCTCAAACTCAGCCACAACTCTCAAGTCTCTATAGATGAAGTAGTAAAAGCATTTTGTAAGGTTTAATAGAATATTTTAAACATAAACCAGATGTCATTATGAAAAATTCAGATTTTAATAACTCTGCTGCATTTTCTTTTTTTAAATCTAAAAGCAGCACTTTTAATGTTAATGTAGAAAGCAACAGAGTGGAATTACTGATAGGTACAAATAAATAAATAAGTCTACAAGCCAGTGAAGAATGGGGCCTACAACTCTGATCAAGCAAGCTCAAAAAAAACCTCAGACATACTAACGCACCATAAAAGAACACCAGGATTTTTTTTCCTATTGCTGTATGTGTACTTGCAGTTTATTCCTTCATCTATTAAAACTATCAGATTAAAAAAACAACTTCTATCTGCAGCTCTTTAACTTAATACCAAGTGAATATAACAGATCATGATCTATATTAGTGTGTTTCTCTTCCCCTAAAGATTTTACTATGCTTTGTTTTCTAAATAGGACTCCCAACACTTTTCATCATCATTCTAAATATACAGGAACCATAAAAGACAACTCCATCAGCAACTCGCATTCACTTCCTGGTAGGTCTTGCCAAGCAAAATAATCCACAGCACGAGAAACCCAAAAGGGATTTCCCGTAGCAAGAATTTTCTGACCACTGCTTTCTGTTCTCCCAGATTTTGAATCTGGTATCTAGGCAATTTCAAGTACGATGTAATTACTAAGAAAAAGTGATCAAAAGCAACAGTGAGCGCACGAAGACAGATAGATGTGGCAGGAAAGCCTTGTGCACAAGAATTTCAACTATCAGTTAAATTACTAAAAGGACTATCTTATATGAATTCCTTAGAAATTGATCCAATTCTGAGAAAAGGAATAAAAGGTTTCTCCTCTGTATGAGTACACAAAGCTCATTCTAAACTGTTCATTTTCCCACTTCATTTAACAGCGCGAAGTATCTCGCTTTCACTGGTCCTCTCTTTTGGGAAGTTACCACCCAGCAGTTCTGCCAGACACAGGAAGTTAATGAAACAAGAACTGAGTGTACATATTTTTTTCTATACTCTCTCTACTACAGTAATAGTAGGTTTTTCAGGCATAGATTTAAGAAGCAACCCTTCTTTTTGGTGAATCTTAAGCTGTTTATTTTGATGTTAAATACTTACCTTAACATAACAGAAAAGAAAAAAAAAAAAAAAAAGCTTTTAAACAAAAGCACCAGAATCCTTGTTTATGCATGTTAACACCTTAGCTATTATTGTGAAAATAAAGAATTCAAATATTCTACTGTAAAATTAAAAAAAAACACAACCTTTCATACTAGACTACAGGGAGCCAATATTTGAATATATGCATTTGGCCTATGTAGGAACCCTTCATCAATAGAATATTTAGAATGTTAAAAAGAACTGTGAATAAGAAGATTTAGTGCATACATACATACATACATTTTAAGCTAGTTGCATTTCCAAAATTTGAAAAGGAAAAAAAAAAAAAAGTTACATTCAAGAGAAAGCTAAGGAATGATTAAGCTTCTTGTAATACACAAGGTAATAGATTGATCACTACAAAACGACAGGCCTATCTTAAAGTTTGGGTTATGAAAGTACCAAGGACAAACAAGGTCCAACACACAGAGTAAAAGAAGAAACAGCTCAGATAAATGCTCTTATAATTTAGAAAAAGAGTCAGGAAAATGTTTTTGCCTGTGTTTTGCTGTGTAAAAAATGTGATTCTTTCCCTCCTCTGAAACATTTGGACCAAGTATCCAACATGTGTCTAAAGGAATACACAAATCCTTCTTTCTTTCGCTAGACATGAATGAGAGAAACACACACATACTAAGAAATCCACCCTCTTATTCACATTTCCAGGTGGAAAAAAATGCCACAGGCAGTGTTTTTTTTGTTTTGTTTTTTCCTAGTAATTCACCACCAGGTATAAAATTCTTGTATTTTGACATTCTCAAAAATGCAGGTGAGTACCAAGCACAGTTACATTTAACTATTAATATCTTAACAAACCTAATAAGAAAATAAATAGCAAATAAATGCTTTATGAACTACAACTTGCAAATGTTACTGGTATTTCACATTTATTCAAGAATCTGAAGACATACACATGATGATGCAATATCACAGCAAGAAATTGCATTGGTAATCATGAACAAAACAGTTTACCCACATGCCAATCGATTAGCATCAGTTTTGACGTATATATTTTCCAGATTTCAAAGACATCTGAGTATGTCCCAGAAGACCATAAATCCAACTTCCTCCATCACTGAGATGATAATTATAAAATCTTTTTGATGCAAGTTGTGGATCACAGACTGGAAAGTATTTAACAACAGTAAAAAAGAACAGTATAATTTAAAACAGTTTTCATTATTACCTGTCCCAGTCCATGCACGTTCACCATCGGTAAGCTTTATACCGAAGCCACTGCTTATATCTTTTTCCCATGATACTTGTAGAAAATACACTGCTTCTGGATCAGAAACTGGATGAATTCTGATCAAAGTTTTCTCCATTTTCCAGTCAGCTGTTACAGACACAACAGAATGTTATTACAATCAATGGCATATATTATGACATACTTAGCAACATTATGTAGCTACACTGGGTGGGGAGTGGGGAAAGGTACATTTATAAGCACATTGCTTTCCTTCACAAATACTGTTTTTCAGAGAACTGCTGATGTTTTCAAACAGAAAACTGGATTAAAATAATCAAGGCTTAAGTAAAAGTGTCAACAATCAAATATATTTGAATATTCCCTAAACAAGAAACTAAACGTTAGGAAGCCTGGCAAAATTAGTATACTAACTTTGCATTCCTCTGCTTACTGACACTTAGTTTCTTATTTAGGGACTATTCAATCATTTTCCCCCTCTGTTTTTACTTCACTGTTCACTATCATCCAACATACAACACATGGAATATGATTCAAAATAATTAATGCTCAGATGGAAGACTATTGCTTGAGAGAACACTACCAGGCTCCACAGCAACACATTTATTGCATTGATTGTTACTGACAATCAAATAAATTAATTTTTAAAATGAACGCTAAAGAGAACTAAGCTTATGATGCTACAGTGATTTGTGTTTTTTTCCCCCCAACACAATACCAAAACCACTTTCCAATCTGCAGCTGACAAAAGACTTCATGAATAATCCCATATATTTTTATAAATAACCTAGCCTGACAATAATGAATGTCACTGTATCCAAAACCTTTATAATAGCTTTTTATAATTTGCCCCATGGAATAATGAAGAAGCAGTCAATTCTGAAGTTAACAGTATTTATTTAATATAAGTATTAACTTCTGAAGTATACAGTATTTTCACTGATAATAGCCCATGTTGTCTAGCACTTGAACATTTGAATAGTTTGTTTTGTGGTGTTGCACTGTTTGGGGCCTTCTTTATTTTAAGGAAAAAAATCAGCAAATGAGAAAAGGGACTACGTATGCTGAATACAAAAATGCTTGGGCGGGTGGTAACTATCAAAAGTTCTGTGTAGTTTTCCATCTGTAGTGTAGCGCTAGGTAATCAGGAGGAAATGAACTGTCCTGAGAAAGTTGATGCTCAGCTGAACATGAGCCAGCAGTGTGCCCATGTGGGCAAGAAGGCCAATGGCATCCTGGCTTGTATCAGAAATAGTGTTGCCAGCAGGAGCAAGAAGGTAACCGTCCCTCTGTACTCTGCTCTGGTGAGGCCGCACCTCGAGTACTGTGTTCAGTTTTGGGCCCCTCACTGCACGAAAGACATCGAGGCCCTGGAGCACGACCAGAGGAGGGCAACAAAACTGGTGTGGGGTCTGGAGCACAGGCCTTATGAGGAGCAGTTGAGGGAAATAGGATTGTTCAGTCTGGAGAAGAGGAGGCTCAGGGGAGACCTTATCACTCTCAACAAGTATCTGAAGGGAGGCTGTGGAAAGATGGGGGTCAGCCTCTACTCGCATGTAACAAGCAACAGGACTAGAAGGAATGGCCTCAAGCTGCACCACAGAGACTCATGTTGGACATTAGGAAAAACTTCTCTGAAAGAGCAGTCAGGCACCGCATTGGCTGCTCAGGGAGGTGGAGTCACCATCCCTGGAGGTACTCAAGAAACACACAGATTTTGTACTGATGGACACAGTTTAGTGGGAAATATTGGCAGTAGGTGGACACTTGGACTGGATGATCTTGGAGGTCTCCTCCAAACTCAGTGATTCTGTGATTCCATAATCAGCACCAGTTCAGGTTCTGAAGGAACTCTGTTCTCCAAGCAGTAGCAGTGGTAAGCTCTTTGCTTATGTGCATTGAGAGATAAATCTAGACATTACTGGCTTCCCAAGAAACATGTCCAGAAGTTTTAGCTGCAGTTGCCCACACTGTCTGATCTTTGCACAACTATGTTTAAAAAATGCCTTTCCCTTGAATTCCATGCACTGTTTGGACAAAAGCAGCAAAATACATGAATATAAGACTTGTTTTTCAAGCACAAGGCTGTATTAACAGCTAAACAAGAACTGCATTGTCAATAACATAAATTAACTACTTCAGATGGCCAATTAAACCACAATACTGATCAACTTAGACTAACAAATTGCATTTCTAAACAATAAAAGGAACATCACATAAAGTGTCTTCTGTGAGTGCCAGACTGAACTTTGGCTGGAACAAGTCACTAGGTACTTCTAGCATTCCTGATTACGCATTATGTTTTCCATCACAAATTAGCAAAAAGCTAATTTTATTTCAGCTTAAAACTTAACACTGCTTAGAATGTTTTTAGAAAGAGTTTAAGATTCAAAAACCATGGCAGGAGGAGGAGATAAATCATGTACATATAACAAGGCATAAACTCTATTTAACAGCAGTATAAGAGACAACTATTATTTATATCCATAGACTACCACTGTTTATACTATAACAGATGCCATACTCTGAGTTTCTATTCACTGAAGGAGTGCTGGAGACTAAAGTGTATCTTAAAAATCATCTTGAAGAATTAGCTCAAGTCCCCCACAAGTATATTTTATTTCTATCACCAATTAACTGGTCCTTTCTACAAGTCTACAGCATGCCTATGCAGCTGTAAACAATAACAGAAAATGAAATATTTAGAGGCCTGAAATAAGGCTTTGTAAATTACCATTCATGGAATTGAAGTCATTTTAAAGATTTGCAGTGCACCAATGGCCTGACTATGGGTCAATAAAAGTACATGACAGGAAGCACAAATAATGTGTGTAGTATATTTAAGCATATAGATGTACATTTTTGTACATTTTCCTTTGCCTGCTGGATTACCTTCCTCTTTTAGCTTGTTCTGGAACATTACAGTATTTTACAAAATATTTTTATAAAAGTCATTCTCCAAAAGATTTGTAAAAAAGACTGTAATTGTTATTATTATTTTTAATTAAAGGCTGTAAAACAGTTGCATGCAACCCAGAGAGACAGCGCAGAACTCAATAATGCATATATACAGCTTAACAGGGAATTTCTGTTTGTTGCATTTGATTCTCATCACAAAGCAGAGCTGCATTCACTGAAAGCAACCTCCACAAGAGGCTTTCTTTTTAATGTAGGCTGTTTATAACAGCTGTATATATGTAATGTAGGCTGTTTATAACAGAAAGTAAAGAGTTGGTCTTATATTTGTGTGATGATAAAGAGGATGGTGATGATAAAGAGCATGAAGCATTAGTCCTCACTGATAAAAAGCAATGCAAAGAGTTGCACACTAAAAATAATTTATTGTTTTGCAACATACACTAACAAGGTCTCCAAGGCCTGAGATGAAAATTGCATGAAGTCATAATACTGTGCTTTCCATACATCCATCTTTACACACCATTATTAAATGTAAGCAACGCGCAACAGCTAAAAATATATATATATATTTTTTTTTTTTTTGCATCATTCTTAAGAGACCTGTTTCCAGAGTAAGTGATGAGCACATCAGCAGAACCGAGAAAGCCTTCACATGATTTGTCTACCTGTGGTAAAACAGTACTCAAATAAAAACAAACATGCTGAAGAGATCTGGCACAGAAGAATGTTAAGTATTCCATAACAAAATGAAAGACACAGTTGACAAGCTTTTCCACATTTTGCTGCGCATCTTGGAACAACTTTACAAGACAGCTTGGGGGACTGGACCCTATGATCTCTTAAGGTCCTTCCAACCCCTGCAATTCTGTATGTGAGATAAAACAAAAACAGTACCCTTTTTCTCCTTGCTTTTATCTCCCCCATTGTGCCCACTAACCTTCTGAGATGAGTATTACCTATGTTACAGAATTATAAAATTGAGTTGGAAGGGACCTTTAATGGTCATCTAGTTCAACTCATCTGAAATGAACAGGGACACCTACTACTACATTAGGTGCTCAGAGACCTGTCCAACCTGGCTTTGAATGTCTCCAGGGGCAGGGGCATCCACCACCTCTCTCAGCAGCCTCTGCCAGTGCCTCTCTACTCTTATCGTTAAAAAGAACTTTCTTCTTATACCCAATCTAAATGTTTAGAAGCTGTCCTGCAAAGTAGCCTTGAATGTGATGTCTAGCGTGTTCTTAGTTTTGCTTGTGATCTCTAGGCACTGGACTATCCAAACCCATTAGTAAAAGCTCAAGGATCTCTTGGTTGTATATATCTTGGCTACTATATAATCCTCTCCAAAAGAAGCAAGCTTTCCCAATCCTTACCAATGCTGCATATAGAAACATCATAGCAAACAAAAATATTTTACCTCACTTTAACAAAAATCTTCCCCAAGTATCCCAACACAACTCCACAGTCTGTTGCGCAGTTGAGTAAACTGATGAACAACAAACAGTGAAAAATAAAAATAGCAAAGGATTTTTCTAGTCCTCTAGCAACAAAGAATTTCCACTAGTGGGGGAAAAAAAAAAAAAAAAAGGAGAAAAGAAAAGAGTGATATATCTCTTTTAAAGAATTTAAGTAAATTAAAACAACCTTTTTATAGCTGACGCATTTCAATTCACCTGTTTTTTCCCCTCTATTCTCTTACTACCCCACCAGCCTTCAGTATGTCAAGAATAGGTGACTCTTCACAGATCAAGCACTTCTTTATAAAGGGGAATCATGTGGTGGATGGAGCTTCTGCCTCAGGGCATCCTCAGGTGAAGGAACACTGTGTGCTGTCAAAGTCTGAGGAATACATGAAGAGCAGACTTGCCAAAGCAGATTATCCTGCTGCCTATCCACAAATTAATACACACAAAAACAAACAAACAAACAAACAAAAAAAACCCAAAAACCCACCTGCAAAGAAAAAACCTACCTTGTAAATATTTGAGTTTAGCTGCCAATAAGTGCTATTTCTCAAGGAATGAAGAACAACTCTGTAAATCTACACTTGTTCTATCATTTCCACAGGAGATGTCAGACGTATACAAACAACCGTAGGAACAAAGCTGAAATAGATGATGTTTCCCATTACTACTGACATTATCATCACCCAAACCCTAAATGCAGACTGTAGAAATAATTTAAAACTAAAACATTTTCAAGCTGTTATCTAGATATGCTTCAAAAGACCAGTTATTCAGTATGATAGTTCATAGTCATAACCACCACACATGCAAATTCTGGCCAACAGTCTCACATGTGTTTGTCAAAGAATTAACCTTTATGCATTCACAAGCAATCCCACCAGAAATATTACTAGAGATTTTTTTTATTTTTATTTTTTTTTTTAAGAAATGCTTAAGTATTCCTTAAAACGGAATAGGGATGTGAAAAACAATGTGAAGACATTCCACAGGTACATTGGTCAGAAGAGACAGGCCAAAACGGGTGTACCACCTTTGGTAAATGTAAAAGGAAAACTGGATTCAGCAGATGAAGAGAAGGCTGAAGTACCGAATGAGTTCTTTGCCTCAGTCTTCACTGGCAGCCAGGACTCTAGAATTTCTCACGTCCCTGAGCCCTGCATCCCTAAACCTATAGGTGGGGACTGGGGAGGTAAATCCCGCCCCCACTGCAAGGGCAGAGCAAGTCCGAGACTGCCTCATGAGACTGAACGCATACAAGTCTATGGGGCCGGATGGCATGCATCCCAGGGTTCTGAAGGAGCTGGCTGAGGTGGTTGCTGAGCCACTCTCCGTCATATTTGAAAAGTTGTGGCTGTCAGGTGAGGTCCCAGATGACTGGAGGAAGGGTCACGTCACTCCCATATACAAGAAAGGGAGCAAGAAGGACCTGGGAAACTACAGGCCAGTGAGTCTCACCTCTGTGCCTGGGAAGATCATGGAACAGATCCTCCTGGACAACATGCTCGATCACATAAAGAATGAGCATGTGATCCGAGACAGCCAGCACGGCTTCACCAGGGGAAGGTCATGCCTAACCAATCTGGTGGCCTTCTAAGATGGAGTGATGACACTGGTGGACAAGGGGAAGGTGACCGATGTCATTTACCTGGACTTGAGCAAGGCCTTTGACATGGTCCCCCACCACATCCTTATCTCCAAATTGCCAGATGTGGATTTGATGGGTGGACCACTCGATGGATAAGAGTGGGGGATTGGAGATTCATGATCCTTGAGGTCCCTTCCAACCTGGGCCAGTCTGTGATTCTGTGACTCCTCTGTTTTAACTATTGACTCAATAGATCCATTAGTGTTACACCAACAAGTGAAGAATAAACACAACAAAACAAATCACAGCTCTTTTAAGTACTCTGGGTCAAGCACGTGGTCATGATAAAGTAAGAGGATAAACTGACAAAGGAGTCTGAGAAATACATGCCGGTGAGGGACTCGAGTTTTCAGAGAGCTAGTCACACAGGCTTGGAGATGATGCTACTGTTTTTCAAATTTTAGAAACACCCTTAACGAGTATGCATGAAAGACAGTCAGAAATATAAGGAAGAATGAGGAAGCAATGAAACTCTAAGAACTAGTTCCACTTCAGTATCTCTTGGAAGAAAGTTAACAACACAGACAGGAATCACATTAGTGACCAAAAGAGTTAAAGCGGTCACCTGAATTTTGGTACTATTCCTGTTTAGCAGGAAGCCAGTTGCTACTAGGCTTTATTAAAAAAAAAAAAAATTTGATAAAACCAGACTATTTTGATAGTTATCCATCAGTTTAAATTACTGAACTCAGACCCTCATTGTACAAGTCTAAAAAGCATCTAGCAGTCAATTAGAACAGTAAGTAAGTACCTTGGAAGGCCTTTGAAGGTTTAGTAACTTAGGTGACTTCCATTCACCATCTTGATAAAATGAGAGCAATCAATACCTCTTTCCTCCCTTGATTGCTTATAAAGAAAAGCTGCAGAGAAACTGATTGATTAGTGCCATAAGAAAGGCAGTATTTTTCTCCTTAAGGGCACAGAAGGTCATACACTACATATCAACACCTCACCAAGTCAGAGCCAAGGATCTGAGACAAACTTGCAGGTGGGAACAGTGGAGCTGCACCCTAAATTAGTAAATCAGAGGCTTTATTGAGGCTGTTGAACAGTTGAGGATTGAGCTGTTTATCTTTAGGACTTTGTCCCTTTAGTTTTTGGCTTCTAATGATCTATATTAGGCAATGTTTCTTTCTAAGGAGAAATCAGCTGTTGGCTGGTTTGCAATTGACTGGAGCCTACTCCCTGAACAAATAGTGTACACAGTTGCTTCTGAATAAACAAGACACTTTTAAAATTGGTCTACAAAGAATTTTATATGTTGTTTTGGATAGCACTAGGCATAGACTAAAAGCCAAATCTTTTAGACAGCTCCAACACAGCATCATTGATGATGTTTTGAACTTCAGCACTACTTTTTTGTCCATGAAGACTAATGGCTTTTCTCCAAATTGCCTTAGCTGCAGGTGTTTCAAACTTTAGCAGTTATGCATGGAAGTCTACTTACAGATCAGAAAGAGCTACTATATCTTGCCAATGGAGCAATTAGCTTAAGTGCTTTCTTGTTGAGAAAAATAGGATACTATCTACACTGACTTCAGAATGGAAAACTAGTACAAACACCAAGCTGTCAGTAAGGTCTATGATTTGATTTCTTCTGCCATTGGCTGGACCACAAAAAATCTGATCTGAAAAAAAAAACACCTAGAAGAACATGCATAGTTAACCTAGCAAGAGAACAGGTATTATTCATGTGACAACAGATGTATTTATAAACAGATTGAGATTTATTTATAACAGATTGAGATTTAAAACAGTCAAAAACATCTCAATTTCTTTTAAAGATTAAAACCAGCTATTAACACATTTCCAAAAAGCAAAAGACAATAAGAGAATGCTTATATTTATGAATATTTCTGAGATACACTGCATACTAGTTTGTTTTCTCGTGTGTTAATTTACAATTGCATCAACTTTAATCTTCAAGAGAAAAACCATTAAATTATCTGGCATAAACTTCAAATATGACTCAGTTAATATTAGGCAGACAGTAGATCAGATAAGGACTTACTCTTTCTTCTTTTCAGAAAATGTCTGGGTAAATAAGTACGAAGAAAAGAACACAGCTTCCTTCCTATCACCTCTTGCAATAAGCTTCCCATTCTCTGGGCCACAAATATTTGTTTGATGATGAAGAAATGCTTAATAATAAATCTTCAGCTGAGTATCAAGCGTACATTTGAAGACCAAATAAAATAAAAATTTTTGAAGAGCTCTTTTTCTAATGAACCAAGAGCTAACACATTTTTATAGGACATGCAACCTAAAATGTATCTAGCTGTTCCGTTGGTCGACCTTGTTACACAAGGTTCACAATTCTGTTTTCTCTCTTGAAGACAAAAAAATAAAAAATTGGCACTGGATATAAAGAAGTAACTGGATGACTTTATAACTTCATGCCGACAGGTTAAAGGCCCATCTTAAAAATTTAGAGCTGCATGATGAAGTTTGATTAAGAGACTAACTTCAAGAAAGCTGCAATCAGTAGTTGGTCCTCCCTCAAGGACCCAGCTGCAGAAGCAAGGCTCACATGGCTAGCATTTGCACTCCTTCTTTTCCACTGTTCTGTTGCAGCCACAAAAGTATTGGAAACATGCACATATTTCTTGTTCCAAAAAAAAAAAAAAAAAAAAAAAAAAAAGGCCGTTATTTAGTTTGTCAGACTCCACAGGCAAATAGGATACACAGGATTTGCCACAAAAGATCTGGAACCTACGATAAGGAACAACACTTGTCAGACTTATTTACTACAGTCACCAGCTGAAAAATGAGGAGAAACAGAAGGAAGCAGACAGTCAACAACCTTTATAGTAGGAATCTTACTAACAAGCTTTGATCTCAACTGTTGCCTGAAGACAAAGCCCACCCTGGTCTCTTTCATCCCCTTGAAGTGTGGAGCATAAGCAACCACCAACTCCAGGCTTCCAGACTTGCCAATCTTACTTGTAAGCATCCATATATGGAGACAATTTAAGCCACAAGGTTAAAAAACAGGAAAAAAGCAAAAAGGTCCTTAATATATTTAAATAAATATTAAAGAGGAAAATTATACCAGTATACACTAGGAAATAATAGAATAACTTGCTGAAAAAGGACAAACCTTTCTTATTCACATCCCTCCAGGAGCTCTTCCCAACCTCAACAGTTCAGTGCATTCGCCATCAAATTTCAACCTTCCCAAATCCATATGTGAAAAAAAAAAATTAAAAGTCTGAGGTTTCTATAGATACACTGGGATACGCTGATTGGATGTTACCACATGGTAATTAAATAAAATGCTATTTCACAATTGAAATCTTTTTCCACTGAGTTCCACGTACTTCAGTACAAAATTGCAAAACAACAGGTACAGAACTGAGCAAGGATCAAAAATAAGACCAGACCAGATTCAAGTGGCCAGTTCTGGGATGGAGAGCCAGCAGACTTGCTGGAGAGATTCAGACCTGGTTCTCTATCTCTGTTGCCTCTGGGGGATGCAACTTCAACAAATATTTCATGACTCCTACTTTGGCAGCATGTCTGCCTGGCTTTCAAAGGTCCTACTATAGCCAGGGGTGGCATGAAGCCGTACCTATTTTGCCTTTCTGTGAAAACTGCAAGATTAAGCTACTTATTAAAAAAGAAAACTCATTTTCACAAAGCAAACAGACAAGAAAAAAAGCACCTAAAATATATAATAATTCCTTCACAAACTATCTGAAAAGTCAGCATTAAAGTTCCACATTTTTCGAATAGAAAAAGGAAAAAAGTCTGCGTAATTACACCACACACAACTTTTCAGCCTGGTGATAATACTGTATAAAATCAGCAAGAGCAGAAATCCAGGAATTCCTGGCATCTTAGTCAAGTTTCCAAAACCCTCCCTTGCAGACTTCAGTAACTTAGTATTATCCATTCAAGAAAAGTGAAGCTGAAGGAAAAAGAAAGAAAGAAAGAAAAAAAGAAAGAAAGGGAAAGAAAAAGCCTGCTTTAACTGCTGTTTGCCTATCCCAAAGTACTCAGATACACGTGTCTTTTTGATGTATGTTTGGATAACATGGTAGACCGCTTGAGATATCATCTGTTTTCCAAAACGTTGCCTTCTCTGGGAATAAGAATTATCGAGATATTCAACACAGAAGACAAACATACCCTACAGACTTCCTTTGTTTTCTATTCTTCAGTGCCCGTGTATGCTTTCATTATAATCTCACTCAGTCTGACATGTTTCTGTAAAGGCTTGATTTAGTACCACAGAGCAATGGACTTCACTGGATGGTTTTACTTATTTGTTACTTCAAGTAAAACAAATTCAGTTGCTATTGAATCCATATCTGATCTACTGGCAAGAGTAACAAATCTGAACAAAGGATAAATGGGAAAAAAGAAGAAAAAAAATAGTAAGTAGCAACAGCTAGGTAAGGACACCTAGGCACTTCTGTATTTGATAGAGATTTCTGAAGTTTTAAAAAAATAAGCCAGTAACACAGAAGTGCAAGACACACCAAATGTAACCACTCAAGTGGGGTACCAAAAGCAGGTATAAATAAGAAGGCTTACACAGCCTACTCTCCTCCCACTTCCACACTCAAGACTTTTCAAAGAGATGGATTATTTTAATTTCAAGTTCCTGTCAAATTAGTACTAAAAAATAGTCCTGGACTCTAAATTGCTTTATCTTGCTAAACATTTTCCTAAGGCATTCTCTTTGAAGAAAATTCCTCCATTACTCTGTATTCACCTAACAGAAGTTTTATTATGCTTTTCCTCCCATTTTCTATTTTTCAGCTGGAATAAGAAACATTGATCTCCATGAAAACAGAAAGCTCACACGACTTCAATTTGTTAATTTAAACACTATAATTCATTTTGCTTTGTATGGCTCCCACATAAAAATAATTCACAAGACATTTTCAGTGAACTTTCAGTGCACTTAAAACTTCAATTTTGCAGCTCTTTATTTAGCCATAGTAATGACTTTGCCTTGAAAACAAATGTCTTTTGAGTCAGATTAGGTTGAGGAATCAGAGGAAAAGCTGAGGCAAAGAGGCATCAATCCATACTGAACACTGATTTCAACATTTTCCACGGATGGGTACAAGTTCAACTTCAGTTCTGTAATCTGCCCTGAATGCCAAGACATGAGATTCAACACAGTAATAATGTGATATCGTGGCCTACAATACAGCACCTTCAAAAGAAGTTAAAAAAAACACCAAACAAACACATCACCAGGTTAGGTAAGCTTAGGCTTTGTGATAAAGCACATTGGACAAACCGAAATGCCAGTATTTTGTTATGGAAGAGGTCCATCGCAGCACAGGTCCTGCAACCATAAATCTGAGAGCAAATGAGAGAAGAAAAAAAAAAAAAAAAAGAAAAAAAAGGCCACTTCCACTAAACTGATAACAGATTTAGTGGCTACTGACTTTACATTGAAAAAAAAAGAAAGAAAGAAAGAAAAATCTCTGCTCTACTAGCAAGTGTTCTGTCTGCAATATCTACAAACAGAATTTAGAAAGGATCAAGGACATGAAGAGCTTCAAAAGAGTAATACTTTCATTAGGTCCTCTGAATAAAAATATTAAGCTTTTTATTAGTGTCATTGTTTTATGGGTTTTGTTATTGGTTTTCCACATCATAACATCATGCAGTGCTCTGGGAGTTAAAGAGTTAATGCCCCAGTTTCATGTATTGTTGCTATTTCTGGGTACCTGGTTCTCAGAAGAGAAGAACTACATCTCCCAGAAGACTTTCACTGTTCCATTTCTGTTTTCCATTTAGAGAGAAAGATAAAACAGCTGGCAGGTCACAAGTCAGTCCCCCTTCTTTTACTGCTCGTCTCTGCTGTGTGTGCTCCCAGCCGTCTCACCTTCAACATTAGAGTAAGGCCTTTGGTTTTGGACCCTCTTTCTCTCTCATGTTATTTGATTTGTTAGCTTCAATACAATATTATAAAATATAATTGGAATTATCTGGCATTCCACTACCATATTTAGCAAATTAGTTTTCACCCTCAGCACATTGCCACTGTAGTGTTTCTAGGCCCATCTTCCTACCTTGCACTTTTTCCCCCTTTCCCCTCTCCCAGGGAGTGGGCCAGTGGGTCCCCCCGCCCCATTAGTCACAGAACTGGGCCAAACCAGCCCATAAACCATTGACGTCAATATAGATATCAACTCATTGCCTATCTTAGAAGCTTTCTTAATGCTTTCACATGGCAAGTTTTTTTCTTACCATGGGTCAGACAAAATAAAATGAAAAAGCAATCCAAAAATTAAACCTTACCAAAGGCATTCAGTGTCAGACAGGGAGTCAACCTGAGGAAGCACGCTTTTCAATGTTAGTTTCCCTCACAGCTACTAAAGAATGCTAGCTTGAGCTACAGTGAAACTTGCAAACTAATATGAGGACACAGCAGGGGTATACCACTAGAAAAATGCTACTGAGACTTGAACTTAGAGGGTAGTTAGGTACTCACTAAGAAAATATAGCACAGAAGAACTTAGATATTTTACCAGCTAAACACAATTTTGAAATCTTAAGAGTGTAAATTACTACAAGAAAAATATGTGGAGCATGAGCATGTAAGTTTCAGAAGTGCTGCTTTAAGATAGTAAGACATTGCATTCCCACATAAATTACATCCGTTTTTATGGAATTATGATAAAAATTATCAGAGAGGAAAAGAAGTAGAAAAAAAGTAGAAAATACTTTAAAAACAACTTAAAAAATACAGTTCCCTGCATGTTGGGTCACATTTCCCCTTCATGTTGCTGGGCTTTCTGTTTCTCAGCTACGAAAGTTAGCCAAAACCACTGGGACATATCAGCACTCTAAGTCACAGGTGTCCAAACTTTTGGTTTGCTTGGGCCATCCTGAGTGAAGAGGATTTGTCCTGGGCTGCATACACGAAAGTTACTTTGAAAGTAATGCCCCCTATTTGTCTAATGGGATATTGGTGGGAAGGTTCAACCTCTACTGCCATACCACCAACATCATAGAATAGGAGGCATTGTTTTCAGAGCACCCCACGTAAAATATACAATATCATTAACATATAACAAAAAAGAGAGAGAGAGAGAGAGAGAGAGAGAACAACAAAACCATAAAACCAGTTGGATATTTGACCTTGTCTTTGTGGGGGAAAAAAAAAAAAAAAAAAGCATCACCCTGGTTCGACAGCAGCAGTTGCAATCCTTAGTGAGATCTCAAGGTCTTCATCAGATTTTTTTATGACATTTTACTATTCCTGTGCCTCATCCTTGAAAACAGTTGTTCACACCTGTGCATACTGCCAAAAAGCTACAACATCAATAAGGTGTGGTTGTGAGGGAAGAATATTTCTATCTGATAAGAGAGGGCTTATAGAAGTGCAGCAAAGCAACACAATCAGATTTTTGAGCTGAATATCTGATTGCTTCTCTGTACACTCCTTTGAAAATTTGCAGGTCAGACAAGTAGTAACTAAAAATGGTGTCATAAACATTATTATTATTATTTAAACCCATGCTCTGGTTGCAGTCAACACAGCATCAATAGCACAGTGATGTTTGACTGTTGTGAGCTCTGGGGACACTGCAGGGAAGAGCCACTGCCATTACAGCACAGAGCCGTGGTCAGCAACTGCACCAGCTGGGCCAAGGGTTGGAGTGGCTGCCCTAAATGAAACAGTGAACAAATACACTGAATCTAAACTAACCTACATACTATAGTATAGAAAAACTAGGCCCTTTGTGCAGCAGAGATAAATCTTGACAGTTGCAACAGTTTCAGAACAGCTTAAGATATAGTATCCCCGCTGTTTTTTCTCTCCTTTAAAAGTTGCTTATTTTGCATTGTCAAGTATCAAAAACACAATATGAAGAAGTAAGAATTTAGAGTACACCCTAAATGGCTCCCTCCAAGGAGAGAAATAAATATATATTTGTAGCATAGTCAAAGTTAATGAAACAAATTTCCTGAGACAAATCAAGATCCAAGAAATATCATGAACTGCAACAAACCATTTTGATCTATGTGCTTCCCTGATCAGGACAGGAAAACAAACAAACAAACAAACAAACAAAAAAAAAACTGTCTAACAGTGCCTGCAGGAAGCTAAGGCAGGTAAGCAATGTGATATCTGCTACACACAAACAAACACTAGTCCCTTGTCTCTTATTTTCAAAAATAATTATCCTCTATGATCTTGAAGCCTACCTTTCACCATAATTAACATCTGTCCAGTTTACGTAATGCCTACAGCCACTGTCTGCTGTGCTCATAACATCAGGTTTCACAGCTGGTGAAATTTTATATATGCCCACAAATTACAGTTTGCTGCCTCCAACCACTATCTAAGCTTCTGTCACTTACTCAGTCAACACAAACCTGTCCTGAGGTTTTTGTAAAGTTTCTACCATAAGCTTGACACAGCTGACTGCATTTGGAAAGCCCCATGGTCCCTCTTTCCTTTCCAGCTACTGTACTGAGAAGGGTGGCCTCTAAGATCCTTTTGTAGACCTTTAAACAAACAATCCCTTTCATAATCATTTGACTCATCTGTAAAAACAAATGCAGCCTGTGAAAGGATATACAGCCTCACTCTTCCTCTAATTGCATTAATTTTTCCATCCCAAGATAGCAAGTAATTTGGCTGATGTCTAGATCAAGAACACAGAAGTTCTCAGTCTTTACACTCTTAAAATCACATAGGATCAGTATCCTTTTTCACTTTAAAAGGTTTAAAAGGTCTGCAAGGGAGTTCGTATGTGAGCTTACTATAAGCTATGAAAGTAGATAATGTTATATTAAAAAAACAAAGACATCCCCTCCCCCCCACAAACTACCATAAAGAGCACACCTGCAAACAGAACTACAGAGCTAGAGAAAGTTAGATGACCACTTGGAAGCAGGTCTGACTATACCATAAATAAAAACTAAGCACTGCAGATTCCTCCATAGAGGCAGAAACAATGCTTCTATTTCAGTAACTAATTCACACTGAGGAACCAGAAGTGCAACGAAATCAGGAAAACCAAACCTGTTTTCGTTCTTCAACACAGAAACACAAAAGTTCTGAAGTATTATTGTTCCTAAGACTTAGGGTGTTGGTAGTTATTTGAGGTTTACCTGTTCATTGCTTATACCTGTAACTCCTTTAATTGAATTCTAACTACAGTAAATATGAAAAATCAAACGCACTAATAACAGGCTACACTAGATAGTAAGGCTGCTTTTAGAACTTTCTGCATGTTAATAGGTTGCCCAGAGTGGTGGTGGAAAGCCCATCCCTGGAGACACTCAAGGCCAGGCTGGGCAGGTATCTGAGGACCTTGATCTAGATGTAAATGTCCAGTGCAGAGGAGTTGGACTAGATGACTTTTAAAAGTCCCTTCTAACTCCAAAGACTCTATGATTCTATAACACAAAATAGTAGTTATCTAAGCTGCTACTGCAAATCATCTTGTTCTTCCATTGCCTATGTTTCTTTCAGCTGGCTTTAAGCATTTTAATGGAAATACACCTTAATTCTACTACAAAAGCATGCTCTGTACAAATGACCCCGTTATCTCGCAGCATCCCATAGCAACTTCGTAGAATAATTGGTGTTGGGTGGAACCCCTGGAGATCATCCATTCCAACCCTCCTGCTAAAGCTGGTTCTCTAGAATAGACCACAAGATTGTTCATAAACATTCAGACATTGGTTGTGACAGCAACACCTAAGCACGTTACTGCAAACAGAAAACAGCCACAGCAAGGTTCTTCCACACACCTTGTCACAACACGTGCAGCCTTGGCTTCACTGAAGTCCCTGACAGGCCCAAATGTAAACCCTCAAAGAAAAGAAAAATAAAAACGAAGGAACAAAGCAACCATGACCAAATTACAAGGAGCAGGGAAGAAAAATTCCAGCCTTGGTTTAGACTACAAATGCTGCATTATTTTCACAGTGAGCCAAAACAAGGCCTGCCCCTTCTGAATGGTCTGATGGCAGGGCCTAAGCTTTCAAAGTCAGCTACCAAATATGTAAAATCACTACATATTTTAACCAGCTTCCCTCATAGACAATAAAATGACAACAGCAATGTTAAGTATTAGGCTCCTTTAATCAACTGGGCTCTCCAGTTACAGAAAACACGGTGTAGTCACAAGGGAACGCATTGCCTTTATCCAAGCACTGTCAACATGGCTCTGTGACCCAAGCACCACCCAGAAGGTCTTCACTGAGACAGAAGAAAGGAAAAGAGCAAATGCTGAGAGGCACAGCCAACCTCGTGCTGCTCAAAGTGGGCAGCATGTCTGGCTGCTCCCCGAGGAGAACACCTCAGGGAAAGCACCTGAGACACAAACCGCATTCCCCTGACACTCACAGCAAGGGAACACCAGCTCAAGTATAAGAAGCAGCAATGGCCGACCCCCCCCCACAGAGCCACTTCGAAACGACGAACCCAGACCCAGGACCGGGCCCCAGTGCCGGCCACGCTCGGGCGTAGGGGCGGAGCGCCCACACTCACCTCCTCCCGTTCACCCGCGCCACCGCAGCGCGCCGCTTCCGCCCGAACGACACGGCCGCCCCGCCGCGGAGCGGTAGCCAATCAGAGAAGCCCTCTGCCCCTCCACCCCGCCCTCACTGGGCATTCTTCACCAATGAGAACTATCCGCCCCTCCTCGCCTCGTCCCTGAAGGGCGCTGGTGCTTCTCCCCGCACCCGCCGGAAGTGTGATGTGGCCGTGAGTACGTCGCCATGGTAAGCGCGGGGCGGCGGGCGGGAGCTGTCGGGCCTGTGGAGTCTCTCCCGTCCTGAGCCCTTTCTGTCCGCTCCGAGTCCTTTTCTGAGGGGCTGACGCTCTCACTTCTCTCCAAGGGGTCCGAGCCCGCGAGTTCAGCCGCTTGAGGGTACAGAGGGGCCTCTCTTAGTGCTCCTGGGACAGCAGGCCTGCAGCACTGCCCGTGCTACCGGGCCCGGCCTCCGCGCCCCGCAGGACGTGTTGGCCATCTGTAGGGCCTTGCTCAGTTTCCCTGTGGTACGGGGCTCTGCTGCGCCTGTGGCACGTTACATCGGGGCAGCGTTTTTGTATTGTCACCGTGCCCTGTCAGGGGCACGTTGTTGGTGCAGCTAAGTCATACAGTTGGAGCAGCAGGCCGGGCTCTGCCACTGGCTCCTGTCGTTTTTCATGAGTAGCGTTGGACGCCCAGTAACATTGGGTGCCTGTGTCCATTTGCTTAACGGGAAACTGTGGGTGACATACACAGAGGTGACCTAGAAGCCTGTTAATGTTGTTGTTCAAATTTTTTATGGTGTCTCTGTTGTTCTTTTTTTTCTCCTAATACATGCTGAAAATATGAGCAAAGGATTTGTGTTTGGATTAGGCTTGAAATCTTAATCAACTAAGATACTGAGCTTTAGATGAGTGGCACGAATACAAGATTTGAATGTTAAAAGGAAGAACAAAGGTATAGCTCAGAAAAGAAAATCTGTACAGTTAAAGGTTTGTTGATAATTTTCATTTCAACCCAGAATTCATTTTAAGATTAACATTTTCAGAATGTTTTGGCTTGGTTACTCATCAACAGTGGTGTATATACTGTGGAAATCTTTCTATACTGTGTGAATCTTTCAGTAATTCCCACATATTTACTAAAAGATTAGTATCTCTTGAACTTTATGGCATTGTTCAAGAAAAATTCCTAGATTCTAGATCTTGTCACCAAAGGAAAGTGCAGGAAGTGGTTTGCCTCAGTATTCCTTAGCAGATCTTTTAGATGAACCTCAGCTAAACGTGCCAGGAAAGGTTGTGGAGCAGGTCATCTTGGGTGAGATCTCATGGCATGTACAGGGGGCATCAGGCCCTGCCAGCATGGGTTCATGAAGGGCGGGTCCTGCTTGACCAACTTCATCTCCTATTATTATCCTCCTGATGGATGAGGGAAAGGCTGTTGATGTGGTCTATCTAGGCTTCAGCAAAGCCTTTGACGCTGTCTTTCACAGTATCCTTTCCTGGAGAAGGTGGCAGCCCGTGGCTTGGATGGGTATGCTATTTGCTGGGTAAAGAACTGGATGGAGGGCCAGGCCCAGACAGTGTTGATGAATGGAGTTAAATCCAGCTGGTGACCAGTCATGAGTGGTGGTCCCCAGGGGTCATTATTGGATCCTGTCCTGTTCGATATCTGTATTGATTATCTGAATCGGGGGATTGACTGCATCCTCAGTAAGTTTGCAGGTGACACCAAGCGGGGAGTAAGTGTTGATCTGCATGGTGTAGAGAGGATCTACAGAGGGGTCTGGACAGGCTGGATTGCTGTGCTGAGGCCAGTAGGATGTAGTTCAACAAGCCAAGTGCTGGATTCTGTATTTTGGTCACAACAACCCCAGGCAGTGCTACAGCTTTGAGGCAGAGTGGCTGTAAGAAATGGACTGGGGGTGTTGGTTGTCACTTGGCTGAACGTGAGCCAGCAGTGTGCCCACGTGGCCAAGAAGGTCAGTGGGATCCTGGCTTGTATCAGAAAAAGCATAGCCAGCAGGAGCAGGGAAGTGAGGCTGCACCTTTGGGCTCCTCACTACAAGAAAGACATGGAGTTGCCAGAGTGTGCCCAGAGAAGGGCTACAAAGCTGGTGAGGGGTCTGAAGCACAAATCTTATGAGGAGCAACTGGGGGAATTATTTAGTCTGGAGAAGATGGGGCTCAGGGGAGACTTTATTACTCTCTACAACTGCATGAAAGGAGGTTGTGGTGAGGTGGAGGTCAGCCTCTTCTCCCATGTAACTAGCAGTAGGACTAGAGGAAATGGCCTCATGTTTTCCCAGGGAAAAATTCCTTCTCCAAAAGAGTGATTAGGCACTGGAACAGACTGCTCAGGGAAGCGATTGAGTCAGCATCCCTGGTGGTATAGAAGAAGTGTTTAGATGTTGTAGTAAGGGATGTGGTTTAGTGGGAAATACTAGTGAGAGATGGACAGTTGGACTGGATGATCTTGAGGTCTTTTCCAACCTTGGTGGTTCTGTGATTCTAAACCATATCTCCAAGCAGTCGCCGAAGGGCTCTCATAATAAGAAGCATAAATTGTCTTAGAATACCTAAAATGTATGTACAGAAAATGTGGCAGTTGAGAAGGAAGAGGCAAGTGAAGTCATCACCTTTAATCAGTGCCTTTAAAAGGTAGATGTTACAGAATTACATCACCACCTTGCTGTTTCCATAGCACTTCGAAAGAGACTGCAGCAAAAAAGCAGGAGAACCTGGATGATCAGTGAGGTACTTTACATTGGTCAGTTTAGCATTTACATGTAATATCACTACTTATATGTAGTGCACAAGTGATGGCGTGCATGTGGATTCTTGTGAGCTTTCTTTCTCACTGTCCATATTACTTTTGAAAGTAACTTAAGGTAAGCTAGAATTTCTTAATGAGATTGTTTTCATGAATTTAAGGAGGTGAAAATAAATTTCCTCACTCTTTTGGAATTTTAATTTCCTCAGGGAAACAGTAATCCTTGTGGCGTATCTAGGGCTTTGGATTGTTTGTGATGCTGCTTCTGGTGTCATGGCTCTGCTGAAAAAATTTACCTTGTGGGACTAACAGTCATGAACTCTTTGTGACATTTTCTTTTGCATGCATGATTGACTGTGGGATAGGAAACAGCTGTGTGTAAATATCATTAAAGGGAAGAGTTGCATGTCCAGTTTGTGCCCTTTCTCAAAAAGAAAAAAAAAAAAAGCTGTACCTGTGACAAACTGGTAGCTTTGTAAATACAATAATTTTTAGAAGGGATGGAGTCCATTGGAAATTACGCTTTAAGTTCCATCCCATTGTCCCCCAGGCTTTCTTGTCACATAATTAGTTTGTAAATCCAGATGTATGATCTGCGAGAGGCTAGCCTCTGCCGAACAGTATGTATGGAAGCTGACTTGTACCTGTCTTTTCCTTTATCTGAAAGCACAAATTTTTGTATTTGTCTCTATTTCCTGCCTGTGAGTAATACAGCTTTAGCTTCAACTAACTTTGAGAAGGGGATGGATGCTGCCTAATGAATTAAAACAATAATTGAGGGGAAGTAATATAATGACACGGCTTCTCAGTTTACATGGAAGCAGAAAATTTACTGCTTACTGGCTTTCATAATGATTATGTCAGTCTGTCCCGTTGACTTTTGAAAAGATGTATTTCAGAAAACTCAGCAGAAGTTCTGCTGTTGAAACTGGAAAGCATACTACACATGTGGTTTGGTGGGTGGGAGGAGGGTAGAAGCCTGAAGTAACTCCATATTAAAGATGATGAGCCTTTCACTTTTTGAATGGAGGTCTTCAGTTTCTTTTGTAGTAAAAATATGCAACTGCAGCCAAACAACATGAATATGCATGAAAACTTCATAGGAGTTATGTTATGTGTTTGTAATTGCAATTCGGCGGTGAAGAAGGAATGCGTTGTAGTAAACTTTATGAAGATGGCTTCTTCCCCTTCCCGCTCTGGTTATGACTGACCTCAAATTCCACATTGTTGCAGAAAATTTAATTTGAAACTTTCCATTAGAACAAACCTTTCTGTCACGACCTCTGTTGCTGCCTTAGAATGACTTTTATAGGAGGAAGGAAAATTGCTCATAAAAGCTATTCTAAAAACATTACATAGTAAATATTGGTCCAAGACAAGCTTACTAATACATACAGTATTGTATAAGAAAAAAATGCTTTCAGAAAACTTTTGTGTCTGGCACATTGGAAGTTAAAAGGAGGAACTAATCCTGATTCAAATTTTTGAACAGCTTTGTCTTTGTAATGGGATAAAGAAAGACAAGATTTAAAAAGTTGTCTTAGTTCACCTTAGGCATATACACATCTTTGTATTATGAATTTATTTCAAACAATGATGTGCAGCTTTTTGCATGTCTTTTTTTATAACACCGTCAGGCATGAAATGTCTTAAATAAGAAGCAAATAGATTTTCGGGGAGTTTCATCTGATAAAACCTTTGCTGCCCAGCTAATGTGTTGTTTGTTGGTAGTCTGAGGTTTTTACTCTTTGGCAGAAGCTGTAGTGCAGAGTGATGCTAGGGCATCATTTGTGCCATGCCACAATTGACTTGCATCGCTGCACTCAGTATGCATTGATCTCATGCCAGCTCTTACATGCCCCTAAGTATAAGAATAACTGCAGCTAGCTGAGGAAAAGGTAAGAATAAACTGTTCTCTGTACATTTTCTTCTTTAGGAGAAGTGAAAAGGAGAGAGAGGAAAGGAGAAATATTAGTGTAGCTAAATAGGGATGAAGAAATAAGTGCTTTGCTACACCACTGATATTGCCTAGTAAGTCAGATACCTTCAGTAAATGTACATGCTACTGTGGAGTCAGAAATCTGTAATGAATGACTGCCTAAGCGTCCAATATAGATATAGGATGTGAAAATACGTTATTTTTCTTCTATGATTGCAGAACAGAGGAAACCATTTATTCTGCCATTGTAAGATGCATGTCTTAAATACCTCTCTTAATCTGGTTTCAAAACTGGTAGGATGTATTGGATCTACTTTAACAAATTTTACCACAGACCTTAACAGTGAAGGAATGACAACAATTGAAAGAAACCATTTCCTTGCAGAGTGATGAACAGTTCTTACTCAACGTCTTTGGCTATGTGTCTATTTTTAAACAAATTGATGCAGTAAAAACATGAAAAGTATTGAGAAGGTTACTTTGTGTGTGTGTGTGTGTGTGTGTGTGTGTGTGTGTGTGAAGGCTATTTGAAATTAGTAATGGGCTGATTACCCAAATCCTGATTTAAAAAAAAAAATCACAAAGTAGTAAATGTGGCAGTGTAAATTTTTTTAATTAACTTCAGCGTTTAGCACTGTGAACATCCACTGCAGTAGCTATATGCTAATGGACAGAGCTGGGGGATCAATCCCAGTGAAATTTTCAGTTTCAACTTTGTAACCGGCGCTTGTCATAAAGGTGTCAGAAATCCAAATCACACTCCTGAACTGTGCCAAACAAGGCATGTAGTATCATAGAATCACAAGGTTGGAAAGGACCTACAAGATGATCCAGTCCAGCCTCCTCCCGTTAGTAGATCCAGTAGATCTACCCGGCAGTGAAGGACATAGAGACTTAGCGGAATTTCTGTGTTTCTTGACTATGTTTATTCCTGAAAGAGAAGTAATTATTTTTCATGTTATACTGAGAAGATTCTACTGTTAAGAAGCAATAAATCTTATGGTATGTGTAACAGTTTGAAAACATATATATGACATTTTAGGTGAATTGTAGGATACGCATTTATTTAGCCTTTGGAACAACAAGTAGCTACTATCCCATACTTGAATGCTGCAACTACTTAGGCTTTTTCTAAGCATGCTCAGCAGTACAATTCAGCTTTGAATTGTTCAGGGTATCTATGGAGGTGAGATGCATTTAGACAAATAAGAGGCATATGTTTTTCTTCCTATTCTACAGTGGAGCGTATACAAGGTTAATATTTGATGCTTGCTTGTAAGTTTGATGTGATAGTAGAACTTTAGTAATCACACACTCGTAGAAAAAAAATTTAGCTATATCCTTGATGTCAAAATACTGTATGCAACAAAGCAAAAAAAGATTTTGGTATTTTCAGTTTTGAGAGCTCTGAGTTTCTTTTATGTCCATCTTCATATTCCTGTTGCAGCTTGTATAGTAAATCAACTTTTCTCCTCACATAATTTGAATGCTGGTTTTATTAGGGTAGGGATATCATCCAAGTTAAAATGTGCTGGCATGTTAAAATTACTCTTAGCTCTTCCATTCATGCACTCTTATAATTGTTTCTTAAGACTGGTTTGTAAATATGAGGCAAACTAAGCAATATGGCGTGCAGTTTCAGAAAGGAGAGTTGTCTGGCTTGACAAACTGTGCAGCTTTCTTATCAAAAAGACAAAGACTGTACAGGTCTAGTTAACCATGCGGCTTCACTCAACAGCAAAAGCCAGAACTGATTGTGGGAGAGAATCTTTTTCTTTTGTGTGGGTAATTTTTTCTCCTTCTGTTCAAGTACTCTCTGGAAATCTCTTAGGTACAGATTTTTAGGGCATGAGTGGTGAAAGAGATAAAAGACAAGATTTATTTCCACTTAAAGAACTCTGCTGATTATTGCATACTCTAGTTATAGTTCCAGAAATTTCCATTATTTCCCTGTTACTCTGAAGAATTTACTTAATTTCAGCATCCATGAATCGGGATGATAGAAATCATTCCTTATCAAGTGGGGGGAAAGGATGGAAAAAATGGTAAACTGTAAACTACAATCTTCTGAGAAAAGTCAGAAGAAAAAACTTCTTGAGCTTTTACTGATGTATCAAACATAAAAGCAATGTTTGCTGAATAAATATGTAGACAGTGCATCGCCCATGTATTACAACAACCTCAATAAGAGAAGCTTAGCACTGTAACTTTCAGTTTGCTTTTTATTTTTAAGATTTTGGGGGAAATGCTGCATTTGCAAGCTGTTTTGAACCAAAAACTCAATATTGAGACTATTGACTAGATATTGGGGCAAATAGAGAATTCTAGTGAGCCTGCATTTTCAACATGGTCAACTCAAGGTGTCATATAAGCATGAATTTTAATTGTACTAAAGAAAAATAGATGCGTTGAAGTCAAGAGCTTTTGTGGAAGAGGGTACTTGCATCCTTCTCTTAATTGTGCAGAATTCATTCTATTTGAAGCAGTTATTTTGCTCTTCTGTTGGTTGAAAATGGTACCTGCTGGTGACTGTGTGCTGTACTTGCCATTTTAATTAGACCAAGTATTTCTTCAGTAGATGTGTAGAGGAATGATAACTTATTATTCTAATTGTGTCATAGCCTATTTTTGGATGGTTGTAAGGCTACATATTTTAGATGGAACTGTAAATATTTTAAACAGAAATGTGAATTGACAGTAAGTATTCTTTGGAAACCACATCCTGGATGAATGTGAAGTAAACTTAAATGCCCTTATTCATGTTTGAGCAACCAATAACTGCTAACAAAACAGTATCTAGATTCTTATTAAGTTCAACTGCATTTTGTCTGAATACCTCTTGCTTAGTTGTTCAGCATAGTTTTGCCAATAACAACATCAAATTTAACAGATTTACAAGTTTTGTATTTTTCTTACAATTCTAATTAGCATGTCTCTTCTGCAAATGCTTATTTTCTATTCATTTTTATATGATTATGTTTAGCAGGAGTAGAAAAACAAATTGTTTCAGAATAGGTTGGAAAATAATTATGTGCATGTTTTAATTTTTAGCAATTACTTTTGCCTTCAGCTTAGAGTAGTCTTAAATATTTTATTTCCTATTATTTTTTCCAGTTTCATACTCCAAAAAATTGGACTTAAGCTGGGAAAATGAGAATGGCACTACTTAATGGAATCCTTGCATAATAAGCATTTTCGACTCTTTAAGGGCCTCTTCATTTAAACTTTATTTAGATTGATTTCAGTTTTCTGTTAACGCACTTGAATGGTACCTCTGAGTTAATACTGTTTTAATGTAGGATTTCAATCTTATAAGCCTTGCTTAAACACAGTTGAACTACAGTATGAGCTCTTGCTCACATTTTAGTATGAGAGACAACTAAATGATCTGATACTAACATCTGTTTCTTTGTTTCAAGAGACTATAATCATCCGTCAATCTTATATTATTGTAGATTGGAAAGACAACACAAGAAAACTTCAGGAGTATTCATGCTTTATTTCTGCATATTATATGAAATTATTTTCACTAAGATATGGTATCATCAAGGAAGTAATATTGAGGTGTTTAAATTTGAGTTTTGGGAAGGATTTGAAAGAGCCTTTGGGCATGTAGCTCTTAGCATTAAAATCCATGATCTTAAAGTTTTGAAGACCTGCAGTCAAACTTGCTCTTGCAAGTCCTGCTGAATATAATACATTCTTAGTGCGTCAGGTAGTGCAGTTGTTCTGTATAACTACCTGGAGAGAGCACACAGGAGAGGGAATTTAAAAAAATAATTAAAAAGAAAAAAAGTAGTACTTAAGCAACCGAGAATGTAGCGACTAATAAAGTGCTTCCATCGTGTCAGAAATGTTTTAAGTGCAGGTATGGAAAGTCCAAGCATATATAACTAAAGCCACAGCTGACATAACTAGAATCAACATAAAATACCAGTGGTGATTTATATTTTGAAAAATGCTTTAACCAATTGAATTTCAACCCACCTGTATTACGGCGTTTTGCAAATTAACTTGATACATTAACACTGTGTCTTTTAAAAGTATTCCAAGTAATGTACAGTTCTTACGGGTTTTACATTGGCTCAAGCAGTTGGATGCAAGTTGCCCTTTTCTGTAAATTCAGTTGGAGTGTAAGAATTATTTTGAATATGAAGTGTGAAGCTATCGGATTCAGAAGTAAATGATCATTTTCAGTTTAAAAATGCAGACAAATTTTGAAATATGCCTCTTTCCTTTAAAGTGACCTGTAAATATTTGTGTAATTCAGAGCGTGTTTCCGTAGGAAGGCATGTGTAGTTATAATGATGCCCTATCTGGGGAAAAACATCAGAAGTCCAACAAAGAACAATTATGTACTGCTGCTATTGATTGATTAATAACACATTTCATGAGTATACATTTACATTCCCTGCTTGGTATGAAGCAAATGGGACAGTGTGCCCTTCTGCCATGTTGTACATCTGAGTGCCCAATAGCACCAGGCTGCTGGGAGCAGCTGCAGCGGGAAGCCTGCAGGAATTCATGGGAACCAGGCACTGGAAGCACTGCGCCATGCAATGCTGAGAGCAGCTGTCTGTCCCAGAGGACCAGTTGAATTCATCATTGACAGGGAGTATCACACGGCTGGGAGGCAGCCGCTCCTGGATCAGCCCCACAGGGCCCAGGAGAATGCCTAATGTGGGCAATTGAGGACTTCCTAGTGTCTGAACATGACAAGTGCTTGTGACTAGTTGAAAGGCAAGGGTATGCTGACAGTAGTAAGCAGTATTTTCTCCACTGTACATAATTTGTCCATTCCTTTAAGCACTGTAAATAAGTGATTCGGCTAGCTAAGCTAAAATACTAAGCCACACATGATGATTTAGCTAATGCCTTGTCTAGGGAGAAAAGCAGGTAGATGCACCTTGAGGAGCACAGGGCTGTCCTTAGATACTGGCTCACTGCTTGGCTTAGCAGTATCCCCTCTGTGCTCTCTCTTGTTGCAGAATCCTTCCTGCTTGTCAGCTGCTGCATGTGGTTTGCCTTCCTCCACTGCCTACTGTATCTGTCTGCATCCTAGTAATCATCACATTTACCTTTTCTTTTTTTTTTTTTGGCCCCCCGGCCGTTATCATAGAACGTGAGAACTGAGGGCACTGGCTTGAGAGTTTAGTCCTGTACAAAGGCAGCTGATGCAAGATATATCCTGCTTCAGACAGAAGTAAATGGGAGAGTTGCAAACCCCTTTATGAGACAGCTAACCTTGCCCCTGGGGACATGCAATACCAGGATGCTGAAATTGGTCCTCCGGACTGCAGAGATGGAGTTCTTCAGCTGGTCCTTGACCTCTGTGTGCAGCTATGCACTCAATGGTTGCCTGCTGCATGCTATTAGCTGAAACATTCTCGTTGTTTTGTGCATCTAGCCCTGCCTAGTGCATGTAATCAGACTGGCAGCTCTGTGTGCATTCCAGTGTTGTCTCATGTGATTCACAGACTTCTCCATAGCTAAAGATATATATGAGTACTCTATGTATGTAATTAATTATATTTCAAATCTCAGTATCAAAAGAGCAGTAGATGTTCTCTCTCACATGTAGTTAGTACAAAAGTACAATGGTAAGCTGAAATACTGTGATTTTATTTTTGCTTAATTATGTTGAGCAATGTGATTCTCTGAGCTTCAAAACATTAGAAAGTTGCGATGTAATAAGAAAGTGCACATCAATCAACAGAGCTGTGCTTCAGGCTGTGGAAATGGGATCTCTGTGCTCTTAACAAATCCCACCCTGTTTTCTGCCTCATGAAGGAGATTGCAGTGTAATATCCCTTCATAAGTGCTATGTATTTACACTTAATTAAATACTGCTACTCAGCATTCTGGCTTGAGCAGTAGCAGGGGGAGAAGGGGGGGTGGGAGAAAAGATATTTGACATAAATTTGTCCATAACAGGATGAAGAATGTATTCTATTTGCTTTTCCATTTATATATTTGGAGTTCTGAATAAATAAGATCTGAAAATGACAGTGGAGCAAAGCAAAAATAAGGCACTTTGCAATAAATAGTTGTCTGTTGCTGTGTTGTTAAGTTGACAAAAATGATCTTGAGGGATGTTATCTTTGAATTTTTTTTTTTAATTTTTATTTCTTTTTTTAGTGCAGGTTCCTACATCTGGATTATTTTAATATTATAAGGAAGAATCTAAGTCTCAGATTTGGGACTCGTTATTAGAAGCTATCAATTACAAGGACTGTTGCCAAATATTTCTTCTGACATTTCCAGAGAACATACAGCAAAATAATAATAATGTTGCTAGTGTATTCTTTATTGGAGTGGTGATGTAGTGCTTGCTTGAAATCAGCATCAGCAAGCTTCCTTTCAGATTTTGTACTTGACTTGGAGATGCAGAAGTCCTTATGCTAACACCTATTCTCTCTCTGTATGTGTCACTTAATGATAGTTGGTTATAATTTGATGAATAAAAAACGTTTTGACCTTGCAAGGCTAAAGCACACTTTAAATTAAAAAAAATACTAATGAGGTTAATTTACTCTGTGTTACTGGTATTTCAACTTTAGCAAATGACCAGATATTATAGTTTCTCAAGAACTGCTTTTTACTACCAGTAGGCAGATTAATTTCGCTATCAGACATCTGATCCTTAGTCCTTAAAGTCAGTTCCTTTGTTTACCCAGCATTTTCCATATGATTAGAACATCTATACATGTGATTATAGCGAAGGTATTTTTAAATTTAAAATGAAAAAATGATTTCAAAGTAAAATTAATCAGTTGTCTTCTTGGTTCAGATGGGTTTAGTAGTGTATACTTCTACAGATACGTTGAATTTTGGGTGCCATATTCACGCAGAAGTATATTAACATATTGCCTTTCGTATCTATTATTTTACTCTGTCTTGGCTGCTACTAGTTTAGTTAATTACTCTTTACATCCACCTTCACCACCACCATCACAGTGCTCTATTGATGCAAATTACAGTTACACTTATTCTTGGCCAAGAGGGGATGTCTGTTTTCTGTAAATCTTAGCCTGTTGCTAATAGGTTTCCAGAAATTGGTTTGGAACAAGCACCTGGAAGCAAATCTGTAAGCTTATCCTTTTGCCTGCTCTTCACCTTTCTTGAGAGGAAGTGGGGAAGGGAAAACTCCACTCTTTCACTATTGTGCACAGAAGTTAGAAGTGGGGTTTTTTATTTGTTCACTGACAATGTAGATTTTGATTATTTTCCTTTTTCAATGGGCATTGTATGGGGAATTGTTTATTGTCTCCATCTTATAAATTGAGGGAAGTTTTGTGCTGTGAAGATGTAATTTTTCTTTTCTAATTTTCTTCCTTAGTCTGCCATCTTCAACTTTCAGAGTATTCTGACTGTAATCTTGCTGCTCATATGTACCTGTGCCTATATCAGATCCGTGGCTCCCAGCTTACTGGACAAAAATAAAACTGGGTATGTAGTCTAAACATTTTAAAAATTCACAAACTGTTTGGTTTTCACTACAGTGTTTTATTCTTAGTAACTTCTAATGGTGGTTGATAATACAAATACTATTTTGCAGAATGTTTTTCTTCTTTAGAGATAAAAAGCTTTAGGTTGTCTTTGATAAAGGTCTTCACTGTATAAGTTCTTACTGTAGAATATTGAAATTAGTTGAAATTTTGCATTATGAATTTATTGCCTTAGAAAGCCAGCTAATATTGCTTTTTTAGTTATTTTTAAGGCTTGAAACATTTTCCTTAGATGCCACAGAAACAAGAGACAGAAGGAAAACATTTTCCTACTTTCAGTTGTTATTATAAGGATTTATTTATTTTTGATTCTTATGGGTAGAGAATTAAACCTTAACAGCAGAAGCTGACTTGCTATTTTTTTTTTTCCTCCATTGTGTCATTTGGCTGCTGTAATTGTATCTCTCACTTTTATTCCTGAAGCACATTTTCCTGGATGACCACCCTTTTTCTGTTTTGTGTTCCCAGTTCTCCTGGAATGTACTTGATGTGCTGCTGTGAAATAGTTCTGTGCCCTGCTCAGTAGCATGATTTTTGTGTTTGGTAGGAAATGAGGAGAGACAAATCTGTGCCTCCCGTATGCTTTTAAAGCACATTCATGTTTTGGCTTAACGATTTGCTTTGTACTACAAAGGATATCATGGAGTGTTGGATGCAGTGAGCAGTATGCAGTGCTGTGATTTAAATGCTCTATTTTTGAAGTAATGATTGGGCAATTTTGTGCTAGAATTTTGACAGAGGCTGCCTTAATGCTTCAGTCATGCTGTCACTGAGGATTATTACAAAGCAGATAATATTTATAAAAACTAGAGGTAATTCTAGCTGGGTAGGGAAAAAATACATGATTTTGGTCTTGGGATGTTTGATCTCCACTTCTTCCATTAGACTTTTTGCTATTAAAATGTGTTTGGTTTTTTTTTTCCTGTATCTTTGAACACTTCTGCATTTAGTTTTCAGAAAGTGTCAAGTTTGTAATAGAACCTTACTATCAATAAACTCCTTCTTTTTGTATTTTGAAAACCTTCATTGTCATTAACTTCTGGAATTGCCATTTGAGCACACAAGTGTTCTTTTAATAATGTAAACTACCTAGAGTACAATAGCTTTTTTTTTTATTGGGTGTTCTGGCATGAGAATGTTTGTGTCTTTTCTAATGAGATCATGCAGTTAGCGTTGACATGAGAAGTTTCTTTCTGTAGTGGTAAAGGTGAAAATAAAGGATGACTGCATAAAGGACTGTTCTTTTGTTGTTATGGGGTTGGGTTTTTTTGAGTGTCTACTAGTGGAAGATAACATAATAGTCGATGAGGTATACACAGTAAGAAGTGAGAAAATCTGTTTTACAGGCATGGATTATGTCCTTTAATGTGGATGTACTCTGTTTATTGTTGAGGTATATCTGTCTCAAGTACAATAGAAGTCTCTTCTTAAAGTGTTTTCGAAGGTTGCTGACGGTGAAGGACTTAAGTGTTTGATCTGTAGGCTTGTATTTATATAGATGTTGGACATACAATTTTATATATATATATATACATACAGATATATTTATATACATGTATATGTATGTATGTAGACTGCTTTGTACAGAAGAATAATATGTTGGCCTGGAAGCAGTGAAATTTGTGTCTAGGATGGTAGATGTTTACATGGAGCTCGTGTGCTGTTAAACCTCTGTTCCTCTTCACTAACGTATTCCATGCCCAAATGGAAATGTCTAGACATACTGGATAAAATAAATTGTAATGATTCTTCATTTTACCACAGAGATGATCTTACCTCATTATTCCTGCTCCAAATTAGTAACAAAAAAAGTAGCAATAAAATATTAGTGCAACAGGGAGGAAAAATGTTAGTAGTTACTAGCTGTGTTTCTGACTGAGTGATAAACTTACTGAAGATGGAAATCTGTTGTGATAATAATTAGAGATAATAAGTAAAGAAGTATTTTTCTGTTGGTTGGCAGACTACACTTCAGTGATGCTGCCCTTTCTCATAACATTGTACTTCATCCGAATGATTTCTTCAACAATTTTAAACCTTTGTATTCCCTGAAGTATCATGAGTGTTTCCATGTGCTTTGTCAGGAGCAATAGCTTTTGAGATTGGGAAAGCAAGTGAAGATTTACTATTTCATACTAAGGAGAAAAGAATGTGCACCACAACATAATTCTGTCCTCTCTACTAACCAGAAAGATGTGTTATCTTATGAGCAGTGGAGATTGCCTTTGATTTGCCATAAGTATTGCATTGTGTATATATCTCATATTCCTTCCAGCAGTTGGAGTGGGATTCTCCTGGCAAATACACAGCAGGAGCATTTTACAGTATTCTGAGTTTAGCAGCCAAAACCTGAAGCCCCCTAAATCTTTCCTGTCTTGCTTGCTTCCGTTTCTTTGAATTTTTTTTTTTTGTGATCTTTTTCTTTAGATAGCCAACACCACCTACAGTGAAATCAAGCAATGTGCAGCAACTCATGCATATATTTGATGTGTTGCTTCTACAAAATGACAGGCTTGCAAGCCAGACTGACACCTGCATTAAAACAAGGGTGAGGATGAACATAAAGGCAAGAGTAGGGAGCAATGCAATTACTTTGAATAATTGCTTAAGGAGGTGTTTTTGAGCAGATTCATTCATGGAATCATCATTTCTGTATAATCAAACAGGCTGTGACTTGAGGTACTCGTTGTGGACCTGAGGTGAACAGTAAGGTATGAGCATAGGAGAAGGGTGGCTTTTCTGCCATAGTGAGCTCTCCAGTATATCCACAGATTATGATTATGAATACTTTGAAGCTTCACATCTCAATTTGCTACTACTCAGCAGTTAAGTATGCGGACAAACAAATCTACTGGGCTGTTCTAATAGGAGCACATGCATCTCAAAAAGTTGCTGTTGTTCACTGTTAGAAGGCTTGTCAGATTTCATGTTAGTGGTAAATTTAAATTCATGAAGTGTTAACTGCATTAAGGGCATCTGATGAAACCTTTATTCTGTTTTCTAACGCTCTCACTAGAAGGGAAAATTCTTATCTCCACCAATAAGGAATTTTTGTGAAGCTAGGAACAATGCACAGTGCTTTATGTAAAAGTTTAAACTTTGTTACACATTGCCAAAAAACCCTGAGAAGGTAAAGAAAAACCCCTGCTTAGACTGTTACAGACTGCAAATTTGCAGACTGCCTGAGAGAACAATCTTTTTCCCAGGTAAAATTCTGTAAGTGTGCGTAAGAAGAGAATAGTGTTTTGTTTCATCAAGTTCCTGGGCATGCTTGTGAGAGATGGGAACTTGAGGTACTGGGGCTATAGAAGATTTTGTGATGGTTCTACTGCATGCAGTCTGCAACTATTTGTTTACAGAGAATAACAGTTTTAATAGTCATGAGTGCCATTCACGTGGGACTCTTTGACTATATATCTTGCTCTGTAAGATTTACACATGAATGCCTTTTTACTTCTAAAACTGTGCAGGTACCTTCAGGTTATTTTACTGCATGACCTCTTAACCTGAAAAGGTGTGATGGTCTACATGCAGGAATTATCACTTCTGTTTGTGGAGTTAAGTAAAAGCTTTGGCTATAGATAATTACTTTTGGCTTGAAACAAAAAATATGGGGGGTGGGGGGGGAACAACTTTTTTTTTTTTTTTTTTTAGAAAAAAAAATGCAAATATGTTTAATGTTGTTAGTAAGAGACTGGTCAACAAGAGTTACAATGGTCAAAAAGCATTTCACTTTCCCTTCAAAAATGTGAATCATTTGCAGCCTCTTTGAACTCTTGCTTCTGACTTACTGAACACCAAACTGAAAAGAAAGGCTGCTGAATGGAAAGACGGATGCTAAAGTGAACAAATATGATAAAAGAGCTCTAGATAGAAATATAAAGTAACAGAAATTCTCTTTAAAAAAAAAAAAAAAAAAGGGGGGGGGGGGGAGATATGCTGACTGTGGTCCAAACCTACCTGTCCACATTTATACATGCAAAAAATACACAATTACTGAAGCCTAGGAACAGCAGATAACCAGACCAGGGTGGGGACAGGTTCAAAGCATTGTGGGGAAGCATTTGGAGAAATGCCATCACAGTAGGTAGATGAAGGCTCACAAATAATCTAGACCAAGGTTTTTGTTAATAAACATATCATGGGAAGGAAGGAAGAGAAAAACCTCGAGGGTTTTTTAGTTCATAAATGTATGTGTAGTCAAATCCAGATGTTTTTACTGTATTGCAGCCAGTTATACTATGAAGCAAACCCAAAACCAAAAATTTTCAACAAAGTTCTGACTGATATTTAAATGACTTAGAGTTAACTGCCCTTCTAATTCAAGATGCTTTAGTATTTCTGTTCCTCTTCTTCCTCAAATTTTAAAGCATACCCAGGTACTTTTCTTGTTTCTCTTGAGCAGTCAATGTGAAGTCACTTTAGTTATGTGGAGAAATTACAAAGATGTGGCCTATTTGGATTTTGTTTTTTTATGTAGTCTGTGTAGTTGAAACCTGTTTTCCTCTTCTTGTTAATTCCACATGTGATCATTAATACTCTCAGTGGGCAAGATTAGAGAGAATTTACCTAGGTAAACCTGTGTAAAATACTAAAAACAAACCTCAGTAATTGTTTTGTTGTCTTATTTCAGTGCAATATTCTGTAATATCAAATTATACTTAGAAGTATGCTCTGATGGAAAGCACATTTTCATATACTATTGCTAAGAGAAATATGAGAGAGATGCTACAAAGCACTACATTTAAAATGCTGTGATGTATAATCTCTTACACCTGCAGGAAAACATAAATAAAAAAAAAATCTGCATATGTTGACATGGAGGCCTTTTGGTATTTTATACTTTGCGTTTCTAGTTTTGTTTTGGGGTTTTTTTTTTTAGTGAGGTTTTTCTAACAAGATTTTCTGTCAGGGCTGCTTTAGTGTAGAATGTGGTATTATGTAAATTAAATTTGAAATATGGACTGTAAAGATACCTTTTATTGCATCTAAAAGCCTTACTAGACTTAGAACTTTGCTGTTTGTTTAGTTCATAGCTTGGATCTCATGTAGGTATCTGGTGTTTCCTAAAGTTGAGAATTAAATTAAAAATCTGTTTATTTGAACTGCAGTAGTGTGGAAGGACGAAGATCAATTGACTGAGATTTTTCTTAAATGACTTTATAAACTCCAGAGCCTAATGAATTTCTTTTGTCTTTGCAGACTATTGGGAATATTCTGGAAATGCGCCAGGATTGGTAACTTTTATCTTTGAAATATCTTTTATAATATGCTTTTCCTATTGTGTGCATTATTTGTTAGCGTGGTGTTTCCAGGTAGCAATGGAAACAACACTTATGTTTTTAAAGATAATGCTTAACCTTTACCTCCATTAAATACTGTGAAGATTGGCGGGGGGAGCTATGACTGTCTTACTTAGCACAGTGGAAGCCTGAATTTTTCAAATGCAACCTTTTCACATTTTACTGCATGAAATCACTTAAAACAGACTTGTTATAACTTTTGAGGAATCACTGATTTCTCTTTAAACTAGTGCCTGTTTAAAAACCTAATGTAGTGCTGACAAAAGCCAGATATTTACCTTGTAGTAATAAAACAATGTGGAATTCATAATGTGCTAAGATTCTGCTTAATCACAGATATTTTTTTCTCTTTTTGTTAGTTTCTGTGTACTTCAGAATTACTCAAAGCTGTTGGTGTCAAGTGGAATTTATGGGGAAGCTGATCAGCTGTACCTGGTTTTAGGCATTCTCCCAACATTTATGCTTGTATGGGTTGTTTTTTTTTGTCGTGATTCTGAATTTATTTTTTAATTGAAAAGGGAATGTGCAACAGAATTCCAGACTTAAATCTTCAATATATGTCAATGCTCTGAAAAAATAAAAATCCATCATTAAAAACTGTTCTACAAATCGCATTGTTAATGCAGAGCAGAAGCATTGGGCATGTAATTCTAGATGTTGCTGCTTGTCATTGAACCTAGAGGAAAATGTGTGGTTCCCTTTTCTTCGTTCTCAGCCTTTTAAAGGGACATGACATGCGTTTTTCAGCATGTCAGAATGCACTGATGCAAAAAACATTCTTTTGTGAAGACCTGCCATTAAAATGATTGCAGGTATTGTCCTATTTAGTTAATAGACATAGCTGAACCAGTTATAAAATTGTAGTTGAAAGATACTGGCAATTTGGCAGCTGTTAGAAATGGATTCTGAGCTGCGCTAGCAAAAAGAAATCTAAATTTCAGCTGCATTAGGGTTTGTTCAAGGTTGAACAGCATGCTTCACTTTACCATCTTTCTATGTAATTAAGCACAAGCATACTTTTTTTTCTGTTAGCTGTGCACAGCAAATAATTTAAAAAGCCATTTAAAAGAGTGCACAAGAGCTTTTTATGAGGTCCCTGTCAACTTGATGAACTTAAGAACCTCTGTTCATCTGTTACAGTCTTCCTCTCTCATAATGTAGCAACTTCATTAAGTTCTACATTTCCTGCATCCAAGGGAATGCATGCATTCTTGTACCCAATACTGAGCTGCATTCTTTTCTCTCCTCCATGTAAAACCAGTTTCTTTTCAGTCTACATCTGGAATGATCTATTCTGACTTTCTTTCAAACTAGGAAGGGAGGTAGCATCATAACATTCCTCCTCTGTGTTTCCTTCCATAACACTATCATGCCCTTGGTAATGGGAAATGGCTTTTGAAGGGGATTGCCACCATTTTATTTCGGTTAGTCACTAGCAGAGAAATGGGGAAAAATGTAGGCTTTTAAAAATAGAAGTACCTACTGGCTCCTTTTGCATATAACTTGCCCAGAATGTTTAAACAACCTTTGCAGAATGTGCACAAGATTTTAATGATCAGCAAGTGGTTATGTATTTACAAAGTTGTGCAAAATGATGTTTAATCCTGTCTCATAGCGATTTCTTTTTGAAGAAATTTAGGAGCAGGAAAGTATAACCCTTATGAAAATAATAATACTCTAAACTGTAAGAGTTGGACTTCCTCAAAAAATTATTTTAAGCAGATGTGAAACAGCAGACATTAATTCATTCATTTATTTGAAACTTAATTAAATATATGCCGGATCATTACAACATCTTGTGATGTCACTGTGGCAGCCACCCCTCTTATGGGAGGTGTCACTACAAGTATTTCATTTTATTTCTTAGGGCATTAATACTGTATTTGAGGGTCCTGTTAGTGAAGGAGCTTCTTTTTCTGAGGATTATGCCTTAATGCTGGACTTGTTCTTTTCCTTTATTATTTCTCTGAAAACAGTATCTTAGAAAATATAGTTTGTAGTAAGGTAAGAGACCTTATGCAATATGGATAAATAGGACTTTGCTTAAGCAAACAGCTCCAACTCTGTTTTTATGTTTCTGAATGCATCGAATCTGGTATCTTCTCATGTTTGTGCTGTGGCATTGTTAACGCTTCTGACAGTTTTGTAGGCTGGAACAGGCATCCAGTGTAGGAGGCCCTCTCTGTTCTCCAGAGTAAAGTCAGTGAATTCCTACAGAATGTGCTTAAGCAGAAGGGCAAAAGTGATTTCCTTTCTGTATGGAGGAAGCATCCATATAAATCATTAGCAGTCTAGTGAATACCTTCCCATGACAGTATTACTGTTCCCTAAGATTTTTTTTTTTTTTTATATACAACTTTTTTGGTGAGCAAGAGATACTTTAACATTTTGTTCTGAGTAAAAATAGGTGAAAATAGATCTTGATTGTCTTTGCTACTGAACACAAATCTTCTAAAGGAGTACAGTTAACTTTTGTCTACAATGGAAAGCTACGACAGTGTCAGAAGTAGAGGTCTCGGTGCAGCTTGTTAATCTGTTGACCACTTTTATTGCTTTGAAAGAGGGTTTTTAGGAACGTAGAGGTCCTTGCACTGAACTTTGCTTAAAGAAGACAGCTCTAATTCTCTCTTTATATACAGCAGCACGTACTGTCCTGCATCTTAGCTTTCCCTCTCCCGTTCATATTCTTCTCTGGTATTCAGCTGTGGCTGTAAGAGCATTTCTCCAACCAAAAGTGTTGAATGTTACTTTGCGCATGCAATGTGATAAATGTTATGTCAGGCTAGGAGCAGCCCAGATCTATGTAGTTATGCCTGAGTTGTATTTTTTCAATCCCTCTTCCTCCAGGTGAACGGAAGAGCCCATACGTAGCTGTGTGCTGTGTGGTGATGGCCTTCAGCATTCTGTTTGTACAGTAGCAACTGGAGGTTGTTCCTTAGACCCTGCTACCAAACAGCAAAGCATGGAAGAAATTCCAGCAGGAAAAAATTAAGAAGCATCATCAACTTTCCTTCCACACGCTGGATAGCCAGTCTCTTGGTGATCATAATGTAACTAACTTCAGTATGATATGTAGATAATAATGTCACATCAGTATTGACACTGCTGATGTAACTGTTCAAAAGCTGTCTGTTGTGGTTTTTGAGTTCCACAATAATATGTTTTGTACCATGCAATTGAAAAGGTTTTTAATGCTTTTGTTTTTTGATGTTCTGTTTTTGATAGATCCGTTAAATTTAACAATTATACATCTGGCAATAGAACCACTCTTATGAGAATGAAGAACATTATAGAGTACGTTTACTGAGTATTTTCAGTTCTTAATGTCTGAACAATTCCTTTGGTATTGTGATAGGTATGATCACATGCTTAAAATAGATTTCTTAAGTGTTTAAGTCACATTCAGCTTTCATTTTCTAATCTCCTAGTTTCTTAATCTAACAATATTTCTGTTGGTAAGATAAAGTATAAATAAGGATGGGGATCATAATAGTAGTGATGTATGACTATCTGCTGTAAAATTATATATATATATATATATTCATAAATACGTATTATAAATATATATATATATATGTCTTTAGAGATCAAACTCACAGGTAAATCACTCCCTAATTTTTTTATTTTTATTTTTAAAGATTCTGGTGGCTCTACTACTGTTTTTGAGGCATTTAATACAAGGTTGTTAAATCAGCTGAGGGAGCAGTTAGCTTCTCAGTAGTCCAGAGATTGGAAAGTTCTATGTCCCAATGTTCTAAGGGCTTAAAAGGAAAGAAAAAGAAAAGAAAAAGATTACACCCACTATTAGCAAAAATGAGATAAACCTCATTATTATTTGCCATTGGTTTTCCATTCTAGTTTTTCAAACTTCTAGATAATTAGTAACTTATTTCAGTAGTGCCTAAGAAGTGTATTTATACCAGCCAGGTATATGACTTCATAATGACTGCATTTGAGAGTTATCTGTCAGCTGTGTTCTGGGTTGTTCTGAAAAGGTATGCGATCAGAATGAGCTTAGCTGGCAATAAAACAATCTGCATGGTATGTACGTGCTGTCATTCTTATGGAAACTCTTGTTTGGTAGATCCAAATCACCCTGTACTTAGAAAGGAAGTGGTTGTTAGTGATTAGCTTTGTATTATCCCTTGTATATCTGCGTATCTAAATCATCATCACACTTACTTAGTTGTCCAAAGCTGTTTTATAATCAGCAGACAGGAAAAATAGCTTTTTCCAGTTTAGGTGAAATAAAAAGCATTGGTTGTAAAACCTGCAGGCTCAGAGGAATACAGAGCTGTGTGGTGTTGATAACCATGGTGTGCACACTTACAAGCCTTAAACCAGGCAGGAAGTCTGAAGAACAGCCAAGTCCATTCCTTTAAATGTGGGTACTGCTCCAAACGTAGCATCAGAGCATCTAAGGAACTCATTTCTATGTATTGAAAGTGCCATTCCTAGACTGGGGATGAGAGAAGCTCATAAGGAGACTTGAGTTTTGACACATGTACATGTTAAAAATAAGTGTAGGATCATCAGAAACTTATATTTAGTGTGTTCTAGTTTTTAACATTTATTGGACTTTATGATAAATAATGGTGTTTCTAGACTACACATTTCCAATGCATCTGTCTAAAACTAGTTGTCAGAATAATTATTAATAACATCTGTGTTTACCTGTGATTAGAAACACCATTGAAACAACTCTGGTAATTTTTTTAGGCCTTGAGAATCCAAAAAGCATTGACAGAGCACTGTATTGCTAAAGCCATTCCTGTTCATAGCATTTTTTTTGTCATTGAAAGAGTTCAAATAAACAGGCCTCTTTGTGTTTGTCACTTTTAGTTTAGAATTATTTATTTACAGCAGTTTTTCATTTTGTCTTAAATATAGCTAGCTAGTGGGTAAATCTTTGATCTTATTATTATTTTTTTTTTTTTCCACTGATCCTTCTATGACATTTACAGGGTATTTTTGGCTTACTGACTGCATAGTTGCTCAGCAGTGCTGCTTTAGCAACTAAGTAAAGGGCTCTGTTTTCAGCAGCTGCTAGCAGTGCCTGAGTTCGGAAGTAGCTTGTATGCAAGCTTTAGAAAAGATCGTGGGCAGAGATAAGCAATGTCTATGATGGGGCTACTTGAAATATGCCTCCAGTAAAAGCTTTTGAAAACAGGATCTTTAAACTCTGACAAATGTCAGTTGCTTTGAAATGACTGCTTTAGGCAGGTGTTCACCTCAGGAAGACTTTGTTTTTCAAAGTTTTGGGTTTGGAGAGATTGATGCCTCTTCTATCTTACTGTTCAAGATATGAAGAAAATACTGCTTTTCTCATGTTAGAATCTTAAAGCTATTTCATGTTCTCTGCTCTTTATCTCATTCACATTGTTGACACTTGGGGAAGGTTTAGCTGTTATGTGAAGGAAGAAGAAAGCATAACACTGTGAGCACACTTGATAAAAATTTTACAAGTTATCCTTAAACATTGAGACTGGACTACATCATTTTCAAAGAACAGTAAATAAGTTCCAATGAAGTTCTGTCACTAGAGGTGTCAAGGAAAATAGTTTTCCTGAACTGTGCTCTGATTCCTAAGCCCGGTGGAGAAGGAAGTGCTTATTACCATATTACACAGGTGCTAAAGGCATAATGGCAAAAAAGCACATTGTAGCATATCCTACATCAAAATAACTGATAATGGCTATCAAGGTGATTGAGAAGAAAACAGCAGAAATTCCTGGCTGTCATACAGGTGTTTACAACCCCATCAGGTCTGGGGAGATCTTCTCCTAATTAGAGTTGCTGCAACTTAGAGAGGAAATGGTTAATTAAATGTGATTTAAGCTTATAATAAATGTATATAAATGTAATTTATGTATATAAATGTAATTTAAGCTTATAGCTGTGCCTACTGCTATAGAAAGAGTAGTCATTGTTTTACCTACACATGGATTAGCTAGCAAGCTTCTCTATCTCTGCTTGTTGCAATGGTTTGGTGAAAGGCGAAGATAGTGCAGGCTGTGTTACGTGCAGTTTAGGGGGATGTCCCATCTGTTTTCCTAGAGTAATTAGCAAAGCAGAAGATATAAACAGTTTCCAAGTTGGAGTGTTCTTCTTGAGAAGTGGGTAATGAAGGTGTAGGTGGGGAAACAGGTGAGAATGGCTGCAGCAGAAGGTACCTGCACATTCTGGAGAAGCAGACAGGTCCCAAACTGAGTAATATTATGAGAGATGGATTGCTTTCAGAAACCACTAAGTTGTGCATTCAGCTGGATAATAAGGGTAAGATGCTGCAGTTAATATATTTTTCTTCCAGTGGCTGAAGTTATTAAACTAGGATTGTGCTGCTCCTGCATTTAACCCAACTCAGCAGAATACAGGAATGTAAAAGGGTACTTCCTGTAAGAGAGCAAGTGTTTGATGGTCAACATGATGCAACTTGAGTAATACCAACTGTTCTTCCTTCAAAGCATGGGTGTTACATTGTCTTTGTCATACAACTGGGGCTCTTAGAACACAGCATTTTGTGTTTGTGATTAAAGTTCATAATGACATACCTGAGCCATCCTGTGTTTATACAGAATTGCAGGCAAGAGTAGGAATCCATCTGCAAACTCTTCTGTTCTCAGGCACCATCTCTGAACTGACCCGCCTACTGCCATGGCTGTACTTCTCTTGCTTCACTTAAGGTATACAAAGATAGGATTTACTAAAACAGCACCGATTCACAATCTTTGAACAAAATGTGGCAATCTGTTTGCTGTACACATCCAAATTTACTGTTTAATTATGCAAGTAGTAATTTATACTGTATAGTATAAATTATAATAAGTACTGTATAGGAGTAATATCTGGAAGGTGTTCTAGTGTTCTTTGAATGGACAGAAAGTTTTATATCCTTGCATGTACTTGCTGTGGATTAATGGCATTCTAACTTCCATCTACATCTTCACTCTAAGTGACCACAAATTGAGAACAGGGATTCAGAAAGTATAAATCAAACAGTAGTACTTGCCATGATGGGAGATGAGTAAAGCATGAGTAAGAGGTGGAATCGCTGTAAAGATCTGGTGTTCTGGAGAGGCTGATAAGCAAATGAGCAGGCATACATAGAGGTGGAGGAAAGGAAAAGTGAAGTCCAAGGGGTGACTCGAACATTTTTTATTCTTGGAACCATGTTGTTGTTCTATAAATGCCCTTTCTACCTTGTTAACCACAGCCAGTGAGCAATGGAAACATAATATCACCCCGAGGTGAAGTCTCTGTGCTGTAGAGGAAACAATTACCCTGTTAGTGCTCTGAGGCTTGTATTCCTTCATTTTGTTAACCTACGGAAACAATTCGGGTTGCCTGTAAAGACAATGTACCATTCACAGATAAAACAGCCTGTGGACTCCTCTACCGCATCAGTGGCCAACCTTTTGGGTTCCCTGCACTGCCCTGAGTGAATAGGAATTGTCTTGGTCCACTCTGAAAGTAATACCTCCTGTTTACTTCCACGGAAACCACAACAGATACAATGAACTCAATAATACTGTCAGATAAAACAAATTCTCAGCTCCAAAATGCTATTTTTCAACATGGTCATCAACATTAGCTGTGCTTTTTTTTTTTTTTTTTTTTTTTTTGCAATTAACAAAAACATGTATGCCATGCTCATAAAAATTTGCAGCAGAGGAGGTGACCCACTGTCACCATTGTTGAAACGCACCAACCACCACATTGCTGTACTTCTGTCCATTGGTTTGTCAGCATCAGTGTTCAGCAAGTGTTGACAAATGTCAGTGGGTGCCATTTTGTGCATGTGGATGAATTCAGTGAATGACCGTTGCTTCATCCACACTTCCATGTCAGACAGCATTCTGTCAGGCTGCCCCACTGCTGCCATCTGTCACACGGCAACAACATGTGGCAGAATGTTGGTGGGAAGGTTCAACCTCTACTTCTGTCGTCATGGGTGTCAGAGGCAGACGGTGTTTTTGCAGCAGAAATTTCCAGTGTTTCTGTATGTAACGTAGGGTAAGTTGCCTTTCACAAAGAAAGTTGCTAAACAGAGTAAAGTTGAGACTGGGGCATTCTGACCTAGGTAAAATTGGCACAGGCATTAGGTACGGTAATTATGTGGGGTAGAGGAGAGTTGAGTACAGGCCTCTTATCGTCCTAAAAGGTACAGAACATTCCCGAAGACAACGGGTTGGTAACAGACATTGTATGGAAGTGTAACATAGCCATGGAAGCATAACATAGCTATAGAAGTATAATGTAGGTATGGATGTGTAATGAACCTATGGAAGCATAATGTAGCAACAGTGTTGGAAGACTGTGAGCCTGAGACTCTCAACCAATGAGTGCCAGGAGAGGCTTTACCTGCGTCGGACCCAGGGTATATAAAGGAATGGATTTCACTGATTAGTTGCTCAATTTCTCCTTGTCAGTAGAGGTTGTGTGCCCATTACCGCAATAATGAATGAACTGCTCTTCGCAGAGATCTTTGGCTGATTAGAAATTTTTGATCTGGGCATGTTTCTCACATGGGCCAACATCATAGAATAGGAGGCATTACTTTTGAAGTAATATAATGAGCAAGTAAGAAAACATTACAATTTTTAGTATTTTTTTAATTAAACTGTAAAAGAAAAAAGAGAAAAACAAAACCATAAAACTAGTGAGATAGTTGACCTTGGATTTGATCACTCTGGTTCAGTGGTAGTGGTTGCAATTTGTGGTGAGATCTCAAGGTGTTCATCAGATTTCTGATGATGTTTTACTCTTCCTGTACTTGATCCTTGAAAACAGTTGCGTACAAATGTACATACTGCCAAAAGCAGTGGCATGAATAAGACATTTGTGACATAAGACAATAAGACATAAGACAATAAGACAATTGTGAAGTGAGGAGAATTGCTCTCTGGTAACAGAGGCCTTAGAGAAGTCCAGTAAAGAAACATGAGCAGACTTTTTAGCTGAATATCTGATTCCAATCTATACATTCCATTTAAAATTTGCGGGTCATATATGTATATTGACTGAAAATGGAGTCACAAACATAAGTTGATGGTTTTTTCCAGCACTCCTTAAACCTATTCTTAAACTCCTTTACCACAGTAGAAGGCATCACTGTATATTCTTTGCTGTTCGCAGGACTGTGTTCAACCGAAATCAGTATCAAAATGCAGATGGTTCTGTGCCATCGCTGAGTTAGCCCTCCACTGCACCCTGTGCCCTGGTACCAGTCCACACAGTGCCAATACATCCTCTTAGCAGTTTAAGAAACTAATCTTTGAAACAAATCGAAGCAAAACAAAACAAAACAAAAGAACAGCAGAAACCAGAGAAGTGTGATTTAAACCTGCTTCTCATGCTCCAGCTTTAAATTATGTCATCGTAACATACCTATCTAAATGTTTTTCAGCCTGTTTTTTTTTCTTCTGTATTTATCATATTATTTGAACATAATTATTAGCCATCTCAGTCGGACTCAACGAGTGTTTTCAACACACAGTATAATGTCTGTAGAGGTTCCACATCTATTTGATGGCACTTGACCAGCTGAAAAGTAGTATTCCTTCATCTTCTATAATGCAATGTAATCAACATGACAGATACTGAAGATACACTTAAGTACTGTAAAAAGGATTTGAAAATGTGCCCTAATTGTTGGTTGCTTGACTACTGTTCTTATATTTTATAAATTAACACTTTTTTTCCCATGATACTTCCAAGTTGATATGCAAAGCAAAATGTGTGGAGAAATATTATAGTTCTGCAGGACCAGCTAGCAGCTGGGGGAAAAAAAAAATATAACAAAAACAAACACAAAAACCCTCAGGCAGGAAATACTTTTTCAGGTCTCAAATGATGAATCTCACACAAAGAAATAATCTGTCCTCCTCCTTCAGTTCACCTCTACTATTTCCAACCCAAAGGGCTTGTGTACCCAAGGGTGTATATGTTTCTTTCGAGTGTATCTGATAAAACACAACTGCAGAAAACTTTTGTATAAATTTCATAACCTGTTGTTTGGCTCACTGATCACAGGCCGTTCTTAGTAACCTCCTGCTTTGGTGTGCGCCATTCTGTTTGAGTATTTGACAGTCAGAAGCTGTGCTCCGCTAATGAAACTTACTTAGATCATGTTGAATCTTCACTCAAGCTCCAAAGATTCGAGAAATAAAACAACATTGACACTACAGCTCAACCATTGCTTCCCACTTTACAAGAATCACTTTAGGAAGATTTGCAGGTGTTTCATTAACTTAAATTGGAGGCACCTTCAAAAATGGGTACATTGCTAACTCACATAATTCCCACACCAACATCTCCTCAATGATATGACTATAAGTATTTCCAGTGACATAGCTGTTTCTGCTATCTTGTATGTCAGTACAAAAAGTATTATTTATTAATGGGTTCTTCTATCCAAGGTAAAATTCTGTGAGAGTCTCATCACGTCATTTCCATTGCTTGAAAGGGATCCGCCATGGAAAAGAGTTTTTTCTCTCCAAATCAGCTCTGTGGGAGAGCAGTACAGTACAACTGTAAGCGTGTCCTGTGACAGTCATTTTGTTTAATTGCCCTATTTGTGTAGTCTGGTTCATATGCAGGACCATTCACCAATTTGTGTTGGCCTAATTCAAGCTCCATGGTATGTCTTGATCTCTTTCCACACGATGTATAAATCAAACACCCTGTACCAGACTTCTTGACATCTTCTGCATCCTCTATACTTACGTCATACATAAACTGCTCAGGATAGCCTATCATCTGCTAGATGATAGCATCACACCAGATGAAAGCATTTACATTTGATAATTTCAATTTCCGTGATTAGAATGTACTGTATTTTTCCCTATAAAAATACACGGAAATTCGAAAAGGGCAAAATTATATATGATTTCATTTATTCCACAAAAAACACCCTTGTTTTAAAACACAAAAGGCTTGTTTTAAAGCAAAGTTAAGTCAGGTCAAAATATGAAAGTACCCCTTTTAGTTCTAAATCTTCCCAGCTGGTCCTTCCCGCATTCAAAAACTTAAATAACCTTTCAGGGCTGTAGTAGGCTTAAAGAAAAGTCCAAAAGAATGATAAATGTTTTTGGACATAAATGTCACACCCAGTGGAATTCAAAGGAAATAAATAGTAATTTAACAGCATTGGCAAGCTGCTTTTTTGACTATGTAGCACCACCAGCATATTTTACATGTGTATCACAGTCATGAATAAGCTAAACCAGACACACAGATTCACAAACTAGTTTTGATTTCCTATTAAGCTACATGTTTTTTTTTCCTTCCCACACCCTTTTCAAATAATCAAGGAGGCCAAGGGACACACTGATATTTGTCTTTTTGGAACAAATGTTAACTCCAGGTTCTCATGATTGATTCTCACAGACTGGTAAAACTTCAGAAGAGGTCAAAAAAAAAGATCCATCCCTAATAATAAATTATATTTGATGTTTGAATTGTTTGTTATTTACTAGAGACATAAAATCCTAATACCAAAGATGGCATTTTAGTTTATCACCATCACTAGCAATGTGTTTGAGGTTAGGGGCTTCAGCTGATTCCCCCATTTAAGGAAAGTTTGTAAACATGCTGTATTGAGCATATCACTTCCTTGCGCAGAACATGGATCTGCCTGCCAAGGGACAAGTTTTAGCATCAGTTTTGTTGTTTAATGGTACTTTCTTAAGAGGCTGGGGGCATGGAAAATGTTTTGGTCTTTGCATGCATGGTGACTTCTGGAAATAAGAGGAATGAACCTACCTGGACTTGTGCAAAGCACAGTTTTTCTCCACAGCATTCTTGTCTCTAGAATGGAGAGATGTACATCTGACAGATGGAACACTGGATGGATAAGGAATTGGCTGCATGGTCTCACTCGAACAGCTATGGTAAATAGGCTCAGTGTCTAAGAGGAGACCAATGACGAGTGGTGTTCCTCTGAGGTCAGTGTTGGAATCGATGTTATTGAACATCTGTGTCAGTGACATGGACAGTAAGACCCTCAGCAAATTTGACAACAGTAGCAAGCTGTGTTTTGTGGTTGACACGCTGGAGGGAAGGGAGACCATGCAGAGAGGCCTGGACAGGCTTGAGAGGTGGCATTCTGCACACCTCATGAAGTTCAACAAGGCCAAGTGCAAGGTTCTGCGCCTAGGTCAGGACATTCCCAAACATGAATATAGGCTGGGTGATGAGTGGGTTGGGAGCAGGCTTACAGAGCTACAGGTGGACAAATGCTGAATATGAGCCAGCAGTTTGTGCTTGCAGCCCAGAGGGCCAACTATTTGCTGAGCTGCATTGACAATGAGGTGGCCAGCAGGCCAAGAAGGAGATGGCAACACTCTACTCTGCCCTTGGGAGGACCCATCTGAAGTACTGCATTCAGGTCTGGGGCCAAGAAAGGTCTTGTGCTGAGGCACAAGAAAGAGGCAAAGCTGTTGGAGTGGATCCAGAGGAAGGCCACAAGATGATCGGGGGGCTGGAGTACCTCTGGTAGACGAAAGGCTGAGGAAATAATGCTTGTTCAGACTGGATAAGAGAAGGCTCCAGGCAGACAGCCTTCCAGTACCTAAAGAGGGTCAACAAGAGAGACAGAATCACAGAATTGTAGGGGTTGGAAGGGACCTCCAGAGATCATCGAGTCCAACCCCCCTGCCAAAGCAGGTTCCCTACAGCAGGTCGCACAGGTAGGCATCCAGGCGGGTCTTGAATATCTCCAGAGAAGGAGACTCCACAACCCCCCTGGGCAGCCTGTTCCAGTGCTCCGTCACCCTCACCATAAAGAAGTTCTTGCGCACATTCGTGCGGAACTTCCTATGCCCTAGCTTCATCCCATTTCCCCTTGTCCTGTCCCCACGCACTATGGAAAAGAGTCCAGCTTCACCACTATGGTCCCCACACCTCAGGTATTTATAAACCTGGATCAAATCCCCTTTCAGCCTTCTTTTCTCAAGGCTAAACAGACCCAGTTCACTTAGTCATTCCTCATAGGGGAGATGCTCCAGGCCCTTCACCATCTTTGTGGCCCTCCGCTGGACTCTTTCCAAGAGATCCCTGTCTTTTTTATACTGGGGAGCCCAGAACTGGACACAGTACTCCAGATGAGGCCTTAGCAGGGCAGAGTAGAGGGGGAGGATCACCTCCCTTGACCTGCTGGCAATGCTCTTTTTTATACACCCCAGTATGCCATTGGCCCTTTTGGCCACGAGGGCACACTGCTGGCTCATGGCCAACCTGTCATCCACCAGGACACCCAGGTCCCTCTCTGCAGAGCTCCTCTCCAGCAGGTTATCCCCCAGCCTGTACTGGTGCATGCAATTATTCCTCCCTAGGTGCAAGACTCTACACTTGCTTTTGTTAAACATCATCCTGTTTCTTACCACCCAGCTCTCCAGCCTGTCCAGGTCTTGCTGAATGGCAGCACAGCCTTCAGGTGTGTCAGCCAGTCCACCCAACTTCGTATCATCAGCAAACTTGCTGAGGGTGGCCACTATCCCCTCATCAAGGTCATTGATGAAGATGTTGAACAAGACCGGACCCAGCACAGACCCCTGGAAGAGACCCTTCATCAGGGAGTGTAGTGACAGGACAAGAAGTAACATATTTAAATAAAACAAAGATAGATAGATTTACATTAGATGACACAAAAAAGTTCTTTATTCAAAGAACGATGAGGCCATGGCACAGGCTGCCCAGAGACACTGTAGATGCCTCATCCCTGGAGGCATGCAAGGTCAGGTTGGATGGGGTCTTGGGCAGCTTGGACAGAAGGAAAGAAAGGGGAAAAAAACAACAACACCAAAAACAGTTAAATAAAGATGAAGAAAATAACAGTGTATGACAGTATTGCAAGTAAGTTGATGCTCTGGGGGAATCTAATCTGAGAAAGGTGGTTAACCCGAATGTGAGCTGATCAGCCTAGCTCTGCCGAGGAAGAGTACCTACTCTCTAACATTAAAAAGACAAAGTCCAGTAAAAAAGGGAAGAAGACCTAGCTGGTTAAAGTTCCCTGTTTCTTCCCACCTGCCCTGTATTTTTCACCCTCAATTTTATCTGCTTGATTTTAAGACCACCACGCTACTTCAGGTTTTTCCTAACACAACACAATGCAACAACGGATGGCAAAGCATTTATTGTTTTTCTCTCCTTTTCCTTTTCATAGTGGTGAGGTGATGATCTTACTGGTTTGCAGTTTTGATAAAATGATTCAATATGTGGTCACAAAATTACAATAGTATAGACTATTCCCTAAACTCATTTGGACTACTCACCTCACATTTGGAAAATATGTTTTAAAGGAAAAACAGAGAAACCACAAAAGTTCTCCCTGTGACAAGTTTATTGTATTTACTTAGTATGCCTTGATGAGGGGCTCTGAATTGTGCATACAATACATATACAAACAGACCTCATTGCTCTTTGTCATAATAAAGTACAATATAGTACACAGACAAGTGTTCTACTGCTGTGACCTGAGGGCAGGAATGGAAGCTTGGTCCTCTTCAATTCCATTACCAAATAATTCACTATTCTTGGGGAGTCATTTATCAACTCCTCGCTGAGCCAGCAGATTGTATCCTAACAAGCTCAACACCACCACCTGCCCTTTGTAATCTCAGGGTTCAGATTCCAGATGGAGAAGTGGGGAAACAAAGAGCCTTTTAAAGATAATTTTTTTGCACCACCATAAGCAATATGTGACTGTAGAGAGCACATGTCTACAGCAGACCATGTCCTGCAAACATTGACCTAGATATTTGCTTGGTTAGGCTCCAGACCTCCCTAATGTTAGCATTTTCCCCTGCAACTCTTCCTCAGGCAGATATAGTCTGTGCTCAATTAGAAACTGACAAACTTATTTCAAAACCATCCCATTGATTCAAGATGAACAGTGTGAAACACACGTAGCATTCACAGAACACAGAGAAGAGACGGGGATGGAAAATAATTAAATCACCAGCAAAAATCAAGATGAAGAGCAGATCTGAGAGCAAGAAGGAAAAAACAAACAGCATGGACTGAATCACTGTTATATGACACTTTGGTCATCCAACACATTTCATCATCTGCCTGCAGACTACCCAGCTTCATGGTGAGCACTGTGAGGTGTTTTGTCTCTGACTCTGATAGAGCAGCCACCAGAGAGGATGTGAGCTGCTTAGCACAGAGTTAAGTGAGGAACCTGTCTTCTCTTGTCTAGGTAAACAGAAACAGTTAACTCCAGACTACTCAGATTTTGTATGAGTAGTGTGCACTAGTTTTGATTAGCTGGTTTGTGTGACCTCAGAGAGAGTATTTGAGAACCATTTTTTCATCATTTTGCAAGGTAGGCACAACCACTGATAAAAGATTTACCTGAAGTCAACTAACGCTTTTTTAAACAATCTGTGCTTAGAAGTAGCTTTAGCAAACATGAGGAAAAAAGAGACTGAACAGTCTAACATCACCCAGCACAGAAAGAAAATTTGATTTTGCATTTTGCTTACAGCCACCTTCTCTTAGCCCATAGCCCATTAATTATATGTCTTCCAGTTTACTTATCAAATGCAAAAGCATCCTGTTCTTATTTAATCCAAATTCGCTCCTAGAACAGTTTCACTATCAATGCTGAAGATGTGCAGGACATGTTAGAAAATACCTGTGTCAACACCACATGTCTGAGCCAAGTAGCAGTGCAGTGCCTGTGTGCCAGTACTGGAGAAGCCACCCAAGGCCCAGGATTTGGGAAAGGTTAAGTGGGCTTTGATCAGAGAGTACTAAATTGGCAAAGACATACAAAAGCAAGCTCTAGAGCTTAGCAGCAACCATATTTGGACTTTCCTTTTATCCCTCTAAATCCAGCTCTAGGAGCTGCATTACAGCATTTGATCCACAGGAGTAAATGAATGGTTTCTATTGACATTTGTTCTAATATCATATTTAAACAGAGTCAGATTATTTAAAAAAAACCTTTCAGTTCCAAGAATTCTGAAAATAGAATAATTGAATCTTAAAATACTCCTTGTTTTAGATACCGCTCTGCTGACTAGAAGCTGACACAGAGACAATTAAGGACCTTGCCAAAGTAAACTGACAGTTTTCAACTGATACCTATGCTTTTGACTGATTCCACCTCCTAGATGTTGAGGCATCTTTAAAGAAGATTCTAAGTCTTTCAAAATAACCACCAAAAACCAAAACCAGAACTCATGAAGTTATGTGTGATCTTAAGTCAGTTTGGGAGGTTGTGGGTACAGCCTGAGTTCTCTTCCAATGCTCTCTTCATGCTGGCTTAAACAGAAGATCCTGTTGACCCTTCTGTCACCAGTGGAGTATCAGTTTCTCTACATTTGATCCATCTTCTTTCCATCATTATGGTGGCACAAAGGAGGCAGAACGGTGCGAAAAAGGAAGCAAAGTGTTCCACATCCCTGTATTGCAAATTCTAGGTTATACACTTGCACGTAGCAGCTCAAAACAGGAAAGGAATATACAGCCCTATTATAGGAGAAACAAGATCACTGATAGACCCTTAGTCAGCACCGAGTAACATGAAGAGTGTTCTCTAAGTAATGTTTACACGTGTAGAGGGGAAGAGGCATATTTCTGCTGAGGGTGCTAACTGATTTAAGCAGTACACTAGACCTTAGTCATTTAAAAATAATGAAGTAGCATAACCTTAAGAATATGTCTTATAACATTGTCAAGGATTGTACATATAATTATCATGTAAGGTGCTGCACTTGGGCCAGGGCAATCCCAGGTATTTATGCAGACTGGGCGAAGAACCCCTGTGGAGAAGGACTTGGGGGTCCTGGTAGACAAGAAGCTGGACATGAGCCAGCAGTGTGCGCTTGCAGCCTGGAAGGCGAACTGTGTTCTGGGCTGCGTTAAAAAAAGGAGTGACCAGCAGGGAGAGGGAGGCGACTGGCCCCCTCTACTCAGCCCTTGTGAGGGCCCATCTGCAGTATTGCGTCCAGGCCTGGCGCCCCCAGCACAAGAAAGACTCAGAGCTCTTAGAACAAGTCCAGAGGAGGGCCACTAAGATGATCAGAGGGCTGGAGAACCTCCCCTATGAGGAAAGGTTGAGGGAAGTGGGATTATTTAGCTTGGAGAAGAGAAGGCTTTGTGGAGACCTCATTGTGGCCTTCTAATACTTGAAGAGAGTGTATAAACAGGAGGGGGAATGGCTGTTTACAAGGGTGGATAGTGATAGGACAAGGGGGAATGGTTTTAAACTGAGACGGGGGGGGCTAGGTTAGGTATTAGGTGGAAGTTTTTCACACAGGGGGTGGTGACACACTGGAACAGGTTGCCCAAGGAGGTTGTTGATGCCCCATCCCTGGAGGTAGTCAAGGCCAGGCTGGATGTGGCTCTGGGCAGCCTGGTCTGCTGGTTGGTGACCCTGCGCATGGCAGGGGAGTTGAAACTAGATGGTCATTGTGGTCCTTTTCAACCCAGGCCATTCTATGGTTCTGTGATTCCCTTCTGCTATGCTACTACTTCAAGGCTTGGCTATTTTCATGTTCCAAGCCATTATTCTGCAATGAGCACCTACCTGGAACAAACTCACTTGAACTGTCTAAATCAGTTTTACTTCCAAATATAATCTATTCTAGCAGTCTGGTTTTTGTTTGTTTTCTTCTCTTGGAATAAAAATGTAAGTTACCAATTCTGCAAATAAAAATAAGACCGTCTTTGATGTTTTCTTTCTCTGAAAATGCATTGTTGGTCTCTATTTCAAAATAAAATACTTGAGAATATTTATTTTGGAGGAAGTAGAAAAATTTCCCATTCAATGCAGACATAAAGAATGGTGCTTCTCATCCAACATTCACGTCCACAAAATGTACAATTCTCAAATATGTCAGATGTTACCAGATGATAGGGAATTACAATAAAAAATATGTCCATCTGAACATGGTCCCTCTTTCGAAAGTGCTAGTTAATCTTAGCTGTTCTTATGATGTACAACAGTACTAATGGAAACAGTTTAGCAACATGCTCTGGCAATCATACATATGTGGACAAAGCAGAGGCAGGCACATCCTACCCAGAGCAAAAAGTGTGCATCTACTAAAGGTGCGAGGAAGCATGTACATTCAAAATACAAACAAGTAGCATTAAAACACTCTGCTCCCTGGTTTCCCTCTGTATTTGCATGATAAGTGTTTCTGAATATACACTTATTAGGTAGATAAATTAGATTCTGTTGTACTGAGAATTAATCTGACAACTGTTCATTCTTAAAATATATTGTCATATCTAGCGTCACTTCTTCAACTAATATAAAATCTTTCCAATATCATTCATGTAAAAGGTACAAGTACAACTTCCTGGATATGTTCATGCCCATCTTAACTATTTTGTGATAGCCGTGCTCTGTGATAATAACGCTCTATTACGTTTATAAATGGAAGCCTCTCCTTTCTTCAAGTTTCATTTTTGTATGTAACATTTCTTTTCCCTCAGATGTTAGATTATCACCAGTATATTCCTACAGAGTAACTCAAAGAACTCTATTTCTGCTAACTGTGATAGATGTGATACCTTGCCTGAAATTGGCATGCTTGCTAGGTTATTTGCCCAGTATTTTCCTCCCTTCCTAGGGGAAAACTGGTAGCAAAGGAGGCCTACAAGATAGATATTCCACATTGTTGCTTTCCTAGCAGTAACACTGAAGAAATTGTTTTGTTTTCCGAGTACTTAGTTTTCTTTGACTATTGTTTCTTGCTCTTTTTTTTTCTACTTGGTGGGCTCCTTTCCATAAACAGCCTGCAAAAGAGAGTCAAGGAAAACTGTGTGGCCTCAAGGGAAATCAAATGGTGTAATTACAAATGACACAAACACTAAATGAAAGTCTTTCCTTCCTCAGGCCCTTTACATCTTGAAAGGCTCGGGTGACTGAAATGTTAGGATTAATTAAACAAAACACCAGTGAATTCTGCAGAAGTGAAGTTGATCTCTGGTTTTTTGGGTTTTTTTTTTTGGTTTTTTTTTTTTCTTCTTAACTGTTAGAAAACCAAAGGGACTAGAAATGGGAGAATGATTCTCTGTCCTGTTGTAACTGGTTGAAAAAGGGCACATTTTTCTAGACAAGCATGAAAATGGAGATGAAAGGAATTATTTCCACCAAAAGAGAGACTTGATTATGATTGAGTAGATGTTAGGGAATAAACCAAACCAGAAAAGGTTGCTGCAAACTTATAGAAATGTTATGGTTAATTGGCTAATTGTCAGAATTTAATCAGGTAAGAGAGTAATGCATGGCTGTTCATTCAGGTTCTGTAGTACCTAGCAGATGAGAGAAAATCACGCCATAGTGCTTATATCTGGCCAAAACAAGCTCTTTCACTGTGGGTGAACCTATAGAACTGTAGAATCAAGGAATCCTTGGAGTTGGAAGGGGCCTTAAAGGTCATCTATTTCAGCTCCCATGCAATGAACAGGGACATGCGCAGTTAGATCAGGTTGTCCAGGGCCTTATCCAGCCTCACATTTAAAGTATTCTGGGACGAGACATCAACCAAGTCTCTGGGCAACCTGTTCCACTGCCTTATGATCCACCATTGCACAGGGCAGATGAAATGCTCATTGATGTATATATAGTAGCAGTGAGCAAGTAAGGCAGAAGGACTTAGAGGAAAGACCACTGTTCCAGCCAAAAATCTAATTTCTGCTGCTGTCTGCTTTTAAACATCATCTTGAGAAAGTGCATGAATCTCTTTGATTCACCAGCCACAGGCTCTTTGCTAATAGCAAGTTGGCTACCACACTGTGCAGGACTGGGACAAAAAGGCAGATCTGCTCTTCATTCAGAAGTCAGCTGGCCTTTGTTTACCAAATGTCCTTTTGTTACCAGAAGCTTTCATCAGTTGCACTGGAATAATAAAGGACATGCAAACTACAGTGTAACCTTACCAATCTATTCTCATGAAGAGCTCAAATATCAAGCCCCCAGCTGTCTTTCAGAGAAACACATACAGAGAGGGATATGAATTATCATTTTAGAGATGTTGTAGAGATGCCTAAGTTCTAACATTTTTAAATTAAAACATCTGTTGACAATGTGGCAACAGAACCAGATCTGCAGGCTGGTTTGTAATTACATGTGACCATGATAAGTCTATTTGAACAATGCCCAGTCTGATGGTTAGGTTTTAATTTCATTAGGAACAGATGGTAGCTGTGCCAAATCACTGTTGCAAAACAAAATGAAAAAATTGTGTCAAGGAATCTCTTATGTTGTATCACATTTACTCATAATGCAAATGTGTCGGGAGATCTGGGTACTAAACAATTTCAGGAATAAGAGCAAATACAGATTTCCAAAGTGCCCAGGCCTTAAACCATTATGGCTTCATTGCTCAAAACTCTATGCAAACCACTCTTTGAATTAAACATCATCGTAGAATCAGAACTCTTCTTCAAACTACTGCATACTTAGTGGAAGAAGGACCCTGCCTTTCAGTAGAGTTCTTCAGCAGTTTGAAACTGCAGTGGCATTAACTCCTCTGTAATAGATATGTTTAAGAACTACTTTTTTTCCACCCCACCAGAAATCCCAGTGCATCCAGTGAGCCTGAATAGTATTTTTTATCCGGATTAGTCACGTACATGATTCTCTAGGATACCAGAGAAATAGGCCAACTCTATGTGTCACAGAGAAAGATAATAAGTCTTTGTAGTCTTGTCATTAGCATTTGGCATTAAAAACAGCAGAGCACCTAGTAAAATGTTTAATTCTTGCTACAAGGGGAAGATGACTAACCTTCATGCTTCAAGTTTCTCTTCAAGATCCAGAAAGCATGCTCCAAAAAGAGAACTTGGAAGTTTTGTTCCCCCCTTTCTCGGTGATTAATCTGTGGCACACAAAAATACTCTCCCAGATGTACTAGTATTGCATCTCTCCCAAGGTGCACACTGTTCATAAAATAAAAATTTTCCAACTCTAGATGCTACAGAGAAATATACTGGTTTTCAGCTTAGGTTGCATCAGTGTTTTGTTTAACATTACAAATGCAGGGTTTGGTTCCAGGTGTTATAACAACTATGTGAAGAGAGCTATTAATATGCGCAACCATACTTTCAAAAAGCCCAACCAATGGCCTCACTCTGGCTCAAATGACAAAAAGTCTAGTAGATACAATTGTGGCTGCTTAGCCTTGGCTCCAGACTTTTGGACCAACACAGCACTTTCAAAGCTTCCCCCAGACACTAATAATGCCTTGTGGAACTGATAAATGTTCGCTTTTTTTTCTTTGTGAATATGGATCAGCTGCAAAACACTATGGCTGTACAGATCCAGCACCATAGTTTTACAAGAGCTTTTGACTGCATGTGTTGCTTTATAAGCGGTAGACTTTCCAATTTTTCACTCCTAGTGAAGTAAATTTGGGGCTCATTTTAAAGCCTGGGCTTCCTCATTATTTCTCATCCATTCAGCTTTCTTCTTCTTCCCACAAAATGTGTTTAAAATTACTATCACTTTTGCAAATTCATTTGATTCAAGATTTTAGAAAATCCTAGTTGTTTAAGGCAGTACAGATGATGCAATATAAAGTGTAGTAGTCATTCAGAAGGTCTTCAGCAGCAGAGATCATAACAAAGGAGTTAAAAATAAGGGAACCAACTAATCATGATCCAGAGACAACTACTGCATCTTTACAAGCCTGGGTATCCAATCTACGCTAGGCTGGTGGGCATGGGTAGGACTGGTGCCAGACCAGGGCCTTCTAAGTGCAACAGCTAGAAGATATGCTCAAAGCCACCATGTCCTGGGCAAGACATGAATATTTAGGCAACTGAAACCACAGAAGGTGTCTGCTGTCAGGGCAGGTTCTGATGAAACACCAGTTATGATCAGAGCTGACAGGGCTCATGGAAAAGATTACATTTCTGTCAAGTGGATTTTGTTTCAAAGTAGAACACAGCAGACTGGGTGGAGGGGGAGGGGGGAGCAGGGGAGGAGAGAAAAAAAGAAAAAAAGGAAAACTATTTAATAACAGAACAATCTGAAACAGTTTGAGCAGATGGAGAGCCAAAGAAGGCCAGGGACCTGGCAGCAGGATGGAGAGTGAGCAAGTATGGGGAAGTCGAGAAGTCTCATAGAGTCAACACTGCAACCAGAAAAATGAATTTTAGTGGAAGAGTCACTTATATCTCTGTAAGTAAACAGTCAGGAAAAATAAACCCTATGCAATTAAACCTCAGTTTCACGTTGATTGATCAGGACAAAGCGCCTTGGTGACAAGCATGTAATGAAAAAGGAGTTCCAACTCATAAGCAGAAGGACAGCACAGCATGGTGTGCTGGATATAGGTAAGCGGTGCAGTCTAAAAGGAAAATATAAGGAACTCCGAGAAGCCTGTTACATATTTGAAACTCATTTTTCATAAATGTTAATGCCTGAAGTCTGGAGACTGCAGAAAAATTGAGGTCAGGCTTTTCACTCCAGCTGAAATCTACAGACCTACTTTTCAGAAGGAAAACAACAGGAATGAAAATGGTAGCTAAAATGCCAGGTTTTCATGAACAGCAAATCCATATCTGAGCACACACAAAGCTGCACTGATTTATACTGCTGACTCTCACTCGTAAATACTGCTGACATGAAAGACTCTTCATGTAAGAATGCTTAACAACTCCCCCTTTCTCTTTGCAACACAAAACTGGCAGGAAATTCCAGCTACCCGAGCAGTCGAAGTCCTGAAATGAAAGCTTCCATTCAGAAGAAGTTGTGTGAGGAAACCAAGGTGAATTTTAGAAATTAAGCAATATCTGCACCCTAAAACCTTTCTGATATATCTTGATGAGACTTTGGCCTAGGTGGATGGAAATACACAACTGTGTTCGTGATATATTACATTAATTCTAAACACATTAAAAAAAAATTGGTATGAAATCATGGTTTGATTCTTATTTCATACTGGATTCTGTAGTATCGTAGCTCTATTTTTTATTCAGGGTGACACAGTAGGATCAGGATTACAATGCATTTGAAGAAAATTCCAGTATATCTCACATCTTTTTCTTTCTTCAAAGCCAGACTTGTACAAGATAAGGTGAATGTTGCAGTGACTTATGAACAGCCACACAGCAAAAACTGGGAAGAAAGTCTATGTAGCCTAGGTTACTTGCAGGTAATTCTGAACCCTACTATTCCATTTTTTCTGACTATTCAACTACCAGTACTTCACAGGCTGTGCTTTATAGTATTAGGCTGTATATATATCAACACTTTTCCTACATATTTCCCTTCATATTCCAAGTGATATTCAGAGAAAAAAAAAAAAAAAAAAAACACTTCTGGAGAATATATCCTTCAGGATTGGTCCATTAATGAACTGTCAGTTCTGTGGGAGAAGACCTAGGAAATGTTTTCAAGGCCCATGTAAGTAAGTTAAACTAGAAAGCTGTGTGCTGCCACTATTGTGACTTAGGATCTGAGATAGAAATATCCTAAAATTTGCAGTTTTCATTTTGGATACAGTCTTTCCCAAAAGAATCTAAGTTCATAACACTGATAATTCCATGTGATGAAAGTACCAGCCTCATATTAATTACACCAAAAATGCATTCATGGTGTGGCTGAGCCATTATTCTTGCTCTCCCCTTTGCTTTTGTTCTTAACCATCGGGATTATTGCATGCACCCACTCTTGTTTATTCGTCATTTTTATTTTTTTCAGTCCCTCCAGGGTGGTTCATATATTCACTTTTTCCCATGTACCTTCCCAAATTACAACCTATCTCTTTTGTCTTGCCGTCTCTGTCTTTCCATACTACTAGAATACTCCCCAAGCTGCTTCAAAAATAAGGGGGTAAAAATACATGGAGTAATGGATCAGTTGTAAACAAACACAGAAATTCTTGACTTTCTTATCAATGACACAGCTTTCTCAGTCACATCTTAAGCAGTTTGTGTAAGGCTATAATAAGGTGTTATTGGAAAAAACCCTATCATTAAGCTCATCATCTTTTTTTTTTTTTTTTCCAAGCAACAGATAACATTATATGATATCTTGTCAGAGAAGGGGGCCTCAGCAATGTGCAATACTGTGCCCACTGTCAAATGATGGCACAGTACTTTTGTGAGAGAAGGTTCAGGAAAAATTATCAGAAGTCAGAAAATGTGCACGCACATAATCATACACAGACTAGCTGGGGTTGGAAGGGACCTCTGGATTTCATCTGGTCCAAACCCCTGCTCAAGTAAAGTCACCCACAGCGCATGTAGGATGTTGTGGTAGGTAGTATCAAAAGCAACTTCCACAGTTCTCCCCTCATCTACCCAGCCAGATAAAATATCATAGGAAGATATCAGATTTTTTAAGCATGATTTCTACTTAGTGAATCCATGCTGGTTATTCCTAGTCATCTTCTTATCCTCCATATGTTTAGAGCTGACATCTGCAGATTGTTGTTCCATTCCGTCAGCTTTCCAGGGATGGAAGTGAGGCTCACTGACATTGTTACCTGGGTCCTTTCTCATGCATGCATATCTCCTTGCACTCTTTTATGATCATCATTCACCTTACTAATATTAACAAATTCAGAGTTTTATACATAAGTCAAATATGGCACACACATCATAATAGAAAGCCAAGATGAAAGGTAAAACTGCTTTTCCAGCTTTCAGAAGAAGAGTCCAGCAGGGACAGGGAGGTGGTTGTCCCTCTCTACTCTGCTCTTATAAGGCCCCATCTAGAGTATTGTGTCCAGGTATGGAGCCCCCAGTACAAGAAAGACAGGGAGCTGTTGGAGAGAGTCCAGAGGAGAGCCGCAAAGATGATCAGGGGGCTGGAGCACCTCCCCTGTGAAGACAGGCTGAGGGAGCTGGGCTTGTTCAGCCTGGAGCAGAGAAGGCTGTGAGGTGACTTCATTGCAGCCTTTCAGTACCTGAAGGGAGCCTACAAACAGGAGGGGAGTCAACTCTTTGCAAGGGTGGATAACAGCAGGACAAAGGGAAATGATTTTAAGTTGAAGGAGGAAAGATTTAGGTTGGATGTCAGGGGGGAGTTCTTTACTATGAGAGTGGTGAGGTGTTGGAACAGGCTGCCCAGAGAGGTTGTAGATGCCCCGTCCCTGGAGGTGTTCAAGGCCAGGTTGGATGGGGCTCTGGGCAACATAGTCTAGTAAATGGGGAGGCTGGTGGCCCTGCCTGGCATGGGGGTTGGAGATTCATGATCCTTGAGGTCCCTTCCAACCCGGGCCATTCTGTGATTCTGAGATTCTGATTCTGTGAATCCTGAAGAAGAGTTAGCTGAATTTTATCTGGACTTTTGAAAACTCTTTCACAGTGTTGTGGTTTTGTGATTTCTGTTCTCGGTATTCCACATCAGAACACCATGCAGAAGAGTGGCAGTTAAAGAGTTAATGTTCTGGTCCCGTGTTACCGCCATTTTGGGCATTTTGGGTTCCCAGAGTGGAGGGGCGGCATCCCCGGAGGACTTGGAGCGAAGCGGAACCGGGGTGGGACTCCGGACCGGACCCCAACCACTCTGCCTCTGGCCGTCTCAGCTCGCCGCGGAGAAAAGCACGTGCTTCCCTCGCACTGTCGTGGTTCGACTCGTACTTTGGGTACTCTCGTCTCTCTCGTTTTGTTTGATTTGGTTACATTCAGTAAATTCTCGTTCCTCCTCAAATCGTTGCCGTTTTCTCTTTGTTAAAGCGATCTGCTCGCTCTCTGGTCTTCCTCCTCTCCCGGAGCACGCGGCCAGGGCCGGCCGTGTCGCACGGCAAACCGCAAACCCCATCTTTTTTTTTTTTTTTTTTTTTTTTTTTTTCCTTTGCTCCTTTGTCTCTCTTTTTTCTTCTTTTTTCCAGGGCCTGTGCCCCCCTGTCACGGACTTGCATCTGGGGATAACCCTGTGACACACAGGATCTATCATAAGAGGCTAATAAGAACTGTGTAGACACAAAGCATAGCAGAGGCACGGCCCAGAACCAGCCTGCAAGGTGTAGAAACAAGAGCATCTGCAGCCACAAGTGATAAGAAGAGTTTCTGGGAAACTTGTGCTGGAAGAATTGGGCAGAAGACAAAGAGATTCACCTCAGTTACATCTAGTGATGCCTGAAAATGATCTCAGAGTGCCCTCATGAATGCGCAATACATGCTGGGAGGTATTATCTGAACTACCCGTAAACCTCACTGATAAGTTTCAAGGCAGAGGTCAGAGGTCAATTCTTTCCAGATCTTCCTTGCTCCACAGAGGAAATACATCCACAACACTAGCCCTTCTTTTACTCCCGAGCTCTTAAAAGGTACCAAACTCTTAAACATAAGTGAACATGAGCACTCACGTCAGACACAGAAGAAGGTTATGTTGTGACAATCATCTTCATGGTCGGTTTGGGCTATCCCAAGTATCTTGATTGTCACCCACCAATTTGAAGTACTTACATGTTCCTTTTGTCAGTCTAGATAAGTTTCTTAGTTAGGCCAGATATTTTTCCTGTTCTTGGTGCCATCTCTCTTCTTAGTGAGAATTATAATATTCAGCAAAAGAAATCCAGCTAGTTGAACAAAGGCTTCACATAAATTAAATGAGAAACTTGCATTATGCCAGTTTCATCTAAACAACATGTGCATTTAAGTCTGGATAATGAAGGAGCCTATGAGTTCAAGATTTCATTTTTAGACACTTCTGACAAAAGATACCACAAAATATTGACAGATCTACACCTATTTCATCTTGAAGTCACCTAAGGCAGCATAAATCTAAAACTAGGTAGTTCTGAGTCATTTAGGAATAAACTGAACTTTTATATGTTCACCTTGGAAAGAAACAGGGTTAAAAACCAGCGTCTTTTCTCCAGGCTGAGCTGCTCTTCATGCCACATTTCAAAAGTCAAATAGCCTTGTGCCTGGGAAATTTCCTTCACTAAAATAAGTCCTACAAGTCATCTTTGGTATTCAAATGCTTAGTTGATATAAAAGAACCAGAACAAATGTGACATTTTACCCATTTTAGCCAAATAAAGTTTTGCCCATAGGAGTTCTACCTGTTTAGCCAAAACATGCCATGAAATATTACATGATATTACAATAATACAGAATATAAAAACCTAACTGGTAATTTGTAAAAACTTGTCTCTGAAAAGAAATTTTATTTCACATTTTCTGCTTGTTTTAGATAAAATGTAACAAATGCTTGTTGACCTTTTTTGTTCGGTTGGGTTTTTTTGGTTTTTTTTTGTTTGTTTTTTTTTTTTTGTTTCTTTTTTGCATTTGTCTTTTCTTTTTCTTCTTTTTTCCTTCTTTTACATAACAATACTGGGCAATAAATACTGAGATAAGACTAAGCTTAACCTACTTCTTTGCTGTCTTGATTGTGTATCTGAAATACTGGGTTGGCCTGAAAAATCTTCTAAAATTAGATTTTAGAAGGTTAAAAATACACTCAGAAAAAAGCTCAGAAGCTTAAATCCCACAGAAATTTCAAGGAAAGCAATCCCAGTCATGTGTGTTGTGGCTGTAAGATTTCCTACCTTCCAATATTAAAATGAAAAATACCATTTATTGTTACCATAATGCAGTAGAAACAGAAATAGGTTAGCTAATGGAAATGCTCTTGCTGATTTCCAAGAAATCAACTCCATGCTGTCTCAGCAGACATTCTGCTTTCCAGCACCATCATCAAAAAACCCAAATCTGCTCTGTGACGTCCACAGTGGAAGTAGCCCTTGTTTGTAGATGGGTTGGGATTGGTCAGGGTAAATAAATTAGGCTTCTCCTTCTCATCCAAGGTTCATATTAACCACTTTCACCAAGTCTGAGCAGAAACTTCTGCATATTCAAGCATTAATAATCTCACTTCATCTGGTAGGAAGTACATATAATCACTTGAGAAATAACTAACAAAATCCTGGACTGAAAGAAAGATAGGCATTTCATGGAAAGAATCGAGTTTTCACCTAAAATGTGTCATGTCTATCAATGTTTCAGTTTTCCAACTTTTTTATCTGGAGTTTTCTATGACATTTCTTCCTTCAGCTGCCCACATATATTTCAAATAGCTCACAGTCTTTGATAGTAGATAAGCCTGCTGTGAGTTAATTATGAACAGTGAGATAATAAAGAAGGTATTTTGTTCTGATTCACTGAGCATGCAAACGCTTTGTTATGGGTGAGAAATTGAATCTTTTTTTTCTGTGAATTCTCTTTTCTGGAGGGGCTAGGTAATACACTAACAATTGGTATGGCAGCATGATTGGAACAAAGTCACTTAAAATGAGGGAAAGTATGTTTCCACTATTGGGCTAGCTTTTCTACACTATACAGAAGGAATACAAATTTTTATGTTTATGTATGTAAAAAGACTGAACTTGGCTACATAATAATCCATTAATTGCCACCCATGTGGCATTATCTCTGTTGTTGGTTGGCCACATGCTGATATATTTTAGAGGTTTCTAGGCAAGTGTGTTAGAGTTAGCCAATTTATTTCAACAGAGAATATGATCCTTAATTTCTTACAGATCTAAATGGTCAATAGAATGGGAAACAATTCTTTCCAGGTCTTCACATCTCTTTTGGACTCATCAGTACCAATGAACTTTCCAGTTCTGGGAACAACCGACACATTTGTCTGCATGACAAGAGCCTACCTTGGCAATATGCCTCTGTTTCCCAATAACCTCCCTTAGCACCATGATTCTGGGAAGAGAGGTTAGTGGGAAAGGCTTACTATGCAAAAGAGGCTGTCAAGGGTAAAGCAGGAAGAAAAGAGGAAAATTTGAGGCAAATCAGCTAATCACAAGGCAGAGACAGAATATCTGGAAAATTTCCAGGTCCTTTAGTATAAGGAAGACTCTCTGGCTGAGAGTCTGAAGTGAATCTTTATCAATGTCAGATGAGATATTGGCAGGAGTGAGCTCTTGAGAACCTAGGGATCACCAATTCTGATCAGTTACGGTGATACTTTTACATTTAATACACTTACACACCAAGAATGACAATGTCTGCAAAAAGCTTCCATAAAATTACTTCTTGGTCACTTAGTGATGTGTCACTGTGTACTGTGGCAAAGTTTATTTCTTAGGGGAAAACACATCACTGTAACAGGGATTTCCTACTTACCAATTTTAAGAAGAAAATAGTAACAGCAAAGATTGATCAGTATTTCTTTCTTATAGGAAATGTTGACTGGCAATATTCATACTCATTAGAGCATTTGTTCTCACTAGAGGCTTGCTTACTAATCAGAATACAGAAAATCGGTATGTGTCATCTTTCCCATTCTCAGCTGTCAGTGTGCAAAGAGACACCGCTCTTGGAAGAGAGTCAATTGTAAATGTTAACTGTTACAGTGACATTCATAGCCATGTAATTTCTACAGGATATAGGAAATAATTATTTATTTTTACTCCAGGCTTATGAAAAAAAAATTGATTCTTTCCCCAATTTACCCAGAATAAGATACAGTCATCAGGAAAAGGCAGACATATATATATATATATATAAGGGTTTTTTTTGTTTTTTGTTTTTTGATCTTTTTTTGAGAAATTAATACAAGAAGTTCCCTGTTGCTGGCTATAGTGTAATGTACAACAGTCTGGTCACTGTGAAGCCATATCTGGTCCTAATTTCCAACCAACACCAGATGTTTTCAAGTCATGTTCCCTTGCAAGTCCACTTTGCCAGAGAATAATAATGCTGGGATTTCAGCTTCCATGTTTCGGCACCTCATCACGGTTTTTACAGAATGCTGAGAGGGATTTGAGAGCTGTAATGCTGCCAAAGGCAGCTACAGTGGCCAAGGGGGGATTTGCAGGAGTGTTAAAGCCAGGGCTGCAAACTCAGCCCCCAGCAGGCCTGGGGCAGCTGTTGGAGCCACTGTGCCTGACCCAGGGTCAGGAGGTCTCTCTCTCAGAGCATCCCATAAAGGCTCAGCAGGATCTGGCACCTCTCCAGGCAGTGGTCTGCAACATCAAGCTGCTCTCACAAGGATCGAGTTGTGGACTTTCAGCCAAGCCCAACCCACTCCAGCCATGGCTCTTCTCCTCTCCTTCATGTCCTTGCAGAGATCATAGCATCGCAGAATGGTTTGGGTTGGAAGGGACCATAGAGGTCATTCTGTTCCAAACCTTCTACAATGAGTATGGACACCTTCCACTGGACCAAGTTGTCCAGAGCCCTGGCTTCTTCCTTGACGTAGAGTCATCAACCGCAACTTTCTGAACACAGTGAAGGTGGCCGTATGAATTTCAGTGCATTTAGAATGAGGGATGGTGACCTCCAATGGATGAGGGTGGCCTATGTCCCCCATGTGAGTGTTCACCACCTGCATACAGTGATGTTTGGTGTGATCCCAGAGGCATGCAGGTGATGGGTCGGCTACAGAGGTAGCCTGGCAGCAATGGGTAAAACTGTGACAGAAAATGCCTGCTAGACGTGGACAGAACAAAATGGCTTCTCATCTGAAAACTCAGCCTGGGCCTAGGCCATCAGCCTGAGAACAAAGACAGGGAGCCAGGACCACCCTTGATGTGTGGTGAACACATCACAACAGGGCAGCCTGAAGACACCTGTAATAAGACAGTGTGAGCAAAACAAGGTCCTGAGTCTGTGGGACATGAAACACTGAGTGACAGGTTGCTTGGGTTGTGTTTTGGGGTTGCTGGCAGCTGCTTTCTCACCTGCACTTACCCATCTCTTCCTCGCTCAGGCAGCAGGCCCTGCAGCATGTACCTACAGAAGTAGAGGTGAGTGGTATGAGGACACCCAGGTCCACTGGAGAATGTCCATGGCCTGTCTCCTTTTTGCAGCTTGTGACACTTTCTATCCACTGCAGCACCAGTGCATGGGGGCAGTTTCCCAACCTTGGCTCTCCTAGACAACCACACAGCCCAGGGCCATGGGCATGATATCAGATTGAAACTGTCCAGTCTGTGGGCGCAGCTGGGATGATGCTGTGTATGAGACCCCATTACCACCAGTTTTGCTACAGCTGTGTGCTATGAAGAACGTTAAAGCCCACCAGTTCCAACCACCTGCCATGGGCAGGGTTGTCAGATCCCCCACCAGAAGAGGCTTTGCAGGACCCTACCCAACCTATCCTTGAGTGCCTCCAGGGATGGGGCACCCCCAGCTTCTCTGCACAACTGTGCCAGGGCCTCATTGCCCTCTGAATGAAGACTGTCTTCCTTATATCTAACCTAAGTCACCATTCTTTTAGTTTAAACTATTCCCCTTTGTCCTATCACTATTAGGTGTGCATCACGTCAGCATGCCAGCTGCATCTTTGCCCATTCTGTGGTCGTGATGCTGTCACCTCATCTGTTGTAGAAATGAACAAAGATTTTCCTACTATAGTAGGGGTTTTCCTACTGCAGATACAGCCTCTTCAGCATGCTGCTCATGTCAAGTCCCTCAAGGTATATAGATAAGCAGAAGTCTTCTGCTTCTTTTAAATCACATGTACATGTAGAGCATATCGTGAATAGGACTGACCTTCCTGTGGGTATTTTCAGCTCATCCGCTGCAAGGATGATGAAGTGTGTGCTATTACACGAATTACAGCTTCCCTACTACCATGAAAATATGCTCTTCAGCCTGTGTATCCATCTTCCCACACTACTTAATAAAAAAATTAATTTTCAGAAATACTCCAGATAAAATCTTCATTTCAGTAAATCAAGGCTTAATAAATGATTCACTTCTCACCGGGAAGGAACCCAGCCGCTGATGAGTTATTTGGGCTATGAAGTCACCAGGAAAAAATACAGAGCAGTACCGAAATACATATGGATCCTTTCTTAGTGACAGAAATCATTTTTCCCTATACCCCAAAGCCTGAATCACAGGACTGTAAATTTAACGCAGGAAGCTGCACAAATGAAAAAAGACACTTGGTACCCACCATGAAGATGTGCATCCTTTTGGTCAAGTATGTGCAAGAAAACTTGTTCATTTGAAAGATCTCAGTTGTCATATGATGCCTCAAATATGAAACTGCCCAGAGGTTCAGCAGGTCTTTATGTCACCAGGTAGGCACAGGCTCATTCTGCCTTCTCTCCAAAACAAAATAAGCTATGCTTATTTGCAATATACAAGTTATAATTGAACTATGGATATGCATGGTTATACCAAATACAGTCATAATCTTTTTCTGTAGCTACAGAATAGAAGTAGCTGGCTCCTGCCTTGCTGTAAGACATAGCAATGATGTTGTTGCTACTCAAAAGCTTGTAGGTAGAGAAGCAACTGACTAGGCTCCTGCCAAAGGTCTTATAGGTGCTAGAAAGAGATTAAGTGAGTGTTTAAATGTCTCACTTCCTCTCTTTTTTTATTGTATTGCAGTAAAAAGTCTTAATGTCCCAGCTGAGTCATGCTGCATTATACTGAGCCCAATAAAAGCAGTAGGACTCATCCCGCTGAAAAGCTTACAAAAAACATTCTGAAGGACCAGAAAAGTATCACTTTAAAGAACTATTAATAACAGCTACCTAACGTAAGGGTTTGTAAGCCCCTTATGGCTGTCTCTAAATTTGTCTGCTAAGCGCTACTGTTGTTCCACCATTTCTACTTTAATCAGAACTTCAAAGCAGCAAAGCAGAGAGGTGCTTATTTCCCTCCACAGCAAATGGCAGTGCCTGCAGAGCTCTCCCTTGTGTCACACACAGCCTGCGCTCATACATGGTAGCAGATCTCTGCTTCCCCATTTGAACAGTGCTCCATCCAGTGACATGAGCCCTGACTGAGTGGCTGACTGAACACCTAGTGAGGCCCATCACAGCTGTGCTTTACCCATTATGTTGTGGATGCAAGTCTTCTGCTTGGCTGCCAGTACTGTGCTAGCTCTGCTGGTCCAGCCTGGCTTCCTGCTGCTCCAGCCGCACACTGCCCCTCCAAGCAAGCACAACAAGGATGGAAGTGTCTTATCCTATGACCACAGCAAAGTATTAGGAAAAAAAGTCAAAAATTCCTCATATCATTATCCCCATCACAGTGATATTTGAGTGTTCCTGATTTAGATCCCGAGAAATTTGACATCAGGTCCTGACTCTGCTTCTGCAGATGCAGTAACGAGATAGTGACTGTGTGAATAGAGATATGCAAATCTTTTTCAGAAGCAGAAATTCCCACCAAATACTCTGATATGAGCTTTTAAACTTTTTTTTTATTATTTTTTTAAAATAAAATATAAAATGTCAGCAGCATTGCTGCTGGCTGATAGGAGAATATATTAGTGGATAGATTTTTTTACCCTTTAGGACTATTTGCTGGGGAAGAAAGAAGGATAAAGGCCATCAAACCAAAACAATATAATCATCAGAAGTAGTAAAGAGAATCCCAAAGTGTCTACACAAGATTGATGGGTATTCCTCCAGGAGCCCCAGCCTCCAGGTCAGGCCTGGCCTAAGCTGATGCTGACACCGGGGCTACATCCATACATAAGAACTCATGCCACTTCACGTGACCAGCTGGGCACACAGGCTGGTTCCTTCTTTTTTGCTCCCCACCTCTACTTCTTCCCCATTTTCCTCTCCTGTGCATGAACTGTATTGAACTTCTCTGGTCTCATGCTGGAGGTCAAATCAGCATGCATGGCCCGCAAGTCTCCTCACAGATATAGGATCAGCCTTATCTCACACAATGAAGACGTCCAACAGCTCAAAACACCAGTGTGGGCAGGTGAGCTCTTCCCAGCCCTCCTACCTCCAGTTCTGACAGCTACAGTCACTCTCGTGGTTTATTTTTTCCTAATCAACATGACGCAATGAAGAGCTCTGCTTGTCCCTGCAGGCCGGCAGGGCAGACCCTGTCAGCAGGGTGCCAGAGAGGCTGGCGGGCACCAGGATCTAATCCTCATGCCAGCTGGTGATAGGGCAGCTATTATTATCCCTGCTTTGCCGTGGGACTGGGTGAATGGAAACTACTAGAGAAAGAGTGTCTCAAACCAAGATCAGACAGGAAGGTCTCTTTTTCTCCTTCCTGAAAGGAAGAGAGAAGGAGATGACAATCCTTCCTCTCTGCAGTGGAGAAAAACTCATTCAGTCTGACAGCTAGTTCTTACACACTACAGAGCTGCAAGGATTTTGATGCAAAGCATAACACCTACTGAAGAAGACCAAGGAGAGCATCCTCCAGGGAACTGAGTACAGAAGCAAACCACTTCAGATCAGAGATAAGGTCATTGGGTCTCAGCAGACTTGTTTATTTTGCGTCAGCTCATGATGGTGATAGCGTTCACTATCAACAGAAAGCAGTGTTGCTGTAGAGGCCTCCTCCAGCCAAATGTAGATGGCACAAAGCAGAGCTGTGCAGCCAGGATGTGCCTTGGGACATTCACACAATTCACAGGCTGTGCAGCACTGGCTTTGCTCTACCATTCTCCCACACATCTGTCTCCCAACTCAAATCAAAAACTCCAGCTAAAATTGCATTGGATGAAAGCTCCAATCACAACTCAGAAGTGGCCAGAGCTGAGCAGGAATGCGAGGAAATGTAACTGCAAGAAGGACATGAATAGTCAGTACTCAACTGTGGAAATCACATCACTCAGCCTCCTCCTACCTGCATTTTTGCACCCTCAAAACGGTCATTCGTCATGAATCCTGGCATTTGCATGTGCTTGTACCTGTTCAGAATTCTGCTTTCCTGCAGCAGGAAATTCAAAAGAGAGATTTTGTTCTGCCTCAAAATGAAAATAAAATATCAACCCTCCGTTTTTTTTGTTGTTGTTAATGCAAAATAAAGTCTGTGTTTTATAGCCAGCCCTAAAAAAGAGTAATTTAAGCTTTCAGACTAATTGCAAGTATAACAGTAAGGCAACTCAGTACAACTACATTTGAAAAAATAAAGACATTTTATCTATCATGAAAGACTTTGGTAAGAACGTTTCCTTTCTCCACTTGGATGGTTTGATGCAGTCCAGATGTTTACTGTATGACCAGTGTGTACCTCCTGTCTCTGACCAAGGGACCAATCCAGACATTCTAGTGTTTCTTTCATTTTACAGCTCAAGAGGAGTAAACCTCTTTTATCCTGGTCTGTCTGCTCAAAGTATCATTAGAGATGGGCAAATCACAAACAGGAGTGAAAGGCTGGCTTGGATCAGTACTGAAAGTTTTGTTGCCTGGGCAAACTAATCCAAAATATTCATTTATTCATAGGTTTATAGCCTTCACCACCACTTCTTAACTCCTACTTTAAAAAAAAAAAACATAAAAAAAAGTAAAAAAATCAGTAAGACTTTCTCATGTGTTTTTCTGCTTAGCCTGAATTTCACTGTGAATCAGAAAGCTAGTGGTGCCTGCAAGTGAAAAGAAACAACAAATTAAAATCTGAATCAAATACTTGCCACTTCAGGAAAGCTTATATTTTGGCTTGAGATATGGGATACATCACAGTCCATCTCATGTACATAACTGAAACATGGATTTCCTTTGTGTTATGCCTGCAGCAACTTCATTTACCTTGGGAACTGGCTGCCTCCAGAAACATCCGTCCATTTTGTTTTCAATATAACACCAACTGTCAAAGCTGTCACATGCAACCTGTGTTCTCTCAGTGCCCTCTCATGGGATCTAAAAGTTGTCATTTCTTGTTCTGCTGGTAGAAAGTACAGGTCACTCAGAAGCCTGTAGCTGCTTTTCATGTAGTGACATGCTTAGCACAGATAAGAGAAGTGCAGCAGACATTCCTCTGTTATACCTGGACATGTCTTGAAGAGTACACCTGGGAAAATGCACAAAGAAGGAGATCAGTCTTTTTCAGGATGCCAGCTAAGGACTAAATATATCTTCCAGTCCCACAGCAATCCAACTTTCACTGAGGAATAAGGTACTCTGTGTAAAGTACATATTTTGAGGTAAGAGTATGCCTACAGGCAGCTAACAGCATTTATCAGACATGCTGCGAATTCCCACCTCAGGTATCTCCAGGTTGCTAATATGTTCTCATCATTTTTAAATACAAACAATTCCTTGAATGTGTAGAAATATCTGCATTATACTGAATCAATTTCATGACTGTATAAATCATATCTATTACAAGATGGACGATGTTTGTGTTAAAATACTCACTCTCACTCTGTACATTGAAAATAATGGAATGACAATAAAAATATATTTCTATACTTGAAGATATTTAATTAAAAATAAAATTTTCAAATTCTACAAGCAATTCCCATAGCTAATCACCGTTATCCCTTCAGACAGATTGTCCAGCTTGTCCTTTCAATCAAAACCAAGGAAATACATATATGCATAGAATAGCTTCAATATTAAAATAGATTTTAGCTAGGTCAGTTATGCAGAAAAAAGGTTGTATTTAATACCCACTTAGCAAATCCGGGAGGATGCATAATGATAAAACTTCCAAACCATTTTTAATAATCTTTTTGTGGCTGCTAATGCTGTCAGTTAACACATTAAGAACAAACAGAAATCTGTGCAAAAGCAGGAGACCTCCAAGGTATCTTTTTATAATTAAGAAACCATTCATGTAAGAAAGAAGGAAGAAAAAAACAAACAGAATCACAGAATCACAGAATTATCAAGGTTGGAAAAGACCTAGAAGATCATCCAGTCCAACCATTACCAATACTTCCCAGCTAAATCATACCCCTCAATGCAACATCTAAATGTTTCTTGAACACCCCTATGGTCGGTGACTCCACCACCTCCCTGGGCAGTGCATTCCACTGCCTGACTACCCTTTCTGAGAAGTAATACTTCCTAATGTCCAGCCTGAACCTCCCCTGGTGCAGCTTGAAACCATTCCCTCTAGTTCTAACACTGATTACACGAGAGAAGAGGCCGACCCCCAGCTCACCACAACCTCCTTTCAGGAAGTTATAGAGAGCTATAAGGTCTCCCCTGAGCCTCCTCTTCTCCAGGCTGAACAATCCCAGCTCCCTCAACCGCTCCTCATAAGGCCTGTGCTCCAGACCCCTCACCAGCTTCATAGCCCTCCTCTGGACATGTTCCAGGGCCTTGATGTCTTTCTTGCAGTGAGGGGCCCAAAACTGAACACAGTACTCGAGGTGCGGCCGCACCAATGCCGAGTACAGGGGGACAATTACCTCCCTGTTCCTGCTAGTAACACTGTTTTTGATGCAAGTCAGGATGCCGTTGGCCTTCTTGGCCACCCGGGCACACTGTCGGCTCATGTTCAGCCGAGCATCAATCAGTACCCCCAGGTCTGTTTCCTCAACACAGTCCTCCAGCCACTCCGCCCCAAGCCTATAGCGCTGCCTGGGGTTGTTGTGGCCAAAGTGCAGGACCTGGCATTTGGTCCTGTTGAACCTCATCCCGTTGGCTTCAACCCAGCTCACTAGCCTATCCAGATCCCTCTGCAGGGCCTCACTACCCTCAGGCAGTTCCACACTCCCTGCCAATTTGGTGTAATCCACGAACTTACTGAGGGTGCACTCAACGCCCTCATCCAAGTCATCAATAAAGATGTTGAAGAGGACAGGCCCCAGCACCGACCCCTGGGGAACACCACTCATGACTGGTCTCCAACTGGATTTGACTCCATTTACCACCACTCTCTGGTGACAATGAGTAAATTATTTGGTGTACATTTTATATAGCCAGTAGAATGCCAGTGTGATTGCATTGTCACACATACAAGTAAGATAAGAAAATAAGACATAGATGGACACACAAATTTTGCCTGGTGTCACTCAACACACTTTATAGTGGTCCATGAAGGATAAATGTATGCATCTCTGACTATACCGTGGATCAGAAAGACCAACATCTTCCCTTCTTCTCCAGTTTCTGTTATTAAGATATTGCACACATATGAAGAATGATTTGTCCTGTCTGAGGACTATGACAAACAACTAAGTTGAAGCAGGAATATACTCCTCTAGCTGTCATCATAGTAATAGTGGACATTTAAGGGAACCTGGAAAATGAGTATGAAAAGGAAAAGAAGAAGCTCATTTAATCTGTACATGTAAATAGAACAGATGAAAAGAGAAAATTAAGAGTTTTATCCCCTAAAGTACTCAAACATTGCCTGATAATGAGAAATGGAAGTGTACAGAGTCCTCTTCCCCACTTCCCTATTCTTAAGGCTGGTACAGGCAGTACAGAATCAAGCTGACACTTAAGGAGTTATTTCCAGACTCTATCCTAAGTCCTGCTAAAAGCCCCTACTGATTACTCTGCTGGTTGTAACCATCCCCAAGGAAGTATCTCCTCTTATCCCATACACATGTTCAAAGTGTGTGTGTGTGGGGGGGGAAGGGGGAAGCAAGAACCAGCATGAAGCAGCTGGTTTTACTAATTTAAGGGGAAAACCCAACCAGCTGTTACCATCAACTTTTCATTGACAATGAAAAAACAGATCAGGGGCCAGCATATATTAAAGTGTTAACTGCAAGCTGTTATCTATGCTTTGTAATAACGAGTGTTATAGAAGCTTGTGTGCTTTTCTCCATCACACGGCTGCTCTCCCATGCCAACATATATATAGCGGATTTTTGTTTTTTTAATCTCAAGCATGTCATTGCTTACTTGCTGTCTTAAAAGTCAGCTGTTGGGGTGGGAAACTTAGACAACCAGATGTTTTACTTTTCATGCTGAGGAAGTGAAATTAGAGATTGTCTTCCTAAGTTTTTTATGGAAGAAAGTTCAGAAATACAAGGAAAGCTATACTTTTAACCCTAAAGAGTTTAAACACTGGAGCCAGTAGTTCATAATGACTAGGAAAAAAAAAACAAACAACAAAGAAGGAATAAATGATTCGGATGGAGGAAGGGGAGTTTTGGAGGAAGGAAATGTGGTAAAGATCACTCTTCATTCTCAGTTAAGAAATGTCTTGAAAACATATTATCTGCTTCACATGGGCTATCCTGGGTAAACCTCTACTACTTGTAAATCACTGGCCTACAAGTCCAACAATGTATACATTTAGAACAACCATTTCCCCACCTGACCTTCAAAAGCTGATACTACAGGGAACCACTGCTAAAGTGGATACATGCCTTTTTTGGAAAAGCGTCCGTGTGTTGTGGCTAGTATTTTAAACAGATACAAGCACAAAAATCCTCGTAATTTTCTTGAAGACCTTTTTTTTTTTTTTTTTTTTTTTTTTTTTAAGGCGTATCTTACAGTTTTCAAAAGCAGTAGTGCAGTATCAAGGCAGAGGTAAAGCAGGGGTAGGAGGTTTTAGGCAAGCAGCCTAGAGCAGGAAGGTTTCATGCCTTGCCAGCTCTTGGCAATAAGTGCTGTATGAAGTAACATTCATAACATGGCCCCATTTAATTTCTCAGTGCTATCACAAATGGAGAATTAAACTTTTCTCTCACAATAGAACATATTTTCTGGCTTGCTCCCATATCCTTTTAATTTAATTTGAGCTAGAAACAAATCTGTTTCTCATTTAACTACAGCTTATTTCTCATGTATATCTTATATTTTTGTGTAGTATTGTGAATGACTTAATATTTATCACTGAATACTATTTTCAACCATGACTTCAAATTCAAATGCCGTTCAAATCTGGGGCTGTTCAGATTTAAACTTTAGCCTAGATCTACAGTGTTTCAGTTGAATTCTGTCTTTGAAATAACCCAAATTAAACCCCTATAGCTAAAGACCTCTGGCCTCTTGCAGGATTGAATATGGAGCCATATCAAATTCACAGCTTGAGCTCATTTCTGGTGAGATCCAGGCACAGTCAAAGGAAGCCCCATGCATGTTTTCTGTCTCACTTTTGCTAATGTCTTTAATATTAATTCCCCCCACAACCTTTTCTGACTCTGCCAAGCAGTGATTGCCAACTGTGCCAGTCTACCACTGCTGTTTGTCAGGAGAACAAACAGGGCTAAAAATAAGGGTGGATAAATGCACTTTTAGTTGTTAACCACTCCAAGAACAGATGAACTTGGGTCACAGAAGATAATTGATATGCAGTGCTTCAGCACATTCTGGGTTCAAACACTATCCAATTCAGCAAAAGTAGACATTTTCTCGTGAGAAGAAAACTGCAAGCAGTTTGAAAGCTCCGTTGGCAGGTAATTCCATTCAGATATGCATATTTGGGTCTTTCTCAGCCTCCCAGCTCAACTCCCCCAAGAGATGCTCCAAAAAGAAAACTCAAAAGTGACCATACATTTGATCATCAACATCAGCAGCCACATTGTTTCTTGATGAAATATGGGAACAGTGGCAGCCAGAAGAATCCAAAGAGCACTTGTTTACTGCATCATTTGTCATGTGGTCCACATGCTGCATGAAAAAGCAGTCCCCAGGAAGTTAAAATGTCCCAAACTCCCACTAGCAGGCAAGATGCGATGAGTGTACACACAACCATGCTGGAATTACTGTTAAACCTTCTGACACAGCTTGAGGAACCACATGGGAGAACTCCCAAACTACTTAAGGGATAGTTTTCTTGCACAGCAGGGATGGCATCATATTTAACCAAACTGAAACCAGAACAGGGCAAACAGTGGACAGAATTTCCAAGCTCCCAGTTCACCCAGTTAATTACAGAAATCTTAAATTTTTGTTCTCCAAAAGAGAGAAACAATAAGTGTTAAAAATACAATCATTAGGAAGATAATAATCTATGATTCCTTGGATTTGTTTTACTTTTAAAACCCTAAAAAACACATTTTCAAAAAAATGTTCCTAATGGAAAAGAGAAAAAAAAAAAAAAAGGAAAAAGAAAGAAAGACTTTATGAGGTTGGTTTTTTCCCCTGGTGATGTAATTACGAAAAATCAGCCCAAGGAAAAATTGTAAAAGGGAATGACAGCAAGAAATACTCCTTGGAACCCAGGAAAAATATAAGAAGTTTTAATGAGAACTGATGGCATTATTTGTTTTCCTCATTAGAAAAAGTATGTTTTCCCTTCCATTGTAGACATATTTTTCTCTATCTAAGCATATATCTCCACTGAATAAGTGGCCTGAACTGACTTCTGACAGCAGTTCTGCTGCTTGTCAAACTGGCCTCAGATTTTCCTTATCTCTACCTGCATGGAGTTGTGGAATTTTTCTCCTTGAATATGATAGAATGATTGTAATTGGATGTTTTTATTCAAAAACAAATAAATAAGAAGACAGTAAACATTCGTTTTCCAGTTCACACTGTTCACACTATTTTATTTTTTTCTTCCAGAAATCTTCTAGTTTCTCTGCCTGCCAATCTGTTTTGCTTTGCCTTAAGTAGCTACTGTTGAACAAGAGCCTCTGCAACCCAAAACTGACATGAGTGAGAATGTGGCTGGAACTGGCTGACTGCTCTGTAAATTGACCAGTGGCTAAAAGCATTAATTCTTCAGCTAAGTACACATGGTATCAGCTAAACCCCGTACAAATTAATGACAAGAACCAACAGAGACTGGGCAGAATCTTAAGCTTGTATCAACACATCTAGGTTAACATTTTCAGTTTGAAACACTTTAAAGGCAGGCACTGAACATCTGATGCACAAGAATTCCTCAGAAAGAAGTGGCTGATGCAGGAAGAGTCATATACCTAGGCTGTAAGAGGTAGAGGGCAGCTAGAGAATTCACGTGATATCAACTTTAAACTTTCTAGAAAAGTTAAAAAACAAAAGGACATTTATTTTTTTTTCTCTTCTAGTTTGGTCATACACTGCAATTTATTTGTGGCACTCACTGCCACAGGACATCATGGAAATCAAGAGTATGAGTGTTTTTTTGAAAAGACTAGGCAGAGTGATAAAGATAAGATCATTTGTCTCTGCTCAGAATAGCTGCTGTGCTGTAAATCCACACCTGCCCCTCAGCAGCCTTTTGTCAGCAGATGGGCCCTTAGGTGCAGATAGGAATGCTGACCTCCAGGCAGCTCCTGCTAAGCAAGTGACCTGGGCAGGAACCTGATACTCTCAAGACACAAGACATCACTACATGACACCACAGCACTCCATCACTTTTAGTGACACTGTCCTTTCTGCATTAACTGAAACAGTGGCAAAGTAAACAAGATTCTGTGTTCCTAATCCCACTCTGAGAGAAACTATCAGGAGGCTGCCTTCTCTGGAAGCAGACAGCAAAATGTCATGTAAATTAGCATCATGGCTCTAGGGGCACACTTTACTGATGTGACTCAGTAGGTCAGGTCAATGGTTGGACTTGATAATCTTGAAGATCTTTTCCAACCTAGGTGATTCTATGGATTAGTGTGCTCCAACAAGACCACTCGGTGTTTAAAGCTGAGCCTTTCTCCAGCTTTCTTAGTTACTTTGTTGGTACCTATTGGCATGCATACCTATAGAGTGTTGGGCAGTGCAGCTAGCTCTAACCCAGCTGGAAAAGGAAGCAGCCCAACTACATGGTGTCAATCCCCAGGTGAACTAATCTGAAAAGAGGTCCTGATGTGTCACTGGACAAGGTGGCTGCTGGTAGGGCAGCTCTTCCCTTTTCACTACCTCATGCACTGAAGGCAAGTCTCTGAGAAGACTTCCCGATTTTACTACCACTATAGTCCCTCCACAACTCTGCTGGTCTGCCATTCAGCACCAGAGCACAGCCATTGACCCATAAACCCCACGGTTAAGCAGATCTCATAGAAGGTCCCAGAAACTTCCAGCAATATATCTCCTCATTTTTTACCGCAGTCTCCTGCTGCATATGCCTCCACATCCCCAGCCGTACCTCCTCACACCCAACAACAGGATGACAATAGGCATCTGCAGCCACTCTGGTGAGGACCAGCTAGCTTTGAATAACCTATTTAAATTATTAGCCACTCTCCTACTGATGACAGCATGAGAGCTGAGACTTGCCAGAGGATGTTCAAGTAGTGGAGCAGCTTATTCTGTGGCTCTAAACTAATCAGAACAGCAATAACATTTCATACCATTTTTCTTTCCGCATGCAGGGTGAAAAAACAGCATTACACTGTGTTACTTCCATACATAAAACAAACGGTAAAGACATTTATGGAACAGTACCGTCCAAGCTTCAAGGCTCCTGCATGCTCTGTCTGCGCTAAATCCCAATTGAGGCATTTCTGAATGGCTATTAGTACCATTTCCTAAACTAATTGCACTTGCATGCACAATTTTGAGAAAAAGGCAACACCCTTTTCCTTTTCTTTTCTTTTTCTTAAATATATGAATAAGTATTCTGTTCGTTTCACACATTTTTAAATGAAAATGTTTTACAGGAACTACACTGTTGGGTCCATTAACACTGTGGCCTTGGCCAGCTGGGATGCTGACTCACATGTACTCTTGTGATATATTCCTCTTGGCAAACTGAAAACAAGTTTGAACCCAAGAGACAGGAATCTTGCAGTCTGACTGACCAATATAATGCAGTGTAGTCATATGAGACATTGGGTAATTCTATTGATATTTGTGGAATAGGATGTTGCTTCACTCTTGCTTCACTCACATTGTCTTTCATCCTTTTGTAAATAGTCATCCTGAAGTCTCTCATGCAAAGAAAATGTTCTGACATCAGGCACTTAGAAGAGTACGTTACCTTTAGGACCATGACAAAAATAATTTCACTATGGAATTCATCATTTACACCATTTAACCCAGGACAGGCATAATCTTCAATTATTGAACCAACCTGAGAGATTATAAAATCTGTGAATAAATTTCTAATTTACTAAGTATGTTTGCTATTAGTTGAAGTAAGGTATAATCATGACTAAAAAGCATCTAGAGGATACCTACGCAGAATGAGTTCTTTCTCTTAAATGTGTGTCTATAAAATAGCAGGTGCAAACAAGGTGAATGGACTCAGTGATCATTACAGGTCCCTTCCAACTTGGGACATTCTGTGATTCTGTGAGCTGGTATAATGAGAAGTAGGATGGGAATCAATAATTACTGTGTAGAAGTATCTGTTAAAGTCTTCCATACTCAATAGGACTCCTCTGCGAAACTAGTTACGTAACAGAAGGACGAACTCAAGTAAAAAGAAAAAAAAATCAAATCCTGAAAGAGAAAATGGCACAGATGATAGGATCAAAATGTAAGAGCAGTCTTACTGAGACTGGCCAAAGACTGAAGGAACCCCCAAGACAACACATGACAGCATCTGGGACCAGATGCTTGCAGGACTCCAGAACCAGGGAGCACTGCCATTCCTCCCCCCAGTTTCCCCTCTGGTACTTTTGAGCCTCATAGAGCCTGAAGGAATGCTGGGACTACCCCATGCAATAATAGTCACCCACAGGCATATCCTTTGCAAATTTGTCTAATAACTTTTAAAACTAATTTTACTTTCAGCATCTGTTGTATTCTTTGACAATGGCTTTCACAATTGGTGTAGGAATGGCTCACTTCTGCTGGTTTAAGAAAGACATCTGTATACATATAAATGGAAAGAACTGAATATGGATTTGAAAGTGCTTTAATACTCCACACTCTGGTTATATGAGTAAACATGGGACAGTTGGTTGTAAAACTCACTGTTCAGAGATTATGAAACAGCACAGACTAAATCCCACAAGCATCTGTAAAAATATCCAGTGGAATAAATCAGATCTAGTAAATTAATATATCTACACTGTTGATCCCACTACTGTACCAAAACTAGACCACACCCCAACTGACAGTATGTTTCTTGCCTATTTTACTTGAATGAACGGCTTAGGGTGTGTTGCCCAGTGTTTTACATGAATTGTTATGTTCAGGAAAACAGAAGAGTGTAGCTGAACACCATTTAATGCCCTACACAGGCAGAACTGCTACACTGACACAGACACAGCCCCAGGAGAACTTTGATTCAGGCACCACGAGTGACACAGCTCCTTCCCTTCTGACCCTGATACGGGAGAATATTTCAGCTCTCCTATCCTAATTCAGCCCACCAAGAGCCAACAAGAAACTTTAGAGGAAATTGTTTGGTCAGCTTTCTGCTTTTGTGCATTTTGGTCAGAGAGTTGACAAACAGCAGATTTTCACCAATTCTGTGGCCAAATACCTACGTGCCTGTACAAGCATTTATGGCCAGGCCTACCAAAGAAATTGCTATTTGATACCAGGATTGTTGCAGAAGGGTTCCAAAATGAGCATGTTTAATCTGACAGAAGCCATTTACAGTGCAAGAATACATCTCTCCTAGAAGAAAACTGGAGTTCAAGCTTCCTCCCTCCCAGACAAAACACTGAAATGTTGCCCTGATAATACACAACTGAAGGCCTCCAGGGAAATACAAAAGCTATCACAGTATTTTGACTTGAGGGGTACTGTCAAATTCCTGTATGCCAAACAAGTAAAACCACAAAGTTATTTGGTACCACTCATCTGTGATTAAGCAAGCATTCTCATGCTACAAAAACAAAAACAAAAAACACCTAGAGACTATAAACATTAACATTACTTCCAGTGACTGAACTTTTCTCCAGTAGACTCATGAGACAAAGGAGACCTCTTCTAATTAAATATATGGAATAGAACCCAAGCTGTAAAATTCAGTAACTACCAAAATGACATCTATCAGAGGTATATACTTCCCAGGACTATATCCAAACTGTTCACAGTATCAGAACAGGAAAACATGAATTTTTACTGTGACTAACATAGAAAGGAGTGAAAGTAACTCATCACTGCAAGCGATTAAAGGAAAAGTAAATAGTTCCAGGATTACAATACTACCAGCAGGCTCTGCCACTTGTTCCACTGTGGCTCACAGCAATTTCCAAGTTATAAAATGCATTGTTAACTTTAGGTTTCAAATATTCCTCTGCATGGAAAATTATGAATAGAAGTCTTTTCTTTAGGCAATACCAATTATTCCGAATAAAGTATCACCTACAACTAGTTTCTTTCATTTCCATATTTTTTTGAAAAGTGTTTTGTACACTTCCTTCTGTTTACAATCTTTCTACAGAAAATCATCTGAAGGAAAGCCTTTTTTTTTTTTTTTAATACTATTCAGGTAATGCATATTAGAAACAATACTGAGTGCCATATCTACCCCAAGTAGAGTTTCCTATGACGCTTTGTCATGATTTACTATTTCAGAACTCTGATGATGCAGATTTGGAGATCCCATAGCACGTTGCATGTACCTTGTACTAACGTAATAGGGCACAAAAATAGTAATAAAAAAGAAGTGTTAAAAATGACATCCTTGCTTCAGATAATCAAACCTGCAAGATTTCTAAACAGGCCATTTGTGTGATGCAAAGCTTCATCCAGCTACATCAGTTTGTTTTATTGCAGAGGAAAGAAAAAGAAGTTGTGCACATTTTATGTGGTCATTCTTTACAGAAAATGTTTATGAGTTCTGCAGCAGATTCCTACCACTTTATGATTTAAATGATGAAGTAATTATCTTGTCTAACAAAACAAAACAAAAAAAAATTAAAAAAAAAATTAGAAAGGAATTCAAAAGAAACTAGCCAGAGGCAATTATTGTATTAGCAGTAATATCCTCCTTTGAAAATTCAGAATCTGCTTTTAAATGTCCTGTGGGCTATGGGTTTGCTTCTGATGTCAACGGAAGGAAAGCAAGTTTCCTTCTCACTCTTTGAAGAAACGCAGTTCATCACTGTCTTATCTGACAGGTAGTCATTATGCCTTTTACTGAAGTCAATTCTTAGCTTCATGGGAGGCGTTCAGCATAGCTCTTGCTATGAAATAAAGGCACCTTCCCTAGAAAAGTAATGCTGAAAGACAAGTGGAATTTACTATTCCCTAAAGACATCTCATTCTGAAAATTACTTGGTAGAGCCAAACTTATGCTTGTGTAATTGAAGCCAAGTCCATTTGCACAACAAATGCTTATAGTTTCCCACTCAGGTTTTAACATCTAACTTTTGCCACCCACCACGCTTATTTTAAATAGTACATTTTCTGCAACTTTATTTACTCTAATGAAGGCTCTTCAGTCTAGGAGCATGATTTTCATGTGGGGTAGGAAAGAAAATAGGACAATTGTTCAATCATTCAACAAAACCCTTCCCAGATTAATTCATAATGTGTTTTTTGTTTTTTTTCTTTCTCCCTAAATACGAAAAAGTAGCCTTAGTAGGCTATTCAAATACAAATTGTCAGAACTGCACATGTACAAGCAGAAAATAGCAGCATATTGCCATGGAGATGAATCTAGTCCTGACAATTTACCTACTCCTCCCCCTGTATATTTCTTAAGCTGATGACAGAGCTGCAGCAGTATCTCTGGGAAACTGACAGCACTCATCTTGCCAAAGCCATCCATATTTATCTGGCTTGACATATTACTGTAACCTAGATCCTCTATACAGAGTTCAGCAGACTAGTCTATAGTACAGAAAGCACAACTTCCATTCTTTCTCTACCCAAATATCGGGAGGAAGGTAGAAGGGGGAGCGAAAAAAAAGATGTCTATCCCTAAAGGTGAACAATGGTCATAAAAAGATGAGTAAATCTTGTCGCTCATGGAGAAAATGGTTTCCTTTGGCTGTGTAAAGTCATTGAAATTTGCTTGCAGTCTCCCGCTGCAATGGCCTTTTTTTATACTGCTTTCCACCTGACTCCTAGCACTCTTGTACCTTCAGAACTGTCACCAGTGTTGAGTCTTCAAAGTGTGGAAAAGAATGTGATACCGTCAGATGGCAGGGTTTCTAATCTACATGAAAGAGGTTAAATCCAAGTGTTCCTAATGGCAAGAATGAATGTAATAAGCTTTTGCTCCTAAATATAAAAAACAATCAATCACAAATGTCTGAGCCAGAGCATATAATAACTGTTCTATATAACATATACATTACATATAATATGTGCTACCTAATAGATTAGTAACCAGATATAAAATTCTAAAACCATATAAAGATATTGTGAATTAGCCCTAAGGTAAGTCACAGACCAAGAAGCATGTCTAATTTCAGAGAGAACTGCTAAAGGAATGTGTGCTTACTTAATTTTTTGAATCAGCCCTGACTTTCCTTAGTTCACTGGTAATACCTCTGTAGGGTCACTCCCCGTTTTCAGGGGACTCTCAGAGAACAACTCTGGTTTCCTCACCAAGTTTGGTCTTTGATTCTGAATGGTTCCTGGGAGTCACTAACAGTTGTCTACTACAATAAATCTTTGGCAAAGAAAACAAAGATGCATTGTTTAAACATGTACTGTCACTGTAGAAGTAAATAAGTGCGATTAATGTTTTGCTTTAAAAACCGTCTGGTTTCTGTATGCTGAAAAACCTGGATTACATCTATTGTTCAGATGAAATGTAATAATACAAACTGGTTATAAAGGAAGTTGTTTATACAAGCTCCTTTTCACCATTATTCCTTTCTTCTCTTCTCTGCTATTATTTATTTTAAATTTTAGTTTAAGTGGATTAGATTTCATCCATAACCAGTGTGTCACTGTGCATCGCCACCCTGCCAGCTTCTACTGAGACTTCACTGAAGTCAGCAGCTTTTCATCCTTCTGCTTTTTGTATTAGAGACTTCAAAATGTTTTCCTTCCTCAAGCAATTAGAAAGTCTTCCTAGTACTATTACATAAATTTTTTTGAGAGGTATTTCATACCCAGACCCTAAGTAAAATCTTATCATCTGCATGTTGCATGAATGCACACAAACCTGAAGTAAAATTCAATAAGAGTGCAAGGTCACATGCTCAAGAATTAGAAAAGTTAGGATTTAAAGCAGAGTGTGCCTGTGATTAAAGACAGTATCATAATCAACAATGGCAGGCCTCCTGAATTTCCAGACTTCAAGAAACACTTCTTGTACAGTTCCGATCTGGGGAAAAAAGCAAGCTTGGAGTATGACATCATATCTCCATGTGGCATGAGTCACCACATCAAGATGCTTTGAACCACTTAACACCCAGCTTACCACTTAAGGTAAGACCAGAACTGCTAGAAGCAGGCAAACCACTGTTCTGCTGTCAGCAACTGAGCAGAAACAGGAGATTTCACAAACATTTGCCAATGGGGGATGAGAGATTAATCCTCAGTTCTGATGGAGGCTCCAGAGAAATATTTCATGCAGCACACAGCTTTCTACCCCATCTCTGTCTCCTTAGCCGCTTAACTCGTCCTCTGCCTTCCTACCCTTACTGTCAGGACAATATATTTCATTATTTCAAGTATACATGTCCAGTTTTGAGATTCCTCTTCCAAATGAAGTTGTTCCTTTTGTCCATTTTCTGGGCAACAATCGGTGGCCTGTTAATGAGTTCTGTTACTTGTTTTTCTCTTCCTGACCTGCACTTACGACAAGTGAACCACATTTACTGTGTTCTTCGTGTTTGATGTTTTATTTGGCTAAACCTCACTCTTCCTTCAGATATCTATCAACTATTTCTCTTCTTCCACATTGGGTCCTAGGCCACTTGTTTTCCAGTTCAAAACTCTGCTCATCACCCTTCTCACCTGATCACTTTCATCTTCTATATCCCTTTCATCTTCTATATCCCTTTCATCATTTTCCCCTCTGACAATCTGCATTTCTGTCTGTTGCTTCTCAGCACTGTTTCATTTCAACATCTACCTCAGGAAATCTCCACCATAATGTTGGAGTGCTTCAAGAAAGCACAGGAGATCGTCTCCCACGTCCTGTCCAGTGTTCAATTGCATCAAACTATGCAGCAGATTACAAGTCAAATTAACTTTTTTATTAATAAATTCTGCCAAATTCTGGTCTTTGATATGTTCAGCATGGACAAAAGTCTTCACCACTACCAGAGATGCCAGAAATCATTTCTTTAAAATGCTTCCAATTAACAAAGATTTTCAAAAGCTTGTGCATCATAAAAGGAGTTTTGCTGCTAGCAGTCAGGTTTCTGGAGCTTCTCAGAGAAAAGTTGCCAGAATTCCTCTAACAAGAACAAAATTATATGTTTTTGTTCATTCTTGTTTTCTGGGGAAAAAAAACTCACAGGTATTTTTCCCTCATAACTACAGGTACCCTGCAGGCACACATCTCACCTGGAAAGTTGAAGTTCAAGTGATTAATGTTTAGCAGAGTTTAAATTAGCAGAGAACTGAAAACAGTGAAAATACAGACACCCTTCATAGGTGATGACGCTAGTCTAATCTTCAGACTGTGTATTCTGCTTCTTACTTTTAGAACAGTGTGCTGGAGATAAAACACAGCTCTCAGAATCACCCAGGTGAAAGCATACCATCTGAACCCATTGTGAAAGCCATGTAGAGATGCCATATGCTCTCTCTTGAACCTTCTCTATCTCAGTTTTCCAGAAAATGTTTACTCATTTGGAAATAGTCTTCTTCTTGGATAACACATAAGTTTACTGTGCTCTGTGTATTTTATGCTACATCCTCTGTTTTTTCACTGAATTGAAGCGGTCAGTGAACTCCCAAGACCAGTAGTGCCTTATTTAGTTTAAAGGAGGCTCTGGTGTTTTCTTCCAAGTATATAATACAAGGAATGGCATCATTTTTTAAAAACAGTACAAGGGGAAAAAATAGCCCCACCGCCCCAGACTCATTCCTTCTTATCTCTGACAACATGTGCAAGCGGATGCAACACAGTAGCAGGGAAATGGAATGGGATTATTGTATTAAGACTCTATTTATACCACAGAGAGCAGAAAAAGCTTTCATAATAGCTGCTAATGGAAGAGATGTTATCATGTGTCCTTTGTATTACCAAGGTCTGTAAGCTCAACTCAAAATCCCTGCCATCAGGTCTGCCTGTTGGCAAGCTTAATACATCACAGATAATTGCTGTGAAAAAGGCTTGTCAAGAAAACGGCCTTTCCTGTTGCATTCCTATAGCCTGCAATAAATATACCTTCTTGTCAAAATCCACCTAGAATAAAGACTTGTAGTTAACAGAGCTAATGAAAAAAAATATAATCTATTTTCATCTTTCTCTCAGATTTCAGTACTCTGGTAGCATCTGACCCCATACCTTTGTAGGGATTTGATCCAAAGAGGTACTCAATGCTTTGATCTCAATAAAAATCACTTTCCCATTAACTCCAAATTTATACACCTGTTCAAGCTATATGTAAAAACATAGCTCTCAGTTTAAGGCAAAAATTGAAGTCCAAATTACAGTTTTCCCCCGTGATTGTAAGCGATGCTCCATGAACGATGTAACAGCCTGGTTTTTGGAAAAGATAAAGCAGTATCTCACATACAAGTTTGGTGTGCCTTTGTAATGCAGAAAAAAAAAAAAGGGGGGGAAGAAAAGGAAACCAAAATGACGGAATCAGACAATATGAAAACTGCACACAACAAATAAACTAGCCATTGCTTTTGACATAGTGGCTTACAGATCATTGTAATTGTATTAGTGTCTGGAGTATTCCACAGATTTCAATCAGTTTCCTGGACTCACAGAAAAGAATTATTTCAGAGTTACTACTTTAGATGATTCTGTCTACCTTATTTTGTCTCAACGACAAAATTGTTACTCCCCGAATAGAAAGAAAATGTTGAAGCATATAGAATGCAAGTTAGTGCTTTGTTATATCTGAGTTTATTTTCATTGAAGGTAATATTAATCAAATATTAACTGGAATACAAAATTCCCATGCCCTTAAAGGTCTTGGATTTCTGAACACAGTAAATCTTAAGAAAATAATGTATGATCTCCCTTCAAATGATATGGCAATTGCAGACAATTTAGAATCATACAATCACAAGGTTGGAAAAGACCTACAAGACCATCCAGTCCAACCATCTACCTATCACCAGTAGTGCTCACTAAACTGTGTCCCCCAGCGCAACATCTAAAGGTTCCTTGAACCCCTCCAGGGCCAACTCCACCACCTCCTTGGGCAGCCCATACCAGTCAGGATCTGCCTGGTTTTTTCACCAGTATAAAATCATGAGAATTTTCGAATCAGCTAGGATTCTAACAAAATATAATAGTAGAAATGTTATGGCTTATGATGCTGTGGATATAGAAGATAATTCCCCAGGCTTGTGGGAATGAAAAATTCCATGTAGTAATCTTAAATCTAAGCAGATGGTGTGAAGATACAGACAAAAGAAGGAAGCTAAGCTCAGAAACTACGGAGTGTATCTGTATGGCTAAGAAATAAACACATTTAGAGCCCTTCTAAAAATATTGTATTTGAACGTGTTTCTTTTCTCAGCTTCAATAGTTTTCAACCCTTGAAACTATGGTAATCAAAAACATTCAAGTATCTGCATATCTACAAAAGCTCCTCAAATTTAAAGACAATTAATTGTATTTTCAATCAGTTTTTTGCAAAAAATTAAAAATATGGAACAAGTCAAACATGGCACCATTATGCATAATATCGAGGGTTTTTTTTTTAAATCTGAGGTTTTTAAAATTATTATTATTTATTTATTTTTTAATTTAAACAGAATTAAATAAAATGTCCTGGTACAATCTAAGTTCTTAGAGAATGGGATTCTTGGGGTCAAGACAGGTGAATAAAGGTCTTATACCATGTTTACATCTCTATCATGAGATATTGTATGAGGAATATCCGAGCGATGTGAAAGTGTCGTAGATTGTCTGTGTAGTATAAAATGATTCCTCAGATCAAAATATACATTTGGTTTTGTTTTCTGATCCTTAAGCATATCAGAAGGCAAAGAAGGGTGAATTGTGTTATTTCTTGTGTATTATCAATAGATTTCTTTACCTGATGCTTTTACCAGCCTTTGGTTTGTGCCCTGGTCTCTATTCACTACTGGTTCACGTACCAGTGCACTGTAATTAAAGGCAGTCTTTTAAATTTCTGTTTAACTAAGTGGTTGATTTGCTTACAGTACTTCCTCTGTTTAACAAATTAAACTGATCAACACAACTTGATCTCCAGGAATCAGACTGAGCTTCCAAGTGGCTCAAATAGGACTTTAGCACCTTCCTTTTTTTCATCCATTAACTTGCATATTCATCAATACGGTTTGTGAACAAAAATATATTGTCATCCTCACATCTTTGGAAAACATATTGTCCCTTAAAACAAGATCTCCCTGTGTAAAAATCCTTTAGGAGGAATTCTGGTAATTTTTTTAGGTCAAATTATTATCCTGATTCAATCTGAAATATTCTCCCAGAATACATACTAGCTCCCTTGTTGTACTCAGCTATACACTTCAAATGAAGGGTTTCTGGGACGGAGAGAACAACAGGGTACCAACACATCCACAACGAAGTTTTGAAATTCTAATTGTAAACATTATCTTCTTTAATTTTTAAGTGACTCAGAATAGAATAAATTCCACTGCTCAGTATGTAATCTATGACTCCCATTGAAATAATGAACACATTACTTCAAAAGAATATCAGCCAAAACACTGGTGAAAGAAACTGTTCCTAGGGCTTAAAATACTTTGTGAACTTCATCCTTCGCTAGAGAAAAAGACAAAATCTGAAGGATTTGAAGGTGTGTAAGACTTACCCAAAGGATTAGAGCACTCATAAAACATATGCAATTTCATTTATTTTAAAAAGCAAATCGGAAACTACCAATTAGCTCTATCTGAGGGGAATTAGACAATAAATGACCAGTAAATAAGACTACAATTCAGCAACTTTTGGACTGATGGCATTGTCCTTCATTCCTCAGCTTCTTAAATGGACCTCTATTCATAAGGTTGAAAACCACATGGAAAGAGATAGGAACAAAGATCAGAAGCAAATCATTCTTTCACAATGTGCCAGCCATTGGGCTGCAAAGCTACATGCCCAGAGAGTATCAGATAGATGAAACACCAATCTTGTGTTTCCTACTGCGAAGTAGTAACATACAGAATAGCTAACAGATGTGGATAAGAGGGAATCTCTCTGAGCAAACAACTGAACTGATAGATCCATTTCCTGAAAAAAAAATCAGAGATAAACATCCCAATAAAAAATTTTGATCTCTTTTAGAATAAATAAGCAACTGAATAAGCCAGCACCTCAGAATCCGAAAGAACATCACAAAACACACAAAAACTCCAACAGGTAAACAAATTTCAGGAAAAAAATGCCTGGATCCTACCAGCAGAGATACCTGATATGTCATAATTGATAGTAAGTACATTGCTTGAGAAAAGTCTCATTGATTATGAACCTAAATTTATTCAGAACAAAACCAAAGATATCTCCTCCTCCCCAGCCTGTTATTTTTTGTTTCCTCAAATCATTCAAACAAGTGGAAATATCTGAACCATAAAATAAAAAGAAGAGTCTTGGAGACAATTGCACTAGTTTTATGATGAATAATCTCATAAATGTTCTAATCTCATGTTGTCAGATCTGAGCAGGCAAGCAATCAGTAGGTGGTCTGAGATGGCAAGAACACTGCAAAATGAGCTTTCAGGCCTTATTCTTTTTTTCTGATGAAATACGGACTAGATCACTACTGTGACATACCTGGTTACTAGAACACTGTTAAGGTATTAGGGGGTTCCCGCATACAGTTAAATCCTAACAGTCTCTGAAAGACCTGTAGACTTAATTCATGTCTCAAAGAGTAGTCTGGGAAAGTATGGTGTACACTGCCTGGAAGAGCAGATGGCTGGACAAAGCCAGGAACAGAGCTATACCCTTTACCTTACAAACTTGTACACATATGAAGAAGTAGTGAGTCTCTAATTATTTTACAGTAAGCAAGACTTTGAAAGATAATGGCCATAAACAATGTAGTTTCCATACAGTCTTCTTCTGCTGGATTTTTTTTTTTACATGTTAAGATAATCTTTACAAATCCCACTTGCTTTTGGCTACATCTTTGGGAAAAAAACATCTACTTCCAGGAAAGATAAAATAATAGACATTAATAGACCCTAATAGTCAGTACTGCCCCAGTTTTGCATAAGTAGATTCCGGGGTGGAATATTTTAAGCTTCTAAGAAAATAAAAAGAATCAAGATATTCCATCTCTATATTTCCAGCTTTAAAAGATAACAAACAAATGAATCATATCTGAAAACAACTGTGCCTAAATACATTGTTATTACACCAGCATTTTAAAGGAAAAGTATGGGAGTACAGAAACTGATGAATACATTTCACTGGATACGTTCCACTGACTTCTACAGTAACCTAGAACTGCAAACTACTGATGCAAGGATCTACCATAGAAAAACAAACCATAAATAATGAATACAGGAGAGTCAGTTTGGAAATGTGTATCAAAACAAAAAATATTTCTTTAATAAGTAACCTGTGTAGACTTTGCCAGAAGATCTCTCATTGTAAAGCACCTAGTGGTTAGTGTATTTAAAATTTAAACTGGTATTTCATCTTCATGTCACTAACTTGTGTCTCTATCTGTTGTTCAAAGTGAATTTGATGATGGGTCAAAACAGTCACACCCTTCAACCCAGTTCTCAGTTACACCCCTGCAATAGCACTGACCTCATGTGCTTGGCACGGAAGGGGTATAACTGAGAAGACAGTATGACCCATTTTATGCTGTACCCAGTGATGAAATAGAGCTACTGCACCAAAAAGGTCAGAATCCACCTAACGATGATGGAAATTAAATGAAGCAAAGGTGTATAACATACAAGGCATTTTTAAAAATTGTTATTAAATAAGCAAATAAAAATAGCTTGGTGTGAATGAACATCCACCTTTATTTTGTGAAGACTAGGGTAGAACTTCTAAACTACAAAGGATTTATGCTCCTGTCTCTCTTGCACAGGATTTATATTCATAATTGAGGATGAAAACTGAGAACATTTTCACCCAGAGTTCTGAGGAAGTTAAGAGGAAGGACTTTGAAAAATAATTACTCATTTACTGATAATCTTCCACCAACATTTTGTGTGGGCTTACACTTTACTTACAAGCTTTAACTTCAATCAAACAAGCATATATCAGACAAAACTGAAAGTCTTTCTGAATGAGCTACATGCTGAAGTCTATATTAAAACACAAGATTTCCATCTGCATTAATTTTCTAAGGACAACCTTTATACTTTAACAAGGCAATGATTTTAATTTGCATTAACAAAACAAATTTTTATTCAAGACATTTGTGGTATATCAGTTGGAGAACATAAAGGGCAGTACTTTAAATAAAAAATAAAATGAGAAAGTTTCAAACCACTGAATGAGACTTGCTACTAAGGGAGGTGGTGCAGCAAACCTGTAACTAATACTGACATCCCTATTCCATTTGACTATGAAAAAATAGAAAGAAACTAAAACAAGCATCAAAAACAAAACAAAGAAAAACACGAAAAGCAGAAACAAAAAAAAAACAAGACACAAAAACTGAGAAGGTCAGTTTGAGGTCAGTTTGCTTTGTGGAATCCCCTTTGTGTTCGAAGGGAAGAACTTCATGTGTTCCAGTAATAACACAAAGGCCACTTTTGTAGAACACTATTTAGTAGGATGCTTGAAGTACAATGCAAGACACTTGGAGCACATTGTTACATTCCTCTAACTAGCCTGATGTACCTTGGCACACCTATGGAATAAAAGCATTAGTTTGGAAACGCTTTTTGCCAAATAGAGTTCGACAGTGGTGTTCTTCCATGCACAGTGAGATCCTGACAGAATGCCTCAGATGTCTAGAGCTTGGAGGTCTACAAACTGGCTTTCCCTTAGTGACTGAAGAATAGTTCTCCAACTTTGGAGTGGAAGGCACCGATTGGGCTACAGCAAGTGGAATCCTTCCCAATAAGTGGTACACTGATGTTAGGGGGAAAAAAAAAAAAAAAAAGCAAAACAAACAAACAAACAAACAAACAAAAAAACAGAATTAAAATCGTTCAGTTGGATGGGATCTACAAACTTCATCTAGTCCACTGCCTGGCCACTTCAGGGCTAACCAAAAGTTAGAGTGTGTTATTGAGGGCATTATCCAAATGCCTCTTGACACTGAGAGGCATCAGGCCCCAGCTGCCTCATTAGGAGGCCTGTGCCACTGTCTGACCACCCTCACAGTACAGAAATGTTCCCCAGTGTCCAATCCAATCTCCCGTGCTGAATATCCTTGCCAATCCCATCCTTTCACTGATGCCCAGGTGCAGAGCCTGGTACCTCCCACTGCTTCCCTCCTCAGGGAGCTGCAGAGAGCAGCGAGATTGCCCTTCCACCTTCTCTTTTCCATAACAGTGACATTGATGACAGAATTGAGTGCACCCTCAGCAAGTTTGCTGATGACACCAACCTGAGTGGTGCGCTTGACACAGTGGAAGGAAGGGATGCCATTCAGAGGGGCATCAACAGACTTGAAAGGCGGGCTCAGGTGAATCTAATGAGGTTCAACACAGAAAAGTGCAAGGTTTTGCACTTGGGCTGGAGGAATCCCAGGCATATATACAGACTGGGAGGAGCAATCCTTGAGAGTAGCCCTGCAGAGAAGGACCTGGGGGTCCTGACGGATGAAAAACTTAGTATGAGCCAGCAGTGTGCTCTTGCAGCTCAGAAAGCAAACAGTAACCTGGGCTCCATCAGAAGAGGGGTGGCCAGCAGGGACAGGGAGGTAATTGTCCCTCTCTACTCTGCTCTTGTGAGGCCACATCTGGAGTACCCAGGTCTGGAGCCCCCAATATAAGAAATACAAAAAGCTGTTGGAGAGGGTCCAGAGGAGGGCCACAAAGATGATCAGAGGGCTGGAGCACCTCCCCTATGAAGACAGGCTGAGGAAGCTGGGCTTGTTCAGCCTGGAGAAAAGAAGGCTGCAGGGTGACTTCACTGCAGCCTTTCAGTACCTGAAGGGAGCCTACAAACAGAAGGGGAAGCAACACTTTATAAGGGCAGATAACAGGAGGACAAAGGGAAATGGTTTTAAGTTGAAGAAAGGAAGATTTATATTGGATGTCAGGGGGAAGTTCTTTACTATGAGAGTGGTGAGGTGCTGGAACAGGATGTCCAGAGAGGTTGTGGATGCTCCATACTTGGAGGTGTTCAAGACCAGGTTGGATGGGGCCCTGGGCAGCCTGGTCTAATATTAAATGTGGAGGTTGGTGGCTCTGCCTGTCGTAGGGGCGCTGGAGATTCATGATCCTTGAGGTCCCTTCCAATCCGGGCCATTGTATGATTGATTGTGATTCTTTTCCAGATTGTCAACGTGTTTCCTCAGCCTCTCCTCACAGGACATTTCTTACAGCCCTTCTGCCAGTTCTGGTGCCTCCTTTGAGCACTTTCAAAGACTTTAATATCCTTTCTAGATTGTGAAGCCTAGACACATCAGAGACTCATCTTCCAGGACCAGACATGTTGACAACAAGCATTATGAAAATAAAATCATTAAGTTAAGCATACCTAATCTTCTGCAACAAATGTGCCTGCATTTTTTCCTTTCTTGCACAGCCACTTGAACTATACTCAAGTACTGAGTTGAAAAGGAATGGTGAAATTGAATGTGGACAGTACATATTTGTTCAAAGTCATATTTGCGAACATCTAAAAATATGAACTTCACAGTTATCAAGTTAGGAATGTTTAGATGCAGATAGCTAAGAACCAAAATTATAACACCCAGCTTCTGATGACCATTTCTAACTATTCACTGATTTACAGCCTAGTCTGCAGACCTACTCACAGTTGTACTGAGGACAGTAAACAGCTTGTCCTGTTGTGATGACTTCCAGGAAAACCTCAGGAGTGAAACATTAAGTGATAAAAGACAAAAGAACATCAAAACAGATAAATGTGCTGCACATGAGTAAATCACCCTGAATTTCACATGTAGACTGATAAGTCGGATTGATTTCTATTGTTCTGGAACAAGACCTTTGGATTAGAAAGCTATAAAAACATTAGTGAAACACCCAGTGATGATAGCAAATAGAGTGATCAAAATTAGAGGAAGGGAATGCTGGACAATAAATAAAACCTTACTCTGACAGTATATAGATCCATGGTAATTCCAAGCCTAAAACTCCAAGTACTTCTGATCCTCTGTCTTGGATAATAATAGAATAAAGAGAATTACGGAGAAGAACAATAAGGTCTGTCAAATATTTAAGTGATTGGCATGAGAAATAAATAAACTTTACCTCTCTTGATGTTGGAAGAAGAAGACTTAAGACAACAAGTTCAACAGGTTAAGTCAACTAACCTCCATTATTTCATGCCTACTGTGAAGTAGTCATTGACCTTTTGAGTACATGCATGAGAGGAAATCAAACAAAACGAGTCAGGGGTAGAAAATCAAATGAAGCCTTTACTCACTGTGTAGGTAAGCTATGGAGATAAGTAATTTAATTCATTTTCTATAAAGAAGGGTCTGGCGTGACATCTCTTTTGCATCTGAACTTATCCCTTGAATTTTTGTTGATCGTATAAGTTGGTTCTACAAACTGCCTTACAGTCTCATTTGTATTGACTTTGATATATTCAGAGAAGGAATATTTATTGCATTTCTCATTAAAGTTGTTCATACTTTTGCTGAGGTTCGGTTGCATCACAGCTCTTCCTGGATCTTCACAGCTATGCTCCTTCAATTCTTTTCCTCAGACTCACACCTAGATTCATGCTCTCCTGAAAAGTTTAATTGACAACAGAAAGTACAGTTTTTCTAAATCAATGTCCATTTATATAAATCTATTAAAAGGTATAGATGGAAAAATAATTTCAGATAGATAATATCCCTGTCAGGAAAATATTTCTTACAGAAAAATTCATGATTTTTTCACTGTAAACTTACTGCTTCTTACATAAGAGGATGCCTCATTTTTGTTCCAGGAATACATTTTATAAGAGACGATGGAACAGATCTGAGCTACTAACAGAAATCAGCATACTTGCAGAGCTGTGAACAAGAAAAGCCCAAGAAGTTTAATAAACACTCTTTTCTTCAACTTACTGATTTAAGGTTTCAAAAAAACATTCTTCCCCACTCATGTCCTTTACTTTTTATTTTGCTTTCAGAAAGATGGGATTGCATTTCACTGTTCACTGTGAATTTCATTAGAGAAAATAAAAGAACAGAATTTATAGGGAAAGAAAGGGTCTTTTCTTATCATCATTAGTGGGGTACATTCGAAAGACCACAGTTTAATCCTGTGCAGAGAGTATCCTTGTTTTCATGGGCTTCAGTCAAGAAATCTACACCTATTATCTTAGCCTTCCATCAGAAATTAACCTGAAAGCAGTAGGCAGAACAAAACTCTTCGCTGCTACCTATTACCACCAGAATGCGTCTAGGTATATGCAGCCATGGAATAGGGCTGCACTTATCTAAACATTCCATACTTTGCCATGAAGGGGCACAGACAATAATGAAAACCTGTTCATCTGCCAACCTTACATAGCTGGTGAAGAAAGTGACAAAGAGGCAAACGGGAAGAGCAGGTTTTCTCTGGGAGCTCCTTTCTGAGTAGCAGAAACAGAGCCTAACTCATCTCTGAACTAATTAATTATTCTGATGCGGAGTGAAAAATCAATAGCATATTGATATTCTAACTCTAAACCCAAGCTACAATGAGGAAGCACTACAAGGACAAGTTAGTACTCAACTGCAGTCTACAGGGAATTGTAGAAAGCAGACAAAAGATTCACTGTCCTCAATGAGGCAAGATGTAAGCAGCAACCTGGGAGGAAGGTTAAGCGGGGAACAGCTGAGCTGCACCAAGCCTGATTCTCTCTCCCCTCCCCACCACTAATTAACTCATTGCCAGAAGCTCTCAGAAAAGACACCTTGTGATATTCCCAGCAAGCTGAGTTTCTCACAAGCTTAAAAAGCCTCAGTAGATAATCCCTCCAGTCCCTTTCTGGCTTTATAATCTCCGAAGAATAACTGCAAGCTATAAACTGAATATTACAACACTGAGTTCAATAAGAAATCCACTTCTGATTTCAGTTACTGTCCCATGACTGCAGGCTATTATTACCATCTTCTAAAGAATTAGCTTAAAATGTTTTCAGTTATTTTATTCAGGCTCTGCTGCAGACAGAAAATTATTGACTTTTCTGTCAGTTACAAAAGTGAACACTTTACCACTGCCTACAAAAGTATTCACAGACTCTCAAGCAGGAGCCAGATGACGGTAGTGAGTCCTTCTGTATGCATTATCATTCATATTACTTTAAATACCTATCTTTACATCCAGTTTTAGTCACCAGAAGCTTTTCTTGCTATCTTGAATATTAGCAGTAACCTATGAAGTAAAATTGAAAAGAGTAAGACATGTAGTAATGTCTGTACACATGCGTACCATTTTGTCTTAGTTTTGACCACTCATTCATTATTCCCTCCATCACAGTGACTTCTTAGCTAACTTCTTGGACCTGACACAGAGGTTGTGTCATCTGGCCCACAGGAGACAGTGGGTCATAGCCAAGATTTTAAGGAGAGAAATTCAAAACTTCTGGGATTACTTCTGTATAAAAGACAATTGGTGAGAATAAGGCCCAACCACCAAACAAACAAAACCAACAACAACAACCAAACCTGAAATATTAAAATAATAATAAGTGAAACTATAGTTCATCTGTTTTAATTTTATTCACTTGAAATATTTTTCTGATTTGATATTACAGTAAATCCAAGTTACACAAGAGAAAAGATTCATACCCACTGATAGGCAGGCTTGGGGGCTCTACTACTGAAGAAGGAATTCCTTCCTAACTTACTGCTTCATGTTTTGTAAACACTATAATCTTCTGTCAACCTGTAGACCGAACAGGCCTAAAATTTGTGTGTATGCCATGACACCTCAAAGAGTATTCACACTCCATCTCTTTTTTACTTTGCCTTTAACTCAGTAGGCGTCATCTCTAGCAGCACAAGAACACTTTCTGAAAATTAGGTTGATTAATTAAAAATCATGCCCAGTAATCATAACAAGTCTTTTAAAGATTGCAGTGCTCTCAAGCTATACTTCGTCTAATAAATTTGGTAGGTGCCAGAATAAAACTACACTTCAGCATCTTTTACCACATTATTACTATGGAACATAGAATTTCAATCTAGTGTTCTTGCAATCATGACAGATTTACTATAGTTTTCACGTAATAAACTAGATTTGTATGATAACATCTGTATAGCTGCTAGAGTTATACTGCATTAACTGTACTTTAACCATAGCTTTATGATTTAAAAAATATGGGTTTGGGCCAGTGTTTTATTGGGTTGCCATGCTCAAACGTGCTCTCTATGGCAAAGCAGTCATTTTCTTTCTCTTTCAGCTCCTGGAACTGTAACACGAACAGGAAATACTACATTCATTTACTGCCATAGAGGACAGGGTGCCAGAAATTTGTCTGTTCTCTCTCTCTAGAGTCCAGTAAACCAAAAGGTGAATCTGCTTATCTTACATATGTTCCAGACAGCCACAGTTGCTGGCAAAATCCAGTGATGCTTAATGGGTGAGCTGTGCTTCCAAGAATCAGACAAAAGCTGAGAGTCTGGAACTGGCCAGTTTTGAGGTCTCTCACAGTGTTGCATCATTTTAGAGAAACCCTGCAGCAGAGCAGGGATTAGAGCTTGTGCATGAGGGATCCTATCTGCCAAAACAATGAAAATATACAGACACGGAGAAAACATTTTAACCTATTAAAACCAGATGGTCCTATTCACCTTTTCTGCCTATTTATTGTTCCACCTGCACCTAAGTGTGAAGAAGTCCCTTACTCTCCTTTGTGCGGATATCTGTTTTCCAACTTGAAGAGCCTATTCAGGCTTACTCCTTAATACCCTATATTAAGTTGTAAAGTTACATGACTATCTGATTGGTAGTCTTGTCATACATGATTTCACTACTGATTTTGCTGATAAGAATGAAGTGAGCTACCATTTGATGAGCAAGAGAAAAGTGGAAATGAACATATATGACTTAAACTAGTCTTTATTATTAATATCCCAAGGCATGAATGCTACAGCAAGATGAGGGTGGTGTTTTTTTTCTGGGCCAATCGAAATCCCACTTGGGATTCCTTTATCATTAGGCTACTTATAGTCATTAAAAGAAGTTGAAATCTTTTTGTCTCTTTAGTGAGAGAGAGCCTGATGGTCTAAGAAACCATGAGCCATCAAGAAATGCAGAAGCAAGGGATCTGTTTCCAATTTGGAGGTGCTGCTCTTAACACCAGTCTACCCTTGGACATGATGGAGAACTGTACCATTGACCCTACAGCTGTTCTATGTGTTTTACTTGTGGTCAGACCCTTTTGTCAAAGGCCTTGAATGTCTCTGTGATAGAGGCAGGCTTTGTCCTTGCTCAGGACCCAAGAGAGATGGCAGCCACAAGGTTTCTCTTTCCATGACCTTATACTCTTTAAAAACCTTTCCTCTATCTCTTTTGCCCTTACAGCTGCAGTGGGAGATGACTTTCACTTGAGTATGGTGACCTATGGTATACCTGTGGTTAGCTGATCTTTCTGGACCTGCTATTACATTGAATATAAATATAACTGAAGTAGGTAAGGGGAATAGGTGGACTGTGCTACTTGCAGTGACAAAGCTGATGAGTAGGAACATAGTGTTGACATCCCGTTAAAGAAAACATCTCAGAGGTGTCATGATCACAGAGAGAGCCATGCCTCTTGTTACTTACTGGAGATGCATGTGGTGCTTGTTCCTCTTCAGCTCCAGACAAAGTTGCACATTTTGATGAGATTTATGACCAGAAGAAAATTCTGCTCTAGACTGTACATACATAAGCAGCAAATACACTGACTCATGCAAGATGACTCAACGGGCGGGAAGGCTGTTTCTGTGGGTAACCCAAACCAACCCTGGAAATTTTAGGAAATACTGAACAGCTAAAATATTGATGCTTTGAGAATGTGCTGTATTTTGTAATACATCCCTCTTCTGCAATATAAATGCACGAATAATAAAAGCAAATGCAAGTAACTTCTGAGTATTTGCCTACAAATCAGAAATCCTGACTTTACATAACCTTATAGAAAGTCAGGTATAGAAAGGTATATATATATATATATATATAAAAGAGGTGTATATAACAGGGAAGATATAACCTTACCAGGTGATTAAGTTAGATGCAATTTCTTTCTTCTTTCAATAGCTCATATAATGGATTTTCAAGGTATTTGTGCTATTTTCTGACTACCTACACAAGAATTTCTTCATGTTTTCTCAATTCCAACAGAAATTTGAGGGTAAAAGTGAACTATATATAAAGAAGATAAATATAAATAAAGATATATATATAAATAAATAAAGATAAACAAAAAATAATAAATTAAGGTAAATATATATAAAGAAGATAAGATGAATTGACTAACCTAGAAAGCATCATTTTGCTGAATCCAGAGCTAATGTTTTACTTGTTTCTACCTAGCATTAGTGGTGTTGGATTACAATCCATCAATAACATGATTGATGGATTCTGACACTTTTATGTCTGTTATTCTGAGGTCTCTCTCCCCAGACCTTTCTAGATATCTGAAGCAGCAAACTCAACCACTGTTGATTCAGTGCTGTCTGAAAATCCTTCATCATCCAAGAACTATAATTTGCTAGTCTATGAGGTGTTCTGCTATCTTTTTCAAAATTATCTTGGAATTAGATATATGAATCTGCAATCTGCAAGTCACTGTATCACCAATTCAGTGAAAACAGAGCTCACCGCTGAAATTGACTAGAATGGATTGTAAATATCTAGATAGATTGTACTGATACTTGAAGGGATATTTTGTATGCAGTCTAAAGGGGGTCAGACAAGACAAATCCTCTCCAGATAAGTTGCTCCTGAGGATCCAACAAAAGAATTGCTGTGAGCCCATGAGAATGACTGTTTTGCAATAGTGGACATCAGGAGCTGAATTTCAAAAAGATGTCCTAACACAGCAGAAAGCAACTCCCAGGTTAAAGAGAAGGGTTGAATGAAACATAAAACAGTGGTTAGGTCAGCATACTAATGGCAGTTGATCTTGGATTTGCTCATGAGTACAGCAACTGTTTCAATGTGGTCCTAAGTGTTGGGGTTTCCCAGTGCTCTAGTAAATGTACTGATCAAGTTTTACCAAGAGGCCTCACCTAGCTTAAAAAAGAGCTTTGATATCTTTTCATGAAATGCTGATTGCCAGGGTCTCCAGTTCAAAAAAGACAGGGATCTACTAGAAGGAGTCCATCAGAAGATAACAAATATGATTAAGGGCCTGGGGCATCTCCCTTATGAGGAAAGGCTGAGGAATCTGCGTCTGTTCTGCCTGGGAAGAAAGAAGGTTAAGGGGGGATCTGATTAATGTTCATAAATATCTAAGGGGAAGTGGGAGGCAAATAGATGATGCCAGGTTCTTCTCGGTGGTGTGTAGTGATAGAATTTGAACATAGGAAGTTCTATGCAAACATAAAGACCTTCTTTATGGTAAGATTGACAGAGCACTGGAACAGATTGTCCAGAGAGGTTGTGGAGCCTCCTTCCCTGAAGATATTCAAGACTCACCTGGATGCCTACCTGTGTGACCTATTGTAGGAAACCTGCATTAATGGAGGAGTTGGACTCATTGATCTCAATGTCCCTTCCAACCCCTGTATTTCTGTGTCTCTGTACTTGTTTTGCTCAATTTGGGAGCTGTAGTAATGATGATCTGAAACTGGATTCCACTTGGACTGACCTACCTTCTCACCATCCCCAACTTCTAATGCACAGTATTGATGCACAATTTGCACTTCAGCAAACATAGATCTTATTATTTGCATTGTTTGATTAGTCCTGCTGAGACAAATTCACCCTTGAGTGTAGAATCTAGCTAGTACTTTCCAGTCAACACTGACACCACTTCATGGATTTTGTTTGAACAGTCAAAACTGAACATAAAAATGTACCTAAAGAAAAAAAAAAAAATTGAAAAGGAAAGGAATCTATTTCAGAGTTTGAGAACAGAACTCTTGAAAAAAAACACAGGGTGAAATACTGGCCTGTATGAAACCAGTGACAAAACTCCCACCATTACACAAACCATTTGTGTTCTAAAGTTTCAAAGGAAAATTGATTTTCCTAGCTTCTCTATTGACATTATTCTGATACGGCCATAAGGAACTATTCATGTCTACCATACATATTCTGTGTTCACCACACTTGGTGTCAGAACAGCCTTTCACATACAGAGTCAGAGAGAGAGTGGCAATTGTTAATAAATTTCCTGGACAGATTTATTTTACCTGTAGACATTTTGAGAAGCAACTCAATCCTCATACTTTAAAATCCAGCTGTGCCTGTGGGACCCAACCACTTTGCATTAAATCATGAAGTTGTACTCTGACTAGAAGAGGATAATCACAATTTTTGCTTATGAAAATTGGTAAAGTCATCTGGTTTATTAGTAACAAATGTTTAACAATTCAGCTTCTCAAAGACCCTTCTGTATTCTCTACTAGGGTTTCAGTTTGTGCTGCCACTGTACCGAAAGGAAAAACTGCGTATCATAGACAATACTGCACTATTCCTGATCTGTGTTCCACTTGAAAACCCAAGTGCTTTCTCATACTTCGTGTTCTGCATTCCAGCATTCTCCTTTTCACGTAGAGCTTCTCACATTTGTGAATTTACATCAGCTCAGTACAAAGGGAATCTGTTTCTGTTAAACAAGTGATCAGGCTTCCTAATGAACTATACGCTTCATAATAAATTCTAAATTATCACATAGCAATACGCACAGTCTGTTGTACAGCACTTATTTCCTACATCACATGCAGGGAACAGTATGCTGTCTCATATCTTGCTATGAAATGTTAGTAATTGCCAGTTATTAATTACTTAATATAGGCCACGGTATGTACCTAAGGATAGTGCCATTACAGTACTTTATGAAATACTTTAAAAACTTTACAAAAGCTTAATTATGAACAGAAATAAATCAAAAGAGGGAAATGAAAAAGCTGCTTTCCCCCATGCACTGAAGAATTAGTACATCGGTATAACTCCATGATGATTTGAACTACAGAATGGCAATTCATGGTGACTTTTGTTCCAAGGGACAAAATACTCTGGTTAGTAAAATGAAACAATGCAGTGGAAGAATTGTGCTGTGTGTAAAGGGTGGCAGGTCCATCACAGCAATTTCAAGAAGAAAACAGCAGACACCAAAAAAGGAACGTTGTCCCTCAGATAACTCCGTCTCTCAGTCTCAAAACTACAGAAACACAGTGGGTCTTTTTGATTGGCTTTACGTCCTAGATGACCTCTTCAATACAAGTTAAATGAAGATTGACTTTTATATGCTACTTTGTTTAACCCATCTAGCTAACTCCTTAGTAACAAATTCATCATCAGTAAAGCTATGAATTCTGTTTTGTATTTCACTGCTGTAATTAATATTTCTGCTGTCTTAGAGTACTATCAAAAATGTGATAGCAAAGGTGTGACAGGAGATGTGGACAGCTGTTCCCTCAGAGTTCGAGTGCACAAGGAAATCAGAGAGATCTGTAAACATTTGCTTTCAGGCTATTTTCTGTGTTATTATAATAAGAATTTTGAAAGAGAAAAACCACATTTCTTTGTGAATGTGAGAGACAAAATGCATTGATGGTGTCTTTATTGTGCTACTAGTACCCTGGCATGAAGCAGGGGAGGACGAAGCATTCTGGCACCTTGTTCTAATAAATCTTTGGATTTCTCATGGACACGGCACACTGTAATTTAGAAACTTGGTAGGGAGGAAGTCCAAGTGCAACATCTTCAAAGCCTGTGGCTTTAGAGAAAATATAAGTGAATGAACTTGGCTGGAGTACAAATAAGAAATGCATTCCTGAACCAAAGAGCTACAGCAGAAGCTTAACCTTAACACCAGTTCTGCTTGTCTAGAGGTCTGAAGAGTTTTGTTTTGGTTTAATGTATGAGATCAAAAACACAAATAAATTGCATTCCCTTCCAGTGTGTGGAAGTAATATCTCAAACAGCCTTGCTCCTATCATAGGAGAATTACTGCAGTTATTAGCTTCTAGGTTTAGTGAGTTAAAATTCACGTCCTGTGGTGGGTCTGCCAGACCATATGAAGCCTACTTTATGAGGCGTTTATCTATACATCTGCAGAACTACACTGTAGCTTAATTGCCTTGTTTATCCTATATGTTTTGTTGGCTTTTTTTGTTGTTATTGTCTCATTACTATGTCTGTTTGTTTTTTTCACATGAAGAACATTGCCAGTGGATGTGTACTTGGGGGCAAAGCCATAATGAAGACTTGGTTATTAATGATGCTCTTTATGGAGAATAGCTTTATGAGGAAAGTACACTTCACAAACCATTTTTACCACTGCTTTTCCTTCTCTTCTCCACCCATTTACATCAGAGAATGCTGGTGAATTTTCTTCCTCAGGGGTGCCCATCTTTAGAATGAGGAGTCTGAGTCTAATCTTTTTCTGTGGCACGTTCAATGTCCAAGATTCAAACTGTGCATGGATTGAATGCTGCTGTAAAAGAGTAAAAGAGCAGCTACTTTACCACCACATTTGTCACATGGTCCTGTGCCACCCAATTTATTATGCTACTAAACAGAGAATACTTTCTTTCCAGTTCTGCAACATAAATGTTTCTAGTTAAAACTAGGATCAATGCCTGTAGACACAGTGAATTATCTCACTCCCCTCCCACTGCATGCCACTGCATAACCACTGCTCTCCGAGTCCTTTTACGCTGTCTGATGACTTTATTGGATTTTGTCACTGCCACTCAGGGCACGTTAGAGGCAACCATATCTATGACAGTTTTGACCTTGAAGAACTCTATAATTCAACAGCCACTAGCTCAATTTCTCAGTAATATGCCAAAATGTTTAATAATTAAAATAACGACCCTTTGAAAGGGTCCAAGTGTCTGTTTCCTACAGAACATGTCAAATCCGTGAATGGAAAATTTTATAGTGAAGCTGCAAACACATTCAAGTTTTGAATTCAAAGCAAAGTTGAGTTACAAGCACCAATTTACAGTTGCAAGTTTTAATCTTTGCATCCTGGTACTAGGCAAGTATAATTGAAGAGACAATGAAAGTACTCATATGAACTATGAATTCTTTGAATGGAATTTTATACTAACAGGCAAATAATAACCTAATAACTTCTGGATTGTATGTCACTCTTGATTCATATTTTTAAAGGCATAAAAAATGTTCACAAATGCTTTAAGATGTTTCTTCGATAAAGCATTCAATGAGGAAAAGCACTTTAGCTGTCCACCACTTAAATAGAAACTCTCAGAGATTTTGTTTGAAGTGTCAAGAGAATCACGGCTGTTTTACCTTAAAGCTATAAAAAAATGAACTTCTCCATCTTTTTCTTGTGTTGAATAGGCAATATTTTATTATTTGTAACATTTTTTTCATGTTTTTCTTTTTTTCCCCTCCTTCATGAGGACCTGGTAGCATCCTACACTGTAGGCTGTACCAAATTTCTGAACATAATGCTATGTGGTAAATCTCTGATTTACTATAATGGAGTCACAATTTCACATCCGGATGTTAGCTGTTTCTGGCACCACCAGTTGTTTTTTGTTTGTTTGTTTGTATTTTGCTTGTTCAGGTTTGTTTTTTGTTTTTTTTCCCCTATATCTCTCTTAGAGTATATCTAATATTACTGAATATTAAAAGACTGATTTCCACTTAATAGAACAAAATCAATTATGGTAGTGGAGTTACCTCAGGGGGCCTAATACTGATCCCAGCAGCACAAGTAACAACCATGCTGAATTTCTAATGATCAGAGATGGATATTGCATTTGTCAGTAGGGATCAGCCATGGACCAACTGGCTTTTGTATAGGAAACCTCCTGTGCTCAAGCTCTGCACACCTAATGATGGGTAACTCCTAACTCTCAAACAGTTCCAGTTTGGAAGTGACCTACATTATTCTATGATGTTGATTCTGTACTTCAGGGAAAACTATCCTCAAATATTTCTGTTTTAAATACTTCTTCTGACTAATTTAATTCATTGGGATATTAATTATACCTGAAGTTAGTCATTGGCCATTTAGCCACTACTCCATTTGCAATCACTGAGTTACATTGTAAACCTGGACTTTCTGAGTTATGTGGAGCTCTGTGTCCCAGCATGTTAATGTGTCGAAACACTTCAGCATAACACAGTGTATTTGTGACACTAGATATTCTTATGATATATTTCAGTGGCTCATTTACATTCCTCCCTTCCATCCATCCATTCATCCTTTCTCTTTTTTTCTTTCTACCTTTTTCTTGTCCTTTCTCTCTTTCTCTCTTGTTCTCCCCTTCTCTCTTGCTCACATGTCCCTATTTCCCTCCCTCTCCTTTTCTCTCCCTTTCTTCCTTTCTCTCATCTACTAATTAAAAGGAACAAAAAGTCACTTGAAAAAAATCAGAAACCAACAAAAAGTGAAACTCAAAGCACACTTACTTGACAAACCCAGTGTTGCAATACAAGACTGAAGTCCGAAACTTGAATCTGTTGAAGAATGCATAAACCTTACAAGTCTAATAAGAAACAGATCTTGTAGGCTTTGTACTTACTTAGTAATGAGTAGGAAATTGAATGTAAAAAGTATTTAAGCACATCACAAAAGTTTTAAAAACAATATTAACTTGCCCACACTTTTTCATAGTATGGTATAAAAATTGTTAGATTTATTAGTCAAAAATACAGGTTAATATGTATTTTATATATGTGAGGGCAATTTCATTTCTCATTACACCTACATTATGGATCTTCATTACTAATTTTGTGGATCTCGGCTTGCTAGTAACTATAATTTTGAAAAACATCAAAAGATTGTCTATTTCTAACATGTTGAAGCCATATAAAAATAATGAGACTGAAACAAGGCCAAGTGTGAAAAAACTGATTTATTTATTATTATTATTATAATTTAGAAGTCACATTGTCTTATTAGTTATATCCTACAGTCTTACTTTCACAGTTGCACAATACTTTTTGTATACAGCGGTAGCAAAGGAAAACAATTCTGGAACAGAGCATCTTCCAGCCAAAGGAATGAATATTTTTACAAGTGCTGACAACAATACACTTGAAAGTATGTTACATTCTCAGATATATTTTGTCATTAAGTGTATCAATAAAAAGTTTCCATCACATCTTTCATGTGTGTATGTAAAAATAATCCTGTCTCAGTAATCATATTCACTTTAACACAAAAACAAAGGAACAAAATGAAGGTAGAATTTTGCGTATCATACAGTGGTAAGCACAGTATGTAACACATCTTCTACAGCCTGAACATCTGAACTTTACTTCTCTTATATCCTAGAGTTTAAAGCACTCACATGTTCTGTGAGCAGCCTCTGAGATATGACAACTGTGACTGCAGAATCAACATCCAACACCCTGTACAAATTGTCATTCCTTCCCCTCTGTTTTACACTCCTGGTTATGGAAGCCTCACAGTTAGGGAGCAGATGAGGAAGACCTTACTGTAACCTCATTGTGTCTCCGCTGGGCTTCAAGAAGGAGCCGGGAGAACTGAGCACTCATTAGCTTACAGACAGAAAGGGGAAGAATTTCTCTTGTTGTTCCTGGAAAGGGAAATGAGACCCACTGAAAGGCTAAAGAGGATCAAAAGCAGCACGTTTAACTGTCATCCAAACTGGAAATCCCTGCCCTAGGCAATATACACTCAGTTGCTGTTTTTATGACTGTAGTGAGTTGAAGGCAGCTGCAAAAGACTCAAAGACCATAAAACTAGGTAATATTGGGAAAAGCAGAGAAAAGAATGTCAGATTTTCAGTGTATGGTGGGAATGGTATTTACCTAGGCTATCTGTACTGGAGTTAGTTCATTTTAAGTTGATCAAACATACCTTTCCCTAATAAAATAATCCTCTTTAATCCTATTCTGCAAGGTGTTAACCAACACTTAACGGTGCTCAGCAGTCCTCTGTGGAATGGGAAGTCCTATATAAAGTTTAGGAATTAGTCTGTCCACGTAGATCTATTCTGATTTAGCAGAGTAGGCCTGTGCTGGAGGCAATATTTAAGCTTTTTAATCTTAAAATGCATGATTTCTTAGACACAGGAAGAACTGCTGTTTGAAGCTGATCCAAGGAGGCGGAGGAGGAAAGACCTGGCAGATATCAGTTTGAGCCCGAGTAATAACAACCTCCTCTAAGCAATCCAACTCATCAAGCTAATAGTTACTCAGTCTGATCCTGCAGTGACTTGTATTTTCTCTCTGCTTGGGTCTTCCTGAGATAAGATTATAAAAAGGAAAAGAAGTAAAGGAGGAAAGGAATGGAGAGAGGGAAAAAGGAAGGAAGGGAGGAAGGGAAGGAGGAAGGGAGTGAGGAAGAGAGGGAGGGAAAGAAGGGAGAGAGGGAGTGAGGGAAGGAAGGAAGGAAGGAAGGAAGGAAGGAGGGAAGGAAGGAAGGAAGGAAGGAAGGAAGGAAGGAAGGAAGGAAGGAAGGAAGGAAGGAAGGAAGGAAGGAAGGAAGGAAGGAAGGAAGGAAGGAAACGAAAGAAAGAAAGAAAGAAAGAAAGAAAGAAAGAAAGAAAGAAAGAAAGAAAGAAAGAGAGAGAAAAAAAGAAAGAAAAGGGAAAAAGAAAACAGAAAGAAAGAAGGAAAGCATGCAGTTTCACTGTCATGGTATGAAAACATGAGGAATAAAGTTTAAGCCTAAAATACACGTGTACTGCACCACAGAAATAATAGAGCTAGGAATAAGATGACTCCACTTATGTCCTGGAAACTTTCTTTGCAGACTACAATATCTTCCCAAAAGGTGGGGAGAGGGGGGGGGGGGGGGGGGGGGTGAGAAAGGAAAAAAAGGTAGAAAAGGTAGAAAAGGTAGAAATTTTGTTCTGTAAAAATGTTATAGGTAAACAGTTTTTCAAGGTGAAAGTATGAAGTACATTTTAGAATCAAGATGCTACCTGAAGAGTTATGACTAGGGAGAAATCTGTGTCAGTGTGCAATAACAGAAGAAAGAGGAACACCCTAAGGAATTTCAAAATCTGAATAGAACTTTTATATTGTTTTTCTTTCAGTCTCTCTTTTTATCCCTACGGCAGTTTCAGATACTATATAGCTTCACTCACCTTCTTTGACAGGAGACCGGCACTTCTATTAATAAAATATAAAACTTCAGGCAATCAGGAAAAATGAAATAATTTCTTTAATATTCAGCGAGGTGTAATAGAAAGCTCACAAACGTGTCCTTTCACATACATAACATCAGCATGTGCTTATTTAGCAAACCCTTTCCAAAATAGTTCCAAAATAGCAAGGAGTAGACACTTAAAAGAGATCCATGTTTGGCACACATGGAATTCAAGGTCTGCATCAGTAAAAATACTGTAATTCCACCAGAAACAACAAGTTTCTCAAACTTCATAAACTGTGAGATTTCCCTGAGGTAGGTTTTCAGCTTAAGCCAAATTAAACTTAATTCTGCTTCAAATATGCTTGTTACATTCCTTGATCTTGGGCCTCTATTTCAGTGCTACCAGCAGAACTATAGTTCAGGTATTGTTGCGGTGCTCACATACGAAATACTACATCCAACCCCCATCAAGAACTATAAAAAAAGTACAAAAAATTCAAACATTCAAATTAGCCATTTTTTAATGCCTAGATTAGGAAGGAAATGAAAAATGCAGTATTTGGGACATCTTTCTGTACCTTCTTTAGGAGAGCCCAATCAAGGACAAATATCTCCCAAGAACCAGTAAGAAAGTAAGATTAACAATCCCACATCATGAGCTCCAGATCCAAAGTTAACTGACTGAATACCTTGTTTCATTGTCAGACATAACCACAGAGCCAAACATCACTTTACAGCCTCAAGTTGTCTACACCACACAGCATATTTAACTTAGACCTCCACTGTAACTGCTTCACTCTACTTCCACAGACATTTAAATCAGTGGCATAAAATTGGAAAAAGTAAACAAATACTTTGGGAAATACACTGAAACAGATTGTCTGTCATATTACTTTTGCTCTATTTATTCTGTCTGTTAGTTCAAACCTCATTTTTCTACAGCTTGCCTAAACAAGTTTTGGATTGGAGTTGTAACTTCCTTAACACAAGAAGAGTATTTCAACTCATTATTCTTAGGGGAAAAAAAAAAAGAAAGTGTATTGCTTCTGCAGAGTATTGGAGCCATCTGTAAGGACAAAAGTGTCACTGCACATTAAAGAGCTCAAGGATCTCACCCTGAATCTTTACAGAGCAATTTGATTACTTTATTTAATTTTTGCACTTGGGCATTGTTGAATGTGATGTATGATGTTCCAATCACTTAGAACTATGTGGCTACAGTAACTCAAGGAAAAATACTCAAAAAAGTTACTGTAATCAATCTGTGATAAGACCACTGCCATATCTGCCATACTCAGGAAACAGAGTTGTTCCTTTTGTTTCCAGCAAAGAGATAATACCTGTCTGCTTTTGCCTGCTTCCCTGGACCAGTTAATACTCTACAATGAGACAACCTACAAATGGAAACAAAATAAACAAACAAATCATAATAATAACAAAATAAAGGGACAAAGCAAAAAACAAGCAAAGAAACCAAAATCACAACCAAAAAAACTTGAGAACTGTCCTTTAGTACATAGAAATGAGGGTGATGTACATAACAATCACTTTCTTGACTGAAAAGAGAAACTTTAAGCTTAAATTTGCCAAAATGCACGGCCTTGCAGAGATCTCTTTTAGGAATTCAGCTGACATTCTGCGGAACCAGCAGTGAAGGCCTTGGCTTACTTAAATGTGGAGACTCAAATTTACTTTTTTGCATATTGGTGCATGCCTGTGTTTGATTGTGCTGCAGAGAAATACACCCAAATTAGAAATTAGGGACCTGTAAGCTTTCAGTAGAAGGTCTTTGGCAGCAAGAGTGCTGGAGTGCTCTCATGCTGCATGCCACATACAACAGCCTCAAAATTGTGAAAGTATCATCAAATAAAGCAGGGAGTAATCACATTCAGACAGCCACAAAAGCAGTTCCTGAGGCCTCCTGCCCTATGATTTTCAAGGTCATATGCTTGAAGTAGAGGATATGTAATTTTCCTGATGGTTTAAAATGGAAAGTTATTTGATACCTTCCTCTTCTAAAAGAGAGAGAAGGAAACTGGGAGTGGCGAAGTTGTAGAGTACAGCCTCTTTCAGTCCACAATTGGGAGCAGATTCCCAAGCTCCTTTGATGGTACAAAAACTCATTGAAGAAACAGCTGTCATTTTTCCTGGGTTCACCAAAGATCAGAAGTGAGATAGCAGCAGCAGCAGAAGCAAGCTGTAACCACAACTTCCAGTAGAGATTAAGGACAAGGGAGAGAGGAGGAAATCATCTTCTTGATCACCAAGAGTGGCTGCCATCTGGTGGCAAAACATGAGAGCCAATAGTTGCCTTCTCCAGGTTCCTATCTTGCTTCATGGGGTAGTGGAAGTACAGATAAGACTTGCAAAGATAAGATACTGTGTCTGCCTTGCTATCAGACCAATTGGTTGTGCTTTGGAACATGCTAAATCTTCCTGGGAATGGCATGGAGTTGTGATTAGGTAGTCAGTAGCTTCTGTGCGTAGAATACAGGCTGCATGCATGCTGTTATCCTTGTTGTCTGGCACACATGGGGGTTCAGGGAAATGGAAAAGTTGTATTTCAGCTTGTTCCCTACAGCGGAGCTCTGAAATCAGTGTCCTTCTGCCTCTATCTCCTTCACCCTTTCCACAGAACCCAAGGCTGCGTTGCTTCACTGTCCCAGGGGCTCCATGTACAATGTTACATTATCCTGTAGGAGAACACACTCTGTCATAAGTTATTGTGTATTTTTAAAATGTGTATTTTGCGGTCATAATCCTTGTTTACAATTTAAATGTTTGCCCCAGAGCACCTACTAGATTTTAATAGTCAGCATTCATAAGGGACTGGCTTTTTCCCCACTGTGAATGACCACAAGGGATGCAGTCTGAAGTAGCCTTCAACTCCTAGTTATTCCTCTTCCAAGTATCTTTAGCAAGTCACAACAGGAGATTCAGCAGCAATGACTTATTTCTTTATTATTCTGTCACACATACAAAGCCTTTATGCTTGCACAAATTTGAGTGTCTGTCCTACCAGCCTTTAGATCACTGCACAACTCTTTTCAGACTCAGAGACTCGCAAACCCAGGCAGCAAAATGCTTATGTTATGATCTGTAGTAGCCTTCCCTGTGGTGAGGTAAATCAGCGTCCTACAGAGTGATGATAACACCACCTTTCCAGAATCAGCTAGTGATTTGTTCCTCATCAGCTAAAGTGTTATCTTGAACAGCTTTTGCTTAAACTTTGACTTATTATTTTAGACGTAAGAACACTGCAGAACAAGAACTGAGTCATGCACTGAAGACTATAGAAATAGAGAACTACGAGGGCGCAGGAATTCCTACCTCTCTGGCTGCTCTCAGTTCCTTTGTGTCTTTCTCAACCACTCCTTCTTGTTTCTATAAAAAAAATATAACCATTCCTTTTATATTTAGAAATACCAAACAAGAAAGTTCTTAAAATCACCCTCTTATTTTCTTAAGAGAGAACTAAATTTAAAGATGTTATTTTCCTCATGTCACTGAAATAACTTCTCCATAAATACGAAGACCATAATGAGGTTTTGAAAGCCCAAGAAGAGGAACTTGGGATCAGTAGCTTCTGTGGGACATTCTCTGAGACTGGGGGACTGCTTGTTCTTAGCCTTATTGTGAGCAATGGAAGATTTTGTTTTACAAGGGTCATTTAAATAAGAAGAGTGATAAAATAAGACAAGGTGAGGGTGTAAGGATGCACAGCACAGGGGAATATTAGTCTTTTCTTTCTGTTTTTCAGGCAGACCTTCATGTTCTGAGTTTCTGAAATGTTGGTGATGTTTGAGAAGCAGAAGATAAATCATACTGCCACTGCTCCCTGCATATGCACCTCTACAAAGTATCTAGTAAGTTTTTGTTTTTTTTTTAAAAGGAGCAATGATTTGTCAAATGGATGATGTGTTCCCTCTGTCTGTGTATTCGTATTTTCTGTTGGTTTAGAACTATAAAGGATTCCTCTGGGATCACTGCAGTCTCAGTACTGTGATAAACCATGTGCTCTCCAGCACTGCCGGAACCATTACAGTGAAGACCACAAAACAGATCATGGCTCAACATGGCAGTTTTATGAGATTTCTGCAGTGCATCAACATTACCAGGATAATGTTTTGACTGTATGCTGTAGACCTGTGGGTTCTTCAGAATATGACTTGTTTTAAGCCATCAAGATGGCAAGAAGTCGTTTTGTCTTCCTATATCCATCACACTGTGTGTTATCAGGGACCAGTCAGGCAGCAAGGCTTCAGGTGACTGAATGCTACTTCTCAGGAAGTGTTTGCGGACACTTAAGGAAATAAATGTAAAATCCACTTTCATTTAAAATGAATTCTGAGTTCACTGTGTCCTTCACACACAGTTTTCTATGTTACTCCTTCCACGCACTCTTAACTTATTGCAAAAGGAAATGAGGCCGCTTATTGTAATATCTCTGTGTGTACGCAAGATCCTTCATTTTGTTCCCACAGTTCTGGTGAATGTATGCACAAAAGTAGCATAGTAATTTGTGCCAACTTCAATGTCAACCTCGCTCTGTACAAAGAAATGGTTAAATAATGAAGTCTGGGAGTAAACTTTGGCAGCAAACCAGACCTAATAATTCCACTTGGCAAGATTACCCATGCCAGCAAGGAAGGCTGACTTTCTAGTATAAACAATTAACTATGGTGATAAAGGATCTACCACACTGACCAAGCCAAAAAGAAAAAAAATAGAAAAAGGAAAAAAAAACCCAAACATAAATGGTCTGTGTCTTTCAATTAATTTGTTCTCTGCAAACTAATTAGTTAATTTTGGATGTGATGGATTTTTTTTGTTTTATTAGCCAATAGTATTTTTCCTGAATATGTCTAAAGGGAAAATTAATTCTTTCCATGTCTCAACAATCAATTTTTCTTACCTCTCCTGAGTTTCAAATCCATATTTAACTTCTAATAAATGAACTCTAACTTCAAACAAAGAAAAAATTTTGCAAAATACTTAATAACTGACATTAAGTAACAAATGCTGTCACTTTTCCACTAACATCACGGCAAAGTAAAGTGTAAAGATAAAAGATAATATTGCATGTTGAATTATCCGTTGAAATTTTAAAGAAAACTGCATCACAATGCTGCAGAATTATCCCTCGTAATTATTTAATGAAGTGAGGGAAACTGATTCTCTTGAAAAACAGAACTTTAGGTCCTTACAAATACTTTCTAGAAAGGAGCATTTTACATATGTATCGTCATTATGAGCTTTCCAATGACTTTTAACAAAGATTTAGTTTCAGAACTTCAGGATAGATATAGATTTATAAATGCTCCTTAATTTTGCTGGGTGCTCAGTTGCCCATTTGCTAGTATTTGTTTAAATACTTCATACTTCAGTAATTCTTAGTCTACAGAGTGGATTTCATGTGTTTCATTAATTTGAACGAAGTCCGTGTGTTTTACTTGTGGAAGCACATCTAAATCTTATAGTGAGTCGGGAACAACTTTAAGTGGAGTGGATTTCTGGGAGAAATTTAGGATGGGAATCTTGAAGGCCAAAGTTCCAAATCATCTTGAGTTTATTCGAGCTGTGAAATGACACAAGACCCACGGTAGCAGAGCATTGGACACAGTAACCAGGAGCTTTGTTACTATTCTTTAGTTTTTCCGCTTCTGATGCAGCAAGTCCTAATGTGAAACTCAGACCAAGAAAGTCACGAGACAATTCCCAAAAGGTCTAACACTAAATAGCCACAAGCCTGGGTTCAATTATTATTTTGTTCCTTAAGTGAATTGGCTTTTGCTGTAATTCTAAAACAAAGACATATAAATATTACCCTGTTCTTAACCATATAATAATAAAGATAATTCCAAATGCATAGTTCCTAGCATCCAGGGCTCTTTATAAAAATGCAATGTGTCTGGCCATAATGCTGTGTGTCTCCACTGCCTCTAAGGATTTGCTGAGCCTCCTAGGACCTCAAATCCAGACTTTTCCTTTTCCAGGTTGTTTCATCTTCAGTGAAAATGTAAAGCATGTGAGTTAATAAACCATCACTATACACATTATGTCATCAATGAAGTTCCACTGAGAGCCAAAGATCCCAAAACAGTATGTGCTTTGAAGCAGACCAAATGTGTAATAAAATGGAATTCTGCTGCAGATTGTCAAACAACGAGCAGATTTAATGTATTTCCTTTAAATGGCTCTTTCTTTACTTTTCCTGTCCCACGTAGTCCACGATCATATCATCTCCGTCAGCAATTTTCCCAGCAATGGCCTTAGTGGCCTCGCAGACCATATGATTCCTATTATAAGACTCACACCCAGCTTATGATCCATCAACACCTCACCTTCATAAGGTGGTGACGGAGAAGTACAACATGCTAACACCTTTTGGACATTCCAGCAAGAAAACCAAGGGGCATAAAAATAGACAATTCACCACCAACAGTGTTAATGAATTCTAATTATAATGGGGCCAGCTGTTAGAATCTGTAGTCCAAAATGCTTTTACATGAGCTGAGCTAAGTCAGATGACTGTAATATTTAACCCAGCTAAGCCTGATGATTATTCCCGTGTTCCAATACTTTGTCACTTTCCACAGCAGCCAAGACATGCGGTGTCAATAAGGAGAAATACGGCATCTATTTAGATACAAGTGCAACGTGCTCGTTCAAAACTCCTAACATTCTCACAATTTCTTTTCATTGGAAAGAAATTCCACTTAACTGATGCATGGAACACACAGCAAAAAGTGTAATGACTGACTCACAGGTGCCTTCAGATGAACTGGAGAGGATGAAGATATCTATTTTGCTTTGAAGTAAATCCTGTAAGAACTGCCATTATCTCATGGAAAGTTTTGAAAATGCCAGCTAAAAGCACTTGTATCCAGACTACTCACGTGCCAGAGCAAGCCAGTGAAAACCTTTGAATCACTTCTGTCATTAGACTATCTTAAAACACATTTGCCAGACTGTTGAAAGAAGGTAGCGTTTCCTCTAGACACCATATGTTGTGAAGTATTATAAATATACTGCAGTGCCTAGAATGAGGATCAGTTAGCTAGCTTGTGAAACAGTAGTGTTTTACTTTCTTGTCCCATTTATCTGAGAGGTACCAAAGCCAGTCTTGAAACTGTTTTTTTTCATATATAAACATTCTAAAATATCACATGGAGTTCATCTTCAAAGGTATGTGTTTCGCCGGCACATATGTATAGACGAGATGCCAGAATATGGCTGTGCCTCTTTCTGCCAGTCCAGCAACAATTTCCTGTTTCTAGTCTCTCCTTCTGAACTCAGGAGTGCTTGCAATTAATGTGATCCCAGAAAAACAAGGTGATGAGAGTCTGCCCTCCATCTCATGCTTTTCGCACAGAATTAAGCCAGTGGAGCTGAGAGGGAGTACCATGAAACAGTGAGCAGCTGCCTCCCCAGAAGGTTTACATAAACCTGTGACTAATAAGTGCAATCCAGCCTATGCCTAAGCCTAATTAGTTGCTTCTCCCCAATGCGTCACCCAAATAGGATGTGACAGCTCGAGAGATTGCAGCAGTGTTGAATACATTACTAGGAGTGATCTTAGGTGTACTCTGTTTCTCTTTCTGCATTTTTATGGCTATTTGATGTGATCTTTTTTCAGGTTTTATCTCCTCCAGCTGCTCAGACCCCACAGGGGACTCACCAAGATGCCATGTCTGTAGCAGTGCCATAGGCTGTTCTAGTGATGGATGCATGTCAAGAGAGACAAGACAGCAAGTATGCATGCACAAGGGCACCATCTTGAATGGACTGCTGCATCCAGGTCTGGCACCCAGCACCAGAAAGATGTGCAGTTGTTGGAGTGGATCCAAAGGAGGGTCAAGAAGATGATCAGAGGGCTGAAACACCTCTGTTATGTAGAAAGGTTGAGGCAGCTGGGCTTGTTCAATCTGCAAGGAGAGAAGGCTCCAATGAGTCCTCACTGCAACATTACGAAACTGTAAGGGACCTTATAAACAAGAGGGATACACACTTTATACATGGGCAGAAAGTGAGCATACAAGTGACAGTGGTTTAAAATAAAATAAAGGAGTTTTAGGTTAAATGTCAGGAAGAAGTTTTTCACTCAGAAGGTGTTAAGGCCCTGGCACAGCTACCCAGAGAAGCTGTGGGTGCCCCATCCCTGAAGGCATTCAAGGCCAGGTGATGTGGGGCCCTCGGCAGCCTGGTCTGGTGGGTGGCAATCCGCCCATGAAAGGGAGTTGGAACTGGTGAGCTTTAAGGTCCCTTCCAACCCAGACCATTCTATGGTTCTCAAGGGTCACCTTGCCACAGGGCCAGGAAGGCTTAAGTTAGGCCTGCAGCTCCATCCCCTGATGGTAGACCAGCCTGAATTGGTGTTGCATGAGCCCCACCTCAAAAACTAAACTCTTGCATTTTTCTTTCGCACTTTTCAGAGCAACAAAGCAGATGCAAATCACCAAAAAATCATCTCTATAATTTAATCTTACACATTAATTGGAAAATTTGTGGACTGATCCCAGGATATCTGGACCTTGTTGGTGTGGTATGTTTTGAAGCAAACTCACAAAATTTGCAGCTGCAGTTGGCAGGACTGTTCTTCCAATTACATGCGCTGCCACAATTTACAGGATTGATGACCCAGTTGAAAAATTAGTGAGCAGGCTGTGTTAGCCTTAGTGGCAAAAGGTTTTTTTGCAAATGTGCAGGTAGAATTATAGCTAAATAAGTGTTTACTTGGTCTCCAAAGCAGTTTATGAACAAAATGTGTATTTCTCAGGACAGACTGGTTCTGAGGTTAAGTGCAAACATGAAATAGCATTCTGGTGATTTGCACTTTGCTGGAACAGAGAACTTAAACTTTTTTTCATTTTAGCCAAGCACAGTGCTGATTATATAACCGTATCACTCCAAGCCTGTTAAGTAAATGTCAAAATTTTGCATAAAGAAACATTGCAGAAAAAGGTCAGAATTGAAAATAGCCCCTTTTATTCCTGAAAATATAGATGATTTTGGATTTAATTAGATGTTAGTTCATTAGATGTTAGACTGATAGCAGAAATATTTTTATAAAAGTTTAATTTTTCCAGGCATATTTAAAATAGAAAGGGGTTTTGTTCGTTTCATTGGCTTGTTATTCGGTACATCCGTTGTTTTGTTTTGGTTATAGAGACTGGAAGTTTTACCAGACTTTAGCCTGGAACAGATATTTTCCTTGAACATGGCTTAGGTTGGAAGAGACCTTAAACATTATCTAAATCAAATCCTCTGCCGTGGGCAGGGGAATGAAAAAAAAATGTAGGAAAATATTGTCAATGTCAATAAACTCAAATTTCACAAAGTAGGATCTACAACAGAATAATACAATTATTCACTTTACCATCTAAATTCAATTAGTTACCACTTCAGCTAATAGTGCTTTATTCTGATAATGTTTTCCTTGAGCATATCATTTGTATGCTTGTTTGCATGCATTGCTATTTCCAGGTCCAACATTCCGATGATAAAAATACTGTCAGGAATCTGAGTGGCAATTATTAATAGTTACAGTATGCTATGGCTTCCAGCTGAAGAAATGGTAGAAGTAAAACTTCTGATATCCACAGGAAATTTTCTCTTAAATCCAGGAGACAATTCTCTGCAATCTGTTGATCACCACAGACCAGTATATGTTTTGCTGTTTCAGAAAAAGTCCAATGACTATTACAGTTCATGACCTGTGAGGAGGATATCTACACCTCAGTTACTACTTCAGGAGGACTCTGAAGCGAAGTCATTAGGACAGCCCTTAGGATATGCTAGTGATATTTCAATGAGGAGCACTTTGTTATATTTCTTAGGCACATAAACTTGATAGAGAAAGAAGTACCCACACAACTCCAAGGGACTTAACTTGTTGAAAGTTCTTAAGTGTGCCTGAGAGGCTAAATGTAGCCAGAAACAAACAAACGAACAGTTTTAGGATTAGTTACCAATACATTAAAAAACAAAAAAGAAAAGTATTTAATACAAGGACTGCTCTGAAAGTAATTCCTCCTATTTTTTAATGACATCAGAGGCAGACGTTGGTGGTACAGCAGTTGATTGTATCCTGTGGTATCCCACCGCTATCCTATTCCATTTTGTTTCTGTGTGGCAGATGACAGCAGAGGAGCAGTCTGACAAAATTGTTTCTGGCATGGGATGTGTACAGAGCAAGGCTGTGTCACTGAATTCCTCCATGCAAAAAAAATGACACTCAGTGACCTTCCCTGATACTTGCTGAACTTTCGTGAAGACCAACCAGTGCATGTGAGCACAGTGAGGTGGTGCGTGGTGTATTTCGGCTGTGGTGTCAGAAACGTGAAATAGAAATCACATTCTGGACTGCCATGCAAATTTTTACAAACTTATTGTAAAAGGCCCTTGATCATTGTTGGTGAAAATGCACTACGTTGAAAAAGAGTGTTTTGTAGCTGAAAATTTGCTCTAACAGATAGTGTTATTGAGCTCTTCATATCTGTTCTAATTTCCATGGAAACAAATAGGAGGCATTACTTTCAGAGCAACCTATGTATTTTCACTTCCCTGTATGCTACTTAGCATACAGCAACACTTAGCAACTGAACTGAAAGCAAGATGTTTCAAAAACTGTTTTAATTTTTTGGTTTTGTGTATGCAGAGTCTCATTTATGTTACAATGCTTTCTTGGTACACAGAGGGTAACATGCCAACTTTTCCTATGCTGTTCCAGGTAACTGCTTTAGGTTTAAGCAAAGTTGCACTGTCACCATTGCTTTGTATTTACCTTGTCTACTGTCATGCATCAGAGTCTTACGCAGAATAATGGTCCTGTAAGTGATGAAATTGTGAGATTCACGAGTCTGAAACAGCATTGCTTTATTCCAGTGCCCAATAATTGAAACCCAAACCTATCTACCATAGAGTTAAAACATGTCAAAGACAGTGAAAAATAAACAGAATTTGAGAGCTCCTTGCTAGAATCTTACAAAAATTGTGGTGTTAAGGAGATGGTCAAAAACCTGGAGTTTAGAAAGCCCAGATTTAGCAGTGCTTGTGCAAGAACATCCAGACTTCTAGAGGTTTTGACTGTTGTCCATCACTAACAATAACGTGATTGACCCCATTTGCAACATGTTCTCTAAAGCTGTGATACGAAGTTCTGTCCAAGAAACTGGGATTATAGCCCACTGAAAACAAACAAAACTTCTTACGAGGGAGCATCTGAGAAATTTTTCCTGGAAGGCAAACTAGAAGAATAGTGGTATCTTGTTTATGTTAAAGTGTAGTTTAAATACTATTCATTCATTTCACATACTATAAATACACAGCTAGATACTGTAAACTAATAAAACTCATCAGCACTACTGAGCAGCAGTGAGCTGGATCTTGGCAATTCTCAGGCTGCTGTGTTAGCCTTGTATGGAAAGGTCTTTCTCCCCGTTAACCTACTAACAAGTGCCACTTTAAAGAGCTGCAGTTCCCTACATTCAGGTGTGTAGACTTTAACAATTTCAAATTTTCCAATCCATGATACTCAAAATGCTGAAAAATTTAAATGGTGCCTTATGATGGATTCATTAAAAAATAACGATTTTGTCAGACTTAATATCATCTCTTTTTCTGCCTTATCTATTTATATGTCTTTTTCACTATCTTATGTCTCATATTCCTTGCTTTGGATTCTAGTATATAGGAGAAGGGATAACTATATTATAATACACTAGCTATCAATTAAATTTTACAATATGAAAAAAAAGGAAAAAAAAAAATCTGTTACTAATAACAAGCATACCTGAGAGAAATATACTATGTATGTTTGCATGATCTCAACAGAAAAATGTATTAGATTGTCTCAATTGTGTCTTCGATGTTGTTAGCCAACAGTGTCAAGCAAAATGAAGGCCAGCCTGTGAATTCAGGGCACACAGCAAGCAGAATACAACCTTACGAGAGCACTACTGAAACTGAGGTGGTGGCTGAGAACAAGGTTATTTCAAGCCGAAGGATAAGAGGCACCACTTGAGGGGAGACCAGTAGTTCCTATGATCATGAGTGCTTCCTTGGTTACTTCCATGTGCTGTGGAGTGGATTTGACATCACTACTTGCAGCAGGTAAGAACAGTCATAATAACAGCTAACAGAAAAATTCACATTCCTTCTTTCAAATACATCATGAATTCTGTAGGATAAGAGGATGAATTATTTGTATTTTGGCCAGATTTGTGCAGATTGTTACAAGTGTGGCATGCAGGCTCTAGCTCATCGCTGGTGAAAATGCATAGCTAATGGTGGTGACTATGTTGAAAAATAATATTTTGTAGCTGAGAATCTGCTCAATCAAATAGTGTTATTGTGTTCTTTGTATCTGTTGTAGTTTCAATGGAAATATGTAGGAGGCATTATTTTTGGAACAACCTATGTACCCAAAAGAGATGAAAATATTTAATGAGTTTATTACAAGTATTTATAGCTAATTTGGAAAAAGGAAAAATATTGGATAAAATGTTAGTCAACTGATATAAAATCAGCCAACCTGATTTAAACTGTGTCTCAAAGAGAAGATTCTTAAACACTGAGAAATTAGCTGACAAAAAGCAGAGTGGTTCAGTATGAATGACTACAAACAGTGCACATTACTACCAAAAGCAAAAGAAATGACTGCAGGGTCTCTGAAAAACAAAATTTTATCTATCCCTGATTGGGACAATTTGCTACAAAATGATTGAAGTTTGGCCTTTTCTAGGGGACTAATAGCATTCAGTTCAATAACCTACTACCCTGTAGGTAGGTGTGAGTGCAGAATCATATGGATTACTGTTCAGTTCTTCATGAATACTGAGAAAAAAATGCAGAAATTAGAGATGGATTCTAGGATCCGTAAACGGAGCAGGTTTGATAAATAGGCCATGGATCCCCAAGCAGACATCAGCACTCACTGTTATGCATCAGTCCATGGCTCACATTTTTCATTTGCTTGACCTTGCCCTAAATTTTTATAAACTGATCATCAGTTATGATTTATTGAAATAAGTTAAAAACAAAAATACACAAAGAAAGACTGTGATAACCATAGCAGGAAGATTTTGTGTGGATTTATTTCTTGTGATGCATGGTAAGTTACTGAGGGGTTTCTTGCCTTCCTCCAAAATCATTTGTTTTTCATGAATCCATTTAATACAGTCTTTCATTCATTGCTTCTGCATGTGCACTGCATTTAAAATAGTTGTAATATGGAGGGCTAAGAGAAGCATCGTGATTATCTCGAATTCAATGCCAGATTAAAAGACCTTTCTCAGTAAAAGGCCTTCAGCTTGTGACTTTTGTTCTCATCTTTATTACTGATATGCTTCATAAGAATTTCAAGAGAAGGTAAAAGTGTGTGGTGATAACAGACTGTAGTAGACCAGAATTCAGCCTCCAAAAAGGAAACAATATTTATCAATCTCTGAAAGAGAAGAAGCAAAAAGAGAAAAAGAGAACTCAGGAGAAAACATAATACAGAGTATTCACAGATAACATCAGAGTCTACGCTAAGTATCTTTTTTTAGGTAAGTTCAGAAACCTGCTATGATAAAGCCTAGTTTAGTACAGGTGTCAGTAAAACAGTTGATGAGGCTTTTTGTCATCTGCATTCAATAATGTTTAAATAACATGTTTCTTCTAACACTGTGCAGTCTGAACAGGTATATCTGTGGTTTCTGTTCTGGTCTACCCTTGGTGATCTCATTACTGGAGCACCTGGGGCAAGCCTGGCTGCCATATCAAAAGCAGGAGCAGCTTCCCTCCTGTTCCGATTATCCTTGTGCTGCCCCCAGGAAATGGCAGAGTGTTTTTGCTAGAGGAGGTAAAGTCAAAGTTACAGCTCTTACCCTTGAAACAGCAAATGTGGGGGCTTATTTAGGCCCTTGTTTTATTCTGCATTCGTGGGTGAGTCTGAGAAAGCACTGTGTCTTGTATTTTGCCCTTGCCAGCTGTCAGTCTGGACACATAGCCTGAATAAATGAGAATGCAAATAGACGAGTGCAGTACTACAATCTTTTTTTTTTTTTTTTTTTTTTTTTTTTTTAATTTCCATGCAGGAGCCATAGACCTTAAAAATAGAAGAAAGAGGGGAGGAGAGAGAGAGAGAGAGAATGGGTCTTTATGCACACTTTCATACCACTCAAAGCCGGGGAAACCTTAGTATTCCCTCTAGATCTTATCCAGGGTGGCAAAATACATTGTTAGTTGTCCAGTTAGTGGGGTATACAACACTATCAAGACTATTTTTTAAATTTAGTTTTAAAAATAGATTTTCAGTGACACAGGGAGTGAAATTTTATTTCCAAATGAGAGGCACAAAAAGGAGTACATTCCTACCAATGTAACAATGAAGTCACAGGGCCCAGCAGCGGCAGAGATGCCTATATACCTGGAGGATGGGCAGCTGGGCTTCACAATGTACAACATCAGTGCTTTGTCTGCTACCTGGTGCGCAGCGCACAGCCCCGTTGCTCTGTGCTCGGGGCTGATCCTGCCCTGTTCAGGAGCAGAGCAGCTGCAGCACTTCTCTGAGCTTGCAGATTATTACCAAGATGATTTCAGTGCTGAAATAAGTATGGCTTTGACTGTAAGGATTTTCTCTTACACACAAAGCACACTATGGGTTTACAAAGTTCAGCATAAAAAGGTAGGCAATCAGAAGATAAAGCAAGAATTGAAAAGAAAGGAGCAGCTGGTATCTGAGAGCACTTCAATGCTGTCTTTATCAGGGGGTAGTGGTGTACAGCAACAGACAGCACACAGAGTTGAGGGTATTCAGCAGAAACCTGAGAGGGATTACAGACTTCCTCCATACCATGACATATTTCAATTTAAGACATATGGAATAAATCAGAGTAGACAGTGTGGAGCTGGAACACACAGATCAGTAATAAACCACGAGTGTAGTCAGAGGTGCTTGAAAACATGGGGTTAGACCTTGCCTGTCAGTTGACGTAGGATCAAGTGGGGACTGCACAGCCCTAAGGAGAACTGGCAAAAATAAACACATTAGTAGTTCGCAAGCAATGTAGTCCTTGAGGTTATAGCCTTCCTTCTTTTACATCCATCTGCCCTCTTCATGGAATAATGCATCCCATAAACAGAGCATCAAGCAGTGAGCATATAAAGGAGACTCTTTGAATTTGACTTCCGCTTTGGATATTTGTGGCACCCTTGCAACTTAACCCAGACACCATCTGGCTACTGCTGGGTAGTAGTTAGCACTGAAAGTCATTAGTGTTTTACAATGAAAGTGTGCAAGAATAAATATATTGTGGAAATTAAAAATTAAGGTTAGAAATGTTAACTTCTGAAGAAAATATGCCTGCTATCTCTCTCTTCTGGCAGGTTCAGGAAGGATGCCATCAGGTCTGCACCTGAATCCAAACTTTTAGTACAGAATTGCCTTGGTTTGATACAACAGCCTTACAGATGCCAGCACAACATAGAGCTGGACTGTTCTGTGGAACCAAAGCTGGTCTCCAGGCTGTTCCTGTGGCAGATGGAAATACGGAGTTCAGTTTTGTGATAACACTTGAAGACCAGAAGTTGAGGAAATGTGTTTAGTTCTTTCAAAGGTTTCATAGCTCTAGGTATTCTTTCCTATCTAGCCACTGAACAAAACAAGTTACTGTAAGGTTGCAAAAAAATCACTGATTTCAACATTAGAACTACCTCATTCTCAATACTGAGGCCAGGAGAGAATGGTAGATCAAACACAACTGTCTTGGGTTTTATGGTCTTGGCTGGTAATATGAAGAGATTGGGATTCTTTAGGGGGACACTGAGATAAAACCAGCATCCATACATGAAGGGTACCCTGCTCTCATCTTACCAAAGATTCATACCACAGATAGTATTTTTAAGAGGAAAGGACAGATTGTTCTAAGTGTGTTCTGCGTTTTTTGGGCTTTTTTTTTTTTTTTTTCAAGCATAGGTCATTTCCAAGAGACCAGCAAGTGTGATGGTCATTGCATACACTGACTGAACATCTTTCTACGCAAGCATCTCACAAGTAGCAAACACATATACTGAAATTCTCCTCAAGATCCTGTGAAGGCTTTCAATTCCCCAGCAATAAGACAGAAAAAGTAATAGAATGAACACTAGAACATCATTACTTACAGTGATATTATGAACTATAACTTTCAGAGATCATTTTCTCCAATAAATGTTCACACAATTTCCTTAGCTATTCTCCAGCTCCCTAAGACTTTTCTTTCTCAGCAATATTTTGTAGTTTAAAGCCTCCCTAGAACAAACTGAATCAGATGTGGCTACCCATAAAACCAGATGACATTTCATATTATTTTTCAGCATGAGCAGGTAACTTCATTTTCCTTTCAAATACTGCCATATTATTATAACATGATTTAAATAGAAAGGAGATACTTAAGCATTAATAAAAGAAAGACCATAAGGTAAAGCCTCAGGAGTTGGTGGAAATGTTTTTTTGTTTTTTTTTTTTCTTCTTTTTTTGGATTTTTTTGCAGTGTACATGCTCTGTAAATATGTGTGGCTAAGATCTTATTCAATTTTAGAAGTCTGAAGAAAGCAATAAGCTAAACTGATAGACCAAAGAAAAAGAAAATAAGAATTACTTTAATTTTCACCATGGCCAAAATTCTGCAGCTCGGGACACAATAGACCCCTTATGAATGCTGACATGAGATATTAACATGAGATGCTTCACATAATTCAGTGAGTCTTCTTCTGAAGTATGCAGCTGATCAATGGTTACAAATACCAGGAGAAGCTGTACAAATCTCAGTCTTACATTCAGTTCTCAAATTGCGCCAATACCCAAACTTCAGTTTTCAAAATCTCTGCCGTTGAATGAACCTGTAATAAGCTAAGCTATCCAAATGGCACACAGTCATTTGCCAGCTGATGAATTACACTATGCCTTTTCTCCTGACGACTACTAGTTACTGATTGTGCTTTTTCATAAAACGAATGAGTCACTTTTTCCCTCATTAATGGTAATACCCTTCAGCTAAATCTGTAGCAATGCCACTGTAAGCATACAGAAGTCAGAGTCAAAGCTGTTCATTTTAATTCCCTGCTATGCAGACCATTGTCCCTCATCCCAGAGACATCTGCTTAAAGTAAGTCATACATATTAGAAAAGTAGCCTTTCTGCAGTAGTCAAATCTTCTTTAAAAAAAATAAAATAGGAAAAACCAAAAGCACTATGAGAAAAGAGCTTGGGTTTGGTTCTTCTGGTGAGTCCTTAAGATGTTTAGCAAATTCTGAGCTTCAACTTCCTTTATAATACCATTCTGAAATTATGCTGTAAAGGAGTTTGGTTTCTTTTCATATTCCTCTTTTGCTTAAATTTTATTAAGCAATATATATGTGTATATATATACATATACGTACATATACATATACCACCACATTCTCTCTTACTTGTTCTGGCACCTGATGTACCTTGGCTGAAATTCCAGGTACTGAGTCCATGATATTCCAGTGGCCCTTGCTGTGAAATGCTAGTTAAGGGACTTGCAAACGTTTATTGTGTGATAAGGAAATGAAAGGTAACTGCTGACATTGCCACAAGAATATTTCCTCTGAAAATATTCTAAGAATACCAAAGAAATGATGGCATTTAAGATTCTTCTCATTTCACTTGAATGGCCTTCACAGAGAGGGAGATTATTTATATTTTAAGCTGCAGCTATCTTTACGAACATCTGTCCAGTGTATAGGCATGCATAGTTATGGTATATTACTTCATAAGCTTCGTTCTCTCCTCACATATGTTAACACTTACTATTCCAGAAAAGAAAAATGCAAATAAGAGAGGGAACAAAGACCATTGTTTCTAGGAATCTCGGGTCTCAAACTACAGAGCTGTACAGAAACAGACCCAACCAAGGTAGATGGGAGTTATGTTCGGTTTAGTTTGGGAGTACATACAACTGGCCCTACAGTCAGCTTGTACTGAATGTAAATTAAAAAAATGCTGTTAAAGCTAGATCACTCCTGCAAAGGCTTTGTTTGTGAGATCTCCAGTGTGCGGGACGCAACAGATAGATTGAGCCTGTTTACTCACCATCAGGATTGTATACTAGCCATAAGGGAAGGACTAGGGTCAACTGAAACATTTTATTGAAGTGGTACTATTAATATTAATAATGTCAGACCTGCAAAGACAGTTCTTAGATAACTGTCACATTGTGAAAGAGGAATAAATTACAGATAAAAGTAGAACTCACATGCATTCTTTTTTCCCTTTATGCATTTCTCATTCATATTGTGATAAATGGGGAGGTTTTTTTCAGATAGGATATTTGGGAAGTAGATAATAATATTCTGAATGCCTTAGACCTGATGCTTGTTGGGGCATAACATCCTAATTGAAATTCAAGTCTAGTGACGAAAATCTGCTGAAGTAGCTACATTCACAGTACAACAACTATTAATACATTATTACACATAGATTAGAAAAGAAGTGAGAAATATGGGCTTACTTACTTGTGTCCTTTCCATTACACAATTTTTATTTATTTTGAATATTTTTTTTAACTGATTATTTTAAAAGGTTAACTAATCCTGTGAAATATAATGCTGAATGTATTAGGCTTGCAGAATTCAGGACAAAAAAAGAGACAGCATCTCTGCATGGTGCATCACACCATCTTAGTGAATCAAACAGAGCTCAGTTTCCCAGCAAGCTTAGAGACAAATATATCTACAGACACAGCAAGATACTGCAGTCCACTAAAAACATGAACATCTCTCCCAAGAAAATGATCTGATGAACAAATTAAATTCCTGTTCAGAAAGGCCAAGATCCCCAAGTCCGTGATTGAGAGCTACGCAGTCAATACAAATGCCTGAAAACTTACTATTACAAGCAAAGTTTCTAAAGCCAACAGACCACACCACACAAAGATTAAGGACTAACTCTTATCATGTCCAGATGCATGGAAACATTTACTTCATTGTGTTTTTAACTTAAAAATTCAATTTTTCATATAACAGCCTCTGCCATCTTAGGGTTTATCACTGCGGGCTTTTTGTTGTTGTTGTTGTTTCCAAGCAAAACTTTTTTCCCTGGAAAGAAAACATGGTCAGTAAAATGAGGCATACACAGAAATCACTGTCAGACTTGTGAGTCTGTGAGGAACAGTGGCCTCTCTCAATCTCACTTAAGAAAGCAGATGGGGGAGAGAGAGAACAACAATGGAAAGAAAACAAACACAACAGAATTGATTCTCTTGAAGAGATCATATAATGCTTTCAGGCAGATTTCCAGACAGTCATGCACAATTCTCAACTATTTACAAAAAATGAATTTGTGTTATAACAAAAATGATACCAGTGTGAACACTGGTATGCCAGGTAAGACTTAGATTTACTTTCCCCCCCCACCACCACCCCCCACCCCCCTTTTTTTTTTTCTTCTTTTTTTTTTCATTTTTTTAATATATTGGGCTGTCTGGGCCTCTAGGAGCTGAATTAGATCTAAATGGCCTGGCAGTATTGCTTTTCCACTACCTGAAATGCTGCATGGAATATAGATATCTCATGAAAAGATTCTGGGGTCAACGTAATCCAAAGGTAGGTATAAAAAGGCCTGGTCTTAGTGCTCCATTCAGTCAGAGAATCCCCTTAAAAAACAGACATAACCAATCACCAGACTCCAAGAGCAAGTGGCATTAGGGACAAAAGTGATCTGTAGATTATGGTAGAAGAAATAAGCAAGGCAAAAAAAATGATACACCCACTACATATTTCTCTAACTATATATGTATGTACTTCCACAACGATAGGTCACTCAGAATGTGGTAACACCTCCTAATTATTTTCCTGGAAACTACAAAAAACATAAGGAACACAATGATGCTACTGGATAGAGCAAATTCTCAGCTAAAGAATTCTGTTTTTCAACATAGTCACCACCATTAGCTATGCATTATGACCAGGAATGAACAAGAGCCTGCATGCTGTGCTCTGGCCTCCCAGAACATGGCTTATCTTTCATATCACTATCGCCATGAAACACACCACCCACTGCCTCACCGTGCTCACATCCACCTTTTGGTCTCCATCAATGTTCAGCATGCAGTGATTAATGTCAGTGGGTGCCATTTATTCCACATGGACAAATTCAGTGACACATCTTTGTTTCATCTGCACTTCCATGTCAGACACCATTCTGTCAGACTGCCTCTCTGCTGCCATCTGCCACACAGCAAGAAAATGTAATGGGATATTGGTGGAAGGGTTCAATCTCTATTGCCATACCACCAATATCCTCCTTTGATGCCTCGGACAAACATCATGAAATAGGAGGCATTGTTTTTGGAGCATCCTTCATATATGTTTTTAACTGGGCACTCCTGAGAGCAATGTCACCCCTATTTTACCCTTGAATGCTGCTACCCTCACTCCCTTTCCCAAGGGCCATGGGTGCACCAGATGAAGCTCTGCACTTCCTGTGCTTTCTGATGCTCAGTGCTCTGAGCAGATCAGGCAATGTCAGGAATACAGATCAATATCTTCCTCAGGTAGCAGGGTCTAGCACACTTTTTCTCACATATGTGGGGCTACCTCTGCTGTCGTCCCTGCTTTGACATCAGAATGACAATGAAGAGAGTGACTTGCCATCTGACATTGGGAAAATACAGGGGAATTGTCTAGGAGGAGAGATAGACTCTTTTCTACAAGGAAAATAGTTTTGACTGTGCCAGAAGAGAGGAGCAAAATAATTAAAGTGGTGCTTTCATTTTGGTGTGGTGGTTCTTCGCAACGTCTGGGGGCCCAAGAATAGATGCCATGGGAGCTAAAGGGAGCAGGTAGTGAAAGAGAAGGAAGGAGTATGGCAGTGCAGTGCCACATGCGGGCAGTGTCAGCTGTGGCACTAGCCCTAGGTGGCCTTCATCAACCAGCAGCAAGGACACTCTGAACGTGTGGCATGGAAAACCACCAGGGGGATTCTGGATGGGGCCTCTCCCACCCAGGTACTCATCTCCACACACAAGCAATTTTTTTGGTCAGCTTGTTTGCAGAGGACAGTGAGTCATGCTGAGAGCATGCCATGCGCTTCCACTAGCAACGCCAGCAACAGTGTTTGCTGTTGCCATGGCTTTCACTATTTCACTACAACATTCGCTCATGAAAGACGTATGCAATCTGAAGCAGGGTGCAAAAGGCCCTGCATTGTTTCCTCTTAGCCTGTCTTGAGACTTACCTTTCTCTTGGACAAAATTCATGACTATTATTTTTGGATTACAGAAGGAAACTTCTGTCTAATGCAAAACAGCACCATGTATTGGCATATGTCTCCCTTCATCTGTCCTTCTGCCAAAATGTCAGCCTTGCTTGGGATACGTGTCCTCTTGTGACTACAATGAAGGCTGTGTCCTCCTTGGTACAATTTATCATACAGGACTCAGTGGTACAGCATGCCAAGCGAGGAAGAAGAACGTGAAACCTTATCACCATGGTGTTTATTGACCAGTCATTCTGCTTTGTACTCATTTCCTCTCCTTAATTCCCTGCAAGTATACCTTGGCTCTCAATCAAAAGAAATGCAATAGTTAAAAAAATCATAAGCTCTAGGATAAATGTATTATTCTATACATGCTGTTGATGCAATTATTTCTCTCCTGTGATAACTGAAAACGTTTGTTAATAAAATTTGTTCCAGAAAAGCAGAGTTATTCCATTATGCTGTTTGAATCCTAACAAATTAGCCTCTTTTTCCTTGCAGAAATCAAGTTTTGGATCCCAGACATCATCCTAAGAAACACTGTTTACACACATTAAAGGAAGAGGGAGGAAGACAAACAAAATAATGAAAATATTTGTTTTTGCCAGTCCTACTTAGCCAAGAAAGAAGCAGAAAAGGATCACAGCCAGAACACGCTGTACCCAGTGCTTGCTGGCTGATGATTGCCTTCTATAAAATTAACCCATCTGACCTAATGCTCCACCTCAGCCCTACAACATCTGCTGGCAAGCAGAGGTGCTCCTGGTGTAAAGCCACTTAACTCCATGGCAGAGCAAGGTAGGCACGCAGAAAGAAAAGGCAAGAGTCCCTGTAGTCTCCGTGGGGCACTGGGAGTGGCACTATCACTGGCACTGACCTTGGACAGAGCTGACCCTGTTTCACTCCCTGCATAGCAAGGACCCCAAACCAGTCATGAATCAAAACAAGCAGAAGGAAACAAGGGAAAAAAATGGTGAGCAAAGGTAAACCAAGGCCTGTTCTCTAAGCTTTCACAGAACCCACTTATCTAGGGCACAGTTTCAAGCTGATGTCAGTGTCTCCCTTTTCACCAGAAAGTCTGACGTGTCGTACTATTCCAGATTTATGTCTCTTTTAGCTTCAGCGCAATGTGCCTGAAGTAAAACTGCAGAGTGGTCTGTTTGTTATGTACCATTTCCCAAGACTACATCAGACCAGCAATATGTGCAATAACATCAGGAAATACACATTTTGCTGATTTGCCTTTGCTTGAAAATACTCTCACAGCTACAGCACACAGGGGAAGAAGGAGGTGGTGATGTTTCAATGAGAGGCCAAAGAGTAAGAGAAGAAAATCTCTTGGGGGAGAAAGGAAGTAATGGACAAAAGTTGGGAACAGAAAGAAGACTGTTATGCCACAAATATAAAATGTATAGTCACATAAGCTCATAGGAAAGAAAATGAAAGCTGACGTCCTACAATACTAGATTGATTAGGGAGGGCTTGGAACATGACCAAGGTCTGGGAATGGCATGGGAAATCATTTCAAAGGAGAAAGAACCTCACACTCTGCTACGGGGGACTGCAGCAGTACAATAACACATGGAGAGGATGTTGGAGAGCTGCCATGGAGTCTGTGCAGGGAGGAAGCAAAAACAGATGACAGTGTGTGTGGTTATAATGGATACCTGCATGGGCTGTGAAAGACTTGTACTGTCAGCAACCTGACAGGTGCTGGATCTAAGTGCACAGGGGCTGGCCTCCCATTTGCTGTTCTGCCCCATTTGTTCAGATACCTCCCAGCAACTTCCTATAGGGCCAAAAAAATGACAGCATAACAGTGCAATAGGTATTACCAGAATCCTGAATATTTTCTTCTTTTTATTCTTTGTTCATTTTCTCTGTCTAGCCGAGGGCCGAGTTTATCATTTCTTTGATATTACAGCTGCAACAAATATAAATATCCCTTAACAGTAATTGGAGTGGAGCTTTGTACATCTCTCTGCATGAACGTAACAGCCAAGTAATCCACATGTATTTGCATCTCATTTTCACAGCACTTCTCTGCTGACTGGGGCAAGCAATCTGACAAATGAATAGCAGCCCATGGAAGTCAAGGAGTTTTATCTTTAATAACAAAAGAGGAAGATTTTGACCTGAATCTTCAGCAAATTCTTAGTTCCATGGTGCACAATTTAAAGGAGTGTGATACAATGAATTTCAAGCAAGGAATAAGGAAGATTTAATTGCAAGTATAAACATGCCCTAAACTGGTAGTCATATTGGGAGTGCAGGGTATGCTATACCTCTATGGATAAGAAAATACAAGGAACAGAATTTGTGTCATCTGCATAACACTGCCACATATTGGCACACTTCACTATATATTCCACATGGGGTCAAAGCTCCCCACTTGCCTCTACAATGTGCACATGGGCAGACGTGTTGGCTGCCACTCAGAGGGCAAAGGTAGGCTGTATGAACACGCTTTCCAACCATAACTCATGTTTTTGGTCAGTTAGAAGTTAAGAGTAAACACCTAACAATGGCAAGAAGGATAAAATATCCTTTGTTACTGCAGAAAAAGCCAACTAGACTTTTCTTTCTAACAAAAGCAATAAGATACTCAGAAGCTAGCACACAAGAAACCTCATGGTTCAGTTCAGAAGGAATGTCAACTTGAGCATAAAGAGGATATGGGCCAATACCATTTACCCTTATAGTCCTATGGCAGAAGACATCAGTCATGAAAGAGCTCACTGTGGTACCTTCTTAAAACACCAAACCCTTACAAAACTGAATGCTACCCTGGGTTAATGATCACTTAATAGCATTAATAAAGCAAATAATATGAAAGAGAGATGGATGTAGCCAAATAGACTGGAAAGTCAACTTCCTGCAAATATTATATTATTTGGAACAAGAAAATGAAAAAAAAAAAAAAATAATAATCGCTGATGTCCCTAGGAATTCCAATACTTTAGAAGATGGTAATTCATTCAGGTTTTTCTCCTTGGGCTTACATATTTAGGGTAATGTTGATAAATCTCTTCTCTAGATGTTAATTACAAATTCAAAATGAATCTCACTTGTTTTTGCAGAAACATTTTTGTATTTTCTTTCCATTCTACATCTGTTTTTTATTTATCTTAATTTGATTAAAATGTAGCCTTTCAAAACTCAGAGTTTCTGTAAAGACTGTCAACATTGAGAATATATTCCATGAAGAAATAATATTTGTCATGTACATTTTCTCTGTCTGTCAAACCCTGTTTGGCACCCACACAAGCAGTACCATGTTTGGAAAGCCTGCATGAAAGTCTTCTCTCCCTGCACCACTGAGAGGTGGCAGGTACTGGGCTGAACCAGGGCAGAGAGGGCTGCCCTGCACAGATTTGGGAAGGGAGCTCGTGAAGCTGTTAAGAAACAAGCTTGGTTCCTGTATTGTTCACTATGGGAAGGGAAATGGCTCAAGCCATGGTGCGTGTTATGAGCTCCACATGAGTGCAGTTAGCTACACAGGACAATGAGCAAATCACACTGCCTTTACAGCTTCCAGGAATCAGCCAGGCCACCTCCTGCCGGCATCCCAGGGGCTCTCTGAACCTGGAGAGGAGCGGAGTCAGGCCCTCAGGAGCAGATCACAGACCCTGCCGGTCTTTGGCCTCCTTTTTCATTCAGACAAATTTTAAATGTTAAATAAATACTGAAGGAATCACTTGTCACCACAAATTATTCCTTTGAATGTTTACTGCTCATGCCAGCTTCCCTGGGGTCCTTCCCATTTAGAAACGACTTTAACAAGCAATCCCATAAAATGTTGACCATTATTCCCCACGTTGTGCCTAGTGACTTGTTACACAGAAATATGTTTTCAATTTTGTTTTAAAATGTAACAGAAAGGAGTCTTCGGTATTTTTTACATTAGCATTTAGTGCCATGTGGAAACCGCATTATGAATTGCCAAAAGCTTTACTGATAGCCTTTATTTTTCTTTAACTATTTAGGTGGTACATCTCATTGCCATTTCTCATGCAGTCCTGAGAGATCAATGTGTCTGCTGCACAGGCAGGGATAGAGGCAGCAATGATGTGAGCCCAATCACATTGTTGCCCTGTCTCTTCTCTGTTATGGAGCTGTAGTTGCAGTCACTTACCAGAGCCACTCCTACTGTACAAAGGTAATAGGTTTCATTGGGTTTCAAGGGCGGGTTGGAGTGCACATGACTCTGCAGCATTTCCAGACATGCAGAGGACTTCAGAAACCCCAGGCAGCCCCATATAAGGACCACCAGACAGTGCCACTGTAGGCAGCGGTCACAACTGGCTTCTATTTCCCCACTGGAAGCCCAGAGTTTGAAAAAATGTTATTGATTCATGAGGTTCTGTCCCAGATCTGCATTTCCATCTGAAACTTGCCAACTTAAGTTGTCTCCAACCATTCCTCTTCCACAGCTTTGACCAGGAAAAACAAACAAACAAAAACCAACCAAACAAACAAAAAGCCCCAAACAAGAAAGCATACTTAATGGTTGAGAGATGAGAGGAGTTTGTGTCATTTTGGTTGGGACCCAGTTGGTTTCAGCCCATTTCAATGTGCATTTCAGTGAAAGATGCTAAAATGGAGACAAAGCTGGTGACAGCAGACTCAACTGGATGCTGACAAGAAGGTTTGAGACCGAAATCTACCTTAAATATTGTGTTTCCATCCTGCACAACTACAAAGCAATCATTTCCAATATTGTTTTGTATGGAGTAACATAAAACAGTAACAATAGCTACTTCTCTTCCCATAGTAATAGGTACTCCGCGCAAGAATTACACTAACAAGAGGAAATGATTGTGTCATATAGCAATAAAATTTTCAGGTAAACAGATTATCTTCAGGAAACAGTAAAGCCTCTGAAGTAATATTATTTCATTACTTTTTTTTTTTTTTTTTAATTAAAAATTAATGATGGGTCAAAGTGGGACCAAAAACATTGGAGGATTATGTCTGAGGGGAGCCAAAAGAACTGAAATGAGTCAAACTGGTACAGACCCTCTGAGAATGGAAGAACTGAAACCTAAAACACTGTAATACCAATGGAAGTGTATCTGTAGGGCAAAACTGGTTACATGAAGGGTCCAGTATCTCCATTCTACACATTCTAGGGATTTTAATCATCATAATTTCAGATCAATCTCAATAGTGAGATTCTGTGGGCTGGTTGTCTGTCCCTCTTTTGTGAGTGGAATGTATACTTCCAATTAGTTTAATCCCAAACCTATCCCAGGTGCTCATGCGTGTCTTGGTGTGCATGAATCCTTCTTTGAAGAGATCTGAAGCACAGGATCAGGACGTGGTTGTGAAACCCTCTTCCATAGGGCACTCACCATCTCAGTTGGCACACACATGTGATGCAGTGACTGGTTCATGAAGACCCTCTTAGACTCCAACTGTTAGTCAATTTAATAAATCTCTATTCACATAGGTACTCTTTAGCTTCAGTGGAGGTACTTGTGAATTAAATATTCATCTGCTTGTTACTGAGTTTCATCCTATCAAGTTGTGCTTCTTGGTTGTTTACACAGGACCTTATTTAAAAGGGACACGAGGCTATAGGAGATTTGTTTAGACTGCTTTCAGGATCAGGACTGGGTTTAGTTTTATAAATTATAGGCTTGTCCCTTCAAATTCTTACTACTGCACTTGGGAGTGTAATTCCCCAGGACGCTGGTCACTCTGGCCCTCATCCAGCAAAGCACTCAGGCTCTGGTTGACTTTCAAGCAAGAAACAATGCTGCTGTGCTATGAGGAAGACCTGGGTTTGTGCTGAGCAAACACTCCAGAACTGTTGGGTGACTGACTGGTCAGAGTTTGTAGAATCAGCCCCATATTCTCTGAAGTAAGAGTTATTTGAAATTTGGTAAGCACTGAGAAAGGTTTTGGAGAATTGTAAAAATCCTGTTAATCACTTGCTAGTGAGCTATATTTGTGTTATCTCAGAGTGGAAACACTTCTCACTTACTGGAGCTTTCACAGCTAATAAAAATAGAACTTCTGAACTCTCAGGGACCCTCTGAGGGGAGTAACCACGAGAAATGTCTGCACCACAGTGAGGGTGAAATGGTCCAAAAAGGCCTGCATGACATTGCGGTGTTGCTTGGTGTGAGCAACAACCAAGACCAGCTATTGCATTCTCCAAAGGAAACTCAATAGGCAACCTCTGGAAATGTAGGCAGTGAAAATCTGTTTTGTCCCACATGACAAGTGCTAAATTCAATATAGTGCTATACAATGGGACTGCAGCCTTTCACTGGGACTTCGATCTTGAAAATCCCTATGACTTTGCTGGAATTCAGATGGCAGTCAAAGAGTAAAAATCCCTGCTCCTTCTCACTGGGACCCCTCCTGATTTCTGTGGGATCATGTGCAGAAGGGATGCCACTAAGAGCCTGAGAAGCTGTGCTGAAGTAAGAAAACAAACATTCTAACCAAAACCACGTTGTTTTACAGGGAGAGAGACAGCAGAGATTCCTTTTCCCCAACTTGAAAGACTTGCACCAAACATCACAGAGCACAACACCCCACAGTGATGCAATGCTGAGGTGAGACATAACTACAAACAAATAAGAGTGAGAGAAAGAAACATTTTACAGGAGACATGGACCTTCTGGAGCACATCCAGGGGATGGCCACAAAAATGATCCAAGGGATGGAACATCTCTTCTATGAGGACAGAGAGCTGGGGCTGTTCAGCGTGGGGAAGACAAGGCTCTGCAGAGACCTCAGAGCAGCATTTCAGTATCTAAAGGGGGCTGTGAGAAGGAAAGGGACAGACTCTTTAGCGGGGTCTGTGGTGACAGGACAAGGGGAAAAGGTTTCAAACTTAAGAGTGGGGAGATTTAGATTGGATTTAAGGAAAAAGTCTTTTACAGCGAAAGTTGTGACGCACTGGCACGGGTTGCGCAGAGAGGTGGTGGAAACCCCATCTCTGCATCCATTCAAGGTGAGGCTGGACAGGGAGTTGGACCAGGTGTTCTTTAAGGGTCCCTTCCAACTCAAACAATTTATAAGATTCTATGATTTTATTGCAGCTGAAGCAACTGGAGGTATCTCCACCCTGAGGACTGGTTTGCATGTACCATGGAAGCAGCGCTCTGCTGCAAAAGGGTGCACAACATTGCTGGGTCCAGGAGCACCCTTTGGAGGAGCAAAGCAGCACAGAGCCCAGTTCTTCAGCACACTGTTTAAGTAGGACTGCCTTGCTAGAGTGAATTATAACTATCTCCCAGTATAGCCTGATCTGGATTATCTGTGTTTGTAATTAATACTCCAGGAGGAGAGAAAACCTGCAACTTTGTGTTAAAAAAAAAAAAAAAGTCTTACTGATTTAAGCTGCTGGCATGCACAGTCCAAACAATTTCAAAAGATTTCATCTGTTTCAGCACAATGATGCTGAAGAACTTCACTGCATGATGGTTGTTATGGCATCAGCCCATCCATATACAGCAATTATGTCTGCATCAGCAGTGTGTCTGTGCTCACAAGGGCTCCCTCCCCAAGGGTACTGAAGCTGGAAGGATGGGGCTCTTATTTAGCCCTGCTTCCAGGGGGAAAAAAGGAAAAAAAGGGAAAAAAGAGTCTTTTTTCTCTGGAAACCTGAACCTGAGTGTGGAAAGTCAATTCTTGTCTGTTAGGGGCATTTGAATTTTTCTGACGTTGCCACTGAAGTTCAAAGCAGGTAAGGGCTCTATCAAGAGATGCAAGCTGATGTAATGCAACACTCATCCAATTTGCAAGGATGTTAGTTTCAAAGTCCCTTCTAAAGGCTAAGAGAGCTTCACAGGCCTGCTCGGCCAGGAGTTAATTATGTGGTAGTGAAGGTGAAACAGAGAAATGCTGGCAAGAGGCTTCACTTCCCTGCTTGGCTGTTATTACATCTTTGCTGCAAATTACAAATAAAATAAGATATACTGTGGATGTAGGGGTAAGGAGCCAAAAAAAAAAAAAAAAAAAAAAAGGAGAATTGATGTTCAAAAAATGACAAGGAATAAACATTTTACCAGTGGGTAAAATACAAATCAAAGAAACCTTCTATTTTGGTTTCTATATCATTTTTTTTCCTGTATATTGATTCTGTCTTTCTGGATAATTAGCCCTTCTTTATTCTACATCCTCTGAAAAAATCAGGAAAAATAACCTAACAGAGGGATTAAAACACTCTCTTATCTTTTGTCCTCCAAGAAACACCACTTGTATACAAATGTCTTTCACACATAATTTATGTGGATGAAAATAATGGGGAACTTTACAAGCATTCCTTAAAAAAAAAAATTTAAAAAATCTGTCCACAAAATGTAATTTTTGAAAAGTATGATGACTAAAATGCTTCTGAACTAGTTTTTAAATGTTGCAATAGAGCAGGTAGGTGTACTTTCAGTGTAAGAAATTGTGCTCCTAAGTGATACAGCACAATGCTGTTTGGAGGTCATTTCATTTAAAACTCATCTTAACACCTGCAGCGAAACTGCCTCGTGATCTGCCCGGATGCTCTTCGTGAACAGCAGTGCCAAGATTCTTAATTCAGCTAAATGAAACACTGTCATGTGAATTTAATATATGAAGGAATACAAAGAAAAGAAATTAGTCAAAAACATGAAAAGTCATTTACACTTCTTTTTCCTTCTAATGTAAATTATTGGTGTACATAGCAGCACCTGAAAAAAATAGCATGCTTTCCAGTCTTGGAACACTTTTTCTTTTTAAAAATCATATCGGAATAAGATGGGAATATCTCAGAAAACAATGTCGTTTATAAGGTATACAATTCTTATTTCTTTTTCCACTGAGCAAAATAAACCAGCATCCCTGGTAGTTATTAACTAAGGAAGTGATCTCATTCCTATGCAACTGAGAGAGTATTTAAATTTAAATTTAAGTTTGAAAGATCCACTTTAGTCTCCCTGTTTAGAAGTGGGCAGACAGCCAAGCTGGCTGCAGCCCAGGAAATCAGTGTTTCTGTGCACAGGCAGCTCCAGAGAGGACCACATTAACAAGTTTTCAGATATCAAACAGTGAAATAAAAGACACCAAGAAGGTAAAATACTTAAAATATGATATAGATATCAAGATTGCATTTTAAGAAAGAATTACGATGTGTGGAAGAATACAAGTTCAAACAAAAGCAGATTAAAATGGGATAAAGAGAGAAGGAAAGAGAAAAAAAGAAAGAGAGAAAACAGAAAGAGTGAATAAAAGAGAGAAAGAAAAAGAGAGAGGGAAAGAGAGAGAGAGAAAGGAGGAAGGGAGGAAGGGAGAAAGGAAGGAGGGAAGGAGGGAAGGAAAAAAAGGAAAAAAGGAAAAGAAAGAAGGAAATTTTAAAAAGTAACACCTTTCAAGAGTTTGAAATATCCACAGTGCTGCCTGGACGATGAACTGGGGCGAAGTAGATGGTAGTCAGTAGATGGTAGTCAGTGTGCAGCGATCTTTGTGAGTATGCGCCATGATTTTGGTTTACATACAAAAAGTTATTTATTTATTTATTTATTTAGACTAAGCAGCACTTAACTAGTTCTGAGTGTGCCAATGAAAAATAAAGCTGGCTGGCAATACTTAGACATGCTGAATATGACTGTGCGCAACCTAGCTTTTATCTCTTCAAGCCAAGTTTGCATTTGGCTCACAGCTTCTGTATTGCTCTCCTCAATAAGATATTAAGTATTTGTGTCTACTAATTGCATTATTTTACACTTAGATGACATACAGAACTATTGTGAAAACAATTTGTGCATAACAACCTTCAGCTGTTAAGAAATATGAACAACGAAAACATTCCCGCTAAGAAAATCCTCACTTTCCTCAGATGAAGTGCTCGGGCTTTGAATTGTGGAAGCTGGTCTCTCTCAAACCAAGTGAGGAGCTACTTCTAGAGGAAGAGCCTGATAGTAAGATAATAGGCCCATTCTTTTTCTTTCTCTCTTCCTTCTTTGTATTTTAAGGCTTAGCAGCCAGAAGACAAGTTGGCTCATGTCACACACACACAGCTGTAACAAAGGCTGTAGCTTTGTCTCTTTCACAACAGGATTACATGAATAATATCATACTTTGATATAGTCAAGGACTATTCATGACTATTTTTTCTTCAAGTCACAATGAAGTCAGAGTTAATAGTTAATTCATCCCCTCTGTCATGCATCGAATGAAACAAAAAATGACTGCGAGAACAATACTGCACATCCGAGAGACCAGACTGCTCTGCTCAGCAGATCTGTTCTACTTTCAGCTCTGTGTTCATCTGAACGACTAAAAAAATTGGGTACCCCAAAGTCTGGGACAGTCCCCTGGTGCTGAATCACAGGCACAACCAGGAGCAAGCAAGGTGGGAACATCACCAGTTAGCTCCACCATACTACATGCAGCCTGGTGGCATGTCTGTGGAGTAAGTCATTGAGGATGTGTCCCTGATGTCAAGTCTGGATTATATGTTTGGTCTGGACCCACTAGATCTGTAGTAAATTTTTATACTTGCACTGTTGCAGCTCAAATTTACTGTTAACTAAGGATGTTGCTTCACATGCCTTTGCAGGATTGGATGGTGTCTATGTATGCATGGCTTTGCAGAGAGAGAAACAATAAATTTGTTGTGAAGAGTTTGCAGGGAAGATGAGAGAGCCCTGTAACTGGGACGGCTGCTTTGAAAGGGCAGAGAACATATGAAGTCCATTAAGAACTAGTGAACTACATAAATACAACGGAACATCCTTTCCTGTGACTCCTTGGAATATAAGAGCTTGCACAGTGCTTCAAAGGCTCTTCAACAATAACAAGACTGGGGGCTCACAGTCAGGCACTTAAGCCCATGTAGGGCAGTGGGAAGAGCGAAATGTGTTCTCTCTTTGTAAAAGCTCCCTTGCGTCTTATCTTATTTTCTCTCTTTCACTGTTTACTCAGCGTTTATCCTTAGTGAGGCTGGGTTGGTAGTACATGAATGAATGCAGACGTCTTTAAAGCTGCTGTAGTGAGCAAAATAGTTGAAGTTTTTCTTTGATAAGTTCACATGAATAGAGCCATTTGCTGTTAACACATCCTTAACTGATGTGGCTATTATGCTCTGGGAGAATTAGGAGCCCTTTTAGGAAGCATGTTTGCAGCTCCCATTAAGCCTAATTGTTCTGCGCATTCGTATTTAGAGGAGGATGTGCATAATGGTAATTATGACACATTTGTATGCACGTCTTGCTTTTATTCCAGAAAGTGCTCAACATGCTTTACAAACTTCACTAACACACTTACACATGTTGTAAATGTAGAATCACTTTGTCAACAGCTGCTGTACAGCCACCTCGAGGTTAAATGCAACTGTGTAACAACACAATATCACCATAGAAGGTGGCAGAGAAAAGGAAGAAAAAAAAAAAAAAAAAAACAACCTTAAATTGCCTTATCTTCTTGAAATCATCAGGAGAATTCTAGGTAAGTGGCATGTAAATTACTCAAATTAAACGTTGGCTTGATCACTGGAGCTAACACTCCCACTGTTGCAGCAGAAGTGCCGTGGCATTTTTAACGATGGCAATCTGCCTGAACCTCTGTTTTATGTCTCAGCTGAAAGGCAGCACCTCCAACTGCCCTACAGTGACTGATGGGGAACTCTGACTGAGTGGGATCAAAGAGTGCCACCTACCGTACTCGCAACTTGTGTGGAGCTTCGGGCTCTGGTTGGCACAACCCCAAGTTCTGAACCTGCCGCGGGAGAAAGGGAGAAAGGTGAGACCTTAGTGAGAGCAAGCACAGACCTGATGAACAGAGAAGAGAAAAATGTATAAAGATGAAGGCAAAACGAGAGGCTGACCTCAACGTGATGCAAGAGGTTGGAACCTTGATGATGAGACTGTGCCTTCCCCATAAGGTGCGCTACACTGTGTTGGTGTGAAATAGGAAATAAGCAAGCAGTAACAACACATCATCAGTCTTTTCACTGCATCCATAGTAAGAACAGTGAAATGCCGCTGAGTGTAATCTCTTCCTGGTTCAAAATTACCTTTCACCATGAATATGGGGGGTCTTCTGCAGCTGGAGGAGCCAATGCGATCGAAACAGGCTGATCCTTATTTCATGAAAATACTTGCTTTCTGAATCACGGAAGTGTAATAACTCCCTACTCAAGCTTCCAGACTCTGCAAAATTTTGACATGTTTCCCATCAGTATGACCTCCTTGAGGAAGAAGGCATGAAGAGGTGGATTTCATGCCATCTGTTGTCCCTATATGCTGTGTGCCTGAACCCATGCGCCTCATTCCCAGCCCATGCCTTTTAATGAGACCTCCCAATATCTCCACAGACTGGGCCCACCCTCTTCCTGCAGCAGGACTGTCGTCTTTCTGTTGGTAGCAACATCCCAGCACATGGCAACTTTCGTCATTGTCGCCATCCCCACATGGTGTTTTTATCACTGCAGGGCAGCTGTCCATGCAACTCTCAGGTGTCCTGCCCAGTGAGGTATTTATGGGGGTCACAGAGTGGGATCCTGGGGGACAGGTGTTGTGCCCACCCTCCTGTAGGCTCTCTGCTCCACCTGGAAACCACCTGTTGTGAAGAATCCCACAAAAAGAACATTTTACAAAAGAAAGCATCCATCCTATTGATAGATGCACCTCCTTCCAACTTCAGCATGGAGAAGGAAGTACAGGAGGAAAAAACAGGAAACCTGGGGCAGGAAGAAGAGCATGGCTGGGGCACCTGTGTGTGGAGGGCCTCAGGGAGGGCCATGGCCCTCACCCGCTGCAGGACTGGGTTATGGGTGGCCAGAGCAGGCCCGAGAGTCATGTTGGCAGAAACAAAGTGGAAGCACTGATGGAAAGGGACTGGTGAGCATGTGTTGTTGAGCTTGCTGCATCCGACAGCTCCAGATGGGGACCACATGGAGGCCAAAGTAAAAGTGCAGCAAATGAACCTAATCCTCTAATTCTCTGCCTGCAGTGAAATGGGCTCTCACTGTTGATCTCCTAATGAAAAAGCAAGTAAGCAGTCATCTGTCTAGGTCACTCTAATTGCTTCTTATAACTGAATTTTACCATGACTGGCTAGAGTAGCAGAGAGGAACAAATTACAGTCTATTTTCTGAGCCTGTTTTGCAGCAGAAATAAGAAACATATTTTTCATTTGGGAGGACAGCAACACACGGCTTTATTATTATTATTATTATTATTATTATTTTCTACTGGCTTTGTTTTATAAGAAGCAACTGCCTCAACTTTTCTAATTATCCACCCTAGCCCTTTGATCTCCTTTTAGACGTGCTATTAATTACTGCTCTACATACAGCAGCAACAGCTTTTCATAAGTCTTCTATTTTTCTTAGGACGTGATACAACAGCCATCAAAGCAAGTAAAAGCCTTTCAGCTCACTTCAGACAAAAGACCTTGCATCAGGCACTTTGTGAAAATGCATAATCCACCACTAAAATTAAGGCAGCTCACACCTCCATCTTTCTTTTTCTGTTGCTCTTAGTGGAACAGAATCAGCACAAACTTAGAAATTGTAACACCAGTAGAAAATATTTTTGTTCCCAGCAAGTACCACCCAACATACAAATAAAGAGCTGCCTGTTTCTCATGCTAAATATCATGCAGAGCATCGCTTTACTCACTAGATTGTCTAGCAAGATCTTTTTTTAAATGGCATGTCTTGGAAAATAATAAAAGGTAGGATTTCCACTTGCATTTGTATACTGCTGTCTAGAATATACTGTAAAATGGCATGGCTGCTCTTTGGAGGTGAGATCTTTTTGTTTGCTATCTGTGCAGCTGAAAATCATGCTCTGAGTATCCTGGATGTTCATGGACAAGTATAGACTTAATTACTATAATGTAATTTTAATTTTCTGATGAAATTACAACACATAGCATACTTCTGCTACATTATAAATGCTTATTGTATGTACATACCTGATATAAGAAGGGTACAAGTTAGTTTTCTGACAGTGTGCTTGCATAAGTTTCATGAACTGAAAGCTGTGTAACTGAGTGTTTAATACAAATAACATTGACATAGAAAAAATATTATTGCACAAGGTATGGAGATAATGACCTCTTACTTGATTATTGAACTCTTAAGAAACCCAGTTACTCTGATGAATTTTTCACACAATGTGTTTTAATTTGTGAATGTATGCACTGTCCTTATCCACATAGATTTTTCTCCTATCTAGACAACTCTAGACTGCTTTCACTAAAACATGTAGATGAAATCTGACCTTAGACAAAAGGATGTACAGCACACTTTGGAAGGAAAAATTGCATGTAGATAGGATGAGCGCTTCAGTATGGTGCAACCGAGAGACTGAGAAGTCAGGTCAGGTTATGTAGTATCCACAGGATTACAAGACAATTGACAATGGAGAGGACCTTGGGAGATCTGAAGGCCTACCTCCTGTCCAATACATGTCGAGCTGTGATGTCAGATGAGGATGATCAGAGGTTTTTTCAGCCAGACTGGAAACAGCATCTCCTTTTGGAAAACTTTCCCATTCTTTGTACTCAGGTGACTGTTCTCTCCTTGAGTCCAGAATGAACCCGTTCTATTACTTGTTCCCCTCATCTCAAAAACACTTCTCTAAAGGATACATCTTGGTCTCCCTGACACCCTTCCTGCAGGCACTGAGGCCACCACTGAACTCCCAAACCCTCCACAGACTGGGCCAGCGCCAGTCCTGCAGGCTTCCCTTGCAGGGCGGGGTCTCCAGTCTTGACCCTATTCTGGTTTATCCAGGTCAGTCTGGCCTTTCTAGGTGGCAGTTCTGGTCACCCCAGTCTGGTGACATCTGCAGACTTAATGGCACAGCACTCTAACTCCTTCTTTGGTCCATTAATAGCATTTCTTTGTTCAGATTTTTTTTTTTTATGGTGCACTGATCAGTTGAAAGACAGGCTTTCTCAGGAGATTTCATCTTCCATGCCCCAGGGGAGTTAACACTCCATTCTCAGAGGCAAATATCTATTTGTCTTCAGTTGATCTCAACCAAGGAAATTAATTCCTCCATTGCTTCTCAAGTCTTATCTTTACTGACTTACCACCAAGGCTCATCAGCTGATCTGCAATATCTTTAAGAGAGGAAGTTTCCCATTGTGTTTCCTCATTGCACATCACTCCTGTGCAGCATTGGTATCATCTCAGCATCTCCTTTTCCTTCTCCCTGAAACTTCCAAATTTCTTCCCCTTTCCATTTTTGTTGCCATCCTTCTTTCCTCTGTTTCATTGTTTTTGTCTCATATTTGCCTGCCTTTTTGTATCTCCCCACTGCTCTCCTCTTTCTCTTGGCTCCTGTCCTTCATCCTAGTCCTTTCCCTCCTCATTATCAACAGCTTTTCTGTGCTACTTCTCTGAACACGTAGTCTTGGAAGGTACTTTGGTTATATCAAGTCACAGTATTCCCAAATCTTACTACCTAGTGTTATCAGTGCAGCCATCAAATGGAGGCAAGCAGCCAAACCAAGGTTGTATTTCATCAGAATACATGCTCCCAAAGGCACTAACAGGAAGGTATTGCCTCAGATTGTTCATTTGTCTTCCTTATTTCAAAGCATTTTAATTCCCAGTTCAAGACCTAGTAACAAGCAAGAATCTCCTTGACTTTTCTCTATGGGTTCTCCAAGTCTTTACTTTGGGATTACTTTCTCCTTCCAATAGAAGTTGCCTTCCTGAATTCTTCATCTGTTTCTGAAAGGCACAACCTTGAATAAACCCTGACTTTCTATGAAAAAGAAAGAGGGAGGTACCTTCAAATATTCACAGATCTCCCAACTTTAGATGTAGATTCTATGATGTTTAGTCCAAGTTATGACTTATGTGAACTTGTTAATTGCATTTATGGATATTTTCATGCTGTGAATCTTGAGAAACATAAATACATATTTTCAGTGCATTTAGCCTAAAATAAAAGGAACAAAGTTATGAAAAATTTTCATAATTTAAGGCAGATGAAATAATAATTTAGTCCAAATCCTGAAAAAAAAAATAATGAATAATTATCCTATTTATATTATAGATAAGTAGCTTAACAGAATGTGAGTTGCAAACTTGGGTTGTTCTTGTAAGAGCAGGGCATTCAAAAGTGGCACTTCATAGGGAACTATTTTTCAAAGGACAAGACCGTGCCAAAATAACAGAAGATGGTCTTATACAGACTGCCAAAAAAATCCTGCTGGTATAAGAAAAAATGGATTTTTAAGCTATAAAAGACAGAAAAATGTATCACAGAATTGAAAGTGTTGGAAGGGACTTCTAGAGATCATAAAGTCCAACCCACCTGCTAAAGCAGGTTCTTTTCAAATGATACCAATGTGGTGTTTGTTTTTCACCTTGGAGTCATGACAGAGGTCAAATTTATTTAGGCATAGGTTCTTCCATGTAGAAAAGTCTGTTAGGTTTAATAAGTATAACTTGAAATCTGAAAGTATCCAACCAGTGCTTGGTTTATCTGGAAAAGAGAAAGAGAGAAAGAAAGAAAAAGAAAATAAATCCATAGACAAATCCAAGTAATACAACATTCAGTGGGTTTATCTTTGTCTTACTCCCTCACCCTCTACCCCTCATTAACATCAAAATGTATAGAAGTTATAGAATATATTTGTTTCATGGCATTTTTCAATAACATTTGTGGTAGTGGTGGATTTGGGTAAGGTTTGCACTTTTTCATGTTTGTAAGGGTGTGTATAGTTTTACGTACATGTGAACTCTTAAGTTTGCATTGTACGTGCTTGATACTCAGTACACTATATTCATTTTGGCTCAGAATTTACTTCCAGGAGCAGATCCAAACAAGCTCAGCCTTTTTTGTTGTTTTGCTTTTTTCTTATTCCCTTCTGCAAAGCTCATTGCTAAATCTCACCATTTTTGTGGTTATTCTGAACTCTTCAACAGATTGCCTTCTGGCCTGAAGGAATATTTTCTATCCTTTTAAAACAAAGATGTTTAGCCTCAACATCACCAAAGGTTCCCTACATGTTCTCGTGGTGTGCTTATCAGCTTTTCTAAATCCTCCAAGGACTTGATTTTTACAGTATTTCTTCCCCACAGCTTTTAGAGATGCCAGGGGACTTGAGCAAGTCTGTGCCATAGGCACTGCAGCACATGTACCTTGGAGGCTCCCCAGCCCTAGTAATTGCTCCACAAGCTCCAAAAAGCTGTAATGAATTCTTTCAAAACCCAAAACAGAATTTTAACATATTATAACTTAGATATGTCAAAAACTTTCTGTTGATCCTCTATCTTTTTGCTTGCGCGGTGCAGAATATAAGAATCTTGTTTCCTACTTGATCCTAGATGTGAGTGTTGTAGAGCCCAAAGTAAGTCTCTCTCATTGCTCCTCTAGAGCAATATTTCATAATGTCCTCAATAGCCTGAATAGACTTATTTTAACAGAATAAGTTATGTTCACTACATATATCTAAACTCCATGCTCAGCAACATACAGTTAGTAAATAAATTCATTCATTTTACTGATTCAAAGTAATCTACATGAGAACCAGATATATAACTAACACAAAAAATATCTTTATGTGTTTTGAGGCATGTAGCATGTATGTAAAACTGGTGGATTTGCTATTTTACAGACAAAGCAGATTTATGAGTGATTATTGAAACATTCCCTCCTCTGGGGGAATCCTGGAATGACTTTGGCTCAGATACGAGGCAGAGGAGCTCTATGGTTGCAGTCAGTTATGCCAAATGGAGAGGCACACTAAAAGTCCCTCCCCTGAACCAAGATTGTATTTATTTATTTATAACTGGTGCACACTGGGTATTCATTACAAGTTATGATATATAAAAATTATGTGTTGATTTATTTTTTTTTTAATAATAAGCACACTAATATCGATACACATAGTACAATAATATCAACACACTAAGTCCTTTTGCTGACAGAAAACAGTAGATCATAAGTGGATGTCACACCAATCTGAACACAAATTACTGTTTCAAAAGAGCAGTCTGGAATTTGGTGTTTATTGTGTTCATATCTTTTACTGTCCTTCCACTTCCTGGAAACAGTTCCACACTGTTTATGTTAGCTGCAGGTAGAAAATCAGTGTGACCCATCAAGCAGCAGTTTGCTGATCATCAACAGTATTGCTTATGGCCAGCAGTAATTACTGAGAAATCCTCCAACAAGAGCACCATTCACAAACATGGGATTTGGTGAATTCACAAGAAAGTATGTGGGGTACCTTTATGTAACAGCAGATCCGGTGAGGTCTTGTGAGGACACTGCTCTGCAGAACTGAGAGCATGAGTGGTAATGCAACAGTGATGGAAGAGAATCTAATATGAATATAACTCCTTTCACAGATGGCAAAACTCTATTGATGCAGAGCAGTGAACAAACTCCAAAAGAGTTCCGAAAACCATGGAAAATTTATCTTCTTCTTCCTCTTGCATATGGAGCAAGTCAGAAAGAAGGAGGCATGAATAGCATAGATGGAATAGTCCCAAGAGGAGAATGGTGTCAACGTATCCTTCCGTGAATGGGCCCACTGCAAGAGGGGCACCGAGGGGACATCTGGGAGAGCATCATGGATCACAAACCCTCAAGTGTATCTTCTTGTTCTCTGCTAATAGATCTTCTTGCTACATCCTCATGTTGCATAAAGATCATATTATTTCTGCAGACTCAGTGTTTGAAGTCCTCAGTGCAGTGTCCTTGAAGACACACCAACCGTGGCTCTTGCGCATATCTCAGAGGAACTTGCAGACAACACAGCTTATAGCTCAGTGAGGGTTTTGCTCTTTCAGTGTACATGAAGATGCCTGCAAAATAAGGCCATCCCAATCCATTTATTATTTGTTAATGAAGAAAGGCAACAGTTTGTTGTTATCGTTATTGTTGTTTTGCAGTAGGGAGCAGAACAGTAAGTATTTTCCAAAATATCTTTTCCATCTATCCTTGACACTACATGAGGACACACCTTCAGATTTGTTGACCGAAGCTTCCCTTGGCCCACAGGATCTCCTTTCCATCATGTTTTGATTTCTGCAGAGGGACCTCCAGGATCGTGTTTTGTGCTAACTCATTCAACAGACCTTTTTTGCACCAGAGAGTGCCAGGTGGCAGACCTGCTGTGTTGCGATTTATTTTTTTACTGTATTCAAGGAAGACCTTGTGTCTCAGAGGAGCGGACTCTACTGTCCTTTTTCACAGTTTCTTCTGGGGGAGCACCACTTATCACCCAGGAGTTACTCTGCCCTTGTAATTATAGTCAGCTCCCGGAACAAAGTTGAATGTTTCTTGAACGGAGGCAAGGTTATGCAGGTATCCCATCATTTCACCTCAAGAGTTGCTCTGTATGTCTCTAAGAATAGCTTGTCACATGAAGACATAAGGCTGCATAACTTCACTCCCCGTTGGCAGACGATGCAATTAATTTACAAGGTATGCATTTCATATAGAAAATTGTAATAGTGATTATTTTGTATCGAGCATTATGTGAAACCCTCAGTATTGCAGAAACATTCACTGACTAAAATACCTTGTCTCTAGATTACAGTGCTGAAATGACATTAAAGTAGAAAGCTAGAAAAATCTTCTTGGAAGCCATTAATTACTTCATTAAACCATTAATTAAAGGTTCTCTGATGATCGTGTTTATAAACAGTGCAAATCATAAAGTGCTCATCTTCAGGAACAAAGAATAAAGGCTGTTCCTAGAAATAAGACTTTCTCAGGAATCAGTGATTCAGAGAAGAGGCTAGGGAACATCACAAATAATTGCCTTAAGATGTGTTCTGAGAGTCAGTTTATGGAAACAGAAGTAGTACGATCTTTGGATAACAAAAGGGTTGGCAAACAAACACAATTGAAACAATAGTAATGCCACCTAGCTGCCACGAGGGGATTTCACAAAAGGTTTCAAGCCAGGAAGGGAGTGAGAATTAGAATGAAGCAAATACTAAGCATGTAATTTTGTCTAGATTTCTGTCTAAATCAAATGATGATAAATAAAGAAAAAAAGAATCAATTCGGAATAAATTGGTAAAATGAAGAATGTAATTGAAATATTTGTTATTTTATGATTATTATGTTGATTTTATTTTGCAGTCAGATTTGAATGAAAATGCCATTTCCAATCTCTGAGTTTAATTTGGTAACTCTACAGGCATTTTTTTAGATTTTTACATTTCCCTCCTGAGTTTTTTGGAAGTATTTTGGTCCATTTCTCACTGAGCATCAGGTTGGACCATGCACAAATCTGCTTCGCCTTGTTCCCACAGGCATATCTGCATTTCCTTTCCCAGTGTCCTCAGGATCCTTGAATTATTTGTTTTCTCTCTGTACAGCTTTACTGCTGTTTTCCTCCTGCTTCTGGCAGCTGACGGAGTGGACAGTTGCTGCAAGAGGACAGAGCAGTGCAACCCATTCCTGAAAACACAGAGCTGGATTCAGTGATTCTGGATTTGTGGGCTAAAAGGAGTTTCTCTTAAAGTCCAAACACCAGGGACAAGTGAAAGCTTTTACATCCCTCTCCAATATAAAGGCCAATCAATACATCTATTCCCTAATTAGAAGCACCTTTGGAAGCCCAGTTGGCTCCCACTCCCTGCCCATGATGCACCACAAGTTAAGTTAGTACCTTGTTAGTAACCAGGCTGAAAATCTCCAGCGTAAGTTAACACACTGTTTGAGAGATGCTGGATGAAATTTAAAACCTGTGAGGTCAGATGGCACGGTCCGACCTGCTGGTCCTTGCTGGTCTTGAGATCCCACTGCATAGCTAGGATTAACAGGAATATTCCCCACTTGCCAGCACGTAAAATACTGTTACTTGATATCCATGGTTTTAAACAGAATATGCTTTCCTAAGGACTCCATCTGACTGTAATTGGAAACAACAAGAATCTGGGCTTTCAGTATGAAAACTCTCATGCATTAGTAATAAATCTAATAAAAGAAATTGATTAGTTGGTGGTGGCCTGATCTTAGGACAGATCACAGCACTCTAGGAGCTGGCAAACTGCACAACACACTCATGGCTGTTCAGCAGCCACCATATGAACAAAACTGTCCATCTATGGCTCTTATTATAGACTTATCTGAAAAACAAACAAACAAATGAAAAATCAGAAAACATGCCTATATATCTCAAGTATAATTCTGGAATTATGAGGAACTCTATCAAGTTTAAGTGATGCCAAAGGTCAGGCATGACAACACCACAAAGAGAACTTGCTATAACAATGCCTTTTAACCTGGGAAGAAGCCATTTTGTGCTACAAGGAAAGAACTGATGCCTGCAGTACTGTGTCATACGTAGTAGACGTGTTACTGGTTTTGATTGTCATAAAGTGTATCTTGGCTCCTTGCATGTTTTGTAAGTGCATGTTCCTACTGCATTCAAGTAGCAAAAAGCTTTCCAAGAGATGTTCTTGGTGGCTAATAAACTTAACACTTATAGAAAAGAATAACTCAGATTAATTCTTCCAGGGCAGTTCATGGTAAAATCATAATTTAAAGCCAAATCCGTGGAACTGAGGTGATAACTATTTAGGGGTCTGTTCACCTAGTTTTCACCACACATATATCTTTATTTAAAAAGTTCAGTGACAGGTGTCTGACTCTCTGCATTATTAAACAGGCATTCTGTTACGGGCATGACTGTGGGAGGACAGGGCATTTTGATAACCAGTCTTCCTGCACTCTAGAGAGGTCTCCAAACTACCTCACTGTAGCCCTTTACTCTGTTGTCCATGCTATACATTCATTCATTCACTCCTAATATTCACCGTGTAGTTAACCAATTCATTCGATTCCCATCACAAGAAAAGTGGGACATATATCATAGAGAAAGTTTACAGGTGCTTGTCCCAGCAACCAATGTTCACCTCGACTTGGATAACAGAGACAATTTAGACATTGTCTATCATTCAACCTAGAATGTTGTACTATTTTGTTGTTGTCAGAATGCTACAAAATTTCAAGATGATAGAGAAAATCAAGAGCAATTTTCAGATGGATTTGGCATTCAGAATAGAGCAGCAACTTAATGGAAAATCCAAGCTTCAAAAATACAAACAAACAAAAAACGTACAGGGAAAATAATTGTGCACATGAAGGAGCTAAGAACAAAACTCCTATATTAGTCAGTGATGGTCATGGTCAGATTCTGAGTATAATAAGAAATGTCTTACTTGTAACGTACAAGAATATGGGGAAGAACAGATCTTTTCAGTTTTAACTATGTTACTGTCATTCATTCAGAATTTTTTGTAATCTAAAGTTCAGTTATGCAGTTGCTCAGTCATCCCCCTAGTCAACAAGAAATAGGTGCATTTTTGAAACCTGCAGGACTGGTCCAAATTGGATGGAATGTGTTACTGTTCTGCAATTTATGATTATTTTACAGTAGGTTTTCTTATAATGTGATGTTGCTCTGGATTAATAATGCCATTAAAATTGCACATTGAAGAAAAAAAAAATGTAAAAGGGGCATGTTTTACAATGCATATTTGTTTTCTATTTGATTTTCTCTTTCTTGTTTTCCGTTCCTTCCAGTGTCAGGTCTCTACCATCTTATATTTTAATCACCAGTGTTCAAAATTTTGAATTCATACTGGTAGAAGATATTAGAAAGTTCTCCCATTTTCTCCCAGTTTCTCACTTGCAGGACTAGAATTTGTCCATCTTCGCATCTTTGGCTCGTTGTATTTAGATGAGTTAGACATCAGAAACAAAGGATGTGATTTAGATCTGATTCACCAATTCAACTCAATAATAAATTCTCTGGCATCCATGGATCCAAAAAGCAGAAGGAGAGTTGATTAACAAATCATAGATTTCTTAGTCAATGAATGTTAATCAAATGTGTACAGCTGTATGCATTTCCAACCATTGTATGCAGTTGTGTTTGAAAGACAAGGGAAAAGGAGTGTAGCGGGGTGTAAGGGACAGGAGAGGAAAGGAGAGGGGTAGAGAGGAGAGGAGTGGAGAGGAGTGGAGAGGAGAGGAGAGGAGAGGAGAGGAGAGGAGAGGAGAGGAGAGGAGAGGAGAGGAGAGGAGAGGAGAGGAGAGGAGAGGAGAGGAGAGGAGAGGAGGGGACAGGAGAGGAGGGGACAGGACAGGAGAAGAACAGATAAATGCATCTCTGACTTTATTTTTTCAGTCATAAATACTGCAACGTGCACATTCCTCTCTGCTCATGATTTTTATTTTATAGACCAGTTGATTGCATGGTTGACTTAAAATTCTGACAAGTACTGAATGCATAAAGATTAATAAGTTCTGTGGTGCAATAAACCCACAGTGTGGAGTTATGAAAATAATGCTCACATCTGAGTAACTCTTGGATGTAATTACCTGCTCACTATGCAAATTTTTCATCTGGAGCACCTACACTCACTAAGGAGCTAAGGTCAGGACTGGAGTACAGTGAGCACTGTAAACCAAGACTGATCAAAAGCTGATGATATCTAGCATTTTTAAATTGTGACTTCAGTAGAATTTAAATTAGGGAGTTAATTATTGCAGAAAGCTTACACAGCTTAGTGTTACAAATTCTTGCATTTATGCTCTCATGACATTATATATATTATGATGTATAACAAGTTAACTACTCTAAGCAAGTCATAAACCCATTAATTTATGAGTGATTAAATAAATATATGTACAGTGCAAAAATAAAATGATTATTAGTGTCTCAGGGAAAAAATCATTCTTCTGAACCTTGCCTTGCACAATATTTCATCTCTGGTGTGTCTTGTTGTGTAGGACACAGAATGAAAGCGCACAATTGCCCCATACAATGACGGACCTGTCATGTTGAGAGGTTTTCTTCTAAAAGCCAAGAAATCACTTGTCAGTGTCAAGTCACCCATCCCCAGTGTGACATTCACATTGTGATTTGAAGCAAAGCTTGGGGGACAACAAAGCAGTATTGCACACTTGGATCCCGTAACTGAATGTGAACAAATGTAATACTCAAGTATAGCTTTCATGATGAAATAAAAGATACCTCACCCATGAAAGGGGATTATTATCTCTGGTATAGAGGCATGACCGCTCATTAAAATATCCATGGTCAAGTCCATCTCTTCCAAAGAGAGCTTCTTTCTATTCTGTGGTATTGTTTTAGTCGTCAAAGCCCACATTTATTTTGATTCAGACTGTGGGAATTAGAAGTGAATCCGGTCAAATTCTCATGGAACTTTCAGTAGCCCTTTTTTTTTTTTCCCCCTCTAATGAAACACTTCACTGATTGGTAATATTATTTTGCAAAGGTAATATTTCTTAAGTTGTTTTTTTTTTTTTTTTAACATGATGAAATAAATCAAGTTTTTACTGTACCGTGAATGTGTTTTTTCATATCTAAAGGAAAAATATTCCTAAAAGAGTTCAGAAATTGACATTAAAAAAAAGAAAAAGAAAAAAAAGCCAGGTTTTTTTGTCTTATTATTTTATCAAAATTCAAGGGAGTGAATTTTGATTTAAAATTATAAATATTTTATCACTGAATCATTACTAACTAACTGAGATTTTTTCAGACATTTTGAGCCTTGATTCTGGTTACTCCCAGAAACCAGAACAGAAACTCCCTTCTCAGTGACTCCCAACTATTTACTGTCATGTGCTTGCTGATGATACTCTTCAATACTGTGCATATTTCAGTTAAAGAATGGTGGCCTACTTTCTCTAGACAGTCCTGCTGGGAATTAACTCATACAATTTCTGTCCTATTTTTAGTGGCTTCCCTTTTTTCCAGTCACATCAGTGTAGATCAAGGAGTAACTCAGATGTGAATAGGTATATCTTGTTTCTGCCTTCAAGCATCAGCGTACAACAGAGATACTTGTAAAAGAAAATTAACCAAGGCCAGGGAGCAATCAGTACATATGCTTATACTTAGCAGTCAGCTAACCCCAGTAAAAAAAGGTGGTGCAATTGAAAGGGACATGGTGACTGGTTATTAAAAGAAGCACATGGATGGGTACTGGCGTGGGAGTCTGCTTTTTAAGTATAGAAATACAAGGCGATGACAGGAGACACAAGAGAGAAGTTTGGGATGGATTTAATTCCTGTATTTGCTTTGCAAACAAGCAGAAGCTCTATTTCCATGGATAAACACCCATCAGATGTTTCCAAGAGTGGGAAAGAATGCAAAGGCAGAACATAGTTCAAGAAGATGTTAAGATGTCTAGAGGAGTAAATAAAAGATACATGCCTTGGTGTTCCTGGGCAGGATGCCAATGCAGGAGATGGTACTGGGTTAGCTTAGGTGCTCCTAAAGGGAATGCACTATTGCTAATGACATTTCTGCAATCTAACAATTACTTTCCACTCACCAAAGAAGCAGTATAAACGATAATATATAATAATTTTACAAGTTCTTCAGTTTCCTTTGGGTAACTATATTACCTGGTATTTTGCCACGAATCTTCCAAGACAGGTACTCTTCCACCTGGTGAGGAAATTTACACTAATGACTTTGTTCAGTCTGCAGATGCCTGTGTTCAGTAGGTAGATGCTTTATGTATGTGTGAATAAATTATAATCCCTTTGAAATGCACACAGTAACAAAAAAACCCATGTTCCTTGTAACACTCCACAAAGCACCCTTTGGCAAAAGAACACATTAATTCAACAGCCTCCAAGGTATTATTTGTAAAAATACATCATTTCCCATATTGGATATCACCCCCATTTAGCTTCCCCTTGGCCGGTAATGTAATAACACTTCACATATCTCCATTTGTAATTTTCTTTTGTATACATTCTTACTCCACTTCAGCTGAGGGGAATTTAACATTTATGTTCCAAGTTCTTCCATGAAGACTTACCCTTTGATTCATATACGTTCTGACAACATACTTCAAGTGCTTTATTTTAATAAGGACTGTTTTCATTACACTGTTTGGGATTTGGTGGAAGAAACACACTTGGAGAGATGTCTACCTCTTAAAATGTAGCCAAAGGCCTTTAAGGTCCTGTTTCTTGGACCATAAAACTTGTTTGTGATGACTGAAATGAGAATTCTGTTTGACCTTTTGTGACTTAATTTCATGCTTGATTTCCACTGCTGCCATTACTTTACCTCAAAGGCTGGGTTGTGTCCTTTGGACAGTGGGGGTCTGCTCAGCAGAGCTAGATTGATAGACGAGTGTCTGTTTTGCACTCAATCCCACCTTCTGCCTAAACCAATTACACAATTTTGACACAGAATTGACCTCTGAATCTCAAAATAAAATCCATATTGGATTTCAACCTTTCTATTGGAGTCTGTGTCCAATGTGGCCATATATGGTACAATAACTATGTGCTCTTCGTTCGTTCATAAAATAGCTTTCCCTTCAATTTTTAGTGATGGAAAAGTTGTATAGCCTATAAAAATATATATTTAGTATCATCTCATTTCACTTATTTTTCTACTGGATATTTCTGGAAGTGTTGCTCTCAATACTGCAGTTTTACTTATGTAAACAGTGATGACTCATGCCCTGTTTTATCCATTATGTACCTGTAATCAGCACCATCTGCCACTCCACGCTCTATTAAACAAATGCCTCTTGTCCTTTATCTGAGATGGTCATAGCTGAAACAGCAATGTAAGGTTAAAACAGGCACATTAGGTGCTTGCAGGTTATTAATGCAACGCCAGTGTTGTCTTCTACATCCAGGGGAAGGAATTTTCTTCCTCCAGATCTGCACAAAGTTTTCCTATTTTGATCTGAAAACACCGATGCAGAAGGCAATGCTAAGGCTTTATTGTCAGCACTGTGGAAATCATTAGCAAGGGTCACTGTGGGTCTGACACCATTTCAGCCTTCTGGACCTTCAGATTTTGACATTTATGCAGCAGGGAAATGGCCAGGAGTGATTCTTCGTGATGGAATATGCCATGCACTGCAATCACTTCATCACACAAGATATCAAGGAGACTTACAAAAATAGCAGGCCTAGGGTGTTGCTACTTAGGGCTCAACTACAATAGTTATTCAAGTAGTCTGAAGAGGAAAATGGGCTTTTCCTATTTATTATCATGCCTTAGTTTTCAGATGAATCATGCCAGATGAGATTAACAGTATTTTACCAGTAAGAAAAAGAAAATTACAGACAAGTATGTGAATACTTTCTTACTACAGGGTAGCACAGATAGAGGTACAGACAAAGCAGAATGAATGATATTTAAAAAAAGATTGAAAAATGAGAAGAAAATGAAACACTGTCTACATGTTTCAAAAGACATTACTGCTTGAAAATAAACAGTTAGGGTGCTGAGGCCCTGGCACAGCTGCCAGAGAAACTGTGGGTGCCCCATCCCTGGAGTCAAGGCCAGGCTGGATGGGGCCCTGGGCAGACTGAGCTGGTGGTGGCAACCTGCCCATGGCAGGAGGTTGGAGCTGGGTGGGCTTTAAGGTCTCTTTCAACCCAACTCATTCTATGATTCTGTGAATCTGTGAGTCTATGGTTCCTCTTCCTATAGATTCTGTACATAAGGACCTCCAGATTCTCCACCAATGTGTTACAATAGTGCTGTGCCAGCATACAGTAGCAAAAGGTCTAATCTGAGTAACACAGCCATCTTATCCCAACTGTCCTGCTTGTAGGAAGGTCTGAAGTAAGAAAGGAGATCATGGTTATTAATGTGCTTCTGCTCCTTTGCAAATTGGAAAAAAGTAGAAGTATTTCTACACAGCTGATGAGAGCAGGCAAACCTACAACCTCCTGCGGGCTCCACACTGTGGAAACCCCTCTGACTTCTGCGTAGTCAAAATCCCTTAAATCAGCTAAGCTAAATTAAGATGATCGAAGTAAGATGATTGCTAAAGTCAGTGGGACAACTCCTGGTGAGTAATCACTTCTAAAATGTGGGAAAAGATCCACTGCTGTGGTGAACCATACTCAGCTTTAGTAACTGAAATTGCTGGCCTAACAAACCATGCCTAACTCACAGGTTATAACTACTTCTGTTTTCTCATCTCACATGTAGCCTAATTGGAATATAAGAAGTTCTTTCTGGGTCCTGTCTCTAATGAGGAAACACTGGCATGAAATTCTGATGGTATAAAATATAATTTAAATGATTAATTACCATAAAATTACAGACTCATCAAGGTTGGAAAAAACAACTAAGATTATGTAATCTAGCCATCAGTTAGGTCACTATAGTGTGTCACCATTACATGATGAATTATATTAGACAGGATCGTTTAAAATAAAAATTATTATATCTTTAAAAATGCTACCTACAGCATCCTTTAAATCTTCAGTACTGGAGTTGGTGAAAGGTGCTGAGCAACAATTTATTTCATTTGCCCATCAAGAAATCTTAACAATTGCATTTTATAAGTCTAACGAAGCTGAGTAGATCTTCTCAGACTGTCATTTCAATCATATATTGATACCATGTATTGAATTATAGAATCATAGCACCATCAAGGTTGAAAAAGACCACCATGATCATTTAGTCCAACTGTCCACCTACATGCATCATATTCTTTCTCCATGTTTCTCTCTCTGACATTATGCATTTATGAAGCTATTTTTAAGGAAATGACATCTTGTTTTATAAACAGACAGAATATTTCATTGGATCTTTCCCAGATTTGGTTTTAAAATGAGCAAAAATTTACACAGCTTAAACCAAAAAATGTTTTCTTTCTTCTGTGTTGACATTCAAATTTGCAAATAAAAATGCATATCACTTAGCAAATCATACAATTTTTTTTTTCAAATGAAGGTACAAAGGGATGTTAGAGATCAAAGGTTGTATTTTTGAACTGCTGCCTCTTCCTCTCATACAGCTTTGGTGTTCGGACTTATGACTTTAAGATTTTAAATGAGTTCCAGATACGTTAAAAAATAAGGAATATGCTGAGAATGTTTGGAGGTAGCACTAAAGACATACAACAAAAATAAGGATGTCACTTCTGTCATTTCCACGGTGCCAGGAGCTGGCTTTTCACACCATTCAGGAAATGAAAAGTGAATAATAAAATCTTAATTAAAGTTGACCATTTAACATACTTGAGCCTAAGAGCCAAAAATGATCCTTATCCCAAATCAAAGTTAGAACTTCCTTATCAGGAGCAAATCATTGTTTCTCACTCCTCCTCACTGGATGAAGGAGAGTACATTACTCCCACGGATGCTGAACTCATCTGATGTCAGTGAGTCAGAGCTAAACACCAATTAAAACCTTTTGTACTGGTCAATATTTTTTTCCCTGATGTGACAGACTTCTTGACTTTCCCAGCACTCAGGTGCAACTCATGCACTTTTCCTATTAAAGAGATCCTTTATTTTATTTTTTTTTCCTTTCCTGATCTCAGCAAGGCACGTTACTTGGATACTTTGGAGAACATGTTGAGTTCCCTGGGTAATCATTAAGATATTCCAGTATTCTCACTGAATAATTTACTCCCTCTTTGGGTGACCTTAACTTGTTGCTTACCAGTTGTCTTGAATTATTAACTGAAGACACACTAATACAAAAGCCCTAGTATATCAGATCTTGCTTCCAGTCAGAATTAGATGTCAAGGCAGAGCTGGACCTTAATGCATTCTTACACTTCAAATAAAAAGAAGACCACAGAAACCACAAGCACTACAGAAAATAAAAGAGCCTATTTACAAGGTCAAAGCAAAGAATAGCTCAGTGAGTGGAATGGCCTCTCAGCTTGGATTACTCCAGGAACAGACTTAAAGCCCAGCTTTGAGCATTCAGGATGGATATCTGGTGTCATTCCAGACCTCCATCTCAAGGTTACCTGATTTTGCTGGAGTTTTCATTAAATTAGTCACAGCTACTGAAGAACTATTTGGGGGTACTTCTACCCAAGCATCCTGTGGTTCTCCAGCAGTTAATGTACAAATCCAATCTGTCACTACACAAAGATCAGAAAGGATTTTGCTAACAAAACTGTGTTGTTCAAGCACTGCTCTGAAAGTAATGCCTCCTGTTTTTTCATGTTGGCCTAGGACGTCAGAGGCAGACAGTGGTGGTACTGCAGTAGAAACTGAAACTTCTCACTAATATTTCATTACATTCTATTGCCACGTGACAGATGTCAGAAGAGGAGCGGTCTACCATCTGACATGGAATTGACTATGAAACAAAGGTGTGTCTTTGAATTCCTCCATGTAGACAAAATGGCACCCACTGACATTCACTGACTCCGGCTGAATGTTTATGGAAACAAAAGAGTGTGCGTGAGCACAGTGAGGCGATGGGTGGTGCATTTCAAGAGTGGTGACAGCAACAGTGGGTCACCTGCACCGGTGAAGATGAGGGGGCACTACTTTCCGAGCAAACTAGGTAGTTTATTCTTGACTCAGATAAAAGAAAAAAAAAAGTCTTTGCAGTAATACTTCTGAAGTGCTACTTCTTTGTTCTTATACCGTCAGCTGGCACTGAGCCAAACCCTTTCCTAACAGCTTGGCAAATGGTGATCGTCATGAGCATCACTGACATTTTAGCAAGTTTTAACAATGCTTTCTTAATGTAATTCCTGTTTTGGAAAAAAATTGAAGATTTAGCTGTTCCTTAGGTCAGATCCTTTGAGCTGAAAGGAACAAGCATGAAGACCAAACAGCCACAATAATGAAGACATTGTGAGCAAACCTACAAGAAAGTTTTCACTGCTGTTATCTTTGATACCACAGTTAAGACAGCACCATCTCTGGAAAGTCTTCCTCTAACATAAATAGCCTCATACTGTCATCTCCACAAGTTACAGATTCTGACAGCACTAAAACTTGGTGTCAGACTGCTCATGGTCCTCAGATGCCTGCTGATGCTTGCTCAAGATGCAGATTTTTACAGCTTCAGTACGACGACAAGATTAAAAGAACATTAAGTGACAAAAACAAAATTCTCTTCTCAGTGGTGACAGGTGACAAGACAAGGGGAAATGGCCTCAAGTTGCACCAAGGTAGGTTTAGGTTGGGCATTAGGAAACACTTCTTTACAGAAAGGGTAGTTAAACACTGGAATAGGCTCCCCAGGGAGGTGGTTGAGTCACCATCCCTGGATGTGTTTAAGACTCGTTTGGATGTGACGCTCAGAGATATGATTTAGCAGAGGGTTGTTAGAGTTAGGGTACTATGGTTAGGCTGCGGTTGGACTTGATGATCTCTGAGGTCCCTTCCAACCTGAGAGATTCTATGATTCTATGAAAATGAGTAGTCTAGTTAATAGCTACTAGAAATATTAGGCTTGAATGTGTAGTTGAAACCCCCCAAAACACAGTATTTCTGCATATCTTCTACTTAGCTCATGCATTACCACAGGCAGTGGTGTGTGCTGAATGATTTGTCCATGTTTTCAAGGTCACGCTGCCATCTTATGCATTTTAAGGTTTTAATTGAAAATCCATTCAGCAGGAGGCACTTCACTAGCATTCTTCTCTCATGCAACCAACAAAGCACACAGACACATACATAGAGCCCTTAGTGACCGAACACTAACCCCAGTTATTTAGACACAGTACATGACGTATGGTTAGACTAAACAAATATCTTTTGGAAAACATCCACTTTGACATCCCAAATGGCAGAGGATATTCCAAAAACTTTGACAAAATATTTCACCACTGAAACTCAGTTATCACAAAAAAACCTCTCCCTTGCAAAAACTCCAGATAAGTGTCCCTTTCATTTACATTTTTTCTACCTTTTTCTTTTAACTACGGGATATGGTTACACAGTCAAATGCTTAGAAAGGACCTTAAAAATCCTAATTGCAGGCCACAGGCAAGCTGCCTTTTAAATTTTTTCTTTGATGAGATAAATGGGTGAATTCCTTGAATTTCTCAGTGTGAGACTGGTTTTATGAATCTCAATTCATTCTCATGACTGTGCTCTTCTCTTATCACTTCATTTTTAATAATCATTCCTTAAAAAAAATAATAATCTTGTTTACAACTTGTGTGACATATAGCTTGTATATTCCACCTATCTTAGTGCCCTTTGTTTCTAAACTTTATTGTGACATTGGCAATAGTTTCACAGATAAATCTGGATCAAAAATATCAGTTATCTACCCAGATTCAACAGAACAAAGAAAGACCGTACTATTTGGTTACTAGCTTGATAACAGATAACATCCTAACTATGCAGCCTCCATTTTAAACCTATTAGTGGAGCTCTTTGTCATCACAAATTGGAAAATGTATCTGAGACAATGGATGGTATGGCAATTAGTCTGTGCTTGTATAAACAACATGAAAGCTGTGAAAATAATTAATTAAAATTGACTTGAGTATATTTCTGAGTGAAAAACATGCAATATCTCATTGGGAAACACTGTCATCTATATTAATATAGATTTTTTTTTTTCTCATATATGTCTCTCTTTCAATGCAGTTTTTGTTGTCATAATCTTTGTTTATGACCTGGTAGATTTAAAAAACTTCTTCAAAAAAGTTTTAATGTACGAACCAGGTAAACACTAGAAAGATGCATGAATATGGAGTTGCCTGAAAAATGCCCTAAGTATTGAAAAATCATGGACTACTGAAGAGTGAAAAAATGACTTTCTGTAGCATCTCTGAGAGCTATGGCTGTGTCTGTTGCTGTTACCTTCTTCAGCATACATTCACTTGGCTGAAAAAATATGACAAAAACTAAAGGATGGCTGTGTTTAAGAAGCATTTCTATGTACATTGCACTGAAAGCAATACTTTCTATTTAATTCCAAGGAAACTACAGCAAATACATAGAGCACAATAACACCATTTGATAGAGCATAGTCTCGGCTACAAAATACTATTTTTAAGTGTATTCATCACTATGAGCTATGCATTGTCCCCAGTAATGAACAAGATCTGCATGACATGCTCATACCAATTTGCACCAGTGGAGGTGATCTACTGTTTCACAGCTGCTACAGCGGCACCACGGGTAGGAAGTCTGAACTGATGAAAGTCAGAAGAAACCAAATTTGGGCTGTTTACAATGAGTGTGGTAGGACTTTCCAGCCAAGACTGGCAATGTGTTCCATTGTCTTCAAATTGGTATTGGGCCTGGTGTTATCATATTGCAAGAGAAATGTTGTCTTCTTCTCTGGCCTGAATCTGGATGTTCAAGCCTTCAGCTTAGTCAGTGACACAATGCAGTGGTCACTGTTAATGGCTAGTCTGAATTCCCGGAAACCCAGAAAGGTAACCCATCTTCTATCATTCCTTTCCTATCTTAAAAGACAGTGCACATCATTTTACCCACCGGGAGATGCATCTTCAACTGTTCCTTCAATGGGGAATTCACTTGTAATCCATGGACTGCTGTTTTGACTCTGGCTTGTAGCGGCAATACCATGTCTCAATGACAAAAACTCATTTTTTGTTTCATTCGATGCATGACAGAGGGGATGAATTAACTATTAACTCTGACTTCATTGTGACTTGAAGAAAAAATAGTCATGAATAGTCCTTGACTATATCAAAGTATGATATTATTCATGTAATACTGTTGTGAAAGAGACAAAGCTACAGCCTTTGTTACAGCTGTGTGTGTGACATGAGCCAACTTGTCTTCTGGCTGCTAAGCCTTAAAATACAAAATGCATTCTTCCTGCAATACCACGTCTCAACCATTGTAATGATGTGATCCAGGAAACTGTCACCTTCAGCTGCACATTAGCTCAATATCTCCTCACAAACTTGAGTATAATGTACTTTCTCTCTTACCTGAGCATTTGTGGGACCCACCTATTGCAAAATGCAGTATTCCAGCATAGCCACCATTATTTACACTGAAGCCAGTACTCAGCTCTGTACAAAATTCCCTGGTCATAATCCACTGATTCACATGGATGAGCTGATCAAGACATTCTTCAGTTCATGGTGTGACAACTGTGCATGGCCATCTGGACACATGGCTTGTCCTGCACATTGCTGTCACCACTTATGTAACACGCGGCCACCACCTCACTGTGCTCATATACAGACTGAGTCTCCATAAATGTTCAGCAAGTGTCAGTGAATGTCAGTAAGTATCATTTTTTTCCACAAGGAGAAATTCAGTAACACACCTTTTCTTCATACTCACTTCCATGTCAGACACCATCCTGTCAGATTGCCCCTCTGCTGCCATCTGTCGCATGACAATGACATGTAACAGAATACTGATGGGAAGGTTCAACCTCTACTCTCATACAACCACCTTCTGCTTCTGATGTCATGGGACAACATCATGAAATAGGAGGCATTACTTTCAGAACAGTCCTTGCATTTCTGAGGGAAATTTGCATACAATAATACAGTCAAACATGGTACTGTGGATTATGTCATGTTCTATGATGTTTTCATTGCTGCTGAAGATACAGGTGTTCTTAAAAAAAAATAAAAATACTTGGAAGCGTATGTTGAATTTCTGTTGCAGGATATACTACAGATGTTTGCCTTTCAATCCAGCTCAGACTGGTATGTGCTGAAATATTTGGCAAAGAGGAAGCAGAAGCTCATTGCAGCTGGTGATATCCTTTGATGAGATCAAGCTTCAGAAATACAATGCTACCATTCAGTGTAGGAATGATCTCATTCATTGTTGGTGAGATATGGTATTTTCCTTGCTCTTTCTTTATTCCCTTCTCTGGAATTTTCAGAATGGCACAAATTTATCCCCTCCTGCAATGCAATGTCTCTGTTTCCTAAGACCTACACAAAAAAATATTTCAGCCAGGACTTGTTCCACACCTCCATATTTTATTGTCCCATCATGCTGCCAAAATTGGCAAGGGATCTGACAATAATTTGTTTGTCTACAGATAAAAACTCCTTATCATTGAAAAATGAGATCCTGTGTGCTTTGGTCTATCTTCCTCTCAAAATTGTCTTCCCAAAGGCAAATCTGGCATATGAGAATCTATGCATTTGGCTTAAACTTTCCTGTTTTGAGTTTCCTCTTTGTGCTGATCTCGATTATACTTAATCTTAAAGTAAAGTGTGACATCTTTTAATTTTCTTCTACAACCTTCTTTAAAGAATGAAGCCATAATAACGAACTCCGTTTTTTCAGGGTTATTTGTGCTACAGTATTTCTACTCCAATATAAGGCGAATTAATTGCAAACATTAAACTGCTTCCATTTGAATGCAGTTTAAATAGCTAAATAGGGAACAATCAACATCATGACAGGTAGAATGAAAAAATTCCTCCAAGTTTAATCAGGATGTATCTATAAAGATAACAGATTTTGTTTTTAAGAAGATTGTTTACATAGGCAGTTTTAGAGAGGAGGTTCCTTCCTAATTGAGTATCAGGCACTGCATATGGTAATCTTTTTCTTTCTCACTTTTCAGATATTGGGATAGGTGCACTGTATGCATGCCTTTAAGTGTTAATTTACTGGTTTTGTTGTTGTTGTTGTTGTTGTTGTTTTTTCTGTGATAATCCTCTATTTAAAGATGAACTGTGATCAGTTATCTGATCACAGAAAAACATAAATAATCAGGCAATATAGTTGTGCAGAGCAGAAGCAGATAAACAAAAGAAACCAGCTTTTGTTGTGATTCCATAAAGTCTGCTACTTCTAGTGGAAGCCTGAATTTATCATGTCTTTATTATGGCTTTAAAACCACTTCATACAACATTATTATAATCAAATGCTGGAAGAAAATGTGGTGGGCTTCTTGAAAACTTTATGAGACATTGATTCTGAAGAGTATTAAACCATTCCTTGCTTAACTGAACGAATCTCTCAGGTATGATTTCATTTTCTGTTGATACTTGTTAAGTAGATGGCAAGTATTTTCATTTGACTGTAAATGTTTTCCGTAACAAACTATACGAAGGAATAAGGTGTGCATGCTAAATAGTCTACAAATATTTTTTGTTGAAAAGGGGTAGTTTCAAAAAGATCTCGATAGATTGGAAGGAGAAAATAAGGCCATCTACAAAAGAAAGTATCCATACTTTCTTGACATGAATGATTACCTGAACCAGTAGAAATAGGGAGCAAATGGCTGGAGAGAAAAGAGTTTGGGAATGAATTGTGGTGGCTCACAAATCTACCACACTTTTACAAGAAAGGACTAATGCCATCTAAGACATCTAAAAGACGTTCAACTGGAAAAACAGGTTAAATAATCCTTATGATCTACTGTCTCAAGTGGAAATCTGCACCCATTTTTTTCAAATAAAACTTCGAGAAGTGGCTCAGCTGAAGTGAAATGAGGACAGATAAAAGAACAATAAAAAATTTAGAAAGAGAAGTGACTTACAAGAAATGACTGAAATTTTGCAGAACTTTTTTGAAATATCTCTTTCCCATAATTTCCCTGTAAAGAAAAAGACTGAGGAAGGCCTGGAGATGAAACAACACAAATTTAAATTTGAGATTTTCACTGAAGAAATGAGTGATCATGATGGCATTCTCCAGCAGCACTGCATAGCAGTGCAACCTAAGTAACTATTCAGTTCTCAAAGCGTTACCGTTTACCATGTGCCTGTTGTGCCGACCTCCGAGCAAGGCAAAACCTTTTAAAAAGTTTCATCATCTTTTACTCTTACTTGCAGATAGTTTGTTAACAAGTCTCCCACCTTTCTTCTTCCTACCATTCAGTTCCCAGTCTTCTGCAAGAGCATTTCATATTTCCACAAATATGAATGTCTTTGTTATTGTTAAGTGAGTGTGTATGTGTTTGTTATTGTTAAGTGCACAAGCATTTATTGTTATTTTTAGGCACAAGCATTCATATATATGAAATATGTATGATGCGATGTATTCATAATTATTATTGTATTTCAATGTATAACCTACCAAATATGTAAGAAATTATAGCCTTGTAATTATTGCATAAAACATCCTTTCACATTACCAAATTTCTGAATAGGATCATTGATATTTATTAATCATTGAACACATAGATTCTCACAATTCCATATCATTAAAGTAACTGGAAAACCTAATATCTATATATCTATATAAATATACATATATACATACATATATATCTATAATTTCTTCTTGTTGTATTGTCATTGAGGCTGTTTTTGCCACTCATTTATTTCATGTGTGGATTTATTTTCCCTCAGCTCTTGTTCTTAGTGTTCTGCAGAAGAATTTGCACTCTTTCTTCCTTGGCATATCCTCTCCTTTGGTATACCACACTCAAAGAAACTTTTAGCCTTGATCTGAGCAGACAGTCAGGCTGCACACTTTCAGGAAAGTAACCAGATAGGAGACCTGTCCAGAGGCAAGAAGTTTTAGACCTGAATTCTCAGGTGCCTCTGCAATCTCTCATTTTGTGGGGCAGCACTTTAGTTCCCCTTCTATGTTTTCAGACTTTAATTTCTGTGATTTGGCTGGCAGATTCAGGTGCCTACTTGTAGGCATCTCACATCATCTTAAAGGTGTTCTACAGTCTCCGTACATCCACAAATATCCCATGTGGCTTCCATCTACATTGCACGTAGGTCTCCCACAGGTCTTGCTTAGTGCTTGACAGCCTCAAACAAATGTCTCACTCAGACGTGCCTATAATAGTGTTGGAAAGAGAGGTTCAGTCACCTTAATCACCCCCAGTGTCTCATATTCCTTATACATGTAGCATACTATTAGCAGAAGAATGGATTTATTCAAACCTTGTGATTTTTACTAACATCTAATAATAAAAGCAAATTTGTGGTAATTTCATGAAGACTCGATTATAAATTTCAAGAAGACTCATTATGTACAACTAAGGTGCCATAAAAGAGCAGAGCAGAACCACACTTAGAATCTTTTATAAAAGCCTCTGCCATTGAATAGAGGCATTTCAGCAGCTGCTCATATGCTTCCAGACTGTCACATCTGGATGGCACAAGATAAGGCAGTGTAGATACATGAGCTGGCTCTGGAGAATTAACACAGATGCAAAAAGCTGTATGGCTGCATTATATACTGCATTATCTATGGCTGTTCTACCCTAGCTCATGTCCTGTTTCTCTTCTGCTGTAATATTTGTTGCTTCTAATCTTGAGACAGGATACTCACAGCTGGTGCAAACACTTCTAGAGCACAGACCATCAAGTCACATAAACAAACAGAAAATGTCTGAACTGTAGACTCCCATTGTTGGCAAAGCTTTTTCTCTTGCTCCCACGCACACTGTGAAACTATCAACAAACCATTTTAATTTGAAGCAAGTATGGCTCAACAGACTTCAGACTTCTCCTCTCTTAATATTAGATGCATTTAGTGCATGCAGTGGATTCAATTACATTCCCATTGGCTCTCTTATCTGCTGATGCTTCAACAAACTAATAAGGGAGTTACATCCTCTGCCATTAAAAAAAAATAAATTGCAGAGAACACCCTGAGAAGGACAAGTCATCACATGGAACCTTTTCCCTGAAATGAGCAGTTTATCATAGCTGAGCACCTTAGAAGTGCAGGTAGCAACAGGACAAGGTAGATTTAGACTAGATATTAGGAAGAAATTCTTTATTGTGAGGCTGATGAGACACTGGAACAAGCTTCCCAGAGAGACTGGGAATGCCCCCTCCCTGGAAGCATTCAAGGCCATGCTCACTGGGACTTAGAACAACTGAGTCTAGAGAGAGGTATACCTGTCTATAGCAGGGGGATTGGAATTCAATGATCTTAAAGATACCTTCTAAATCAAACCATTCTATGATTCTATGGTTTAATTCCTCACCCCTTTGCCCTCTGGCATCAGCGCAATAGTGCCAGAAAAATGAAAATAACATGACAGGCTACACTCTGCATGGGACTTACTCCAATCAGAAGAGCAATAAATGCAAAGATATCTCAGATATTGCAGTGGCAATGGTGCAGACATATCCTGTCTCTTGGATTTCATGGGAAAGAAAATTGAAATGGCATCAGTCATTACATAAAAAGAACTATTCTAGGTTATATCCTCCTTGATTTGATTAAAGGCAACGACGCTCCATAGCAGAAAGGGCAGTATGATAAACAATATTTTGGCTTACATCAAAATTTATCATTCGAGGATTATAAAATGTATATGCACATACCTCAGTCGTATCTAGGTGATGACACACAAGAAAGTAAAGGTGATTTTATTCAAAAGGAGGATGCCTATGAAGAGATTCACGCTTTCATCCAACCATACATAAGTGCTCTCCCTACTCTGCTTCTTGTGGTGCCGTGATTCTGGAGTAAAAGTGCCTTGATTCATTGACTTTTTCTATCTCTTGTAGAGTTTAGAAGTCTAAGCACTCACTTAACATCTGAATTTATCTTTCTTAAATGTTCTGAGGTAGATAAACCCTCAGGAGCTTACACACAAAGCTAAGATTCCAAGGCTTGATGTCATACTCTCAAGAACATACAAGAATTATCTAATTCTATCTGGGAAGGAGTGTAAATATCTGCTGTTCTGTTCTTAGACTTTTCTGTTGACAAGCACTAAATTAATTCCTATGGTTCATTATCTTGACTGAATAATAGCTGTTGATTTTAAGAATGCAGTTCTTCCACAATATCCTCTAAAATCACAGGTTGGGTTATTTTGCTATTCAAGACCTTCACATCTGATCCCCAAAAGAGATCAGCAAATAAACCTTTCACCCTCATAACACAAATCATTCTTCCAGGTCCTTCAGCAAATAGCATGATTTGATTTATAGCAATGAAGCATATCGGGAGGGGAATCAGATGTAAGAATTGTCAACAGCAGATATTGTCACAACCAGAAGCCACTAATTGCATAGCGATAAATCTGCTTTCAGAAGTCCAACACAGCACTCAGGACCTCCACAGGTTGCTGAGTAGCAAGGGTAGTTGTACATAGCAACTACTTTTCCTGTTTAAATAAACCACAAGTGCCAAGAGACTGTATCAATAAATCACAGACAAGAACAATTTGGAACTTCATTCAAGGTGCTATTGCACATTCACAGCCAGCTTTTATTTGGCCTCTCATTTAATTTTTTTGCTAATATTTGTTTCTCCTTATTTCAGTTTGGTCCATTTCTGTATTTGGTTTCCCACACAGGACTCTCTTATACCTCTGACAAAAAGCTTAGGAGAATTGTTCTTTATTTAAGTGGGTTGCTCTGAAAGTAATGCCTTCTATTTATTGCCATGGAAACTACAGCAGATAAAAGGGAAACACTACATGATAGAGCAAATTCTCAGCCACAAAACAACATTTTACAACATATTCATCACCAGTAGCTGTGCATTTTCCTCAGTAATGAACAAGAGCCTGCATGCTGTAGTCATAACAATCTGCATGGCAGTCCAGAATGTGGCTAGTCTTTCATGTCACTGTCGCCACTGCTGAAACACACCACCCACCACCTCATTGTCCGCGCATCTGCAGGTTGGTCTCCATCAAAGTAAATGCAATGAGCGTCATTTCTTCCACATGGAGGAATTCAGTGACACACCTTCGCCCCATACACACTTCCATGTCAGAAACCAGTCTGCCAGAGTGCCCCTCTCTGCTGCCATCTGTCACACAGCAACAACATATTACAGGATACTGGTGGGAAGGTTCAGCCTCTACTGACATACTATCAGCATCTTCCTCTGACTTCATGGGCCAGCATCATAAAATAGGAGGCATTATTTTCAGTGCAGACCTCATACACTAAAATAACACTAAACAAGGCTCAGAATTTTGTACTTGTCTGTTAGGTGTCCTGAACTAAAAATGAATTTCTGGTTTTGATTTTGAGTTTACTTTTCTCTGTCACATTTCCCCCTAATGCACTCACTACAGTTTCAATCTGTTTTCCAGTGAAAATTTTCCATTTGCTTCCAGTTTTAACCAAAAATAATTTTAAGTCATCAGCCAATAATCCTATATTTAACTGTATGATTATAGATCCTTTTACGTGTTTCTCCAAAGCAGAAAAAAACCTTCTTTGATCTTTTGCTGTTTAGAGATGTCCTATGAGCCACACCTAGTTGCTTTTATAGTAGTGAGGTGCTGATATTATTTGTTGCTACAGCTGAAGTACTGGGTGGAAAGCTTGTGGAAGCTTACATGCACAGGCACAAACCGTGTCCTCAAGCAGTTTGGTTGTTCGTTCTGTCAGAGAACTGGTGGGATGACAAGTAGGCAGAGAACAAGCTTCTTTTTTAAAAAAGATGGGATCTCAGTGTGCAAATGGTGCACTCTGGCCTCCACTTACAGATGCTATCTGATACAACCTACTCTGCAATAACACCATTATGAATAGTGGACCTCACTCCTACTTGTCTTCTCTTTCTAGGTGCATGCGGCTCCAGTGCAAGGAAGATTAAATCCTCAACTACCTACCTGGACAGCTGAGTTGTCAGCTTCAAAGAAGTCGTACAGGTTAATGTTCTGGTGAAGTCAGCATTCATTTTCCCTCCAAAGCTAGGAAATGTAGCATCCTCTCAGAAGAGGAAACTTCACATGTGAGTGAAGAACCCAAGAGGAGGCAGTACCACAGGAGGGCAATGATCATTTTAGCGCAACAGTGCAAGCAAAGTGCGGGAATGCTGTCCCCCACCCCAGGGGAATGGGAATTTGGACTCTTGTTGATGACAGAGGGATCAACAAGATCAGAGGGAAGTGGAATAGCAGCTGAAACAACAGGAACAATGGAAGCAGGGGAGAGAGAAGAGGAAATGGAAATGAGCAGAGGTGGATAAAGCAGACAGAAACAATTCAGTCATTATTTCCTGAACTTTGGGATTTGAATTTTTCTCTCAATAAAAAGCAGTTTGGGCAACAGAAATGAGAAATGTTCTGGCAAACTCTTTCAACATGATGAATATCAGAAACTAGAAGTTATGAAGTACCATCCTGCATTCAGAATGTTCTTAGCCATATATTCTTTGTACCTCCAAATTTGTTTTTGCAATGTTCACTTCTAGGAAATTATAGCTTGGAGTACACCGACAAAACAAGTGTTGTCTTGCACTTTTTGGTTTTCACATTTTGTTGCTGATGCTCTCCGTGCTACAACTGAACTTTTGAAATAAAAATAATGTCTTTCTATTACCTGTTGGCTTAACCACCCACGGGTGTTCAAGCAAAACATTTATACTGGCCCCCCACTTGAAACTTGCTAGTAATATTTTATTGCTTTTTTTCAGAAAATTAAAGGCAGATCTGCCTGTGAATTGTAGTCAGACCCAAAGAACAGATTAATTTCTTTTTGCAGGATATTTTCTGATAACATTTTGGAGTAAAGCAATGGGAAAGTCTCACAGAAAAAGTATAGACTGGTTAAGTTGGTTTCTTTCTCCTTTTCTCTCAGATCTTTCTTTCTAGCACATAACACTTATCACCTATTTTCATGACGGTGGTTTCTCCTAGTTAGGATGCCTTTTTACTAGCATTAAATTCCTACTTGAAGTAGTGCTAGCAGATCGTTCCCCTGAATGATTTCTTTAGATACATATTGGGTATCCTCATTGATTTTGCCTCGTATTAGATTCCAGACTCCAAATTCTGGCATTTTCTTTTGATACTTCCCCCAAAATTTCTCCACGTCCTTCAGTTTTCTTCAAAATTGTTATGCTGAAAACTTCTAGGCTACAGTTTTGTCAATGAAAAGCTAGAGTTTGATTAAAGACTCATAAAAACAACAGACTTATCCAGAAAGCTCGGTTGTTCAACTCATTGATTGTCATCTCTCCAGAAAATACTTTAAGTGGAAGTTGAAATATATTTTCTCGGGATCACCGGATCTGAGCTGAGGAAGATGGTTGCTGGGAGGAGGCTGCTGGCACCACAATACCTCAGCTCACCACCTCTGTAACCACAAGAGTTCACCATAAATGAAGGCTACTACGACAGGGCCATGGATCAAGTGGATTGCTTTGGACATGTACGACCTGAAGAGCAGTATTTGAAGATCTCTGTTACAGAAGGCAGGCAAAATACTGGCATCCTTACCTACTCAAAATTAACACATAGGAACGGGGCTGTCTACATTGTATGAGACATAAAATAATAAATGTTATCCTTATTTGATATCCAGATATCTTGCTGGATGTGTTCTTGTCACATTTCCTAACTTCATTCTGAAACCATGGGGACTAACAAAGAAAGAAAAAGTGATGTACCAGAAGGGGAAAAAAAAGTCTTTCCTAGTGACATCTGTATTTGCTTTCAGTTTCAGAACTTTTTGTGTCCCATTTTATGATCATTAGCATTTTGAGAAATCTTCTTTAAAAGCTTGAGTGTGATGAAAGCCTATGGTCCATTTCTTTCCAATTAAAGTCATAAAAAGATTACGAGACTCTCAGGTGAGCTGAATTTTGGGGAATCTATATGTCCTGGAAGTAAATACTTATCGGGGCAATGGAAGATTTAAGCACCAGGTAAGCCATGTAAACACCTGAGTATATATATATATAAGTAAACACCTGAGATAATTTGAACTCAAGAGACTGCATTATTTACACCTCATAAATATTTGTCACCTTTCTAAGATTACAAGCCGCATCTTTCCCCCCACTTCTAATAAGCAGACAACAGTGTGAACAGTAACAGTAACTTCAGAGTAGATGAGAAATCACAGCACTCAGAATTAATTCCCAAATGCCTGTATACTCCTACAGCACTAAGACTTGCTATCCAATATTTTCCACTTCTTAAAGCCCTCAGTGAATCTTCTGAGAGCAGCTGAGACTAGTTTGTCCTGCCCAGACTCTGCTTCAGAATATCCCTGGAATACCTCTGCTGTGGGTGGCATGGTGATTATGTCCTTTCTCTCATGTTAGTTTCATTAGGTGGCCTGACCAACGAGGACATGAATATGGTGTTCCTCAGAAAATAAATTACAGAAACTTTCATCAGTTCTGGCCTGTTAAATATGAACTGACTGCTTTCAATTTCTTCTACAAAACAGTTTTACATTTTAAAGCTTTGTTCCACAAAGGCTAGTGGGATCGCAACATAAACAAACTGTGTGTTAGAAATCCATTAACAGAGGAAATAATATGCTGTAAATCTTGAAAGAATCGATAAGAATCCAAAGCAGTCCCCAGTGCAGTTATAAAATCATCATCTCACAAAGGCAAAATATCTCATTCCACGTCTTGCTCACAAACTACTATTTCTTAGAAAAACCTAAAGTAATGGCAGCTGGTAAAATAATTAGGATCATACAGACATAATTACATTGCACATCTGCAACTGTTCTATCACCATCAAACTACATAGTTAAGTACCCAGAAAACAGCTGGATTAAGCCTGCTCTCAGCTCATTTTAGGATGTGGAACTGACAGAAAAATGCCTCCAGCTTGATAAATTTTCCTGGGCATTTGGATGTGGTCACAGAGGTAGCAGGAAGAACAGAAAACATTTAATCCCTTCAGTCTGGTATGGTAGCAGTTATCCCTTAAACAACAAAAAACAAAGAAAATGATACCTTTTATTAGATTAACATTTCAAAGAAAAATATAATTAAATATCAGCTTTCCGTTTTTTTTTCAGGGTTGCATGGAGCACAGGCCGGGGAATACTCAGCTATCATGTCTGACATGATTTAGACTTAGAGCATGAAATGTAATTTCCTTCCTTCTGGCCCAGTGTCTGATCTACAGGGGAATTTCAAGTAGGGAGTCTCCCCAAGCAGACAGAGTGCTGCCCAAGCACTTACAAAGTCCTTTCCTTGAAGAACTTATATTCAGAGAGTCAGAAGACAGACTGTAAGAAACAGCAGGCTGGACAAAGTCTCCAGAATCACGAAGGCCGTATATCTTACTAATAAACTGTTTTTTATTGCTTATAAGATTTTATAACAATTTTGCTTGTCATAGACTCTTTGCACACCATCTCCAGGGCCCGCATCATCATTAGCTAGGGATTTTTAGACACAGCCATGCCTAAACCAAAAGAATATGTAATGGGTTTTGATGTTTCCTGAGATTAGAAACCAAAAGAGACCATCTATCCAACTTCAAAATATGCTGTTCATCTTATGGTTTTTCAAACAAACAGCTTTTGGAAGACCCGCATGTATTACAAGTGCCACAGACCTAAATGAGCTAGAACTGATCAGAAACAAAATATTACCTGTAAACAAAACCTACAAATCTTGCACAACGCACAGAATTATCTTGTTAAGCAATGGGGAATTTCTTATTACTTTGTCCAGCAAGAATAGTTGAGTGAGAGACTCACAGACACTGTCAGAGGTGTACTTTCAGCCACTGTCTTAAGGATTACAAGCAAATACCTGCAAACAAAAGATGTCTTCTCTGAGGATACATGTTAAAATGAAACGCAATAACATCGCATCATGAAAATTTCATATAGGCCAAAATGTATGCGTAATCCTAATAAAATAAAGTAAAATAAAATAAAATGAAAACCTGTCATTTTACTCAAGCATTAATTACCTACACTCATACTCTACCATTCACAAAAGACCCCTCACCAAAAGAAATTCTAAGGAAAATTTCATGTGGTTGAAGCTTAGGAACGAAGTTTACAATAGATATCTTACAAAGAAAACATTAGATCTACTGACCTAATGTTGTCATTTTGACTTCTATCTCCAAAACCTCAATATTATTCATACTCTAAAGGTTACTCTGAGGTGTCAGATTGCTAACATGAAGAGCATTTGTCCTTTCTGTATAATTCAGTAATGAAATTTCTACTAATAAACATCTCTTCTTTTGCCTCTTGATAACTATTTTGTCTCCTGAGAAACTATTCAGAAAGCAAAACAGATATCTGAAGGTATGCCGTTACCTACGATGGCAGAAATTTTTCTGGTCACTTTTACAAGGAATGCTTATCCTGCCAGACATGATAAATACGTAAGTAAAAAGCAGGTTTTTCTCTTTCTTTCCAACAGCTACTATATTTGCATCTTCATGATTAGAAAATAAGTTTTATTTTAGCTGAAGATAGATACCCTCTGTGGAGTGTTTTTGTGAAAGCTTTCTGAATGCAGAATACACATGGGAGATTAATTACTCCTTTGCCATGAATCCTTTCTTTCCTCAAACCCAGTTTCTTTCCCCAAGACTTTTCCCCAAACAATTAACTATCGGCTCAGTCCCCTTAACTCTCCATTTCTGTGGTAAATAAAATATACTGATAGTGTCTTCAGGATGTGAGGTACCATGAGAATATAAACATATATTAAATATAAAAAATTGCCACAGAGAATAAGAAAGGAATAAAAAAGAGCTAGTGGAAAACTCCATAGCTGTGATCTTGCAAAAGGTCAAGATATAAGAGGCATTAGTAACAACTTATTTCAATAAAGGCAACTAAGCACATCAGCTGGTGAAATGACAAGGTTATTATTATTATTATTATTATTATTTTGTGGAAAAGAGTGTTGTCTTCATCAGAGGGAGTGTTATGAAGCCAGAATGGGGGGCGCACATATACATACTTGAATTCGAAACAATAATTATATTTTTTGAATGGACAAAAGTATCAAAACAAAAGGAAAAAAAAAAAAGATGCTTTTAAAGAAAAATGTTTATTATGTTAAAAACAGAAGGGGTGCATACTGAAACAAAGGCAGAATGTGCTTTGCATGACTGGAGCTTGTGGATGCTTACAGTAACCTTAATCACAGATATTCTTCCTGAAGCCAGGAGAGGTGCAAAAGACACCAGATTAAATCCAATTTCTCTGGATCAGGACAAGGTCTGGCCTGCCTTCCCAAAGAAGGATCTGAATTACATAAGCTTCACACAGACAAGGAAGCGTAAGTGTGAGATATGGCTGGCTTGTTTAATTCTGGATCTTTGAGTCCATAACCATGAAGATTTTGCAACACAGAGAGTGGAGAGGCTAAACAGTCAGAAAAGCCTTTCCCCTTCACTATGCTGTTACAAGTTACATTGTGACCAAAACGAAAATTTCAGTTATCCTTTTATCCACTGTGATCACACTATAAACAAATAAAGAAAAAATGTAAGAAAGCTGTGGTCTTCAGAGAGACCATTTGAAGGGCAATGGATGCTATCAACACAGATAAGAGTTCATAAGAAGATCACGTCTAGACAGCCAGGTGCAGACAGCTGTGCATCCGGTCCACCTGCCTTTCTCTTTGTCCTACTGGAGAGCAAGTCTGGTCTGGAAGCACTGCAGCTCACAGCCAGCTGGTGTTGCTTGCTGCAGATCAAATACCTCACAATATCCGCATAGAGATTCCTCAAGATGTTCTAAAAATTGTACGTTCATGCCTGTGTTCAAAAACAAAGAGATGTGATTAGGCATGCAACAGAAAGGAAGGTAGCACCAGTAAAGCTAATAATCCTACTTGCCCTGAGGCAATGATTCAATATATTTTAGACCTGAATTGTCATTCTTAGATACCTGTTCGCTGGAAAAATATAAGGAAACAATGCCTTAGATGTAAAAGCATATGGATCTTTTGCTAGATAATAGGAAGTGTTGCACGGTTTCTACTGTTTCTGTTTTTGTTGTTGTTGTTGTTGTTTTGTTTTGTTTTGTTTTATTTTTTAATCAACGCTTAAAATAGAAAGATCAATCTTAATTTTACAAAGTAATTGCTGCAAGTTATAAATGTTCCTTGGCAGGTCCTGACTCCAGTTCTCTCCGTGCCTGGTTAAAGAATGATTCTCAAAGAAACAGTGCCATTTTTCCCCAGACTCACTAAAACTTCTCATTTTAGACTTTTAATTTCTGTGTCTCTGACCTCTGATTCCTTCAGTATGGTAAGGGTCTCAGCAGTTGGAATCCAACTAGCAATTCACCAGTTCTTCATTGGGAGTGTAATCAGGTAGTGGAACAGGCTTGCCAGGGATGCAGTCATCATACAAAGCCTACTGGAGATCAAGAACAATTTGATACATCTCAGTGTTCTGTGAAGAGCCAGAAGATGGACTGGATGATCCTTGTGGATCATCCAATGCAGGATATTTTGTTCTGTTCAGGTTTGCTCTTTAGCAGGGATTTAATCTGGGATACCTTTAGTCCAATTTTTGTACTTTGGTTGCTCAGCTTCTAATCTAAATTATTTATCTTGATTCAAAAGTCTGTAGTCATCAGAGGGACAGGTGGGAGGTATATTCCATTTTAAGATAGTGAGTTGAAACACCTCCTGAAAGAGAACAACATTCTACAGAGACAACAGGGAGAGACAGAGAAGTTTTTTTAACAACTGCTGTTCATATGCGGACACTGCAACTCAGTGTCTAATAAGATTTGTGTCCACAAAACATGCAATTTTTGCCCCAAATGAGCAGTCAAAAAGTATGATGCACAGAAAAAAAAAAAAGAAAGAAAAAAGTAAAAGGAAAAAAAGAAAAAGAAAGAAAAGAAAGAAAAGAAAAGAAAAGAAAAGAAAAGGAGAAGAGAAGAGAAGAGAAGAGAAGAGAAGAGAAGAGAAGAGAAGAGAAGAGAAGAGAAGAGAAGAGAAGAGAAGAGAAGAGAAGAGAAGAGAAGAGAAGAGAAGAGAAGAGAAGGGAAGGGAAGGGAAGGGAAGGGAAGGGAAGGGAAGGGAAGGGAAGGGAAGGGAAGGGAAGGGAAGGGAAGGGAAGGGAAGGGAAGGGAAGGGAAGGGAAGGGAAGGGAAGGGAAGGGAAGGGAAGGGAAGGGAAGGGAAGGGAAGGGAAGGGAAGGGAAGGGAAGGGAAGGGAAGAAAAGAAAAGAAAAGAAAAGAAAAGAAAAGAAAAGAAAAGAAAAGAAAAGAAAAGAAAAGAAAAGAAAAGAAAAGAAAAGAAAAGAAAAGAAGAGAAAAGAAGAGAAAAGAAGAGAAAAGAAGAGAAAAGAAGAGAAAAGAAGAGAAAAGAAGAGAAAAGAAGAGAAAAGAAGAGAAAAGAAGAGAAAAGAAAAGAAAAGAAAAGAAAAGAAAAGAAAAGAAAAGAAAAGAAAAGAAAAGAAAAGAAAAGAAAAGAAAAGAAAAGAAAAAAAAGAAGAGAAAAGAAGAGAAAAGAAGAGAAAAGAAAAGAAGAGAAAAGAAGAGAAAAGAAGAGAAAAGAAAAGAAAAGAAAAGAAAAGAAAAGAAAAGAAAAGAAAAGAAAAGAAAAGAAAAGAAAAGAAGAGAAAAGAAGAGAAAAGAAGAGAAAAGAAAAGAGAGAGACAATTATTGGCATGATAAAAATCAGACACAGCATGTACGAACACTGCCAGTTTAGGTTTGGCACATCATGGTGAAAAGAAGGTGGCAGTCTTGTGGCACTAGGTGCACCGTGTAAGAATGAATTGGTAGTAGGAAGTAAAAGAAGGTTCCTGACAACCTCTTTCAGAAACTAGTAACCCAAACTTTCATGATTTGGACAATGCAGCCTAGCATTGACTGGAAACAGCAGTGCAAACCTACCAGAGTTTACTTTACTGACTTCCGTGGAGATCCTCCTGAATTAGATTCAGGCCTTTATTCTCTTATCTTTTGTCTGAAAATACATCTGATATATAAATGTATCTTATTACGGCCACACATTCAGTCATCAACTACTGCTTATTTTTACAACAAGGGGAATATCCGTCCATTTACTAAGGTGAACATGAATGTCTTGTTTTATTTACTGTTTTTAAAAAAAAAAAGAGAGAGAGAAATAGAGAAAGAAAGAAATATCTTCCCCCCTGCCATTCAAGAAGAGAAAGAAGAATAAATAAACTTCCATATCCACTTTCAGGTTCATGCTGATTCCAGCACATAACTAGCTTTGGGTACTGTGAATACTATTCAACATCTGCTCTATTGAGTTTGTTTGTGGTGGTATGTTGATTTGAGCAGCATGCCAAATGCAATAGCCCAAACTTCCTCCAAAGACAGAGAGAGGATTGCTAAGTCCCTCCTGCTTGAACTAACAAATAATTTAACAACACAACTACAAAACTTACTCATTTGAAAAGAAAAAAAAAAAAAAAAAATTGTTGTCTAGGAATAGAAAAGTCCCACATTAAATATATATATATATATATTTATATATATATATAAAATGACAGGGACTTAGACCACAAAGAAAATGAAAAGAGATAGATAGAACATCAGAGCAATGTCAGAGATGTCAGCCATAAGGGCTGTTGACAAGGATGAGAAGGAGTGAATCCAAGTTTTTAAGGAAATAACATTATGGGAGAAAGAAATCTCAGCACAGGTTATGCCAGCAACTAAGATGCTCACCTGAGATGGGACACAGTATTCAGTGGTGTTTTATACACACAGGGTCTTGCTCTATCTCGTTACTCATCCTTCATTTCTTACTTTATTTAGAGAAAAGAAATGAAGGTTTAGGGAGCTCTTTGATTTAATTAAGGCCTAACTGCAAGGCCAGGTGCATAGAAATAAGTATTACAGGAAAATATTCTGAAGAACATAAAAGTCTCATAGAGAAATACATTTTACAGTTATGTGAAAATGAAATACACTGTTGTTTCATGCCTGCAAATGTTTTTGGTAAATACAGAAATCTTGCAAAATTTCTGGTAAGAGTGCTTGTCCTAGCACAAAGTCTCTGAAGTTAATTCAGTGCATGTACTTCATTCTACTGCCATGAAGACAAACTTTATGGCAGCAAAATGTATCTCAAAAGAAATCTCAGCTACTATTAGTTGCAGCCACAGTGCAAGTGGAAAACATCCAAAAGTTTACCTCTTTGTTTAATACTGGTTATACAGAGATTACAGCATGCTCTTACATTATACAAATTCAAATACTTTCATCCTGGCTGTAAAGTATTTTAACTCTACTGAACAAAATATGAGTCAATTCCAAAGTCTCTTTGGGCAGTCTTCCTGGAAATATGAAAAATAAATAAATAAAACAACACAAGAACTTAATTTATTCATCTGCCAGTAAAAAGCCTGGCATCAAGCAGAAGTCCATCTACTATGGAAAGTTGATCTTAGCATTTTGATAGAGTATCTTTGACTGGGTTGGCTATTTTTTATCCAGGAGATCAGGAATGTTGGGAAGAACCAAGGAGGTGGTTATATGAAGCGTAAGAGATTATTCTTTTACATCATTGTCTCAAAGCTTGCTGAGGACACAGATGAACAAGTCCAAGCAAGTCCTGGTCAAGGGCTGCAAAATCCTTTGAGGTACAAGGCTGGGGGTGACAAGAGAAAGATAAGCTGCAGATTGATGGCCAGGAAGCAGTCTTTTGTGTGGGTTTATCTAGAGAAAGATGGCCATCTCAGCACCCAAGAATGCCACATTGGCAGAAGGATAAAAGAGGGGACCAACAACCATGAAGTTAGGTGTCTGCCATCAGACTCCTCACTACAGAATGCCTGCATGCTGACTGACTCTCCTGGGCCTGCTGCCAGAGACCTGCTGCTTCCTCCCAGGCTTACTCTGCAGCTTCTTCCTGGACCTACCCAGTACCTGAATATTCTTGCTGCCCAAGGCCGGCCATGCTGCTGCTGCTCTCCCCCAGTGCTTTTGCCTCGGATCATCAGAACATCATGCAACGGGATGCTGCTGGATCCTGGTGGTGGCTGTCTCCACTTTACACAATTTTTGCTTCTTTCCTATCTTTTCTATCACCCGCCTTCCCTTCCCCATCACCCTAAATTGTAATAGTGTCCGTCCTCCCCTTCCTCATCTCCCTGATTAAGATTTGTAATAAACTGGTCAGACCAACATTTGAACCGCTGTTTCTTAATCTCATGTCAGGTAAACATATATCAAAGAACCTCCTCTCCCTCCTATAAATTGCAGTAAGACACCAAGATATTTGTGTTATGATAACACAGATATACGGTATCTTATATCCACATATCTGTGCTTGAGATATGACAACTTACAGAAGTATTTAAAGAGTTTGCACAGCTAAGCTGTTATCTACTTATCCTCTTTCCGCCTAAGCTTTCATTTTCCATAGTTTTCCATCTGTCCATGTAGATGTGGACAGCTGACTTCAGCATTGCAATAAAAAAAACTGTGTGCCTACAACCAGTAATATCAAACCAGAGTACATTCCAAGACAAGAAATCAAAGTGTAAGTCCTGGATGAAAGCCTGATTGATTGTTATAGGTAGAGCAATCCTAACTGTAGTTTGTGCAGATACACGTTCAGAGGAGATAACCTCATTATGCTGCTCCGCTCTGCATCTACTATTTATTTGTTTTTCTGACTATAAGTGACTGTATGCATCTTCAAAAACCTTAATTCACTTTACAGGATGATTTTTGATATAAGTTTCTAGAGATGACAGTAACCCTGAGGGTTTTTTAATAACTAGGGTGCTTAGTCCATGAAGTACTGCAGAAACTTATGGACAGAAACACTTCTCCAGTCACAGTCCTTAAAATAACAAATAACAAAAGCAAGTTAAGCGTCACCATAATTTGGCTGTGATGGATTTGGAATAAATTTTGGACTAGATCATGAATTAATACAGCCTCAGCTGTGAGCATTCTGAAGATTGTCAACACCATCAAAACTGCAAGCACAAACAGCTGCAGTAAGAGAAAGAGAATCCCAACACTGGGCAGCAGGTGGCTCAAAAAAGCTCAGGATGGCTTTGTTGGCACGGTTGAATAGGGCTTAGGTACCCAAAAATATATCGGTAGGCATAATCCACCTGCTATGGCTAGTGTATATAAGTTTTCAGAGGCAAAATAGTAGGAAAAATCAAAGCAAAATGCGTGGAGCAATCTTTGACAACACAGGTTTTAGATTCACTGGATGTCATTTTTAACCACTATTACTTGGGTCTTCAAAACCCCAGCTCTGCACATGGACTTAGACTTGAAAGAAAACAGTCTTGTTCTTGCTAGATCTTTGACAAACAGTGTGAAAGAAAAACAAAATGTCTTGTTTTAGTGAACATACTAGGGCTACCCTTCATTTTCACCCCATACACAATAGGCACATGTTAAGAAAGTTTTTCAACAAACCATACTACGCACAGTGGAAATAGGGTTACCATCTGCCTGTGGCCACATAGGTGTTTGTTTTTCACAGCATATCTAAGCAAAACAAGCCAACACATCTATTTATATGCAGCAAATCCCTCTCCTCAACTTGGCAGAGATAAGACTGAAAGACCTGAATGCAGACATTGCCAGCACTTCCTAGCTTGTTGGAGCAGGCTTGAAGGTAAATAAGATGTTTGTCAAAAATGCTGACCGTGAGCACCACAGCAAGACCAACAGCACCAGTGTACTGCTGTCATGTCTGAGATACAGATTGCAGATAACACTCATAAAAGTTTTGTATAATAGAGTTTCATTTTACCTCAGTACAGTCTCTTACTGAGCCTCATATGATGACTCTCATTCTGAGGCAGATGGTGCAGTTTACATTAAAAAAATGCAGAAATTAAACATGTAAGACCAAATGAGAGGCAGACAAGCTAAAAAGAGCACAGTAAAGACAGGCATAAGCAGGTTTTCTGAGTAAACCTTTGGATGTTGTTGGACAAATGGCTAAATTTTCTTTCACAGCCTATGTCTAAGTAACAGTTTAGCTCAAATTGGGCCTTCAAATTAATTCTTACAAGTGTAGTCAGAATTAGTTGCTGATACACCATCAGTCACTCTGTGATAAAAGACTCATCCATGCAGTTTTAAATCACTTGATCCAGTTTAAATCTCCCATCTGTTTTCATTCTGCTGCCTTCTAATAAGGCTGTCTCTTGCAGGGATCTACTAGCTGAAATTATTTGTGTTCTCCTTTCTGTGAAACTATTTATCCTGGTGGTTACAGCTGATAGTTTCGGCAGCTTCAGGTCTGGAAGTGTGTGGCAGGTTTAATTCTTCTGCCTAACTGTAAATTTTGATTGGTAGTGGAATCATGAATCTGTGAATCACAAAAAATATTGCCTAAACTTTGGGTGTTTGTACCCTGTAATGAAGTTTTTGTAACATGAAGTAACCAAGAACAAGAGATGCAGAAATCCAGTGTCCTTAAGTGTGGGGCGATTGCTGATAGAAACAAAACGTTTCCAGATGCACACTTTTTACTCCTTTCATTCTCTTTCTTTTTTTTTTTTTCCCAGCACAATTAAGCACCAAAGAATATTTACAAATGCACTTTTGCCACCAGGAAACTAAGGTAATACAGCAATATTTTAGCGAGATTTGTTGACAAAGTCTTCTACAAAGGCTGCACTTGAACACAGAAAGCTCCTTTAATAGATTATCCCCTAGTGTTAGTGTCTTGATGCTTAGTGCTTCCAAAAGTAAACAGAGAAATCTTTGTTTAGTCTCAGTGAGGATCAAAAGATTTATTTTGTAGGGGAAAAGGACAGGTTTTGTTAATTGTAGTCACTGGGAGAGTGCAGTGATATCCTCCCGTCTTCTTGCACGGGGTATAAAATACAAGGTTTTCGATTTCTTTTTACCCAGGAACAGAAAAGTTTAGAAACTAAAACTTTTCTGTCATTTTTATTCTGTGAAAATGCTATCAAAACATACTGTTGTTAACTTCTTGTGCTTGAAAAACTAGCTGACCTCTGAGATTACCACCTTATTTATGATACATACAAGACAGTTTCAAGGATGCAATAACAAACAAAACTCTATGCCTTCGATTTTCCTGAGACTGTCCTAAAATCACAAAATTTTATGAGAAATACCCTTTGGATTCTGCTAGTTTTCTTCTGGTGCCTAAAGAGTATAATGGCACACTTCAGGCCAGAAGTTTATTCAGACTGCTGCCCAGATAGAGACGAAGAGAAGAGAAGATTAGGAGGGGCATGACGCCAGGGCAAGCACCAAATCATGCTTCCCAGTACACCTTCCTGCCACAGTGCAATCACTGACCTGGTTAATGCTTGATTAGAAATCTTTTTCTCCCTAAACTAGCCTTTGCACTGATTCACCAGCTGTCTTTGGAATCTGCTTGAACTTTAGGTCCCTGTAACAACGGGGACAACAAATTTAACAATGCATCACACAAGAAAAGAGAAAAAATAAAATAAAATAAAATAAAATAAAATAAAAAAGAACTTGATTTGTTTTGTCTCAAAACCCAAACAGTGATAGTTAATGGAATTAGCTTCTTGATCTGGCCATCCGTATGGCTTCATGGATGCTAATCCTGGCTCGAGCGAGGGAGTGGGACAGCACAGATAGGGTCAGTTTAGGAAGACAAGGACTGCTGCTTTTGGAAGCAGCATGGATTTAGATCCACTTAAGCCTATCACAAAGCCACAACTGGAGGGAGCTGCTATGTCTCATCTGCTGTGAGAAACTCCCTCAGCTTTTCCTCTGTGAGCACTGATACTAACAATTAATTTAGCTTTGTGCCAGTCCTTATCTCCTTCAAGCGCTTCCATTATCCTTTCATCTTCCATCGGCCTTGCAGACTATTTGGAAGATAGATGTGTTTGTAAGAAGAGGTTGTTACTAACTTTTTGCCTTTAAAAGTTCTTCTTTAAGACCTTTTTGTTCTTTTTCTTTTTCCCTCCCTTCTTTTTTATCTTTTCTTTCTTCTTCTTTTCTTTCTTAATATTTCCTGTTAGCCTTGAAATCCCTGGTTACACTAGCCTGTTTTCTATGCTCAGGCACAAATTCCACCCCTTGAAGAAAGTTTCTTTTTCTTCTGATAGCTACCCTCACCTAACAGTCTCATTTCTACATTACTTAATTGATTTTTTCCTTTAAGTTTCCTCTCAGAGTGGTTTGTTTGTTTGTTCATTTGTTGATAGGCAGTTACACATCACACTGAGACCCTCTAAAAAGTATTCTACTCTTTTGGCTGATGCTTTCTTTTTAAGAAAATTTCTCATTTTACTTAAGCCTCTTTTCTGGCAATATTTCTCCTTGGAAAAAAAAATGCAGTTTGGGTGGGCTGTGATTGCTATTCAACATAGCTGTTCAACAGCAATATTTTGAGTCAGATTCTCTGCAATGCCTATAAATACAGCAAACCCAATTCTTCTCAGCTGACTTTGCAAGAAAACTTATTGCATCTAGACTTCTTTCTCACAGTAGGCTGTGACGTCATATCAAATATTTCCTATTCCTCATGTTAAAATATACAGACAACAGGTTCAGATCTCTTCCACTGCTTTGGTGTTTTTTGCAGGTACCAAAGCATGACTCAAGGAGTCAAGGAACTACTGAAAAAAAAAAAATTAAATATATTGAATGGTATAAACAAGTCATGGATACTTGTAATATTTCAACCTCTGTTACTAAGGTCTTAGCATTACAGAATGCCAGTTTTTAGAGAGAAGGAGAAGTGATTAGGGTGCTTTATCTGAGGATGTATTCTAGCAGTAAAATAGAAAGTGGTTGACAAGCTAAATGCTTCCATCTCTAGAAGCAGTATGCAGGATATCAGTACACAAGGTTTTGCTTTGCAGCAAACCCAAGCAGAGCAGATAATTTGAAATCAGCAGATATATAAAGAAATACCAACAGTTTTAAGGAGGTAACTCATGCAAGTGATAGATTTCAGCAAAGGCTCATCTGTGCCAGCAGAAAGAAAGTGAATCTGAATGAAAGCTGGAAATAATAGCAGGAGACAGCAGTATGGGATGGGTGAGCAACACAAGCGTTACAGGGCATCTGGAAGGTTCATTTGCCCTGTTTATATGGGGAGACATAAATATTTTCTCATGGTTACACCATTTTGGACAGACCAAACAAATATCTCTTTCTGCTGCTGTCCTCACAATCTCACTCTTTTCTGAACATCAAGAACCGTTAAGAACTCACCAGTCTTTGACATCACATAACATTATTATTATTATTTTTTTTTTTGGTCCAAACTCTCCCTTACTTACAGTTTTTTCTTGTTCTCCTTGAACCTTGTTCTTCTCTTGTATGCTGGTCTTCCATTCTTTCTTATCCTATTCCACTGGATGCCTACAGGCTTTGACAACAGTCAAAGGGAAGAAACGTGGAGCTCTTACACCGATAACTAGCATTTCTAGAGGCAGACAGAATGCAAAATGGCAAAGGAGGTGTGCAGGTGGAACTTATAAACATCCCGCAGAAATCATTTGGCCTTTATGGAAAAAAAAAAACTTGGTTGGGCATCAAACTTTATCTGAAAATTCAGTGTTCTTAGATAACTTGGAGGTGATCAGTGCCAGCTTTCCTTGTGGGCAGATTCAACTTGCGTCCTGCCTTTTCTTCCTTCCTCTCTCCCTGTCCCTCACTGTGAGCACCCAGACAGCTATTCACCTGTGCCAGATCTAAAAACTTTGGCCTAAATTTTAAAGCCCAGTGCCATTGAAAAGAGAAAAATGTTATGTGCTGAGACATGAGCAATGCGATGGGAAGGGAAGGATCACGGCAGCTAGTGTGTCCACTAGCAAACGATTGTAAGCTTCGGAATCAGACCTTTTCCACACCATTCTAGTTAGATCACCTACTGTGCCTTTAATAACAAATTCAATAGAAAATGACATTTCCTTTGAAGAAGGTGCTCAGTATTCAGAGGTAGCTTATGTATCATGTGATGTGTGAGCTGCTGTTGTAAAGGACTCCTTTTTTTTTAACTGAACAGTAATGCATTGTAAACTCAGCATAAAACTCCAGCTGTCCCTTTACACACTTGGCTTTTTGGCAATCATTCCAATTTTTTTCCCTTGAATAGTCATAATTCATATATAGAGCTAGACACAAACATACTTCTTTTTTCATTGGCTTTGTTCTGTTTTTGACTGCATGCTCCTTTTGGTAAAATGGGTAAAGTTGGCTTTATGAGCTATAAAACTGCAGGATGTAGGGATTCACTTGTTTTTGATGTTTGTTAGTAGCATTTTATGGATAAAGTGTTAAGAAAGCCGTATAATTGGTTTGCTGGGAATAGTGTATATGCCTGAAAAGGAGGAAACAGACCTTTAGTTTAGCATTCCTTCATGTATCGGGTACAGCACTGCAGTGCCAGAACTGCTTCAGCTGATGTGCTAATATCCAATTAAACGAGCAGTGAGCTCTCTGCTCCCTGCCTCCCAAGTACTGACGGCTAATCGGCATCAGCAATAATCAAGTCATAAACAATAAGTTTAATTCAATCATTTCAGACAAACAGAGCCAGACACTCTGACCCTTCTTGTCAGTGTCACAGTTCTCCAGCTGCCCTGCTAACATGGGGGATCATTTTGCTGCAGCAAAAGTGAAAGAGAGAACAAGCATGCAAAAATGTGACTGAAAAGCTGGTGCTTTTCTTATCCTCTCCTCTTGAAAGTCTCAGTTCATTGTGAACTGTTTTATACTTCATAATTTGCCATAGGCAAAGCAGTCAAGACAGATTTTTGGCAAAAGCTGTATATATTTCTTACTTACAGTCTTCCAGTAGGATTTTTTTTTTTTTCTTTTTTTCGGTCTGTGAAAATAGAAAAGTTAATCCAATGATCTGTGAATTAATAAATTAGCCTCTCACTTCTCCCAGCCTTCCCAAATAATTCTACCAAAGGCTAAAAACTAAGTCAGTTAAAGCCTCATAGTACCTCCCAGGGAAAATTCTTGCTATTAAACAGCAGAGGCTAGACTTAAGAAGGTTTTTAGACTACTTTATTTTGCATTTGTTGTCTTCCTGAGTGGTTACTGTAATAAGTCCCTGTACTAACTCAAAAAACAGAAACTGTCCACAGAAGTCCATGTGACATGAAAAAGATACAGCTATAGCCCCTGCAGCTATAACTCCAGTGCATATGTTCAGGAGGAGGAGAGTCCAGCACTGCAATATGCTTCCAACAGTATCAACATGTGGCTGGTTACAGACATATAGCCAAAACAAACAGCCCTCAGACCTGGACAGAAGCCCTCTTTTTGCCCCTTTACCCATCTGGGGAAATTGGGCAATGCAAACAACATGTCCCCTGGGGGTTTTATGTCAAGGACTCAAAGACTCAGTTGTGCTTGGTGCTTCTGCATGGATCAGCAGAACAATTTTTCTCCTTCCTTTTTTTATTAACTCACTGTTTTCAGTATCTGGGGCACTGGGATGAGTTGGCAGTGCAGAGCTGCAAGGACACCAGCTCAATCCATTGTACAGGGCAGCCACATTCATACAGTGCCATCCCTGAGCCAGCAGGTTCCAGTAGTTTGTTGTCTATGTATGTGTCACACATCACACATCTGATGCTGTTACCCCAGGACCAGCCGGTGGGACTGTGCAGGGACTGTCATCGTTGTGGACCCATCAGTTCAGATTCACTCCCAGTGATATTGTCATGCCCAGGTAATCCTGATCTGTTATCAGTGTTAAACAAAGAACAGAACTAGTTTCCCACTACTTTAACAGCTGCTCTCACTTATTCTTACAACCGTAGCATCCCTGCATATAATTTACATTCCTGCATATATCTGTCTATTTTTTGGCATCACTGAATCACTTCCAAATTTCTCTTCTATTTAGTCTAATAGATGTAAAACATGATTTAGACTTTCTCTCATAAAAATGACCAAAAGCAGCTGTATCTTCACAAGTTGTTGGATGAAAACCAAATCAAAAGGTCAGTCTTACATACAGTAATGGGAGTTAATTTCAGAATACAATCCACATTTATAAGAAACAAAAAACTGCGTTTCATCTTACCTGAAAGACCTACAGATATCTACTGCTATATATTTAAGATTAAAAAAAAGAAAAAGGCTTTCATTAGTTCAAGAAATTACTGTATCTGAAAAAAAAAAAAAAAAAAAAAAAAAAAAAGAGTCCATTATTTCAAACTTTTGTAAGGAGAAAACCAGCACAGTGTAGAAATTTATCTAGGAATTTTCCTGGCTCCTTCCTCACAGGAGACTGAAAATGTGTGGGCCTTTGTGCTGGATCATTACAAAGGGATTAGAGGAGTGGAATAAACATCTTCCATCCTTTCTGTGATAACTGACACCCTAAAGCGATGTTGTAACCCCACTGCCATCTTAGTCCCAGAGCCAGAAAATTTGCAAGACTCTTGAATCCTGATATCTATGCTCGTGCTCTTACAAGATATACAATGCAAGGCCTCAATGTTGCTTACACATTGAGTCGAAAATTTCACATTTATGATGTTTTCCTCCATGTATTCAGTTTCCTTCACTGAGTTGTTACTTCCAAATTAGTCAACAAGAAAAAGACCCCATTAAAGGATTTTAATGTGTCATCAAGTTCTCCATCTGTATCTCCCAGGATCCTGGGGTCTCCCGGGTAAAACTACATTCCAATAGTATGATGGTCATACATCAAGTTTGTTTTCTGATAACATGAAATAAACAGGGCAATCTGAAATGGAGTACAGCCCCACTGCATGCTTATTGTATCCTTCCCCAGTCTCAGGATCCCAGCTGATATAAAACTATTCGTAGAGAAGTCCTGTGTGACGAAGACTTGGGAAAAGCTACCATGACTGCGCTAGTGCTGTTTCTTTGCATAAGGAAAAAGACTGTGTAAATAGCCACTTCATTTGCAGTTCTCTGAGGAACAGTTGGAACTAAGTGAGAATGTTAATACTGAGCCATCTGTAGTTTGTTTAACAATTTCTGTTTTAGAGGTGAGCTATAGTTTCCCAACAACACAGTTATTAATAAGAACCAATGCTGTTCCAAAATTTTGTAGCTTTTTCTTCCTTTTTTTATTTTTACTGGAAAATGTTGCCAATGTTTAGGTTTCCTAAGCTTCTGGATTATAATTTTCCCTTTCTTTCACTTTCCCAAGAGCCACTAGTTGGGGAAAAAATGGAAAAGAGGGAAAAGTGGAGAAGAAGAGGAGAAAAAAACCCAGATTTTCTGAACAGAATTATTTTTTTTTAAATAATGTATTACTTCTCAGTAGTAGTCATGTTATTAATGCCATATTATCTTTGGCAGGTGAAAATGTTTGATTATCCATAAGTGGAGAAATATTGTTTCCGTATTAAGCAATTTAGCATTTTTGTGGTTAATTATATCATTAATTTTTTGGTTGGAAAGGATTCCATTTTGTTCACATTTATATACCACAGCTAACCCAACTTAAAACTTCAAACACACTACAAACAGGAGCTGTTCGAAGTATCTCAAAGAAAGGATATAGTGTTTATCAAGTGAATATATTCAGAATTTTCTTGCTAAGAAAAAAAAAAAAAAAAAACACAGAAAAAAAAAATAGTCCAAATTCAGTAGATATTGAATTTGCATGGGCTTCTCTTTCCCCAGATTGCAACTCTATAATTAGGTTGGAAATGAAGATGAAGCAGGATGCTTATGAATTATCTCAGACAACTTTCAAAATCATTTTTTAATTTATCTTTTTTTGTAATGACTCTCATTCAGTGGATTTGAAACTGGATGGATTTCTACCTTGGGTTGTATATCACAAGGCAGATCCCAACTAGAAATTCTCAGATTGCACAACACGCTTCCTGCTAGACCTCTTCCAGCTCAGGTTGCAACTGCTTCAGGAGCATGTGGCAAAGCAATAGGCTAGATAACAACTATTAACACAGAAAATAGACAATTTCCATCCAGATAAGTCATCTTTTTAGGCTGGTGGTCTATGTATTTCTCAGGGACACATGCTCACAAAAATGCAAAGAACAGATAAATAAATAACTAAAAATAAATAAACAAACAAAGAAATATGTATATATATGTACTCATGTATGTACATAAAATAATCAAGCACTGAGTATTATCTGAGTATTATAACTCTGTTAAGAATCTGTCTTTACTGTTTTTATAAGAGAATTTTTCTATAGGCTGATTTTCATCAGATTACTATCCAGTCAATGTTGCAAAATCTTTTCATAACAGTCTTTGCAGATAGCTCTAGATTCAGCTGTCCTGAACTGTTTGCATTATCAGCAAACTTAATTATGTAAATTCTTGCTTCTTTTTCAGAACATTTGTGAACTCAGTTATCACTGCTAGTTCTTAAGAGCTTGCTAAATGACAAACCCTTATTCAAATGTACTTCATTTGATGATCTTGAAGTTTTTTTCCAACCTAGATGATTCTATCTTAGAATCATAGAATGGCTTTGGTTGAAAGGGACCTTAAAAATCAACCAGTTCCAGCCCCCCCGCCATCTGGTGCCCCCAACAGATCAAGTTGCCAAGACCCCATCTAACCTGACCTTGAGCACTTCCAGGTATAGGGTACCCACAGATATTCTGAACAGCCTATGCCAGTGCTTCACCACCCTCTGAATAAAAATTTTCCACCTAACATTTAACCCAAATCTCCTCTCTTTTAGTTTAAAACCATTCCCTCTTGTCCTACCACTATCAGACTGTGTAAAAAGTCTGTCTCCCTCCTGACAATAAGCTCTCTTCAAGCACTGGGAGACCAGTGTGAGGTCTCCCTACAGCCTTCTCTTCCCCAGGCTTCACTCTAGGAAAGTCCATTCTCCTCAGCCTTTCTTCACAGAGAGGTGATCCAGATCTCTGATCATATTTGTGGCCCTCCTCTGCTCCTGTTCTAGGATTTCCACAACTTTTTTGAGCTGGAGGATCCAGGCCTGGGCACAGTACTCCAGATAGGTCTTTCTGAGGACAGAGCAGAGGGGGACAATCACCTCCCTTTCCCTGCTGGCCACCTCTCTTTTCATTCAGCCCAGGATAGAGCTGACCTTCTGGAATGCAAATTCATAATGTTGGCTTGCTTCTAGCTTTTCTTCCAACAAAAACTCCAAGTCCTTCTATATCGAGGTGCTCTCAAGGAGTTCTCCCAGTGTGTCCACAAATCGGGAATTCCTGCGGCCAAAGTGCAGCAGTCATGAAGAAGTCCAAGGCACGCACCCATTGCTCAGCAAGAGCCCAAATGATCAGTGCATTATTAATGTTCTGCAAGCTGAAAGCGGGGAAAAGGGAGGTCAGTGCTGAGCAGTGCTGCTTCAAGTGATAGCATACAATTGTGTGCATTTTGACGCACTGGCTAAACACAGGACTCTAAACACTGAAGAATACACAGCTGTGTTTTCTGTTTTGATAAAGGAATTTGAAAATAGAATCACAGAATCCTTACAGCTGGAAGGGACCATTAAATGTTATCTAGTCTAACTCCCCTGCAGAGAATAGGGTCACCTAGAGCTCAATCAGGTGCTCAGAGCCCCATCCAGCCCGGCCTTGAGTATCTCCAGGGATGGGGCACTACCAGCTCTCTGGGCAACCTGTTCCAGTGCCTCACCACCCTCACTCCAGAAGACTTTTTCCTTATATCTGAACTGAACTTCTCCTCTTTCAGTTTGAAACCATTTGCTACTGTCCTATTACTACAGACTCTGTAAAGAATCCGTCTCCTTATTTCTTATAACCCCTCTTCAGATACAGAAATGCTACGCTCAGGTCTCCCTGGAGCCTTCTCCATGCTAAACAGCCTCAGCACTCTCAGCCTGTTCTCATGAGAGAGGTGCTCCACCACTTGGAACATTTTCATGGCCCTCCTCTGGACACACCCCAGCAGGTCCATGACTGAGGACTCCGCATCTGGACACAGTACTCCAAGTGAGGTCTCACCAGCACAGGGCAGGATCATCACTCTTGACCAGCTGGCCTTGCTTCTTTAATGCAGCCCAGGATATGGTTGGCTTTCTGGACTGCGGGGGCACATTGCTGGCTCATGTCCAGCTTGCCATCTTCCAGTACCCTCAAGCCCTCTTTGGCAGGGCTGTGCGCTATCCTTCCATTCCCCAGTTTGTACTGATAGTGGGAGTTGCCTCTACCCAATATATATAATTTATATATTTATATATATATATATATATTTATATATATATATATAAAATATAGATGCAATACCTTCCACTTGGCTTTGTTGAACCTCATGATGTTCTCCTAGGCCCACTGCTCAGCCTGCCTAGGTCTCTCTGAATGGCATTCTGACCCTTGGGTGTTTCAACCACACCATGCAGCTTGGGGTTTCAAGATTGTCCCCCAAAAAACCATCAATTTACATTTGCAAGACCATTTTCAGTTGAAATAAATAAATGACCTGCAAATTTTCAAATGGAATATATGGAGTTGGAATCAGATATTCAACTCAGAAATCCCATTATGTCTCTTTACTGGACATTCCTAGTCCCCGTATTAACACAGAATAATATGCTTCACTTCACAATCACACCTCATTCATGTCATTCTTTTTTGGCAGTACACACATTTTGAAAAATTATTGTCAGTGATGAAGTACAGGAAGAATACAATGTCATCAAAAATCTCTGATGAACACCTTGAGACCTCGCTAAGAATTGCAGCCACTGCCATCAAACCAGACTGGTGTGTTACTGTCACAAAAACATGGTCAAATACTCCACTAGTTTTATGTGTTTGTTCCTCTCTCTTTTTTTAAGAGTTTAAGAAAAATATTTAGAATTAAAAAGTTTTGTTACTTATGTGTTAACGGTATCATATATTTTGCAAGGGCTGCTCTGAAAGTAATGCCTCCTTTTTATTTACACAATTTTATTGTGTTGTTCCATAACATCAGAGCCGGATATTGGTGTGGTAGTAGAGGTTGAACCTCCCCACCAGTATGCCATTACATATTCTTGCTGCATGACAGATGGCAGCAGAGACACAGTCTGACAAAGTGGTGTCTGACGTGGGCATGTATATGAAAGTATGCCATTGAATTCCTCCATGCTGAAAAATTTGTCCATTGTACAAATTGACATGTACAAAAATTGACATTTGATGAAACTTACTGAATGTTTATGGAAACAATACAGTGACTGTGAGAGCAATAAGGCAGTGGGTGGTATGTTTCAACTGTGGTGACAGGGGATCACCTCTGCTAGTGCAAATTGTTGTAAGCAAGGCATGCAGGCTCTAATTCATTGCTAGTGAAAATGAATAGCTAATAGTAGTGACTATGTTGAAAAATAGTGTTTTGTAGCTGAGAATTTTCTCTATCAAGTGTTGTTGTGCTCTTTGTACCTCATGCTGCTTTCATGGAAATAAATAAATAGGAAGCATTACTTTTGGAGCACTTGTATGTGTGGCCCAAGACAATTTCTATTCACTAAATGTGTCCCAGGCAAGTTGAAAGGTTGGACACTCCTGGATAAAGACATTGAAGATCACTGATACCTGGAGGACACCACTCATTACTGGCCTCCACTTGAACATAGAACCATTGACCACAACCCTCTGGCTGCAACCATCCAAATAAAAGCTCAGCATATAAATCCATATCTTTCCAATTTGAAGATAAGGATGTGATGTGGGACCATACCAAAGACCCCGCACAAGTCCAGGTAGACAGAATCAGTTCCTCTTTCTCTGTCTACTGATGTCATCACTCTATCATAGATGGCCACCAGATTGCTCAGACATGATCTTGGTGAAGCACGACCCACAGGTGGTCTCGAACTTGCTCTTTGCTTACCATGGGAAGAATTTTCTCCCCCAGCCCCTATGTTCAGGGATATGAGAGATATGGGAAGCCTGACAGAGACATGGGAAGCCTGACTATAAATTACAAGTTTGATTATATGTACACATAATTTTTGCAAGAAATGATTGTGTTGACTTAAAAAGGCCGATTCAAAACTCTCACACACATGTTGAATCTGAAGTAATTCTGGTAACTGAGAACAGATTTCAGCTTCATCATTAAGGCGTATTGTGTCTGAGTTAGAGTCTGTGAAGCCATTAAATGAAGTCTCCAAAAAGCACACATTTTTTGCTGTGTATTAGCCCAGTCACCGTATGAATATGATACATGATTTCTTGAAGGGTGAAAGCTTTTCCACCAAGCTTTTCAGACTATCCTTTTCTTTCCTTGGCTAGTTTTCCACATTTAAAAATATAAAAGTATATATAATCATTTTCCTTGTTTCTAAACTCAGATTTAATCCGTGAATGCATAATATTACTGTAATTTGTAGGTAGCATTAACATGACTGTAACCTGGACCATTTCTGGCAGTAAAAATTAAATAAATCATACCCCCAAATTACTGGTTTGTTTACTGAAAGGCAGATATCTGCTAAAACTTTGGTGTACATACACAAAGTTAATACTACTACTGACCACAGGAGCTCTAAAATCTAAAATCTAAAAATATGTTGAAATAAGAATAAGCAGTTTTCCTCATTATTTTTTGCTCTGCCCTGGCCCTACAAAGGTAGTGAATGCTCTTAGCTGTGCCTTGAATAGTTCTTGTGTTTTCATAGCAATTGCCCACAGAGTTAATCACATTAAAAATGTCTAATGTGCAAGTGAGTTTGACCAAGTCCAAAGAAGCTCACCTCAAGACAGTAAGGTATTAGGTCTATTCAGACTAACTGAGTGCTCTTTTTCCAGCTCAGACCACTGTGGCAACAAACATATTCAATGAAATAATAGAAGTGTGGAAACAGAAGCCTCAGATAATGGCAGAAGTACTCTTAATAACACAGATCAGCCTCTAAACTGTAGCCAGGAAAAATACCACAAGTTCTCACTCAATTTCACTTTAAATACAGATTTGTAGAGAGATGCATTTCACACCATGAATCCTTTGGGCTAATTTTGAGGCACAAACGAAACAAGCATTTCACAACTTGCTGCCATGAGGATGCAGGAAGCTGATGGCCACACTGTTCTTAGGGCCAACACTGAATAAGGAATAAGAGCCAAGCACAGAGAACTGGGCTGTGCTGGAGGAAAGGGGATCCCACCTAGCAGACAAAACCCAGATGATGAAGCTGCAAAAGCAGCAGGCTTGTCTCCACAGAGCAGAGCACTCTGTTCCCATGGTCCATTCCCCTGCACTCCTGGCCTCTACCAGCCTCCTGCTTCACAGCCCTGGGTCAGAAAAGTTCATTTTTGTGGTGGTGCTGAGAAGCCTCAAGCTGTCTCTGCATGCATTTACTTACAAGTGTGGTTATTAGTGCAGCTGTGCTCCAGACACCTATGGTGGTTTGCCTTTTTCTGATCACGCAGTGTGTGAGGTGGATTCTACAGCATTCATGCTCAGCCAACTCCAGTGATGAAGCTGGAAGAGATGTTGGGTCTGAATGGGGAGCTCAGGAAGGAGTGAAACACAGTGTGCAATTATTCATTCTGTCATAAAATACTTCCTCCACTGAAGCGTGACCTATCATCAGTCTGTGCAGCTCCTCCTAACTGTTAGCTGTTGGAAACTTTCTTTCCTCTCTGTAGTCCATTCAGCCTAAAAACGCTAAGGAAAAAATTGTCCATTGTCTTCTTTGTACTACCAAATATGCAACAGAAAAAAACCCTCCTGTTTGACGTTGGAAGAGGGAAAGAGAAATAGATGAAAGGAAAGGAAAAACATATGTGGATGCTCTGGAGAAGGACCAGTTTGCTAAATAAATGATATTGATAAATTAAATAAATTATGATAATGCACACTTCCTAATAAATCATAATATACCATGTGTGTCTTTCATTCCAAGTATTACAAAGGCTTTACAGCTCTTGAAGAAAGACACAATCAAATATAGAAGCTTTTGTGTGGAGTTTGGAAGTATTTGGCATTATCATCTGTCCGTTAACCAGAGGAAGATGGTGTCTTTGTTACACTTGCAGATTACAATAGACAGTATCTGTACCAGCTTGTAAGGAAGAACTTAAATTTTAGAAGATCTCTACAACCAGGCTCATTTTCTGAAATATACAGAAGGCAGAGTAAACAAGCAATAAAAAGTATCAGACAGATAAAAAACAACAACTGTGTAAACAGAAGACAGGGAGTGACTGGCTGTAGATCAGCTGTGGAGACAGGAGCTGTGGGCTGTCCTGGATCACAACCACACATAAGTCAACACTGCCACACTGCTGAGGGACACTGTGGGAGGATGTCCAGGAGGACCGCCAAAGTCAGGACACATAAAGTAATCCCGCAAAACCACTATGCCCTGATAAATATTCATATGAGGTATTGTGTCCATTTCTGAGCAGAGCACTTCATTTGAGATGCCAGTCAGAGAGAGGTTGGTTGGAGGACAACCCCACAGGATTAATAATGCATAGTATGCAGAAAAATCTCTGAGAATTAATGCTGTAAGAAAAAGCGGCAGAGAGCAAGGTAAAATAGGTTTGACTTTGTACTTGTCTACCATAGAAAAGTCCCTTACATGCAAGAAAAAGACTCAAGAAAACTGTAGGCTAGGAAATAAGAAATATACTAAAGATAGACTGTCGAAGAGCCATAAAAGACAAAATGATAAATTAGCTATGTTAACAGATTGATTAATGATGCTGCTTAAGATTCATCTCATAAGGATGTTAAAATCTATTTAGACCAATATTACTGGAAGGATTTGAATATTGCTTAGACAGGAAGCTCTATTTTATTCTACCAAACTTTATGAAGAAAATTTGCACTTCTGATTCCTCTGACTGAGGCTGCAGGGGCAAGTGAGAATAGCTGCAAAACCTCTGCCAGAAGATGGTATCAGATAAACATTGCCTCGCGTTTGTTGGATATCGATATGTATGTGAAGAATGAACTCTTCCCATACAGTTATGAAAAAATAAAACACCTTTTGAGGTTTCAGTGTGAGTGGTGGAAAATGTGCAGGGCAGAATGATAATACGAGATGAAGATTTAGAAGAATATTTTTCACTGCTGTCTTGAAGCATTTGTGCGGCTCTCTTACTCTTTACTGACTCTTGAACTCTTTCTACATGCCACCATGGGACAACAGTGTATGAAATCCATGACTTAGAAAACACAGTAATGGAGAGTTACACCATGACATAAAGATACATATTCCTGGGCTGTTTGTTCTCTTTAGTGTCTAAAAGGAACCAGCCTCTGTGACTCCCTTCACCCCAAGAACAAACAAAGCTGTAATAACTCACAGCTTAATGAAAGCAAACTGTGTATACTACACACATACCCTGAAACTTGCAGGGTCTTTCAAGAGAAAATTTTAGCTCAGCCAAAACATTCAGACAAAAGGAGAGGTTTAAATCCTTTCCAGACACGGAGGCCTGAGACACAAGGATATGTTCTATTTATTTAACAAGCCAGAGCTGGAGTAAGAGCCCTCACAATACAATTACAGTGGTAACAATAAAAATACAGCAAACCAAGTATTACAGCCTATGAAAGATGAAGCCAATAGTAGGATTATGGAACCAGCGTGCCCAGACATTTTAATACCTATGCCAGACATAAATGCTTCATGATAATATGAACACAATGAAACACTAGAAATCAAACTCCAAGGAACAGATGGAAAGGCAAAGCTTCTCCTGTGAAAATGCATTTCACTGAAGGCTTAAATCCCAGCTTCATGTAGAGCTGTCATCCATTAGAAGTCACCCTCAGGTCATACTCGACAGCACTTTGGAAATACTGCTTTTTCCTATTTTATGTGTGGGGAAGTGAAACTTCAGATCACTCTCTCATAGAAGGGGTGCTGTATTCCTTGGGTAATCTGGAGATACACTCTTAGCTATGCAAGGAAGAGCTGGATGAATTGTATAGAATCATAGAATGACATGGTTGGAAGGGACTTTAAGGATCTTCAAGTTCCAATTACCCTGCCACAGCCAGAGTTGCCAGCTGCTAGATCAAGTACTAGATCAGATTGCCCAGGGCACCATCCAACTTGGCCTTGAAAATCTCCAGTGACAGGGCGTCCAAAACTTCCACAGGCAACCTGCTCCAGCATCTCACCACTCTCTCAGTAATAAATACCGCCCTGATATCCAATCTAAATCTCCCTTCCTTTAGTTTAACAACATCCCCCCTTTGTAATATCATTATCTACCCATGTAAAAAGTTGCTCCATCATGTTTATAAACTCCCTTTAAATATCTCCCCACAGCCTTCTCTTTTCCAGCCTGGCCAAGCCAATTCCTTTGGTCTGTCTTCAGAGGAGAGGTGCTCCAGCCCTCTGATCATCATCATGGCCATTCTCTGAACCCTCTCCAGATGTTCCACGTCTTTTCTGTTTTGGGGGCACCAGACCTGGATGCAGTACTCCACGTGGGGAATCACAAGGGCAGAATAGAGGGAGACAATCAGCTCCCCATTGCTGCTGGTCACCCCTCTTCTGATGCAGCCCAGAATACCATTGGTCTTTCAGGCTGCAAGCTTATACTGCTAGCTCATGTTCAGCTCTTCATCAACCACAACCTCTAAGTTCTTCTCAGCAGGGCTACTCTCAGGGACTTCATCTCCCTGTTTGGGTGCATATCGGGGATTACCATAACCAAAGTACAAAACCTTGTACTTTGCTTTGTTGACCCTCATTAGGCTCACAAGGCCCCTCCTTTTGAGTTTATCAGGGTCCCTCTGAATGTCATCCCCTCCCTATGCTGTAGCAACAGTGCCACTCAGCTTGGTACAGCAAGAAAACTTGCTGAATGTGCTCTCAAATCTATCATCTATGTCACTGATAAAGATGTTAAAAAGTACTGGACCCAAGGCAGACCTTGGGGGACAACCCTCACCACCAGCTTCCATCTTTATGAAGAGCCATTGACAACAACCCTTTGGCTGCAACCTTCCATCCAATTCCTTTTCTATCTAATAGTCCACCCTTCAAATCCACATCTCTCCAAATTAGAGATAAGGATATGGCAGGAGACCACGTTAAAGGCCTTGCGCAAGTCCAGGTAGATGACATCAGTTGCCTTCCCTTTGTCTACCAGTGCCATCACTCCACCCTAAAAGGACACCAGATTGGTCAGGCATGACCTTCCCTTGATGAAGCTGTACTGCCACAGATCAGTTGTTTGTCCCTAATGTGCCTTAATACGTCTTCCAGGATGATCAGTTTCATGGTCTTCCCAGGTACAGAGATGAGGCTCACAGGCCAATGAGTATGTAAAGTCATTGCCTAAAAATATCATCAAGAAAACAGTAAAGACACCGAGACAAAAGCAACCTTGATGCTGTAACACGGGATTTTATCCATAAGTCTTTCCACTCTGCTAAATCCAGAATTGAAAATGCAGAATAACCACAAGGGTGGGCACAAATATAATCAAGCATAGCACTCCTAAGGACAACTAATAGAAATTAGTAATGGTCCTGTCTGGTAGCTAAGCAATACCTGAAGTACAAAAATCTGATGGAAAAATAATGTTTTAGATGTCAGATTTTACTTTGTAGTAGAATGCAAACAGGTTTTTTTCACCGAGGTAGAGAGATTAACACCAAAACAGCAACTGGCTGCTAGGGAACTCCCCTAGGGTTGCTTCAAGATCTTGTTTAAAAGGCAAATGTCATAATCCCTAGCAGTTTCTCATTTTGTTCTATTCTCTCTTTTTCCTTATATCACAAAAGAAATAGAGACTTAATGGGTTAAATACAGAGAACAGATCAAACTATGTCATGAGAAGCTGAATGGTACCATCTTCCAATTGAAAAGAAAATATTTGAAAGAGATAATTTTAAACAGAGTACTGAAAAAGAAAAAAAAAAAGAAACAGAAATATATTTGCAATTGAGACGATTGTTCCAGGAACCGTTTCCTTGGCAACAGTGCCAATTTAATAGCAATTTTAATACTATACATATAGATACATGCTTTAAATTGGACGTGTCCATGCATCAGCCAGCACAGAAGTAGCAAGAAAGACAAATTGTTTGATTCAGAGTCAGTAGAAGCCAACAGTGATAGTAAATGGTGTTCTCAGTGGCATTCACAATAGACCGATGACTCATGCCAAGAAGATGAGATACACAGTCACAGCAGTCTCATGTCTCAGCAGATGGCTGGGTTAAGAAAACATTACAGAGATGGAAATTTGGAGGTTGAATGCATCTTGATTTGAGCAGTAGCTGATTCCAGGACTGCTTCTACAGAGAAGCAGTGTGAAAAATCTTCATGCTGAAGCAGGTCATTGTTTAAAACACCCTGAAGGTGGGGAATCTCCTCAGGGTGAGTACTAGTTTGGGAACTGATGCAATGGAAACAGATGAATATTCACAGTACAGAAGCTCTCTGCTGTGCCTACACATCTACTTTTTAAAAACCACGTAAAATTGTACAGTGACATCCCTCCATGACTTTTGTTGATTCTTTGTCTTCAGTCACTTTATATGTTTCTTGTTCACTTACTAATGGTGATGGTTCCTGTGGAAGCAATGGGACATACTGTGAAATGGAACTCCCACAGAAGTTTGTGTTTGGAGGATCAAGACCTCTGCTGGCACTGATTTAATCAAAGGAGAGAATTTCCTTTATTCTACCGGTCAGTACCGGACCTGGGGAAGATCTAAACTCCTTGTATTCCAGACATCAAAAGAGTTCTTTCAAGAGGAAAAAACATGGATAACTGTAAAGGAAGTTACAGCTGTTTGTCATTTAATGAAGTTAAATGCATGTGTAAATGTTTATAGACTCCAAGCTGAACTTAATTTTTTTGGAAGCAAGACTTTTGCAACTTAATCACATACTCCCCTATTTTTTCCTAGTGGGTTGTTAGCTATGCATAACTCCTTGTGATAATCTGCAAAAGTTTCATGCATTAGACCAAGCTGGAATACTGCATTATCTGCAGGCTTTCACAAGAGTACCATAGTGCTTTATTCCTGAAAATAGCCTTCATGCAAGTCAACTACACAAACATGATTGCCTTGGGTTTTAATCTCAATTTTTCCTCCACTTTTCTCAATGTACAATTAGATACTATTTGAAAACAGCAACAGTAACAACAAGGAACCCACTCAGAGTTCTGGGTAGGGGCCAGGCACTCCTTAAGGATTGAATGAATGGTTTCCTCTAAGCGAGGCAGACTTTCAGCCTCTCATCTGGAACATATTATGTGAGCAGAAGCTCAGGATCAGCTATTACTTGCCTTCAGCTGAGTCTAAAGCTGTTATCAGTTTAATTTTACCCTTTTAGGTAAGGAAGGAATCAATACAAATATCTAAAAAGAGGTTAAAACTGTCTTTGCCATCAGGTGATTGTAAAATAAATAAATAAATAAATAAATAAATAAATAAGAAAAAGAAATTTACAAAACATTACAGAAATTAAATTTAATTTAGTTAAATTTAGGAAAAAAGTACTTTCATTTTACTAATGAACTAACTTCCTTCATTCCCCAAACATTCTTGTTTAGCCTGGAGTACTGACTTTGTGTGTACTGTATCTAATCCTCCTCACAAGAAACACCTCAAAAAAACAGCCACAGGCTGCCCTGCATCACATCTTGCTGATTTTCCTGCAGACATGCAACTAGGAGAATTTACATAATAGCTTTGAAATTGCAGGCATTTTATGCTTGAAAAGAGGTTGCAAGCAGTGCCTGGTTAAAGCTGTAATCAAGTAATGATGATGTATGGGATCTGAGCAAAGATCACAGTAAATTTCTTTCTGTAAATGACTGATTAATCCCAGTTAGAGCTACTATGGAAAAATCAGACGTGTGTCTGTTTTTTCCATTACAGCTCACACTTGGCTTCTCTCTTAAAGCCTTTCTCCTCTCTACTTTCTTGTGATTCCTTTGCCGCTGTGTTGAGCCCAAGAACTCTGTTTCTGGGTGTGGAAAACAGTCCACCATTCATTTCCACTGCCGCTAGCAAGGAAGAACTGCTAGCTGCTACAGTGGCATTGGATTTTAATGGCATCCTTTTAATAGAGAAGGGGAAGCAATTGACTCTCAATACAAACTGCATTGAAAGGACTGCTGCAACATTTGCCTCTCAAGGGATGAAACATCACTGAATGTTAATGGACATGGTGCAGCCTCCACCTCTGTCTCATCAACCTCCGGACAAGACAACTGGCACAGGAGAAGTTGGAAGCATTACACAGCTCACAGACCTGTCAGACCTTCACATCCAGGCTCAGCATGGCAACCTGTCAAACCAATAAAATGTTTTGATCTCGAATACTTTGCCTGAAGGTAAGAGAGTGGCACCACTGCCACCAGCAGCTCTCTCCTCTAGACGGAAGGCACAAGCTTCTTCACAAGCACTTTATGGCTTACCAGTGCTCACACAGCAATATGCCAGTCTCCACTGAGCCATGCAATGAAACGTTTTCCCGGTCCCTCCCCCTTTCCTCCTTGCTTAACCCGTGAAACAAAACACTCCTGTTTCCCTTTCTGTCAGACTTGGAGACTACAAGAGCCATATTTAAACTCAGATAAAATAAGGGCATGTCCCGTATGGCCAAAGTGTAAGATGTCATTTAAATAAACTTTCACAAAAATCACAAAGTGCTCTGCTATAAATGAGTGATTCTTAACGCAGCCAGTGATCAACAAACTCACTTCCTAATTAAGTGTAGGAGTGTAATGAGGAACAGGGCATCCTTTGTTTCACCAGTTTGTGTGAACTCCAGCCACAGGTCCCCAGACTCTCCTAACTCCTGCGTTCAGAGCTTGTAATTAGTACATAAGGAACCAGGTACTACAACAGCAGCCCCCTTTGACAGTGGGTTCATTCACTGCCAGCCAGATGTGAAGAGCGTTCAAAGGGGGCCGACTGACTCACATATTGCGTGGTGTTGTATGACACTATAATCTCTGGTTTGCAGCCCTACAATCAACAGGCACTGTCATTTTTAATGCATTCTAATTAGCTGGTAAGGTTTACAGAAAAGTTCATTGATACAAGCAGAGCTACTGGGCTGTCTGAGGGCAGGTTGTTCAGTGGGCCTACTCTTTCTTAAGCCAGCTGCAGAGTCTCATGTTAGTAGAATAAAAAATTTATTGGGGGTGTGTAATTGATCTAGGGAGCTTCCAAATATGCCTCCTCTAAATACAAAATAAAAATGAAAAGGAAAATCAGAGAAATCCACACAAAAGCATTATCAAAGAACAGTGAGACAAACAAAAGTGAGCTTCTACTTGAGGCACCAGGAGCACTCCAGTAGGATCCTGCTCAAAACTCCCCATCAGCAGCCACCTTTACACTGCCAGAGGGTGACATAAGGAAACTGTGGCTTTGCTATGTGCCCTCCATTGAAGGAGGTCCAACCTCTGTGAGAGCAGACCACATTCAGAGAGCAGGAATGCTTTTACCTGCCTTGCAGAGGCTCTTTGCTCAAGAGCTCCATGGCATCTGCTGGACACTCAGCAGCAAAGGGACACATCCATTCAATCACTCAGTACAATCAGCATGACAGAAGGTAAAAAGTGAGAATGAAGTATTTAGTTCTAAAGAAAACAGCTATATTACCAGTACTGGGGGTTCCTCTGATAGAATGGAAATTCCTTCTCTATCTGAACAGCTTTACTATCGCACAGACAAGACAAGATGGAGGGTGAAGCTTATGTTCAAAGTTCTTTCCCTGTGAACACAGCAGCTGCTTCTTGACAACAGGAAAAATTTTCACACAACGTTGTGATGTAGCACTTAATGAGCAGACCAACTTTGTTCAAGTGATTTGCATGAATGTCTGTATGGTACATGTTTAGTCACGGGCTAACAGATATTACAGAAAAGTTTGTGTGGCCAGCTTGTATTTATGAGCTCTGGCCTGGGGCCTATGTGGGCACAGGGTATAAAAGGATAGCAGGTGAGCTAATGATAATTACTGAGTTCCATCAACAAATTATAAACTGTGAATGAATCAACCTAACAAACAAGCTGGGAGCCCACAGGCTATTGTATGCTCACATTAATCATACACTGAATTACTGTAAACGTAAGAGTAAACACTTTCAAACAGAAATATTTGTTTATTTGTAAAATAGGAGAGAGAATCAAACTAAATATGCTGAATATAAATTGTGTCTTTGAATTTTATTCTAATTAATGGTGAAACAAAGAAGCAGGAAAGAATATTTTTCAAAACCACATGCCCAAGCTAGATGTCCTCAAATAAGAAATCCTTTTTGGATAAATAAGTTCTCTATTTTTATATAGAGAAGCAGCTTTATATCCTTGCAAACAAGTAAGTCATTCATCTAGAAGAAATCTTCATGATGTGAGACATTATCAAGTTGTTTGTTCTCTTTGTTTCTTTTGTAGATGAATGAGTTCAGGCTATCTCTAGAGTAATGTGGTGATGAAATCCTTCTCCATCTGGTTCATAACTCTTAGCCACTCAGAGATAATTTACCCTATGCTGCATGAAGTTATCTTAGGTTAGGCTAAATTGCTTCATGCAGCCATAGCGCAGAGAACCAGAAACAAGAGACTTTTACAGGAGCTGTTTCTGAAACCCACAGCTGATGAAATCTCAGCAGGAAAGTATTGCAAAAGACTTTGCAAGTCCCAGCCCACAGTAAAACTGATTTATCTTCTTAACTGGGCATGCCCACACCTCTAGCGGCCTTGCTCCAGTGGTGATCTAATGATAAATAACACAAATATAAAGGAGAAAACACAGTGAAGAGGAAGACACCGTTTCAAGTGACACCTCTCTTTAGGTGTAGTCCTTGATTATGTGTTCTGTGTGACATGAATAATGTTGCTTTTTATGCACTAGGTAACATCAGATACAACTTAGATTATTCATCTGTTTATCCAAATAAAAACCAATGTGAGAAAAATTGATGTGTCACAGGCATTATAGGCTTTTTAACAACACTGAGGACTTACTAACAACGCAGACTCTGCTGTTTTGTAACATCCAAGCTGGTTCATGTTTGCTCTCAAGACAGAGAACACTTGCTGGACGTATGAAAGGAAGTGGTCTGCAGAAACTCATACACATCTTTTCAGGATTTGATCCATATTTTCGGAAGCTTTTTCTTTTGTTGTCATGGCCGTCATGTCATGATCTCGCCCAGGATCAACTGATGGCTGCTGAGAATATTGTGGAGATATCTACACACCTATACACCCATGAGCCTTACCTAAAATACCTTAACACATAAGCAGGAATTTCTGTATTTTAACTAAATACTTGCATCCCAAAATCTAGAAAAGTCTGTGTTCAATGCATAGTAGAAGTGGGGTGATGGGTCAAGGTAAGGAATTTCTATAACATGAGACTGGAGCAGGTTTGTTTAAGTCAATGGATCTCCATCACAGAGATTATTGGACCTTATTCTTGTCTCTCTGTATTTTTTTCCACATTGCTCATATTTGTATTTCACATAGAATTGCTTTCTTTATGTTCTTTCTCAAGTTCTTTTCCACTGTCTTTCCACAATCCACAAGGTGGATTGTGAATTCAGAAATGCTGGCAGACAGGACAAGCACTGACAAGCTAAGAGAAGATAAATGATAAATAAAATTTCCTTCATGCCAACACCAGCACAGAAATCAAAGACTTCTTCCAAGCAGCAACTGCTTTTTGTTATCCTCAATGCCACTGTTTAAGATTACTGTTCATTTGTTGCGATTTCTGCAGGGTCATATTTCCCTAACAAAGAACTCTTGGTGAAAGAAGAAAGCTCTGTCCAAACTGCTTTGTCTTGTAGATATCACCCTCAAACACCTGTCCATCTGCTCCTCTCCAGACACACATAGCAAACTCCCAGCTACAGGCAGCAGACGTCAGCTCCCAGCTCAGCTTACATACATCAAACAGCAGATCTCAAAGCATAGCTGTGCAAAATTCAGGCTGTGTGATAGAAGGGGAAGATGTGGCTGAACCTGATTCATCTTGCCCTGCTTCAATGTGTGTGCTGACAGGCAGTAGCTGGGAGAGAAGCTGCGGTTATTGCAACGTTAACAGGTCTCTCTGTAAATCCGTCACATTAGGGGAGTCCTTATGTGACATGAGGGAATTAAGATAGGTGAAAAACAGGAAATGCACACCAACAATAAAACAGGGTTTTAATCAAAAACACACCAGGTGAGAGAAAGATTTCAGCTTGAAGAACTTCTTGCAACCCCAATCTAGGACTGTCCGAATGTGCTACAAGAAACTTTAATGATCAGATTAAGATATAATCTCACCGTGTGAAGACATAATTCATTTCACAAGATTGACAGTCATAAATGTAAAGAAAATCCTTACTTTTCAAAATAAAGATTGCAACCTAAATCTCGTAGAGCAAGAAGAAAAGACAACTACGTTAGTAATTATTTCATTTAATTAATTCAATATTGCACAATACGGACATCTTTTGTATACAGGGTTTAAAAAATAATCCAGAATGGGTTTGGTGAATTAAATATTATCCGTGAAATATCATGGCAAGGTATTGGGCTGATTTCACAAATGTCATTAGCAGGGGAAAATTCCACTGAAATTTGATTTATGCAAATCATCATCATGAAGCCATACTCCAAAAAAAAACCCAACACCCTAGCATGCACATGTTTTATGTTTGCTAGCAAATACCTCAGCACAACTTCAGGAGCATACATTTCTCTTCTAATGCAGCGTCACGTCTTCCACAAACCTAGGTCTTTTTCTGTATCTCCTGATCTGTTTCCAAACCAGCTCACAGGACATGGTCCAACACGCTGCTGCGTAGGGATGCTATCCTGGCTCTCAGAAGTTCTCGCTAATTTTACCATCACAGTAGCTCTTCCTATCACACTTCTCCCATCCTTCATTTCTTTCTTAATTCTGCTGACCTCATAGTTCCTGTGTAGGCTATCAAACCTTTTAAAAAAAAATTGAGCATCCAGGGAAAATAACTCCACAAAGTAGACTCCTTTCTTAATTTCCATGGTGTTTCAGGTATAGGTACTACTAACTTTGGAGCAAAATAGAAACAAAAAGAGGCAGAGAGGAAGGAAGAGACATAGCCAAGGAAAAGGAAGGGATGTTTTCTGGTTAAACACAATGTGATTCAGGCAAGAGAAAAGAAAGTTTTTTAGATAGAAAGATAGATAGTTTTTTAGAAAGAAAGTTTTTTTAGAAGAAAGATAGTTTTTTAGATAGAAAGATAGATTCGGCTAGTTTTAAGGAAACAGCATAACAAAAGATGTTTCTGTCACAGAATGAAACAAACAAACATGCACTGTCATATTTTTTGTCCCAGGTCAGTTGCGCACAGACCTATGTGAGAACACAGTTTTGTCTGAGTGTGTAGCTTTGAGATAACAATTATAAAACACCAGGGAACTTTAAGTGGACATTTTTAGAGCTGAAAAAATTAGCTGTGACACTGTATCTTTCTAATGTCTGTTTGAGTTCCTGAGGAAGCCTCCTACCCCACTGTACACCTTTATTTTATCCCCAGTCCATTCCAGTTGTTGAATTAGAGAAAAAAGAACACAGAAATGCAGCTGGCATGACACATCCACATACAGTTAAGTGACAAATGAGACCCTGATTGATTTAAGACATTTCACTGGATTTTACACCCATGAAAAACTGGATCAAGAAGTGTTTTCTCACTATACCTACTCTCTGCAACTTTTATTGTTACTATTTCCATAGTAACAGTTACGAATCCAAAAAGAGAGGAGTGACTTGCTGCAGTTATGAGGAGGAGTCTTTTCCCTCCTCCCAAGATAATTAAAGATGGACGTGTCTTCTGAATTCCTCATTCCCATCCATAAGGGTTGGTGTGTTCTAATGTTCATCAGACAACATCAGATAGACCATCAGTGTGCTTAAGCATCCTCTTATATCTTGCACTGACATGCTCATATACACTCATATACTCATATACACTCATATACTCATATACACTCATATACACTTGCACTGACATGACATATACATGCTCATCACTTTCCATATTTGCAAGTTGATGCCTCTAATATGACAATAGAAGGGAAGCCTCAATATTTCATGATCAAACAGTAAGCGGTCCCTCCATCACTACGAGGTTATTCCAGCAAATTCACTGCAATTAACTCTGTTTGTGAAATGATATTTTCAGGTTTGAGAGAGATGAATGGATAAATAAGGTAGTATAACTCTAGACTTCATCATGAAGTTGATGAGCTGTTGTGCTCCGCTCAGTGGGCTGGGAATAGTTGTTTCAAGCCTGTTATCCAGAGCAGGAGCAGGTTTTCAGTTAGCTCATAGGAGGTTTCTTGAGTGATGTATGTCAAGCTTCTACTCTTCTTTGGGAGGATTTGGTGTTTAATGAATTATCTCCATGGTCTTGGAAGGTTTTCCATTAATAACTCTGGAAAGTCTGACAACTTCAGAACAGGTCTGAATTTCTGAGAACTGGAAATGCATAAGGAAGTTTTGAGATCACCAAGTTAGTGATGTGCAATGACCTTGTGAATTTTCTGGGGCAGGGATTTTGAGATGTTTTGCTGCTACTTTGCACATCAAATCTGCCCCACAGGTAAAAGAAGGAGCACGGGATACTTTTCAGACAACAGAACCTCTTCAAAAGGAATTGCTGAAAATTACTCAAAAACAAAAGGATGAAGTCATAAAAATAATTTGGAGATTGTGGAAAGTAAGTATGTAGTTTTGCAGAATTTTCTTATAATGATGAAAAAAAGATGGCTTGCTAACAGAGACGGGGCAAGAAAGAAGAATCTGCTTTATCCTGACAGGTTATTCCTCTACTTATCATTAGCCTAATTATCATATTGATATTTGCTTTTTTAACCTGGGTTTTCAGAGAGGCTTTCTTCTAAGAAAAAATAAATTACAGCGTTTAACAACATTTCAAGTTGTAGTGCAAACATAGGGCAAAAACTTCTACAAAAACCATTCAGATGCACAAAACACAGAAGCAATAGAACTAGGAAAATGTAAAATTAGGTCTTGATCTTACAGCATCACTTTGAACATTCATGCCCAGAAATAAATCACCTAATATATCCAAAACATATTAAAAGTAGGGCGCAGTGCAAAATGTAAATCCTAAGAGAAACTGAGGTTAATGATCTTAATCATTAAATACTTTTATTTCATTTATCATAGGGCATAGTATAACTAAAGCTGATGTTGATAGTGAACACTGTTGTGAAAACCACAGGTAAATTATCCAAGTAGTTAGACACACAGGCAGCATAGCTAGTATAAATAGCTCTGAGAAGTTATTCAAAGCATAAAGCTCCGTGTAATTGCTGCCCTACTGTCCACCTCAAACTCAAAGATCTTTTGGTAGTTGGATGGTCTATTACAGATACGATGATAGAGGAGAGGAGAGATTTCTGAGGAAGGAGAATGACCCTTTTTGGTAAAAAATTATTTTGTTGGAGCCTTCAAGTTTCCACATTTGGAATTTTTTCATGTTGTTTTGTGGCTTTAAAGTACTCAAAGTCAGTGGGATTGGAGATGAGCACTGTTCTGGAGAGGGAGCCAAGAAAAATTTTGTCGCTGTAAGGAGTAAGGGTAGCAGAACATTTTTTTCTTATGATTTTGTTTTTAATGATAAAATCTAGTGGTAGGGAGGAACATGCAGTATTAGAAGTTTCGTCTTACACATGGCACATAAATCTAAGGTCTTAACCACAGGTGGTCACCAAATAACTTACATATCTTTATGCAGGAGCTGCAATATTAAACTGTCTTGATCTATTTCATTCACAAATAATTAAAAAACCACCAAGTCCTTGATGTTGTACTTCTTTGCCTCTTCTGTTAAAAAACACTTGAACAATTCCTATCATGACCCAGCACACACCCTGGAGCTGTGTTAGCAGAGCAAGATGCCCTGTAGCATATATATATATGCCATAGCATATGACCATGGCCTCAGTCCATCACAAGCATAGCACATGTGGGCTGTCACCATCCTTGCTGAGGTAGCCTATTGGTACTTGAGGTAGCCTATTGCCCAGTTGTGGGACATTTTTGACTGTGGCAAGTCAAGCAGGCTTCTGTATATACCCTGACACAAGACCTCTCCTTGCTGATGTTTCATGAAGATCTCTGTGAGATGGGCTGATGGGCTGCAGGGCCGTGCTGGGCAAGTGCCAACTTCTCATTCCTGTTCAACAGTAATGATTTTCAATTCTCTGCATAAATGGTATCTTTTTTTTTTTTTTTTTTATCCTTTTATAAACATAGTTGGAAAACAATGAAGAGGGGGAAAAAAAGCATCAACTTGGAAAATACGTGGCAAATCTGAATGTAACATTCTGAAACCCTAGATGCATGAAAAAGCATTTGCACAACGCTCATGAGCCTCTCTTTGGTGACAATGTCCATGATATATGGCATCTACATTACATGTTTATTCCGAGTTTGCATTTTACTCACACCCTTGAGCAGGAGCGAGTAGAAGCTCCATGCCTCAGGGTCTTCTGAGTACAACCGTTGGGAAGGAGATTCCCCAGGCTGCAGCAAAGAGCAGCACAGAGCCCAGTTCCAACAGCTTAGAGGATGGAGACTGCTGGGAGCAGAGGAAGCAGACCAGCAGGGCTTCAGTGGGATGGAGAGTCCTAGAGGCCAACAGCAATCTCTTGGAGTGCCATGGAGATGGCTAGGAGATGGGGCTTGCCAGAAGACTGAGAGTAATGGCAGCTTTATTTACAAAGACTTTTGCTTCTGTGCTGTCTACCCTATCTGGTTTAAACTGCTTGAAAGGTAGGTTTTACCTTTTTTTTTTTCTCTTTCTTTTTACATTTAAATAAACTTTGTCTTCTCATACTTAAAAGTCTTTTTAAAGGAGCTTAGTACAAGGGAATGTCCTAAGCGAAGCCATCTCAAGCCAGAGATACCATTGTTGTACAGCACAGGCAAGGAACAAAGAATCTTAAATCTAATTCAAAGTGGATTGAAATTAGCAAACACAACTGTCCCCATTTTATTTGACCTGATTAAATCTATGGCTCAAGGAAATAAAAAACAGACATCTGTTCATAAAACATCATAAATAGGAGTTGCATGTAGCTTTACACTCATAATATGAATCAGGAGCTAGAACACTTAGACAAAATAACAAAACATGAACCTTCTCCTTTCACAGTCCCCTGTTGACCAATCCATGTCCGTATCATTCCATTCATTTGACATCACTTCATTATGCTAATAGTCTTGGACTGCAGCTCCCTCTGGTTTCTTAAAATCCAGCTTAAATTGAAAAATCTTTAGATCTTTTCCTATTTGAAGAGTCTATTTTTGCTAGGGAAAGAATTCAGAACAGACATTTGATTACTTTAGTATAAACATTTCCACCTCTACATCTTTCCTTTTTGCTCCTTGTCTGAATATTCACAGCTGTAGTCCAGGGTTGCAATTGTATGGTTATGATGAGAACACTTTGGTCCCACTCAGGCATCTCTAATGTAGCAGTTTTCACTGGGAGATAAATACTTACTTAAACGTCTGTGTCTCTAGGACAACTGCAATGCAATGTCCACTCAGGATGCATGGACCAGTTGCTTCTTGGATTCTGAGCCACACAGGAATGAAGATCCTGAGACGTGAATTTAAGTCCTTCAGGTGATTTGTCAGATCATCTCAATCCTTCCCCAAGCAGTATTTCACATCTCTGAATTTAAGTGTACTTCAGAGATGTTAATGGATTTGTATGCATATTCTGAAAAAAAGAAATGCTTATTGTATTGGGAGTGGAGTTGAAGACTGTGTTGCTTACAAAGTTTTTCAAAATAATAGTGAGAGGTAGAATAGGAGGTAGCACTATTCTGGGAGAGAACTTTGGACTCCCCAGCAGTTTTCTCAGTATCAGTGGTGAATGTAAAATAAATTGTTAGCCTGTGCTGGAGAAGGACCCTAACTTCAGGACTGCATACCTTCACTTCCTTTTTGCCCCTACATGCATGGTGTGCTGTCAGTCAGTTACCAAATTACTCCAGTCCTATTCCACATATTCACAATCCTAAAGCCCTTGTCTTTGTGTTTTCTGATATCCAACCCAAGATTGCAAAATATAGTAAGTTATGCCAAGGATTCACCTTATTTGTCATTCATAAATAACACTCTTGGAATGAGTGATGCAATGTTCATATTCAGATATTTACATTATTTCACTTTCAAGAGGGAGCTAATGGAAGTTTTTTCATCCTCATCCATAGTCATGCTCTATTTGGATGAGGAAACAAGACCTGAACACCGCATTATCCCAGCTGTCTTTGAACAACTGATGATAACTGCGCAGTACATTATGTTACAAGTAAGTTAGCTTGTGCAAAGATGGAATTTCAGAAGCTCAGGTAGTTTTACCCCAAGATATGTATTTAAAGAACAATAACAATGAGAGTGTAACATAAACCACATAAACCAAATTCCAGTCCCCAGGCTGATATTTATGAATGGAGACATGTTCATGAATTAGGTATCGATTAGACACCAAGAGGCAGCACAGATTTGCTAAGGGCTGAATAACAGTACAGACTAAACAAGTATTATGAGCTGTATTCAAGCAAAAGTACCTCCCAGCAATACCAGACTATATGAATAGATGAATTGGAAGACTAAAGCAGGTAATAAGAATCACTCAGGAAGTATTCCCAGACCTCTGATGTTGTCATATGTGAACGTTTCCTATCACTAAAGTTGAAACTAAGGAAAGAACAAATCAGTGTGTAGATCTGTTGGAGCAGATTCATGAGATGACCCATTCTGAAGAGAGTGGTTGGGCAATGACTATGAACAGATCTAAGAAGACATAAGAAACAAATGTTGAGGAAGAAATGGTGATGCTGGGGTTAAAAGGTGATACAAAGCATACATTTGGCATGGAGCTCACTCCTCAACCTCTGGTAATGCATCTGCATACATTTGGCATGGAGCTCACTCCTCAACCTCTGGTAATGCATCTACAACTCTTGTACTTGTGTCACCAGAATAGCAATTAGTGTTTCACAGCCAGTTGTGCTGTACACATGCATTGGCACACAGATCTATCTCCACTAGTCCTTGCTTCCTTGAAAGAAAACACAATTAGTAACAATAAAGAAAATAGAAGAAATCACTGTCAGTCACATAATCTATCAGACTATATCAGCTCTGTAGTCACTGATGAATTAAGCTGATTGCTCGCACTGACCTATACCTTCAATCTGCACCAATAACAGGGCTCATAATTCTATTGTCTGCCACTGAGGAAATATCATCTGGCTAAGTACCAAAAGATTGTCAACATTTCATAGCAAGTGTAATTGTTGCATAAAGAAGACAAGGTACTTTGAGTATCAATAGGTAGAAAAAGTTGAATGAGGCACTTTTTGGAATTAAAATTGGATCAGAATTATATCAGTGCTGCCAGAAGAGACTTCACAGACTCATCAGTCAGCAGTGTCTTGTGGCTGAGGTGTGAAACTGGCATAACTGAGCTCCCACACATCCCAGTCTGTCTGAAGGGAGTAGAAAAACAAATAAACATTTCAGTGAAAACAAATTAGTGTTAAAAAATGTTGGCTACATAAGGGTATTCCAGCACTAAATTTTTGAGGATGCTCACTTTTGGGCATTGCCTATAGATATAAAGCGCAGGCTAATGAGGAAGATGAGAAAAAAAAATCAACAGACAGAAACTAGTAGCTTAGTGTGAACTCTGCTCTCTTGAGTCTCATGAAAGGATAAAGATGTCATGCCTCTCCTTTTACTTTAGGTCTTGCTTTCCTACTGCTGCAGGGGAGGAGTTCCCTTTGCCCTTTGGAATGGTTCAGCAGAGAATGAGCATCCAAAGGAAAAGGAAGTAGTCAGTATAAAAAACAACAGGCAGGGCAGCTTGTTTTTAAGCAAAATTTCCTCTTATTTTCCTAGACAGTGGCCATTATTTGTGTCAACTAGAGTGGGGCTTTCATTCTCAGCAAGAACAGAGGAGGGGTTACTGAGACCAGGTCCAAGACCAATGAAAAGATTAATCCTAAAGCAGGACTCTAAAACAAAATGAACAACAAGATAAATATAAATGAATAGGTTTGGGGTTTTGTTTTGTTTCAACTTGTTCTCAGTGGAAAAAACACAATAGTGTCTCCTAATGAAACACTGATGTTTTTCCTCCCTTACTGTGTTTCAAGATCCTGGGGTATTCTGGCTGCAGACAAATCTCTGCTTTAGAGGGTAAACCGTAGATCAAGTTTGCAATCAAAGCACACCTACAGTCATTCCATACTCTGTTTTTCTTATGAAGACCAGGCATCTTCATAAGACCAGGCTTCTTCATAGAAACAGCAGAAACATGCTCCCAGAGGACTGCTGTACCACCACTTCTGCCACAGAGCTCATTTGTGTAACATCATGAACTATGGATGTGCAGCCAATTCCTTCTTCTCTGGACAAATACTTCTCATTCTACTGCTCAGTATTTAGGCTTTTCCAGGAGGAGTGGCTCCGTTTTGAGGACCGGCTCAACACTGAGCTGTGGTGGTTTCTCTTCCTTCTCCAGCAAATGCCTTCAGCCATTTTTTGGTGCTGTTAGAGTGCAGCACACATGGGAGGCAGACTTGGACCTCTGCCACCCAAGCCAGACCACACGTTGCGCACCGATGAGAATGGCACATGCAGCACAGCCAGCGTCACACACAAGCGCTCCCGCCTCAGCAACAGCAGTAAATCATTTTGCTGAACCCCCAGTTCAAAGCAAGTGTCAGTCCCTGCCACTCTTCTGATTTTAATTGCTTTGGTGAAGAAAAGATTTTTTTTCTAACTGGGACATGCAATTGAAACAAAGCAACAAAAAGCTGGGAAGTGGGGTATTGTGTCACAGCCACTGAAAGAAAGCAGAGGAGCAATGAGAGCAGGATGGTTTTAGAGCCTTATGCCTCTGCCTCTGGCTTTGGTCATTCTGCCACACAGTGACCCTGGCTTTTGATCAGACTTTCCAAAATAAATAAAATCAGTGCTGGCATTGCAGCCAGAGCTGATGATGTAGAAGCTGTTAATGATTTTGATTCTTCCCACCTGCTACCTGTGTCCCACAGAGTCCCAGCTAGATGGAACTGCCCCTAAGACTAAGTTGCAAATGAAACCTCTGCTGCCTTCATTTTGGTGTGCATCAAGGCTCTGACATGCTAACCTGGCTGCACAGGGAGCATCTGACTAATGCACAGCATGTGGTACCTGTCCTGTGAGCAAGGTAAAGAGATAAATAGCCTATCTATCTGCATTGTCCACATAAATCTAACTCATAGTGAAAATCACAAAATCACAGAATCACATAATTGAAGGGATTGGAACGACCTCTGGTGATCATCCTGTCCAACTCCCCAAAACACAAAGAAAGAACAGTGAATACTCCAACCACTACTCCAACCTACCAACTTGCCAACATCTCCATCACTGATCACAAAGGTACCTTCACAGGCAGATTTTGAAAGGAGCAGGGTAAGATATTTGCAGCTCACAGCTAAGCTATTGCAAAGCTCTGACTAACACCTACCTATCCATTTGGGCAGGTTACAGAAGTAACATAAAGGGAAAAAGTACCTTGTCATACTGGAGGAAGAGACATCATGAAATAGGTCAAGTCAGTAGGACCTCCTATGGGACTCCCAATTCTGGCAGTGGGTTTTATTGTGTAGATCACTGCATTGTGAGCTGGACCAGGACCAAGCAGATACAGATGGAAATGCCTTTTTTTCCATCATGGACTTGTTCCAAACCAGAGCTCAAGGTCCCAATATATATCCTCTTACCAGCAGGTTCCCAAAGAAGAAGAATGGCTTACAACTGTTTTATAAAACCCAGCTGTTCAGAAAAATCAGATAATTCACCCTACTCCCCATATCTACGGATAACTGCTCAAATCACATTTTTTTTTTTTTTTTCAGTACAGTCCCAAGACATAGCAGTCAGAGATACCCAGGAATATGCAGAGTGGCTTGAAAACTAACTTCTGAACCTGATTCTCTACTTTGTTGTACAAGATAAACACAGCTTTTAAACACAGCTAACCAATGTTATCTGATATTATTATTCCAACAGCAACTAGCATCAGAGGGCAGATAAACAGATGTTTTTTCATAAGAAAAGTCTTACTGAAACAACAGTAAACATTAACTCCTTGGCTGCATGCTGAAGCTCCTTCCCAAAAAACGGGGAAAATGTTACCAGCAAGTGGAATCCAGAAAACTATTCTGGTTTGGATTTTTTCATTTTTAACCTTTCATTTTTATTTTGGAGAACTTACCTACTTCTCTGTTAGTCTTATGTACTTGTTTGAAACTCCTACTACCTGCAGGATAATAAATACGTTCAAGGCGATAAGTATTAAGAGAGAAGAGTAGGCTAATTCCACAAGATGATAACCTCAGGATTAAATGAGGTTTTTCTATGTATGTCAGTAAAAGTCAAGATTGAGACTTTTTACACAGCCCACCAAATAATGATTATATTGAAGAAAGATAGCAAGAAAATGATGGATTTGCCAATCCCTTGACATGAAGCTGATTGGAGTTGCAGAACAGATATGAAGCTGAAAGGTTCATTAAACACATTTCTCCAGAGAAAACTGTAAATACATTACAAGCACTGGAGTTTCAAGATAATTAATGTGTCTTTTCTTTTTTTCCCTCAAATCTCAGTTTAATATTTAAATGCTCAGTATGTGCACAGTGCAGCATGCTTCCTTGGCTCTTCCAGCAGTGACTGCAGAGCACCAACTATCACCTGGCTTCATGTGTTCTCTTGTGTACTGTGAAAAGGTTTAATGAGCCACAAAGTGTATTTTGCTCTCTTCATGGATCACAGAAACAGAAGTCCTGAGGGTAAAATGGCCTGTATTGTTTCTGCTCCTGTGAATTAGGCCCTCAGGGGTTCATTCTCAGTGCAATGCATGCAGATTTGGCTGCTTGACTCCCGCTGATGGTGATGGGACTCAAGCAGCTAAAGCCCCACGAAGTGCATGAAAATGTGTCCACTAGTGTCTGTAAAACACTACTATCTTTCCAAACAAAATCAACCAAACCAGTCTGATGGTGGTGATCCTTTTCTGCAAGATCTGCTGCACTTTCGTAGACTTGCAAGCAACACTGTGGAAATGCATGAAGATTCATATCATAACTCCTTCTCCATGTATGTTTTTCAAGAATCACATTGATAAGGATTTTGTATCAATATAGTAACAAAGAGCGCAAGAAATGCCAAGGGTGATCATCTTCCAAGTTCCTTCATATAGTCCAAATTTCTGTGTTTCATCAGTAGAGGTGCCACCCACAGTGGGTACAGCATGAATTTGTGTCATTCCAAAGAAACATAAAAGATGTAAGATGAGATATAACATTACCACATTTCTCCTCTATATCATGGAGGAGAATGATGGTAAAATCTTTTCCTCTGCAATAGAATCAGCACAACTGAAATGACTGTCAGTAACCTGAATTTAAGACACCCTGTTCTATCTATATTCTCAAAATGTTTTCCCTATTAGTCTTCTCGACTTCAGAATTAAAGGCCAACTCTTTGGCAGCTTTCCAGTTTTTCATGATGCCATCTAATATCCAGGAAATTAGATGGGTAAGGAATATTTCAGTGCTGATTGTGTGTGTTCCTCCAAAGGGCAGACTATTTAAGATAATAGAGAAAGTTATAAGCCGTGTAATATGCTCCCAGCTTTGTAAGCTGTCCTTTAGATGTGTGTAAGATTCACTCAGTGCTACAGCATTTCACAAAATCTCAGAATCACGGAATGGTTTGGGCTGGCATGGAACTCTATGATCATTATGTTCCAACCCCTGCTATAGGCAGGGACACTTCCCTCTAGACCAGGTTGGTCACAGCCCCATCCAGACTGGCCTTGAATGTTTCCAGGGAGGGGCATCCACAACCTCCTTGGGCAACCTGTTCCAATGTCTCACCACCCTCACAGTAAAGAAGTAAGGAATTTAAGTGGTTGGAAACATAAAGTTTCAAAAAAAAAAAATAAAAAAAAATCACATTTGAGGGAATAGTAAGAAGGATTGCGAAGGAAGAGAGGTGATGATACAAGTATTGGGGATTTTTTTTCTTTCAATCTATCTGCACACTTGTAAAAGTAAATTGCATGGAAATAGCCATGCAGGGTGCACACAGTATGGAAATGGCTGCTTAGCCTGCTGTGAAACAATTCACTAGTAAACCATCTGCAATGGTTATGATGGGTGGTGCCTGCACCCACTGGAGTAATATATTAGATATTAAAGATAGAAGGGACTTCTGGAAAAGCATGGGTACCTGAAAGAGGCTTAGGCTTATCTTAGGCTGATTAGGGGTGAAAGGTAGGGATCCTGTTCCCTGTGGTGTTGAAGAAGGAGAAGATGAAAATGTGGTAGAGGAGAAAGGCTGAGGAACTGGAAAACACACAGAAGTCTCAGCTCAGCTTCAAACTTCACATGGAACCTTGAAAGGTTTTCTAGTACCCTCCTTTTGCTTTCTTCACTTTTATCTTAACTGGACTTCCCTCATAACAGAAGACACAGAAGAGCACCCAAGAGCTTAAGCTCTAGTTTCCCACTGAGCAAGGCTCAGAGGACGTGTGTAACTCATCATTCAGAGTGAGTGAAAACCCAATTCTTGTCTAGACAGAAATGTATGCTTTCATTTTAGAATGCAGTTGTTTAACTTCAGCTCTTAGTAAGTGCAGCTTGGCACATTTGATCTGCTATATTATAGGGTCCAGTTCTACCTAAATCATCTATGTGCTCTGATTTAGCCAGGTCTTTGCTCTTCAGCTATTTTTGTTGTAGTCAATAGGTTGATCTTTCTTTTTATACTTTTCACTTTAAATCAGGGTCATACATCCCTCGAATAGGTCATGACTGATGCTCAGGTATGCACAGAGTACATTGCAGCGCTCACCGAATGCATTAACTTCATTAACAAACAAAATTAGACACAAATATATCTAAAATATATATGTTTTATACATATATAAATATAAATATATATACATATATAAATAAATATAATATATATATAGTATACATATATAATACAATATACATATATAATACATATAAAAATATATATAAATATAATTTTTATATTTTATATAATATATAAAATGTACTTTATATAAAATATAATAAATAAAAATATATTATGTATATATAAAATAATATACTGTAGACTCTCCCCTAACTAAAGGCACTTTTAATCTGCAAATAAGCTTTACTTCCAAACTTCTCTAGCTCTAAGTGTATAACTGCACAAGTTTATCACTGTGTGAAATAGAGTTTCCATTTCAGATTTACAAGTAAGCTAGCCAGTTCATATTGTATGAAAACTATTGCTACCTTTTCCCTTTTGTGGCTCTAGAAACACTGATTTCCGTGGAGGATCTATGCTCATTTATTTTGGCTGAGGATTTGCCCATAAAATTATTTCTGTAAAAGGAAAAGTTATTTCCATATAACACAAATGATTCCACTCTATATGCTGCAGAGCTTAAAATACACTAACTTTAAGTAGATAAGTAGGTAGGTTGGTAGGTAGATAAGTGGGTAGGTAAGTAAAAAATAAAGATGAAAGAAATACCAGCCTGTTCTCAGTGGTAACCCACACGATGTCTCCCTGAGTGAAAACAACCTAACTACGGAAATCTGATTCCCACAAACATTTTATATTTTTGAAAAACAAGACTTTGAAGAAATCATTGTTTGTACACTTGGACTGGTTAATTGTGTCTTAATTTGCTAATTGAAGACAGATACCCAGTATCTTAGCTTCTCTGCAAGAATAGTAAATACAATGCAAAAAGGGATGTACTCCTAAGCTCCAAATGTAGGTCTCAGGGAATTCTCCAATTATTTCCCTGGCAGATGCTTAATTTAGACACTGTAAATCAATGTTTGTCTTTCAAAAAAAAATGACTCATTTATCTAGCTGTGGCAATAGTAATTCTTCAGGTAGTTCTTAATGAAGTCTATCACCGTTTGACTTCAGTTAGAAACCTGAGGCTCAGAGTAGCAAAGCCAAAATTTAGCCAAAGGTCTGAAACCCTTGCAAAGCACTTGAGAGAAATGATTGGAGTACCTGTGGTGAGCTGCAGAAAATTCATACAGTATTTATATTTTGCTGTGGTGTCAGCAAAAAAAAATGTGTACCAAACTGAGCGATTTCAAAGAGATTTGAAATCTCTTTGAATTTAGATTGCTTACATCTAAATTGAAAGGCGTACATAGGACTAAATCCAAGGAGAAATTCTTATACAGAGTCTTGTTAAATGAAACTTTCAAGTGTGGCTTTTCTGACATAAGTTTGGAATACATCCCTGTGTGCGATTTCCACCCCACCACCCCAAACCCAGAAAAAGTACATGGACTATAGCTCAGAGGCTTTTGTTTGTTTATTTAAAGCATTAAGGAGGAAGACAGAATATGACCAAGGTTTACTTTCAAAAAATACAAACCAAAATAAATTATTTTTCAAAGAACCAGACAGTGGTGATATGACCCAGCAGTGAAGCACATGGCACATGGGTGGAATAAGATTCCTACTACACTACCAAAGCTGTTCTTTTAAAAAAAGATACTGCACTAGTGGAATGCTTCCTAAAGTCATGGATATTTCACCTCTGAAAAGAAAAATGTGAGTCTTCCTCCTCTCTGACAGTGAACCTGCTCAGAGATTGAGGCTAAGAGTACCAGGGGAGCAGCCCATTCTCATGTCCTTCCTAGAACAAGGAGCCATAATCTCCTCAACACCTTCCTTTCCTATGCCTCCATCTAGCTCCAAATAAAGACTACAGTAAAAAGCAACTCATTGTGACATGTGTTTTGTAAACAGATTATTTATCTGTGGTTGTACCCACCTACCAGTATGGACAAAACAGTTTCATCAAGCTGGCACTTCCTGTTTTTACTTCTATTTCTTCCAAAATTTTACAAGCTCTTACAGAGTGACTAAAACACTTGGAAACCTTGTGAGGCTCTTCTGGAATTGGTAAAAGAACACTATTATTCTTGGGCTGGCACAACAGTCCTACAGTTTGTTTTTCCTCCACCAAAGTGAGAGAATTAATTTTACATCCCAAAAGTTCATCTTCCAGCCCAATCCAGAAACTTTGTAGATGGGACTCCTTCAGCCGTTACAAAAGCTGCAGAAATTTCCCACTGGGTATTTCTAACCATAACAGACAGGTTGTTTCTCCTAACTTAGGTAACAGATTGGTTGTTGTAAGATCTTGACTGAAACTGGGAAGGCAAAGTTTTAGATAGTGTCCATATTTGAAACATATTTTTTGCCTTACTGCTTCATGAGTTGTCACATCTATGTAGTCAGCAGTTGCTCTGGCTCCTGCCCTGGGATGCACCCATGCTCAACCACTGTTCTTCAGGATGCTCAGGAATAGTAGATAAAATATTTTGCAGATTTTCACTTCCAGAACAGAAAATATAGTTGAAGCAACTTACTGAATGAAAAGACATATGAATTCTCTTCTCCTACACGAACCATACACTTCCAAATGAAATACGACTTGTCTTACAAGAGAGAGAAAAATTCCGTGGATAGTATTTTCCACTATGAATCTCATCAGTCTTACCTTTTTTTTTTTTTCAATCAGCTTTTTTGAAAAGTATTTAAAGCTATTTAACAAATTATTAGTTTTTTCATTGTCAATAGTTCATTATGTTCAAGATGATTACAAAAGTTCATTCTGACCATTAAATCTCCAGTGTCTTCACACTCTTTAGTCCAGATTTGTCAGAAATACTGTACATTTTAAAAACCCTGGCTCACAGTTCACGTCTTTAAGCAAATCTTTAAACAGGCATGCTTTATGTAACGACAGATTTGACTAAACCTTCCGTCTCCTGTCAAAAGCAGCTATCCAGGGATTTATGTCCTGGATCTTCCAAGAGCTTGACTTTACAGGTCATTTTATTTCAGCATTACTGCTAGAAATGACTCTTTCTGAAGACAGAATGGTCTGTGACCATAGGATTAATTTCACAATTAATTTAAAAAATATTAAAAATGTGTCCACAAGAGATGATACCTAGAAAATCACAGCCAGTTTGGAGAGCTGACCATGGATATATGCAGAAAACTGAGGTGCAAATAACTACTTCTACCTGCACAGCTCTTCCCACAGCAGATGCTGGTATATATCCATATCTTCTCTTCTTCATACAAAAACAAAGGAGAATATGCATTGTCATGCCACTTTTCTCCCCCATCCCCCTGCTACAGAAGCTCCTGAAATTATCTGAGGATGGAGGAAGGAGCCCCCTTTTCTTCCTCTCTTCCTTCCTTTCTTTCTTTCTTTTTCTTTTCTTTCTTTCATTTCTTTCTTATCTCCTTTGTTTTTTTTTCTTTCTTGTTATGCAGCAACATTTTCCTTATGGTTTTATGCATAAATATCTAGGCAGATTGCTCCTAAAATATTAACAATAATAACAAGACTAAATTCAGTTCATTTTTGAGTGACCTGGAAGATACAGAAAAATTTTGAAAATATTTTCCATTTTTTTCCCTCCAGTTCTAATAAAGAGACAAAATATCCCAAAATTGAAATACTTATGTGCACTGAAAAAGTCAAGAGAGTGAAAGAGAGGTGTGTGGCTCTTTCTAAGTAGAGAAAGTGAAATATATAGCATACATTTTCTAAATAAAATGCTAATGATTCTCCCGAAGCTTTGTGAAAGGACTCTTTCTACTACCTCCCTTGGATCTTCTTCAGTGAATGCTGATTGGAAAGAAGAACTGAATTTTTTTCTCAAACAGCGTATGCAGAAGAATTTGTGATTAAGGTACAGTCTAAGACCTTCTCCACATGCCTACTGGAAAAATTATGTTTGTACATGGTTTTTTTCATTATTTTTTTTCCTGGATTAAAGATAATTCCAATGCCTACTCTCACCCTTTTGGTAACTGAGATGGTAAAGGAGATGAACAGAAAGGCCAGACCTTGACTTCTACCAGCCTCACTATTTGGATTGCATGTGTGGTTCATCTCGAGCTCCAAGAACCTTGTGGACAGAATGAGAGAAAAGCTGGGCATGGAGAAGCTATAGAAGTCTCCAGCGTTCCAACAAACCCACTGTAATTCAGCTCAAAAGTGTTAGGCCTGCAGCTTTCCAGCTCACTGTGGGTGGCTGCAGCTACATAAATCTCATTTGTTTCAAGGGTAAGAGTAGAAACAAAACTCAGCAGGCTTTGTAGGGAAGTGCAATGCCACGCAATGAAAAGCCTACTCAACTATATAAGAAAGGAGACATGAAAGATGAAAGTGATTTGTTTGTGATAGGACATTTTTTTTCTGTTTGTTTTTGTAAATTCTTTCAGTGGCATGAAGGAAGAAAGCTGTACTGTGGTTGCTGCCAAGGCCAGCTCCCATTGGATTCACTTACTAACAGCCACGGGGACTCTTCTATCAAAGCAGATAAGAGGATATGTTATTATGGGTGTACCAGTTAGGAAATATACATACTTGCACACTGACACATAAAAGACAGCAGATGCTTCACCTCCCTGCTGGTCTGAGAGACAAAGTTCATCAGGCATGACGTGCGTAATTTCACGTAGTCAGTCAAGATTTAAAGATAAACTTCACTTGAAATCCAAAACTTTGTGAGTTAGTCCAGCATAGACCACTCTGAAGAGCCTTTGCACTGTGACATGTCTTTCTCATTTCCCACGCCCCTTCTGAGGCGAAATCATAACATACCTGGCACCAGCACAATCCACGTGGCAAATCTAAAACTACCTAGCCAAAAAACCCTCTTCTACTTGAATGCAATTGAGCCCTGAAATCAAATAACCTCACCTCATGCTTACAGACTTAGCCTGAGTTGCTGTCTACAGCAAGAGCCCTATTTCTATGCAGACACTGTACTGCAGCTTCATTTCACCTCTTCTCATTGCCTCCAGGGTCTGTTCTGGCCACTGTTCTCATATTGTTCTCTGTAAAGCCAAAACCATGGACAATTAATGCAGCCAGGAACAGAGCCTTTTTATTCTTCACAAAAATGTATGATACCTGAGTCACTTTTTCAGTGATACAGTTCTAGATCTTAGAGCAGTCATACCTGTAGAAATGAAGAGCCTCAGTTCTACCCCTTAGTATAAACATCTGGGCTTTAGCTCAGACCTGGGTCTGCTCCTGTGGGGCTCTGCATGGGCTGTACCTCCTCCAGGCCTTATCTGTGTCACTCATGGGTCTGCTCTGGCAGCAGTAGGTCCCTTTTGGATTAGCAGGAGAGGGATCTGATCCAATCTGGGAGAGCTCCTTGACTCTTCACAATGGTTAGCCACTCCTGCATCCCACCTGCTACTGGAACCTTGCCTTATAAGCTCAAAACAAACGATCCACAGGAGAATTTCTTGATGAGATTGTATGATCCTGCCCCAATAACTAGGCAATCCAGCAGTGATGATATCCCACACCATCCCCTCTGAAACCAGGCTGCAGCATCAGTGAGGATCTCAGCATTCTTGGGACAGGAAGAAGTGCAAAAAGTCTTCTGCCAGTCAGAATGATGATGTTCCATTCCTACAGAAAGTCTATCCAAGAAGACAAAGTTTAAAATACACAGTCCTAGTGTAGGAGTCAGAATGTGAAGCTTGCAGTTACACACCTGTGTTGAAGGGCAGAGTACTCAGGCCTGCACACAAATATTTTCTGAATTTGTTCTCCTTGAGAGCATGAGTGTTTGGTATCTTCAGCAGTAAATGTTTACCTCTCATTTCTCTTTTTGCACTCTTAAATGACACATGTAGGAGACAGAAAATCTCAAGTTGAATTTCTTCAGACATTTCTTGGATTTTTTGTCCCATCAAGTTAAATTGTCTTGAGCAGTGCCTCCTGTGAATGATTATTTTCAGTCTATCCAACTCATTAGGAAGATTTTTTTCTTGATATCCATCCCAGAACCTTCATTTCCTAATTAAATCCCATTATGTCTACTTAACCCCTTACATAAACAACTTTTTTACTCTAATTGCACATCTCAAATCCATGCGCCCATTTACCAGTCTCATGTATAACAGTACATATTCCATACACTTTTGTTTTTTAAGGAAATCTTTCTACCCACACATTGCTTATGGCAATTTTACTGGAATAAGGAAGTACAAAAATGTCCTAAACCTACAAGACCTCAGCTGCAACAAAGCAAAGGTCCTGCAGCAGTTACTACAAACTTAGAAAAAAATCAATCAGGGCCCTGCAATTACATTAAAAGGAAAACACACATAATTTTCTTAGAAATTATCTGCAGCTTTGTTTAATTCCTAACCTATTCAAGTAAACAGCATTATTATCCTCTGAAATTTCTGACAGATATGCAGTGACCCATGAAAAAAAGGTTTCCTCACCTCTGTGATATTTCTTGATGCAGCTAGAAAAAAAATCTACAAAAGGAAACACTCTACCAGATGTAAAGTTGGAAGTTTTCATCAGTTGAACTGTTCACACAGCTTTTCATAGTAGATAAGTCATATCCCTTGAAAACTATTTGTATACATCTCAGCTCTCACTCACCCATGACCCAGCTGATGGAAAGCATCACTAAAGTTTCCTGAAGCAACACCTGTAATTTGAGTTCAATGCGTGTTAACATAAAATATTCATTAAATGAATTTTACAAATCAAATGCTAAGCCTGGATGGTTATGATGGTTATGATGTGCACACACTTTATCAACAGGCTGATTTCCACTGTTCTACAACCTTAATTTCAAATTAAACCCTCTAACATTTTAAAATAAGCTGTTGTAGAAAACATTTGATAAACATTACAATGAAGTCCAAAACATGTCATACATTTTTTCTTACCTTAGGTAAATGAAACAAACAAACTCACTATTTGTCATCAGAAGGAAATACAGACAGAGATTCTGTATTTCTTTAATGCATTTGCTTATGATAAATTCTTCCATTAACACTATGCAAGATTACTCTTCGTTTTCTGCAAAACACTAACCTGAATCTTAATGAACTTTCTTTTGGAGAGTTGCTTTTGGAAAGAATGAAACCACTTCAAACTTCTGGCAGCTTTGCCTTGTTTCATTTAGAGGTTTAGTGTAAAACACTGTGGAGGTTTGATTTTCCCTTTGTCAAGTTAAATTTACACTGATGTCACCTGGAATACATCATCAGTGGGCTGAAGAAAATATGTTCTAAGATCTGTAAATATTTACAGCCATGTCAGGCACGCAATCATTAGCACAAGTAGAAAACATCCACTTCAGTACTCATCAGTAAGGTCCTTTCAATCTAAAACTTACACAGGTGAGAAAGAAGACCTAATACCATGGTTTTATAATTCAGTGGTGTGAGAAAGTTCATCATCAAAACATCACCTGTCTCTCTTCAGCTTTTGTTGCTTTTGAAAGCCCTCTCTAACCTGTCAACTGTCTGTTCAGCCAAGTTAAAAGGACACTTCAGGAATTTAAGAAAAACTGATGTCATCCTTTCTAAAGTCGCCCTTTCTCTTATGGCTACATGTGGTTTAAACAAGAATAACCGCGGATACTGGATACACCCCGCTCAGACATATTAATTACAGAAAAAGCAGCTGTCCTTGAAGCTGAATGCTCCCAAAAAGCAGATCCATGTACTCTTTCCTCCACCCTAAATTTAGAGTTGTCTGTAAATCAAGAAAGAAATAAACCAGATCCCCCCAGCCTTTCACTATCAGTACTGTAGATAATCCCATTTTAGTAACAAACCATATGGGTAATAATCAATCAAAGAGAGGGGATTAACAACAGTAAGAAAAGCCACTGCAGCAAAAGATTTTCCCTTGTACCCTGGCTCCTGATCAGAAAATTGTCAGGACAAGCACCTTCTTAAGCTAATTGCTGACAAATGTAAGATAAACACCCTGTTATCATAACCACCTCCCCGTGCTTTTGAGAGAGGGAATGCAATTAAAGCCTTAAGTATAACACAGAATGTGACATCCGTTTATTGTTCTTGTTCCACACAAATGGTGATTTATCTTATTCATAGAAGCAAATGCTATTATGAAAGGCCTGCCTTTGGAGCGGAGGCAAACGTAGGCAACCTCTGGATAAAGAAGTTATAGGAAAGCTACAGGAAAAAGATTTGCCTCTGCCTCCACTTGCAAGCTGGCAAGTGCAGGGCCTGGTTGGGACAAGAGTCATGGGATAGGACAAGTCTGAGGCCAGGATGGGATCAGGGGCTCACAGCTCCTGCAGACTGCTACCTGCAGCAAGCAGGATTTACCCTCAAATGCTGCAGCATGAAATACACTCAGCTGGGAAGAAATGAGTGAGGATACAGATAGTAGTACCTCGTGGGATGAGAAAAAATGCCCGGACACCTGCCCTTCTTCTGCCACTGCTCACAGAAAATCCTGATGGTGAAAGCATGAGGTGCAACATGCTTGGAGGATGCTTCTCCGTATCACTTCATATGCCTCTATTTTACCATCACTCCTCTTTTTTTCCAAGAGGACAAACTATTCAAACTCACTTCACACCACTTCCCCACACTGAACAAGCCCAGCTCCTTCAGCTTTTCTTCACAGGAGAGATGCTCCAGCCCTCTGATCATCTTTGTGGCCTCAGGTGGCCTCAGGACTCAGTCCAACACCTCTGAGTCTTTTTTGTGTAAACTCAGCATTCAAATTACTGCAAGCAATGAAAGCTCACCTGCTGTAGTACTGCTTTATCAAATATGTTGCCTGATAAATTTTGACATCCTGATTGCTTTTTTAACTGCCTCACAACAGCAAGGTCACATTTTCACAAAAGTATCCACTGTGATTTCAGTCACCCTTTTCTGAACAACAGAAGGCAATGAGAGCCCATACCTTCACATGTGCACAGAATGGTACATACATTGAAAAACATTTTATCCAGTGGGCATTACACTCTGATAAAAAGAGGAATTCTGCTAACTAAGAAGGACTGGAAGGGTCACATCCAGATACCAATTAGCTGAATAAAGATTTGGAATACCCTCCAAGAGCCAGGTATTCACCCGCTGGTGATTTTATAATATCTTTCCCTTGGGATAAGAAGTAGACTCAGAAAATGCAAAATTATCAAATATAACTCAAAGCAGAGATTCTGAAAATCAACCAAAGGTATGTTTTGAGAAGATAAAGAACAAAAACAAGATGTCTGAAAGAGAAGATATTGGCTAAAATTGCTGGATGGGCTTCCCTGGGAAACGGTGCTTAGGGACATAGGAACAGAACAGTGTTAGCATCAGTGAAAAAAGGAAGGGCAACTAATATCATCTAACTGGACCTGTGCTAGGCCTTGCAGTTGGTCCCACATCACAACTTTATCTCTAAATTGGAGGAATATGGATTTAAGAGTGAACTTTTCAGTGGATAAAGAAACGGTTGGCTGGTTGCAAAGAGAGGATTGTGATCAGTGGATCCATGTCCATTTGAAGGATGTTCATGAGTGATGTCCCAAAGGGGTATACATTAGGACTGGTGTTCTTCAACATAGATGGTGGGATTGAATGTATTCTCAGCAAGTTGGGTGATGACATTAAGGTAAGTAGTGCAACTGACAGAATAGAAGGAATGAATACCAACCAGAAGGACCTGGAAAATCCTGAGAAGTGATTGCAGAAGAATATAAAGAGGTTCAACAAGGTGAAGTGCAGGTTGTTGCACTTGGATCAGAGTAATTCCAAATATGTGTATGGACTGGGAGAAGATCTCATTGAAAGCAGCCCTGTGGAGAAGGACTTGAGGTTCCTGGTGGAAAAAAAGCTGACCATGAGCCAGCACTGTGTGCTTGCAGCCCAGAAGACCAACTGCATCCTGGGCTGCATTGACAGAGGTGTGGTCAGCAGGGAGAGAGAGGTGTGGTGGTACTCCCCTGCTCTTCTGAGCTCCATCTTGAGTACTGCATCCAGGCCTGGATGTTGGAGCAGCTGGAGAGGAGAGCCCTGAAAATGATCAGAGGACTGATGTGCCTCTCCTAAGAAGAAAGGCTAAGGGAGCTGGGCTTGTTTAGCTTAGAGAAGAGAAGGCTCCAAGAAGACTACACTGCGACCTTCCAGTACTAGAGAACTTATAAACAGGAGGAAGACACACATTTTACAAAAGTAGAATGTGATAAGACAAGGAGGAATGGCTTTGGAATGGGGAAAATTCTGAGTCAAAAAATTCTTTGCCCAGTGGGTGGTGAGGCAATGGCGTAGGCTGCCAAGGGAAGTCATGGATATCCCATCCCTGGAAACAGACAATGTCAGGTTGGATGGGGCCCTGGGCAGCTTCATCTCATGGGAGGTAACCTGCCCAAAGTAGAGGGGTTGGAGCTGGATGAGCTTTAATGTACCCTTCAACCAAGGCCATTCTATGATTTTATGTAAGTACTGAAACTGTCTCATGTATTGTGAATGCAACCATGTATGGGACAGAGATCATGCATGCATAACTGACTCATTCAGCTCTTAAAAAAACCCTCAAAAATGCAGTAGTAAACGAGGTTATATGAGAGAATATATCCAGTACTACTTTTCTTCCTACTCCAGACCTAAGTCTCAGAATGAATGATTTAGTTCCTGTTAATCACTTTTCTCAGTGACATTTGCACAAAGGAGAGCAAAACATGGCAAAAGCTGAAGAGATTAGTAGGAACTAGGATAGAATAGTCTATCATCATAACCTTGCTTCTATCAGTAATTATTGCATTGACTTCACTATGTGCCAGATGGACAGAAGTGTCCTTGCTAAGGGAAATAGTCAGTTTTGCTGTAAGCATTTAATCTGAAGGAAGATCCTCCCAACTCTTGGGAAGTAATTTCAGTAGCTGTTAATGGAATCGGTGTTTTTCTTTCCTTCTGACATCCTAAGATAAAATGTGTTAGAAGTTTACATAACAAAACATCTATAGTTGTATAATGTTATTTTGATAAATATATACAAAGATTCACAACTCAGAGCATCAGAAAATCACTAAAGCTGACTACCAAATATCTAAAGATACATAGTTTTACTCTTTATGATTTTGTTTTACAATCAGTGCGAATAACTATGAAGTCATTGTGGGAATGGGAGATCTCTGTCGTGCTCATCTCCTTTGCAGGTCTGTATTTTCTATGAAAAACAGATTACGTTCCCATTGTCGTGCAATAGAACAGATACAGGGACTTAAATTTATATCAAGTGCAGATGGGTGTGGTGTCCACCTCATTAAAGCAGTACACATCTGGACTGACTCCTCTGAGTCACCATGACTACATGAGCACATGTGGATAAAACTCACAGAGAAATACCTTGATATTTCCAAATGTAAACGTTTTTAATGCTTCTTACCACACCCACCCCCCCCTCCCCCCCCCCGTTTTTCTTCAGTACCCTTCCCTCTTAATGACTCTTTTGGGACATTTATTCACTTCAGCAGGTTTTGTTCTGGGTTTGATGATCTTTCAGCCTTCAACAGGAAGGAGTTACTGAAGCGAAAGAGCAATGATCTTACACAGATAAAGCTACCTTGCTATATACACAGCCAGCAGCAATGCTTCATCCTGTTGCCTGCAAATCACCACGCATTAGGCATGTACGTTGTCTCCCTTTTCTGCAGGCTGGGCCCACAGCAAGGCAATGGTCTGTGGAGATAAGTATTTTCCCTTTCTGTGACAAGCAGTTTCTCTTCCCCCCCCACTTCACTCGTTGAAGACTTTCAAAAATTGTTAATCCTTTGTTCAAACATAACCTCACCTCCCAGTGCTCAGGGCAAGAATCAGACATCTGATGCTATCTCCAGCCAGAGTCCTAAAATGAAGCACTATTATGGAAAAAATATATTTTATAGCTATGTGATTTAACTAATCCTGAAAACTCCTTGGATAACACTGTTTCCAATTTAGTGAAAGAATTTCTTCCAGCTTTCGTTTATTTATTTTTAACAAAGACAATAGCTCTCTTTGCACCTCCTGCTGTCAGCATGTAGTTCCAGCCTGTCCCAAGCTAACCTGCTTTCTCCTGTACCATCCTCTTTAAAAATTATGCACAGATGTCCCTGTGTATATGTTTCACACACACACACACACACACACACAAAAGGGTTCTTAAAAAAGGGTTTTTTCTTCTTTGGGGGCAAAGGCTTTAAAAACAAATCTGGACCAAGTTTTAGGATGTTATAAAAAGAAAATAAACAAATAATCAAGAAATGCTGCAAGGCTTGCTGCAGATTGCTGGGAGCAGCACTTAATTTTTCATTACAGAGGGTAGTTGGTAACTTCATTTTTCTTGGCCCTGAGAAAGACCAAGCGTTCCAAAATCATGTAAATATCCAGCTACATCTCACTTAGCGAGAGATGAGCACGTACATTAGTGGCTTTTCATCAGACACATGCTAGCAGCTTAGACTTAGATTTGGAGGGGAGGGTTGGGGGCAGGATTGGAGAAAGTAACAAAGTTAATGAGCATGTCTCCAGTCCCTTCCCAGAGAGGTTCCTGTGAAGCATGGTTAGCAAGGTATTCGTGATGCCTTCTGAGTAAAACATTAGAACGGTTTATGAGCACAGAAACTGCTGCCACATCTTATGTTTTGTCACCAACTGTGGCCAATATGGTGCACTTCAAAGAATGATACGGCTTGCCCAGGCCACACACCAAGAAAGTTTATCCCTAAATCTTTCTGGCTAAGGAAGGGTCCAGGGCCTGAAGCACTGGGAATTTTCCCTTGGAGGCCAAAAGTCTACTCACCTTACTCATGGCAGTGGTCCCATCAGACAGAAACTACAAGCAGACTGAGCAAGCAGGATGTGACCCTAAACCATTATTTCAGAAAACAGTTGCAAATAAGGCATTGGAAACACATGCTGCACTTACAAAGCAGAGAGCTGACACTGTTAAATGATATCACAGCTGGTGAAGAGGAATTCTTCTCTGGTGGGCAGAAATGCCCTTCCTGACTACTTCTGGGGATGCATTCTCCCTCACTGTCATTCACTGTTTGAACTGACTTAGCTGTCTTTCCAGGTTATGGAGCAAGCTTCAGATTTCTACTCCCTCTACAAAGCGTATAAAACAAACGAAAAAGTAATAATGGTTAGCAATACCACACTCTTGTCTAGTACTCTGTATACATAAAATGTTCTTGTTTAGAAAAACTTGAGAACATTTTTTCTGAGGATTTCAAGTTGATTCTCTTTCTGTTTTTCTGGAAAAGCAGTGTCTGTATTATTTACACATTCCTGAAAATCTCAGATTTTACTTAAATTCAATTGTAAAACTGAAGTGCTTGGCAATTCTTCCTTCTTGTTATACCAAGAAAAACCTTAAACTGAATGTGGGATCGGGAGTCAGAACACGTTTGAGAGTCTACACCCAAATTTTACCAAGGAGAGAAAACATTCTCTTTGAACTTATTCAAGTTATATAAGTTATACAAAACAATGTATCATTTCTCCCACTTTTTTCCTGCATTATATTGTTCAGTTCAGCAAAGCAATTATTTGTTCTGCATTTGTTGTGCTCTTGTCCAGGAACACAGTTTTTAGGGTGAACAACATAGGAAATTCTAATTAGGCCTGGGGTAGAATAAAGTTCTTTCAATTGAAATAAATAAATAAATAAATAAATAAATTTTAAAAAAAAAATTTGAAGAATGATGCAGCCACTGTGTTCAGGTGGTTATGTTTCATTGGTTTTAAAAAGAGTACTCCAAAAAAAAATTACATTTTGAAACAAGATGCATCCTTCATTTAAGTCTCAATGAGGCCCTCATTTTACTACTTGCCTTTTCCATTTTCCTAACTTACTCAGTTTTAAAAGAAAGAATGTAAAGCTCCTTAGCTTTTAAAAAAGAACAGAAGGTTTTGGCAGCTAGAAAAATATATTTTACCTTCTCTTCAAATTCTCAAAATTAGCCTCTGCTCTCAAGTAAAACTATTTGCTGTATTAGAGCGCAAACCCATTCCCTGAAAATCCTCTTTTGGCATATAGTTGGGTAGAAGATTTTTTTTCCCCAAAGCACAGAGACCACAGGTTTTCTAGTGCATCCCTAAGCTAAGACTTATTCTGGTGATTACTTAGTACAGTTTGGGAGACTGACTTTTTACATAGGCAGATAGTGGTAAAACAGGGGAGAATGGTTTTAAACTAAAAGACAGTTTAGTTTAGACTTAGATTAGATATTAGGAGGAAATTTTTACTCAGAGGGCAGTGAGGTCATGGCACAACTGCCCAGAGGACCTGTGAGTGCCCCATCCCTGGAGGTGCTGAGGGCCAGGTTGGGTGGGGCTCTGGCAGCCTGAGCTGGAGGGGGGCAACCTGCCCGTGGCAGGGGGTTGGAACTGGGCGGGTTTTAATGCCCGTTTCAACCTAAGACATTCTATGAGTCTGTGATTCTATGATTCCTTGGTAACTCTACCCAGAATCTAATTGGTGCCCTATCAGGAGATGGTGCATGTGACATGCCTGGAATAGAGAGCAGGCTCTCATACACTGTGCCTGATGCTCAGTAGGGCTAAAAGCCACAGTCCTCCCTTCAGAAATGAAGTGCAGTCCCTGTCTATGCACACACTGATTGAGTCATGGATGGCTGCAGGGATCTCCTGGTACCACGACCTGGCTCACACTGCCAGGGCCGGTTACAGCAAAGTTCTACACTGAGACTGAGAAGTTCCAGTCCCCAGGCAGTGCAAACAGGCATTTTGCTTGAAGTGAGCCTAAAAAAAAAAATTCCCCACCATGACAGGTAAGAAGGGACAATAATCTAAATGCACTACTCATTGGGATTTTTGCAATTCTGCACCAGAAGTTTCTTTACAAATCAACCTATTTTATAATGCCTTGATGTGAATTCAGCATCCTTGTGACTACTGCTGCAAGAAAACTTACTTTGAGCGACTAACACAAAGAAAAAAATGCTGTTACCAAATTCTTTGCCTTTTTGCAACAATAATTCCACTCACCTGTGCATGGAGCCATACAGACTGAGCTGTTAAGTGACTGGAAAAATTACAAGATGAGAATCTTTCATAAAGAAGAGAGAAACATCGCAAGATGCAAGAAGCAAAGGGGGAGAATCCACAACTGAAACGACAGTACCAACAGCAGAAGCCATTTAACAGCATTGACAATGTAATATCAATAGTAGTAAAATAAATATTAGTGTTGCATTCCCATTTCCCCCTCCCGACTGTAAAACTCTTACTCTGTCTTGGCATTTGATAGCTGGACTGTTTTGTTAGTAATCAGTAGAATGGTGAGAACTTAAACAAACCTGCTTAGCAAGAAAGTTCACTTGGAAAAAAAATGTATAATAAAAACAAAGGAGCCTACCAAGCAGAGAGAGAGAGAGAGAGAGAAGAGAGAGAGAGAGAGAGAGAGAGAGAGATAGAGAGAGAGAGAGAGAGAGAGAGAGAGAGAGAGAGAGAGAGAGAGAGAGAGAGAGAGAGAGAGAGAGAGAGAGAGAGAGAGAGAGAGAGAGAGAGAGAGAGAGAAGAGAGAGAGAGAGAGAGAGAGAGAGAGAGAGAGAGAGAGAGAGAGAGAGAGAAGAGAGAGAGAGAGAGAGAGAGAGGAGAGGAGAGGAGAGAGAGAGAGAGAGAGAGAGAGAGAGAGAGAGAGAGAGAGAGATAATAACTGAAGTCTCCAAGGAAAGGAAGAAAAAAAGAGAAAGAAAGGTAGGGAGGAGGAAGGAAGGAAACAGGAGAGGAATGGAGGAAAAAAAAATAAAAAAAGGAAAGAGAAGACAAAGGGAAGGGAAAGGAAGGGAAGGGAAAAAGGACTTAATTATGCAATGTGTTTTTGTTTTTTTTTCCCTAGCATTTTTTCTTGACTTGGTACAGCTGGGGGATTGCAAGTTTACTGCCAAAATATCAAATTTACTTCATGTGGGCTTGGCACTCCTAAAATTCTGTGTGTATTTTTCTCTCACTTTGTGTGATCGCGCACTAAGATTAAATAATGGACTTTTCCAGATAAGTACTGGCAGCTGTCCGGATTTTCAGTCTTATGTGCAGGGTCTCTGCGTGGAACCACAAGAGACTTTTTCCAAATAAGCTGTATCTCTTCACAAACAATAAGCAGCAACTTCTGAAATGAGCTCCTTCTTAAATCATAGTGGTTTTCCAGGTCCACTTATCACTTTGAAGTGACAAATCATCATTCTGAGAATCCGCTTCTGCTGAAGGATGAGCAATAGAGTTCAAAACGGGTTTGTTTTATGAACTAATAGGCATCTCCTTGTAGCTCACAAACAATGAACTTTATGTATAGTCAGCTCTCTAATAGGACTGTAAAAGGATTTGAATTTTAGAACAGATATAAGTCCCAGGCTATGTGGAACAATTCATCCATGAAGATACTCGTGTCATTCATGCTAATGTTAAATAGGATTTACATTTTAAAATCAGAAATGAACACTATCTTTGAAGGAAACTGGAGAACTATATATGATAAAGCTGCCAGATTTCTACTCATTGAGATCTAAGACAGTATTTTGCTGCCCAATTAGTATATATTTCATCAGCAAGATCTTCCTTCTCTCTCAGATGCAACTTCATTTGGCTTGTGACTTCATTTCCTTATTGCTAAGTTCTCTCTGATTATGACAGTGAGTCCTTTAGACTGTCACAGTTAAAAGTAAAAATAAAAATCCTCCTATATATATATTTAGACTTGCAAAGATACTCATATATCACTGTGACACTATGATATAAATAAAAGTACAATTTCTAGCTAGTAAAAACTAACATTTCCCTTATCATATCAACACAGGCCTTAACATGATGGAATGCTTCAGGGATATGCAAACCAGTCCTAGGTCCCTCATAAGTAGTCCTTTAATGTCTTGAGGCAGATTTCCTGTCAAAGAGATGTGGCACTGTCTTTGTAGAAGGTTGGAGACTTTGTAGTCTGAAGACTAGTGAGAAAGTTACCCTCCTGTGTTTTTAATGGACTCCCTCAGCACCAACAGATTATTTTCATACATGGTAGTTATGAGAGTTTAACATTCAGCCAATAGAAAATTCCTTTGCCTTTTTGCTCTTCACTGATTTTGATGGCATGCCAAAGAAGAGTCACAATGCAAATGTGTCTGCTACCTGTTTGCCAAGACAATGGGCTCTCAGTGGTCTGATAGCTAAAACCTTGCTCTAGCTTCTGATGCCAACCAGAAGAGTTGAGGATGGTTTATCTCCATTATCTGAAAAAAGCCAACACTCTTTCTATGGGAGATGTAATGCAGAAATTATGAAGGAGAGTACTGACCCAGCAGTGAGGTCTTCTCATGGACTATCATGCTGGAATCAGGGAGAACACATCAGTCTGGGTCATTTTACTTCTGGCAGGTTGATTTCAGACTTGGAAAAAAATATGCTACAATGACTGAGGCAGTGCAGGTTGGCAAGGCTGCTTTAAACATAGCTCTGGGCACAAATATGAATCATGCTTGAGTAAATTAAGAAGATTGCTCAGCACTACCAAAATGCTCTTTGAGGCGCAACACACGGTCTGCTCCCTCCCCCTGCTAACATTTTTATAGCCTTTTCTTTTAATTGGCTGGGTGAATTGTGTGTGCACTATTGGTAAACATTCTAAATCAGATGAAAGACTGGTCAAAGAGCTTTTCCCCTCAATTAATAATGTCTTTGGTAATTACATTTGCTCTTGAAGTCCTTTATAGAAGACTTTCCCACCATTATTTGTGACTCTTCTTTATCCTCTATCATGTGATTGTTTTATTGCAGGAGCATGGGATTACCCTATTATGCATAGCACCTCCCACCAACACTTGGCTTTAGATGGTTATTTTGTTCATATTTTCCTTTTATGTTTCTCAGCCTTCTCTGGCTTTTTTCCCTTGAGCTCTGGGAACAATGATGGAACTGAAATATGGAGAAGCCTAATGAAATATGAAATCTGGTGACAGAATAAGATGTGATAAAAAACAGTTTTAAAACTTTCAATAATCCGTTCTTTTAAAACTTCACAATTCCCAGACTTTGAAATGGGACACAACATAGATCAGGCAAAATATATTAGTCAAAAGAGCATTTAGCTTGCTTTTGATCCCCTGAAATTCAAAATAGATTTGATACTTTACGGCCTTGCCTGTTTATGTTCCACAGTAAAACATGCATCGGTATCACTTTACATGTTAAATGTTGAGTTACAAGTTCTTCATGGTCTCTTGGAGAACTTCATGAGAAAGGATATACACACGGACAGGCAGAACACAGTAAGGGTGTTTTAACTAGTACACATGAAACTCTTAGGTTATAAACAAGACAAGCTTTGCAGGGAAGAGCAATATCACTGTTTAAAATAGCTTTCATAGCCACCTAACTCAAAAACCTGCACTCAAAAACCCGGCTGATTTTCTGACTGAAATAGTAGGTATAACATTCTCAGAAACCTGTTGTATATTTAAATTAATCTCAGTCAATAAAATAATTGACAGAAGAATAGCAAAACAAATTTTTTCAATACTGCCATTTCTTCATGTCTCGCATCTAAACAACTTTATCAAGACAGAAACAGCCATTCTGTACACAGAATTGGAGTTAGACTTCTTTCCCTGAAATATGCTGGTTCAGGAGAAGCACAAGGCAAGATGGAGGGAAAATACACATTTCCCTTCTTTGACCAAGCCTCAAATAATTCTTCTAGAAGGCTTCTTCTACAAGCCTTGTATCCCAGTATAAGAAATAATGTGAAGGTGGCAAAAAAGACCCCTGACTTTTCTGACTGAAAGCTTTACAATCAGAATATAACAGAGGTTAGGATCTTGGGAAGCTCCTATGGTGAAGGTAATTGTAAAGTAGGAGACAAAAAAATGCAGGAAGTGCTGATTTGAGTTTATTTGAATAATAATATACAATAACAATTAAAAAAAAAAAACAGCAAGAATAGTTTTCCAACACTAAATATATAAACTTCGCATTTATCTGTCTAGTGCTGTCGATACCAGGCTCTGACATATGACAGTCTTAGCCTCTGCCTGGAAGCATAATGGAAAGACAACAATGAATCTGGCATTTTACAGATTTCAGTTAAAAATTGAGGGGTTGGTGAAGAGTTCCAGAAAAGAGACAAAGGACTTGGGCAGTTACACAGGCTGCATCCTCATGCTGTTGTTTGCCTGGGTCATATTGGTAGGAACTTCTTGAAGCACTTATCCTGTGCAGGGTTGCTGGAGAGGTTTCTGGACTCAGTTGCCAAAGCACAAGAGTGGTGAGGTCCAGAGTTTCTAGACAAGTACTGTCTCTCACTGTGGGTGAAACCTGACTCCTGGCTCCATTGCAGTTAATGGGATTCTTGCCACTGGCTTTAATGGGCCAGGATTTAGCCCACGGTGTTTTCACAGTTCCCAGCACAGTGGTGTTCCCAACTCAGGTGTGTCCTTCAGACAGTAATTAAACACAGAATAGTACATTTTAGCAGAACTGCATAGGGCCCTGTGTTAAAACTTCAGTGCTTAAAATAAAAACTTCAGTGCTTAAAATAAAAACTTCAGTGCTTAAAATAAAAACTTCAGTCACTATGGAAACTGTATAACATGAATGAAACTAAAACAAGATTTCTTCTGAAAAACAGGAGAGAACAGGATTTCTGCCACTCTTTCTGGTAAAGGTTATATATCATTTTGACAAGAAATGGTACTTTCAAGGTCATTCTTTGAATAATGTAAGCATAAGTAAAACAATCAGGAGACAGTAAAATTTACTTCTTATTATAATGGTGCACTTTTCTAACTAAGGATACCACAGCATTAAGGACATGAAACATAAAAATAAGTTACCAATACTGGCAACTGTGGCTATGGAGGGAAAGGTTTATTTGTGTTTGCTGTTTTCTGAGGAAAAAATGATATTTCCACTCTGTTACAGACAATAGTAAAAAAATATATTGTCATCTTTTGTAAAACTTTAAGCATAAAACATGGCTCAATATTAAAAATAACACCATTCTGAGTCTTTAGAACTTTGGCAGATCTTATTTGTTAAAAATTTTGACAACAAAATGTCCACTCTTCCTTTTCGGAGAAAATAATAAATGCAGTTTTACTTCATATTTAAAAATGTATTTGTTTTGGAACAGCACTTTTCATTAAAAACCATTCTTTCACTAAACATTGCAGACAGCTCTATTCACTCAACCAAGATTGTTTTGTTTATCATTAACCTCTTTTTATCAGAAGGACTGATGCTCAGAAAGATTGAGAGTTAATTATCCTCAAGATAATTGTATTTCTGATCCTTACCAGTGACATCTCAAAGAGGCCTGGGTCACTGCTGAAGCACCATGTAGAAAGTGCACAAATTCCTTGCTTAGTCTGTGCTTGAAACTTCATGTTGCCAAATTTATAAACAGCAGAAGTTCAATTTAGTTTCGGTTCTTGCTAATCAAATCACACTATATGTGGCCTTGTTACATGTGTCCCACCAGGAGTGCTGTGGTGTCCTCACACTGGTCCCTCAGATGAAGCACTGGTGTCATCATTAGAAGGAGGTCTCACTGGACTTCCTCACTGGCTGCCCACCTCCCACACAATCAGAATGCGTGGAGAAGCTATTATAAAACCATCGAACTCACTCTTATCAACAGCCACTCATATTCTATGTTACATGTCTGTTGGGACAAGACTTTACCCTGAGTTTCTCTCTTTTGTATATTTTAGTAAGGGTGAGTAATTTTTTTTTTAAGATCACAGCCATCACTTTCCAGACTAACTGCTGGAGCAATCAATATTTCAGCAAACATGGACAGTCAGCTGTTATGTTTCAGCCTTGAATTAACTTCTGTCCTGAAGAAAATCATCCATATAAGTACAGAAAACACATTTTATATTTATTCTATGACATCCTATTTCACCAGCTTGCTTCAAATCATTCAGTTCATAGTTCATACTAATTTTGGAAAATATGGACCAAACTTACAATCCTATACCAAGGACGTTATCTAATTTTCCTACATAGAAATATTCACTAAAAAAGTACGTATAACAGAAACTGACTTTGTAAAATAAGTGTTGTGTAAACATATATATTTTAAGGAATTAAGTTAAAAGACCTGTAGTTTGACTTCACGAGTAATTTTGATGTCAAAGACGTAATTTTATCTTCACAGAGAAATCGGACTTTAGATAGTGAGATGAATTTATGGTTGTATAATTCACATGTAACTTGTGTGAATTAGGTTAAATTCTCTGAATAAGAGGCATTTCTTCATCCTGAATGATTGTACTCATAGCAAGAAGAAAAAAAACTTGCAAAATTGATTAAGTATACGGGAACTGAAGTCAATCAGACCTATTCACCACAACCCTATTCACATATTTATTTCCTTATTACTTTCACTTCTTTGTGAGAGAGGGAATTTTGACTAATATTCTAAACACTTGTAAAGTACATTTTGGTCAAATCCGTATGTGTTCTTAGACTAGTGACAATCTGGAAAACTAATCCAAAAAATAACCTTCATAACATGAAATACAGGGGATAAAAGATAGATAACATGATTTACACTAAACTATTATCAGTTATATATGTATACTATTTACTACATGCTACATTGTACATACTGTGAGCTTGTTCAGCATAACATATTCTCACAAACTCTCTAATGTTCCAGCGCAGTAAAGAATATATTCAATTAAGCAACACAAGGATGAGGTGAACTCTCATTAAAAATGGCAAGTTAAGCACACTCCTAAATGCTTCGTTGAAAGGAATGTTACCTTTAAATATGAATGTGGGCTTTTACAGAAAAATTTCAGTTTGATTCAAAAATGACATAACAAAGCATCACTGTATATTAAACCAACAAAACAGTCTTTACCTCCATTATTTCTACTGGCCTATTAAACTGTTGGCTTTGAGATGGGCTAAAATTCATTAGATGAGGGTAAAACTCAGAGTAGGATAAAATTTGCAGCCTTTTTGATCCTTCAGCCTTATAGACACAGGTCTGTCCATTGTTAGGCCCTCAAATATACAGGCCCTAAAAAGCACTAAATATACTTTAAGTCATAGAACCCCAGAACTCTACAATCATAGAATCATAGAATCATTAAGGTTGGGAATGATCTCTAAGATCATCCAGTCAAACCATCAGCCCACCCACACCACAACCGTTAACCACTTCCTTCAGTGCTATATCTACCCATTTCCTGAACATCTCCAGAGTCGATGACTACACCACTTCCCTGGGCAGCCTGTTCCAATGCATTATCTCCTTCCGAGTAGAAATTCTTCCTCATGTCCAACTTGTCCCTCTCAGTGCTGTGGCTGTAAACTCCAGTGCCATTCATTAAGTCCACCCTGTTCTTTTGTATTCATATGCTATGACAGTGAGAGCTTCATCCCTGTAGACTGAAACAACAAAAAAGTGCATGCCACTCTGTCCACAAAGGAAATCACGCAGATTAGATGGTTTTGTACAAAATTTCAGGATGCTACTACAAATCTACCATAAGATCCTTGAGGCAACTGGCTAGGACAAAATTCCTCTTTCTGGTGCAACAAGGAAAATAAATGCATTATAATAGTGGTCAGCTGTCCCATCCAGCCCTCACATCTTGTGGCAGAGTAAGTCTGGGCAGAAGTAGCTCACAAGTGGGCTAATGATCACACTCTTGTGCCTTTGAGGCCAGATCCAAAAGCAATAGAAATGTTTACACAACTTCCAGTGGACTTCCACATGTGCTCTCTACTCTTCTTTAGCATCTTTATTTCTATAGCCAACACATCGTGGAGCACACACCGTGGGTCAGCACTGATACTGTGTAAATCTTGGATGGAAAATTGGAATTTTTTGACTCTTTCCTCTCTCTCTATTTTTCCTTAGCCAGGTAAAGCAATGTCCATATGCCTTAGCTTTCTCTAGGTCAGCACACCTCTGTTAAGGTTGTGATAAGCGTATCCAGCACCACAAGAAATTATATTATAAAAGCATGCTATATCACATAGACGAATCAGCACCAGAATAGGGCAGCTCCCCCCACATGAACAGCAAATCTCCTTGGTTTTCAAACACAAAACAAACAGAACAAAACAAAACAAAACAGCAACAAGGTCAGGCAAAGCCTGAAAGCTTCAAGAAAACTCCCTCCAGTTAGTTTTTCTCAGTCAGAGAGCACAATCCTACTGTGCTGAAGGTGTTTTGGCTTGGCTGACACTCATCCAAAATTCTGTTTATCCTGGGAACTCAGGATTTGCTCTACACAAAAGGAAAATTCTTAGGAAGTAAAACACAAAGAGTAATGATTCATTTCGTTTTATTCAGTCCCTCACTACTGTGTTGAAGACAACGTAGTTCACTGCATTTCTCAGAATACGGGCACTTAATAGCCTTTATACAAGTTTGTTAATATTGTTTCCCACCATGTAAATTGTTATGCTTTTACATGGGAAAAGTGAAAAGGATGTTGGTAATCTCATTACATTGAGTAACACGAGGAAATTCTGCAATGCAAACAGTAAGAAATCAGGTAATACACTTTGAAACAACTACTACTACTGCTTTAATTACTACTATTACTGTTACTACTACAACTACGACTACTACTACTACTAATAATAATAATAACAGTAATAATACAGAGCACTTCTATACTGACCAAAGATCAGAGAGGTTCAATAATTTATGATATACTAGGGATAAACTTGGCCTCAAATGGCCTGGAAGAAGTCCATAAGTGAAAGGCAATTGTGAATTGGCAGTGTGGTGAGAAATATGCTGTAAGACCAAGGAACAATCAAAACTGCCTAATGCAACTCCAACACAGTTAATGTATGCTGTTTTCAAAACACCCTTAAAGCATGCTGTTAACAAGCTTAAAATTTCCTTGGTAATTTGAGGTGTATGTTTAATCTGAGTGATAAGTAATAAGAAGTGAAGACAATAATTGAGAGCTAACAAAAACACATATACCCATCAAAACCCAACTCTGTGCCTCTTGTGTGAGCTGCTACAGGACTAATTAATTCACTCCCATATTTCATCCCAGTCAACAGTCCTGTGCCACCAGGCTGAGCTGTTTCACTCTGAACAGAGTACTTCAATGAATGGTCACAAAGAGGAAAGTGATCAAAGCATGGCACCAGGAACGACCTTAGGATGGGTCAGTGGGTTCTGCAGAACTGAGGAACTATCAGCAGTTCCTTGCAGAGGAAGGATATGATGCCTTGGCTCTGCAGCCCCCCAGTCTGAACATTTACCTACCTCTTTCTGCTCCAGTGCACAGTCAAACCAAAAGTAAGCAAGATTCCAGAATTAGGAAAGCTTGCAGAATCAGCTCATTCACAGCACAAGTAGCAAGTTCTACAAATTTTGAATCTGTAGAATAAAATCACCTGTAGTTTCCACTAGATCATGTGGGAGCCAGATGTAAATTTATCCAACCATACAGTAGGGGAGTTGAACAGGTTTTCTAAGCAATAGAATGAATTTCAGTCATCAATGTGAACCCTTCCAGCTCCCTCAGAGGGGTAGCAGGCCAATGAAGAGGTAAGACCATGAATCAGAGCAGGACAAGGGTGCAGGGAGGGTGCACTGATTCCACTGAAGAAGACGAGGGCCATCAGCACCAGCACTGTGGGGAAAGGGGAGCCGATACACCATGAGAGCAGCATGGACAGAGCAGGGTTGCACATAGCTGTGACTCATCTCTGCTTCCTGACACAGCTCTTTATTGTGTGCAACAGAAAATAAAGCTTCCCAATGAAAGCAAAAAATATTATTTGTGAAGTTGCCTAATTTCTGTTAAAGGTTTTAGGCACGGTGTGAGGCATTCTTACTTTTAAATCATATTTCTGAGTAAAATTGCAAATTTAATTGCTTTTATATCTCATTCTGGGGGCAGAGGGGGTGGGAGGGGGGAATATCAAGACTAGCCTGCCCTCTAGTGCTCTCTGAAGTCGAGCACCTGGCTTTGACAAGAACACTAGAAGAAATTTGGCAAATCAAAGGCTATGTGGTGCTATAGCCAGAATGTTTTGAAAGTTGTATGAGCAGCAGTTTGTCACAGAAGCTATAGTCAATGTTTTGCAGTGTCAATTAATTATTTGAAAGGAAAGCAAAACTGTGTTTTTTCTACCAAGAGCAGTAGAAACATTGCATTTAAATGCAACAGAACAATTATTTAGAGGAACCAGGATCATCTTCTTTATTAAGTCATAGTTTTCCAGCTGTGGCCTTTGTTGGCTTAATTTAAATACAAACACATAATTTTTTCTCCACTCTTATTTCCAGGATGCCTAAACATGGGTGCATATCCAATCCAAACTGATAAAGATAAAAACCTTGTATATTATTATGCTGGAATACATATCAGTGAAAGAAAGATCTTGATTTACAGTTCCTTGAGATTTCAGTGGCAAGACTGTGGATGTCTGTAGCATGACAAAGATTAGTTACTTTGATGAGAAGAATGATAATGAATCAGGTTAATTACAGAAAGATTTTTTTAAAACCTGGAGACACAAAAGCACACATAAATAAGTCCAATTTTCAGGTGAGCAGCTCAGGTGAAAAAAAATATTCCCTCCCCAAAACCTTTGTTTAATATTGTGAAAGCATTTCCACTGTCTTATGCATATATTTTTCACTTTCCTTAACAATAATTTTACAAATTACTTAAAGAATGAGTAGTTTCAGTGCACTGAAATTACCTTGATCTTTTCAGTGCAGTAAAAATTGTACTTTCAGTGCACTAAATAAACTCTTTAATTAGTTAAGTTGTGGTGGTTTTATTATTTTGTGTAATATTAGTTAAAAAGCCATATATACACATAGGTCACTCCAAAAGTAATCCCTCCTATTTATTTTCATAGAAACTCTGACAGATACAAAGAGCACAATAATTCTATTTGATAGAGAAAATTCTCAACTACAAAGCACTATCTTTCAATGTAGTCACCACCTCTAGCTATGCATTATCACCAACAGTGAAAAAAGCCTGCACACAATGCTCATAACAATCTGTATGGTCATCCAAAACATGGCTTTTCTTTCACACTGCTATCACTACTGCTGAAACACACCTCCCACTGTCTCACTGTGCTCACATCCACTGGTTGGTCTCCATAAACGTTCAGCAAGTGCTGATGAATGCAATTAGGTGCCATTTTTTCCACATGGAGGAATTCACTTCATATACTCAGTACTAAATTCAGTCTCAGCACGTGACTTTTTTAAGTAGGCTTTTGGACCTTTATGAGAAAGACAGATTGTCTTCAGTTTTTGCCAAAGAAGGAAACTAGCACACACAGTCACTCATTCAGGGGCCTCTTCCTTCTCTTGTTACTCTGCTCCTGTTTCAAGTTCTGTGACAATTATTTCTCCTTTATATTGTCAGACCAGTGGAACCAACACCAGAACCTTCTATCTTACCTTTTTCTCATGTGACAAAGAGAAATCTCTAGAAACAATACTGATCATTCTCAGTTTTTTCTCCCTGTGTCACTGGTAGACATTGCTCCACTGACAGTGCCTGTGTTGTGGCTGCTGCCTCAGGGTAGGCCTGGACCCTGTTCACGGGTCCTGTCTCCAGTGTAGTTTTGACCCTAGCTCACCCTTAGATTCTTGGCATCCACCTCAGTGGGTCCCAGGCTTCTCCCATGCAAAGCAGCTCATACACTCCCTTGCCTTTCAAGAAAAAAAAAAAAACAAAAAAAAAACAACAAAAAAAACTGAGTTAAGGTATTTTTTTTCAAATGCATTTAGCCTGAAATGGGTTTAGGGTCCATTGCAGTAGCAAATTTCAAGAGAAGAAGAAGGGAGCCCCAGTAGCATAATAACGCTGCCTTTGCATAATATAGCCGTGTCAAGGAAAGAAAGGCATGCCCAGAGCCAGGAGCAGGGTCAACAGGGGAAATCAGCCCTCTTCAGTCATTAACAAAAAAATCTACATCTGAACTCATAACCTGAACTTTCTTCCTAATCCACAGGGAGAAATTAGTTCTTGTTTTAGAGAATACCACCATGTCTGTACTTGCACACTACTACTCCTGGCCAGAGGAATCCCCTTCTTCTGGGAGGAGAGAAAAATACCAGAAGGTGGGAGCTGTGTGTTACCCTGTGTTTAGGAGTTTTCCTTTGGGAAAAGGTTTGTCATATTTTTTGTTCAGGATAGCAAGCCATATAAATGAGCCTTCAGTAGACAAGATTTAGGTTTTCTGAGCACTTAAGCTGTTGCAGCTCTTTCATAGGAAACATCAATTTTCTCAGTCACTTTTCTGTTTAGAGCAACTGAGATATAGTACTTGAGATATAATGTGTATTAGACATAATATATAATTCAGACACTATTGTGTCTGAACAGCAGAAGAATAAGGTTTTCTGTCTTCCTGTAAACATCTCCTTGAATATAAGTAACAGCCAGTACTCAGTCCCTCTTGAGGAAGGCTTATTCATGTGCAGAAAATATATGTAACAGTCCCTCACCCTCGCTTCTTGCACATGCGTTGCTTGTGCTGTTTACTCTCTTGGAGGAGTATGAGTCCTTGCAAGTCACTAACACTGCTGTGCAAGATACTACAGAGTGACAACAAATCTGAGGACAGTCTAATCCCTTACCTGCAAATTTCTCTTTCCCAGAGCTGACATCAATACATTGCTGATTCTTTTCCTTTCCCTTAGATGTTTCTCCACCTCATGCATTTTTCCCCATGAAACTCCTATCCCTTCCTTTAAAGAGCTACACATATCTACTATTGTGTACTTCTGAACACCAGGGATTTGCAGTCACTTGCAAGAGGGAAGAGAGGAAAATCCTAACTAGTTCAAAATGCAATTATCCAGTGATGTGAACTAATTCATCACTTAAGGCCTAATTCTAACTGTCTTCTGCTGAGCTAGTGACATGATGGAAAGAGCCTGCCACAAGCTTGGAAGTTCCACGTCAAAATGGCCAAAATCACACCTTCCAGGTGAAGTATTATTTCTGCTTCTGAAACTCAAGTTTCAAGTATGAGCTTTTGGATTTATCAATACATGCAATTTTTTTACTTGATTAGTATGTTGCCTTTGACTTTTGGAGTGGACTGAACTGTTTCAAGAGGCAAAGCAAATGTAAGCTGTGTGACAATAATCCAGCTTGGCCCTTTCTACATAGACTATCCCTTTACTCCATTTTCATTACTTCAGATGAAAGGCATGAGCTAATTCTGCATCATATTTCCATCTGGAGAATACGTCTGCCCCTTGTGTTGGACATGCAGTGAAGATGACCTCACAAAAACTTCTCTGTCTGTGCTCTAGACTGAAACAACTCTCCTGCAGAAATGAGAGGTGCTGTAGCACAGGCCACTATAAAATCACAGAATGGCTGAGGTTGGCAGAGGCTTCCGGGCCTACCAGACCCAAACACTACTGAGGGGAGACCTTATTGCTCTCCACAACTCCCTGAAAGGAAATTAAAGTGAGGTAGATGTTGGCCTCTTCTGCCAGGTAACAGCTATAGGACAAGAGGTGGTAGCCTTAAGATGTGCCAGAAGAGGTTCAGGTTTGTTTATTAGGAAAAATTTCTTCTCAGAAAGAGTGGTCAAGTACAGGAATAGGCTGCCCAGGATAGTGGTGGAGTCAATGTTCCTGGAGGTTTTTAAGAAACATGTAGACGTGGCACTGAGGAACATGGTTATTGGGCATGGTTGGGGTGGGTCAATGGTTGGACTAAATGATCTTAGTGATCTTTTCCAGCCTTTGTGATACTATGATTCTATGATTTAAAAACCATGACTTGGGATATCAGCATATAAGAAATTGTCTGAAACTGCATGACCCTTCTAAAAATATCATTTTCTTACTGTCATTTTTCTACAGCTAAAAGGATCAGAAACATACCCTTGCTGGACACACAGGCTGAGTTTCTGGCCAAAGCATATGATTTTGGAGCTGAGTCTTCAATCCTCAAACTGACGACAGTTTTGAAATCACTGGCAACATTTTTGCTTTGTCTTTTGCTTCCTTGTTATAGTCCACATATCCCATCAGAGAGTGTTAGGCTGCTGTTTAGAAAGACACACGCTCAATACGGATCTATGTCTATAAGCACATTTCTGTACTATGATTTTCTTTTTTAATTAGGTATTGCTCCCCAAAATTGTACTTTCTTTTTACTATCCTTTTATTTCTCTTTTCTAGAACACATTCTCAAAGCTGACTTTTTGACTTCTCTGCCTATTTGTTTTCTTGAATCTAAGATCATTATTTGCATTCTCCTGCTTTCTTTGGACGAGAGACAGATCTGAAGGCAGATTTTAAAAGCTTGAGGATGATATCAAGCTCAAATTTCCATATGAATGCTGAATACTGTGTTGAAATGACTTATGGGCTAATACGAATCTCATAATGAATTAATGAAAATCAGCCAAAAGACAAAGGAGGTAGAAAAAACATCTATTAGCATTATCTTGAAACCTAGCCACGAATTTTGGCTGTCCTTTTGTCAGATTAGTGAAATCAGATAAGGCTGTGAAAAAAAACAGACAGTAATTAGCTTGAGATAAATGAACAAGTAATTCAGTGCTGGAAATCCATTCAGGTTTGCATTTATTTGTGCAGAATACGACAAAAGATTAACTACCTCCTAGGTTTCATTATTGTAACTGAGACCTATTTGGAACAATGGAAAGATATTACCGTTTTCTCTGACAGAAAATAGTTGTGCTATGTCTCTTATGCCTGGGAACCATGATATTACAAGCATAAAGAGTCCCCAGCCTATAAACCATGAAGTAAAACAGATATATCATCTTGTTTGTTCATTTATTTAAATGCAGACATGCTCAAAGGAGCAGGTTAACATAGTTGACCACAAAACTACTATACGCATTTCATAAATGTCCATGGCAAATACAACGTCACAACACTCATTTTCACGTGCCTTAGGAAAAAGAGAGGTGCTTTGCACTGAGAATCCTATACATTAAAAATCCTCACTTGAAACTCAGGGACCTTTTTGTCCCTCTTGAACACCCATTACTTACACAAATTCGACTATCTGCATGAAATCTCCTTGAAGATCCTCTCTGCTTCAATCTGTCTCTTTTTGCCTAATTAGGCAAATATAAATTGTTTTGTCTCATCTCAGGCTACATCTTTGATACTTCGTTGTACAGCAGCGCTTTCCAACTTGAACACACAGCTATAACACAACTGGACCTTCAGCACACCTCAGTTCTCCAAGCTCCCTATCATGCTGATCGATTATTAAGGTTCAAGCTCAAGATCTTCATGTCAGACATCCCTCAGCATCCTCTGATGGAGAGGTATATGTTATACAACACAAAACATTTTTCTGTCTACCACGCTTTCTTCAGATTAGTCTTGATTATTGCAAAGTGATATTCTCCTACCTGAACTGCTATGTTCTTGCTTCTGCATCAGATATCTAACGACTTGTTGTGGAGTGAATCATTCTCACAGGAATCATTTCTGTACTCATAGTTTGAACATCCTTTAAAACTCCAGATCCTTTTTCTTCACCACTTTTCACTTATGATCTCCTGAAATAAAATTTGTGATTTTAAGCTCTTTTGGGGCAGAGGTTCTTTTTCTTCCTCTGTGGCTGTAAGACATCTAGCACTGTGGGTATCTAGTGCTTGGTTAAATCTTCCCAGTACCATGAAAACACCAACATTTGTGAGGCCAATATCTTTCCAGTGGCTTTCAATGATGGAGAGACTACATCAAGAAACAAAGAAGAATGGCTGATATCATCTACCTGAAATTTTGTGAGGTTTTTGACACAGTCCCTCACGATATCCCAGTATCCAAATTAGAGAGAAAATTATTTGATAGGTGGAGTACTTAGTGGATAAGAAAGTGGCTGGATGACCACATCCAGAGAGTTGCACTCAGTGTTTAACATCCAGGTGATGAATGGTGTTCCTCAGGCCCATACTGGGACAAATACTGTTGAATATATTTATCAACGACATGTAGTCAGTTGGGTTGAATGCACCCTCAGTGAGTTTGCAGACAACATAAAGCTGAGTGCTGTTGATAAGACAGAAAGAAGGGATGTTTCCTAGGGAGACACAGATAGGCTTGAGAAGTGGGCTCACGTATACTTGGAGGATGAATGTATTGAGAGCAGACTTGTGAAGACTGACTGGGGAATACTGGTGGATGAATAATTGGATGTGAGCCAGAAATGTTCATTTGCAGCTCAAAAAGCCAGCTATTTTCCAGGCTGCATCAAAATAAACACAATCAGCAGGTCAATGTCGGTGATTGTTCACATCTACTCTGTTTATTAGCTCTATTAGCTCTCTATAACTTCCTGAAGGGAGGTTGTGGTGAGCTGGGGGTCGGCCTCTTCTCTCGTGTAATCAGTGATAGAACTAGAGGGAATGGTTTCAAGCTGCGCCAGGGGAGGTTCAGGCTGGACATTAGGAAGTATTACTACTCGGAAAGGGTAGTCAGGCATTGGAATGCACTGCCCAGGGAGGTGGTGGAATCACCGACCATGGGAGTGTTCAAGAAACGTTTGGATGTTGCGTTGAGGGGTATGATTTAGCTGGGAAGTATTGGTAATGGTTGGACTGGATGATCTTCTAGGTCTTTTCCAACCTCGATAATTCTGTGATTCTGTGATTCTGTGTTTTCAGGAGACATCACCTGCACTATTACATTCAGCTCTGTGGCTCCGAGAATGGAAAGGACAAGGACCTCTTGAAGTGGGTCTAGAGGAGAGCCACAGGAATGATCAGAGGGCTGGAGCTCTCCTGTGCAGATGGGCTTGGGGAGCTGGGGTTGTTCAGGCTGGAGAAAAGGAGGCACCAGAGAGACCTCACTGTGGACTTTCAGTATTTAAAGAAGAAAGAAACAGAGATTTTTTAAAAGATCATATAGTCATATAACAAGGGCTAACAGTTTGAAGCTAAAAGAGGGTAGAACTAAATTAAAAAATAGAACAGAATTCTTCACTATGAGGTGAGGCAGTGGCACAGGCTGCCCAGAGAAGGTGTGGATGCCACATCACTGGACACATTTAAGACCAGACTGGATGGGACCCTGAGCAGCTGATCTGGTGGGTGGCAGCCTCACCCATGGCAGGGGGCTTAGAACTAGAAGGTCTCTAAAATCTCTTCCAACTCAAGCCATTCTATGATTCTGTGAACCAGAAATAGCACCAGCAGCAATGAATCCCAAACAGGATGGCTTTCTGATTTCCAGTCTGCCAGTACAGCTGGTTACCCACAACTGTCTGACAAGGAAAGATTCTAAATGGTATGAGAGCTTCATCTTTATTGGGCTGGCACTGCCACAGAAGGAGGCAGCCCTGGTTCCTCACAGGTCCTTGCTATCCCCATACCACCACTCTTGCCATGGGAAGCTAGTCTGGGAGGAAGAACTGGGGGAGGACATGTCAGTCATGGATCCTTTCAACCTCAGTCTGACCCTGCTTTGTGGCTACCTGGGCATTTTTGGTGGTAAGGAGTGGGAGGAATCTGCAGGGAACGGGGAAGAAGTGGCGCTTTCTTCTTCTGCTGCATTTTGTAAGGCTGTGGTCCAAGGAGTGCTGGAAGCACATGCAAGGCCAGACTGTTTTCTCATTTCTGTTTCTTTTACATTATGTACTGTTTCATGATGCTAAAATCTGTTAATGCCAATTAACACTCACGTTTAATTAACATGAGTCTTTTTATCTGCCAGTAAGAAATACATGGACTTCTGCATTTGTGAAACAGTTGTTCTGATCTCTCTACCCTTGGATCCTCTTCTAGAATTTAAAAGATAAAGAAAAATATTTGTTAAAGCGATTGTACTTGAGGCTTCCTTCAAAGTCACTGTTCATTATTGACATACTCCATCTCAGGTTTGACTCCACTCAACTTCATTTTCCTGGTAAGACAGTCAAAGACCTTGGGAGAGAATGAAAGGGACTGAGTTTTACTCTCTGTTTTTGAAAGTAAATTTTGAGGTAACTCTGTTGAGTCAGTAGGAAGCGCAGAAGTAAAAAGCTCACATCAAAACATTTAAAGAACTGTACATCTTGTTTTACTTAATTCTTCTCTGCCCTCATAGTGACCTTAAAGTACCTTTTGTATCTCATGGAAAAGCACTGCACATGTAGAAGTGTGATCTATGGAGATAAATCAAAGGGATATTAGTGTCAATATGATACACTAACATCAAACAAATGTAGAAAATGCTGGTCCTGATAACCAAGGCCTGGACGGTCAGGATCTTAAAACCATCGCATGACCTCATTGACAAGCTTCTTAGCACCAAAGTGCTCAGCAGCAGCCACACCTCATTTATCTGTCCAGTTCCTGGTGAATCAAACAGATGTTAGAAAAAGAGCGGCTGCAGAATTGCAGATGGTGCACATGAAACTGACAGATCTCAGGCAAGTTTGTAGGCAAAAAGTACATTGTGCAAGAAGCCAGTTCAAGAAGAAAGTGCCATGGCACCCACAAAACCTTATCTGTCAGGCATTGCAGATGCACAGTCAGCCTCACAGAAGATGAAATATGAAAGTCATCTTGTATAGGTGCCACATAGGCTACTGTGTTCCATCAGTCACTGTCACCATCTGCCCATGCACATGCGCAACCTCACTTTGCCAAAGCATGTTCTGAACCGTCTATGAGACTGCAAGAAACACATATTTTCTCAGTGGTATCATCATGTGAGCTTTTCAGCCCATGGACATCTCTTTGTGCTTCTAAAACATGTGTTTGATGTAATCTCATTTACGTTAACTCCTTCACTGTTCGCTGACACACCTGGGGCACAGCTGCCTCTGAGTAGGGGTGGTGCAGAACCACATGGCTGATCAGGAAGGCTGTGTGGAAAGAAATGGTTTTGCTGAAAGGAAGGATGGTGAAATCTGCAATGACAGATATACCACTGCAGCAAACTGCATTTTCTCAGTTTCTTTCCTTTGAATGGAGTTCATTTGCTTCAAGAGTTTCACCTTTCACATACATTCAGTGGTTAATAAAACCAACTCTCCCTTAAGCAACTAAATCATTCTAAGCAGTATAAAAAGCTGAAAAGAAAACACATAATGCACAGCCCTAAGGTTGCAAGGCACCTACTTGTTGAAACTATAATTTGAGTTAAAAAACACAAGGCCTGCTCTTTAGTTTGTGTAAGTAGATGTTGGTATAAGCAGCCAGTAAAAGTAAACCTTCATCTGTTCCATCATGTAAGGAGCTGAATTACCAAGGATTGCAAGTGTGGTGCAACCGAGTCTGAAAAGCAACGTTTTGTGTGAGTACAGCAATAAATTTTGCTATGTCCTTAGCTCCAGTATCCAGAAGACTCTTTCAGAAGATATCAGCCTACTTGAAAGCAAAACTCACGGTTTATGTTTTGATCCTGATTTCCCAAAACTGTGCTGTCCAGTATAAAGCACAAGAAGTAATTCCTTAGAAGCAGAAGGATTTTGCAAATATTCTTTCAGTATATTCATAAAGCTTGTTTGTCTTAAAAGGAAAAGTTGTTCAATGCAAAACACAGAGAACATTTTCTCATAGACCTCCTTAAAACAATAACACAGCTGAGAAACATAAGTAGATTAACACCTGTGCATCTTTATCCAGAAGGGAGCAGTTATGCGAAGATCACATTAAAACCAGTGAAGTGTTCAGCGTTACATTCAAATTTCCAGAAGTGACCGCTAGAAGACAGGAAACAATGTTTTAAGAGTTCTATGAAAGGACCATTGTGCTAGTGTTTCTCCACATTAAATCACACATTTGTCAGTGCATTTGTAGACTACAAACCATCACAAACTTCTAAGAATTGCTGTTTGAAGTCTGTATGGTAAGATTTCAGTTCCCCTAGAGACTGCTGCACAGGATACACTTTTGCTAAAATAAATACCTTTTTACATACATTTCTTCAAAAAACAAAAGCAATTGTTGTCTCCATAAGACCCATAACACTAATCTGAGGCTCCAAAAGGGACATGGCAGTAGTCAGAATCCTTCACTACATCAGAATATGCATCTATAGAGCTATAGAGTTCAATTTATTATTTTTTTTTAGCCTGTGCCATTCAATGGCTTACAGTCAATTTTGCCTGAAAGCTCAACTACGTGCAAGCCTTAATGTACTGAAGTGCTTTTTCCAGGGCAAGCTGAATGATGAAAACTCAATGAATTAATTTTCTGTACAGCAGACCAGAATACAAGGTTACATTATTTACTTACCTGAAAGTTCAGAGGCAAGAAAAAGAATCATCTCTCCCCAGCTCCAGGGACATATCACTCCAATTACAAGAATAAAATAAAGTGCAAATAGCTACATTCCTCCCCAAAGGCACCACAATTCCTCCCCCACCCCCTGCCCCCCATGCTTTAAATACAGATGGCAATGAGCCCATGCAGACGTAACCCCCTTCTGTCTACTCTCCTTAAAACACCTTCTGGTTTACTGACCATATTTAGACCCTTTGGCAGTCTATAAAAAGTGCTATGTGATCTTAGTTGCACTAAAAACTGTAAGAGTTATACTCTATTTCACACTTACGGTGAAAAAAAAAAATACTTCCTATGAAGGAATTTTCAAAGGTGCCCAAGGGCTGGATCTACACAGTGATTTTAATATCCCAAGTCAAATTTCCAAGCACAACTGGCATTCACAAAGGGGCTGGATTCACAAAGCAGAATTAGACTCAGCATTGCAGCAGCTCACTTCTACCAGGACTCTTATGTTTGGATTTTATGCCTTATAAATAATAATAATAATTAGCCTTATGTATCACGGGCAGAGAGCTGTCAAAATGAGACTGGGATCCACAAAGGCCACCACACTGAGACAAACCTCCACAGTGGAAGAATGCTGGGGAGAGGACAGTTAAGTTCTGATGCCCTCAGGACGTATGGCCAGAACTGCATATATATATGAATGTGATGGCTAACCTCTGCCATAGCTGTGATTTCAAAAACCATGGTTCTTAGACCTGCTGCCTGAAGTAGAATGTGGCTATGTTTTCTGTGGGAGCAGCAGTGCTGAGCAGGCACAGACATCTCCAGCACCATGTCATTTCTTATGCTGTCTTTCCTTCCTGCTTGTACTGGGCCCAGGAAATGTGTTTTGAGGATGGAAACTTCCATCCTGTTCTGCTGAGGCTTGCCTTTTTATTTGTATAAAAAAATTAAATGGCCACATGTAAAATGTCTTTATGGTCTAACCCTAGATGGCAAACATTACATACAATGAGAGCAAATTTTTGCAATGCTAGGGTGGGAACTTGGGAGAGTTGTGACAATTCCTGTGTTACTCCCTTTGTTCACTGACTGTAACATAGTACCGAACCGGTTGATGTTGACAAATAAGTGACCGAGGCCAGAGTCACGTGGCTAGGACTGAGATGTTTTCCTTCATTGTTCATGGAAGTTATGTATGCAATTCCCTTGCTACAAAAATGGGAGATGTGAATTCCAGTGAAAGTGTGCTAGGGACCGCAAAAGGGGAATTCCGCTGTCTTTCAAATTTAGAAGACTCTTCAGATCTACTGTCGTTGGAAATAAGCCTTCAAACTTTTGATACAGTTCTCACAGTGCAGGTTACATTCATCACATTTTCATAGTCAGCTGGCAATTCTTCCAGATGTTGTAAGCTACATTTTAAAAGCAGCCAGATAAGCCTGTCTACTCTGTGCAGAAAGGATTTCTTTCGATGTGATAATGAAAAAGATAAAGAAAAAAGAAAAAGCAATCACACCATAAAATCTAGTTAGCACAATAATAATTTAATGCAAATAACTTGCAATACTTATTCTTGTAATATCCTCCAAGAATTCTGTTTTAAAAAAACCCCGTGTTGCCTAGTGGAACTGATTCTGGTACAGAGGAACTGTTTTAAAAGTTCAGGACAAATTTGCACAGGTTCTTTCTAAATAACTAGCAGATTTTAATAGAGGCGCTTAAGCTTACAGCCCAGCCACTCTAAGATGGAATTCCTCTGCCTAGTGCAGACCTCAAGCACATTGAGATGCTCAGAACTCAGACCTCTATCGTATCACTCATGAGTGAAACTCTGAACATGAGAGGGATATATCTCTCTCACTTTGGCTGTGCAATGAATCACAGCCTGAAAGCACTTCTCTTTTTTTTCCCTTAACCCTAAGGGTTTGGGCTGACACGATCAGACACAAAAGTCCATAGTACAGCCATGAAAATTATATACTGTGTCCTGTATCCTGGAGTCTGTTGGAATAATTATGTCTTCATCTATATTATGATACAGATATTGAATGGGTTTTCTGTATAATACTGTATAATATAGTATAATACACTATCCGAAGAGGTAATGTATGGCAAGAGGCAAGGCTATAGTGACAGCCCTTGACTGAGGCCAGACTGTCCAGATTCTGGCTTAATTGTTGGTATGGATCTATATGTCTGCAAGGCAAGAAGGATCCCAATGCCTTTGCAGACCACAGTTAGCTGGGGTTTATAATGTAGGTTGGGGGAAAGAAGACACGATAAATGCTTTTTCGAAATGTGAACAGTGATCCAGTGCCCTGGTATGGCACAACAGAGCCAACCAACATTCCACAACAGACAACTAAAAAGTATCAGATTTGATATTAAACAGCACTGTGGGAAGTCATAGATTCTAGTCAGAATGATTACATTTCATGTTTCAATCCGCAGACACTGTAAAAACAAGAGATTGAGTTTTATACAAAGCTGCTGAATAAGTTCTATTCCAAGACATTTGCAACAGCCACTAAGCAGTATCTTATAGAATGGTTATTATTTTTATGTGGCTTAAAGCCACAGTGATGTGGGGCAGTTTGGAAGTGTGAGAGCTTCTCAGATAAGTTCTCTTTCCCTCAGGGGATGAGTAATCAGGGTTCACATGACATCAGATTTAAAGGGTCACGAATTTAAGGTGCAAGATTACAATTGCACTGAAAGCTCACAGCTGTTTTCACCCCAAAGCTAGCTAGGCTATGCCATTCCTTGTCTTCCTGGAATTGCCACCAAATGGGAGTCTTAAATAACAGTGCTGCTGTAAGACATAATGGCTATGCAGCAGTTACAGTTCTCCTATCTGATCATCTGAAGGATTTTTTCTAGCAAGCCAGAAAGATGTCAGCCCTGCAGGGAATAAAATGATTCCCTGAACATGTGCAAGAATTTATTTCATGCTTTGTCCATTGCTATAAAAGGAAATGAAAGCAGCAATCAGGTCTGAATTTGTGGGTGGGCATTCCAGAAAGCATCCTGTAGCATCCTGAGCTACCAAAAATGTAATAGGTTGAACCCTGACCCACCTTCTGACCAAGCAACTCAAGGGCTGTCAGAAACACCAAGCTTTCCTGTGCTGGTTTAGGGTTTCAAAATGATTTCTAAAACATCATGTCATATAATAATTGTATCAATTCCACAAAATCAACACAAAGAAGGAGAACTCACAGATTAGAATAATCCTTGTTGTTTCATCGTGTGCATCAGCCAACAATATGTATGAGACAAAGACAAAAAAAGAATGAAAGATTGCATGCAGTCACAGGAGTAAACCCCAAGCTCTGGAAATGCCCCCTGGTTCACCTTTAATGCTATTGAATTCCTGACTGGCCCCAGTTTGATTCTCAGCTATAGATTGCCTTGACCTCTCAGTCACTTTGTCTCAGGCACTTTGTTTCCATTTGATGATGATGGAATTAATTTGGCCTGTATACCTGGACTCTTACTGGCTAGAACTCCGCTGGCCTCAGAGAAATCCAACCACTGTATAGAGTCTTGAACTCAAGGTCTATTTTCACAAGACACAACAGAAGAGCTAATAAAAATACATGTATAAAAGAGAGAAAATCAAAGGGCAATGGCAACTGCAAATCTGTCCAACAGAGGGAAGGTTTGAAGGCTCCTAAGGCCTGGCCCATCATTTGTTTATAGCATGCATGTCACCGTAACACAAAACTCAGTGAAGGGATTTATTCATATCTATGAAAGGGTATGGATCAGCCTCAAAGTAATTTTCTACTGTAGCCATTTCAGTACCACTTTTGCATCCAGGCCCTTCCATTTAAACTTTGCATTCTTTGATATGTTGGCCAGTTCAACTGTGCTGAAGAGTAGGCACGATCAGTTCTTTCCATGTGCACAGTAGCAATCAGCTGAACTGTATATCCTTGCTTAGCAAGTTCAAATCCACCACATTGTCTGGTCCTCTCAATTGCCTTTCACAGGCTCTGTTTGATGCTAACCGCAGTATTTGACAGACACTAAACAGAATAGCAGTCATGAAGCACAAATCTGCTGCTTTACATTCAGAGGACTTCAGCCTAGGATGTCCTGGTGATATGGGCTCCCTGACATACTAGGTATAAGTTAGAGCTGAGATCTCAGGAGGTATTTGTCCTAGCTTTTGATATGACAAATAAAAGATGTAAGCAATATGTGGCTGACAAAGGAGAAGTGTGTGTGTGAGTATTCGAGCTGTTTTCAGTGTAACAGCAGCTCTTCAAAAGCATGGAAAAGTATTGTTATTGGAGTTGTATGGACTACCTGCTGCTTTGGAGTAAGCAAGTGACACTGAAGTAAAGTTAATGTTAAAGCAAGGTGAGATTTGTGTGTTAGGTTATTGAGATCAAGAAAATTGCTTTTCTCCCACTAGATATGTCGGAGAATCACTACCAGACAGCTGCGTGAAGCTGTGCTGTTTGCCGGCACAGCCATGACTTAGCGGAGGCTTTTTCTACTGCCTGCCTCAGGCAGGATTCCTATGAAGTTAAAAAAAAATTAACCGAAACTGAATGAAAACTGGTGCATTTCACAGGACTTCTAAGGAAGATCTGTGGAGTTATGACTTCCTTTCTATTTTGATACAGAGCCATACCTTGTACCACCTTCTTTAGAAAATGGTCTCAAGTTTGCTCAAAATGTAGCAAATGTTTTGATTAAACCAGTGTGATCTTAAAACCAAACCATAAACTCAAGAAGTGTATACAGTTTCAGATCGCATAGAAACATTTTAATTTAATTTTTAATTGAGATCTCTCACTTACTTTAAAAACAGATTATTCCATATTTTGAAAAGACAACAAACAATCTTTCTGGGTGTTCAGATCCGTATTTTCAAAATGCTGAGTGACAAACCCCTGTACATATGTATGCGCCCTGTTTACATGTCTGTAACAAAGGGTATTCATGCACAGATGTGCATGCTGCATGCGTTGCAGCCTGACTTTTGCCAGCACAAAAGCGGCAGTGCATATCTTCATCTTTTTCTTCTGGGCAAAAAATAATATTAAAATGGTTGCTACTCCACAGTCACCTTCTGTAAGAAAAGTCTTGATTTCAGTGCCTGGTACATGAGTGCCTTGGAGACTTCTGTGATAGTGCATGGCATGAGTTTATTTGGTCACATATTATTCCCATCTGATGTTTACATGCTGCTGTGCTATGTGAGATATTAATCACACTACGCTTATCAGAGATAAGCTGATCCAACCAGTGTTGATGGTTTAGCAGGCACAGAGTTTCGAAGGACAACAGTAAATTATAACTGGATTTGATTAGGAGGTAATTAGCTAAACCTGTTTACCTTAACCTTTGCTGCAACTATTGTTTTTGCTAGAAGAGGAGTGTCATTAGATTGTGTCTGGGATACAAGTTATGGACTGTACACCACTTTTCACTGCCCAATTTTCATCTGTGATTCAAGGAAGAGGTAGAAAGGTCGGGATCAGATTGCTATTGTACAATTCTCCTGAGATGAGAGCAGAAAGTTTCCTTGACAGAGACAAAATAAGCCATGAAGAACAGTAGTTTATTTTTCAGTGGGATGGAGGGGGAGTCAAATGAACACATGTCTAAAGCCCTAGACAGATTTTTGCAATAATTCAACTGTCTCAGTAGATTTGAGAGTTATTTGAACTCACTGAGCATTTTAGAGAAATGAGTTATACCAATTTGCTGTAGACTGCAAAATAGCGTAGCTGATAACAGAATTGTGTGAATATTGTTTCAACTGTACCATATTTTTGTAAATTATTTTTTTAAGTGTATTCATTCAAGAGAACTAACAAAATCCAGAGGAAACCAATTCTCAAATTGCTTTATAGTCACTTAATTGACTAGTTTAGATATCTTTGTTAAAAATAAAGGTTTAGACCAGACTGTTGGCTTACTGATAGCACTCAGCCAAACTTTAAGCACATTTGAGAACTGTGTACTTGTTCAAGGAAACTTCAGCTTTGTAAGAGAACACAGATTAGTAGATGCCCAAGTAAATACAGTTGCTGAAGAAGAAGATGTAAGTTGGTTTTACAGTTTTATGGCTAAATGCATACATATTCCCTAGTTTCAGTGTACAGTATTCTTCAAGAGTATGTACCTACACATACTCCTAATAGATTTTATTATAAAGTATAACTCATGCTTTGGAATAATGAAATATGTTCTCTTTTTGTCTTTTGTCTTCAGCCCAAAAGGATCCAAAGTTGAAGGTTTGGAGACTTTATTGGAAGAAAGGCAATTTCTAGATCACGTCACATCAGTTCTATGTATACTCTGTAACCTCCGTAATAAAGCTGGTAATTTAGTGTATTTCTCCATCCAATGACAATGATTATCGCTAATCTTGTTTTTGTAGACTGTCCAGTTTAGGCAAAGAAGGACTCGTTTAGACATTGTGTTCAGGGACATGGCTCAGTGATAGCTGCTGGTGACAGCTGAGCGGTTGGACTGGATGATCTTGTCAGTCTTTTCCAACCTTGGTGATTCTATGATTCTGTGATTCTATGACTCATACAGAAAAGCTTTATTATTACTCAATACAAGATGATGGACTTGGTCAGTTGGAAAGAGTTATGGGAATACTCCTTCCCACCTGGTTTCTTGAAACCTTACTGGTACCCAAGAGGAGAATTTCTTGAAATACAGTAGCCTCACACAAAAGGAAAACTTTGACTTACTGCTCCAACAGTTTTGAATCTTCATAGTTCAGATTTTGTGTGGAATGAGGAGAAAGCTTCAAATTTCAAATCTGTCAGTTTGTACAGTTACAAATAATCCCATTCTGCTAAATGAGGCGTTCCGTGCTTGGCAGTGAGGGCTGCCCAGTAGGTAGGGGAATGTCAGTATTTCAGGCCACTGGCAGAGGTTTATAAACTAAAAATGGTTTCCTAATGTCATATTGTTAAAGCTTCTGTGGAGTAATGAAATATGTATGTGCTCTACCATTTCAGATCAATAGCATTTTTGCCCTATCAATCACTGGCCAGATGTGCTTTTCAGCAGAGCCTTTGGATAGACATAATTACTTTTAACTATTATTTCTTCCACTGGTAATTATATCTTTAAAGCTTTCTTAATGGGTAGACTATGTGCGTAAATTAGAATAATAGACAAAATTCAAGAGGAAATTGTGTGCTTGCGTGTGCACACAAGCACAAGCATAATTGTGCCTCCTGTGTAGGCAGGAGCTTGACTTGCTCTCTAAGCTAAAATTGAAAATGAGAACAGATTAGTGTACAGTTTTTACAGTTCTTACAGAGCCCCAATTCAACTCACAAAAGCTTCCCCCCCCCCCCCCCCCCCCCAAGAAATAGGAATTTCACTTAACCCAGGAATTATTGAACTTCAGAATACCAAATGTCTTATTCTGAGCTTTTAAAAAGAACTAGATTGTGCACAGCTCTCACAGGAGATAGATAAATTGCTAATACCTCACAGGCACTCTGTCCTCCTAAGGAAGTGACATAAAAGTCACTTGATATGAGTGCAGTTGCTGAAACATCATGATTGCAGAGGTTCCTGACAAATAGTACAGGCTTACTGTTTCCTTGCTGCAGACATCTGGAGGGAGAGATCATCTTTTCGTTCTTGAGCTGGAAAGCATTGTTCTCACTTAGAAGCCATGATTTCTGGCCACTACAGTTGCACAAATAAAAACAATAAAATAGTTCTAATTATATTGCGGAGAAGGACCTGGGGGTAGTGGTGAACAAGAAGCTGGACATGTGCTCTTGCAGCCAGAAAAGTCAACGATTTTCAGGGTTGCATCAAGAAAAGGATGGCCAGCAGGAAGAGGGAGGGGATTGTCCCCCTCTACTCTGCCCTCTTGAGGCTCTGTCTGGAGTACTGCGTCCAGGTCTGGGGCCCCTGGCACAAGAAAGACGTGGAGCTATTCCAGCGGGTCCAGAAGAGGGACACAAAGATGTTCAGAGAGCTCGAGCACCTCCCCTATGATGAAAGATTGAGGGTCTTTGGCTTCTTCAGCCTGGAAAAGGATGCAGGGAGACCACAGTGTGGTCTTCAGTTCTTGAGGGGATCTTATAATCAGGAGAGAGATGAACGTTTTATATGGTCCAGTAGTGACGGGACAAGGGGGATGGTTTTAAACAAAAATAAGGTGATTTAGATGAGATATTAGGAAAATTTTACTCAGGGGGTGGTGAGGCCCTGGCACAGCTGCCCAGAGAGCCGTGGGTGCCCCATCCCTGGATTAGCTCAGGACCAGGATGGATGGGGCCCTGGGCAGCCTCATCTGGTGGAGGGCAACCTGCCCATGCCAGGGGGTTGGAAATGGATGTGCTTTGAGTGCCCTTCCAAACTAAGCCAGCCTGTGATTCTGTGATACGATATTATATTGAAAATGATGAACAGGGATATATATTATGTATGTATTTTTTACTTTGCTATGACCTGAAGAAAATAAATGAGAGACTTAAGTGCAAACATACCAAGAGATTAAACAAATGACCATCCACAGGTCATTTTTTCATGAGGAAAAGTAATTAATTATGACATCAGTAGTGCTCTTGCATCAAATTACATATTTTTACAATAGCTTTCCTAAATTCTGGATTTGTATTCGTGTTTCATGGTAAATATCAATTCTGGGCTCAGACAAGCAAATCTCCTTTGGAATTACAAAAAGTAAGAATTTTAATGGTTTCAAAACAAACTCTTATCTTTCACGTTAAGAATTTACCAGTACTGTTTTCATATTATTATTTGGATTGGTGGCTCCTGATTTTTCAAGGTATGTGGTTCAATAAAAGAGCTTAAAATTTTCACTCTGAGAGCAAAATTCTTACCAACTTCAATAAAATTTCAATAGAACAATAAGCAAGAAGCAAAAATTTTCTGCTATGTCAGCAAAGTATTATAAGACATTTTTGTCTGTCACTGAATGCTCACTGAACCTGGGCAGTGACTGAAAATGCCTTTTGGAGTCAGCAATAGCTGTGCACAGGTCTCAGAAAACAGGTCACAGTGACTCATGTAAATACTACAGGAGAAAAAGTTGTGAGTAGAATTGCTTCTCAAAACAATGATTGCTTTGAGCAACTAATAAGCACTGTAAGAGATCCTGATTACTCTTGTGACCTCCTTGCTTCCAAGTTAGCATGACACTGCTGCCACTATCTCATTTACTATGGCAATTGTCATGTTAAGCTGCTGCACATCTCCACAGACTTGGTCTCTTAGGGTAATTGTCATCTATTCTGATCTAAGCCACTGAAAACACACAGGCTTGCACAAGCAGTCTCTTCTTCTGCCAAAGACACAAAGAAAACTCTTCTAATTTCTCATGACTGATTCATCCCATCATAGACCAGGTCTGTATGTGATAACTCACTTCCTGGAGGTGCCTCTTTCTCTTCATGGGAGCTCAGGGAGGAGTATCTTCTCCCAGGACCGTCCACATCCCCAGATGTGCCCTTACAAAGACAGAAGGGGTGGGTATTTGTCCTGGTTTCCAGTGGCACACTAGGAAAAGGCACACAGCATTTCTGCTATGGGATCCTACCTAACCACTACATCTTAGCACATCCTTACCCATCCCCTATTTTGCTCCCATTTCCGTTGCCCAGAGCATTAGAGAGCTGCTGATCCATCTCACTCTGCGACAGAGCTCACAGCCCAGGAATTCACCCAGTACACCTGGCACAACCAATGCTGGCTGAAACTGTTCATCCCTTTCTGCTGTTCATCAGTGGGCAATTACTTGCCACGTTTTGTAATGGCTTGGTCTTGAAAACGACAATATTTTTCAGTAACACATTATGAAAAATTCAGTAAATTACTCATCAAACAAAAAAAAATATTTTTAAAAATACTCATTTTTTTAGACAAAAGATAGTGCAACATATCTGAACACTTGTCAGACTGCAGACTAGTTTTAGGCTTGGTTTGAAGACAGATTGACCATTGACAGGACTTTGTGGACTATTTTAAACAAGTGTATTTTGCAATATATCCCACTGTCTTTCCTGGATGGAGAACTCACAAGTGAGCAAACAAATAAATACAACACTTTTTTAATTACTTTGACAAAGTGATTGGATCCAGGCTAAAACTTTGCCCAGGATTTTCACTAAACCTCACTGCATAAAAGCAGAGAAGTTCAGATCTAGGTATTCATGTCTCTGAGTTTCAGAGGTCTTAGTCAAACTCTAATTTTAATTCAATTGCCATGAGAAATTTCAAGTAGATGGGAAATTTCAAGGGGATGGGAGTCACTGGTTTAATCCATGTTTCCAAGCCATTCCCTATCCTAGCCTGGTCTCATGCAGAGATAAAACCACTGAATTGCTAAACACAAATACTTGTGGGCTTTCAAGATTCCTTGCCTTTTAGCCCAAAACTAACAGGAGAGAAAGCTAAGCAATGAGGTGGCAAGATTTGCTTTCTTCTTTTTTTTTTTTCACACTCAAAAAATGTAAAGACTCATCTGTAAGCATCTACCCACAACTAATGTTTGTGAAAAACAGACTTGGGTGAATAATGCAAGAAAATTACTTCATACGCCAAAATTAGGTAGTAAGTTCCATAACACCCAAGTCTCCAAAGACAGATTTATTTCTCTGCAGCCCATTGCTTTTCCCACCATGTCCCTTCACATTCCTCTGAGCCACCAAATTACTTGCTGCAGCTGCATTAGCATATCCTTTCCTATGGGAAATATTCATGTCTCTAAGAATCACCATAACAGATCTTATGTCTCTCTCACCCTGTCCCAACATAATGAGAAGAAAGAAAAGCAATCATCCACAGACCATCATTGCCCACGGTCATCTTTAGTCATCATGAGAGCCCCAGTGGTCAGCAAACAGCTGGACGTAAATGAGAACAGCTCTGAAGAGCTTTGACTTCCATCCAAGACTCTTTTTGTCCCTGCCTTGCCAAAGGGAAAACATAAACGTGGTTTAAAGCATAACTCAGCTGGGCTCAAGAGTTGACCAAAAAGCCATGTTGGGGTTGCACAGTATGTCTGCACTTTAAATCTGCACACTCCCCTGCAGACAAAGATCCTCTTGGTGCAACCAGAGCAAATGCAAGGTGCAGATCTCACTTCCTATGCACTGTACACTAGCAGTGTCTTCCATGCTGCAACGTACACAGCCCTATGGAAAGACAGATCCTTACTGTTAAATTCATTCTTTCTTATGATGCTCTGCTGCTTTTTGCAGCAAACTGCTTCCAGACACTTAAATAAAGGACATTTAAAATCTTCTCTGTATCAGTTGCTAATTCTGCAAGCAATGCCAGTTGCCTGTACACCCACACTGAATCTCAGACCACGGTCAGTTTCCTCACTGTATTTATCTAAAAATGATTTCATGAGATTGTACAGCACCATGTACGCTGACGTGCCCACATGCAACCTGGACCAGGAAAAAGGCATTTGAGGAAAGTGCTGGCCCACTGGATTTGTGAACTATATTGCCAATTTCTGTACACAGGGAAAGTTACACATGTGAAAGTAATTGAATGATCACAAGAGAAATATAGAGAAATTAAACAGGTTTCATCAGCATCCTCCTTCAGGTCTGCTTCCCATCTCCTATCTCTCTCGAGAACTCCCCTCTGTTTGTTCAGAGAAGGTTCAGAAGGGCATCTTTGACAACATTGCTCCCATTCCATAAAACCCTGTTCCCCACTGTCTGCTAGGGCTCTCTTACCTCCTTGACAGCATTTCACAGTACAGAACCAGCTGCCAAATTAAAGTCCACAAAAATGAACTTTGATGTCTTCCTCTCTAACCTCTCTATATGCTCAACTTCCTCTGTCATTGTGGGTTATTCCTCCACCTTACTAGTCAATTGTTCAGGCCCATAAACTAAGCATAGTCTTCAATCTACTTTCTGCAATTTATGCTCTTTCTCTGTCACCTCTAGTTCCAGAAATTCTTGAAGATTAAATCTTTCCTGCCTAGGTTTTATGTAAGAGTCTCACCTGTGTGAATATCTATACAGAGTGAACGAAGTGTCTACTACAAAGTGTCAGGCAAGCATTGACTCTCCAAGACAGGTGGACTCAAGTCAGCCGAAGCCCAAACACCATGTAATGACATTAAAGTGATGCTATGCCCAAGCTAGCAGGGTCTTCTGAGATGTCTGAGAAACACATTTGCTCCTGCCAAGATCCTGTAACAGCTTTCCTTCCAGGCTTCCCATCAGTTTTGTTACTGCAGCTCACACACTTTACTTCCCCTTAAAATATTGCTACTGGAAATAGTGCTGTGGTCCTCCAGCCACAGTGTTACCCTCTACATCTTCCTCCTTGTTTCCACCAGGTACAATCACTTTCATATGGTCATCGTGCCTGCCAACTTATCACACAGCTTATCAGCTGGAGTCTTTGAAATCATTAGTCAGTCCCATCTCTCTCACTGGCATAAAATAGACGATCAGACTGGAAAGCATGAAATTAATCATCGGTTTTACAGCCGCCTTCTTGCTGCTTTGGACCTTGCGACCATGGAGAATCAAGGCTCATTCACTGATCTGTGCCAGACAGAGGGGTTTACAGCAGACTGCTGGCTCAAGGTTTTGCTACTTAAGACTAGAATTTTTATTAATTGAGGAAGCAAACTATTCTATTTTATGTACAGTTTTTTAACCTTAACACCAAAACATGCCTATAACCTCCAAGCAGACATTCTGACCACCAGAAACTTGTTAAACCACAAGATCTGGAGACTTCTTAGGCCAAATTGTTAACTAGACCATCTCAGTAACAAGCATGGACATTAAAAACAATGGGAAGTTCCAGTAGCTCCTTCATACCCTTCTCAAAGGAATAATGGAAACTGTTTTATATGTTTATGAATAGCTCCCAAATCACTCCAGATTATTAGAAAGAGTTTTTCCTTTCTGTTTTGTTTTTTTTTCTTTCTCTTCTCCTCTTTTCTCTTTTCTTCTGTCTCTCTCCCTGTGCTAGCAAACACACAAGCAGCAGGCTGAGCAAGAGGCTATCTCTGAATCTGTGCTGCAGTATCAAGTTGCAGTGAGCTTGCAGCTTGGCTGCAAGTTCAAGCTGGAACCAGATGACTTACTTCACTACAGTTTCTCATGACATCTCAGTAATTAATGTCCCAGATCTCACTCCATCTCCTCTCCGAGGAGAGCAGCTCTTATTTAATTGCCTTATAATGTATACTCAAAATGAATACTTGCCTAATTGTCCCTAGACAGATGCTTGGATGAAAGCCTGTGAGAAAGCATATAGGCTCTAACACAGAATAGAGGCCCACAAAGTACAATAAAGGAAAAACATATAACTCTTTGTTACCTCTCTAATCCCACCTAAACAACAAACTTGAATTTTTAAGATACTCTAGAGTCACAAATTCAGAATAAAATTTTGCCATCTACTGTGTTTCTTCACCCCTTCAGCTGCAAAGAGTAAGACCTTGACGAAGATTTTTTTTAATGTAACAAGTTAAATAGGAAAAAATACATTTTTGAAGCATAGTGTGATGCTTGAGCTGCAGTACTGCATTGTGTGGAATGACTTTTTCAAAATCTCAGGTTAGTCTGTGTGTGAAAAATACAAAAAAATCCTTGTCTTCTCACCTAGCTGGATATCATGTACACCCTGTTCAGTGCTCAAGAAAACACCAGTGCAGTGGGCACATCAGGAAAACACAAGTTGATTCTATATTATTTACTGCATCACTATCTATGTTCTCACTCAGATTTCAGATGGTGCTGTCAGAGATAGGTGTCAAGCCTGAAACCATAAAAAGCAACAAGATAAGCAACATCAGTTCCTATTATAATACAGCTCACCTGGCATTTAATGGTTTTAACAAGCCAGTAAAAGAGCAAAACCCCTCAGTGAGGTAAGCTGCTGACATTTGATACCCGCAGCACCAGTGATGTTTCCTCAATGACCTGTGCCACCAGTGTGGTCTCAGTGTGCAAATAAAGAATTTATCTGTGGAAATCACTCTATAAATGAAAACCTTGTGAACACAAAGGATTACATTTAAGTATCCAGCATTCAGCAGTGTTGAAAATTATTTGGATGTAGGACTTGACATCAGTATTCTTTTAAGTATTACCCTTTCGCAGAGACTCGAGACCTTCCTGTAGGGGATAGATTGCAAGATTCATTATTTCTGGCTATCTTAATTTGCTCAGACTGCTAGTGCTGCTTCCCTCATTTCTGTGCTAAAAAGAGTCCTTCTGGACTGATTTCTCTCTGTCTTTAAGAAAAGATCTTTGGTCAGTCATACTCAGAGTCTCAATTCCATCTCTATAACGTACATGATTAATTTAAAGTGAAGGATCAGTCGAAAAATCACCATCAATTTTTCATTATTTACTGCATTCAGGAAAGTAAGAAAAATAAAACTGTGCAGTTTCATTGGAATTCTTTGAATGTTTTCCAAACACAACAATTGAACTTTTCACTTAAAAAAAAAAAACAAAAAAACAAAAAAAACATATCTTGCTTCCTTACTTACTATTTTGGAGTGAGAGGTTTGCATTAAATACTAATGAAACTGCTGTTGAAGCTAAAACAAAATTTGATTTTTCATTTCACTTCAAGTATTAAGGTCACCTCAGCTCCCCAGAAAACATTTGGACAGCAGCTTCTCATGCCAGCTACAGAAGAAAAGTCAACTATTCTCACAGTTGTTCACAGCAGAACTCAACCCAAATTGCATTTCCATCTCACAGCCACATGTCCGGCAGAGACAGCAGGACACATACACAAAATTACAGGATTGCCCTAGCTGATTCTGTCACATCATTAGATGGATGACATAGTTCAGCACAGCAGACACTGAATCATAGAAATGGACAGAGTTGGGTTATGTGGTTCCAAGTCTGTGACAACAGAGAAATACAGGCTACAGGAAAAACCACATTCAGCCCAAGGCTTGATACATGGTCCAGATTCTGAAGTTTAGACATAACGTGCCCAAATTGCTACAGAACAACAGTTTAGAGTGCTGCTACAGAGCAGAAATGAAACTCTTAAACAGAAATCACTACTAAATGTCATAACAAACCTAATGGGGTTGAGGATTTTTTTTTTTTCTCTTTTTACCCTGCATAAAAACCATATAAATTCCCATATGATACAGTTAAAATAAATCTGCTTAAAGGTAAGAGTTTTCTTAGCATGTCCTTGGTAACTTTTCAAGAAATAAACTTGGTGCCTAATATTTAACAAGAAAACAAAAATACTTGGCAAAGTAGCCTTTAAAAGATAGAGAAAGATACATAAATTAAAAGACTTGTTGGTCATTCAAATGGCAGTAATATTATCCTGCCTGCAGTCTGTTCTGAGATATTACATATGTTTTCCTGGGAGTCAAACAAATTTAAAGAACAAAGAGTGTAACTTCATTTACTTTAAAATGCAGTTCGTGCAGAGTACATGTATTTTGCACTTATTGTGATGTTAAATGCTAGAAATGAGCTGTTGCTCTAACATGGAAAGGTTGACGGAGGGGGTTTCTCCTCCCCAGAAATGAACATTTAAACATACATTTCTACTACAGCTATTTCTACATCCACTGGACATTCACAGGAAAACCCCAACCATTTTCTTAGCAAGGAATTCTAAACAATATACAAATATCCAAGCTGCACTTCCTAAGTATATGTCCTCACATGAACAAAAAGCTGCTAAGCAACGTGGGCAGGAAAACACAGATGCTTTTATTTCTGATTACAGAAGGTGCAGCTGATCCTGACTCCATAACATTAGTCTGACTCTATTCTGTCTTTGTCCCATGATCAGGTCAGCACTTCATCAAAAAAACTGCTATTGAATTTTTTTTTTTTAACGAAAAAGCCATGACCAGGGAAGAGGCCCTTCCAGACAAAACCAGTTCAGATGATTTTCATTTTTTCTCCAGAGGAGCTTAGTTTTAGAGCTCTGTCTGAAATGTCAATTGCCTATAGGAATTTCCCTATTGGAAAAAAATAATTGGCTTTGTACAGCATTAATACAATCTGGGGGAAGAAAACCTCAGACTTCCATGTTGGTAGTTTGTCAATGAAGATTTTCCTAGCAAATATGAGCAGGAGAAAAAATAAAATAAAATTAAATTAAAGTGAGAGACAAAGAACAATTAAAATGAGGTAAAGAAATCTTGGCACTGCTGATATGCCTGGAAAGTTACACATGGCCAGAATGCTGCCTTAGGTCACCATAAATGCACAGGAAATTTTAATGTCACTTTCCTGAATAGTAATTATGATTTTGGTTTTGTTTTCATTACAATCACAATTCAGTACAAAATTTACACATCTTCAAGAAAAAGAAAAAAAGGATTTTATTTAAAGTCAGCTGTCATCTTCTAAGAAACACCAAAAATCAAAGTTTTAATCTCACTTCAAGGAGCAATAATTATAACGTTGTATATGTTAAAAATGCTGTTGCATAGTAAATTACTGCAAGCATACAAACTTTTCAATTAGGAAACAGAAATCTCTTCTAGGATAAATATGTTGCAACGTTTTGGTCTTTTGTCTTACATGTACATAAGAATGACACTTCTTGATCTTTGATGATGCTAAGTCTTATAGAGAGATGGCTAGTAAAAAGGGGGGTGTTATTCTTTTTTAGTTAGTTGGATGGAAGTAGACTTTTTAGATATTGTCAATAATCTGAAGTCTGATACAGTTGCAGATTTCTCCATTCTAAAGATCTGTAAAAGATCGGAGAACTTTGAAGAAGATGGCCTAGACATGCTGGCCATTTTCTCTCTCTCCTGAAGAGGGTCAGTTCAGTTAACTTACTTCCTTGCAACAAGACTTTCCTCCTCTCATTGGAGAGGTGCTGCTGAAATCAGAGAGTTGCTAGCAGTGCATGGAGCAGCTCTGCACTCAGACCCTCAAATAAATCAAGAGATATTCCAGCACCTGCATTTGAAATGTATTTCCAGTTGAAAAGCAACAGGGCAGTCCTGGAGATTGGGAAATCATACATCACGAGATAAAATAAATGCAACCATATCCTGGGGCTGTTTCAAGTAACTGAAGAGGATGGAACCGGAGATTCTAAAGTTGCTGTTGTTCTGGCACCAATTCTCTGCTAACCTAAACTATTTACACTGCACAGTAGTAAGCTGCAGACATTACAGATCCCTAAAGATCTTTCTTAAAATAAAACTCCATAGCACACACAAATCATCTGTTTCACCACACAGATAATCCTGCACAATTCAACATGGAACATTCTATAAGATATACTTTATCTTCCAATTTAAATTATTTAACTTGGAATTTTTTGTAATCTTTCCCCACTTACTTCCCCATTCAGCCATAATTTTTGTTCATACTTTTGCTGGTAGTCTGTACATTTTGCCAAAAGCAAATGTTTCCTGACTATTATGTGCAGTCTTTCCAACAGACCACCAAAACCAGTGGGGATTTCTATGAGCATTAACACAGCACAAAGTCTATACACAGATCCCCTTTAGAAGAAGATATTTTTTCATCATTACAAAGTTTTGAATGAAGTCTACCTCAAATAACTACATCTTCACTTTACAGTTAACATTTCTTTTGGATAGCAACTCATCCTTTTCCCAAACTTTGAAAACACTAATGAAGTTTCACATATATTTGATATTAATGGCAAGAAAGAGTGAAACAGATACTGTGAACAAAGCCACTGTTGTATTTTTACTATTTATTATACATTGAATGTTTCAACAGATGATACTTCTTCACTGCAAACACCAGACAAAGTCAGGGAATAACTGTAACAGAAGCAGAGGCTATGATGCAAACATGCTGCCTTTGGGAGTTAATAGCTTAAGAAAATCTCCAAGCAGATAACTGAAGAAAGGTTGGGGGGGGGGGGGGGGGCGGAAATGGCAGAAAAGGCCAGAAGAAGACGAAAATAAATAAATAAATAGGTAGGTAGGTAGATAGATAGATAGATAGATAGATAGATAGATAGATAGATAGATAGATAGATAGATAATAAAGGCAAAATGATTTCAATTAGTTGAGATGTAAGAACAGCTCAAAGAATTTCAAAGGGTTTGAGAAAGCTACAGCTATACATCAACCTAGCAGATAAAAAACAAGAAAGCAATATGTATTGCAAAAAATGATGTCTTCTACAGAAAGAAAACAATTCATAAATAGTGCAGGGTGACACTATGTGAAAGTATCTTTTGAAATGTTCAGGGACAGATGTGGGTTTGTAAGGATATATAAAGCATGTGTGCATAAAGTAATACCATAGGGATTGTAGAGTCACTCAGTAAATCAGTGGGGTACTCGTCTACAACTCTGGCTACTGTAAAAGAGTTGCTGTAACAATAGAATGGTCTCAGAAGAAAGGCACAAAAACATGAAAAGACTTCCATAAGAAAAGCAAATGGAAATATTTAGAGGCTCACAGAAGGTACTCATGAGAGAAGAAATGATAGACGCATTTCAAAACAGTGAATGGGAGACTCACTAAAACAAGAGACTTTTCAGTGATTGAAGTGTAGTTAATTAAAGCGTAAAACATATGGCTTTAAGCAAGAAAATAATAAAGCTGTAAAATTCATTGTCACAAAGTATCATCACAGACCAGGACATACAACATAGGGCTTCCCATTGTGTAAAGGCTGAGTAACATGGGTCTGTTCAGCCTGGGGAAAAGAAGGCTGAAGAGGGGAGCTGATGAATGTTTATAAATATCTGAAGGGAGGTGGGAGGCAAATGGATGAGGCCAGGCTATTCTCAGTGTTTTATAGCAACAGGACAAGGAGTAATGGCCTAAAACTTGAACATGGGAACTTCTGTACTAATATGTGGAAGAATTTCTTTACTGTGAAGGTGAAGGAACAGTGGACCAGGCAACCCAGACAGGTTGTAGAGTCTCTTTCTGCAGAGATATTCAAGACCTGTCTGGACACCTACCTGTGCAACCTATTGTAGAGTACCTGCTTTAGAAGGGGGGTTGAACTCAACAATCTCTTGAGGTCCCTTCTGGCCCTGCAATTCCATAATTCTGTGATACACTAAGTGGTTCTAAACTGTAGGCTCTACTAGGTCCTGCACCATCATTAGCAAATGTTGCAGTTGTAAAGAACATAGCTGAACACTGGTCTCTTGTAATTTTCCAGGCAAAATGTTACAAATTTATTACACTTTAGGATGATGTCTTCTGGTTTAAAATTAAAGACAGTGAGTAATGATGCTCAACACTCACTGCAGCCAAGTGAATTTAAAATGAGTGCTATATGTGGAAATAATATTAATGTTAGATTAATCAATTTATCTCCATTTTGTGTTTAAGAATTAAAAACTGTCCAGATTTTACAATTTACAAATCATGCAATAAGCTACAATTTTCCCCTTCTTTATATATATATAGTGAGATAAAACTGAAGATTATTTGCAATCATGCTGCTTTACTCTTCAGAAAATCAGTGCTAACATCTAAGTCACATTCATTTTACTGGGCACATATACCACAAGATATTACATGTCACTTGCATATTCCAGAAATCTGACCCTAGAAAACTCTTCTTTATACATTCAAACATTACTTTGCATGAATTCTCCCATAGACAGATCTCAAATTTGCTGTTTTGGCAAGATTAGTTGCAATGTATTTATACAGCAGAAAAGTTGAGCAAACGGTTGCAATACACACTCAAAGAAAATCCATTTTCCACTAAAGCAAACATGCCAGAGAAAATCTTGCAGTATTCACCCACATGATATTGAGCTGTCACCAAAGTCTCGTAATTGCACTAAGTTTTGTCCAAGTGACCTCCCATTGGGAAATGCATCTTTCCATACTAATGAAGTTCAACACAAAGTGTAACTTAGGCATTTGCATTTTAATGGAGCTTTGTTCATGAGACTGTTTATTCAGCATGCAAGAAATACTGAAAAGAAGGTGTTAAGAGAAACCTTTAGCCAAAATAAGACAGGGTTAATTAGGACATATGGAATGGCATCTGAGTAACAAGAGACATGAAAATTTATCCAGCTGTAGCAGGACAAGGGAGGGGGTGGGGAAAATCCCTTCCTTGACCTACACAAAGGCCTTTTCTGCAACAGGATGCAAGGGCAATATTTTCCCACTGGCACAGCTCCACCAGTGGCTGGAGCATTCACATGGATAGAGTGACGAGAATCCATCAGTCCTTTCATCCCTTGTCTAACTTCACTCAAAAACTAAGAGTGCTGATGCATCAAAATGTTAAGGTGAAACAACTTTATCTATAAAAGCAGCAGCAAGATATTTTCAGCAAAATAATTTGGGATTTGGGCCAAATCTATAATTATATGACCCGATCTGCACATTTCACAGACATGTTCAACTTTAAAGCAGTTGAGTAAACCCCAAGGACATCCAAAGACTCTAGTTAAGAATCTCCATCTAGAAACGGACCTTCCATGAGATTAGATATTTGGAGGACTATTATGATTAAATTAACACTAAAGTGAGATAAATAGGCAAATAAAATGAAGAGGGCATAAGGGTTTTGTGGCAGTGTATCTCAGTTTTATACCTATATGTGCTTTTTTACGGACCTTGATATATCCTTGTTCCAGAGTAGGATTTTAAAAATATAATTTTCTTTCTTTTTAAATAGGCTGGGTACAAGGTGAGTTTTTGCTTATTTTATTTTTTTTCCTATGTATCTTAAGCAGTCTGTTCCTTGATAATGTGGAACTGAAAGAATATGGATATTTATGGATATTTAGCTTATCCTTTGTTCATCTGAAATTGTTCCTTTTTTTTTTTTTAAAGGGGGTTATTTTCTCTTCTTTATTTCTCATGCCGGTAAATGTGTATTTTATTCAGTTTAGGCAGAACTACATTTGACTGATTGATAAGAAGCCTTTCCTTGCTCAGTGGCAACATATCTGTCATTCTGGAAGAAGCAAAAAGACAGAAGTGACAGCCAGCATGTAGGACAAGGTTATCAAGAGAGCTGCTGTCTTCTTTGAGCATAATGCCATTGAAACATAAAAGCAAAAGAAAAACTGATTGAATTAAAGCATCAGTCACAATCACCTCTCTTCTCAGCATAGATATAACTGTTCCATCTCATCATTTCAAAAAAATTAACAACAACAAAGTACTTTTAGGAACAAATTAAGTGGTGAACATACAGCTCCTGACACCACAATGCACAATGAGAAGTTATAAGGCACTACACTGTCATACAAAGGCTGGCTGTGGTGCAGTCCATCAGGAACACCACTATTATCGCCGTGCAGAATATTTCTTGGGCTCAAGTCCATTGAAACTTAACTGTGCTGGATTAGACTAAAATCACATTTCCACTGGAGAAATCTATATTACAATGAATTGTCACTGTTGTGATTATATCAGCACACATGCAATGCAGAACAGAGAGAGTTGGTGGCTGAAATGTGGAAAATGAAGTCTCTCCAATACTGAAAACTGACACTGTTTCGCAGGATGAAAGATGCAGGAACAAGAGAGAATAACTGAAAGGAATAAGGCTCAGCCAAACTCCCACAAACACTGCTGCTTATGCTAAGCAGACTGAAAGCTGTCTACAGCATGGTACTACCTAACAGCCACTATTTACATGGCAACTACTTCAGAGGAAGGAGAAGTCCCCCTCTTTTTAGAAAGCCTTCTGTTCTTCTAAGAATGAAAGACATCTGTCATATGCTTCTCATGATGGCAAGTTCCTCTGCTTATTACCCACAGGAGAACAAAGGAGGCATTTTGCCCTGAGAACGAAGCAACAGTAACATCACTCCCATTTCTTCCTCTGTGAGGGAGCACACTGCTTTTGGATCTAACAAGCATAACACCAACACAAGTGAACCTCACTCAAAACGTTTGCAATCCTAAGGCATGTAACTACTTGAACATCAAGAACTGTAACAACATTTGCAGAGAGCTCATAACTTCAGGACTGCAGTGATTTATTGGCAGAACTGACAGTTGCCTGGGTTGCTTGCCATGATACAGGCCAGTTGCACTCATGATAGATTGAGGTCATTGAGGGGGAGTAGAATAGGTCCTGTCATATATCCTTCATCAGGTTTTCATTTGTCTGTGAGTTAGGGTTGTGGTAGCAGTGGGAAAAGGGTCTCATCTGAATGTTTATTTTTCTAGCCTGAAGGGCTCTGTTCATTAAACATGCATGTGTTTGATACCTGAAAAGGAGACATCAGCATGAGGGATTTGTGACTCAATTCACTGACCTGAACTGCCAGTCAAATTTCATAAGCAAAATTAAGAGCATAGGGGGAAATAAGAAAGGAAGAGAGAAAGGAAGAGAAGGGAAGGAAAATACTGAATAGATCACTAAAGCTCTTTTTATAGTCACAAGTCACAAGTTTGCAATCAGCCTGCCCAAAAGAGTGTGTATAGTACCCCATATAGCATGATTGCTCCACCCACTGTTCAATCTGTGTGCTTTGTTCTGCAGTTTGAGTGCAGCTAGAAGAGGTTCCACAAAAAAACAGATCTGGGTTGAACCTCCCTCCTATAAAATGTCATTGATGATAGTGAGGCTTTGCGAGATTGGGCCGTTCAGACACATTACTAGTAGGTGAGTTAACTCAATTCCTTCTCTGCCTCACTGCCAAGCACAAATGGGAGATACATGGCCCACGCAAACAGCTTGAATGTAGAACTATGTTCAGATCCCAAGCCACTGGATTTCTAAAATGCTACTCCCCCTAAGATTTGACATCACAATATTTAATCTTTTAACTCATCTTGTTCTTTTAACTCATTTAGCCACTCCACTATTCTAGAAATCAATAAAACATTTGGGTACCTTTGGGTTTATATACTTTAAATCAGATTGAGGGGGAAAAATATCACACAGAAGTATGAAAATAAATAAATTCAGAAGTAATGAAAACAGTGTACAACCACAAGATTTTGCAGCGCTGGAACATGCAAGAATACAAACAAACAAACAAACAAAGAAAAAAAAAAAGATGCAACCAGTTTCTCTGCAGCGGCCAGCATCAGTTGTGCTTTTCACTCATTTACCTGTGCATCTGTGATGGACTTCTTGCATGGGAGGCAGCTGCTGTAGTAGAGAGGAGCTGTTCACTCACAGTGAGAGACATGCTCTCGTTTTTGCTGAGACAAGACCTCAGTCCTTTTGATAGAGTCACGATTACTGAAAGAATCCCTTCTGACAACACATACAGACAGAGAATAACTATTAACATATCAGCTCATATCTGCCATTTATCTGTGCAGCTTTGTTCCTTCTTGGGCCTCTGTCAGTGTAATTGATGAGGACTCATTAAAACCGGTCCCTTTTCACACATCCCTAATAACATCCTTACAACCCAGGTGTGTTTCACTAAATATGAACGGTTTGAGACCAAGAAGATGAGATGGTGATTTTCTCTTACTGTCATCTGATGCAGACGTGACATGGTGAAGCTATCCAAGAATAGTATCCATGCTTTCACATGTTGTCTGCATTGTAACAAGTATTTTCCATAACGCGCTCCACAGACTGCTCTTAATGATGAGTGATTAGTGCCCCTTTGTGAGAGCTTACTGAGACACCAGAGGCCCTGAGCAGGAGAGATCTCCTCCTGCTCACACTGAGACAATTCTAGAATAGCACTGCTGCAATCAACCAAGCTTCAGTAGTGCAAGTGGCAGTATCACCTGCTTACACTCCAGCTCTGGGGTTTCTGTCACTACATAATTAGTCAACTAGGGAAATACGGGGGGGGGGAGGAAGAAATGGCACTTGGGCATACAGGATTCCTTTTTGCTGTTGAGGGAGCTAATAAGTCCTGATCCTGCTCTCATTTGAATTTTATCGGACAAACAGAAAGGAAAAGAATGACACACTGCCTACACATATGCTTCCAATTTTCTGCGAACTATTAAATGGAAAATACTAGTCTGTCTTTAACCATTTTCATATTTATTCTGCAGTATTTAAGGTTAGAGGTGGGTCATGATTCTGTGGCAAATATTGTGGAAAGAAAAATTCATTGTGCTGTGGTCTTGTGCTAATTAAAATCCACAGGAAAAAAAGAAAACATAACGCTATTTAAACACATTTTAGGTATTTATTTCAGATTCGGGATTGATTAAGTCATCCTACTCAGCAGTACTCTACAAAGCAAAAGAAAGACAAATAAGGAAACACTCAGCGCAAGTTACCTTTCTTGGTTTTCATATTACATGAGAAACGTGAGTTACAAGACTTTTTCTGCACTTAAGACTTTATTGCTATTAACCACAGTGGATATACAGGAACTGTCATGCCAGGCAGACAGTTGTTGTCTGTTAGGTAAAGAAACTAGCTACATATTTACAAATCTATTCTCCTTCATTTTAGATAAATAAGAATTTCTGCTAAGCTATTTTCTTATGAATTGTTTTTGTTTTGTTCTGTTTTCCTGATTGAAGCAAATGAAAATCACATGCTATGATGTAAACTTACTGTATTTTATGCAGTTTTGGTAACATTTTAATCCTTCTAATTGATGGACTGATTTCCAGAAGTAAAAACCGGTTCTTGAACTACTTCGATTGTCTACTCATCTACTCAGAAAGTCACCCTTTCTTTATCTCTACTTTAAAACAGACTGTACTGGATAATAGATTTACACCTGATGTAACTCTACAAAGTGGACTTTAATGGAGACTGTAAATATCAGTGACAACAGAGTGGAGAGAATACGACTATAATTTAAGCTGTATACTAACACTCCTTCCTGTTTCATTTTAGAAATGCATCCACTTAATCTGATGAAATTTGTGTAATTATTTTGAAAAATGTACATTTGTGTATTTTTGAGAATTTAACAGTCAGCTGCAGATCCATACAAGAAGTCTCATTATGTACGCAATTATGTACTGCTCTTATGTACGCAATTTTTTACTTTTAACTTGCAGTGCTAAGGAATTATGGAACATACTGTAATTCATACCTGTGTGGATCTACTTGATTTAATGTCTTTAGTTAGGTTCGTCCTAATGCAATCATCATGCAGTGATATCAGCAGTTATTACAGCGTTCATCATTTTCATACTCCTGCATTTAGGAAATCTCCTCTTGCTCTAGTATGTCAAAAGTAGTCATCAGACCTTTCTGAGAAAAGAGCTGCACCTTGCTAAGGGGTTTGTACAACACACCCCTCAGATTTTCACACAGATATATGAAAAGCTTTTGTGCATAAGCTAGCAGTCCAGTTTTTAATATCTGACTAATTTTTAACACTTCACTCTAGCGTCAAGAAAAAGGGAACACAGAGAATGCCCTGAGAGTTAAATTTTCCTTTGATCTACTCTTTCTGGGAATCTTTTCCCTTTCTTTTGAAAGTCTCCTTTGAGACTGGGAGATCGATCGTGTATCATTTACCAAATGGTAAATTCAGAGGTGATGTCACTCGGGAAAAATTCAAACAGCAATAGGCAATTAGGTATAAGGAGCTACCCACTTTGCTATGCAGGATAGCAAGATGTCTATGTGTGGTTGCTTTGCATCAGATATTTCATGCATTTCTTGTTTCCTAAAGTAGGTGATCATCAGTTTCCAATGGCTTGTTTTGACCTTATTCAATGGAAAATGAGGTGCTATTTCTGGCATTCTTATGAACCTACTGTTTAGTCCTAAAAGTTTTGCAAGAAAAGGGATAATAAATAGTTATTCACTTCCACTGAATAGCTTTGTAGATTGTGTGCTGAGGGCAGTAACAGCTGCTTCTCATTAACAAAAAGGCCTCCTACCATGTGTACTGCTAACACACCGAGCTAAGGTCAAGCTGAGTAGCAGGTTTTTTTTTCCCCCAGTATTGTTTAAAAGCTTTTAAATAAAACCATATTCGAAATGTTCAAAACTGGAGTTAGAAGAGCTCTAAGGCTCTCAAAAACAATTCTTGTCTCTCATGTGGAAAGCTTTTTCTTTTCTACATGATAGCACTAGGCTGTCTCATTGGTGCTAAACTCTGTAGGTATGTCTGGGTAGTTCTTGAAGCCCTTATTAAGCTCCACCACATTTTTTATTGCACAAGAGCAGTATCATTACCTGGACTGGTAATTGTTCTGAAAACTTACAGGGCACTGTTTTTTCCTGCCACGTGTATTGTGCCAGTTCCCACCCGTGTGAAGGGCACATTGAGCTCTGTGTGTAGCACAGTGGCAGAAGACCCAGACAGGCTTGGCTCACACCAGTGTTGTTTAAATCTCTTCCTTTCCTCTCCATGCCCCTTGAGGGAATGTCTTGACAAAGAGCACCTCACTGAGTTTGAAATGCTAGGATTGAATGCTTGCCAACTGAGCAAGAGAGAAGGGCAGGAGCAGAGAGAGACATGTTGTCCTGCAGGCCTCTCTGGGCCCAGGAGAGGCTAAGTTCAAAAAGGGGTTGCTGTCCAAGAAAGTATGGCTCCCCTAAAACAACACAGGCAGTGCCGAGAAGGTCCATGGCTTTCTTCCAAAACTGTCCTCTTGCCACCATGTTTCTCATGCTGGATGGTTGGAAGAGTGATTGGCACCCACCTCATCGTGACCCAGAAGTGACAGCTCACTAAGGGGTTGCTGTCTTTCAATCATGAAATTGTGCAACCATCTGCAGACAAGAACTATGCTGCTGACAGAGAGTAAATCCTGAAATAGGTGGAGTAAAATTACCTCAATTTTTACCTTTTTCATTTGAGAGGAAAATGTGAAAAGAATGCAACCCATTACACTACCTTTAACAGAAGGAAAGGCTCTTTGTGCTAAGAGGAAAATCTGAAGCCACGACTCTGCAGTGGTTTCTAATTACTGGGATTTTTTCAGAGGCTAATAAAGAGTGCATGAGCAACCGGAGTCCTAACAAAACTGTCAATTACTACTGCTCCCTTATAACCTGTGACATACTTCTTCCTAGGTCAGAATTTTCTAATTACAGATATGGTGCACCAAGGTGCATATTTTTTTCTCCCAGTTGTTCCCAGTTGGATCTCACAGGGGAGTAAGGAACAATTTGTGTTGCAAAAACAGCAAATGTTTAGATCTAATCAATATGACTACCACCTGATCCCACAATAGCATTGCATTTCGGGGGGGGGGGGGGGGGGGGGAGGGAGAAGAGGTGGAAACATAAGCACATAATATCACAAAAGTACTTCATTCCTTATCTTCTGCATTTCAGTTTCCCAAACACCAAGACTTTCATCCTGCTCCACATCAACATAATTATTGGCATAAATCTGTAAAAAGTATTTGAGTTCTATGAAGTATATGCCACAGTATTTTGTTCTAGATTACCAGATCTTATATATTTAGTCAAATCTGACTTGATGTTTATTAGTAGAACTGGCTTCTGCTGGTAGAGATCACGAGTGATGAGATTGGTGGACAAAGGGAAGACAGTTGATGTCATCTACTTGGACTTGTGCAAGGCCTTTGACATGGCCCCCCACCACATCTTTATCTCTGAATTGGAGAGATACGGATTTGAGAGATGGTCTATTTGGAAGATAAGGAATTGATTGGAAGGCCACAGACAAAGGGTTGTGATGAATGGCACTATGTCCAGGTCAAGGGTGGTGATGAGAGGTGTCCCCCAGCGGTCTGTATTGGGACCAGTGCTCTTCAACATCTTCATCTATAACATCGATGATGGGCTCAAGTGTACCCTCTGCAAGTTTGCCAATGACACCAAGTTGAGCAGTGAGGTTGACACATTAGAAGGAAGGGATGCCATCCAGAGGCACCTTGACAAACTCAAAATGTGAGCCTTTTTGAGTCTAATGAGGTCCAACATCATAGCAAAGTGCAAGGTTTTGCACTTTGGTAGGAGTAATCCCAGATATGTATAAAGACTGTGAAAACAACTCCTTGAAAGTAGCCCTGTGGAGAAGGACCTGAGGGTCCTGGTGGATAAAAACTGAACATGAGCCAGCAGTGTGCTCTTGTAGCTCAGAAAGCCAGTGGTATCCTGGGCTCCATCAGAAGAGGGGTGGCCAGCAGGCAGAGGGAGGTGATTTTCCCTCTCTATTTTGTCCTTGTGAGGCCCTATGTAGAGCACTGCATCCAGGTCTGAGACCCCCAGTACAGGATAGATGTGGAGCTGTTGGAGAGAGTCCAGAGAAAGGCCACGTAGGCTGGAGCACCTCCCCTACAAAGACATGCTAAGAGAGCTGGGCTTGTTCAGCCCAGAGAAGGGAAGGCTTCAAGGAGACCTAATTGCAGACTTCCAGTATTTAAAAGGGGATTATAAAAAGGAGGGGAATCAACTTTTTGCAAGGGTAAACAGTGACAGGACAAGGGGGAATGGTTTTATGCTCAAGGAGAGAAGATTTAGATTGAATGTCATGAGGAAGTTCTTCACAGACAGAGTGGTGCAGTGCAGGAACAGTCTACCCAGAGAGGCTGTGGATGCTCCATGCCAGGAGGTGTTCAAGACCAGGTTGGATGGGCAGCCTGGTCTAGTATTAAATGTGGAGGTTGGCGACCCTATCTGTGGCAGGTGGATTGGAACTTCATGATCCTTGGGGTCCCTTCCAACCAAAGCCATTCTATGAGTCTACGATTCCATGATTCTATGATTCTATTGTAAACAGACAGAGATGCATTTTCCTCTACCTATACATGCATTCAAAAGGGAAAAACTTTCACCCCTGGAAAGCTGTTTCCAGCAATGCTATTTGTTTTGTGTTCAGTCTTAAGTCAGACAGTCCTCCTAATACAAACTCTGACAAAATAAATAAATAAATAATCATGGGGAACTTTGATACAGTATAAAGAAACCTAACCAAGCTGCTGTTCATGCCACAGCAGCTGGTACCAAGTATCACCGCCAGCTGCTTGGCATCTGTCACAGGCGGAATTGCCACAATATCCTGACACAACAGAAGGAGAAAAATAGAGATGAATCTTTCTATGTTATAAAGTTATCAAGGCATTTATAGTTCCAATAATTTATACAGAACTTTCAGTGGTTATCAGCATGCTTTTCATTTGAGTCCAAATTGTTCTAAATACACCCTTGAATGGTTTAGTTCAATCAGCCATGACTAGGCTGGAAAATTATCATAAAGGGTTGGATCCAGAACAAAGAAACAAAATGCAGTAATATGTTCTGCTAAAGCAAATGGATTTTTGTGGAACCTAGAAAAAAAGGAAAAACCTGCCATGTTAGAGAAGACCTCTTAAGAAGTCATAGTATGAAGCAAGTGCAAGCAAGAGAAAGTAAGGATAGATTAGAGAATTTACATTTTTTAGCACTAAGAAATTTTATTAAACAAGAGCTGAACAAAGAAGTGGATAATCCATTCCAGCCAACAAGTCATGTTTATGATAACCCTAACTCTAATAAAAAATGTGCATTGTTTTTAACAGCAGAACTTAAGATCACTTTAAAGTTCTCTGGTATTGGCTTGATAATCAGTGTAAATCCCTGTCATTCATCTTTGCCAGCAGCTTTAAATGAAGAAGTACCGTGGAAAGATGCACCAAAATCTCTGGCCATCAAAGAAGACTACAGCAGAGAACAGCCTCTTGTAGGACTCCTGAGTGATCTCACTATGTTCCTTTGCCTTTGCTCAGCATTTGACACAATTCATCTGTCTGTGTCTCTCCTTTACTCCTCAGATTCACCACTGAGCACAGTCCCCTGTTGCACATGGTATCAGAGCAGTCACCCAAACAGAAAAATGCTGATGGTAACTGGGAATTCCTCAAGAGCTTCACACTCATGAAAGAAGATTTCATGCAATGAAAATTACCTTGGTTAATAAAATAAATGAAATTAAAATATGTAATTATACCAGAGACACTGACAGCAAAGGCTAAAAAGATGTAGCCAGGTAATACAGAAGCTTAGTAGGAAAAGCTAATAAATAAAGAAGTAGAGAATAAGATTAAGCATGGGATTCATTAAATAAAGCCTTATCTAATGACTATCCACTTCCAAATAATGATGAACTCTTGTTTATCACATTGCAGGAGCTAGATTTAAAATCATGTAATTGCAAAGTTAGATACTGCAGAATATCTAATAGATATTAAGGAAGTATTGCAAAATAATTTCTCCACAGAGGTGAATACATACCCCTACCATGGAAAATGTTAAGAAGGATTTTTACTTCGAAAAAAATATATTAATGGTATCATTGGCAAAATAACTGAGTTCTTCAGGTAACAAAGAATGAATTTAAAGGAAATTCTGAGCACTGGTGAGATTTCAAAGGTTTAGGGGAAAAAAGGGATATAGTGTCAGAATTGAGCAAGCTTACCATGAGAAACTGTAGCACAGTTAGCATGATTCTGATCTAAACAAACTATCTGAAAGGCAGATATGGGAGGTATCTGCTTAGAAAATGGCAGTATAATAAATGCCAATCAGCTTGATTTTACGGGAAATGTATCTTGCCAAAAAAATCTAGTTTTTAAAATGAGATTACAAGTATGACTGATAAAGTTAAATATATTTGCATTACATAAACAAGCATTCTGAAGCAGCTGACTTACTGCTCCATATTCAGTACATTAAAAACATTTATATGCAAGGGTTTATTTTACAGTAGCCACAAATGTACAGCAGCTGTACCAATAGTTTTCAAGTGGTTTTGCTGCTTTTCTTCCAACGACTGAATTTCTTCCCTTACACTATGATTTAGCGTTTCTCTTTATTCTGCAAGAATATGCTACAGAACTCAGAGCTCAGTATTTCTGATGACAAAGTCGTGTGAATAATAAAAATCTCAGACCATTTTTAATTTATCCTGTGTAGCTCATACTCATTCTAAAACCTACTTTGTAGCCAGAATACTGTAAAGATTTCTTCACAGAAAAGAAACCTTAATGAAAAAATGTACTTCTATTTCTCTGATTTTGATTTTAACACTCTTTGGCTTGAAATGTAAGTTCTTTCTCCTAGCACCACAATTGAAAATCTGCAAATTCTTGAATAGAATTAGCGTATTTTTTGTATCAACTATTCTTTACTGGAGCTATCCATCATCATCTCAAAAAAGAGGAAAATCAATTAATTTTTATCTGACAAATGCTTCAGTACAGTGATCTAAACAGAGAAGGTTTGAAAATCTAAAATGCCAGAAAAAAAATGTCATAGAGTGATTACAAGCCACTCAGTATGTGTGTACCTCAGTGTAGAGGTAACTGGCAGCAGACAGATTATTGATGTGAGGAGACACAAGGAGAAAAATATTTAAATTATGAAAGATACTTATGCAGTACTTACATTTTAATAAAAGTATTGATGGCAGGTTTCTCATCAACACTTCCGCAAAGGCCAAATATTATTTAATGCAGCAAAACAGCAATATACAGGACATACTAAATGTGAATACAAATTCGGAAAATTCTGAACGAGCATTATAAGCAGAAAACCTGAAAATGAAGCCTTAACCTCTACAGATATTGCAGGAAATAAAAATTAAAGACTTATTGATGTTAACTGGCACCAGAATATAAATTCCCACCTCTGACCAATGAACACAAATCAAAGAGCACAGACCTTTCTTGTTCTTTTCAATTCTCCTTAAAACGTACATGCAAATATTATGTATCTGATGAAAAAGAAAGACTCAGAAGGCAGGCTTCACCCCTGCCTTCCCTTGCAACCTACCCTACAATTAAAGATCTGAACAAAATTTTCTTGAATCATGAAAAGCCACTAAGAAAGAAAATAATGAAGTCAGAAAGTGTATGGAAATCCAAGCCACAGACCGCAGTACATGTCTCAGTAAGTAGTAAGCATGTCAAAATCATTTTAAAAGTAGGGGAAAGGTTTGCAATCTTATTAAGAACTTTCATGGTCTATGTTTCATTTTCTTTTTCCCCTGTAAAACTCCAGCAATAGAAAAGATTCTTCCAAAATTAGTAACTATAGACTGGAAAAATCAACTTAAGTATAATGAACCAAGATACCACACATATATCACTAGTCTGTGTGTTTTGGAAATGAAACTTTGAAGAGGATTACTAATTAATTAATTCGTGCATTCCACAAGGCAAAATATATTTTCATTGAAATAACTGACTGCGCTCAATTTCCAGACATGAAATATTCAGCTCACAGGAACTATATGACTTTACTCCTGTTGTATGAAATGTACTGCACTCACTCACGTTTCATGGAGTCCCGTAAGTCACCAAGAGCTTAGAAGTTTCAGTGCATTTATTATGGGGAAATGTAATACTGAACAAGTAAACCATTTATCAAAAGAACATCAGTAATTAAAAACTAAATAAATTTGATATTACAACTACACTTTTGGACAAATACATTGATAAGTATTTAGATGACCTGTTCAAGAATAAAGAATCTTTTTTAAAAAATACAGGGAATTGCTGTAGTAATTGTTATATTAGTAACTGGCATGTTGTTACAGACTTTTTTCACAAATAAGATGTACCTGAATTACCCATTTTCTTGAACAATTGCTGATTCCTTATCCAAAAAGATTTCCCTTGAATATTATGTATCTCTATTGAGCATACCAGTCTGCATTTTCATTAAAAAAAAATACACATAAAAAGTGTTCTTTGTTCTTCAGCAAGTAATTTACTTATTGAGTTATTTAATTCATTAACTATCTTTTGTGGTTGTGAATAGGGTTCATAGCTATAGAGTTGCATGTGAGGTTGATTTATCTTTCCAAATTTAATTACTGTGAGAATTCTACAGCAGGAAAAATGTTGTTAAATAACATAAGGAATTCTAATGAAATATAGGCAGAGATAATGAGGTAAAACAGTGGGAAATATTCATTTCCCATTTTCCACTCTTGATATGAATTCATCTGTTCTCTTGAAAAACAAACAAGCGAAGAAATAAACAGGGGAAGACCAGGTCTACCTTGCAATCCAGGTGCATTAGGTTCAAGTCACAAAACAGTACACAGAACAACCCAAAATGCTGCCCAATGATCCTTGAAATGGGTCACATTGCAATTTTACCCACATTTGTGCATGTGCCAGGTTTGTCCCCTATGAACAAAAAGTACAACAGATAGTTGCAGAGATCTGGGGTTTTTAAAAACTCTTTTAGTTGTATGCCACCACAAAGAGCACAGGAAACAAGTGTTTGCCCATGAACTACCAATTTAAAATCCTGCTGCTGTTTTCCGTGGCTCGGAATCACTTGTAGCTCGGCATTTATTTTTGGCAAAAGCTGTGTGGCAGTGGTAGCTCTTCTGGCCTGCCCTTCAATACACCAAATGGACAATTTCAAACACAATTAACCAGTTCTCTTTGAAAGCGAAACCACATGGTTGCTGAGCAGGACTGTGGGAGGAAAATTAGAAAGTGCTGTTTCTCTGAAATACATTGTATGACCAAGAATGTATGTACTTTAAATTAAAAAAAAAATGTTACAGAGCAGTAGTGAGTGGGCCACCAAACTCAATGCTTGGCAAAGCATTCCCAGTACTGTATGCCAAGTATGCAATATATCTCCTGGAAAGAAAACGTGACCTTTCCCTAATGCAGTCACTTTCCAGCTGACATTTTTAAACTAACTTGCATGTGTGATACTGACCACATTCCACTTCTCTTGGCAGACAACCTAGGAAGTACTTCTGCCTACATTTGGCATTTAAGAAAGTGATTGCCATCCAAAAATTGAACAATCATCATCCAGAAATTAACAAAATACTACTAAATTAGCTGTAAACTGTTGTGTAGAAATGAATTTTCTCAAAAAAAAAAAAAAAAAAATTGGTTTGTAGTATTGTTAATCAATTTTTATATTACCAGCTACCTCCAGACAACATTTCTCAGATTAACAGGCTTTCTCTCTGTCACAACTACTACATAAATCAAACTTAACATCAGAAGTTTAAGAAACAGGTGTCCAATGCCAGGAGACAGGATAGTTTCCAGCTCAAAACAAAGTACTCTTGCCATCTTGATGAAAAATAAATTTTCTTTTGAATCTTCTATCAGAACAAGGACAGCTCCAGTTAAAACCTCAATACAGCATGAGACTCACAGATGCAAATAACACCACACTCAGCAACTTGACAGGTCTTCTTCCATTAGCTGACCAAGACTACAGCTGCATCCCTTCAATCACATCCTCCCTGGACACATCTTTTCCTCAGAGGAGACATTGGTGCTGGTTAACTTGCCCTTCACTGTCCCTCTCTCACCGACAGAGATAGGCTTATTGTAGGATAAGAACATCGTTCTGCCCCTTGGATGCACTCTATGTAAGGTTACAAAAGTCTCATTAAATCCTGTTTATGGGATAGGAAAATTGAAGCTAGGTTCATTTTCTTGTCTATCTATTTCATCAGCACTCAAAGAATGTACTCCTGGAACATAAAGGTACTGCTTGGGGGATCAGGAGTGTTTGGAGAAGACGCTGCTGTCTCATCATGTGTAACGCTGAGTGACCACCACCTGAGAGTATCCACCATAAGGTAACTACATTTATTTTCATGATTTCCTGCTGAACATGCATGCAACTGACACAGCACTCCCAGCAGAAAATCACAATTGCACTCGAACACCAAGTGATGAGTCAACAGATGAAAAACAAAGAAATCACCAAATACTTTCAGGATGAACAATCCACTTTCAATCTGTATTACCGTTGTCTGTTTTCCCTAGCAGACATACAGCTGAACCTCCAGTTTCTTGAGGTATTTCTGATCATTTGCAAATTCCTCTGGGCCTGCAATAATCATTAACAGCCAGAATGGATGAATGCTGCAAAGTCCTGAGCCTGTAATCCTTAGACAATTGTTTGGGTTTTCAAACTTGTGTGAGTCTATAAAATATCTTTAATTTAAACCATTTTTCTCTCCCAAGAGTAACTCTGTTTAAAATCAGAGGCTTTTTCTAACTAAGAAAACGTCTGTCTGTGTCAATAACTATGGAAATCTTATATGTATTCTTTCAAAATGGCTAAACTACCATAAATGTTATTGTTACATGTAACTTATTCAATACGTTAATTACTTATCTTTTTATTTCCACATGTTTTTTTATGGAACAGGAGAGATTCATCCACTATTTTCCACCTTCCTGGTCCATCATATTTCTAAAGTACCTTTTATTTGTGTATCATTCATAAAGGTTTTTCTTCCCTTTACTTACACAGACATAGAAAAAACGTAAGATGAAGGGTGCTTGTGTTCTAACTATATTTTTAAACTCCTTATGTTCAGGTGGGTTAGAAATCAGGCCAGCTGAATGCACTCAATTCTAATTAGAGTTCCTGAGCATGTTTAATTAAACAAACAAATAAAGCCCTTTGAAGAGATGTTAAGATCTCCATTACATCAAAAGCAGACAGTCTAGATGCACAGTACAGGACAAGTATTAGTCACATACATATTGTATCTGGCAATTCTCAGTATTTGACAACTCTACACTAACAACATGACCATTAATGAGGAGAACAAACAACTCATACTTGGACAAAAGTTTTACAAAGTATGATTCAGTGGCTGACTGAAATGTAAGATATTTTAAACATAACAGATGCACAGAAAACTTTAATCATATATAAGGAAGATATACATTTGTCTTCTTTAAAAGCTTTGATAATAAAGATCTGGATTAACAACATAGGACTACCAATAGTCTGTATATTATGAAGAAAATATTTGCACTGTTAAAATAGACTGCATTTAATGTTGGTGCATACAGTGGAAATTGGCTTCTTCTTCCACATCCTCAGCAGACAGGACATATGGTGCCCCTGGCAGAACATATTAATTCCATTTGCATCGCAAAGAGCCAAATTGTCTTCTGAGCCAACTAATAAACCTCTATAAACCAAATGAAAATCTGAAGACAAAGATTTTGGAAGAGCCAACTTCTAGGCAGCAATCTGTGGACACACCAGAGAGATGAAGAGAATTTAGCTTGCTGAATGAGAGCCTGTTCTCAGAGTTCATCTCCCTGGCTACATTTTCAATCACATCATCTATTTTCTTTTCTTTTCATTAGGGATACTTGCAAAGAAAATTCCTCAGATTATAATTTCATTTTTAAAATCTAACATGATTTACAATAAGAAAAACTATGTTTCTTGTTATACCACTTAGATAGGACATTTTTCATCCAATCAGTCCTGAACATCTTCCCTTGTTCCTCCTCTAGCTAGCAAAATTTTGTGGATCTAATCAAAGTCCCACTGTTCATATCCTTTTTTTTTTGTTTCCAAAATCATCAAAAGGCTGGGGACTAAAAGGTAATTTTCCTTTATGAGGGGAATTTCCTTGAGTGAGTAGCAATAATTCTGAAAAGATATATAAAGTACTATATTTTTGAGTCATGTTTATTGAATTATAGAGCCATGGAATCACTACGGTTGGAAAAGACCTCCAAGATCATCAAGTCCAACCACCAACCTGGAACTACAAATCTACTACTAAACAATGTTCCTAAGCTCCACATTCACACAACTCAAGTATCTCCAGGGGTGGGGACTCTATCACTTCTCTAGGCAGCCTTTTCCAATGTCTAACTACCCTTTCCATTAAGACAGTCTTCCTGATATCCAAACTAAATCAGCCCTGGTGCAACTGATGGCTGTTCCCTTGTATCCTTTCACTTGCCACCTAAGAAGACACTGTCCTCACTAGAACCTTCTATCATGAGGTTTTAAAGTGAAATGAGATCTCCTCTCAGCATCCTCCAACCTAAACAACCCCAGTTCCTTCAGCCACTCCTCCTTTGCCTTGATTTCCAGTCTCTTTACCAGCTTCACTGCCCTTCTCTGCACAAACTCAATAAACTCAGTATCCTTTTGTAGTGAAGGGTCCTAAACTTAACAAGGTGTGAACTCATCATTGCCGCATACTGAGGGACAATCACTTCACTAGTCCTGTTAATCACACTATTCCTGATGCAGACCAGCTCTTGGTCTTCTTGACCACCTGGGTACAGTGCTGGATCATATTCAGCTGGTTTTTAACTGTGTTGTTTTCTACTGGGCAATTTTCCAGACACTTCTCTACATCCTGTTCTACTGCATGGGCTTGTTGTGACCCAATTGCAACACTTGGTGTTTTGCCTTTTTGAACATCATACCATTGAATGTGGCCCATTGATCCAGTCTACCCAGACTCCTCTGCAGAGCTTTCCTACCCTTGAGCAGATCAGCAGTCCCATACAGCTTGTCATCATCTACAAACTTGCACTAGATTGCTTCATCAAGATCACAGATGAAAGTGTTAAGCAAAACTGACCTCAGTACTGAGACTTGGGGAGCACCACTTGTTACGAGCCACCAACCCAAAATAGCTCCATTCACAGTGACTCTCTAGGCCCAGCCAACCAGCTGGATTTTTATCCAGTGCACAGAACATATGTCCAAGCCATAAGCAGTCATTTTTCCCAGGAGAAGGCTGTGAAAACCTTATCAAATGCTTTGATACAGTCCAAGTAAACCTAAGTACATTGCCACTGAAGAATCTAGACCACATTAGTAAGAATGTGCATTTACAAGTCTGTATTCTGAAGAGAAACCAATTTCTCAATGCATTTTCAAACTCAGTTCTTGATGACTTGTTCAAAACAGACACAAAATTAATTTGTTCTCGTGTTTATAAAAAAAGGAATTTATATTTTCAGAAGTAGCTAAGACAAAGCAAATACCTGTAAAAGGAAACACATAGCTTTATCTGTGTTATGCAAAAAAATATTTCATTTAAATACAAATATTAAAACGAACAAAGATAAATCCATATATGTTAGCTATGACCCTATTTTGAGTGAGTGATAGAAATGGAACAGTAGTATGCACAGAGGAAGATGTGCTTATCTATCTCCTTCTCCCCTTCTATTAAAAGTAAGTCTAAATTATTGTGATGTTGGCACATGATAACACTAATATAGTAAATCAAGTCTTTCGTACAAATTGGCCTGTTGATAAGGTATACTGGGAGTCTGTTTCAGGGTTCCTCATGACAATGTCATCAGATGGATCAGGTGAGATTCCCAGTACCTATCAGTTCTCCTGTGTGACCACTGCAGCTTGCATGTTCTCGACTACCATTGTTATTTTCTTGAACCATAAAATTACCATCGTACATCTAACCACCCAGAACTTGCTAGCAGTTTGCTTGATGACTTATAGTTACTATTCCATGTAAACAATATGTTTGTACAACAAAGGAAAACCTATACGTTTGCTGCTCTCAGTATATAGAAGAGCAAAGCATACATAAATTAAACTTACACATTTATCTGAACTAAATAATAATGCATAATAGTCTAAATTACAAGCTTACATTATTCATATATGGAAATCATTTTTACTGTAGGCATCCTACAATTGAACAGGAATGAAGCATGATCAGCACTTTGCATTATAAAGTCTCAGGTTCTGAGATACTGCTGAAATCCTGAGGGCAGGGATTAGCCTATCTCTTCCAAGAGCATTGCTTTGCTTTGTTTCAGTCTGCTCCCAATAAAAATAAATAAATAAATAAATAAATAAAAATTAAAAATTTAAAAAAAAAAAAAAAAAACAAAGAGGAGGGGTTGTGCTTATGGAAAGAACTAGTAAGAACTAGTATTGACTGAAAAAGAACTGTTATTCAAGATGTAGTCCTGGTGTCTCTTTTAGCGTGTGAATATACCTACTGGGTTCATAAGAAACTATATGCTTGACAACAAATCATGGCAGCACACAAAGAAAGTGCAAAATCAAGAACCAGAGAAGCTCCTTGAACAAAGGGTCTGTCTTGTGGAATACAGCCTTATTCTTCACTGAACAAGAGGGGTAAGAAGAAGATAAAATTCCTAGGAGTTTAAGACAGGAGCAGGGTAACTGCAGACTAAATATCGAGTAGCACTGTTAAACTCTTTTATAGCTTAAAAAAATGATGAAGTGAGTCTAATAAGCTGAGTCTTTGCCTTTAATTTATTTTGGGACTGTATCACATAACAGGAAAGGAAATCAAAAACATTTGTCTGCCTAACACAAGCACATTTAATGGCTTCCGTTCCTCTGAAACATATTTGATCCAGTAGTATACGAGACTAGACAGTGAGAGACCAGCAAGGAAAATTATTTATTTATTTATTTATTTATTTATTTGGGGGGATGTTGAATCAAAACATAGTAAATCAAGAATCAGCAATATTACGGGAAAAAGAGTAAGGGAGTCATAACAAAAAAGCTTGTCTTAATGTTACACACCTGCTATCAAAAATATATGTCAGAAAAGAATGTCATTCTCACTCACAGCTGCAGCTCTGATTAATCTTGATAGAAGAGTGGCCAATGAAAGAACATATTTCACAAACTTGAAGCAATGCCCCTGAAAAATCATTCACATCTGCTGGAGAATTCCCAGAAATTCAACATATGATGTATGAAATATTTTTAAAATAAGTGTTGGCAGATATTACATGAAAATGAGTTCCAAATCTGTAAAGTAAGTCAGTATATTTTCCTCCAGGTGACTACTGTGATGTGAGAACACAGACTCTGAAAGATGAGGAAGCTTTCAGTCTTGAGATAGAAGGAAATAGACCATTATCAAGAGAGAACATCTATGCAAGGCAGGTACAACACCGGAGTTGGCCAAATTTTATGCAGAATCACAGTTACAGACAATCCATATGCCACACTACAACTGGCACCATTTATCTTTGCACTTTGTGCGTGTACAAATAAGCATGCATATGTTTGCATGTATATACACAAATTCACAAATGACAACATATTTATAGAGGTCAGGGGAATGGAAACCAAGGCCTGCTTCCTAGGAGTTGGAAATATCGTTAGAGAAAGCCTGAAAGGCAACGTATCTCTGTACCACATCTGTGTCTTGATATTGGAAATATTTCCTTCAAAAACACCCTTACCCACATTCCATCGCTCTTTTCACAGCTCCATGTTGAGGATGCTCTGATGCAGAAACACAAGGAGTTTGAGCTCCCAGAAAATTTCAAATAGTGAGAGAAAACAAACTTACTTTTCATTCAGAATAAACACCAAACAACAGCAAGAAATCCCTATGGTTTTGTCCCTATGGACAGTGGATTAAAATAATTTAGAGCAGAAAGACAAATGTCAGCGATTGACAAAACTACCATTTGAAAAAAAAGATGAAAGTACAGAAATTTCATACTAAAAAAATAAGTCTATGAATCATTACTTATTAAATATATATATCCATATATATATTAAATATTTTGCAAAATCCATACCACAAAGTCTTAGTAAGGGAGCCTTTAGTGTTGTTTTTTTTACTACGCTCAGAAGCTACATTACTCATTATTTTCAGGAATCCCACTACCATACCAATATTCACAACATGCTAGCTGGTCATCCCAAAATGACAAAATGTCTGAGGCACCTCACTCAGTCAGCAATTAGTAATTCTTGTGTATCATTCATACATAATTCTTGTGTATGCTTATTTGTCACAAGCAAATTCTTATTGTAATTTTAGTGAAATCATTTTGGTCAGCTGAACAGAATGAGATTACACAAAATACACTGGGTATAGATCAGTCTGTGAGGATTACAAAACACACTTGAGACTTCTTAAATAGGAGGAGAGAATGTAAAATCACTTTCCTCTTTAAAGGGGTGTATTCCATTGGGAGTCATTACTTTAAAGAGCTTAACTGCACTTGCAAGTAGCTTTCAGAAATAACTGGTTCTAGCTGACATTTATTCCTACTGAAAAATACAGGTGGATTTTCCATAGCAAGTTACATATTTTGTTTTGTTATAGATAACAAAATATCTCATTAAAACCAATGTGTTCATAGGAAATGAACTGTGATAAATGTGCATTTCTACACTATGGCATTAAATATCATTCTTGTCCTGAGAGCATGTACAAGAGCCATTGTTAGTACGTGTTGGTACTGTTGGCCTTAAGACATCTGTCAAGCATTTCAACCAATTAATTGCATAAATCTCTCTGCAGTGGTGTCTAACATAAGAAGGTTCAAGCAACATCCAAAAAAGCATACTATATAAAACCACGAAGATTGGAAGAGACCTCCAAGATTATCCCATTCAACCGTCCACCTACCACCAATATTTCCCCACTAAACAGTGTCCCTTTGGACATCTAAATGCTTCTTGAACACCTCCAGGGATGGTGGCTCAACCACCTCCCTGGGCTGCTCATTTCAGCACCTGACCACTCTTTCAGAGAAGAAATTCTTCCTAACATCCAACCTGACCCTCCCCTAGCACAACCTGAAACCATTCCCCCTAATCCATTTATCTCTACCAGAGAAGATGTCTCTCCCACTTAGTATTCCCCCACAGGAGAATGAAACATCCCTACAAAAACCTTACAAAGCTCTCACTCTTCCAGGCCACCTTCTCAGCCTGCACAGCCCATGGGCCTGAGACTCACCTCAGCTGCAGACCTGATCCGTCTGCACTGCTGTGTCTGCACAAGCTGTTAGCCCAGGGCCCCCCATCCTTCACTGCCAGACAGCAACACTGAGATAAACTTTCTCTGCAAAAAGCACTTCATGTTTTGGAGTTTCCTGTGTTATCCTCTAAAGCTGGATCCAAGCCCTGGCACTTAAATTTAGATTAACTGTCTCACGTTTTATTTATTTACTGTTTCCTGAGTTATTAATATAATAAGCTTTCCCCATTTAAAGTCACCCCCCACACACTGAGAAAGCACAACAAAGACCTCTTAAAATGGCCCATTTCCTGTTTCTGCAACTGCACCTTCTCTGTGTGATTTCCTCAGTTTGCATCAAATGATTAATTATGTGTATACATATTAGAGAAGGTAGAAGCACTTTGCTTTTCCTTTTGGCTAATTTTTCATGGGTGCTGGAGATATAAACTACCATAAAGTAAACGTATTAATGTTACACTCCAAGAACTGGATCTCCCCAGTCCAACGCACACTTACAGTGACCAGCTCCAAGGATGCTTTTTGCCTCCAGCCCATTCTGCACAGTCAGACTTGGACAGTGTCAGGGTGGTGCTGATTTCATTTTCACTCCTACAGCAACTCTCATCCAAAATTTCTGAAACATTTGGGAAGCATAATGATTTAACTCTCACTGCCTCCCAGTGAAGTCATTATCCTTCGTGCAGCAGCACAGAGGGAAGGCTCACCTTCCTCCCTTCCAGGGCATTCCAGTCTTAAAGGGTTTGTGCAGCAAGAAAACATGACCCCGGCTGGTCTGGATAACTCTAGTTGGACCAACTCTGGCGCCCTCAACTTGTTCCCTCTGAAGAAGTCAGAAAAGACTGTACTGCTAATATCTAGACAAACCCCTAGCAAGGACCATTCACAAAAGGACCTCACTAGAGTTCTACTTTTTGCAGTCTGCCTTTGAAACTTGCCACTTCTCCTTTAAGTAGACAGAACAATTTTTGCAGGACTTAAACTAGCTCTGCGTGCTTCCTAGGGAAAACTAGGAACTAAGCAAGAACAATGCAGTTAAAACCATTCGCTCCTCCAAGGAACCAGGTAAGTAAAGGTGAGCCCACTGACTGCAGGAGAAAGGAAATTCATAGCCACACTGGTCTGTTTGCACTATTGAGATTTAAAAATTACACACTGAATAAAGCAAGCTTCATATCAGTTATTAAAGAATGGATTATATTCTGATGTAAACCTGTTAATTTTGAAGTTCAGGTGCTTTAATTGCTGTGTTTTAAGCAAAATAAAACAAAAGATGAAAGTAGTTGTCTGAAGAAAAATATATATTGTCCTACTCCTTCAGTTCTATCAGAAATAATCCTTTCTTAATAAATAAAAAGAAGGCATGCCTGTTATCTATCTCCTTTGGGTTGTAAGGGAAAACATTAAAGATAAAGTAGACCACTGACTTTGCTCAAGAAAAATACTGTGGACTTCTTATCCATCTGCAGATCTAATATGTGTGTATGCCATACCTGTATTTAAACACATTTTAACACCTACACAAAAGTAACCATACCAAAAGAGTGGAAAAATCCTTCCCTTCTTCCCCTGCAAAGTACAAGAGATATATTTTTCAATTATCTCCCATAAAGAAAGCTGTCTAGAGGTATTGCTGCAGGACGGATAGCTTGAATATCTTAGAAGATAAAATTCATCCTCTGCCCTCTCAAATGACAGTAATTGGCAACAAAGAGTGCTAAGTGATACAGATAACATGCAAATCCTGATTTTTTTTCTTATGAGGCCATTTTCATTTGAACTGTAATTCAAGTACTGTTAGTAAAACTGCTCCACATCATCTAAACTGATAAGAAATCAGATCATGCTGATTTCATAGAACTGCAAATCTAAGTAAAGTCCAAATGATTGTAACAATTAACCTGCAAGCCAGCATGACAGTTTAGCTCACCAGAAACTCTTAGCAAAGAAACACAAAAGTTTTAGAGGACCTTTTGCTATTACCACATGCTTCCAGAGTGAAAATGTCTTTCCATCTAAGATCTTAGATAAGAGTCATTTATAATAAGGTCACTGCTGACAGCAAACCAAAGATCAACCACCTCTGCTAAATCCAAGGCTGTGGCCCCAAGATGATATATCACAGAATGAAATATTTGCTTTACAATTTCTGAAGCGTCACAGGCTCATACTGCATCCTCCAGATAATGATAAATGTTAATAAAAATGAACCACAAGCATAATTGAGGAGAGTGCAATCCACACATTCCAACAAGGTCCTGTACATATCAGTTCTATTCTACCACCTTTGAAGGCACTGAATTTTTTACAAAATTCATTATATTATGCAATGTCAGTTGTTTGAGTACTCAGAGTTATATTGTTACTGAAATTTATGAATCTTCAAAAGCCATTAGATCTTGCTTTGAGATGTGTCATTTTTATGAGTGCTAAAGGGTTTTTTAAAGTAGGAATCACAGATGCTCTATACAGGCTTTGTCATTTAATAAATTGATCTCTCACAAGTTTTAATTTATGCTTTGTTAAATAGTGCTCCTGGCTTATGAAGTTCTGTCTAAATGTCTTTGCAGATTTGACTGGTTCCAGGTCAGCAGGTCTTCCTCACTCGCTGAAGCACACTTCTGCTTTTCATCTTTGTTACAAATACCTCATTAGAGAATCAAGATTGCAAGATGTCAAACGGGTTGTATTGCAAAGCACAGATACTCCATTCTCATTACTGATGTGCAAACTATGCAGGTGGGTTGATTTCCAATTTTAAAGCAGGTAGGTCAGGTGAAAGAGGATACTGGCTCATCTACTCTTGAACTTTCAGAAAGAGATAAAAAAAGTGTCTATAAGTGCACATGAATAAGCTGAGGGAAAAATCTGTAGCAAATTCTGTATGTATTTTAAGATACACTACTATTTTTTTTACTCACTTTCATGATCAGCATTGATTAGGCTATTTTTCTTTTATATTCTTGGAATTCTACATCTAACAATATCTTAGATAATTCTATGATTCTATGATAATAGATAATTATGATCAAAAGAGAACATTTCAATGAATAAAAAATAAATAAACATCACCTCTTCCTAGTACAAAAATAGGGTAGAAGACTGCAGTAGGATTTCTTTTTAAATTATCATCCAAAACAATTTTACAGTGCAAAGCACTTTCAGGTAGATTGGGAACTTCCAAGACTGCAAGGATCTGGTAGAAAGTGTCCCTGATTTAGTATCTGCTCTGTCTGTCTGTCTTGAATTTTATGCCTTTAATTCTCTTTTTAAAACTATTGGTCTCCAGGAAGCAGCTTCTCACAGGTGAGCTGGACAGCAAGATCTTCTATATTCCTAAAGAGTGCATAAACAAAAAGAACTGAGGATAAGAAGAAAAGAATGAACAAAATACAAAGTCAGTGGTTAGCAGAAGGGCAAAACCATTTTCCTGCTGACTTGTAAAGGTTTATATTTATGTTTTTCCCTAAAAGCACAGTTGCATGCCAGCAGCCATAGCCAGAGCAATGATCTCTCTTCTCAACTAGTAGGAGGAGGAAAAACATTTTGCAAAAGCGCTAGGAGAAAGATCCCCCCTTTCATTCACCTTCTGGAGAATCAGCAGTGCAGAAAGCGGTTGTTTCTGCTCTATCTAAATGCCCAAATTCCACCATCCCTTTCCCAGATTGTTGCCAGTGGGTCTGTCAGAAACTGCAAAATCGGCAAGTACCAGGTAAGGCCCAGGTCAACCCCAGCCTGTGCAACCTTGTCTTCTCCACAGTCGAGTCATTTCTTAGATAACCTCCAGATCTCTCAGGCTTATCTCAGCAGAAAACTGGCAGCAATTTACATTTCATATCTTCCACAAAGATCTTGAATTCATTATTCTCCTGCTTAGCCCAATATGAATCATGAGTAAAGTTTCTGGAACAGAATTGTATACTAATATTAACTCAGTAGAAAAGAGCATGTTGGGATGTGTTTCAAACAATAAATAGACATTCTAAGGTTTTCTTGCTGAAACTGTGGTAGTTGCAGGCAGGAAAGCAGAAGTCTTGATCAGCGTAAACATAACTTGTTTTACTGCACACAACATGTTATCAGATCGCAAACCATTACTGAAGTACAATATTTTTATTATAGTATTTCTTCCTAGCCTCAATCAGTATATTATTTCCCCTTCAAAGTAGAAAACAAACATTACTTTCTGAAGTTTGCAGTAAAATGAGAGTTTCTGCAATCTTCTGCTGAGCTTCCACTCTGTTCCTACCTGTACTGCTTTTAACAGGAGTTTTTCTTCATACAGTCACATACATGGACCTTTCAAACATGAAAAAATAAAGAAGTATCTGTTACTGAACAGCTAATCTCTAAAAACATAACAAAATATACATGTATATAAATATCTGCTAATGCAGTGCTTAATTATTCAGTACTGAGTCCGGCCTGCCACAATGGAATTGATGAAGTGTATATTACATAGCTGCTGACCATGGACTACTCCTCCAGTATTGGACATTGGGTCTCAAAGGTAACTTATTTAAAGGCCCTGTTCAGATGAGCAGAATTATACCTGTTCAGCTCAGGTTTTCCTGACGTCCAAGAATATAACTCAAAATGCACTAGATCTCTCACATAGACATGAAGGGGAATACTCATACTGTCATCTTGTGCTAACCCAAAGGAGAGTGTGCAGGATCTGGTGATGCTTCTTTGGAACCAAACTGACATGAATGAGGTCCCAGCCTGCTTTCAGCTTTTTGAATGAACATAAATACATTCCAGTGATGAAACTTCAGCACACAGAACACCCTTCTCTGTAAACAGGGCAGGACCTCCTGTCCCTGGTGGATAACTTCCATGATAACTAGTCAGGTCAGGCTTATCCTCAGAACAGTTTCTCCAGAAATGGTCGAACTGATTGAGTTCAGACAAGATAGGAGGTTATGAAAATGAAAATAATCTGGACTTCTACGATCAACAGATTTTTGCGAAGGAGTTTCAGTTTCCAGTAGTTCATGGCCCATGATGTACAGACAGCAACACTGGTCCTGCAGTCCTCGCTTTTATAAGGTCTGACTCCATTTTGGTCTCCATTTCTTTTTCCCACACTGGAAGGCCAGTAATAACTTTAAAAGTATCATGGCCAGAATTATCTATTTTAGAGATACATATCTGAGATCAAGCAGTTTCCAAAACTGTAATTTTAGCTTTGTCATATGCCTTAATAGTGAACTAGGGATATTCTATCACACCATCTTATTCCAGAGACTGATTTGCAAACCAGTTAGAATACTTGATTCAATGTCAGTGAATACCAATCCACTAGACAAAAAAAGCTCTTGTTTTAAGTCATTTCTGCCATTTTTTATGTGTGGAGTAAAACCAAGTATACGGTATTTTTTTTATTTTGTTTGTTTGTTTGTTTGTTTTCTTTTGTTTATTTCTTCTTTCTCAAGAGTCTTAAAGAGCAGTGGGTAATCTTCACAAACCAATCTGAAACATAAATACTACCTTTCTGGAGATAAGGATGATTCTATTGAAGTAGCATATTCTGGTTTAATTCAAAATCTTCCTTTCCCATCCATAAAAACAAAGGTAAAGAAAAAAAAATCTCTTTTGTGCTGGAGAGAGAACACATGCAGGGAAAAGGATTATCTTTGTTTATGATGTGTTGTTGAATTCTCCATTTTCAGTTGAAAATTTTTCTAAGAACACAGCCAAAACTATATGGTGTTCTTTCTAACAAAATGCAGATGGACACTGTGACATTGAGAGGAAAGTGTAGGAAGTGGCATTCATCACTGAAAAGGTCACATTAGAAGTCTCACTAAAATGAAACCCAATGAAAATATAAGTTGTCTCGTAATCAGCTTTTTTTTTTTCCCCCCTTGAATTTTCTTACGTTTTTGAATGCTTTTACTCTGTTAGGATGGAATTTCTCTGTGGTTACCTACCACAGACACTTATATTCATAATCTGGCAAGATGTGTTATATGTTGTGCAAAAGTTTTCATCACCATCATCGTGGTGGTTTAACTCAATCATATCCACCAGAAGACCAGTTGTGACTTTCTGAATTCATAGGTCTTTGTCACCATCAGATTCTCCCCAAAAGAAATAAAATTGTGAGCAACTAAAAGTCACAGCTTACATACTGAGGTGTGCAAATGATTGCTGCTTTGTGTGGGTTTTTTTTAATTGGAAGAGCAAAATTTCAATTTAAGTTCAATTTGATAAACTTAATTTGACTAAATGTGATGTGGTTTGTTTTCCAGAATCCTCAAACATTTCTATCTTTTCTTTTTTTCTGCTTTTGACTACAATGTTAGTCAACCTTAACACTAAAGATGACAGTTTCAAAAATACACAGTAAAAAATTTACTTCTGAGAAATTCAGGAAAACCTCCTGTCACTCTGAGAAGAACAAATATTTTTAAAATGTCATACTATGTGCTTGAAAATTTTCAAATATTTTCCCACAATTTGAGTCAGTAATTTATCATTTTGATTCCACTGCATATTCTACTTTTGAGTAGCTTTATTTTCATGAAAGGAAAAAAGAATTGTCCAGCTGGCACAATTTGGAAAGTTGTTTAAAAAGAGAAAGCATCCAGTCTTACTGTCATGGACACATGGGACAGCTCAGGGTAAACTAAAAAGTAAACCTTAAAAAATTCAATTTTTCTTTTTTAAAATCAATCTGATCTCTAAATCTCTGGTCCTGACACATAGCTTACCAGAAGATTTTTCCATTGTTAGGAGAATAAACAGTATTCACTATTACTTTTAATTTAAAGTTAATATTGTCTTGAGTTCAAATATAAATATTGACTAACTCAAAGAAAATATTAATGTTCGTATCAATTAACTTTAATGACTATTTAACAAATTCCAAGTAATATTTATTTTTATGACTCATTGCAACTCCCCAGATTTTAACTAACTTATAACATTGGCTTTCAAATTACACACAGGAGGGCCAAGTGGAATGTTGACTTTGGACTTTGAAGTTCAACTTTTGAGAATTGAAGGGGTTTCTATTCTCAAATGTAGGTGACAAATATTAGTCACAATTTTATACTGTGGACACTGAACATCGTGTCCCAAACAGTCTTGCACATTCCTGTAGAAACAGGATGTTCTTAACCTTCCTCTGAAGCATCTGAAGTTCACCAATTTTTGAGGTCCCTTTTTTTAGAAAACACTTTATGCACAACACATGCCAAATTTCACCTGTGATGTTAAGACATGAGTTTTTCTGTATTAGAATTACTTATCAAAACTGGGTCCAGAGACAAGAAACTGAGTCACAAGAACCTCTGAACTTAAATTTAAGCAGCAAATCTAAATGCTGCTCACTAACCTCCATTTCCAAATGCAATAATTTAGTCTTAAGTAAACACACTTCATAACAAAGAACATCTTCAGTGAGATGGTACTATCTCAGTAACTGACAACCATGTACAATACAGAGAACACTGGCCTAAATGTATTTTCTCTTTGTTGTTTCAGCCCAGCATGCTCACTGACCCCTCCAGTCCTACCACTGTTCCAGGTCCTGTTCAGCTCCTGTTCATTCCCACACTCTTAACAGCATTTTAAGAATATGTGCTCCTGCTCTGTTACTAGCTCCCTTTACACAACGATTCTTCAATAGATCATACTCTTCTCTTAAGCATGATGATGAAAACTATGTTGTTCACTTTCAGATTTTCCCCACATTATCAGTATTAATAAATTTCATCTTCTCCAAAATGTCAGCAGTTTCAATACCTTTACCAAAGCTGCTGTGATATCTAGGTCTGCGTACAGAGATTCCAGCATCTCCAGCAAATTTTCAACAGTAGAGTTAATAAAACTGTGAATACTGGTATTACAGACTGGGCTGCTCCTTTTTTTTTCAAGGAATATGATCCCCGTTTCCAACCTGCTTCAAAACTGACAAGGCATTTCTTTCCATGTCTTGGGCATAATGAAGATTGCACAGGCAGTGAACAACTAATCAGGGCCAAGTGCTCTATTTGACTTGTAAATGCCTCTGGCAGTCCTCCAAATTCAGCACAATTACTACAGATTTACAACACTTTAAAGTGAGAGGTACAGTTGGTCTAGTAAATCCAGTAATACATAAGTGCTGAAAAATCACTAAATTGTCACCATTGACATAAGTTATGCTAACTTTAGGGTTTCTAGCTGTGATTAGAGATATGTAAAAAGTTCTATACATAACATCTACCCATTTAGGGGGTTGCATGCTTGCTCATTTTCGTAATAGGGACTTACCAACAGAAAGACAAGAAACTGTTGTCTTACTCCATACAACAGATGAGGTTAAGTGCTGTGCTCTCTGGCTATGGTCTAATTCATGTAAAATTTCTTCCACAGGGCGGTATTGAATATGTTTGCTATGTGACTCTTTCTGCTTAGAAAGCAAATTCTTTTGTCAGACATTTTCCTTGACTTCAATAGACTTCAGTGAGAACACCACATTTCCACTCAAAGCAAAATCTGACTCTCACAACTTTCACTGTTTCTTTCTATTTTCAGAGGCAGCATTGATGCTTTTAATGAAAGGGGGGGGAAGGGAAAGGGAAAAAAGGTACATGCAAGACAGTGCCAAGATTTGCCAGAAAAATTAGCAATTACAGTATACAACAGCTTGGATTTGTACGTGTTAAAACTGTGAACAGGATCACTAACAAAGGAAAAGCTGAGAAGGTTATTTAGGAGGTGGGGGAAGGAAGACTAACGGATTTAAAATATTTTACAAAACATGTATAGTACAGAGCTCCATGCTACTGCAGCAAGGCTGCTTCATGAGCTGAACTTTCTCGTGGAAGTTTTCTTTTCCCAGCATTTTCTTGTGTCCTGCATGCAGAGGTATTACATCTTCATACCAAGAAATCAGGTGTGAAATCCAATGGAAATTAAGATCTCCAGAAAGGTCTAATAACCCTTTGTCTCTGTATATTAAATGCCATTCAAGATGTGAAACACTGATATTTTGATTCCTTACCTCAGTGATAATCACTTTTAAAGAGAAAGTCTTCAGTATCTTATTGAAGTGAGACAACTCAGCAATAGCACATGAGAAGTAAACTGCTGTTAGGGCTTTCATTTTAACAGTTCACCCAACAATTGCTCCTTTTGATAAGAGAGAAAAAAGGAGTTCATTCAACTTCCTTTTATTGTCTACTCACTTGAGAAAAAATGAAAAAGTTCTCAGCAGTTGAAACCTAAAGGCATCATCAGTGTCATTCTTGTTGGAGAAGTGCAGTAGAAATAAGAGTATCTGTTGTTAGTGCTGTCTGTGTCAATAGCACACATCTTGAAAACAGCAGGCATAACACATCCATCAGCCATTTCAAGAACTGGCAAAACTCTATGGCCATTTTTCTCCCCACAGTGCTGCTCTTGGAGCCTTCTGCTCAGAAAATTCCATCTGTGGCACCAGTCTGTGCTGAAAAAGGGGAACCTTTCCTAGCAGAAGGCAAAAGCAGGGGGAATGAAGAGACCAGCACAAGCTTGGAAGAAAGAAAACAAGTACAGTCCACCATTACCATGTGATTACTATCCACTGGATTTTAGGGTGTATGGTGATACGATGCAAATAAAACTCCTGCTTACGTATATCTCAGGGCTGAGAATGATGATGAGGTCTCAGCAGGTTCAATACTAGAACACATGATCCCAAGACTTGGTAGAAATAACTACAATAGTGGTAAAATTTACATCTCCAGCACACCAACCTTTGCCTACTGTCCCAGAATGGTCAGCACACATGTCCACGAGTTGAACGCACAATAAGCAAAGCAACTTCTTCTCAGAGGGAGAGAATGGGCCTTGGCCAACATTATTGACTACTAAAGGCACAGCTGTCCTTTTTTCACAACAGTTGGGAACGTACTATGACTGGTCAATTTCTGTCTCATCTCACAGCATTTTTGGATCAAATATAATCTTAACACAGTCCTTCAATAACATCAGTTTATTATTTTCATCCAGTTTCATACTTTTTTGGTTAAGTCACTGTAGTTTTACTCTTGACAACAGCTCAAAAAGCTCCATATCCAAATTTCCTCACGTTTGCCTTCCCTTTAGCTCGGAGAAGTCCAGGTGATGTTCTATAGAGCAGCAGGACCACTTGGCAAGAGCAATAAAAACAAGAGTTGGCTGCCAGCTGCCAGCAACAGAAGGGGACTTTTGAGTAAACACTGTCAGGATATTCATAAATAGCCAAGCCAAAAAAAAAAAAAAAAAGGGGGGGGGGGGGGACACAGTGCAGTTCCTCCCTTACACTTCATAATGCTCCAGAGAAGCACAGTTTGGTTGGTGTTTACAGCATAAAAAGAACGCGCCTGGAGCTTTGTTAAAGAGTCTCTGAAGTTCACTGTTTTCCTTCTCCAGATCTTACTTACTTTTGCATGTTGTCACTACAGTCATTTGCATACCAGCCATCAGACAGAAAGAACACAGCACTTTCAAGCAGCAACTACTACATTTTTTTGCTGTTCTTTCATAGTGAAGAATTTCCTCATTTAATAAATAAATTAATATGTAAATAAATAAACAAAATCAACCTGGTTTCAAAGCCTGCTATTCATAAGCTATTGTCTTGTATTCTTGGTGCATGACATAGTATGTAAGATGCAGAATATTGCTGAACATAAATATCAAACCTCAGGCTACATTTTAATCAGAACCAAATACTGCAATGCCGTTTCCATGGGAGGGAAAAAAAATCACAATTTTCAAGCTAAAATAATTCATTCTTCTCAGTGATGTCTTGAGCTTTAGGCCTATAAAGCAACAGTGATGTCAGTACAGTCAGTAAATTACCGAATGAGAGAAAACATCAAAACTCAGCAAGAGGTCCTTAGGAAAGGCATATAATTGCCAAATTAAAACCTCCACTCCTGCTCTCTCAACCACAAAGAAAGCAGGATGCTTCAGCTTACTAGCCAAAATGCTTCCAAAGAAGAACTCAGAAAGAAAAATCTAAATGCAGTAACGTTCAATTCTTATCCCCTTCTCCTCTGAAAGAGGGCACTTATGAACTTATTTTCCTAAGAAGGAAAGAATCATTCTTATTAGGCAACCACAACAGAGCAACATTTTTTCATGCATATATACATTTAAAAAAAAAAAAAAAAGAAGAAAACACACAAAAAACCACATACAATCCATATAAAATTACAGCTTGTTCAGCAGAAAATAATCTGAGTCTACTAAATGGCAGCTAAAAATACAGAGTGGGTGTTAAAATTCATATGTGAGAGGCAATGCTGTTCCTAAAACATATGAACATACAGTCCAGGGAATATGATAGAATTTGGGAAGAAATCATCACCAGTGTTCAGTTGCAATTCTATTTTATGTAATTTCTCTTACTTCTCGTACTCACAAGTAATTCAAGCTGTACTGACACCTGGCTCTAAAGAGCTACAATGCATGCCAAAAAGTTAACACATCAAAAAGAGAAACTCCAACATCATTGATAAAAGTAGAAGCCAGATATTTGGCAGATTTGTGAAGAACAGACCAAATTCATCTTTGGTATAATGATAGTGTACTTCACTAGCATAAACGCAAGAACAGGAACTGTTATTTTATACATAGTTATTAAAATACATTCTCCTTTCACTGAATCACAAGTGATTCCACAGTACCAGAGATAGTAGGGGTGAAAAAAGTCCAGCACTTCTGGGTGAACAAAAGCCACAAGTGGGAGTGCTGTGGGTGGCAGCTAGCACTGGAGGCATTTCCTAATTCACCAGCCTACAGGCTTTGTGTCCTCTGCCCTGGTCAGGAGCACTGGTGTCTGTGGGAGGGAACTCCAGTGTGCTTTTGCTGCTTGGAAAGGGTTAATCGACATGCAGAAAACTATTTCCTGGCACTTTTGGAAAGCATCTCTGGTGATGATTCCAACAATATGAAAGGTTTCAATTTTGCAGAGTTTATGTTGGCCTAAGGTATACTGAATTTTATTTTATCACACCCTGTGGGACACATTCACTCAAACTTTTTTAAGATGACTTAGAGAAAATCTAGCAACCTCGTCTCCCTCTCCTCCGTGAAAAAAAAAAAAAAAATTAAAAAAAATTAATAAATAATTAAGATATGAGGTAGAAAGAAAAATTTCTTCTAATTGTGCTTTGTAAAATCAGTGCAGTATTTATTTTGCACATGCTTTACAGGGATTATCATGATCAGGATCAGATGGCCAGGAGCAATCCAATTTCCAGCAAATACTGTGCTAAAGCAGCCAGGCTGCCCTGGGAAAGCACAGCCAGGGCAGAGTTACCGTGGTAGACCACCACAGTCCTGAGAACAACGAAGCACTGATCCCCTCAGTCCTGTGGGTAAGCAGCTCGTGGTGGCTGCAGGCAAGCTTTGGGTAGACCACAACAGCCAGGAGCCAGCAAAAAGATGCCAGTGTCAGCGCTAGAGCAAGAGATCCATCAGACCTACCTGCAGTGGCACACTCAGCAGTCTGAAGAGCTCAAACCTTGACTCTTTTGTTGACTGAAAAGAGAAAAAAAAGAAAGAGAGCTATACTCTGCTTGGAAATAAATGAAATCGCCAAAGCCAAAACACTGGGCCAGATTATCTTTTCTGATGAGGTCATTGCAACAGCTGTTGCAATGTGGACAATTTTAAAATATTTGTAGACCATCACTTTTGCCCTTACTTTTTGGTGGATTTATATCTGTAAAGTAAAGCATAAAGAAAAACTGATACTCAAAGCTCAATTCCAAACCAGAGGCCAAAGTTATATGTATCTTTTGCAATAAGCTTAGGTACTCCTGAAAATAGCCTTTAAAATTACGGATTCTTTACCCTTGCTTCTATTTTTAGTTTAACTTACACGAAAATAAGAAACTATATTGTTGGGAAGGTGAACAGTTGTCACAGTTCCACATTTTCCACAGAAGTAAAGTCAACTGTCTATGAGACCTTTAGGGAAATTCTGAATATGTTTTTGCCCAGTAGGCAAATCCTGAATATAACTTCTCAGAAAACTGTTAAAAACTTTTTCCTCTGCAGACAGTTGAGTCACTTGAGGTTTATTTATTTTAGTCGACTGCTTAATTGGGCAGTTATCCTAACACATTAATTAGGTTAAGTCATGTACAGCATAAATTTTATTCCTCATTACTTACTCTGTAAAAAGATTACAGAGTATTGCCTTGATGTAACTGTGTGAAAGGACTTACACACATTGACTGTACATCAACACGACTGAAATAGGTTAATTGTGAGGCATTATGGAGATAACAGGTCACACGTTTCACTTTTGTCCTTCTTTCCCTACAGCTAGAAGAAGACAGAGCAAGAGTGAAGCCTTGTACCTGACTACCGAGAACTGCGTGTATTCCTGATGTATCGTGGGGAAGACGGTTTAAAGCAAGTGAGGAGCCCTTCCTCTGAAGGCAGTACCAGAGTGATGACTGGAGAGCAAGATCACTTCTTCATCCTTAGTCCAGAGCTCTTCCTGGAAACAGGTGTGACATCTTGCACTTCACATCTGCAAATTAGGAGGAAGCAGTGTTGGCGAATGAGATATTCTTCCTACTGGACACTTCAGACCTTTTAATATTCTGGCTCAGTGACTTGCCATGTAAATGCTCAGTACTAGCAGAGCTTGCATTAATTACACAGGAGACTGTATGCAGAGCTGTGCTCCATACAATAACCTTACAAACCCCAAAGGACATAGCCCTTATACAACTCACTTGATACCTCTTAATGTTCTTTCTGGCAAAAAACAAACCCCACTATAGTTAAAACACTTTCACCAAGCACTACAGTCCATTGTATTGTCTCATAAATATTTCTTCAGGGCTGTTCTGAATGCTTCATATCTAAACACATTACATTCCTGAATTGCAGTATACAGTGTGCTGGACCAATTGCTTGTTTTGCAGATCATTCTCTAGCTCTTTGGGGATTCTGCTGTACAGGTGCAATGGACAACACTTTCTCATGAAGAGAAATTGAAAAGTCGGGCCCAAAAATTTGAATTCAAATCTCCAAACGTGTTTGAGCTGTCGTTGACAACCAAGTGGAGAGAAGTCAATGATAGAAGGTATGCACCTGTAGAAAGAGAAATCTATATGGGCTGAGATTGTTACTGTCTTTATCCCTCAGCTTTAGCAAGTTGCTGGGGTTACTGATCTCCAGCCTGGCACAGATGTCCACATTCAGCTCTCTGAAGAATCCTAAAAGCACTTTCTCAGTAAGAAGTAATACGTGTGAAGCAACTAGGAATAGAGCAGAATAGAGTAGAACAGAATAGAGTAGAACAGAATAGAGTGAAAAGAGAAAGAGTGGAGTGGAGTGGAGTGGAGTGGAGTGGAGTGGAGTGGAGTGGAATGGAATGGAATGGAATGGAATGGAATGGAATGGAATGGAATGGAATGGAATGGCATTGCATAGCCTGGTTGGAAGGGATCTACAAGGAAAACCAAGCCTAACTTCTGGCTCCATGCAGGACCACTCAAAATCCAAACCCTGTAACAAAGTGTTACCCAAACACTCCCCATGCAGTGCCCACAGCTCTAGGAAGCTGTTCCATGCTCACCATTATCAGGTGAAGAATCATTTCCCCCAACCCTCCCCTGGCTCAGCTCCATGCCATTCCCTTAGGCCCTGTCGCTGTCACAGACAGCAGAACTGCCCTCCAGTCCCTGTGAGGAGCTGCAGCCACCATGAGGCTTCCCCTCAGCTTCTGTGCTCTGCACTGAGCAAACACAGGGGCCTCAGCCTCTCCCCACACCTCTCGTCCCTCAGATCCTTCAACATCTTCACTGCACTCCTTTGAACACTATGTTGAACGCTGTGAACACAGTTCTATGATGTCCTTTTATACTCTGGTGCCCAAAACTACACTTAGTGTACGAAAGAGAAAAGTCACGTTTCTCATTTTTAAAGTAGTGTCAGAAGACCGGACCAGTGCCAGACCATCTGAAATGTGAATCATTCCACAAGGAGAAGAGGGTCTTTCAGGAATCCCTCTCATTGCAAGCTCTGTCCCATTTCAGCTGCTGCCAAAACACTGGGATTTTATTTATTCTTAACACTCCTCCAGGTTCAGACTCATGGCTCTCCCGTGTCCCTGAAACATGTAGCAGTTATGGAACAGATTTGTCTTCCCAGATTCCTGAGACTGAAATGTCCAATATTGGCTTTTAGTGTTTTGTTTTCTTAAGCTCTTGTTGAAACTCCACTTACACCCTTTGGGCTCAGATATCACTTCTTGCACTTGGAATTACGGATTATGGCTGCTAGACAGGGATTCCACCACCAAAATTAATTAAAATGCATAAGGCAATAGATGTGAGCTGGTATCCTCTTGTCCTCCCTGCTATGACAGTCAGAGGAAATAAATTCCTCTGGGCTTACGGAATAAGAATTACTGCAATACAGAAAGATGATAAGACAAATGTGAGTAATTTGAATAGGACTCGAGTTCAATGGGCAACCCATGTTCGATTTTCTGGAGCTGTATTTATTTTCTTTAAATGTGTAAAAATACGAATAATGTTCCATGTGAACCTCTGTCAGCTTCTGTATGTCACTACATGTCTTTACACGTGAAGTTTTTTCAAGAAGACACCTCACTGTTATCTTCTTGGACATCCAAAGTTTTCTTTTGGTTTGTTCTTTCTAAATCTGACTCTAACAGAAGGGGGGTGGACTGGGGGCGGGGGGGGAATAAAGAAAGTAAAAATAAAAGATAAAGAAGAAAGGTTAAGAGATTATTCTCAAAGAGACCCCTTTTTTAGTGAAGTTCTATTGCTGCATTAGAAAACACATATTTTTAACAGTCAATGTAAACTTGGAATTTTGTAGATCCTCTGGATATTGCTAGATAGCCCACAGTGTCTACTAAAACATTTCAAATAGTAGACTGGCTCCTGTGAAAGAGTTTTGAGTCCTTGTAGTAATAATTATTAATAGAGTGTTCCTAGTAACCATGACAGGGGGATGCTCAATATAGGTGTTCCTGCAATCTGTAATAAAATAATGTAAGTATTCAAGACACTCTCTCCAGGTATTTGAGAGGAAGGTAGCCAGCAGGAGAGATACAGACGAGACCGGGACACGAGAGGTTGTGTAAGCACAGACAGAAAATAGAATCATAGAATCATTTAGGTTGGAAAAGACCTCTAAGATGGTCTAGTCCAACCATCTCCACTATGTGCACTTAACCACACTTCTCAGTGCCACATCAACACAGTTCTTGAACACCCTCAGGGATGGTGACCCCACCATCTCCCTGGGCAGCCTGTGCCACTGCCTCACCACTATTTCTGAAAATATTTTTTTCTTCATATCCAGCCTGAATGTAATGTAATGTAAATGTAATCCTGTTGGTGCTTTGCAAGAGAACCAAGGTAAATTACCCCCACCTTATTGCACGGTTCCTGTCCCTTCATGGGAAACTCAGAGAACTTTGTTTTTCTCTCCTGATATGCAGAACAGGAAAATTCGGGAAGATCTTACAGCTTCATGCTGCTTACAAAACACCACGTCTAACAATTGTCAAATCATGATACCCAGCTCACTTCCCCATGGACTCTGGGCTCAGTGTGCCCTGGCTGGGATGACAACCACAAGTACTCTTCATCAGTCTTCTTGTACCACTGAGAAGAAACTCAAAATTATGTCCAAAACAATGAAAAACATTATCAATATATGTATATGTAGAGTTAATCTTTTTGTAAAGCATCAAGGTTAAAAGCTATTGTAAAATATGCCTCAGATTTTGAGTCATGCTGTTTTTACAACATGAACTGTACAAGTTCCAGATCTTGAGCATCCCTACTGCAGCTCTGTTAAAGGGGGAGAGATCAAATAACATGAGAATATCCTGTCTAGTCAAGGCAAGGTTCAGACAACATTACCAAGTACAGTTCTACCATTCAGTTCTTGCATGGAAAGGGAAAGATAATCATACATTACATTAATTATGTTTATCAATATTGTCCTTGACATTTAGCTTAGCCCTCCCAGACAGAACACACATTTTGGTTATATGCCAGTTCAGGAAAGGCAGGAAGCAATGAAAACAAGAAGAGGTCTAGAAAACATGACCTGCATGGAAAGTATGGAAAAAAACTGAGGTTGTTCAGTCTGGAAGAGACTCATGTGAGACATTGTAATAGCCTTCAAATACAAAGCAGAATAAATAAAAAAGGGAAAGAATCATGTTCTCTCTGTTCCCTGACAGCTGTGACACGAAGAAATGGATTTCAAGCATTGAAGGTTCATCTGGACAAAGCTTCCACATTATAATGATCCTTCCTACACTCAGTGGGGGAGCTGAGTCTACATCAGTAAATTAAACAGTACTCAGGAATATAACCAGACACTGGAAATTCAGCACTGTCAAAATGTCAGTGTATAGAAACTGTTATTGTGCCATCCAAAACTCACCAACCAATCCAGGAGGCAGAATTCATATGGTTGCTCATCCCATGGGCCATTCCCACACAGAAACATGGCAGAGGCATGCTCAGGCACCTTTCCACAACAATTTTTCTTGGAGCATAGCAGAATTCCTCAGTATAATCAATGCTCTTCTGCAGGCACTCTAGCCCTATGATCTTTATTTCAATTCATACATTGAATAATAGGAAGTGAACTCATAATAATATAGCATTTCTATCTCACAAAGCAGTTTCCTCTTGTGTTAACTAAGAAGCAAGTGTCACAAATGTTTATGTCCACCCATTCTATGGAAGGAGTGATTACTTAAGGGACATCGTTAAGGAAAATCAGGATAGAACTTACTGAAGTATATGTGAAGTATATATACCATATAATGCTGTTACATTCTGGCATCATCCATTTGTAAATTCTGCACTTCTTAGGTTATGTGTGATTCTGGTCACTTTTTAGGACCTACTCTAACTGGGGAGGTTTATCATGTGCATGTCACTTTTTCACAGTATTTCACCAAATTTTCAAGCACGTATAGTATCCAGAATTCATTTTCATCTGATTTCTTTCCTGGGTTCCAGTTTTGCAGGCTTCTTCTTCCTTCTCCTCAGTGATTTTCCTCTGCAGCCAGCTGAGAGGCAGTTGCTTTCTTTGCAGCACAACAGTTACAGATGATGACAAGCAACCACAGAAGATGAGAATTCACTGCTCTTTGCAGATCCCAGCAGCCCTGCTCAGAGCACAGGTGCAAAGGGAAGAGGCATCTGCAGCTTACCTTCAAGCCAGACAAAGGACTGTCAGCCAAGAAGAAAAAGAAATCCCTCTGTCCCTTGAAACTTGAGTGCCTTTTTCTGGAGCACACCTGCGTTCTCCCAAACACTGGGACTGCTGAACAAAAGCAGATGAAAACAATGAACAGAAAACTGTTATTGTTTGGCAGTAGGTGAAAAAAAAAAAAAAAAAAACAATAAAAACAATATATCATTCGCTGCTCTTTGCTCTTCCTAATTAATACTGCTTATTTTCTTTCTCATAATTCTTGTATTTTTTCTTTTGTAAGCAAATGTGCAAGAACAACATCTGCTTGGAGAATGACTTGCTCTGGAACACATCTTGAAGTATCACTTCTTGTTCAGGATTTATGCTTCAGTTGCCCTATTACAAATGCTGTTTTATCAGGGATGTACAATATTAAAGAACAAGGTCGTTCCTCACAAACTTCATTAGAAAAAGACATAATAATGCATATTAAAAAAAAATACTTCCCATCTAATAACATTAGAATTTTGTATGTTTTATTTTCTTAATTCAGGAAGGAAAGGCAGAATTTCATAGTAAAAAAAAAAAACAAGTTGGAAAAATATTCTTTCCAAGTAAGTAGAAACGTATGTATTGTTCACTACTCTTTTAACTTCAGCCATATTCTTATCTGATCCCTCGCTCCCAATGTCATCCTGCAATTAGGTTACGTTTTTAAACTAATACACTGACCTAGGAAATCAGTTTTAAGTCTCCAAACAGAATGTCTCTTCAATTTTAAATTTTCCCTTCCCCAAAAAGGAGGAGGGAATTCATCTAAGGGATTCATCTGAGTGCAGCTACTCCCAACAGAAAATCATGGTTTCCATATGTCACCAAAGTTTCCTAAACCTATTTCTGCTTTATTGCAGGAGCAGACAACACTCCACCCCACCCAACCCAGACTAACCAACAGGTCAGGCCTTACCCCTTCCTAATCCTGCTTCAGCATTTGTGAACCATCTGTTCAGAGAGGAAGCAGGAGAAGTGAACACAGCTGTCAGGAGAATTTGTGTTTCCCTCCCCTTGACTCGCTCCATATGCAGCCCAAATCTCAAAATAGTATGGCGGAGCCACACAGTGCTTTGTTCCTCTCTACAGTAGTGATGCTGAGCAAGGAGGCAATGGCACAGGGGGAGATGAGCCTTTAGGATTAGAGATGACACTTAGGACTGGAATGACTGTTGAATAATTAAAAATGCTTGCATAGCAAATGGAGAACAGAATGTATTTCATACTCCTGCAGCCTCCAGTTCAGTGTTAATTTCAGTAAATTAGCTGGATAAGGGTTATTCATCATGCTCTATGAAGGCAGAGTTTGGATAGGTAACACACAGCACATACGCAAGGACTTCGTCCCTCTGTGTTTTAATAATGCTCTCATTGTCAATGATGGAGCTTCCTTGATTTCCCATAGGAAAAATCAAAAGCCGTGGTCTGGAGAGAAACATTACAATTAGAGCCGGACAGAAATTTTCCAACCTAATTTTTTACCCTTAGAAAAATGCCGATTCCATGAAATCAACATGTTCCCACGGTACACTTCATTTTCATCAAATCTTTAGAAGGAAACCAGCTGCCTGGTTCACTGCCAGTTTGCTGCTTGCCTGGTGGCCCACCTTGCAGGCAGTGGCAGAGCCAGGACCCGAGAGGCACGAGCCCACGCACTGAGTATTTCTTCATTCTGCTCAACAGAGCCCTGAGGCTCCGGAGAGATTTGCATTCACATCTCCTGTTTGTACAGCAAAAGGCAGCTAGATGCCTGGGCCAGGGCTGAGGATTATTGTGCTGACTGGAAGTCCCGCATCAACTTTGTTTTGAAAACAGATGGAAGGAAATATTCCATCCATGAGACGATTTAAAAGTTTGCTCCAGCATAAAGTTATTTTTTATTTTTATTTTGAGTTCAGAATTTCCCACAGAACAAACACTTTAAGCACCAACTGACACCACAACATAGAAAGTCGCTACCAGATATAGTCATCACTCATTTGGGGCTGAGGGAAATACCTGTGTTTGTTTCATCATTTTGCAAATGACATCACATTTAGCATTGACTCTGAGTGAGTATTCTGTAAAACATAGCAGAGGAATAGAGGGAAATACACCTACAAGAACCTACAAAGCCAAAGGTTAACTGAGTGGGCTTCATCACAAGTACACACTGAATGAGAAAATGCAATGAGGTAAGACACCTAAGGAAAAAAAGAAAGAAAATAAAGAATGAAAGAAAAGAGAGAAAGAGAGAAAGAGAGAGACGGAGAGAGACAGTGAAAGAGAGAGAGAGAAAGGAAGGAAGGGAGGGAGGGAGGGAGGAAGGGAAGAAGTGAGGAGGGAGAAATGATTCAGATCTGCTCAAGAAATAAACCTTAGAGGGATCACCATCTTGCACAAAGAATAGAAATGAATGATTAACAATATAAATATCATCCAGGAAAATATCTTGATCACAACTCTGTATTTTTGAGCTGTGCTTCAGGACCTTCAAAGAGGAATCCTGTGAATCCTGTGTGAAATCCTTGATGAAAACTGAACATGAGAAAGCCTTTTATCAGAGGGTCCAGAATCACTCTGAAGCGCCAGGAGGCAGATTTGTGTGTGTGGCTTCCCTGTCTTCCACTTGCCCTAGTCACTGGGCAATCAGTTGCCAGGAAATCAATGGAAAACTAAAGTAATTTTCCTACCACCTAATGCAGACTTTCAATTATATACATGCTGTTAAGTGAGAGCAGGAATTAGGCATACTGCACCACCTAAAAAGTGTCAGGCAAGTCTCTTACCCCTCTGGCTCAAACTCAAGGCTGCCTATCATCTTAAATAACACTTTGCTTGAAATGAAAAGAAGAAAGAAAGAATCTAGGCCTTTCTTCCTTGAAGCCTGTAAAATACTTGCAATACAAGAGAAAGGACTCATTAATTACTGTCATGCAAAACCATTAAGAAGCAACACTGTTGGGAAATTCAACATTCAGTTCCTGCCTACAAACTCTTCAGAGATCCATCTCAGCTGCAAAGGTCAGCATTAAGGAATCATGTGGCAGAAGGTTCTTCATTCAAAAAGCTGTTCTAGATGAAGCCAAGGTAGCTGAGTACAACTCTTACTTGGTAACTATTAAAGACATAATCAAACATAGCTGCACTGAATAAACCATTGACAGACTTAGAGAGCAAATTGCCTCAAATGTGAGGCCACAAGAAAGGCAGAGTCCAGAAATTACTGTGTTGAAAAGAAAGCCCGTGAATTAATCATGTAAGCATACTAAAACATTAATAGTTTTGAACACTGAAGGTGAAAGAACATTTGTTCACCAAAGGTCAGTCTTCTAGCTCAGGGGGGAATTTTAAAGAACACATGTTGGAAAATTCACCTCAGTATTTGTGTTATTTCACCCCTGGGCATCGTTTGCAATGTAAAGCAATTAGTCTGGTAGCCAATGAGCATCCTGGTGTTGAAACCCTCCAGGAAAAGTCAGCATCACTTAAAGTAACAATACCTCACTGCTGGACCCTGGTTCTCATGAATAAGTATTTACTCTTTATTAAAAAGAAAAAAAAAAAAAAAAGTCAATTCCAGGCTAGAAAATAAACTATCAGACTGATATATAACTTGCAGATCTACAGCCAGCAGAAGGAAAGCATTGCAACTGTCAACCTCAAAGCTATCACCTTTGGAAAAATGATATTTTTTAATGGGTGGAGGTAAGTGAGCACATGTCTGAAAAATAAACCACTGACCAACTTTTGTGAAAAAAAAAATACTTGGTGTGAACAAGCATTCTGCACCCAGCTATGATGTAACAATGATTCCTGTAAAGGAAATCTAGTCAGAGTGGCTGTGACAAAGGAAACAGTGAAATAATTAGAGAGAAAGTCTGATTGCCAGCCAACCACATTTTAATATTCCCTTAAATGTCATTTTAAAAGAAAAGTTAATGTAAAAGAAGTTTTCCTCATTTAAATTTACATAATGGAGGCAGTGGTAATCTCTTTGGAATTTGGTGCCTCTCCAATGTTTATCACACCATTTATCTTCCAGATTTCCAGCTTATAGAAAAGTGTAATGTGAAGTACAACTGTTCTATCACGTTGTTCTTTTGGCAAGAAATGCCATATAACGAATTTAAAAGGAGTTCAGTCGCTGATTTGTTCAAATGGCTTCATTACTTAATATGACAAAAGAGGCAGAAGAGTTTTTAACTATGACAAGGTAGACAGTATGGACGTTTCTATAGTGAATGCATGAAAGATCCACACTACAAGTTATTTTCATATCCAGTGTGATGGCTATACTTCTATGGGGCAAGTTTTTGACCTCATATATCTGCTTTTTGCCACCATAATGATATGAAACATACTCAAATCATCCTAAATGGACAGCTTCAAGTTCTCTGTATTCAGAAGCAGCTTTCCTAAGGAAAACCCGCTGTAAATCCACTAAAGTAATACTGAGAGCATGGCTGTCCCACACCGAGTGTTCAACATTCCCAATTTCTGGAAGATCTATTGAACAGCTCCTGAGAGGAGGTGGATGTACATACCCTATGTGTGAGCATAAATATATGTAGACTATTTACATACTTGAATGTAAGAAAACACATTTAATGTCAGAAATTAAGTTCCACTACTGCTGTCATTGTATACAGTATTATTTACTTTTATGCAGCAGCTCACTGTATTGCAGTAACAATCTTACCTATCTCCCATAGGGAACAGTCAATATCTATAAACATATCTCAGATATTTTGTGGAAGTGCCACACCACCAGATGATAAAAAGGTACTTTTTTCTTCATCATATTTTCATAATAGATTTTCTTCTTCATATTACAGAGGTCTTCCAGGTGCCCTACAGTATTGTCTGTTAACTAGTTGTGGACTCTAATGTCTACAGGCACATGTACCTACTCAGACTATATTTGGGCAGGATTTGCTGTACTCTGAACAGAAAAATAAGGTTCCATCTGAGGAGTAAATTCAGGCTTTCAAATTGCAAGTTCCCAAGACACATTATCGTTAGTAGAAGATGAAAGGACAAAACCATAAACAGTGACCAAAGCATGCTGTGGTGGCATAAAGGTGGAAGAGGGAGAAACAAGAGGGAAGAAGTTTAGGGACTCCAATTTCCTCCACCTGATACAGCTACAAAATCCACACCAGCCATTACACGTTCTTTCAGTCAAAATCCCCATCTGCCTGCCCACCACATATGGCATATGAAAGAAATGCAAAGTCAACACAGGAAGTCATCAAAAACTAGGAAATATAAAACAGAGATATAAAGCGTGTGGTGTGGAAGAGGGATTTACCTTGCCTTGGAGCAGGGCCGAGGGAATAGGGGCATCAGGGCTGGGGAGCCCTGGCTGCGACAGTTGGGGAATTCAACTGGACTCAAGGCCCTTCAGTAAGATCTCTCCTGCAACCCAGAAGAAAAACAAACAACAAAAATAAGAGCAAAATGCACAAGTAGCTTGTCCTGCATAAGGCTTCCTGATATAATAGCCCAATGATTAAGAAAAAAATGCAACAACACAGATCTTGGAAGACCAAGACACCTTCATAGCTGAGCCTGTGCAAATGCCAATCTGGGACAAGTGACTAACTTCTTCCTAGGCTGAAGTTTCTTTCTTTGCTTGTTTTCAACGCATGTTCCCTTAGATGAAGAGCTCTAAAGGTAATAGATTAGTTTATATACGAGTTCTCTTTTTTTCAAATTGATCACAATGTGAGTGGTTTACTCATACAAACCCTTGGCCTGAGCCCAACCTCACTAGCAGGGGACCACCCAAGAGCCCTTTCCCCAGATATGAGATAAAGTAGAGGAGCTGAAAACTATGTCCAAATTTCTACATATTAGGTAACACTGGGGGGCACAGACAGAATACAGGAGAGAGCCAGTTTTAAGAACAGCAAGAAGAAAGTAGTCTATAGTAACCACTAAATAATAAACCCGTCAAGATGCTGAAAGATAGGCCATGTCTTCAGTTTCTCTCACCATACCCATTTGCAGCTAAATCTTCCAAACCTTTTACAGGACAACCACAATTCCTGACTTATAACAAAGGGTGTAGTGAGGATTAGAAAAATTTAGGAACCACATGGCAATCTTTACCTAACAGCAGATGAATTTGAGCTCCACATTTCCACTGCAGTAGTTATCAAATAGTCACCTCTGAAGTAAAACATTTCATGCTAAGTGCTGTAAAGAGCTAAGGGGATAAAAAGCACACAAGAAGGAAACAGAAAATAATCACTGAAGCAGCAGAGGAACTGGAAGTCAGTTTGAAGTTGTAAAACTGCTAAAGAAAGAAACATACACAGATACTACTAGACGTTAGGACACTCTATGTCCAAAGGACATAGAACAGGACATCTTAATTTAAAACAATGAAAATGTGGCTTGAATCATTAGGTAGATATTCCTGATTGTAGATAGAGAAACAATGAATTTACATGTGATTATGCAGGTCTCATTACTGGTCTTGAAATCAGTACAGATTGTGGTGCCTCTGTGCAGAGGAAATGACTAAGGGACATTCATCTTCATGCATTTCTCTGACTACGGAACTGTAAAGATAAGAAGCTTAGTTTTACACTGGTGGGACTAGTGCCATGAAACTTGCTAAAATCAAGTTCAGTTCATGGTAGTTCGTCTGCTCCTGTTGAGATACAGTGGCCTTGAGAAGACACAGGGTGCAGTCAGTACTCACCCTAGTGAGCTAGTTCTGCTCAGCTCACTGGTATCCCCATGTCTCTGCAAAAAGTATCCACAAATGCCTTAACACTGGACTAAACCACAGGAAGATTATGTCATAACATCTATGATCTCTTCAGTCCTTTACAGCTGTACTTACAACTATTTCAGAATTAATTATGCACAGCATAATTAACCTAACTCCTATTTCACTGCTGAAATAGGAAATGTCAGGAAAGCTTTTGCACCAGAGCAGGAGTCCCTCCTGTGGAGGAGACCTCTCTGATAACTTGCCTTTCTTCTCGGAGCACGTACCCACAAATCAGGAGCAGTGCGGCAGGCCATCCATTGACCCCAGTAGCAACTGTAACTTTTCTCCCACTTCTCAACCTCTCCTTTCCTTACATAGCTGTAAACTACAATGCTTGATCACCATCCATGTGCTACCATCCTACCCTATGCATTCACTGCTTCCTAACAACTAAATTATATATTACTATATAATTTATATAAATGTATGTTATAATCAGCTTTCTGAAATGTACAAGAGCAGACAATCCCTTATTTGCATATAGCACTTTTTTTAAGTCTTATCTTTTCAAGAATGGAAGATGTTATGACATTACAGGAAAAGGTGCTCCTTCAAATTATTCACTAACTCATGACATTTGAAGTCATTCTAAATTGCTTTTGGTGATTTTGATATCCAAAGTCAAAAGAACAATAATCACAAAACATCTCTTTTATACTTATTATATTTGTACACCTACACTCATTTTCTAAAATCTAAAACCAAAAATCTTTCAGAGGTATTTTTTGTTAAAATTATTATCAACATTGCAAGAGACAATGGGGAGAAATAAAAGCAGGATAGCTGAAACTGTGCATATTGTAGCTCAGAAAAAGGAAGGTGATCAGTAAGAACAAGTACTTGTAAAAAAGAAAGTGGAAGAATGATGTATGAAGTAGCCTATCAGCCCCTTTTTCTGCCCTGTGAGTTGTTAACCTTGGCAGTGAGCAACTGACTCACTGCAAAGTGGATTCTAACCAAGCAAAATAATATGTAGGGTTCCAGTCAAACCCTATATGTTAACAATGTTGAATGAAATACTGAGAGAGATGTACAAACATGATCTATCATCATAAAAGCTCCTTTCTTTTTTCTTTTTCTCTTTTCCTTTTTCTTTCTCTTTTTTCCTGATTTTTAATGTGATTTTAGTGCTTACAAATCTTTCCAGACTTATGACCCAAGACTGAAGTTTTCAGGCCTTTCTTTACACAGACACAATGCGTCCACCATTTATCTAATCAGTGTGTGACATCCACATAGGTGTAAGGAAAACACAGTAAAGAATGAGCTGGCCCGTAGGCCAAGAAGACAAAAGCACGGTGTTCACTGAAATAATTCAGTTCCCTCTGCTTTGGTAGCTCAGGAACAGCTGAAAGATTTTGAGATTGTTGGAAAAGAAAGTCTGCAGTTTACAGCAACTCAGGTTTGAAGTATGTAGTGTAGTTGCATGTATTGTCCAAAAGATTATAATTTTGGTTTTTAGAATAATATTATGAAGAACAGAAAGCAGATCTCACTTGCTAATTAATGAAAACTAAAATGGAAATAGTTGAAATCACATATGTTCACAAGATGATCTTGTCTACAGAGTCAACTTTTATATTTGACCTATAAAAATTTAATGTGAAGTTTCGGTCCAACTATGAAACGGGAATAACTCTTGATAAGTGATACTGTCATTTAAAATAGAGTACGTTTTCAGCAGCTGTTTGGATAAGAAAGAAACCAGATGAAAATTGCAAAGGAGAAAAAAGCTCAGCCCAAAAAGTTATGAAGAAAACAAAAAGCACCATAAGGAATGATGCTCCTAGCTGGCAAAAGAAACACACTGTCATACTTCTGCAGATGGCACACTGCTAGGGGCTGAGGTTCATCAAAACAAATGGAACAGAAATGAAAAAGGGGTGCTGATGTTTTTAATTAAGTCAAACAAACAGTGAATGCCACCACAGACACAAATAATGCACTTTACTGTGAGGAAATTTAAATAAGTAAAATCCACAGAACTGTCATAAACACTGCCCCACCTATAGAAGTAAATGGGATGATTTTCCTGGAACTGTATTTTAAAGATAGGATAACAATAAGCTTAAGGTAGCAATGGAAGGCTAAAAATTGATGTACTTGCTTGGAAAGGTCAGTAGCAAGGAACAGAAGATTCTGTAGAAATTATAAATGACACAATAGAACTTTTCAAGCTATTATATGAGAGAAAGTGATGATTCTTTGTGAAATTACAGTGCATCTGATGAGAGAAAAAAAAAACAACAACAGAAAACCAACAATGTGTTTCCACAGTTTGGTAGAAATATATGATAAACCAAAAGAACCCTTTTTTAAGGTATTACATAATTTTTTATATCCATTCAGCCAGTTGGAAATCCCATTATTTTCATTAACATGAAGCAAAAGGAGCAGGATATAAAAAATTCCCTGGTACAAAACATTGTGCAACTTTTCTAGACCGTGGGCTTGAAACATAGGTGATGCTGCCAAAAGCAATACACACGGCTCCACATCTGTGATCCAGTACACTATGGCAAGCCCTATGTTTCTGCTACATCTTTGTCTTTGTTTCTGCTCTAAACAATCAATCTGTGTAAGCTCATCATTCACTTAGTTGTAGAGCCTGAAAATTGCAGCAACAGACCATTATTACAATAATTATGAAAAGCATTTTGGAAATTGTCTTCTTTTTTATACAGACCCTCTCCCACTGTGCTTCAAAGAAAGCACAAAAGCTGAACCTAGAAGGGTAAATCATCCTAAGGAAGAAATAACAGCTAGTTCTTTGAAAGAAGAGACAGCTAGTTTCAGCACACTACTAATCTCTGTGATTTCATAGTACAGCTTTCATTTAAAGCACACAAGAAAATGGACACCTGAAGAAATTATTCTTTTTGTAGCCTTAGAATTTTTAAAGATTTGCAGTGACTAATTGACCCTTTCTTCCATAGTATTTCTGAAAAGAGACACCAGACCAACCTCCTTAAGGACAAAACTATTTGAGCAGGACACTTAAATTCATGTTTAGGTCTCCAAATAAAAGTGCATGATGGTGACCTCCAAATAACCCCTGACAAATGCAGACCTTAGTCTCAGCTGCTTTAATAACTTCTTAACTGCAGCATAGCCACGTTTTCCTCCTGGAGTTTCATGATGATGTTCATTTATTCTGGGGAAATGAGCAAGACATTGACAATGACATCATAATTTTCCCAGTGCAGTATTCTTTGGAGAGTGTCCTAACAGCTCTGGCTAGGTGTAAAATAACTAAATGAAATGCTGTCACTTCTTATTACAGAGAAGCAGATCTGGTGATTTGAGTTTAAATGCTTGTTATGCCTCCCCCCCCCCCCCCCCCCAAAAAAAAAAAAACCACCAGATTTAAAGCTAGCACTGGTAAAGAATAATGGGAAGAGGAAAAGCATGCGAGTTAAATGTTCCTCCAAGAAGTCACAGAACACGGGCTGGCAGTGGCAATCTGTGCAGAGGACATTTTGTCTTGTAGCATACTTAATTAGCATTTGCCCGACAAACTGAAAAACATGTAGATGTGTATTTCTCCTGAATAAGTTAGTGGCCTGAATGCACTTCTATGAGTTCATTACCTACCGTTCAATGCTTAATGCTGAGCTTGATTATAATCTGACTTCTTTCTTAATTCCTTAGCAATTTGTTTTAAAGTTTGTCTGACTAATGAATTGGTTATCCCCATCCAATATGAAAACACCAGCTGTCCTCAGACTCTCCACGTTAAGAGAAGAAGAGAATAATATAGGTCAGCAAGCTGCCAATGAGAAGAAGATTTGGGTAGTTTTTGAGGTTGTTTATATATTTTCAGGCTCTGCACCTCCCAGCAGTGAGTACCATAATGCATGGGTGCAGTGCAAACTTCTGTGTCAAAGACATCCACTCAGTGGTCCACAGAAAAATGAGAGATGCCCTCTCAATCCATGCTTTTCCTCCATGATTTCAATTATTTCATACATCTCCCTCATTCCTTACCTCAATCACTCAGACGAAAAAGTCCTCTTCAAATTACGTTATCGCTATCTGCTTATTCTGTGCCTTAGGTTATGCTATAAAAATATTTTGTTATACTAATTAGATATGTACTTTCTTTCAAGAAGGGGAAAATAAAACCTGTTCGACTGATAACCACAAAAGTAGTTGCTCACTGCACTGTAATCAGAGTACGGGTAGAAAGCAAAAAGGGCTTCTGTAGAAACCAGCATGATGCTCTTGTGGTGCTCTCCCAGTGGGGCAGAAAAAGCATAAAGATGGAGAGCCCCTGAAGAAAGAGCCACTGGAGAGCAAAGTAAACAGTTGTGTGTGGCCTAGAGAGGGAGACACAATCCAGAGCTAACAAACATGGATTTGAGTCTCTGAGCAAAGAAACTACCTACTTTTACTTTATGAAGGAGTCAGGATTAAGAGATATACAGGATTTCTTGGCTGCTGTCTTACTTCAGTGAAGCAGTCTGCAAGTTCCTGAATACCAGCAAACCATTTGATCCAAAAAGTGCAGATATATTGTTCTGTATGTCTGAAAAAGCTGTGCTTGTCCTTGATGCTTTTGCACCTTTGAACTCACCTCTGCCTTCCTCACCTCCTTCTTTCCAGCTCAGTCACTTGTCCCTAAGCAGCATCTAGTTTATTTTAAAAATGTTCTGCATAATCTGTAGGGAGTAGTTTCAGTGCTGCTTGAGAGCTAAGCTTAAAATAAAGAGTTATCTTATTATTTCAACTCTATTCTCTGAATAATGTGTAATCCCATAAAATTTGATTTCCATCTTTGGCCAAGCCAAGGTAAAATCTCCTGGTGGCACGACAGGTCACACTGCTTTTTGGTACAGTTTTCTTCAGCCTACTTCCTCTGTAACCTATTTTGATCAAACTTCTTAACAAAATCAGTGCTTTGTCTCCTTCCCACACATTGGGAAATTACGAACATGTTTAACTTTGTGTCTTCAGAGGTCTGATGGTTTCTTTCATTGCTTTTTGTAAATATTTAATCTTAGCTCCACAAGAGACTGTTTCCTTTAAGCAATATATGCTAACGTTTCCTGTAGTTCATCATTATTTTTTTTTTACAGTTTGCAATTTATATTCTCCATTTATACATTAGTTTTTCTTGTTTCTTTTTTTCTTTATCTTCTTTTCTAACAGTTGTATGAAAGGAATCTCTATTTTATAACTGTTTTACTTTTTTAAAGAGAGATTAAGCATTCCTTCACAGGGAATGAAGTTGGCTTTCTAGCTACCTCTTTAAGCAAAACTTTATTTAAAATCACTTGTGAAACCAGAAAGATCAACAGATTAGACAGTAGTTCAAGGTTCAGATCAGGAGGCTTATAAACTGCTCTTCTTGACATCCAAATAAATCTGTTACTCAGCTTTTCTTATGACAAAACAGGAATTTATCTTACTTATGCCAGAGGAAAGAGTAATAGGGCAGAGTAATTACACTGATTATTCTTTCCAAGCAGTATTACAATGAAGTTATCTTCTCTTGGTCTTCTGACTCATTCTTGGGATGTTTGAACCAAAAAACTGCTGACCTACATCAAGAGTATCAGCAATTACAACAAAAACAAATGCATTGCAATTCAGGTAATTAATTATGAAGGCTTATTTTTACTTAGAAGAAAAAAAATATGCATCCTTTTATAGTCTCTTTTAACAAAATAAAAGCAAACAAATACAGGAAGTAATAATCCAAGTGGCAGAAAACATGTTTAAATGCAAAGCTGGAATTTTCCAAGCAGCCAGCGTGAGTAGGTACATAAACACTGCTGAATTCATTTTTTGAAATACCATCCTAGGAAGAAAACAATACAAATCCACAAATGACATTTGCAAATGTTTATTACTAAAATATTTCTTAGGCCAACTAAGTACCTGCGATTGCATTTACAAATGAGGGCAGTGTTACAAGAAGGTGTAGTTAACAAAATGTTTGGGAAGATAGTGATAAATTTGAAGGAGAGACCAAAATTAGGAAGCACTGCGCATTCTACAGCGCTATGGAGTAGGCAGAAGTTAAATACAGAAATGGTTTTTAATGCCTAGTGCTGGATATTGTATTGCTTCCTCCCTGTTATTGCACCAGCCAACCAAACAGCTGTGAATGTAAATGAATATTTATATATATTCATTAAAATATATATTCATTAAAAAAAAACAACATGGTGACATCCCAGTCAGTAGGATGTGATGTTTTTGGAGCAGACTGAACAGCCACAGAGAGCCCATATTAGGCATTCAGTCCACCCCATGATGCACAGGAGATATACTTTTCCTTTTGAATGCTTCAGGCCTCTCAGTAAGTTATCCATGGCTGGTTTCCCCTTCCTTTCTGCTTTTTGGGTATGAGGCTGAGGAAAGGGTAACAAAGTCAGGACACTGACAGTGCCAACTCAGTTGCAGATAGCTGTTGGTAGCCAAGGAAAAGAGGTGGCTCAGACATAGGGTTTGCTAACCTGGATTCTAGGCTTAAAACCTCTCTGAATGGCTATCATAAAATGATAATGATTAAAACATTGTCTGATATACTTAATGAGGGAGGTTGTGGTTGTACAGGAAGAAAAACTGAAGCAGTCATCAAAGTAATAGTGGCAGTAGAACACCCATGTTTCAGCCAATAAAGAGCTCACAAATCCAACTTACAGCACTCTGATATCCTTTTACAAACCTCTTTCTGACTCAGATCATTCACGCACACTGCAAGCCTATCATTCCATCAGAGAACACCCTCCATTATAAATAACTTCCTACTTCAAAGAGTAACAAATTACTTTGATGCACTTTAAAAGTCAGTGTTTTCAATTCTCCAGCATTTTTGCCTGATGGGAAATCACTGAATAGCTGAGAACACCTTGTTTGCATTTACAGCTGTTACCTCTATGAGGAGGCATTGGCCCCTTTGCCCTCTGAGATACCAGTATCTATAGCATCCATATCAAACAGGCTCAAAGTAAACCTGCAGTCCATGCCCATTTTTTCCAGGAAGAGTTTTGATTCAGAATGATCCTTCCTTTCTTCTCACCTATTCAATGGTTCGCCAAATCAATGAAGAATCATGTCCATGAGTACTATGTAATCTGCTGAACAAAAGTGTCAAAAAGCAAAGTAACCAACTATTAATCACATCTCTTTGATAACCCTGACCCTACTAAAGCATAACATCTGTCTTGTGTTTTTTGTGGCTGAATGCCAAAGCTGGGATCAGGAAACAACTGTTCCACTGATCAGATGTTAACATAGCACAGCATGTTGACTTTATAACCACCCTATGAGCTCAGATAATTTAATGGAACTGTCTTTTATTTGGCTTGGTCCCATTTATTAATACTATCAGAGTGTGTAACTCACATGATCAGACATGCTCTTAACAGACCCATGTCTAGACAGACCCTGAAGTGTTCACTCTCTTTTTCATAATTAGACAAAATCTGTAGCTAGAAAAGATGGAACAGTTATTTGAGTTCACACTGAAAACACTCCCATTAGTTACTGTCAAGGTAGATACATGAAACAGTAATTACTAAACAGTAGCAGACAAGTGGATGTGACTGTGGACCAGATGGTAAAAACTGGTGGCATTTACACAAGCCTAATAATTAGGTGACAGAGATAAGTGATTATCCATACATCATGTATGTCATATCACCAGAGAAAAGTAGAATTGAAATGAAATTAGTCCATAACTAGCAAATCCATCTACTTACAGTAAGGGGGCTGCCACTTCTTGGTACCACTGTGGCTGATGGTCAGCTGCCATCTGCATCTTTTATCATACAACCACAGGTTGTCAGGGAGATTCAAAAGATATACAACAGCAAAAACCTTATAGGAAAATAAGGTTTTGCTTTTATAAAGATACAATCTTCAAATCCTAATCCTGCAAGACTAAACTTTTTTAGTGATCTGATGGTCAGAACATAAATCCTAATAATGATTTGGGTTGGAAGGAAAATTGAAAACCATCTAGTTCCAACTTGCACACATGGGCAAGGTTGCCACTCACCAGGTCAGTCTGCCCAGTGCCCCAATCTAACACAGCCTTGAGCACTTCCAGGGGTGGAGCAGTCACAGCTTTCCCTGCCAACCTGTTCTAATACTTCATCCCCTTCATCATAAAATACTTTCTTCCTTATATCCAATCAAAATCTCTCCTCTTTATGTTTTAAAACATTATCTCTTGTCTGGTGGGAGTCTGTGTGGAAGTACACATGCCACCAAATGTCTGTAGCCACGCATATGTCCATTCCAGACTAGGTACGGCTCAAAGCATGTGTTGGCCATGAAGAAGTCAGTGTCACAGCGGGTATACCTTGTAGTGTCTATGACCATGGATAAGGCCATGCCAGAATACCTCAAAGCATCTGAGGCCATGGATAAGATCAGAACACAGCAGAACGTCTGGACAGCCACTGACCCCTAAAGGGACTGTGATTAATCCAAAAAGCCATACCAAACCAGGTAGGCGGATCTCAAAGTGACTGTGAATGTGGATCAGTCCACACTACAGCAGGTAAACCTCTAAAGGGACTATGGGTCGTGTTGAAGAAGGTGCACTTCCAAGGAACTGTGCAAATGTATAAGCTCAGGCTGGAGCACAAGCAAGAGGAAGAGTTTATTGCAATGTTAAACCCTCTGGTGTGTTCCAAAAGGACTAGGAGTGGAAACTGTGATGGAGCTATCTTTAAATTTTTGTATTTAATGATATGGGTTGCATGTTTTAAGAAGCCCTAAAGCAGGAACTCAAACTGGCCAAGGAGGAGCATCACAAGAAGAAGCACAAGTGCTGTTGTTTCCTTACCCAGCTTTGGCATCCACACATCACACTGTTTCTCCTGTCCTGAGTGACTACCATAACAGAAAGAACCTAAGTCATGAACTTTTAGAGCTTTTTTTTTTTCATTTTATTTATTTTATTGAAAGTAAATAGAAATATAAAATATTTCTAATATTTTATTCATGTGGAAAATACCAATACATCACATACATCCTCTATTCTTTTAGCATCACAACTGTCAATACTAGACTTAAACAGCATACAAGAACTGTATGATTCTTCCAATCCTTGTGCTCCCAATATCCTCCATGGGAGTTATGCCCAGGAATTAGCATTCTCTCTGTGAATCTCTTTACACTTGCATAAAGAAACCAGTTAAGAAACCCACTGTTAAAATTGACTAGTAATAACGTTAAGTCTGAAGATAAAGTAGCTACATGTCTGGGCTCAGCTTCTTTTACTCGTTCTTTCAGTGGATAATTTCCCACCACTGTTCTGTGATTTCATTAGAGAAACAAGAATTAGAATTCAGTACTCCTTTTAAGAATCGCCAGGGCCTCAGAGTCGAGATCTACTTTCTGTTACACTGCATATAGCTTGCTCTACAAGGGGTCATATTTGAGATTATATTTGTTATAATGTTTTCATTAGTGATTTTTGATTTTTTCAAAAATCCAGGGTAAAAGCTGTCACAGAATGGCATGGAATTATTTACCAATGTCTGTAGCTCTTGGCTTGATAATTCTCCTGTCCGTAATCTTCACATGATTATCTGCCAGTTCCTCCTTCCCCTATGTGAAATTAGTCCTTGCACCACTCTCATTATTACTGGCATTGCTTAAGTTGGCAACAATGCTTTGAGCAACAAACAAGGACAAGACGGTAGCAGCTATAACTGATTTAATTTAAATGGTTGATGCAGACAAAGGCGAGTGAGTAAAAGGGAAAAGAAGCGGAAGTGAAAAGTTGTGCCACAAGTAGATATTGGCTCATACTATTTAAACACCAAAGAAGGCAGTGAGTTTGCTAAACTGAATAACCTCAATGGTCAGTGCAAATAAGTGGGCAGTTGCTTCAAAGGCAGTTCCTCCTATCTATCTATGGAGAGTTTAATTGCCACCTGTATCCAGTGTCTAACAAGAAGTCCAGATGAGTAAGAGCCTTGCTTTTAAGATGGCTAATCTTCAGTCATTAGACATCTGTGTTTAAAATAAGAAAACCTTCTCCATGTGAGCTTTGGCTTTTCTTCAGGTTTCAATCTTAAACAGACAGAAACCAAGACTTTATATGTAATGAGCTTAAATGTATACAAACTCACTATAACATGTGTTTTGAGCATTTTCATTCATTTTGTGGGATTTACTTGTTCATGCCTGGATATAATATGCCTATTAGAGTAAATTGGAGATAAGAGAAAACAAACACATCTTGCAAACACTTGAATTACTGCCAACTTCTTCATCCATGCTGCCTAACACGCTTTCCTGAGTACTCCTTTCTTTGTTTGTCAGAAGTATTTGCTTGATTTTCTTGTGTTTATTTTCCATTCAGTATTTATGAAATCATTTAAATAATTCAGACATTATCCTGAAATATGTATGATTCAAAAGAGAAACAAGAGTACATACCTGGGATACTTATATTGTTACAACTGTCCCAAACAAACACAGTCACTCACATTCAAGTGGCAGTGGACTTCCGTATGGTGTTAACTCCCAGATCAGAATTACTCTCCTGAATCACAGTTATTCTATTTAACACATGCAAAACATTTAACAGGTGATTAATTTGAAGCATTTCTGTCTTGTGAATGTTAAGCATTCCTCTGGGCCTTTGCTGGGTCACAGATTTACTTCCTCCAATGAGAAATAGAACGTAACAACTCAGCAGACCAATGCTTTGGGTCTGATTCTTCCCTTTAATTAAAGGATAAATCCTCACAGAGAAGCAAAATCTCATTTATTAAAAAGCAACTACATCCAAAGAAGCTGCATGGAGCGTTTGAGTCAATGTGTCAACACAGCATGCTCTCAAATGTCAGCAATATGAATTGCAAACAAGGCACCAGTTGAATGTAGAAAAAAGAAGAAAAAGAATTACCAAATAATTTAAAGTCCATTACCTCAAGAGATATTCAGATATCTCAGTCGAAAATATTGATTTCTCTAAAAGCTTACCAACTATCTTTTTATGATGAATTCCAAACAGTTAAGATGCCAAAGGACCCAATAGAATTTTGAATTTACAAGATAACTTGCATTTTTATGTAAAATAATAAGAGTTAAAAGCTCGGTTTTCCTTACTGCTTCAGCTATGCTCAGTTCACCATAGAGTGTACACAGTGGGACACCTTATTGTGGAACAGCATGGGAGCATGGAAGGCAAACGTTTGTCAGAAGAGTGTTTAGATTAAATGTGAACCACATAAGCCTGTGGTTCATTCAGTCTGTCAACATCCAGTCTGACAACACTCATGCACACTACTCAGGTGTGCACCTCGCCCATCAGCACTCTCACTGCTAACCCACTCTGTCAGCAAAAGCTGTCTGGCATGAGGATGCAAATAGGACAGCAGCTGGGCTTCAGGTTTTTATTTGTTTTAATCTAGGCAGAGAAATAATTATCCTGAAGCACACTGCAGGATTTCACCATGGGATTTTGTCCTTCCAGAGCATGCGGCATCATTGAGGGAACCTCAGCAGAACTGAGTTCTGAGAAGGACATGGAGCTGTTGGAGTGGGTCCAGAAGAGGGCCACAAAGATGATCAGGGGGCTGGAGCACCTCCCCTATGAAGAAAGGTTGAGGGAGTTGGGCTTCTTCAGCATGGAAAAGGCTCCAGGGAGACCTCAGTGCAGTCTTCCAGTGGGAGCTTATACGCAGCAGTGAGACCAACTTTTTACACGGATGGATAGTGACAGAACATATGGGAATGGCATTAAAATAAAAGAGGGGAGCTTTAGTTTAGATGTTGTACGGAGGTTTAGATGGATGGAGGTTGTTGATGGATGTTTAGATGGAGGAAATTCTTTACACAGAGGGTGGTGAGGCCCGGGCACAGCTCCCCAGAGAAGCTGTAGGTGTCCCATCCCTGGAGTCATTCAAGGTTGGATGGGGGTTCTATGGGGTCCTGGGCAGCCTCATCTGGTGGGGGCAACCTGCCCAAAGCAAAGAGGTTCTTTAATGTCCCTTCTAACTCTAGCCTTTTTACAATTCTATGATTCTAAGAAACAGTAAAAGCTAGAAGAAAATCAAGTGGGCAAAGTTCATTGCTTTAAAAAGCTCGAGATTTTTTCTCATGTTTCCTATGTAGGAAATTGTCAGTGTTTTTGTGTGTCTCACAGGAGAAGGAAATACTGAAATACTGAAGCTTTTTGGGATGTGGAACTGTATCAGGGGCAGAGATTTTAGAACATCAGGGAAAAAGACGGAAGGACTTTTTAGAAGGAACAAAAAGGGTTTGAAGGGCACTTGTGAGATCAGAATGCATAGCTCTAATCAATGCAGAGAGCATATTTTAATAAGAATATATATTTTACTATAAAAAAAACCTGCTGATAAAACTGAAAATCTTCCTGTTACTACTTCTTATGACCTGCCTCTGAGAAAGCACGGGGAAACAAATATGAACTAGAGCCAGGAATTCTAGATTTCCAGCCCATACTTTGAGGTAAAACCTCTTAAATAACAGAGGACAAAGTTGCTCCTCTACACAATTCTGCAGGGTCTGCAGGGGTCCTGCTGGGGAACATCCCAAGTCTTGCCCCTGATGCATCACACTGAGCTGCATGAAGCACCTTTGGAGGCTGCAAACCTCTTCCACTGCTATCAGAAAAGCTGCAGCAACACTTGCAGTTTGAGTGCCTCTTCCCATGCCATTTTTATGTACCAGGCCTCCATTGCTTCCAGGCCACAGGATCCCGATTTGTAGCAGTGTAAGCAGAGACTGGTCTTTGTGAAGCACAGTTCTTAATATATTAAATCTTTGAATCTTTGCAAGAGAAGAGTTTGCTTGCAAGAAAACCTGCTTGGAAACATTTGGTCCCAAAATACCAGGTTCACCATTTTTAAAAAACTGCTTTATAAAATGAACTTGTGGCTTTCCACAGTATACAACTTTGTCTGCCTGATGGATCCCTTCAGTACACATTTTTAAATGCTAATGGAGAAGTAATGTGAATAGAAAGGCTTCAAACTCTGCAATTCCTAACTCACATCCATTTCTCCAAAGTCAACCCTCTTGACAGCTGCCTCAGCTGGCAACAAAACATATATAAATACAGACACAGTTGAGTTTGGGGTATCTTTGTTAATATTTATACAGCCTGCCACTGGGTGCTTCAGCAGCACAGCTGTTTCCAGCTGATAACTCTTTGTCTCCAATCACGATTGTACAATTTTATTTCATGAGGGAATATGTGTAATCATAAACATGTTATGACTGTCCTGCCTGGTTTATTAGCCTACATTTCTCCAAGGACCATTTTGACATTCCAAATGCACTGTGTGTTCAAGAAATTCTTCTACTAGAAGAAGACTACTAGATTTCACAGATCCCCTATAATATTTTGCCAGTACCCATATTATGTGGATGCAAAGGTCATAATGCCCAGTCATTAGGCTGCGATGAGGAGTATCTGTGTCTAACTGTACTCAGGCACACAGATAGAGTCATAGAATCATTAAAGTTGGAAAGACCTCTAAGATCATCTAGTCCAATGTATAGATAAATGAAAGGATAGGCAGATAGAAACATATGTGCGCAAATATACAGGTATTTATGCAGAAGGCATTTCAATAAAGCACAATTTATAAGAAATCAGAAGCATCTGACAGCAGTACTGGTTTAGAAAAGAGACTTCTTTTTCTTCCTCCAGCCCCACCTCCCACTGTAAGAGTCTGCACCTGTTGAATAACCACTCACTATGAGTGAAACAGATGCCAAGTCTTGCTGATGCATTCAAAGAATTTGGGGAAATCACCACGGGTGTGAAAAACTGAAATCTGCGTTTGTTCTCAGATCTGGATCTGTTTCAGAGTTTTCCATCCCACATTATCAGCCAGGCAGAGTTACCTGCCTTATCAACTTCAGATGAGGTGTCATGGAAAGGTACTCTGCTTGAGTGCATCTGGAGGGCAAACAGAAGCAAGCTCAATGTCACACAGCGAGAGTGGGTAACAGCACATCATGACAAATCCTTGCTTTTGCCGGTAGTCCCATCAATTCCACCATTTGATGTCAAAGGCTACATGAAGAAAATTTTTTGGGAGTGGCCTCAGAAGCATTCTTACTTTTTCCCATTTCTGAAAAAGCTGAGGGTGAGGGGAACAAATGCCTGTCTGTGAAGCTCTTTGAAGTATTGCTCTGATGTGGAGCTCAGCTGAAGACATATCCTGGTGATAATTCTTTTATGCAGGAACAGTGAGCCTGGTGTGTTACTTACACTTATTGTCTTCTCAGATACTAACGTTTCAGATTTTTTCACAATAAATCTTCACCTTCTAAGTCAAACTGAGGATTTTTTCTAAATAACAGAACCGGCAATGACACATTTCAACACAGCTAGATTATAAAACTGTCAGAGTCCGCTCTGTTCCCCAATCTCTATCCCTGTCAACAGTGGCTGGTTGTGGAAATTTCATCTTGCAAAGCAGTCTACTACTGAGCAGGTTTTTGCAAGTCTGCAAAGAGAGAGAGAAGGATGCAGAGGAGAATGAACCCCCTCTGTCTCTAGTGCTAATTCATTTGTTCTCTTATGGAGCCCTTTGTCACTGCTAAAAACTAGAGGAACAGACCAGGTCAATCAGAGCTTGAACCAATTAATAAATCAAATTTTTGCTTGCCATGAAGGGCTAAGCGTTGGGTGAATGCTGATATATTATTAATTGTCACTGGGTAGGCTTTGACTTAATCACTTATCAGCACCCTGTATAGCAGGCAGTGGTTTGTCACTATCAAGTCAGCAGAACTTCAGTTGTATCTTTTTTTAAGTTGTCAATGAAGAAAGAAAAACTGCTAAATAAAAGTATCTCTCTAAGCTCACATATCCACATACAGTCCTTGTGTTACAGTCAGACTAAAGCTGCAAACAGCTTATGAAGCTCAGCCCACACATCAGTAAGCCAGTAACACCACTTAAAATTTAAAGGGTGAAAAAGCAGGAAAGCAGAGATGCAAAGTTAACCTACTATCTGTAGCAATATGTAAACTCATCCCAGTGAGAATCAGTAGGACATGTACAACAGATAGAACTGCAATATAAACACATCTGCTCAGTGAATATAACACATAAAAAACTTCAAAACAAAAGCAGAAGACAATATTCAAGCTGTTGCATTTTAAAATCATAGTTAAATGAACTACAATCCAGTTAACTCGTTTTTCTATTGCAGTGAAAAATGCCTGCTAATTTCCCAAAGAGTACAGTCAAACCAGAGACAGACAAAAAACATGTAAGGGCCCAGACATTTTCTTGCCAGAAGGGACCTGACAAGTACCAAATGCTTAAAGAGAAAATTCACAATCTGCTCTACAGAGCCAGGATGGGTGATTTACCAAGTGGAAGTCTCTTACTAGTTATGAGACATTAGAGACTAATTTAAAACCTGAAGAGACTGCATCACCTTGTCAAAAGAACCTGATTCCAAATACTCTGTTTACAGAAGTGACTTTTGAGTCTTTCTGATTTCTATACTCAACAGCACACAGTGTCAGTGACTCCACAGCCAGAACACGCTGCAGGAAAAGGCATTTTTTTGTGACTGTTGCAACTTGAAAATTGAATGCCTACACTTTTCTGTTTAATAAGAATCAGAGAACGTGGCTGTCGTCTCTTCTGAACATCTTCATCAAAACTCCCTGTCTTACAATGCCCTTTCACCATTTCCCTCTTCAGCCATCTCCTTCCTCACACAAACCATCACACCTTCTTCAGTCCTCCATTAGAAAGTTATTTTCCATATCCCCAAACATTTTTGCCTCTTTCTCCTCAGCGACTTCTAATCCATGCAGTATAGTCAGTGTTGTCCCAGAACTGCAAACAGACCCTGAGACACAGGAAAAAAATGTTGGCAGTAACTGTGAATCACTATTCGCCCTTCTCCGACAATTGTCCAGCCTTGCTTGTAAATTCATTTGTACTCTACAGAAAATTTCAGTTGTTGTCTCTGTCAGTGTAAGCTTTTCCACTGCAATGATTGCTGGAATGTTGAGCTCCAGTACCTCTTACTTTTAAACTTGGGCATCTGATCCCTTGGAAAGACTTCTATTTATCATTTTCCATCAATATAATTATACAGCTATATAAAATTAATCTTTCCTTGAGGGGAAAAAAAGTATTCATGACATACATTCACGTGGGGTTAAAAATACACCAGGCTTTTTAAAAACTTCCACTTTAGTTTCTTGTTTGACAGGTGAAGCTGATCTGGAAAAGCCAAGCACTAGTTACTTATCCACATGAAGAGTGTCTTCTATGGCCTCTTCATTGATTGAAGCTGAGTCTCCCTCTGCAGATTGCCTGGCACCTTTTCTCCTGAGCTCCAAATGCATGACTGAAAGTCTCCAGACTGAAGAAAAGGTATTTAATTTGCCTCTGTTGTGTATTTTAAAGTTCTTCTGGCCAGTGACGACTGTACATTCACAGAAAATGGTGAAAACACTATTTTCATCCCAAATTTCCCAGTAGGGTTTGAATAGTTCATGCCAGCTGATAGAGGATAAATCAGTCAGCTCTCTGGTAGGGCTGACACAGCCTTTGCCTCAATAGCCCCGGTTTTGCTGTGGCCATTAGTGACGAGAGAAGCTGAGTTTTTAATTGCACTGTCTCCAAATGTTACATCACTGTAATTTCCAATACCATTTCTTTCTCCATCAACAAATAGAATAACAGTTTCTAAGTTAAAAGATTCAGTGCAGCTACAAAAACAAAATACTGACAAGTAAAAGCACTAAAATAAATGTATAACCACATAGAGGGATTTTCCCATGAAAATTGAAGCAGAAAAATAAATCTGGAAAAGTGTCTGGAAGCAAAAAAAAAAGTAATTCTTTTTTCTTCTTCCACACTCCCCACCCCTTTTTCTGATGACAATAAATTTTTCCACAGAATTCAACCATGTGAAAAGTCTCAAGACAAGATCCTCAAATAGGACTCTGAAACCTTAGGAAAACTTAAAAAAAAAAAGAAGAAGAAGAAGAAGAAAGAAGAAGAGGGTAAGAAAACCTCTTAAAACTTTAAAACTTAATGGATAGCTGTAATTAAGTTTTGCTTATTGGCCAAATCAGCTCCTAATAGGAAAAAAAAAAAAAAAAAAGAAAAAAGAAAAAGAAACGCCTCTCATTCTTTCATTCCTGGAGCCACAAAGTGACAGTATTCATACATCTCTTGTTTCCTGTAGTTAGATTAGCATGACAGATCTGCCTGATTTGCCAGCCCTCTTGACTTCACAGAAGATACATCAATGACTGATGTCTGCACCACCTTATACTGTTTTAGGATCCTCCATCTCTTAAACCCGCATCTTTTAATAGCCTCCATCTTTCCAAACCAGGAAGACATAACACGTTGTTTCAACTGCTTTGTTAGATAAAACATAGCTAACCCAACAGGAAGTGTAACACTGCTGTGTTGCTGATCTCCAAAGCCATCAGTGAGCACCCGACCACGTCAGCTGCCCTCTGTGGCTTCACGAGACCACTGATCTCCTCAGTTCTGAGAGTTGCAGCCACGCCATGGAGCTGTACACAGGGATAAATGTATGCTTCCCATACTTCCTGAGAGCTGTGGTGTATTGTTCTTACATTAATACTATTTCGTATCTAATGTTCAGGGTCCCAAATTACATGAATTTCAGTATTTTCCTTGCAGGTCCATTTCAGCACTACAACGATCTCAGTGTCCAGGGCCAAATTCCCATTTTCTTTACTCCATCCAATTGCTCTTTATTACTCCATGTGCAACATGGAAAGTGTGGAATATGACTCAAATCTGTTATAGTAGTGGCTGAAGAAAAGGCACAGCCAGCCAGTATCAGTACGTAGTTGGCAGACTTGAACTATTCAGTTAGGTTTACCTCATCAGGAAAATGACATTCCATTTAAGAAAAGATTACTGTCTACTTCTTTACTCAATTGATATTATTATTTCAGCATGAAAGTTAACTACAGAAGAAAGCATTTAATATACTATTAAAGTGCCTTCAACTTTCACTGCCACTCCAAGTTGCAAAAAAAAAGCAAAATGCCTGCTTTTGGTTTTGTGTATATTTTTTAACTGTTTGTTGTTTACAATTTAACTTATGAGTTACAAATTACATTCAAGGGCACAAAATAAAATACAAGAGTGGAATAGAAGGACTGTAAGGACTTTATTTCAGATTGAGACACTTACTGTGACAATCCAACTATTCCTAAAGCAGAGCTGAAATGCAGATGAATACCAAGCTCTCTCAGACATGCAAAAGTTTCAGTTCAGATATTCCACCACCAGAGTTTTTTAGTGCTTTGAGGGTCTTGACACTGTCTTCTGCAGCTACTTAGCTGCTGTAAAACAGATATGTTACTACATACTAATTATAAGGATAGAAAATCATTAACATTTCTAACACATTTTGAATGAAAAAAAAATATGAAACAGATTTCACCGTCAGTTGCAATTTTTTAGTTCAGAGCGAGTGAAACTACTGTCACATATTTCAGATTGAAAAGACAGGAACAGAGATTGCCTCCAAAATAATGTGTTCAGCACTATTATCATGGTTCAGTTATTTTATTTTACTTCCACTCTCCAACTTCAGTGTAATTAATTTAGACTGGCACAAAACAAGAACATGGAGTAACTTAAGAGATTGTATCACAGGATGAAACATTTGTTATTTTAGTACTCATAGAATGGCTTGGGTTGGAAGGGACCTCATGGATCATCAAGTTCCAGCCTCCCTACCACAGGCAGGGCTGCCAGCCACTAGATCAAGTACAAGATCAGATTGCCCAGGGCCTCATCCAACCTGGCCTTAAACACCTCCAGGGATGGAACATCAACAATCCCTCTGAGCAATCTGTTCCAGCATCTCACCACTCCCTCTGTGAAGAACTTCCCGCTCACATCCAATCTAAGCCTTCCCTCCTTGGGCTTAAAACCATTCCCCCATGTCCTATCATCCTATCATGTCCTATTACCCAAGTAAAAAGTTGGTTCCTCTCCTGTTTATAAACTCCCTTTAAATACTAGAAGGCCACAATATGTGGTCTCCCCACAGCCTTCTCTTTTCCAGCCTGAACAAGCCCAGTTCCTTCAGCCTGTCTTCATGAGAGAGGTGCTCCAGCTCTTCGATCATCTTCATGGCCTTCCTCTAGACCTCCTTCAAAAGCTCCACAACTTTTCTGTGCTGGGGGCCCCAGACCTGGATGCAGTGCTCCACCTGGGGTCTCACGAGGGCAGTGTAGTGGGGAACAGTCAGCTCCCTGTCCCTGATGGACACCTCTCTTCTGATGGAGCTCAGGATACCATTGGCCTTCCTGGCTGCAAGATCACACTGCTGGCTCATGCTCAGTTTTTCATCCACCACAACTCCTAAGTCCTTCTCAGCAGGGCTATCCTCAAGGGGTTCTTCTGCCAGGTTGTATACACATCTGGAATTACCTTGATGCCAGTGCAAAACCTTGCTCTTTGCTTTGTTGAACCTCATGAGGGCTCCTTTTCTGTTTTTCTGAGGTCCCTCTGGATGGCATCCCCTCCTTCTGCTGTAACAACTACACCACTCAGCTTGCTCAATCTGCAAACTTGCTGAATATGCATTCAATCCCATCATCGATGTAATTGATAAAGATGTTAAAGAGTACCAGAACCAAGACAGACCTTTGGAGGACATCACTTGTTACTGGCCTCCATCACCTGGACAAAAGCCATTGACAACAACCCTTTGACTGCAACCTTCCAATCAATTCCTTACCTACCAAATAGTCCACCCTTCAAATCCATATCTCTTCAATTTAGAGATTAGGATTTGAAGGGGGGCCTTGTAAAGGCCTTGAAGAAGTCCTGGCAGATGATGTCAGCTGCCTTCCCTGTGTCTACCAATGCTGTCACTCCACCATAGAAGGCCACAAGATTGATCAGGCGTGACTCATTTATTGGGAATACATTCTTGCCATTTACTATTATGATTATTCGTAAATGAGCTTTTGCTCATAAAAGCCTGGTACAGTGCTGATATACACAGTTACATGAAGTAGAGGAATTCATTAATTCTTAAGTTCACCCTTATCTGTATGTTAGCCTACATTTACCATCATTATTCTGTTGTTTTGATGCAGGAATCACTGCTCTGTGATCTACGATTTATCTACAGATGGAAGCTGTAGAGATTTACTTGGAAACGGTCAAATGTCATCAAATAAACCATTTTTGGGCTATAATTATTACTCAAATAGAGATAAAAGCTTTGTTTTATTAGGCACTGAACAAACACACAGTAGTCCTACTTCTAAAAGCCACATTACTCCAGCTGAGGAAGGTGTATTTATTGACTTAACATTTTTTTCTGGTTTAATGTATGCCAAAGAACAGCAGTTCTCTTCAAGAGAGTCTACTAAAGATAAATGAGTCAAAACCACTGTGCTCTGACTAAGCTGAATTAGTTCAGCTTGTAGGTTTGGGAGGCTTTAGGAAATGTTAGAGCATCCCATTCTTTAGCAATGAAAAATTAACTGCTGCCTCAATTAAGATACCCTTGTTCTCCATTCATTTGCAATAAAAGTTAAGAAATCTCCAATAAGAGAGTTTTCTGTTTCCCTGAATGTGCTTTCTGCATACCCTGCAATAAGAAAACTCAAGGAGAAAGCCCTACAGTCTTTCTGTTCCCTTTCTTCAGGATCATAAAGCTAGAGATATCTTCAGACGTGGTTTTTGTCGGCCAAAAGCTCAGGAAATAAATACACAAAGCTGATGTATTAAAGCAAGCCAAAGAGATGTGAGAGACAATCTTCCAGAGCTGGAAAGGAATATCTTGAATGTACAGGTGAGTACACAGTTGTATCTTGGGTCCTTTTTTCTCTCTCTCTCTCTGTTGGAAATTTACAATTCTACATAAAAACAATGCATTGTGTTGTAGCCATAAGCTTACACGCCTAGACACGGGACTTAATTTATTTATGCAGAGCAGACTGACTCTGCCAGAAGACAATGAGAGAAACCCACTTTGAATAAGTGATAGTCAAGCCATTAGAGCATTTGCTGAGGATGCAGGAATGCATTTAAATGCTTTCTGCAGATGATGAAAAGAGACTAGGACTGGTCACTCCTATTGCTGTCGAAGCAGTGGGATTTTCCAGTAGACAAGTAGTCCTACCTGGATGACTTGAAAGCACCTTGAATACAAGTAGAGAATTGCACCTCACTAGTGAAAGAGTAAGGAAAACCTCCTTCAAGCATTAATTCAAAGTGACTGCTGCTACCTCCGCAGTGAACGGATAGAAAATAGGGTATTTAGGGGATTAAGAGGCAACCTGTTGATAATTTAAAGGGTAGTTGTGGTTCAACATATGTAGATTTGGGTGCCTGAAAATGCAGAAAGGTACCATATAGGATGAGTATTTTCTAGTACTTTTTAAGGAAGATCAAGCAGATTAAATCAGGTATGGGAAAGGAGCAGGTGCTCAGCTTCAGCAAGATACTGAGGGAGGACTTGAGCTGTCCCATGAGGTGTGCCCTCAAGTCACTATTCCACACATCATGATTTGGGCAGCAAATGCCTTCCCCCTGCCCTCTCCCAGCTGCTGAACTTCTGTAACAGCCGCAAAGAAGCCTATGCCAGATGTCATGAGACCTGGTGGTCCTCAGCTTTGTGAGCCCTACCACACATGCTGCATCTTTTCAGCAAATATTTCCAGTAATTATTGCACTGATGGAAACAGGATCTACTCTGAGCTGTTCACAAAGCGGAAGAAGAGTGCATTCATCTGAGAATTTCATTACAAGGGATAAATCTATCAACTAATGCTTCAAGTCACCTTCTTTTTCAGTGACTTAAAATCACATGACAAGATTCCCAGCAGAGATACAGATGCCTCCAGGAGTTTTGGGGCAACTGCAGCCATTGTTGAAAGTCACAGGAATTCACAAAGCTGCCATTTAACCCTAAATCCTTAACGGTCTGACTTCCCTAAACGGTTTCTTCCCAGTGTGGCCAATTGCCTCAGGTTTCACAACATCCAGTTGTTTACACTGTCTCCAGGTATGCCTAGGCTGGGCTTAAAAAGTAGGTCCTTACATACCTTCAGGACCTTGGCTTTGCTCTCAGAGCTTCAGAAAACATGGTGGTCATCTCACTTGGCTGAGGCATGCCCAAGGCAATGTAAGAATTGGGCTGTGACCTACCTCTTCCACTGCCTGGGATGGAGACCTGCCTTTTGGGATTGAGGCTGGCTGCTTCCCTGCTGCAGTGGTGGCATCACATTAACTGTTCTCACCCAGATCCAGTGGATCTGCTTCAATTTGCTTTAATATAATAGAATCACAGAATCATAGAATGGTCTGGGTTGAAAAGGACCTTAAAGATCATCTAGTTTCACCTCTAGAAGTGAAATAATGAGGTCTGGAAAGAGAGGCCTTTTGTATCCACCTCCTTCCTTACAAAAAGTGCTCAGGCTTATCTCTCACCACCCCAGCTGCCTTGCTGACCTTCACGAGCATAACCAAGCCATTAATCTCCCGCTACGAATAAATACCTACTGATTATTTGGAGGTTTTCCCACTCCCATACAGAAAGTCTTTTCCATCCAAAGAGCTATGGTTGTTTATTGACCAGTAGGTTTACTTGAGATTTTAAAAATTCTTGCAACATACTCAATTAACTTTGAAACAGTCATGCTACATTTTTGTAACAATGACAAACTACTTCCTGAGCAAAACAATGAGATGTCAGCATATTCACAATATTTCAACATTATGTGCTAATCCATTTGTATCCACAATGTTGTTTCTAGAAAAAAAAAAAAAGAAAAGAAAAGAAAAAGGGAAAAAAAAGGAAAAAAAAAGAAAAAGAAAAAAAAAAAGAAAAGGAAAACATGGGAGGCCAGCATAATGCAAAGGGTACTTTGATTTATTTTTCTTTCTATTTTCCTTTTTTTTTTTTTTTTTTTTTTTTTAAGAATATTCCCGGGCACACCCTGCATCAGTCTTGATAATTCATAAGCAAAACAAATTTGTTCCTTGAGATGGGAGGTCAGAATAAACAAAGAGAATATCCATAGTAGTTTGAAAACATGTCACTGTTATTCTTCTGTAAAGAGGGCAGCTTCAGCAGAGGTAAAGATGAGTCTTGTACAGCTTACCTTTTTTTACTGTATTCCAGAGTGTTATCACCTTCTTAACATTGCTTTGGACCTTGAGAGCAAGAGACAGATGTATTTCCCCAAAAGATTAGGAGGTATCCATATCTTCAATTTTCTTCTGTCTGACTGGTTACATCACAACAAGAATGGGCACCATGCATATTTGCCCCTGCATTAAACTACTCTGTGCCAGCAGAGCACCTACTCTGTGGACTAACTGTGGGTGCTGCAGAGGGACCAGAAAGTAAAACTGCTGTGACAGAAGATTTCTTCTCTATTCGCAGGCTGCAGCACGCTCAAGTTGAGTATGGTTCCCTCATGCTGCTGGAGAAAGAGGAAACATGCACCCCATGGACTTTCGTTCAGAGCATGCTTCAGAAGCACTGCAACAAAGTACCCTGATGCCTGAAGGCCACCACAAGGCCCTATGGTCATACGCACCTGGATGTTGCTGGAACAGATTTTGCTTCACTTCTGTTTTTACTACCATGGTCAAAAACCGTCTTCTTCTATCCAATATCTTAACATACGTATAAGGAACAAGTACACACTTAACAGCTAACAAGTATATATAAGGGAAATCTCCTTTGAAGAGGGCCATTTGGGAAAACCTGTTAAGAGAGTGTTCAAAGATAATGACTTTTGGAGAAGATGATGGCAAAAGGAAGAAAGAAGCCTCAGTTGCAGTAAAAGGAACTGGAGAATTCCTCCAAAAGTTATTACCAACATTGTTTCCAGGAAAAAAAAAAAAAAAAAAACCAACCCTTTGGATAAATTCAGCTTTCTGGAAAAGAGTTTAAACTTCACACATCCATTTTATTCACACTTTGCTTTCCAGCATAGATAAAAGGTAATGACTGACATGAGCTGCATGAAATCTTCTTGCTTATCCACACCTCTGGAAAATATGCTCAGCTCTACTTCCTTCCCAGCTCCAGTGAGGCCCGCATTTTCACCCTGACATAATCTTTCCCATGTGTTCAAAAAACTGAAGGTCTCTTTGTATCTGGAGAGTAATCAAGTGTGCACATGCCCTGAAGATGTAAAGTTAATTTGTGTCTGAGGAGGAAGATCTACTGGTATTTAGGAGCAAATCTTGGCACGTTTTCTTCAGCTGTTGATTATACATCTGCCTCCACTTATTATAGACAAAACACCCAAGAAACCATGTGTGTTATCGGAGTGCCAGCACTCTGCTCCTTGTGCTTATGAAGCCTCTCAGGGCCTTTTCTCATGGCTGCAGCCAGTGGCCAAGTCAAGCAGCAAAGGGCAGCAGCAGGTCACAGCAGCCCAAAACTCATGGGTGAAGTTCATTCAAGCAGAGACAATGCCAGCTAATGGCCTGGAAGAGAGCTTTTATGGTAGCCAGGTGGAAGATGCATGCCAGGAGCATGAAAATAAGCTTCATTTGGTACAAGAGATCTTTGGGGAATTAAACCATGAGGCCTGGTCTAAAGAGGCCTCCTACACTGCACAACCTTCATTCTCCTCCCCAGGCACTCCTTGAGGACAACCACCCTCCTGGATGAAAATACAGCTGGAGACATGAGATCCTGGGGCAGGAAATATAAGGGCAACATGTGTCCCTGCAATCTCCTCCAAACTGTGAAGATATTTAGCTAGCATTTCAGGCCCCATTTATTTCACCTGCACCTCTGATTTGGCTTTTCCTCACTGTGCATAAACTGCCAGTTTCAGGGGGGATTTACAGTCAGAGGAAGTTTAGGGACCCCTGAAGAAGAAGAGCTAGGATCTGTGTATTCTTTTACTAGATCAATATTCATTGAAATGCACAGAAGAGAGGCGAAGAAGAAACTGCCTTCCAGCCTTAAAGCATGGCACATCTGCTGCAGCAAAGGTCCAAGGTCAGCACTTTCAAGCAGAGCTCACTGCCGCTTGCATGCAGGCTGAGGTCCTTCATCTCTGCAGCAATGACAGAATGTGCCCTCAGGCTGCAGGAGCACTGCGTTCACACGAGGCATGCGGGACCCTGAATTGGTTGGGCTTTGTCCTAATTTAGAGGGTATGAAATGCAAGAAAAAGCATTCACAAAGATGAGCCTCTTTGTTTCTGTTTTTCCCAGATTCCCTACCAAGAGCAAGATATGTGAGGTGGACTCGTAAATGTCTCGGGCTGCAGCCATTTATAGAGCCCTCCATTTCTCACAAAATCCTTTAAAGGAAACGGCAAAGGCCACAGAATGAGGGAATATTGGCACTGTCCAACATTACTCTGTCCACTAGTCCAAGAAGCTTCCCAAAAATCTGAATTCAATTTCCAGGCTGCTGAATGGTTGCTCGCCTGGTGACAATGTACCAGCAGCTTCATAAGTTTTTTATTTTCTGTTAAGAAATCAATTGCCTTGAATTCTGGATGAATATTAAAACAACCCAGCTCCCTCTTATTGTTTGTTCATTGTTTGTAAGCTGTTCTGCATTTGTCCTGCTCAGTGAGCTATTGTTCCATTGGGGCACTGCAAACTTCTGCGAGCACAAACTCAAACCACATTGTAAATAGCACATGGCTTTGTTTAATCCAGCATGTACCCCTCGGCCCCAGCTGCAGAGGCAGCCTGGTGGAACAGCAAAGTGACCTGCTTGCTTTATTGCTGCCATTAGAGGTTGCCTGCCGGTGCCGGGGAATTGTGTGCCTTATTTATATTTTATTTTTGAAAACTCAGCAACATAAATGCTTCACCACACTGACTCGTCTCAAGGAAAGGGATGCGTTGTTTCCGTCCACTAGCTAAAACAGCATTGTCCTGTTCAGCTCTGCTAGGAAAACCTATTACGGTCCTCAACTGCAGGCTGCTGATGCCCTCTGCTGCTGTGCTGCTGTCTGTAGGAGGGCTTTCTTTTGTTTCTGCACAGAGAGAGATGAAGCTGCTAGGTATCATTTTCACTCCTAATGAACATGTGTCTTGTCAACAAGTTATTGCAAGTACTTTCCAACTCAGAAATCTATTACCAGGTCAAATAGCGAGCTTTTCACCATCATGCCTTCCCCTTCAATATAAAAGGTAAGAATTGTAAGCTTTATTATTTTTTTTTCAGAACAAGCTCTATCAATATTTCAACAATTCATGTGGTGTGATAATGAGGACATTATAATAAAAACACTTGTCATAAAACTCCTCAGTCCCACTACGATTTGCAGAAATCAGCCTAGGTGGTCATTCTGCCCAGACTTGTACATTGTACAACTGAACAACTTAGAAGTTTGCCATGATTGTGTATTATCTCACCCGCTCGCATACCCTGCATACCATGGGCACACTCGTGCAGTGCTGCACATGGCAGTGGCTCACTGTGTGGGGATGCAGAGCTGTCCTCACTTGGAGCAGCAGAGAGCCAGGGCATGGCTCTGACAGTGGGGAGAAGACCACAGCCGCCAGCTGGACAGGGAGCAGCTGGCTCCTTGTTCAGTGAGCCATTCTGCTCATCCCCAAAGAAGGATGAGAAGTAACAAGGAGGGAAAGAGGTTTCTATCTTCCATATGGATAAGCGAATCATGCCAGTGCATAAAATGAAGCTAGTGTCTCTCTGAAGCAATGGGGGTGAGGCTTGCTCTGTGGGATGATGCTGCAGCACTGTCACCATTTTGATCTAAGCTGTTAGCCAAGATCTGGGGACAAACACACTGTTTCCATTAGGAGAAGCAATTGATGAAGAAATCAGATATTTTTCTGATGCGCTCCTATTTTTCTGCAGAGAATGTACAAAGCTTGTTTCCCTTCCCCCATTGTATTCAACCAGCAGGAGACAAGGCTTTTCTGTTCAAAACTCCAAAACATTTTTCAGCTAGTACTCTTCCTGAGGATTGTTTCTTACAATCTTTTCCTCACGGACACATTGCAGATGTGGCTTTGGCTGTCTGTGTGTCTGCCTGGCTCTTAGTGCCTCTCTCCAGCAGTCCCAGCAGTGTCCATTCCCAGGTACTCAGCATACTGCTTTCATTAGATATTTTCCACACCGCCCCAAAAAAGTTGCCAGCACTACTGCTTGCATCAGTCTCCTTTGCTTCATGTCAGCACTGTGCCCCTAATCACTGCCAAAAAGGTCTTTGCCACCTACTTCCTTCAGCTGGATGGCATTAAGCAGCAGATTCACAAGCAACTCAGCCATTAGACTTCTGAGAACTTGGGAAAACACAGTGCTGAGGAGGCCTGGGTGGCAGCAGCAGGGCTGGAACAAGATAAGGGTGCCCTCCTCATGCCATCTCTCCCACACAGTTTGGTAGGACCTTGTCTCAGCCCAAACACATGCATCTTGTCCTCAGTGCGGGCAGGCTGACAGAGTACAGGCTGCTAACCATTCCCATGCATGGCTTACTTGCACTGTTCAGGTGAGGCAGTGTCTTTGTTTTCAGTGGCTGCTATAGGAAGAGATTCCTCAAGGGCACTTTTCTCTTTCCCCCAAACAAAGGATGGCTCTTGGCCTCTGTGACAAGAGACCTTGCTCCTCTCTTTTCTCACAGCACTCCAAACAGGCTGCCAGAAGAAGTGATTTCTGTCAGGGCTCAGCCTCTGAAATACATATTTCCTCCTGTTAGCAGATACTAAATTAAAAGTTGATAATCAGGTGGAGAAAGCAACTTAAAGAGGCAAATTCTCCCTGAGGAAACAAAGCAACCCACTCTCATAGAATTAAACAGACCAGAATAGATAAACTTTCCCTCACTTGTGCACACCACACAGCTGTAAATTCAGTGCTTGCTGGAGAAGGTCATGGAGTCCATCTGCTAATGGATTTTCTGCCTGAGGGTATTTATGGGAGAGTATGTTTGATGGACAAGGGCCATCATGGGTGAAAAAAATCTGACAGCGGAAAAGATGAAAGCCAAGAGTGACCAGAGAAGCATCCTTTGAGGACGCATCATGGTAACAGCTCGGACTAAAGAAGCAGACCTGTGTGGGCTCTGAACAAAGAAAGATGCTTGGAGTCACGCAGCTGCTGAGCACTGACAAAAAACAGTACCAGAAGCAGGGAGTTCAATGCCGTGCTGATGCTGCAGGGAAGCCTGAAGCTAAGGAGGTACCGTGCTGGATGCCTTTAGGGTAAATGAAAGGCAGATTGACAAGGGGCCCAGCAAAAGCAAAGATTATAGAGAGCAGTAAAAAATTGATCTGACCTGTCTTTTTTATTCCTTTTTTGACCACTCACATCAGAAGATGGACACATTAAGAATTGATGAAAGGGGAATATGGAAAAAGCAGACAAGGGCTTTTTTTGTCTTTCAGAGCATAGGAACCTGAAGGTCACCTACTGGCCCTTGATCTGCACATATAACATCTGTTTACCCACTCATAGCTTGACATTGCTTTGGTTGTCCCCACTTCTTTTTCCCATGTCTCTGCACTCTCGCTCCTCTCTGCTGTGAGCAGGGTCAGGCATATTAGCCAGCATCATGACTTCCTCTCAGTGACAGACCCTGCTTCCTGCTCCGTGGCAATGGTTTCTTTCTGGGCACCACTCTGACTTCGAGCAGCAGAGCCTTCTTTACTTGGCTGTGCCAGCTTGCTCCCATATCCACACAAAATACATGTTGTGGCAAGCACAGGGGGTGCATTCCTGCAGTAGGGGGTCTTATCCAACATAACTCTGCCTTTAAATCCCATTAAGCTGGCAGTAGAGTCAATGCCAGGTGTGACATTTGAGTCTGCGCTTTGATGTGATCCAAAGGTTGAATGGGACAAACAAGATTTTTGCTTTGCTCCTCATGGCTCCAGCACAGTGGGAAGCAGTGAAAACAATATCCTCCAAGAGACCTCACTGTCGCTCTCTGCTTGGCAAGAACTTTCAGTCTGCTTCTGTCACTGTTTGCAAAATGTGTTTTGGGGGTTGTATTTTTTTGTTGTTGGGGTTTTTTTTTTATTTTTTGGGTTTTTTTGCTAGCAATAAACTCACGCAGCTGGCAACTTATTTGCCTTTCTCATGTTTCCCCCCATAGTACAAGCATTGTTTTGCTCTTCCTTGCAGGCCACTCTGTTTCTCATTAGTCTGTGTTTGTCTCTTGTTTTACACAGGGTAACTAAACTCCTCACTGTTACACTTTCAGTCTCCATCCTCACCTCCCTTCTGGTTTTCTACCAGAAAAAGTGCCATTAGGACAGAATGATGTAGGTCCCTCACTGCCCCACAGCACGTGCACTTCAGTGCATCACCTCTCAGCCTGAGGATGGGGACTTGGGAAGTCTGATCTGGTAGTGGCAACCCTGCCCATGGAAGAGAAGTAGAACTGGATAGTATTTAGGGGACCCTTCCAACCCAAGCTATTCTATGGTTCTCCGAAGGAGGACCAGATACCCAAATCATGGTACTCACCTTTCCTGGGGGACTGGGGCACTCAGTGTGCCAGCTCCCTTCTCACAGAAGGAAAGGCATCAAAGGAGGACCAGGCAATGCCCAGAGCAGGAGGGCAGCCAACAGGGATCCTTAGCCCTCATAGCTTACAAAGCTGACAAAGATGTTTACTTCCGGGCCTTTCAAACCAGGCTGAAATTGGAGCAACAGCCTCTTTCCATGGGATATGTACAGCCATGGCCATGAGGCACCATGCAGGTGACAGATCTCTTTTGTTGTGTTCCCAGAGCTTTGTTCTCAGCTCAACATGACAGAAATTTCAGCCAAGCACCCAGTGCTCATCACTGAGAGCAGCTCCAAGGAATGAGGCTTCAAGCAGGTGTTGACATTTTCCTGTTGTACAAGCTTCACCGGTTAAGTAATATTGACAGAAAGTCTTTTGACTACTTCCCATCAGCTTAACCTACTGCCAGACAACATCATCTTTTTTAGCATACAATCACTAAAATCCTGTATGCAATTTATTAGCATTATGCATTTATTTATACACACACACAAAAAAAAAAAAAAAAAAAACCAACAACAAAAAACAGGTAATAAGCATTTGTTTTCATTGTGTCAGAAGCAGTTGGTTAAGGTAGCTCCTATCATTTTTCTCTGAGACAGGCAGCAATTTTCAAAATGACCCATGGAAAATAGGCATCAAAGTTACTCATTAAATGTATTTGGACACTGGAATATTTGGATATTGAAGCCTATTACTTTTGAAAGGTTACATGATGTCTTAAGAGATGTCTGTAGAATTAGGGTGTCTCCTGTGGCATTCTTTGTTCATTTCTTGATGATTTTGTGATATAACTTGCAAACTCATAAGCAAGTCAGAAAAGGACTGCTACCAGAAAACAGCCTTAGGAAGCCAGAATTGCTATCTGACCATCTCCTCAACTCAGCAGTGCTTGTGCAGATACCCACGCTGCCCATCCCAGGCATTTTAATTACCCTACCCATGTTCACAGCCCAACCCATGGCTGGGAGATGTGAACACTACACTTTGCCTGCCTCCGTCCCCTCTTTTGGTGGGTACAGTCATAGCAAGTACCTGTGGCTGCAACCTCTCATCAGCTAAACTTCACATGTCCTCAGCAAGTTAGGGGTTAGAATGGATGAGGAACTGGGCAGGAACCAGACAGCTGTCCCCTGGCTGAAAAGCCAGCGCAAAGCAGAATGGTTATGCAGGCATTTTACATGGGCAATCTCATTCCATTAATAAACAACCAAATGCTTTTTTTAAATTCTTGCTTTTTGTCTTTCCAAAAGCAGATCCTGTCATGCCTGCTTGATTAGAAAATATAAATGCCTCAAATCTGCTGATGCTTCTGAGATGTGAAAAAGTTGGTCAATGAATTACATAAGAAAACAGACTTGTTGAATGGCTGTTCTCTCTGGGTTTTGGCTTGTTTTGATTAGTTTGTGGGGGTTTTTTGTTTGTTTGTTTTTTAGTAATGTATTCCCACATTTACCTGGTTATGGGGGCCATCCCTTGTGGAATTCTGTAGCTCTGCTCCTTCAGGACATCAGCTCCTGAGTAGGTGCAAGAAGGACTTGCAATCTGCAAATCCAAATGTGTACAATGAACTCCAGATGAGGTATCTTTATAAACAGTGTCCAAGGGACGGGATAACTCTTTCCATGGAATCTTTCCAAATTGATTCCACAAAGAGCTATCTCAGACCTCTGGAACATCCTGGGATGTGAACCTACTGAAAACCTTGGCTTCTGCAATTCCCAGATGAACTGGGAGTCTATGCATTTCAGAACCAACCAGATGATACATATTTGAGGGGAAAGGAATAATGGAGTTGGGTCTAACACTGTCATAGAAAGCCCGAAGTCCATCTCTGAGGGTGGCTGTGGGCACCATGGGCAGTCAGCATCTACCCAAAATAGCTATGTACTCAAGAGGTCAGAGAGAAATCTACATATGATAAACACTAGGTGACTGTGTTTGGGCTGTTTGAAGGCAGACAATTAAACGCTTGGTAAAGAACCATCTGCATTAACAGTGCTGCCCTCTGTATAGTGCCATCTTAGAAGGCATTTGCAGCTTGAAATCTAAAAATAGAGTTTCATATCAGTGCTTCCTTTGTAACTTGTGAGACTATTAATTGCACATAAGGAGGTCAGGCCTGGTTTTAATCACTAGTTAAGTCCAGACCAAGGATATTTTCTGGCTGCAGCCAGGTGGCACAGGTGAGCACGGGGCCATGGTCCCACCTACACAGCACAAGGTGGAGGCTTAATTTTCAAACTGTCAATACTTCAGCCATCCTTCACCAAAATAAGGTCAGCAAGGGTAGTTTACAGTGTTTTGATATTCATAGTTTTCATTTGCTTTAACAATCAGAGAGGGACTACATGAACTTCTTGTTATGTTTTCAATGTACTTGGTGGATTTTGAAGAAGGTCAAAACTGCACAGGTTGAAGAGAGGGGTTATATGAGCCCAAAAGTCCTACAGAACCATTTATTATGATTACTTGTCCCTATCAACTGTTGAGTAAAACACTCAGGCCCCTGTTCTGTAAAACCCCTAAAGCACAGACCTGCTGTTAACTTCAGGAGGACATAAAAGTGTGCAAATTTAGACCCCAAAATCATTGCATCACTGTATTTTCCCAATTCCCAGTGAAAGCAGGAGGGGATCTGCAAGCTGCCCAGTAGCTTTTGGGCCAGGTTTTTCTGCATATAATAAAAAAATTCCCCCCCTCCCCCCTTCCCCTTTTCTTTTCATCTGAGCCAAACTTTCAGAATTGGAGGCCTGTAATTACATATGCAAAAAGTGTGTGCATTTGCCATCATTGTGGAAAAGGTAAGAGGCCTTTTAACTGTATTATGCCTCCTTATTTTTTCAGAGTAGAAGTACTTTTCTACCAGTTACCACACAATCCTAATTAAATAAATTAAACACTGAATTACAAATAGAGCAAGTATTAAAATACGTTCATGACTCAGAAGAATTCTCAAGATAAAACGCATATTGCTTGACCTGGTTCACTTGTCAGACCTTATTGAATACTGAAGTTTTCATAAAGACAGGCAGTAGACTTTGTTTAGAATCTTCTTAGTTTTTATGAATATGGGACAAAGATCTTGGTCTGAGAAAAAAAAAAAATTCCAATAAATGTCAAATTACTATTATTTCAAATTAGGCAATGGTTATTAGAAAATAACAAGCATATCTGTGTGTAAGTGTATATGACATTACACATGACAGTGGTGTGTAGCTAGTGGAACTGCTTCTGCTCAACAGCGAACCTGCAATTTCCAGGCTTCTGAAAGCAGCAAATAGCATGCTTTCATTTAAAGGCATGAGCTTCTAGCTCTGAAGACATCCAACACTAGTGAGGTGCTGAGCTGTTTAACTATGAATCTGCTGTATATGAAAAAAAACGCTGCACAAAGGCAATACATGTAATCAAGTCTCTGCTGATCTCCAGTGCACTTGCCACAGTGTGAGGTAGAAGTTTCATGCTGGAACTTGCCAGAGACTACTTTGGATTCTCCCCTACACTGTCCAAAATGCAAAAATGCATATAGAGTATTTCAGTTAATTGTAGGATGGATGTTGACTTCAGAACTACGTTTGTAAAGCGCTGCTATACAAAAAAAATGCACCATGTCTTTACCTTGTCTGCTATGCTCTACAGCTCATTTGTTTATTGTATTGCAGATATGGATAGTCTAAGGCAAAAAGTCTTAACAAAATTCTACATCTTCACATTTACAATAGTCTAGTTTCAAAAAAGTCAAAAATCAGAATCTGAACGCTCTGTTTTTCTCTTTTGTTTGTCAATAGTTGCCATCCCAAACAAAGCCACAAACAGAGACATCTTGTTTTTTTCATCACAAAATCTGCCCAATGCCAGGATTCAAAACCACCCACCCAGCTCATCCATGATCACGTTTTTGGTTGGGGTTTTTTTCAGTGTAACTTTCTATTTCACAAAAAAGCTTTCTCTTTTTTTCAGGAAAAAAAAAAAAGAAAGAAAGAAAATGGTACATACAGAAAAGTTGATATATGTATTTCAGTTTTCATTAGGCAACGATTTCCTTTGCAGATAAATTATTCTAATGTTTTGCTTGCTCAAAAATATCACAATAGCCTTCCTCTTCCCTAACAGAACACACAACAAAGCCAACACTTATGTCAGCACTGTAGGGTTAGTACTTGCTGTTGAGAAATATTTATGATGCACTGCCAGTGTTGGGGGGAGGAAAAAAAAGACAATGCTGTCTGAATTTTTTCAGTCATCAATTGCACAAGTAATGAAAACAACAACAAGAAAGCAAATCACACCTATGATTCAAAGAAGCTAAAGCATTCAGGATATTCAGAAGTAAACTGAAAAATCTGATGCTGAGTTTGTATGTTGAACTATGTATATTTCTCCCAATTCTCTCTTAAAGCGGAGCTCTCAGGCTTTGAAAATTAGCAGTGCAACCAATTGGTGCAATGGTGGTTTATCAAAAGCTTTTCAAATCGGTGGTTCAGTTGCTGGTGGTTTAGAAAAATTTAAGCTCTGAGCTTCTGCTTGTAAAAATTACCTCAGCTCTTCTGAAGTATCTGATTTGGGGCACATAAATAAGCTACCACTGAGTAAATTAGGACACCACTGCAGCAGCACATTGTGTTGGGAGATGACTGGCCTGAAGGGAGGGAAAAGCGGGAAGCAGTAGAGGACTCAGTCTCTAATGAAGTACTTGGTTGGGGTCCTTGATCAAAGCAAGTCATTGTAGTTATGAAGATGTACCAAGGCCGGTTGGCCTCATTTGTCCTGCTAAAGGTCCATAAGTGGAATGGACCCAGTTGGGATGATCTAAGCTGGGCCTACCACATAGTAATGCAATGCTGTGCTGAGAGTGCTCTCACCCATATTGCCATTTTGTACAGGATGTCAAAGGCATGATTTACTGTTCACTTCAGAAAGGAGAACTGAAGACTTCTATTTTCCTTATCAGGGAAAAAAGAATGAGAAAAAAATAATAAACAGAAGATCAGAGCAAGTCTTTCAAGGATTATCTGAGCATAGAATCATAGAATCATAGAATCACTCAGGTTGGAAAAGACCTCAAAGATCATCAAGTCCAACCGCAGCCTAACCATAGTACCCTAACTCTAACAACCCTCTGCTAAATCATATCTCTGAGCACCACATCATATGCTGTCAATGCTAAAAACATGCTGGTTAACACAGGAAAGTAGTTATTCTTGGTTTTGAGCAGAGTTCCACACAATAAGTTTCAGAACGCACCCAAGACCTTAAGCAATGACAGCAGTATGTCTGAAAAAATAATACCGATCATGATAAGGATATATTCCAACAGAAGAACAAAGGGAGCTGTGGGCTGCTATGGGAAGTTCCTTAAAAATGTGGGACTTCTTTGATCCACAGAAGCTTGTCACGGAGCTAAGTAATAAAGCTAAGTCATGTGAATTTGTAGTTAAAAGATGAACCAATTAGAGACTGAATAATTTGTGATATAACTGATAACGGGTCAGAGCAATGTTATTGCAGGAAATGGACTTGACTTTACAAAGAACATTGGATATTTGCAGGGCTAGTGAAACTGCCTCTCAAATTAAAGTGTTAGTAAGCAGTGAAAGAACAGAGGTGCATCTCATTAAAAATAAATATCAGAGCATACAGTCAGAATACTTCACTAAAGAAAACATTGCTTTCTTTTTTTTTTTAAATAAGCAAAACAACCACAACAAAATTAGGAGAGTTATATTAACGCACGCAATCTGAAAGAAACCACATTTAATTTGAATTTGAATGTGGACTTTTCTTAAGTAAGATAAGATGTTTTCTTGTGACCAGGGTCGGGAAATAAACACAGACTTTCCCTTGGCATTCACAGGTTGCCTTTAGTACTTGCATAATAGTAAAAATATTAGCAGTGGGCCAAAAATCATGGCTCACATTCACAAAACATTCAGAGCTGTCAATTAATGAGACAGGAACTGGTATTAAATTGCATGCAGAGCAAGAGCAGTTTCCCATGTTGAGCTTCCAGAAAAATAGTCCTCCCCAAGACAAGACAAAACTAAAGTCTGCATGCTCGCAGAGTGGATAGACATGGCAGCAGGTTGGTCAAAGCCTTCTCAATTCCAAAACTGAAATTCATCTGATGTGAGAAATGTGTGTCCATGAGAGAGGACCTTCACCTTCTTATGGAAATGATCTTCCACATCAGGGATAAAACCAAACCAACCAACTAAACAAACCAAAAAGCAAAAAAACAACATTTCCCCTACATGTATATTTTACACACTGTACACTGGAAATTCATACCCAAACTTCTGCAAGGTTAAAGGAAACACTTTGAAAAAGCCGACATAAATGATAATGTCTTCTTGGTTGTTTAAAAAGAGTGGGGTTTTAGCTATCATTCACTTCAAGCACACAAAATTCAGTGCTTGGATTATCAACTGTGACATTTTGAATGCCAAGACACACAAAAATGTTGAAGTAATCAAAATGATCACCAAACTGTTTTGCCAGTAGGGCCAGAACTGCTTTACCAATAGGCCCCTGAGACGGAAAGACAGGACAGAGGCACTGTGGACAAATATGTGATGGAATGTAGCAACAATTGGGAAAAATGCTATTAAGCATTGTGTTATGATACTGCTTAATCTTTCATTATGAAGCCTTTGTATCTTCTGAGAAGCATGTATCTGTGATGAGCAACACAGGTAGATATTAGGATACAGAGATCCACCACAGGATTTCTTTGTTCCTCTGAAAAAGCAGGAGCTGGCTGCACTTAACTGCATAAAGATCAGCATCTGGTGACTACTACTTACATAGTAGAAACCACCTCGGTACCAGAGCATAGAATTTCAAAACACAGGCATTCCCTCATCTTCTCAACTGTTTGACTTCACTAAGTCTGTGGACTGCAGAGAAAGACAGGCAGATCTTGGCTAAGAGAAAGGGAGCACAGGAAAGTGCAAAGTAGAAAGCAGCTGAGAAAAAAAACATTTTTCCGTAGGGGCATTGACCAAACAGAGTGAAGCACATTAACCTAAGCAAGGAGGATGTGGTACAGCGGTGCTAAAAATAATAATAATAATAATAAAATAAAACACCCTTGCCAGGAACAGTTTTGCCACGTTTTGCCACTTTTGTTGTCAGGTTTCAGCCAAGTGTCTTACATTCAGAAGTGGTAGTCTCCATCTTCAGCTGTCTCCTCTTGTCTTTTCCCATGTGTTGTTCTTTACCATCTTCCCTGTGCTCTGGAATAAAGCCATTTAACGTGGTGTTCCAACTAGTTAATTCCTAAATTCATCACATAAAATGCCCCCCTTTGGCTAGTCCCTTTTGCTGTGGGTTTTTTTTTTCCCTTGCTTGCTTTCTATAGTGAAGGTGCTACTACCTTATTACTGCCAAATCTAACACAGCTCTGCTCTAATCAATATTGGCATAATCCCTTTACTTTGATTACAAATTATTGCTGACCCTTTCCAATGCCTTATTAACCTCTACTTCTCCTTTATTTCTTCGTGAAGAGATGATCCATGCAAGCATATCTGAATGCTTTCCTTACAAGCCCTCACCCTTGGTTAAGGATAGGAGTTCTGTACTGGCTAGTATCTTTAGTTTAAAACTCCCAGTTTTCTCTATACAAATCCTCAGCCTTATTACACCACTACTCACAAAACCCTTACAGCAATGCCAGGAACTGTAAGCCCTACCCAAGTGTCTGCTTTCATCAGGACAGCTACAGCCACTTCCCATAAGATCTGAACTACACTCCCAGAAAACTACTTGAGCAACCTCCTTTGTATTCCCTGCCTCTGCAGGAGTCAGCTCTTCATGTAGTCCACTTATCTGAACAGATATGAATACTCCTCCCCTAACGTGACATGTTATACTTTGCTAGCACTCAGTTTCAGCTCATAGCTCTCTCTAGTGCTTATATATTATCCCAAACATCCCCCCAGTGAGGCTGGTGTTATGCATAGGTTTCACCACATCCCTGACACCAACAGCCAGCGGAGATGGAAGTCCTGACGTGCAGAAATCAAACTCAATAGCCAGACAGATATAGAGCAGGTATGTTTATTTCAGGGGTTCACATATGCTGGGTGCGAGTGGGATCGCTCCTCCTAACTTGCACACTGTAGGGCAAAGGCTTGGTACAGATATAAGCATAACTAATACATAATCAATGATTTTCCCAGAATTCGTATACATATTCATTATTAGTATTCTCATCATCATCAGTATTCTCCTGCAGAAGCTGGTAGCCCGTGGTGTGGCAGCCATGGCTTGGATGGGTACACTCTTGGCTGGGTAAGGAGCAGGCTGGAGGGCCGGGTTCAGAGAGTGGTGGTGAATGGTGTTAAATCCAGCTGGTGACCAGTCACGAGTGGTGTTCCCCAGGGGTTGGTGCTGGGGCCTGTCCTCTTCCATATCTTTATTGATGACCTGGATGAGGGCATTGAGTGTACCCTCAGTAAGCTTGCAGATGACACCAAATAATGGGCTGGGAGTGTGGATCTGCCTGAGGGTAGCGAGGCCCTTCAGAGGGATCTGGACAGGCTGGAGAGCTGGGCTGAAGCCAATGGGATGAGGTTCAACAAGACCAAATGCCAGGTCCTGCACTTTGGCTACAACAACTCCAGGCGATGCTACAGGCTTGGGGCGGAGTGGCTGGAAGACCGTGTAGAGGAAATGGACCTGGGGGTATTGATTGATGCTTGGCTGAACATGAGCCGACAGTGTGCCCAGGTGACCAAGAAGGCCAATGGCATCCTGGCTTGAATCAGAAACAGTGTTGCCAGCAGGAGCAGAGAGGTGATTGTCCCCCTGTACTCAGCACTGGTGAGGCCGCACCTCGAGTTCTGTGTCCAGTTTTGGGCCCCTCACTGCAAGAAAGACATCGAGGCCCTGGAGCGTGTTCAAAGAAGGGCAACAAAGCTGGTGAGGGGTCTGGAGCACAGGCCTTATGAGGAGAGGCTGAAGGAGCTGGGAATGTTCAGCCTGAAGAAGAGGAGGCTCAGGGGAGACCTTATAGCTCTCTATAACTTCCTGAAGGGAGCTTGTAGTGAGCTGGGGGTCGGCCTCTTCTCTCGTGTCATTAGTGATAGGACTAGAGGGAATGGTTTCAAGCTGCACCAGGGGAGATTCAGGCTGGACATTAGGAGATATTACTTCTCAGAAAGGGTGGTCAGGCACTGGAACGGACTGCCAAGGGAGGGCACCCCACCAACCCTGGGGGTGTTCAAGGAACGATTGGATGTTGTGTTGAGGGACATGGTTTAGTGGGAGCTATTGGTGATAGGTGAACGGTTGAACTGGATGATCTTGTAGGTCTTTTCCAACCTTGATGATTCTGTGATGATTCTATGATTATATTTCCAAGAGTCCCTTAGCATATGGTCCCTCCCCCTCATGCATGCATCATGAGCAGTGGGGGTTACCTCCTGGTGGTCATGGGATGGAGGCTCATCATCTTCCTTGCTGTAAAATTCTGACTCTGTGGGATGGGTAGCCCCTAAACTAGTTCTAACTTGCCTTGTGGACATCTTATCACTTACTCACCAAATGTCCTCAAGCTGTTCTCAAAACACTTATCTTTATGTCCTCCACCCCCTGCATTGTCCTAATCCCAGCTTGTTGCTATCCCCATTCTTTTAGCAGCCTCCACATATTTGTTTCTGTAAACTGTCTGTACCCTTCATTTCTGTGAACCATCTTTACTCTTCAGTCCTCATACATAACATCTAACAGCAGAGACGAAACAACTCTGCTTGAGAATACCAGAAGAATTTCCACATGAAGTTTCAATTTCCACACCAATTGCTTTAATAAAGCCATAAAATTGGAGTGTTGTAGTAAGACTGGAGCAAAGCAAACACAGGATCAGAGTCATTTACCCAAGTGTGTATGTCTGTAGCACTGATTAGCACTTCAGAACCACTATACCATGTGAAAAAGGCAAATGCACTCCTCTGACACATCAGACTAGGTATCTAGGAGGCAGGTTAGCCACTAACGCTATTTTATTAACCAGGGATGAAGCTTCATCTGGAACGGTGTGTGCACTGCTCCCATCTGTACTGGAAGATGAGCTAAAGTGGGAACAGATACAGAGCTGGATTGCTGGGGTGACCAGGGAAACAGACAGATGATGTTATGGAGGATATGTGGAATGCTTGCTTGGCATTTCAGAGTGAGCATCAGAGGGAATACGACTGATCTCTAAAAATACACCAGTGGGTAAACCTCAGGGAGGAAGAACAGATATTAAATTAAATCACAGTTATTGGAACAGCAACAAAAGTGTACAGATTATCAATGAATAATGTTAGACTTCAAGTCTAATGGCTTTTGTGCACTAGAGCAACAAGTCTTCCTCCAATGGAGGCAACACAGGGCAGAAACTAGGAGTTTTAAACTGAGATGTGGCAATGAGTCACAATGATGCGCAGTCCATCTGATCCTCTTCCTTTTTTACCCTACTAATTACTCCCATTAGCCGTGTTATATTACTTTGTTATATTTCATTTATTCAGGTATCCTTTAACTAAAGTCCCAAAGTTTCTGCCCGTTGTATGATTTTGAACAAAATTGTATCATGGTTTTCCAATGCTCCTACAGTAACAGCCACCAACCTTACACTTCATAAAAACCTGTGAAGGTCGAGAAAAAAATTCTGCCAGACAAAAGTGCATGAGTCAGGATTATTTCCCTGAAATTAAAAAAGATTGAATGATTTTGCATCATATCCCATCTGATACAATACAGCATGTTGATTTATGACTTCAGAAGTTTTTCGTAGACTCATAGAACCCTTAGAGTTGGAAGGGATCTTTGAAGATCATCTAGTCTAGCTCTCCTGCAATGAACAGGGACATCCACAGCAACATCAGGTTGCTCAGAGTGTTTCCAGGTACAGCATTTCCACATCTCTGGGCAAACTGTTCCAGTGCCTCAGCACTCTTACTGTAAAACTTTTTCCCTATGTACAACCTAAATCTACCCTCTTTAATTTGAAAACATTTCTCCTTGTCCTATCACCACAGATCTTGCTAAAGAGTCTATCAACTTCTTTCTTGTAGCTCTCCTTTAGATACTGACAGGACCACTTCTAACCACTTCTAAATCACAGTATGGTGTCAAAGTATGGTTTTGTCACTAATTTTAAATGTTTCAGTATTTAAAAAAAAAAAAAAAAAAAAAAAAAAGCCTTTTTAATACTTACCTGAACCTAAACCCTCTGCTGAATTAGTGATATATTCACAAAATCATTAGGCCAGAAGAAAACTGTAGTTTTCAAATATTTATACAAAATAATTCATCCGTTCCAATAATATAACAGATCTAATAACACTCTTTTGCAATTGGCATTCTTGATGACACTTTAAGTGTCATTCTACATGACACTTTAAAAAAATAGAATGAAAATACACACAGTAAAATACATTGGAGTTACACCATCGGTGGATAAAAGAAGAGCAACAGATGTCATCCACCTGGACTTGTGCAAAGTGTTTCACACTGTTCTGCATGACATCCTGGTTGCCAAAATTGGAGAAAAAGTGATTTGATAGATGGACTGATTGCTGGATAGGGAATTGGCTGGATGGTTGCACTCAGAGTTTGCAGTCAGTTGCTCAGTGTCTGAGTGGAAACTGGTAACAAGTGGCTTTCCTCGGGGATTGGGGCTGGGACCCATGTTATTTAACATCTTTGCAGGCAACATAGACAATGGGATCAAGTGCACCCTCAAAAGTTTGCAGCCACTCTCCATCATCCTTCAGCAGTCCTGGCTAACTGGGGATGTCCCAGTGGACTACAGACTGGCAAATGTGATGCCCATCTTCAAAAAGGGCTGGAAAGATGATCCAGGTAGCTACAGACCTATCAGTCTCACCTTGATGCCCAGGAAGGTTATGGAATTGATTATCTTGGGAGCATCATGGATCAACTAAAAGTCAACCAGGGGATCAGGCCCAGTCAGCATGGTTTTACTAATGGCAGATCCTGTCTGACAAACCTGATTTCATTCTATGACAAGGTGACCCGCTTACTGGATGAGGGTAAGGCTGTTGACGTGGTCTTCCTGGACTTCAGTAAGTTCTTTGACACTGTCCCCCATAACAGCCTCGTGGAGAATCTGGCTACTCATGGTCTGGATGGGCGTATGCTCCACTGGGTGAAACACTGGCTGGATGGCCAGGCCCAAAGAGTTGTGGTCAGTGGAGTTAAATCCAGTTGGCAGCAGGTCATGAGCAATGTCCCCCGGGGCTCGGTACTGGGGCCACTTCTATTTAACATCTTTATTGATGATCTTGATGAGGGGATTGAGTGCACCCTCAGTAAGTTTGTAGACAACACCAAGTTGGGAGGGAGTGTTGATCTGCCTGAGGAGAGAAAGGTACTACAAAGGGATCTGGATAGACTGGATTGATGGCCAAGGCAAACTGTATGAGTTTCAGTAGGGCCAAGTGTTGGGTCCTGCATTTTGGTCACAACAACCCCAGGCAACTCTACATGCCTGGGGAGGAATGGCTGGAAAGCTGCCTGATGGAAAGGGACCTTGGTGTACTGATGGACAGTCAGCTGAATACGAGCCAGCAGTGTGCCCAGGTGGCCAAGAAGGCCAATGGCATCCTGTCTTGTATCAGGAATGGTGTGGTGAGCAGGGATAGGGAAGTCATCCTGCCCCTGTACTCAGCACTGGTGAGGCCCCACCTCAAGTACTGTGTTCAGTTTTGGGCACCTCAGTACAGAAAGGACATTGAGGTGCTGGAGCAGGGCAACGTGGCTGGTAAAGGGCTTGGAGAATATACCCTATGAGGAGCAACTGAATGAACTAGGGCTGTTTAGTCTGGGGAAAAAAAGGCTTAGGGGAGATCTTATTGCTCTCTTCAAATATCTGAAAGGTGCTTACAGCGAGAGCGAGGTTGGTCTCTTCTCACTGGTGACAGGTGACAGGATGAGAGGAAATGGCGTCAATTGTGCCAGGGGAGGTTTAGGTTGGATATCAGGAAAAAATTCTTTACAAAAAGTGTTGTTAAGCACTGGAATAGGATCCCCAGGGAGGTGGTTGAGTCACCATCCCCGGATGTTTTTAAAAACCGTTTGGATGTGGTGCTCAGGGACATGATTTAGCATGATTTAGGGTTGTTAGAGATAGGGTACTATGGTTAGGATGTGGTTGGACTTGATGATCTTTAAGGTCTTTTCCAACCTGAGTAATTGTATGACTCTGATTCTATGACACCAAGATGAGTGGTGCAGTTGACAAGATAAAGGAAAGGGACTTCATCCATCAGAACATTGACAGGCTTGAGAGGTGGGCCCATGCCAACCTCCTGAAGTTCAACAAGGCCAAGTGCAAAGTTCTGCACCTGGGTTGGAACAATCCCCAGCACAAATATAGGCTGGGTGGAAAAATGGCTTAAAAGCAGTCCTGAGGAGAAGGATTTGGAGGTGCTGGTTGATGGAAGACTCCATATAAGCCAGCAATGTGCTCTTGCAGCCCGGAAGGCCAACCGTCTCCTGGGTTTCATCAAGACAACCATGAAGCTGGGGAGGGACTTTTTGTACAGGTAGGTAGCAACAGGATAAGAGGAAATGGCTTTAAACTGGAAGTACATAGAATTAGACTAGATATTAGGAAGAAATTATTTTCTGTGAGTCTAGTTGTTAGACACTGGAACAGGTTGCCCAGAGAGGTTGTGGATGCCCCCTCCCTGGAGACATTCAAGGCCAGACTGGATGGCACTTTGGGAAACCTGATGTACTGGGCGGTGTCCCTGCCTATAGCAGGGGGGTTGGAACTAGATGGTCTTGAAGGTCCCTCCCAACCCAAACTATTCTATGAATGATTCTATGAATATTTCAAAGGGTAATTGTAAGTATAAAATCAAAATCAAATAGAAGTGCTTTTCCTTCAATTATATAAATTAATTTTACAAATGATACAGGAGAAAACATAAAATGGTTATAGCAAAAGATGGAACTCAACAGATGACAGCAAGAATGGGAGAAGAGCAAACAACAAATTGAGAAGAGGACACTGAGTGAAAACAACCTGAAATAGCCTTGGCATATATCAACAGTATATACATGTATTTATCTTGGCAGACAGATAAAATCATGCATGCAAGATAAGGAATGTACACCACACATGTAGTATATAATGTATCTTTCACAGGAAGTAGTGATTTACAAGATTCAAGAACCAATAATCTCTGCATCGCAATCTGCTACTGTTAGGTATAGGTTGAGAAACAATGGAAATTAGGTGTGCATGGGGAATACAGAATAGGGACGGGAATTCCAAATGTTTCTACATTTAGCATTTGGGCAACCACTAATGAAATACTGTGTCTGTTTCCAGTATGAGCGGGTAAATAAGGATGAGAGTTGTTTGGAGACAACCAACATAACTTCGAAGAGTCTTAATATTAAGAAAAGAACAGGAAATTTAAGATCAAGGGGAGATTCATCTCTTTAGCCTATTATTCTCCACAGAGAACAGACATTCACAGTAGGGGCCCTCCATTGAGCAAATATAGTTGCAACAATCAAGCAGGAGCAGGAAGCTGAACAATGACAGTTCAACACTGAAAAGGATTTTTTAAAATCTGACATGCATTATAACCCATTTCCTGTCACTGAAAATTTGCAAATCAAGAAATGGAGGACATAATTCTTTGAGGGAAGTCTTTGCAATCACATCAGAAGTCCCTTCAGCTGATCCCAGTAGCTACTCACTGCTCACAAGAATTCAGAGGTACAAAGGGAGGAAGAACAAGAGGATATAGCTCCACAGGAAAAAAAAAAAAAAAAAAAAAAAAAAAAAAAGTTTTCTCTATTTTCCAGACCCTCTTGACCTTATTCCTTAGCACAATCCTGCTGCAACTTGGTTGCATAGTGCTACAGCGTTACTTCTGGTTTGGAAACATCTTGCAGTCCTCCTGCCCTGTCACTGGAAGATATCATGATCATCATATGGCAAGAGATCGGCTCATCTCTCATTCTGGATAGTGCTTACAAATTTCAAAGGGAACTTCAGATTATTCTGACATCAAGACAGCATGTGGTGACACCTTTGGAGTTTCCTTGCAGGAAGATCAGATGTACGTTACCCTCAAGCATTTCACTGGCCTTGGTCTGTTATCAATCTGACACATTAACTGTAAAACAGAATATATTAGACCTGAGGATCTGACCTTGCCATAGCCGTATTTAAGAAGACATTTGCTCCAGCTCACATGAAGTTTTCCTTGATCTGGCAAGCACACTGTTTCTTCCTTCAGTCATTTATGATGCCCCTGTCAGCAGCCCCTGAGGACTTCTGAGATGCTAGCATGGCCAAAATGACATCATATATTTATAACCATTTTTCTATCTTCCCCAAAGATAGTCTGTTGCTGAAGGCAGTTCTTTATTTGCCTGTCCCTAGAGCTGGCTCTAATAGCAAAAAAAGCTTTCTTGACAGTCCCAGGAAAAATCCAATGACAGTTTACAGATACAAGTAATTCACAGAAGCATGCTTATTTTAATGAGTTATCTTATCTACTCTTTCTCAAACTAAGCAGACAATGCTGTCCATAAACTACACCCTTCTTGCATCCCCAACCTTCTTCCCTCGTACAAATGTCTTTGTTTTGCCTGCAAACAGTACCTCCAAGCATACAGAATAATCTCTTCAAAAGAGGTGTTATCACACTGAAAGACTAGTCTTTATCCTCAAAAACCCCAAATCATTTCTTTTTCCACTAACTACAATATTTGCAGATCATAACATCCATGTCAATATTGGTTCCTTCCTTCCACTAACATCTACTTTAGCCCACAAAGAGCAAGTTGCTAGATAGGAGTGGAAGTACAACACCATCACTAAATAACTGGCCATTGTATAGAGACCACTGGCCCAGATTTTCAGCATGCACCATGTGAAAAAATCTGTATTACTTTCAGAAGAAAGTAACATGGATAACCTGAGAAGGGCTTCCACTGCTTTTTGTGCACAAGCATGCAGTGGGCAACATTCCTGATGATCATTTTAAGCACATCACTCTAGTACTCTAGTAAACTGCATTTGCAAATGTGGAATTAAAGGACAATCTTGTAATCAGAGGACTTTAATCACACAACAGCTGGAATAAATTTTAAGCAAACTCCTTAGTTTACTGAAGTTGTATGTCTTATAGTTTCTAATTAAATATCTTCTAAATCCCAGTGCTACACTTCCTTGCAGAGAAGCCTGATCAGATTGCAATGTGTGGGATGCAAGGGAAGTCCTGTCATGCAGAAAAGAGCATCTGCTTCCCATCTATCAATATCCTATGGAAATAACCTTGCAAACCTCATTATTTGTAACTGATAAATGTCTTATACATGTAGTCCCGTGAAGACGCAGTAATGTGCATTATCCATGTACTTGTAGCTTAATGTGCCTGATTGTGCAGTCAATGGGATTTTTCTCTAACCAGAAGACACTCAGCTTCTTCCACAGTCTAATCAGTGAAAACAAAAGTCCTTCTTTATGACCAGGTTCACACACATAAGCTGTCTCAAAGAGCAAAGATTAACCTGAATCTAGCAGTCCCACTCCACCCCCAGAGAAACAACATTAAAGGTCACCACAGCTTGAGGTTGGAGAACATTAGATTAACTGGAAATTGCCTTCAGCACAAGGTCTGAAGTCAAATCACTCCATCTGCAGCTGAGTCTATTCACCTCCCTGCTGATACATTCAGACAAATGTCTGAGCTTCACAACCCCTGGGTATTCTCATTTAAACCGGATTTACTTAGTTGAAGTTCAAGTTAGTTAAGTTCAAGTAATTGAAAATCAAATGTGTTCCTGAAGTAAAACAGAGTCCATTCTGAGGACTACAGAAATATAATTACTTCTGGTTTGCAACCATGCAAACGTGCATACTGGATACCTAACAGTGGTGTATTTAAATTAAAGAAAAAAGTGTGAAGCAAACAGAAAATCTGCCTGTTCAGTTTTCTGATCCCTAAATTTACTGAGATTAGCAAGCACAAAAGTCAACTGAAAGTATGCCAGGAGTAAAGGGTGAGATAGAGGTGACACGGGACATCAGACTGCCCCTTTTTAGGAGGAGTGAGATATTAAGAAATTAATCAGCTGTCAAAATACATCAGGAGTTCAGCTTCCTTCTGATCAATCTTCTGTGTACACATATTTTTTTATTGCTTGCATATTTCTGGCTTCATGATCGTGGTTCCTAATACATCTGAAAAACTGCAGTAATGGATATCTACTTGGACCACAAGGATGACGGGACTTTTTGAAACTAAACTGAAATATGGTTCTGGCAAACTTTCCCCATAATAAATCCAAAGCAATGCTCTAGATTTGTTGCCTCTTTCCCCCTCAGTGCGTTGAGAACAAAAACACACATAAGTATGATTCATGAACACGCCTTTGTTCCTTTGAGGCAGGTTGCTGAAATGCTGGTACAAGAGTTGGAGCCATAGTCTCCAAAGAAGACAGCCACCTCCCCAGTTTGCCGCATTCAGCTACAGGCACAGATCTGAATTCAGCAGAGGTGAATTAAACAGTGTCAGAGCACTCCCTGAACTGACAGCTTCCCTTAAAACAAGGCTGATGGATAACACATCTGATGGAAAGGGCTGTATAGCAAATACATGCTGAGGTTTTACACTGTACAAGCAACGCTGACTGGAATAACCTCTAAAGGGAGCATGACAGTGCTGAGTGATGTGTGGGAAAGAACAGAACAGTTCCAGAAGACTGGGGAGAAAAAGTCACTTTCTAAGATCACAAAACCAATTTAGGTTGGAAGGAACCTGTGGATGTCATTTAGTACTACCTTCTGCTCCAAGAAGGGTATACTGTGAAGTGAGGTCAAGTTCCTCAGGCTCTTGTCCAGCTGACTTTCAAATATCCACAAGGATGCAGAGTTCACAGACTTTCTTAACAATCTGTTCCAATACTTAATTATCCCCATAATGGGAAAAAAATAAATAAATAAAAAATAAAAAAATAAAAAATAAATTCTCTTATAGCCTGCTGGCATTTCTCTTGCTGTAACTGATGTCCATTACCTTTTCCTGAGCGCTTCCAACCACTCAGTAGGTAGCTGAAGAAAACTACTAGATTTCCCTCATCAGCCTTCAGTACTGCAGGCTGAACTCCTTGGCCCCCCATTGTACACTGTGTTCCCCACAATCTAAAAAATCTTTTGTCTCTGCAGTGGAGTTCCTGAGATTATCAAGGTGTTTCATGTAGTGGGGTCACCAAAAGCAGATACAGAAAGCAAAGCAGAGGGGAACAATTTCTTCCTTTGGTTTGCAAACAACACACCTGCCCACTGAGCCCAGCATTCATTGACAGAAAAGTGCAACCCTGATTCATGTTCAGCTTGATGTTCAGTACAACCACCATTTTTTTGCAAAGATGCATCATGTTTTGTAACACTGATCTCTGCAGTGTTGCACAGAGCTGCTTCATATCAGGTGCAGGCTGTCACGTGCTGCCAGCTAGGTTTCGGATCACTATCTGTTACACTTTGACTAGTTTTCACTAAACTTCCACTCTACCCACCCAATCCATATCTACGCAATTCATCATAAGGATACAACAGAGGATGGTGTTGAGAGCCTTGTTAAACAAAGATGAACAATGTCTACTGCTCTCCCATCATCCACAGGGCCAGTCATCAGAGAAGACAATTAGGGTGATAAAGCAGAAATTTTCATTTGAAGAAAAAATTGGCCTTTCCCAAATATCCATTTTTCCCCATGCTCTCTAGCATGACTTTCAGTAGGATTTGCTCCACAGTCTTAGAAGGAACTGAGGGGAGACCAAGCACCCCACTACTTTCCACATGACGTTTTTGCAGACACTTTCCTTTCTCCAGGTATCAGAAGACTTCCCCAGTCAACAAGACCTTTAAAGAATGACACAGCTCCTCAGTGATGCCCACTAGCCATCTCAACGTCTTTGCTAATAACAACCAACGTTGTGTTTTTGCAGCCTTGATGTCTCTAATTTTTAGAACAGTTATCACATCGTATCATGGACCATCACCAAAATCCAGTAAGCACATTCTGGAATACCTTAAAAGAAAAGACTTTTTTAGTGCAGGGTTTACATCTGTCTGGAACAAGACAGACTACACCAGAGATCAAGGGCTCTAGTTTTCAGTAAAATACTCAGAGGAGTGTGGCAGACAGATTTCACAGACAGACAATTCATTGCAGAGCTCGCTATCAGACTACTCTGTACCTCATCTGTATACTGCCTGAAATCTTTTTTCAGCAACAAAAACTAACAAAGAAGACATACCTCACAGCAGTTCATTTCCTAGAGACTGACTTCTTTGACTTGTTGCATGAAGTATTTTGACGAAAAAGATGAATGAATTCCCTGATCTTTTGCACTTCTGATACCACTCAGACAGAGGGGGATTTAGTGGGGAACCCTATGTTAAACTCCTGGATACACACTGTTTTTCCTCCACAGTCTTGATGCTAAGCCCATCAAAGTCAGTGGAAAGGTTTTATTGCTTTACAGCATTTCCGCTCCTCTAGTACTGCAGCTGCAACGTTTTAATTATGAGTAGGCTGCTTTCAATAGGAATCCCAGTTTGCCAAAAACTTATATACGTTTTTAAGTTTAGTTCCTTTGATCTAGAAATATTGTGTGACTTCTTAGCTGCTCAAAGAGTTCAAAATAATAATACTTTAATCACCTAGATTTCATTATCTTGTGTTCCACATTCTCTTTGGACAAAATGAAAGTTCAAAAGTTACTTGGCAAACGCCAGCACTTTATGAAGTTCAATTTCCTAACACTGTGGGCAAAGTTAACACTGTAATGGACTGTACAGCCATCTTCTCTACATCGCTTCTACACAAACTTATTCATCGAGAATTATATGAAGAATGGCTATAGACTATGGTGTTTTACCTGGCATCAGAGATGCCAGAGTCACAACATCCGACAAACACTGATCTTTTACTAAAGCTTTAGTTGTGATGCAGCACCACGCATCTCTCCTGATCTATCAGCTGTTTACTCAGCTCCCACCTGCCTATCTTCATTCCACTGTGAATTTAAATTCTGCACAAATGTAACAGTTCACCAACAGTGACAACACCAGGACTGCTTGTTGTCCCTCTGAAATTGATTTCCTTTCAGCTATGGGAACTGGTGACACACAGTAAGAGACACATATACATCTTCACCTTACAGAACTTGTCCATACACAAAGCATGAAAGCTGGAGCACAGACTCTAAGAAGGGACAAGTTGCTCGGGAAATTCATCCTAACATGAAAATAGTAATTGTCCTCAAATTTAGGAACAAAAAATGTCACAAGGAATGTTGTCATTAATGTTCACAAAGGCTACATGCAACTGAGTAAATTCCCTAGGGGAAGTTGCCTACTGAATTCAGGAATTGGCTTTGTTCTGCAAAGTGGGAAGAATGAGCAGAGAGGCAGCACAGGGAGGTAGCCAGTGAGGGGCACTTTGGGCAACCTTCTCCTCAATCTTCTGTGGAACCTTAGCAAAAATCACTGTGTAAGATACCAAAGGCAAGTGAAAAAGGAAACTTATGAAATGCGTGGTGGATCAACATGATGCAGAACATCTTAACTTCTACCTTTCTGTGACAGCAAGAGCAAAGCTGTTCCACAGCAGTGAAATAAAATTATATTAATGACTCCAGGGTGATCTATGCTCCACTGAGTAGTCTGCGTGTCTCCTGCTGACTTTAGTAGGAGTGAAATCAGCTCACAGTGCAGGGGTATGTTCAGAAACAGTTATACACCACAAAACAATCTTAGCGTTGGTTACATGAAGGAAGTGAGCTATTTTCAAATTGCTCCAAAATGGAAAATGCAGAAATGTCACCCGGGATCTTTCTAATCAATCTTTGGAAATATTATTTGAACATTTCACAGGGTCTCTCCCACTATAATCTCACCTGCTTCCCATAACAGCAGAAACTGTCAGACTATCTGTGCCTTCCACCATGAAGTACAGTGTAATTTGCACAGTATTGTCCATCTTGACTCCATATTTCAGAACTGAAGACTTCTAAACTATTTAACATCTCTGTAACTTAAAGACGGGTGTCATACACTGTAAGTCATCTTCTTGGTTTACAGACACTTCCTTTGATATGTCATAAAACTGCTGGTAATTGAATCCCATAGGAATGGTTTTCAGAGCAGCGTGAGAGTTGAACTCTGTTAACAAATAACGACTTTCTCATGTTTCCCTCTGTTGGAACGCAGCTCTGCATCTCCTAAGGATTCTCAGCTCCCACTGAACCTGCAGATGCCAGAGGATATGGTCCTTCAGATGGACTGAACATGTAGATAGCATGTGTTTTCAAGAGGATGCACGGAAGTTAGCACAAGAGAAAATGTGCAGGACCCCAGAGCTATGAGCATAACTCAACAGTCTGTAAGACAGAAGTAAACCTCATATAGATATAACATGGTGATTGTTGTCAGATGATCCTTGCATTTGTTAAGGTGCAAGAGGCTGAGCAGTGCCCTCATGTATTCCTGTTGATCCAGAGAGGTAAGAACAGAACCCCAAGGCTTAGTGGTCAGTACACTGGAAATGCCCCAGAGCCCCCACCTGCTGCCCTGCCCAACTGCTCAAGACATTGCATTTTCTTGCCAAGCCCCACAGACTTGCCCAGAAAGCTGTAATCAGACCCATGAGGTTACCAGGTCTGCAAACCCTTTGCTTTCTCACCAGTGTTCATTTCCTCAGCTCTTCATTCTGGTTGCTGCCCACCTTTGGAGCCTGACTGGTCTCTGTGATGAGTTGAAGTCCCACACTCCAGCCATGCTAGCAAACCTCAGCAGATGCCATCTTCCAGAGTCAACTTTCACCATGAAGCTCCACACATTTCAGGCACTGGAAAGTCTCTCACATTTTTACATGGAAACTAACTCAGATTGTTGTTGTGGAAAAATACTGGTAAGCAGAATGTGAGCTGCAGTGACAGATGGAAGGAAACAAGGTCCTGTTTCATCAGCCCTTCCCTTCTTCTGAGACATTTCCCTAAGCAGAGGAGTCAGGGTAGGGTCCCTGTAGGTTTTAATATTAGGAAGAGGTTATTCACCAGAGGGTTGAACCGTCTGCTCCATTGGTTGCAGGGAGACAGCCTGCTGCATGATGGGACTCTCCGTGGGATGCAGGGAACTTCTGTAGAGAAAAAATTAGAAACATGAAAGCCCAGCTAGAGCTTAATCTGGCCACCATTGTAAAAGGTAGCAAAATTGTTTTTATAAATACATTAACTACAAAAGGAGGGCCAAGGAGGATCTCCACCCTTTATTGTATGCGGCAGGGAACAGCACCACCTAGGATGCAGAAAAGACTGAGGTACTCAATGCCTTCTTTGCTTCAGGCTTTAATAGAACAGTTGTTCTCAGGTTACTCTTCCCCCCAGCTGGAAGACAGAGATGGGGAGCAGAATAAATCCCCCAGAGCCTCATACCTATTTAGGAATCTGGGAAAATGAGGTAAGTTGGGAGAGGGAGTCCCCAAGCAAGGACCTGCTTCCACTGCCCTCTCTCCCTCAGGTCCCCTCCTTCTGCCTGATGGTGAGAGGAGAGGGGACCCACCTCCACTTTCCTTCTGACAGATCTTCATGCTGGACATTTGTTCTTCCCAGTCATTGCTTTTCAAATGCCAAGTGCAGGTCTCAGGGAGAACAACAGCTGCCCTTTCCTCACACTCTTCTGCTGACAGCTCCAGTTCACCCATGTTGGTTGGTCCTATTCTCCTCATTTGCCTTTGGCTACCTTCCTTCCAGAGACAGACAGCCTTCCTTGCAAGGACCCCTGGCTAGGAGCAGGGGAGTATCACTTGTTGTCCTCAGTACCACCGATGGACCACCACTAGCCAGGTGCCTGGAGACCGCAAGTAACCAAATCATGAGCATTGGAACTTGTGAAGTCGGCAGTGCGCCTTGGTTGCCTTAAATGGCCACTGCTGGCCCTGCAACTCTGCAGGCAGTTCTGAGCCAGAGGGAGGGTGGGCAGCATTGCCTCCTGTCCTCCCTGCCTCAAGGGGTGGGTTATTCAGGCTAAGGAAGATGCAGCCTCCCTGCAACCTGGGAGACATTTCCCTCTTTGATATTTCTGCTTTTAAATTCAATACCAGTCTACAAGTCAAGGGAATTCCCTCATCTCCCAACATAACGCTCTGTGCTGTGTCTAAAGAGAATTATAGGAGAAGAAATACTCATCTATGGACACACATATATGCACACATGCACAGTGCTATGGGGTACCAGCAAGGAGGACTACTGTCCTTTCTTCTGCAGCAGGCAGATGGTATGCTCCAGCCCCTCAATCATACTGCCCCAGCATCAATAGGAGGATGCTACAGGACAGGGGAGGAGATGCAGGCACAGGCAGGGGAGCGACAGGACTTCCTGAAAGGAGGTTGTGGTGAGCTGGGGGTCGGCCTCTTCTCTCGTGTCATTAGGACTAGAGGCAATGGTTTCAAGCTGCGGCAGGGGAGATTCAGGCTGGACATTAGGAAATATTACTTCTCAGAAAGGGTGGTCAGGCACTGGAATGGCCTGCCCAGGGAGGTGGTGGAGTCACCGACCCTGGGGGTGTTCAAGGAACAATTGGATGTTGTGTTGACAGACATGGTTCAGTGGGAGCTATTGGTGATAGGGGAACGGTTGGACTGGATGATCTTGTAGGTCTTTTCCAGCCTTGGTGATTCTATGATTCTATGATTTCCAGATGGTGCATTTTCATCTGCAGAATAGCAGAGTCTCTCTCCTGCTCCACGATCCCTTGTGCCAGACACAGCCAGCTCACAGCTGGGAAGGGGAGGAGAGGACTGTAGCCCAGTGCTGCACATGTGCTTAGCAGAAATCCATCTGTAAGGATATGCAAAGCCAGAGCCAAAGATGTGAATCTCACATTCTACACGCAAGGCCTGGCAGACCAGTTGTATTCATTAATACTCCTGGGCTTCCTTGTGTCATCATGAACCACACATATGCAAGACACAACTAAATTCAGTTGATTTGTTGGAAAGATGTTGCTCTTATATGCTGCAAGGTGACCTCAGGTCCTGAGATCAAGGGCTTTATTGGAGAAAATATCCCTTGCTTGGCTGTCACTATATCCTCCAATAAAACATGTCACACTATCATATTTCCTCCTCCTGTTTGACTTTCCATACAAAATAGTTCTGGTCTTTTTAAAGTTCTCCTCATGTGGTTTCTCCTCCCCATATACTGGGTAATTTTCACTGCCGTACCCTGGATCTCTTCTCTCATACAATAGCCTGCTTTAATCTCTTCTCCAGTGAGAGCCAGTCATCTGCCACAATGTTTTCAGGATATGAGGCGGAAAAATGTTTTCCACGTTTCTAATTGTATCACACTGGGACTGCAGCAGAGCCATGTTCTTCCCAAGTATCAGTATCCCCATATTAAATAGTTCACCTCCAGGAGACTGGCAGCACTCATCAGAGCTAGCCTTGACCTGACCCTCCTCTGAAAGAGGAAGAGTGCCGGAGGCTGGCGATCACTGCTCTGCTTTGCTACTTTTCTGCAAGGGACCATGGGAAATCAGATCTGACAGCCACAAGGAAGAGCAGGGGAAGTGCAGACCCTAAGGAATGAATCTATGGGAGGACAGACAGCAGCAGCATTCAGGCTTGTTAAGAATAAAACCTCTCAGAGAAAAAGAAAAAAGAAAAAAGAAAGATTGGGAGGAAAAGGAGGAGGGGATGGGAGCATAAGACAAAGAAGAAAATTCTTTGCTGACATGTAAGGTGGTCCACCAAAGGGTGGGCTGGCCCACAGGGATATGCAAGCAGCGCTGGTGAGCAGCTAAAGAAGAGGTCAAGTAGGAGTCATATGACAAGGGCATGAGGAAAAATCAACAAAAGGAAGGCTCTCACCAGCAGTCTGAGCAGCAGGACACAGAAAAAGGAGAAAAGACCACAAGCAGAATGCTCCTGGGGCTAATTAAGGGAACTGTTCTGTGCGAAACAGGTGCCTATCTTCTTGACTGACAGAGAGGAAGGGAAGATCATATTGCCCAAAACCAAGTAATAGCGGGAAGTGAGACAGGTGGAGAGGGAAATGAATTCCCTAGCAGATACTGAACAAGGGGCTCCTCTTCTCACTGCAGAGTACTGGCTGCATGCTTGCAGAGGCCAGGCATCACCTCACAGGCCTCACTGCACCCCTAGAGTTTCTCCTAAAAGCAGATCCAACAAGGGCAGCCAAGCCACTTCTGCAACAGAGGAAAGGTCTAGGAATGGAGTGGCAGCACCTTTTGTTGTGTAGAGGATGAAGAGTTCTTCTGACTCGCCATCATCCTTTCTTCTCTGCTCTGAGCTCACCTCTCCTGGTGGACTGCTCAAGGGACACCAATGACCAGTGGGGTCTCACCCCATTGGCACAGAGCAGCAGCACATCACCTCCTAGCATACATCCCCAAACTGTGGTGCTGTTTTCTTGCCATTATTCACACTGTCCAGCTCTCTGCCTGATAAAAGGGTACATGAACTCTGTAAACTCTGTTTCCTGTGCATATTTTTCAGACTAAACCTGACATTTCCATCTTTAAACTTGCCCAGAGGCAAGTGTTAAGCATGGACACTTACTTAACAGATAGTACTAGACAACACTAATATGTGAAAGCGATTTTTTAAATATAAAATGCTACTAGCTGTAAGAAACCACAACAAGGGTGTAAAAACACTGCAGCTGCAACTTAGGCTCAAAATACCTCATCACTTATATTTCTTAATGAATATCTCTTCTCAATGTGCTGTATGGAAAAGACTGGGGTGGAAACAACACCACCTCCTACACTCAGAAACTGCCTGCTTTTCTGCAGAGGTCTTCTTTCAGCACAGAAGCTAAGACTGCTGGGGGATGTTTTAAGATGCTTGGTTTATAACAGGCAGACAGAACTCCTCTGTGTTTGTGAAGGGATTTATTTCAACCCCCTAGGGCCAGGGCAGCCCTTCAGCCTCTGTTAGGTGGCTCCACCGGGGGAAGGGGGGGAAGGGGGGCAGCTTTCTGATCAGTTTCTGGTGGTTAATCATAAGGCATCTTGAAGCTCTGCAGCTTTCAGTTGCCTTGTCCACATCTCCTCCCTGGTCAGTCCCACATGCCACACCAGCTGGTTCCACAAAGGAGAGTGGATGGCAGGCCACTGACTCTAGGTAGGTTTCCATGTCTGAAACACAAGGCAATGGAAAGGAATTGCCTGGCGACAAGTCGTGTGTGTCCAAAAGAGGGGGACAAAGTAGTCAATATAAACACTAATGGACAGGGACAGAAGATTCTTTAACTGTATGAAAGTAACTGACATTTGAACGACAGGGGCTACCTTTCACTTGGTGCTGCTGCAGCATACAGTACAATGAAGAAATGATGTTTCATGACATCCCTGCACGTTACTGGAATGTAAATACCGACATATTCATAAATAAGATCAATTCCCACACATGGCAGAGCCAGGTCAGTTTCTACCCCTCCCTTTGATCCCATTAGTCAGAAGATAATTACTCAACTTCTGTGGCAAAAAGTCTGTGTTATTTCTAAATTCAGAATTAGAGGGGAAAAAAAGGAAAAAAGGACAAAAATCTTAAAAGTAATAAATAAATGCAAGTCTTCAGAAAAAAAAAGAAAAAAAGAAAAAAAGAGGATGTCTGAATTTTCACTGCTGATATCAACAGTGGTTTCATCAACTTATAAAAAATTCTAGAGCCATGTTACAGGGAAAATGCAATGGTGGGCAGAGAATATAGTATTTTACCAGACATATTTATACTCAAGGAGTGGACATCTTATGGAAAGGTTTAAGGACACCCTAAGAAATCTATTATTTTCTACCATTCTATTGCAAGTGTCTGTTTATTTTCAGCCTTTTTAATTGTTAAGGCTTTTCTGGTTGTACACATGGATGTGGGATCTTTGCACCATAGGGTCACTTTGCAAAGTGTTGTCCTGCTCCTTTAAAAATAAAAATAAAAAAAACAACAGGAAATTGTGACATTAAGGCTCTTCCCATAATCAACGGTGTTCAAGTAATTTCTCCATCAACAAACTTCTCTGTAGTACTGAATATGACATACAGAACCAGTGAAACAAAGACACTGTGTTCACACTTGATGATAAATATCAAGGTGTTAAGGGGAAACAAAGACACTTTACTGCTGCACAAAGTCAGTGAAGACCTTGGTGATAAGAACACTCTAGCAGTCATTTGTTGTAGTTTTATGGAACTTAAAACTTTGCTGTTTAAGCAGCTTCAGAAGTCTTCTCTTTGGAGGCTGTTACCTCACCACAGACCTCCAATGCAGGTGGCAGAAAACTTGCAGTTTGGGACGTCTTGATGTCTTCTGCTGAAACATGAATCTTGCATGTACTTTGTGTACTGGAAAACCAATCTGGAGCCTAGCACAGACAACGTAGAAGTAGTCAATAACCGAAAATATATATATACAAGTTTACCGTTATTTATTGTTTTCATAGTCTGAAAATAGATTTCACAAGGGAGTCACTCAGTTTTAAAGAAACCATTAAAATCTGATTACTACAGTTCGGCTCTAAGGTCCTTTGAAGAGCAGCTCATACTGAAAAATCAACTGCATGTATGTGAGCAAGACTTTATACTCTCTGACTTGCTCATTCTTGTTATCCATGGATGAAAGGAGAACAGATGAGCAGGTTTCCACAAGACTGAAGACTCGACAAAAGAAAACCAGACGACTGCTAAAAAGATTAAAAGAGATTTTAAAATATGATAACACTTGAGTAAAATGACAGGAAATATTCAGCCAGGTCTTTGTTTCAAATGAAGGGCTGTTAGCATGTGAATGTACGAATGAAACTGCTGATACTATCTTTTTGCTTGATGGTTTTACCTTTCCAGTATCAAGTTGCAATTAAGAGTGGCTTTAGGCAGAGTTTGTGAAAAAGATTTTGAAATCATGTACCTTTTGGAGTAGAGACATGCCTCCTGCCATGTCCAAAGACAATCAGTCCACAAGTGCCACCACTCTGTATCTCTTCTTCACCAATGCAGTCAACTCAAGCCAAGGGTTGAACCAAAAGCTCTAAGAAGCTGTGAACACCTGTATAAGAACAACCAGACTCACACACACTTGTATGGCCTCCACTCTTAAAAGCAACTTCAGTATCTCATAGTCTCATACACCTATCTCCTCACCAGTGCATTTCTTCACCTCTCATCACTGCGTGGGGGATGGTGAAATAATTTTATTCTCCAAACTCAGTTGCGAGGAAAAGGCTTGGACCAAAGCCTACAGTCTAAATGGTGAAACAAAACTTTTAGTCTTAACCCAAGCAAGTGTGCAGCCATGTTTATTGTACTTAAAACCAGCTGCAAAGAGTATGTATGTTTTTTAAAGAAAGATAGTGGTCTACTGCAACCTCTGTCTTCACCCAGATGACATTAAACTGCATGTATCACTAAGAAACACCATTTAGTATGAGGCAAACTGTCTGAAAGAAATAAAAGATCATTTCTGATAATTTGGGATCCTTTTCAAATTATACAGTGTTTGACTGAATTCAGAAATCTCTCTCCAGAATAGGGAAGCAAACTTATAGCTATTCATTTTAAATGAAATATGCCATAGATTTGGCATGATAGTACACTTGCACCAGTCAATGCATCCTTCTGCTACACTATACTTCTTAGTGGATATTAAACAGAAAGTATAACAAAATACATGGCTTGGAAGATGTAATTAGCATTAACAGAACATTTTTGGGACTACTGCTCTCCTGTGAAAACTTTTTTCTCAGTATCCTTGGAGAGGTCATGATTTTATGGGTGTGACAGAAAATAAGCTTTGACTGGATTATGTTCAGGTGTTCAAAAAGAACATAGCACTGTGGACAGAAGCCCCAGAAGAAAAAAAAAAAAAAAAAAAAGGAAAAAAAAAAATGACTGGGCAACATCAGTTTGAAAATGTAAATTGCTTCACTCAGAATCCAAAGTTATTATAAGACAAGTGGAAGGAGATGTTGGCACTCTGGGATCTCCAGGCTGCTAGAAAATGAAATTAGATGGTTTTAAAAACTTCCCAGATTTTACCATGGGAAAGTATAGCATTCTGTTCTTTCCTCTTACTCTAATCATCTGCTGAATGACACTACTGGCAAAGGATAAACAGTCCTATTGGGATTTCTTCTTTCCTGGTCCATTTATTTTTATATAGTTTGCATATGACCACAACCAGATGAGACTTTAATTAAGACAACAGCTTCAGCCTTATGATTTGTTCCTCTAATACCTGAGCTTCAGCTTTCCTGAAAAGGAAAAAACTTACCTGTGTCAGGTTCTAAGAGTTTACCAGTGATCAAATATCTTCCTTGTTCTCTGCCAGTCAAAGAGAAAAAATAGGTTTAAGCAACACCACACCCTCCCCAACAGGTATCAGATGGCAGCTGGAGGCTGTGAAGTTTTTGACTCCGCATATGAGAGCTTCCACAGCACTCATTTTCTAAGATTATTGAGAAGAAATGTCAGGTCTCAAAGATCACTGTGGTTGTAGTGGTAATTTTGATACTATTGTTATTCTCAATTGCTGTTGTTTAACACTGGTGAGCAACTCAGCAGCACAGCACTGCTCTCATTCCATCTACTAAAGGGGCCAGGGAGAGAAAATGCAATTTAAAAAAAATAAAAATAAATTAAAAATAAAAAAACAAACGCTCTTGCACTGAGTTAAGGACTGGGAGATCATTCACCAATCACCATCATGGGCAAAGCAGACAGCATAGGGAGATTAGATTAAAGCAGCAAGAATGGAAAGCCACAAACCGAAACCTAACCCTCCCTCCTATTGATTCACTTCTACCTCCTCCACCAAAACAGTGCAGGGGAAAAGGGAGCAGGGCCCGTGGTCAGTTCATAATGCTTTGTCTCTGCCGTCCCTTCACCAGTCTCTGCACCTGCTCCAGCATGGGACACCTCCACATATGCGCACAGAGATCTGCTCCACGTGGTTCCCAGTACACTACAGGGGGACAGCCTGCCCCATTGTGGGCCTCTCCACAGGCTGTAAGGTACTTCTGCATGAAGTAAATTAGACAGATGTAAGCCCAGCTACAACTTAACCTGGTCAAGCTTGTAGAAGAAGCAGCACCTCCAGCGTGGTAGCTTCTGCAAACCAGAACCACCCCTGAGACCAGACAGCAGTGCCAAATGCATAAGGAAACCCCAAGCCCTGAACCATTGCACAGCTAGCAGCAGCCCCAAAGCTGCCCACATGCCCTTAGCAATGGGGCAGTTAGCCTGCTAGTTCACCTCAGAGATAGGAAGGAAATGCAAAGGCAGCAGAAGCAGTGACACGTGGCCCAGGGAGAATACAGGGATGTCATCCAGATGTGCAGAGTTGGGATCAGGAAAGCCAAGGCACAGATAGAACTTGATGTGGAAGCTGAACATGAGCCAGCACTGTGCCCAGGTGGCCAAGAAGGCCAAGGAGGTTTATATCACAAATAGTGCAGCCAGCAGGTGCAGGGAGGCGATGGTACTTGATCGCACCTCAAGTACTGCATTCGGTTTTGGGCCCCTCACTACAGAAAAGACATGGAGGGCCTGGAGCTTGACCTGAGAAGGGCAGTGAAGCTGGTGAGGGGTCTGGAGCACAAGTTTTAGGGGAACTTGTGGGAACTGAGGTTGTTCAGTCTGGAGAAGAAGCTCAGGGGAGACCTTAATGCCCTCTATAGCTGCCTGAAAGGAGGTTGTGGTGAGGTAAGGATTGGCCTCTTCTCCAGGTAATAGTGATAGGATAGGAGGGAATGGCCTCGAATTGTGCTGGTGGAGGTTCAGGTTGAGTATTAGGAAAAAAATTTCCTCTCAGAAAGAGCGATGAGGTATTGGAACGAGCTGCCCAGGGAGGTGGTTGAGCTCCTGGAAGTGTTCAAGAAATGTGTAGATGTGGCACTGAGGGATGTAGCTAGCGGGCATAGTGGAGGTCAGTTGACAGTTGGACTGCGTGGCCTTAGAGGTCTTTTCCAACTGTATGATTCCGTGATTCTGTGAGCTTGGTGCTTGTAGGGCTGCTTCTCTCCCGTTGCTCACCCCACTCTCTCCCAGCTGTTCTCACTGCTCTGCTGTCCCTGAGCACACACAGCATCACTCACAGCTCAGCTCTGGCAGTGGCAGGTCCCTGTTGGAGCAGCTGGAGCTGCCCTGCTCTGACAGGAGGCACTGCTGGGCTCCACTCACAGAGGCCTGCTCTCAGCCTCCTGCTACCAAAACCTTGCTGTGTAAGCAGCGCACTGCATAAATATGGTGCTAGCATAAAAAATGACTCAATCCTTTGCACAGACTCAGAGCACCAAAGTGGGCTTTGCCACTTGGAGGACTATGATGACACCATAATAGGCCATAGCCTGCCTGGGGTGTTGCTGCTTTGCAGAGCTGCGTACATTAAAGCTTTTGGAATTGCTTTGTTAATTTATAATCTAAGAATCTTTACCAGTCTGAAACACATGGATTTACATAAAGTCTGCTGGTAAACACATCCTCTATTGTAAGCTGGTTAGGAAAAACAAATAGTGCCCCTAGCTAAGAGGAAAATAAGTCTAGATGAAGTTCAGATAAACCAGCATCAGAGAAGCACTCTGTAACTTAACTGTCTTCAATTTTGGGATTGATTTTTCAGCTGATTTTTTCCACCCCTACAGTGAAGTCTTTTTGTTAAAACACATTTGCCATGTAATTGACCTTAACAAAGCTATTTTGTTCACAGACTTAAATGAGAAATCGAAGCCACTTTTTCAGGTCTGGAGGGTCAATGGCAACATAATTTATTTGATCTTCATCCACTAGACTTAATTGTAAACTTTTTTATAATTGTTCTTATAAAACAGATCCTACAGAGCTAGAACTCGACAAGCAACTCTGGGATGTCTCATGAAATTTTTTTAAGTTACTGGAAATTCAAGGATGTCTTATAAACTGTATGACCTGAAGAAAAATTCCAAATCCATAATTTGGCTGAAGTGCATGTACACCAATGCACGCAGCATGGGCAACAAGCAGGAGGAGCTGGAAGCAACTGTGCGTTAGGCGGACTATGACCTAGTTGCTATTACTGAAACATGGTGGGACCGCTCCCATGACTGGAGTGCTGTGATGGATGGTTACAAGCTCTTCAGAAGGGATAGATGGGGAAGGAAGGGTGGTGGTGTAGCCCTTTATATTAAAGACTGTTTTGAAGTTGAAGAGCTTGGGGTTGGGAATAACAAAGTTGAGTGTCTGTGGGTAAGGATCAGGGGGAAGGCCTGCAGGGGCGACAAGGTTGGAAAAGACCTAAAAGATCATCCAGTCCAATAGTTCACCTATCACCAATAGCTCCCACTAAACCATGTCCCTCAACACAACATCCAATCGTTCCTTGAACACCCCCAGGGTCGGTGACTCCACCACCTCCCTGGGCAGGCCATTCCAGTGCCTGACCACCCTTTCTGAGAAGTAATATTTCCTAATGTCCAGCCTGAATCTCCCCTGCCACAGCTTGAAACCATTCCTTCTAGCCCTATCACTAGTGAAATGAGAGAAGCAATGAGACACAATTCAGGGATTAGGCCCCTTTATTGGACCACAAAACATTCATTAATAATTGCGATCACGTTTTTGTCTGAAAGTAGAGAGGAAACATGAGTGAGAACCCAGCTCCGAGCCCAGAAGCACATGAAGTGAGGTTGCAGTGGTACCACTGAAACAAGCAGCACAGCAGTACTCTCTGGCTTGGTGTCACCTGCTACAGAAATGCTAAATTCCTTAGTGCCAGCTGAGATTTTTGTGTGCATAAGACATCAACTGAAACGACCAATACGTTCTGACAAGCTGCTGGTGGTCAGAGAATGTGGTAGAGTTATTCAAGAAAGGAAACATAGGATAACTGCTGCTGGGTTTATTCTACTTAAATTTCTTTACGAGCACTGAAACCCTACTGCGCGTGGGGTTGCGGTGTCCAGGTTTGCCCACCAGGGGGCGGTGATGCTCCAGATGAGCCAAACATAGCGGGCTCCACGCGCAGGCATGATTCAATCGGCATTAGATAGCCTCACTGCCAGCGTTTGCGTTTACTCCTCTGCAAAAGAAAAGAAAATAAAGATTATAACATTGCCTAAAAATATCCTTCTAGCACTTGTCTAAAGAATGCATTCAGACAAATGTGCATTTAGACACTGCTTCAATGTGATCCTCCAGCTACATTGTGTAAACTGCTGTTAAGAGTACTATGTAATACACACCAGCAGATTTTCCGGAGAACTGAAGTTTTCATAGTGCCATTGCGCTATCACCACATTCTATATGGTGATGGCCCACTGATCTTCCCAATGCCAAAGATCATTTGTGTACTTCTGTCTTCTTAACTTTCACTGTGGAGTTCTTGCAAAAATGGAGGCATATCCTGAGAACAGAGGTCTCACTGTGGGCTGGCAGAGCATCACTTTTAGTGTAAGTGTTTATATAAACCATTTCAGTTCCTAAACATTCCCAGCCAGCCCTACAGGCAGCAGCCATGCTGACTAACAGGACCCATGAAGTGAACAGCTGGATTTAAAATTACTTCTCCCGTAGTGTAAGCAGCCAAGCTGTTTCAAGCCAAATGGAATGGAAGTACATTTGAAACAGAGGAACGTTAGCATTGAGGCTTTGCTTCCTTGGAAATCAGTTTGGGGATTTCCACTGATATAAAGGACAGAAGGGAACTGACTGGGAAGGATTTTCCATTGGCACACCAGGACAACACTAAACATTTCAGAGAGACCTGCAAAGCAACCTGTGTCTGGGCTGCAAAACTTCTGCGTTGTGCTTTCGAATACCGTGTTTCCAATTCTCCACCATTTTTACCCGTTTCTCTTTTCTGCCAGCTCTCCCTTGGGCCTGAAAATTTGTCATTTTTGTACATTTCTTTTCTCTGAAAAGTGGTTGTGCTATTAGATTGATATTGCTGCCTAGGGTACAATGTGATGACCATCCGTGTTTCACAAAGACATCACCTTGCCAGCAGGAATTTGGGCACCAGCCTGCTGCTCACTGTATTTAGTTCTAGGACTTTGCACAGTGAATCTTGCTTTCCCACCCCATTAGAAGCCTTGGTTAATACTTTGTGATGGAAATCCACCACTAGGAGTGAAAAATCTGCTCATTGTTGATAAAGAAAAATGCTGAAGCTTCAAGCATAAGACCCTGGTGAGCTTCAGGCTGTGGGAAGCCGCTCTTCAAGGCCAGAAATGGAATCATAGAATCACAGAAACATTAAGCTTGGAACAGATTTCTAATACAATTGTCAACCCATCCCCATCATGCCACCAAACCATGTCCCTCAGTGATAAATCCACATGTTTCTTGAACGCCTCCAGGGAGAGTGATTTTACCACTTCCCTGAGCAGCCCCTTCCAATGCCTCACAGCTCTTCCTGAGAAGAAATGTTTCCTAATTTCTCCCCTGAACCTCTGCTGATGCAACTTGAGGCCATCCCACTCTGCTCAGCAGGAACCTGTGGGGCAGCAGAGTCTGATATAAACTCAGCAGCCCCGTTCGCTCCAGTGCAATGCACCAGCTGCCCCTGCCTGACAAGTCTGGGAATGAATAGTAGTGCTCCTTAAGAGTCTTTATTAATTGTGTTTCTGGTGGCGTTTGTTCTGCAATGAGGGAGCTGGGCCCTTTTCTGGGCCCTCTCCATTGGAAAGACCAGCTGTAGATGGAAGAAAACAGTAAGTCTTGTCCAGGGCTGGAGCAGCAGCAGGCTCATGGCCCCCAGGGTGCTTGTTAAGAACAAGCTGAAGGAAGCTGTCTGCCGCATACAGTGAGATTGTTGGAATGAATGGAGCAACACACATGGCTCTGACTGGGCGCTGTCAGGTTAGCTCAGAAGCTGGCTCATCCAGTTATGGCATTAGGATGAGGAAAGTGTTGTCACATTTAAACAGAGGGTTATGGAGTAGATGAACAAATACAGAAAAGTGACATCATAGGGAGAAATCAGTGCAAACTTCCATCCTAAATTGATATTCTCTTATGTTCTCAAGCAGCAGCTCTCACCTACAAACAGGCTCAGAAGTTACTCGCAAATACCAGTTCAGATCTTTAGCTGGCACAGGACATGATGATCAATGTGAAATTGTTAATTGTCAAAAAAAGGGGGAAGAAAAAAAAAATGAAAAACATTCAGGAAGGCATGAATCTCCTTGTGAGGCATCAAAAACAATACGTATCTCTAGCAAATTTGTATCACTGACTCAGAAGGAAAAAACAACTACATTTTCTGACAAAAGATAAGTTATCAGTTAGGAGGTAAAAGAAGTGTGAAGGTGCACGTAAAAGGTCGAGCACTTTCTTCTGTTTCTTATCCCATGAGTGGCTTGATGTTAACGGGCTGTTCCTCTGAGGTTAAGCCTGTATCTGAAATTCTACCACGAAAGTGCCATTGCTTAGTTTTTGTTCTAAGTTGCTGTGGAAGCCAAGCAAAAAACTGTCACGGAAAATCGAGTTTTGAGCAGAGTTTTCTTGGGTGCTGACAGCCATCCTTCTGGACACGCCAATTACTACATAGCTGTTTATCCTGTATCCTGTATCCTGCTTTCCTCTTCAGAAACAACTGTAAGTACACCAGCTATGGCCTATGCAAACACTACATCTACAAAAGTGGTATTTATTGGAAATCATATGCAGCATACTGTTGCTTGAGACACTTTTGGTAGGTTTCTTTGTTCAGTCTCCTCTATGCAGATCAGTGTTAATTTTTAATTTCAGAGCTCCCCTGTGGTGAGGATTTACCCGTGTATCGCGGTTCTCCTGGTGTGCCCAGACAGGAAGATGGGGAGCAGCACAGTCTGGAACAGGAAGAGAGGGTGCTTCAAGCTCAGGAGACCACATGCCATGGTATCCCAATCCCCTGGGCAACATGCAAGTCACAGCTCTTGACACGCTCCCTCAGCTGGGAAGACTGAATTTTAGTGAAAGGTTTGCTATAGTGAGTACAGTTCACATTAAACAACCGTGCGTTAATAAAGGTCATGCAGCTCTGAAAGTGGCCTGGATCTTTGTTCTGTAGCATCAAACACGGCCAGCAGTGTTACAGCAAACAAACCAAGGTGTGAGCCAGTCAGACGTCAGCTGCATGCTCTTTCTCAGTGTATGATGGAAATGGAGGAAACTTTGGGGAGCGTTCAAGCAGTGGTGAGGAGCAGATCCACCTTGAAAAATGCAGACGTCGGGGGGTGAGCTGAACAATGGAAGTTACAGACAGAACCCAACACCAATTTGCTGTTACCTGTGATCCAAAAGGGAGAAACAATGCAGACAACAACCAGTGGCAATAACATGAGATGTGGAGCACCAACACACGTTGGGTAACTCAAGCAGCCATCTGTAGAAGAGGATTTGTCCCATCCGTCCACCACCAAGTGAATACCGAGTTGTGATTTCTTCTCATTTCAGCATTTTTATTATTATTTGAGTGAGTACAAATTTCCTGCAACAGGAGTACTTAACAGGAAGTGTACCAAGACATGGAAGGAGTTGCTGACGTTTGTTGTCTTCTTCAATCTCCTATCAGTGTAACAGCAGAGCTCTTCACAGCTATGCCAAAGTAATGACCCAATCCACAAGCCCCTGCATGATACAAAGGAAGCAAAAGGCCTCACAGTGCTGCTGCAGTGAGAATTAACACTTCAAGCACTAGGAGGAAAATGCCATTTAAAAAATTTCAAGTAAAGAAGGAAAGCTTTCTTCAGGTGTGCAGCAATTCAGCGCTACTTATCAGCCTGTGGGCCCATGTTTTTTGTCCATCTTCACAGTGACCTCAGCCTCATGCACTCATACCCAATGCTAAGCCAACAATCCACCACTGCATGCCAATGAACACCACTTCCAGAAAGGTACTTCAGAAATTTTAGTTTTCTGCAGGTGTGAAGTTGGCTTATACCGAGGTGTGGGGGAATGATATAATATTTAAACTACTGCAGCTGAAATATATGGTAAATAAACGTATGTACTGCTTCAGTTTGGTATTATCATTGCACAGTGAGAACTGCAGATCCCATGAAATTGCAGAATCATCAAGGTTGGCAAAGACCTTGAAGATCATCCAGTCCAACAACTAACTCATCCCCACCAGGCCCACTAACCACGTCCCTTAGTGTCAAATCTACACCTTTCTTGAACACCTCCAGGGACTCCACCACCTCCCTGGGCAGCCTGTTACAATGCCCTGCCACTCCTTCTGAGAAGAAATAGTTTCTGATACCCAGGTGAACCTTCCCAAGTGCAACAGATGCAGCAGCAAAATTATGCAGCATGTGGATTGTGTGAAAGAGGTTATCTTTTGTTCATGAGTCTGTTAGCGTCAGTGTAGCTTGTTTTTGTAGCAGGCAGTGTTAACCTGAATTTTCTGACGTCAGAAGCAGAGTGATGGAAGGCCTCTGTTGTTTTAAAATGTGCACTTGATAAGGTTTGCTTATCTGCTTCACAGAAAACAGCCTATCAGGAATGCAAAAACCCAGGTTTTGTCTTTTTCAACCATGGTGACTGCCTTTATACTGATGCTTTTTGATTCTCATTCTGCTCCTCCACTAAAACATCATTAACTCTTTACAAATACATGGTTCCTAATTCCTGAGTATTGTATTTCTTGTCCATCTAGTTCAACTGGTGTATTCATCATCCTTTCCGACCATTGCTAGCACACAAGTGTGATGATTCTGAGCATTTTCACTGCCAGGTGAGAAGTCCCAGCAGAGAGGAGATAACTACCAACTGTACTCCATCACCCCTGACACACTGAGTGTAACAACAATTCTGACATCATTTTGAAACATCTGAGAACAGGAGAGATCGTTTTTGCCTTCTTTTGGTTTTGTTTCTTTTCTCTGCACTCTCTTTCTTCCATGAAGTTTGCCTTTCATGCAGTGGGTACGAAGTCATCCACCTTGTCCAAGCGCCTCACAGCAGAAAGCACACACACACACACCCATCTTTAATTCTGCACCAACATTCTGTGCTGACACGTGGGCAGATCATGCGGACAGGAGAACAGGCAGGGAAGGAGGTAATCTTGAAGGTCAGGCTGCCACTGACGAGTGTCAGTTTTTCCAATGCCTGATGGGAAAGCAGACCGCAGGCACAAGAGCACTGCTCTCCCAGCTCCGGGCAGCATCACCTGTTCAACACTGACACGCTGAGCTCCTTCTAACATCACCATCAACCTGTGTCTGTCACTGCGGTGTTTAAGGAAGGAGGACCAAGCCAGTGAGCATTGCACCACCTCATGTAGAATGCCATGGATTTTTTATTTGCAGCTCCAAATCTTATTCTCATTTGGGTTCCCAGATATTCCTGTTTTTGCTTGTCCCCTTTATGAAACACTTTATGTTTGGCAGAGACCGGCCACGGGCAGCCCTGCCAAGTCCCCAGAAGCTTATCTCCTACATCTGGTTACAGTTCAAAGATGACGTTTATTTTCTTCTGAAGTGCTCCCCTAAATCAACTAACTGCTTCATACTTCACATCTGGTCTGCGTGTCGTCTGTGCTAGTAAGTAAGAGGTCTTTGGACATCTCCCAGGATGCTTAAAGAGCACCGCAGGATAGGTTAAAAAGACCATAAACAACTAACTTGCTCTGTTATTTAAAATAAAGACATTTGGTTATTAAATCTGCTTTTGCAAAAGGTTTTCTAACATTCTGGAAATTGTTTTTGCTGCTAGGGAGCTTCCAATTCCACCGTGCTTGCATTTATTTTCAATTTTAGTGTTAAGTATTCTCCATTTAGGTAAAATATTGGAAGACTAAAGGGATTTGATAGAGAAGAAACAAAATCTGGAATTATAGGGCATAATGCTCATAATCCTTCTTTTGGCATAAAGTTGAGCTGGGAAGTTAAGGGTAAGCCTTTGACCAGATGTCTGCTCCTTTCCCAGCAGATCTTTGTGGTAAGCCTCCAGCTTATAGAAAAGTATCAAGATGCCTCTGTACCACAACTATCATTGTTTCATCAGTGTAGTGTGTAATACATAGCTTAAATGGCTCTGAAGAAGGAGTTCCTGCAGACAAACAGATTTGGAATGCCTGAATTAAACATAATGAAAATACACACTGTAAAATGAACGATGCTATTTTGTTAGGATACACAGCAGAGCAGTTGAAGCAATTACAAAACCAAGAAAACTCTTGCTTTCTGTAAGAATGAGCCGAAATTTTTTTATTTTATTTTTTGTCTCTTTATTTAACTTCAAAAAAAAAAGTCCATTAGTGATTCTTCTCTTCAGAACTTGATAAGCTGGATGCAAAGGTATGCATTTTGGTTTTGTACTACTGGAATAAACTCCTATCACATTATATCTGTTACTTACACTGGACTCTCTTTCTCTTGTCCTGTTTGCAAAGGAAACTTTGAGATGGCTATCAATAAATAACAGGATAAACTGGATAAAGAGTCTATTAGCTGTTTTCCCTTTCATTGGTTGGTGAAAAATTTGCACAAACTACATAGAACAAGGCCAGTAGAAAATAAATACCACTTTCACTGTTTCACTGAGACAGATGCACACTGCTAAATATAGATTTTACCAAACTGCTGGCTTCTAAGTTCATAGGACTCATTTCCACTACTTCTCAGCGGCTCTTTCTCATCCCCCATGTCATTGTCTTTCATTTGTGCAAAATAGGCAGGAGAAGCTTTGCATTCATAGTGCCTGTCAAGAGATTTCAGGTGGATCAACATATGAAGAGCATAGGCGAGAACCAGCAGCAGAATCAGTGACATAACCAACCCCATAAGAATCGCCGGAGAGAAAAAGGATGCACAATCTTTTGCATAGGCAAAATGTCCTTCTTGAATGTTAAAACCTTGAATCTACAAAGAGAACAAAAGGGCTCATATTAAATAAAATCTTTGCAAACAATTTTGTGAATTTGCTCTCGTGCCAGTAAAAATTTTTTATTTAGTATCATCACATGACAAAACTATACCTTGCAGTTGTAGCTGGAGTTCATAGTAAGCTTATCCAGGTCAGTCTTCTGGAAACCAAAAATTATTCTAATCTCCTTCACTCTGCCACCCAAAGGATTTGCAGTTGTATTTTAAACAAATCTTCCATGATCACTCTGAATACTTTGGTCACATTTAATTCTAAGTGTGGTACCTTTCTCGTACAGTGCATTTCCAGTATCATTTGTTAAGAATTTCCAGACTCTCTGTTTTAAACTGCACAAACACTAGAAGATGCATTCATCTATGGCCAGGACAAGTTAAGTTTTACTCATGGCTTCAGCTCTAATGTGAAGCTTACCACATTGGCATTCACAGAGTTGACTTCTTCACTCAAATGGGTCCATGGACCCCATTTACCAAATGGAGACTAAAAGGTTAAAGAAGACCCATGTCTCTGCATTGACTTCTTAAGTACTTGTTCAGCTTTACCCTTGCTAAAAAAAAAAAAAAAAAAAAAAGAAGTACTGATGGTGAGGTAGAGTAGAAGTACTTCATCCCGTCAGGGCTATTGGGCAGTTTGGGCTGGGATTCATCCCCTAAAGCTTAGCTATCTAAAAGCAAATATCCAAGCCGAGACATTTTAGGATCAATTATTGCCAAATTCAGAAATATAGGCACGCTCAGATGATGATTAATCTCATCCAAAAATAAGGACTTAGGATGAGTCAGAGGAATTATCCACTGGCTTTAGAGGCAGACTGGGGTGACTGTAACCAGAGCACAAGGTTAACACTTCTTGTCTTCAAAAGTTGAGTTAGATGAATCCCAACCTTGATGACTGGTTTTAAGAGTCCAGCTCAGAGACATCTAATATTGACAGTTAATTTTACTTCCCTCATTAAGAGGAAACCCAAGCAAGACACTACAGAAAAGCTACACAGCCCTACATCTCCTCTGACAGGAGAATGACTACAGTAATTTAAATCTCCGTTTCTACTGAATTTGTTTGAAGTTCGATGGAGATCACATAAATTATACACAGGAGATCGTAATACTTTCTTGGAATGTAAGTACAGGATTTCCCATCGGTCTACCTATGAGATCCATTTGGCCTAATTCCACAACGTTACCTGGAAATCAATGAAAGTAACTTCCCAGAGCTTTGAAACATCGTTTGCAGAGCTCGGTATCAGGAGTGCATCATATCTCTGCAAGCTGCTCACATGTTCACAGTGGAAGGAGTAACTTGCTGGTGCATATATTCTTGTTGCATTAAACGTTGCTTGTACAGAGTGGTTGTAAAGAAGCTGCAGTCTCTGTAAGCTGAACCAATTCTGAACAGACAGCTGGTAATAGGTGGTTGTTAGTAAGAATCTGAAAATATTTTATGGAAAAAAAAGAATACAATAGCAAGTCTGAGAGTTGGAACGATTCAGTTCACGTCAGATAATCTTAGAAGACCAACCAATATTTTCCTCCATTCATATTATTGCAAGCTCTCACTCTCTTGAGTCTAGAAAATAATTTGTGGTTCTTCAGTACTGTAGCTAAAGGATGTTGTTGCTCTTCCCCACAGATGGGAGGAAGACAAGAGACTTTCCAAAAAAACTGAAATCTGCATCCAACATTGGTATTGCACTTCCATCAACAATAGAGGAAGTCTGTCAAACCTTGGCCTGCTGATACATACGCTCATATGCCCGTAAGACATTTCCTGAAGACTCCAGTGATGATCACTTTGAGACATGATGCAGTTCACAAGAAAACAGTATAGATTTTATTGACGTTAATGAGAACACTTCACATGTGAAATGTGTTTCTCATTCCAAGCGTACTAAATTGTTGTAATGGAAAAGAGAAACTTTTCTTCTGTCGCCTACACTAAAGCCCATCTTTTGCTCTCTCTGTACTCGTTTCGTACAGTTCCACAGTAGTCTACTGGCTTCACAGAGAACACCACAGGTTCACTACATACCCCAAGGCACTTACCTGTCTTAACTTCAGTCATGACACAGTAAATTAGAAAGAGTTTATAGACGTGGAACAAAAAAGGCTAAATTGATATGATCAAATATACACTCAATTTATGCATGGATTCTTGGTAAAATACAATCACATACTAAATTATTTACCAGAAAATGCTGTTTTCCTTGGACACCAATGAGCAAACATGAAGCAGGTCACAGTCTGATGCCTGTGCAGCCTACGCTGTCAGTGCTTTCAACAAAATTCCCAAACAGAAATTTAGCTAATTAGAAAGGTCTAGCAAATATTTCAGTCCTAATCAAATGAGATGACATGAATTTTTCTCATGAGTAGAGAAATCAACAAAGAAGAAGAAATGCCTTAAGAAAATACAAAAGACAAATAACACAATTGAAAATGACAGCTCTGTTAAATGCAAATGTCTTGTGTTGCCTACTACAACAGTCTTGATTATATCACAGAATCATAAAATGTTTGGGTTGGAAAGAACCTTTGAAGATAATCTAGTTCTGAGCCCCCTACCAAGGACAGAGACACCTGCCACCAGCTCACCATTTCAACAGTTCTATTACATCATTTTTATCATCTCTCCCCCCAAAAATCACACAAATAATTGCATACCAACAGATACTAACATATGATTGCCTAATATTGTTCTTTATCATATAACTTACCTAATAACAAGTCCCTTTAGATTTCCAATGTCACCAAACTTCAGAGAAAGCCTAGGCCAAAAAGCAAGTAATATCAGGTTAGATAAAAACTTCAGAAGCCTTAAGAGAAAAAACAGCATAGGAAATTAAGCACAGTTACACACAGTCTTTTACACAGTACACCTTTAAAATCTGTAGGAAAGAAAAGAAAAACTTACAATTATTAAATCTTCCTCCATTGAAATCCAGTAGTTCATATGTTAATTTGAATGAGGCCTAGACTTTCCACAAAGAACACAACATACTTAAAGCCCACTGTTTCAACCTCAGTTGATAATTAGGTGCATTTGATCTATGCTCACCTTTTCAAGTCAAAAAGGCTGGTTTGTAATAACCATTACACAGGCATACAATCCACATCTTTTTAGGTACTAGAGTATAGTAAATGTACAGTCAGCACAGGCAACTGAAGTGAAAGGCCCAAGCATGTACAAAACTACTCAGAAACATACTGCAAACTATCTGTACTTTCTATGAGCTTTTCGAGGTGCTGAAAATTACAAAACCTGTCAACACCGATTGAGTATTCTGGATATTTCTTCCATGGTGAACATGCGTTAAATTATTGCACAAAATGATACAAGCCAAAGTTGAAGAATTAAATAAGAAAACTTACGTGCCAACTCAATAACAAAAAATGCATGTCTTCACAAGTACATACATATGTAGGTAGGTCCAAACATTCTCAGCAATCACTGCACTGTATTCACCAAGCTGCACAATTGAAACGTGGCTTTCAATTTGACTAAGTATGTGTGGTGCGCACAAGAGGTGGAGCCAGCTCTGCACTGAACCCACACTTCTGCAGCATTCTATTGTTACCCACACAGTCCACACATGAGCTACACACAATCGACTCATGAAAATTACCAATAAAAATCATGCTGTAACATCAAAAGTTTCTGATCATGTGGGATCTACACTACTAGCCACCCAGGGCCACAAGTGGCCTGCAGTCCACAGTCAATGGGTTGCCCTCTCCCCAGTATCTAGACCATCCCTTGTTTTATTACAAAGGCATACCATAGTCCAAGGACAGACACATCACAAAAGAAGATTAGACGCTGGCAAACAGGACATTAAACTTGGCTGCCTGATCCATGAATTGGTGCATAAAAACCAAACCAACCAACCACTGGCTAGTTTATTATATTATATTTACATACCAAATGCATATGCATTTGTAGGCAGATCCTGGCTCCACCTATTTTGCATTGATCAGACAGTATAAAGCAGCTTGAAGCTAATCCAAAGCCACAGCATAGGACTGTCTTAGCAAAGGCTGCAGATGAGAGAAGTTTAAGGGACTTCTCTGGGGTGAGAAAAACAGGGCAATTCATCATGTGAGCACTCAGCCAGATAATCCACTATCTAAGTTGCTAAGCCACCATCCATCATATCTGAGAAGTCATGGCAGCCTGGTGAAATTCCCAGTGATTGGAAAAGGGGAAATGTAGCCCTACTTTTTAAAAAGAGAAAAAAGGAAGACCCTGGAACTACAGGCCAGTCAGTATCCCCTCTGTACCTGGCAAGACCATGGAGCAGATCCTCCTAGAAACTATGTTAAGGTACATGGAAAACAAAGAGGCGGTTGGTGACAACCAACATGGGTTCACTAAGGGCAAATTGTGACCTTCTACAGAGGGTTTACAGCATTGGTGGATAAGGGAAGAACAACTGACATCATCTCCCTACAAAGCATTTGACACTGTCCCACACAACATCCTTGTCTCTAAATGAAAGAAACATGGAGTTGACAGATGGGCCACTCAGTGGAATTGGCTAGCTGGCTGCACTCAAGGAGTTGAAGTCAATGGCTCCATGTCCAGGTGGTGGTAAAAGGTGCTCCTCAGAGGTCTGTATTGGGTTTGGTACTATCAAACATCTCTGTTGGCGTCACAGACAATGGGACTGAGTGCATCCCCAGCAAGACTGCAAGACCAATCACAGAATCGCAGAATATCCCAAGTTGGAAGGGACCCATAAAGACCAACAAGTCCACCTCCTGGCACCACACAGGACTACCCAAACATCAGACTGTATGACTGAGAGCACTGTCCAAACACTTCTTGAACTGCAGCAGCTCGGTGCCATGACTACTCCCCAGGGAGTCCATTCCGAGGTAGTCAATTAACTGCAGGGACAGGATGCCATCAAGAAGGACCTGGACAAGCTTGAGAGGTGAGCCAATGTGAACCTCCTGGACTTCAACAAGGCTAAATGCAGTTATTTACCTGGGTGGGACAATCTCAATTATAAATACAGGTCGGGAGATGAGTGGCTTGGGAGCACTCCCTGCAGTACTGGTGGATGGAAAATTGAACATGAACGAGCAGAGTGCACTTGCAGCCAAGAACATCCACTGTGTCCTGGGCTGCACTAAAAAAAAACATTGCTAGCAGGCTGAGGGAGCTGATTGTCCCTCTCTACACCACTTTCAAGAGACCCTACATTGAGCACTGTTTTCAGCCCTGGGGTTCCTAGCACAAAGAACACATGGATCCGTTGAAGTGGGTCTAGAAGAGGCCACAAGGATGCTCAGAGGGCTAGAATACCTCTCCAACAAAGAAAGGCTGTGACACCCCTAGGAGCTATATGAAACTGCTGTTTTCAGTCACAATATTTTTACCATTATGTATCATTATAGATTTAAATACTATTCAAAGTATAGATATAATGCTTGTGTTCAAGTTAGGTATTCACTGCCTGATTTCTAGACTCCTGCCTACTAGAATGGAACCACCAACCTGGTGCAAGACATGCAGCCAGATAATACAACAGTACGTGGAGGGAAAGACGTTGTCCGGCACACTAAAAAGAATTAAAAAAAAAAAAAATAAAGCATACCTTCCTTGTATGGCTATGGAATGGGGAGATTTGGGATCCAGTTAGGTTAACTGGTAGGAGCGAGGCAACGAACTGTTCGTACTAAAGTAATTCATGCCAGAATAGCAGGCAGATTTCAGGGCTCTGGAGACCTTTCAAAACACATGCAAACCTGTAGTGATTTCACCCTTAAGAATCAGCAATTCATAAATCACATTCTGGGACACCGGGCTACTTAAGTCTCTTTCTAAATACATAACTGCATCTTGTAACAATGGTTTACATTGTAAACAATAATGGCACATATCCTATGTGGAGGTAAGTAGTCCACCACCCAAAGTCACATACAGCTAGCCTCTAAATACCAACATTTAGCACAGGGCCCGTTACTCACTTTCCCAAGCCGCTATTCGTAACAGCCAGAGACTGAAGAGATCAATAGCTCCAGTCTCACAGGTACTAATGGGAAACTGGCTGGCCACAAGGACTGACATTACTGAAGATGAAGACAGTCATGTACATCTATATGCCCTATTAAACACCGATCTGAAAGCATCTAATTTACACTGGCATGCTGGATGCAACGTGCCTCTGATGTACTGGGGCTCTATACTACATATTACAAGGTTTGTTTCTTCAATATTTACTTACTAGACTTGTTATCTGGTACTAGTTTCACTGACATCTTACATTGCATTGTCTTCGCTGCAGTTTGAATCTCCAACATCCACTGTTGCGTGGACACCAAATGTCTTCTCTGTCAAATCCAGCTGTGTGTGGTTTTCAAACTTAATCATGATCCTCTTGGCCCAGAATAGAATGCAAGGGATGCCGTTAATTGTGACATTGAGAGGGCTGTAGTGGCTGTGGGTGAATGGCCTCCAGGATGCTCTTTTCAGCTGCTCCTTTCTGCTCAAGTTGTAGCTGACAACCTGAAGGACCACAGAGAAGATAAGTATCAAAAGATGGGTATTGCAGGAGGTATTCTCCATCCTACTAGAAAAAGGTGACCACTTGGAAAGCATTGCCAGAGCCAGGTCTTAGCTGCAGTAGTATTGAGCTAGGGATGCAGAGAAGTCCCTGGCTCACCCCTTGCAACACTAGGCAGTGTTCCATACAGACCTTTAGCTCCAAAACAACTGTCATGATAGCTAATATAAGCTGAAATTGTTCTTCTAGTCGCTCTACAGAAGTATCCTTAAAGCAACTGACGTTTTTTTATCCCATCTCAGCCCAGCACAATCAGCGCTGCCCAATATAAAAAGATGAAGCAATCCTAGAATCACAAGCTGCTCACCCCTGCAAAAGGCTCTCTAGGACTCAACTGTGGCAAAGCATACAGCCTACCATACCAAAAGGACATTAGGCAGCTGTAAAGGTGAAAAGAATATCAATTTTAAATTGACCTGTAGACAGATGGGCCCATAGCATGGCTCACTGTGGATCTCTGCTTTTACAGAATCAGAATCTGTTCATAGCATTAAACGCCAGGAAGTGCAGCTTCCACCATGTTCTCAAAGGACGTCAGAAAAAAATCCCATCCCCTCTGAGCCAAAGAAAGACAATTTGGCTGTGAGATTATATAAAGTGAGACAGTAAGTTAGGGTTCAGAAAACATTTCAAAATTTGCCATTTTCGTATTTTAAGATTTCCAGATTTTAGCTCTTTTTCAACTATACATGCGTCCTACCTAAACATGATAATGCATGTAATGTCTGCATGGCTGTTTTGCATGCCATATGATTGAGCAAATTCAAAGCATGAACAAAAACAAAGCAGGCATTCTTTCTAAGTTTCAGTCACAAACAGCACCTTATCAAGCTCCAGAAGGGACACACTTAAGCCCCAAAGCTTTGTCTTGGCTTAAAGAGAGATGGGTTTTTTGCTGTTAAGATTAGCAAATCACATCTCCCAGCTCAGACCCTGAAAGACCCTTTTGATACTTGACCTCACATATGGCCTAAGGCTGCTTTAGGAATTAAAATTAGTAAGTACTCACAGCAACAAGCAGAAAGCAAGGTAAGATCAGCAAGAAACACTGACTATACATGTTATTTGGATAAATAATAAGGCTGTGTTCTCAGAATTATTTTATAAACCAGGTATTTACATTAGAATGCACCACCTGCACAGTTTTTTTTTATAGGAGGGCCTTTTCCTCTTTGTTTTTGACAAGACCCACAGTGTGGACTCAGAAAAAAAACGATGGATTTAAACAATCAGCAGTTCTGCTTGATACTCTTTTTGTACCAAGCAAAATACTGGGCACTGTAGACAAATGCAATTGTACAGAAAAGGGGTAGAATTTGGTTCTTCTAATACAACTCTGTGCCTGAGCCCAGTGACAGTCAGCACTAGCAATGAAGCTTTACCTCACTACTCAGAAAGGCAGAAGACACTGTAATGCATGTTGGGCATCGATAGCACTCCACAATGACTCAGAATTTTACTGGCTGTTTCTTGTAAATAATAGATTATTTAATTCAATAATTGAAGTTAAAAGATCTCACCATGCTATTTGAAAAAAAAAAAAAAAAAGACAAAACTTTTCCGATACAGTTCCTTCAAACATTACCTGTGCAAATGCCACTTGATTTACATTGAATTTTGGCTTCACGCCACCATCATAGCGTCGACCTGCAGATAAAAGCGTGCTATGAGCCCACACAGAAAAGTATCCACTCATTATACAACCATAATCTTGCATGTTCTGGCACAAGTAGCCTCGAACAAAATATTTTACTTTGTTCTGGAAAACATGTGCCTCGATGCAAATACCACCTTCAAAATCTATCTTATGTTTTAGTTTACCTTGCTTATAATATAAAGTCTCCTTTTCAGTGAATATCTTGCCATCCTAACTGGGAAGAACTCCAGTGGTCAAAACTGACAGAATTTAGCCTATCCATGTATACATGTGTATACATCTCACACTTAATAAAACCTTATTTTTTCTTTATGTAGCAAACTCTTTTCAAAAGGTGTCTGTTGAATTACAAGGCAAAAGCCTGTGTCTAGGGGTAGGAATTTCCCTGCAGGGGACAGAGATGGGAACCTGTGACAAACAGATGGTCTGTCTATCTTCACTATCAGGATAGTGAAGATTTGTAGGTGTGAACTCGCTTCATGGACATTCTCACATCTTCACCCTTAAAACATTGAGCTCTGTTTTCATCTGGTTAAAAAAAAAAAAAAGACAAAAAAAAGTGAAGACTTCTTTGTTCTATATTCTCACTATATTTCAGAGTCAATTAGTACATGGTTGTTTCAACCAGGCAAATCCCTTAAAGGATATCTGTTAAAGATGGATATGTTTTAACAGAATATTTGACAAAATAGTCAGCAATACCAGAAGAAGGAACTCCTGGGAATCAAGCTTTTTTTACAGCTGCACTGTCAGAGACGGTATCCAGGCTTTTAGCCCACTGAAAGCCTTACCAGTTCTTTGCAGAGAATCTTGATCTGAAACTACAGGTGAACTAGAAGAGAAGAGAAAAATATTTACTTTACAGCATCTGAAGTCTCTAACAAGTTTACTAGGAAGAGCTCCTGCTGCTGTTTCATTCAGTATAACATTCACAGTGCAAAATACTTTAAAAGATGCATGCAAAGACCAGAACAATGTAAGGACAACGAGCAAGAGTGATACCAGCTTAAATGCCACAGCATCCTTAGTATCAGAATGGTGTGAGACACAGCATCATAACCTCATGCAGAAGGAACACAGAGAGGCCTTGAAATCCACCCTGTCTCATCCAAGCAGCTCTAGCAGCAAAGGAATTTGATCCTTCTGCCCCTGGCTCACTCGAAACCCATATAATTCCATGAGCCAGCAGAGTGCCCAGGTGGCCAAGAATACCAACAGCATCCTGGCTTGTATCAGAAATAGTGCAGCCAGCAGGAACAGGGAGAGGACCATCCCCCTGAGCCCTGCTCTACTGAGAGCACACCCTGAGCACTGTGTTCAGATTTGGGCCCCTCACTACAAGAAAGACATTGAGGCTCTGGAGTGTGTCCAGAGAAGGGCAGTAAAGCTGGTGAGGGATCTGGAGCACAAGTCCTGGGGGAGCAGCTGAGGGAACTAGGTTTGTTCAGTCTGGAGAAGAGGAGGCTCAGGGGAGGCCTTAATGCCCTCTACAACTCCCTAAGAGGAGGGTGTAGCAAGGTGGGGATTGGCCTCTTCTCTCAGGTTAACAGTGATAGGATGGGAGGGAATGGCCTCAAGTTGCGCCAGTGGAGGTTCAGGCTGAGTATTAGGAAGAAATTTCCTCTCAGAAAGAGTGATGAGGTATTGGAATGAGCTGCCCAGAGAGATGGTAGAGTCACCATCCCTGGAAGCGTTCAAGAAGAGACCAGATGTGGCACTGGGGGACATGGGTCGTGTTGGAGGTGGGCTGATGGTTGGACTGGATAATCTTATAAGTCTTTTCCAACCTTAATGATTCTATTATTCTATCATCTCACATAACATCTTGTTTACACTCATGGTTTGGAAGGGCAGGAGGCTCCTTCTTCTGAGTGCCTCCCTAGCAAAAGCATCTTTTCACAGGCATACTCTGTGCTGCCTAGATCTATTTTGTGCCCCTGCAAACTCCTCAAACCCCGAAGGAAAAACAGAGAAAAGTGAGGGGAGTCCATATCCCAGCTTGTCACTTTGTCACTGAATACCAGGCCTGATGAGCAGTTCTGCTCCTGATCATACAGGACACTCAGTCCCTTCAGCACCCAAGGCAGTAAAACAGAAGACAGTCTCCAGAAAAAATGTGACACGGTGCAAAAAGACAGCTACCATCTGCAGCACAATGCAGTGACTCTAATCTGACCTGAACAAGCCAAAAAGAACTTAAGTTATAAAAAGTTTGATACAGATAACTCTGTTCAAAATCAGTTTGGCAACTTTAATTAGACAAAGTGAGCCCAGCTCTTTCCCCAGTCAAGAGCTGTTAAATCCCCCAGACTTCAACTAGATGGTGCACTTTCAGCGTGGGTCCCACTCTCACCACATTTTTGAGCCAGGTGTTAGCACCAGGCCAAGTCCTCGAAGTCATGTGGAGGTCCCATGCCAAGTGAGAAGCCTACTTTGACAGACAGGTAATAAAGAACTGCTCACACCTCTTAGCAACCCACCCAAGACTACTGGTTACCTCCTTTTCTTCCCTTTTTTTTTTTTTTAAACCATTGCTTCACAAGAAAGGAGCAGAAGTAGAGTAGTTTCGCTGTATCTACCAAACCCAAGCAACACAGAGCATAATTCCAAAGCAAATTTGTATAAGTTCAATAGGATCCCACTGAAATGCATGTATGGGGCATATATATATCAACTGCCCTTAACCTAAGGCTAATTATGGCCCAAGCTGCACCAGAAAGCCATCGTTACATCACGCAGCAGACTTCAGCATCTCCAAGAGTCCAGTGCAACGAACGAAAACTGGCTGTCACAAGATATGACCAAAACAGACTTAATTTTGTTCTCTTGACCAGACAAAGCTCTCTCTAAGGTTCTTTAGTGACCAGGAGCAAGGGTGTTGTCATTTGGGCCCAACAGTAATTTCCCCTTCCAGTTTTTCAGGTTAGACTGTGCCTCTGGGACAGAGAAGGCAGCAGCTCATCTGGGCATTTTTTCAAAACAAAAGCTATAAAAATTAGGCACGCCAAAAAGAAATTGATGTGAATTATTTAGATACTAACTCCAGTAATATTTAGTTGTATCTATATATATTTAATTATGTTAGTTATACGCATAGCTTCTTTGCATATGCTTAAGTTAAAAGCTCAAGGCCCATTATTCCATTTGGAAACTGCCATGCTGAAGCAAGTAGACTAAAACTAGGATGTGAGGAGACAGGTGAAATTGCATAATTCAGTTAATTTCATCACAGGACTTGAAAGGTTTTTATATTGCTCTAAAAAGAGAAAGGGCTGGTTATGGTATTATGATTGTTAATAAGAAAGTCATTACTTATCTCCTATCTGGGATAATGCTAATACCGTGGCCATGTTAATTGGTTCACCTTAAGGAATACTAATTGATAAGCAACATCAAGCCTTCAGGAGAGCAAAGAATGAATGAATATATGAGGCATCATACTCATGGCAAAAACCTCCGCAGGGTTATACCTGTTAGAAATGTTAGAAATGCCCTCCACACCGCCTGTGAGGCTCAGGCTCACAGTCTGACACAGTCTGTGTCTCAGTCTGTGTCTCAGTCTGTGACAACACAGTCTGACTCTTCCACACCACATGCAATATACCACAGCAATACACAGACATGCTACTCCTGAAGGCCAAACTGCTTTTTTCAGCCCCAAAATATTCAAATATAGATGAATGTGCACAGCTGATAAAATATTCATACCTTCATGAGGAATGTAGTGGAGAGCGTGACCCAGGAATCACTGCTAAGTGCCACAGTATGACAAATGCTGTCAGCCACATGGCAGTATTCCCACACACTTGGGATGCAGGCAGAGGCACAGGAGCAGAATGCCTCCACCTGGGTACGACTGTACTAGCTGCCTCCTTACTTCTTGTATACTGTGTAAAACCCCACTAGAGGGTTTGCTTTGTCTCACTACAGCCCAACTTCTGTGGCACAGACAGTGGCATATGGGAAGGATCACCTCCCTTTCTCTGAGCTGACAAACTCTGTCAGTTTTATCAGGTCCCTCAACTGTTTTTGACATTTATAACCCTGAGGTTTCATGGAAGTATGTCATCTGTGACGGAAACAGGTGGCCTTCGATAACCATCCCAGTGTCAAATCAGAGGCCCTTTCAGACAAGACCAATTGACAGGTGATTTCTGGCAGTCAGGTGCTTTTGCCCTCAGCTAGACCATGCTTCATTAGATGAAAGCATTGTAAGAAAAAAATGGGAAAAGTTAACAGTGAAATAAGAACACATACTTGCTTGTATACACAAAACATTAACTACAGTAAGGGGAGAAAGGAAACTACCTCTAGCTAGCCCTAGAGCTTTCTTCTCCACTGCCTGCAAAACTGTCAGTAGAGGGGCTGCAAATCAGTAAAAGCAAATCATTTTTAGCAAACAAAGACATACACATGACTTCTAAAAATGTAATTCCTTTTCAGCCATTCTGCTCTATAATAACTTCAAATTCAGGAGCACACACAGTGTATGCTTTGAGGACTAACATATTTCTTTACCAATTCAGAAATAACTAGCCCAGACACAAGCAGACAACGTGCTGTATGTTGAACATACCATTCTTAGTGTGTCAGGAGCCCACATGAAATTGGCTTAGCCCTAATACAAAGCACTGGGATGACTAATCACTTTGTAAAACCCAATTAAATAAGATTATAAGAATAAAGAAGTGTAAATTCCCTCTTATCAGACAACATTATCCATCTACATAAGATAACAAAGTCTAACTTCTGTCTCTAAAATGTTTGTGTAGACTCCACCCCTCGAAGACTCTCATGTGAGCAGTCTTTTGGCCACTGAAGTCAGCAAAATGAATAAACCTGGGATGCAAAAAGTGATCAAGTGTGGAGGCCATACTTTTCATGCCATCAGCTTAAAATGTTTTAGGTGAAGCAGTACAGATGGTTGTCTTTTACTTTTCATATTACTGCTCTCACAAACCACATCAGGTGCCAAAATACACTCTGCTGCAGTATTTACTCCAACTGTCACTCACTCGTATTGTCCAGCTGCAGACTGCCTCACTGACTGTTGAAGTAGTGTCAATAATTATGAAGTATTCATTTGAAAAATAATGTGAACCTTCATACTCACTAAATTTGAAATTATGAGGACCAAAAGAGAGGAATGCTTGCTGAGCAGCTGACAGCAACAAACAGATTGTAGCCCCAGGGTCACCGTTCATACATAATTTCTCCAAAGTTATTAAATTATAGCCAGGAGTCACATTCAAGGTAAAATCTAGTTCCTCCCAAGGAATGTACCTAACAAAAACTGTGATTAAATTTAGAATATATCTATTAAAGTTATACCATTAAAAAACATATACAAAGCCTGTATCTCTTTACAGATTTTAAATGTTAATTATTTAGTGTCACATTTTGGTAGCTCCATCTGTGATGGGACATGAGAGACAGATTTACATTATTATTTTATTTTGCACTGAGTACCGTTTGATCCGTACTTGAACGCATGTCCAAACAGAGTTAGAACCTACAAGAAATTATAGTTTTGAATATAAATAACAAAACTGAGCTCATAGAAAGTCTGGTAAAGTATGATCTCACCTCCACTGAATGTAAGAGTTGAATTCCCATTCAATTCAACAGCATTAGAACAGCTACATTTCTTAATTGTTATTAGAATATAGTTCATGCACTGTTTCACTCCCTTCTCTCAAATTTTGATCTGATAGCAAAAAGTGCAGTTATACTAAGATGACACTGACAAATCTGAAAACTGGCAGAGGAGGAGAAGAAGTAAGCTATTTAAATGAAAACATATTGTAGCACTTACTGGTAACTGACTACCAGCTCTCTTAATACAAGCTTAAGCAAATCACCACATGTCCTTCTTGCCTTAGCGCAGACTTTATTGCCAGCTGTGATCTTCATCAGCATATTTGATGTTTGTTATTAGTGACTTGGGAACATGATTCAACTAATACAGTTTAGACTCTTTACACTTTTATAATGCTTGGCATTAGAAAGTCCTCTTTCCCTTACTTTGATTTGGGCTTCCTATTAATATTTCAATAAATTAAAAAATGGCACAATAAACAACGATGAATCCAAACTCCTTGCAATTTCTCAACCGAAAGACTTTTTAGCAATGCTGAACTCACGCTTCTGCACAAGTAGAATATTTTAGCACCCACATTTCATGGAGTAGTTTTCACACCCTTGCTGCTATTCTATTTATATCTCTTAAAAAAAAAAAAAAAGAAAGAAAGAAAAAAAAAAAAAAAACACCAGGGAAAGACAGAGCAAGAGAATCATGAGCACGAGAATCATCAAATGTAACGTAAGACAGATGCTCAGAAAACATTCATTTTTAAACCATTTTTAGTATTACACATAAAACTGTTTTAAAGTTGCATTTTTACACAGTGTAGGCTTCAAAATTATTAATTTCTACATTTGCCCCAGCTGTTCTACCTGAGAGGAAAATTGAAACCATGCCCTGATATTCTAAACCACAGCCAAATCTTCTACACAACACACACCACTAAAGGACTGCATTCAACACACGCACCCAACTTCACCAAGGGTCAGTCAGCAAGCTCTCCATCACTCACCTGCCAGCCACTGTGGCAAGCGTTTGTTCCACAGATGCTGAGAAGCCCAGACATGAGAACAGAACGAACAACCTAAGTGCAGCGTTTCTTTCCATGGAGAAGACTCGGTGCCTCCACACCGAGCACATCTGCTCCTCTGGGCTGGGAGGGGGGGGCGGCTGCGCGGCCCCGCACGCCCGACGGTGTGATGGACAGCAGATGGAGCCAACGAGAGTCGTCTCTGCCCTGGTACCCAGCAGGAGAAAGTCTCCGTGTGCTCCCATGAACACTGACTGCATGCGCCGGCTGTGGGCTCGGCCCATGTCCCTGCGAAGGAAAGGTTACCGGTTTGGGGGGAAAATGCAGTGGGATGTGAGGTGTCTTTCAAAAAGGGAAAAAAAAAAAAAAAAAAAAAAGGAAAATAATAAAAATTTAAAAAAAAGAAAAACGGGTGGTCTCTGCAAGCTCTGACTACACGGAAGCTGCACTGAGCACTGCTTGTTATCTGTACTCAACCTAAGCCTTAAAGAAAGATGAAGGCTGTGTTTCCAAACAGCTCATAAATCTTCCTATCTGTATAATAACCTGATAAGGATTATTTGTGTTCTAAAGAAGACTTACAACACATTTACAATACTAGTGCTAGCTCCATTTTACTGATGGGTATTAGACAGAAAGAGCTCTGAAGTCAAACATTCAGAGTTGGCTAACTTCGGTTTCACTCCATTTGTGTGAATCCACCTCTCTGGCTTAGTTGTTTACATACCTACAGACAACGTGAAGCAGAACTAACATTGCCAAATGTCCACAAAATGACAGCACCTCACTTTGGGAATTGTCAAGCTGAGGCATCAGGGCCCATACCTAGCACAGGTTGGATCAGGTCGTTCTGACAAGAACAGGTGGGTCATGGGCATGGGCACCTCCTTCCATAAGACCTCTGTCCTCATGAGACTCATCAGAATGGAGTTTCAGGTTGGATACTAGGAAAAATGTCTTCACTGAAAGAGTGGTTGGGCATTGGAACAGGCTGCCCAGGGTGGTGGTTGGAGTCACTGTTCCTGGAAGTTTTCAAGAAGCATGGAGGCATGGCACAGATGGAAACAGTGGGCATAATGGGGGTGGGCTGAAGTGCTGGACTAGATGATCTTAGGAGTCTTTACCAACCTTAACCATTCTACGTTTCTATTCCTGCTGATCCATCTGAGTGGGGAAAGAAGAGGGTAAGGCACAATGACTTCTCAAACCCTACTGTCCTTCTTTACATGAACAGCATAATGCTCACTAACAGCAACTTGAATTCAAAGTGTGTACACGGGGAAAGCTGAAATAAGGGCAGTTTCTACTGGTTCCACTGTCAAAACTGTGCTCTTCCACCTGCTCACATCCAGGCTGGCCTCAGTCATGAGCACAGCTACGATTGGTAATCAAACTAGGAAAAAACCTCTGACATAAATGCCTTCTTACTATAGCCTTCAGCATCAACAGCCCACTATTGAAAGATCACTCTTGAGAGGTAGTCCAGATCAGCTCTCAGCTCACATTTGCAGCCATGCCGCACCCTTTTCCACTTAAATATCCAGACAGGAGATAGCCGCAACCAATTCCAGCCAACAGCTGCCTTTATACATCTGTGTATTTGTGTTCATACACCATACCAAACCCATTCCCAAACTATACCCAACCCTAAGGCACGTTGGTGCCTTGTGTGGCAGCTAATGTAAGCTACCCACTGATGTGATCATGCAGTAAGACCTACTTCACTGATTAAGAGTTCCTGTCTATTGCATTCCAGATACAAGATTAAGATAGGAGCTTTAGCACTGTAACTATTCAAAAGGATTTGCCATCTTAATTTCTCTTTCAGGGATACAGAGAGTATTCACTAATCTTAAAAATCTCTCAACAGCTTGTCCAGAGTCATGCTGCTTCTATCCAATTTAAGGTGGAATCTCGATACTTATGAGAGTCCTCGCTTGAAAAATGAAGTGAGGAAGAATAGTGAAAAATAATAACCAAGTGACAGTAAGCTCAACATTTTCCACAAAACACCAAAAATGTATGATGCCAAATGCAGAATAAATACACCAGTAAGGAGAAGTGGCTCAGCTGAGAACTTCAAAAAATCATGAAAGGAGGCAGAAGTGTCACACACATTTCTAAAAATTAGTAAGCCACCAAAATAAAGGACATGTTAAATTATTTAGTACCCCTGATGCATGTTCCTTTTAAACAAGTTTTTGTTTTTTTGGTGTGGTTTTTTTTTTTAACAAAAAGGCACAGAGTCTTCCTATTTGTGCATTGAGATTTCACACGTGGGTATTTTGTACATGTTCATTTTTCACCAGAGCAGGAGCAAATGCTAAGAAAGGAAAATGCTGAAATACAAATACTTGCTGCTCAGATTAACAAACTGTGCATCCTTTGAGGAGAGAAAGGGAGATAAAATGGTATTGACAACACTTCGCAGACCACAGCTAAACTAAGTCACTATAGGCTGAATTCAATGAGAAGTCCATTCTCTGTCAACAGAATGTATATTTAATTGTTCTTCCTGCCTGTATGTTTCTATTGGGCTCTCAGTCTTACAGGGAAAATGCTTTTTCAGTCCACCGTTTCACAGTGAGGAGAAAAGTGCATATTAGTGTGGTCAGAAATAAGGTTCTTTTGCAGACTACCAAGAGAACACATAATGCCAAACTGTTAACACAGGCTAAACCAATATGAAAATATACTGACTTTCTCACTACATACTACTGGCACATGCTGATAGTAATTCACTAACTAGCAGTCATCACCTGACAATGAGAGAAGCAATGAGCATGAAGAAAAGTCTTTCCTTACCTCTTGGTGTTTGCTGATAATATAAAGCATTCTAAGCCATTCTTAAAAAGGTTCCTTTTGAGCTTCAAGAATAAACAGACTATACTGAAAGCAAAGAAGCCATCCCATGCATACACTTTGTTCTGGAGAAGAACTATGATGAAACATCCAACTCTGCAACAAAATTTCTATGAAGCCTGTAAAGAAAACTATTTGAATGGAGCCTCTATGCAGTAGTCATGACTAGGACATGATCAGACAGGCTCTTGTGATTTGGTTGACAAGCTACCATGTACATTTGCATGTTTTATATTGAAATCACACAGACAAGCAAAGCTTAATCAGATGTACCTTAATCTGCAACTACATACATACACAAGGTTACATTCAATTCCATAAATGCATCCAACAAACTTCCTACGGAACAAAGCCAACAATAAACTAACAGTTTTGTTTACATCTCACAAGACGGGCTATGGTGGGCTGAGAGTGGCTACTGTTTCAAATAAGAAGATTAAAACGCTGTTTATTGTCATGATTTCTCCATCTGACAATAAGATACTGCTTAGGATTACCTTTAATGCAAAACTTGTCCTTGTGATGATTAAGCTAGCACTTGTTTATTTCTTAGCACCATGGTATTTCAAACACCACTGCTGCAAAATGTATAGCAGTGAGGGAGAAGACACAGCAGATCTCACTGTGCCTCTTTTTGGATCTACTCTTATTGCTCTTATTGTTTAGGATTTGTCTTGCATAAAAAGTAGTTAAGAAAGCAGTTGGCAATTATATTCAGAGTAAGGATTCACAGTTTCATGTGGTTTGTGAAGCAAAAAATCAGAGACCGATAGGTAAACCAATCAGCATTCCTGGCCTTCCACACACCCCCAAGTGTGTCACCGCAGTTCAGCAAGCCCTCTGTCAAAGAGGATGATTACATAAATGTTGATGGAGGCCTAGAGATGACAGCTGTTCTGCCTGATGCTGCAGTGATTATGTACACAGTGAGTTTGCATGCAACGAATGAGAGTGCAGACATAATTTTAAACATGGATAATTTATCTCCTTGGAGGGCATCTCCTCAGGCAGGCAATGGCACAATTTATTTTCAACACAGTTTACCTTCAGATGACATATCAGGTCACTGTGATCAGAACAGCTTTTTAAAATAACACGCCTAACAAAATAACAAAGTATGACATATAAGCAACTGTACAAACACTTCAGAAACCATTAGTGTTTCCAGTTTAAGATAAGGAGGTGTTCCTCTTGTTTACATACAGCTACAATGGATTGATTCCTGAAATACAACAAAAGTATGGACAGAAAAGTGGCTTTGTTACACAGAAAAAGTTTATCCCAGTTTCAGCAAAATCTCCTCTTGGCAACTAATTTGCCTATGAGCTTTTCAACCACCTACACCCCACACTGTGATGCTGAAAAACTGAATCACCACAACACAGTCTCCTTCTCACCTCCCTTACTACTACTAAAATCCTCCCCATTTACCTCAAAGGATCCCACTCTGTCCCAGGGAGTTTTCACACACAACTGGGATCTTGCTGCAGCTGGTCGGTGGGGATGCAGACTGGCAAAAGCTGAGGGAGGCATGCTTGTTCAGCCTGGAAAAGGCTCAGGGGAGATCTCACTGCAGCCTTCTAGTATTTAGAGGGAACTCTTTTAAAAGACTTTCTGGAGAGGAATTTTATAAAAACGCATATAGTAATAGGACAAAGCCAGGTTAGATGGGACCCTGGGCAGCCTCATCTGGGGGGAGGGCAACCTGCCCATAGCAAAGAGTCGGAACTGGGTGGGCTCTAAGATCTCTTCCATTCCAAATCACTCTGTGATTCTATGATTGAGTATATGGAGGGGAAAAAAAAAAAAAAAAATAGCGCAGCCTGCGTCACAACACAGATCTACCACGGAGAAGGGAGGTCCCAACACACTAGCGGACGGAGAAAACGGAACGGACCCTCAGCCCCCCGGTGAGCACAAAGGCGTCACCCACACGGGGGCCTCCCCCCGCGTCTCACAGCGGCAAAATGGCGACGCCCGCGCGAGTGCCGGCGAGCTCACAGCGCCCCCTTGGGGTCGGGCGGTCCCCAGCTCCTCGGGAAGAGGACAATCGCGCGGCAGGGTGCTGAGCCTCGCGCAGCTCCGTGTCACCGTCGCAGATGACACCTCTCCTAGGCCTTAGCGCGTTACCGAGCAATTGCCCGAATGCACCGAAGACCATCGTTTGCTTCACTATACTCCGTTTCAATTTCCTTCCTAACAGCTTTAATACACTTAAATAGTCCTGATACTCTGAAACATTTTAAAACATTCTTATAAAATTAATCTTTTTAAGTCTTTAAACTACCAGATCGGGGCTCCATAACGCCTACTGCCAGCCCCACGCACACACAAAGCGGCCACGCCCCACCTCAAGCCGCTCACGGCCGCCTCGCGCGGCGAGGTAGCCCTGCGCCTGCCGGGAGTTTTCAGTCAGGCGCCACTCGGGCAGCCCGCGGCGGGTCCTCGCGGTCGCAGCTAGGTGGCGCACAGCGGGCGAATCGCTTCCTTTTGCGTTCGGCAGCCGCCAGAGCAGGATGGGTGAGCGTGGTTGGGCAGGCCTGGGGGGTCGGGGCCCGGGCTTAAAGGGTCAGGGTGGCGGGGGTGTGGGGGTTCTTTCCCTTTTCTCAGAGCCTGCCGCCCGCTGAGGGCCTTGACGACGCTGCCGTGGTTCTGCGGAAGCGGCGCAGCCATTTCCCGCCGCGTGGCCGGGTAGCAGCGGGGCGGCTGGGCCTCACCGCTGGCCTCGGAGCGCCTCCTCACCTTTCCTTCCCGCCTCCCGCAGGGAAGTGCCGTGGTCTTCGCACCGCTCGCAAGCTGCGCAGCCACCGCCGCGACCAGAAGTGGCACGACAAGCAGTACAAGAAGGCCCACCTGGGCACGGCGCTGAAGGCCAACCCCTTCGGCGGCGCGTCCCACGCCAAGGGGATCGTCCTCGAGAAAGTGTGCGTGACACTCCGCTGCTGCGGGGCCGGGGGAGGATCGTGGGGTGGGGCTGGAGGCGGCGGGCACGGGGAGGCCCACCGGGCCTCGGAAAGGGGCCGCGGGGAAGCAGCGAGCATAAGCTGATTTATTATTTATTTTATTATACAGCGGGTAGCGTTAGCGAGCTATGGGGCATTTGATTATTTCTTGTTAATTTTGCTGGGTTAATTAATAAACATCGTTTATAAAGTAAAGCAACACAGTTTTATTGACTTAATATAGGGGTGGGTGGGTGGTGGTCTTTTTTTTTCTTGAGGAAAATTCTGTATGCCGTGTCGGAGATGCCACGTGCTTGTCTTCAGGATCTGTTAGTGATTTGTAAGCTTGCTTACAACATTGCTAAGATCTCAAGGGCTTTTTTTTTTTCTTTTTCAGCTTTATTTCCTGAATTGGTATTTGTAGGAGGTGAGGTTTTTGTGCCGCCTAGGACCTAATTTAAGCTTTAGTTCTGAGTAGCTATAAGTGCATCAGTGATACCCTTCTGTTTTGAAATACATATCCAGCGTGACCTTAAAACAATACGTTAATATGTTGTGGTGTGGTTTGCTAGCTCATGAAACAATTTTTTTGCTGATGTGTTTTCATGTGCTTCCATTTTAGTGGAGTAGAAGCTAAACAGCCCAACTCTGCTATCAGGAAGTGTGTGAGAGTCCAGCTCATCAAGAATGGCAAAAAAATAACAGCTTTTGTTCCCAATGATGGTTGCCTGAACTTCATTGAGGTGAGTGACACCCAGGAACTGGCTGATAGTATATTGTGTGTCAAGGTAAAGAAACACGGAATCATAGAATCACCAGGGTTGGAAAAGACCTACAAGATCATCCAGTCCAACCGTTCACCTATCACCAATAGCTCCCGCTAAACCATGTCCCTCAACACAGCATCCAATCATTCCTTGAACATCCCCAGGGTCGGTGACTCCACCACCTCCCTGGGCAGCCCATTCCAGTGCCTGACCACCCTTTCTGAGAAGTAATATTTCCTAATGTCCAGCCTGAATCTCCCCTGGCGCAGCTTGAAACCATTCCCTCTAGTCCTGTCACTAATGACACGAGAGAAGAGGCCGACCCCCAGCTCACCACAACCTCCCTTCAGGAAGTTATAGAGAGCAATAAGGTCTCCCCTGAGCCTCCTCTTCTTCAGGCTGAACATTCCCAGCTCCTTCAGCCTCTCCTCATAAGGCCTGTGCTCCAGACCCCTCACCAGCTTTGTTGCCCTTCTTTGAACACGTTCCAGGGCCTCGATGTCTTTCTTGCAGTGAGGGGCCCAAAACTGGACACAGAACTCGAGGTGCAGCCTCACCAGTGCTGAGTACAGGGGGACAATCACCTCTCTGCTCCTGCTGGTAACACTGTTTCTGATGCAAGCCAAATGCCATTGGCCACCTGGCACACTGTTGGCTCACGTTCAGCCAAGCATCAATCAATACCCCCACGTCCATTTCCTCTACACAGTCTTCCAGCCACTCCGCCCCAAGCCTGTAGCGCTGCTGGGGGTTGTTGTAGCCAAAGTGCAGGACCCGGATTGAATGGATTTAGCTGATGGTTAGACAAGGTTTTATGTCTTGAACAATGTGTATCTTAATGTAGCTGCAGGGGGAGACAGAAAACATCAGAGGTTTAAGTATGGATTGGCTTGTTGTTTATAGCTTTGTAACTGTGTGGTTTTTCATTGCAGGAAAATGACGAAGTGCTGGTCGCTGGTTTTGGTCGGAAGGGCCATGCTGTTGGTGACATTCCTGGAGTTCGCTTCAAGGTTGTCAAAGTAGCCAATGTTTCTCTGTTGGCCTTGTACAAGGGCAAGAAAGAAAGACCAAGATCATAAATTTCTATTAACTTTCCAAGAATATCAATAAAACTTTTGATTGGAAAAGTTTGTCTCATTATTTTAAGATTATTTTCTTTTGAGTATTTTCTTTTAATGTGTGATTTGCAAGCAGCGGGTCTCACAGAGGTAGGGTACACTGCCCTTTTGTTGCAACAGGCTTATCCTTATGTAGCACATGCTTTGCTGTTGAATGAAAGAAGAAAGCCAGTGCATCTTTATAGCCAGCATGTTAGTCTTCATGAAGGCTTCTGCTGTCAGGATGGACCAATAGATGCCTCTAAGGTCTCTGTCCCTTTCTAAGCCCTTTCTGAAAGCTGTTGCAGAGACGATCCCATAATTCGAAGTTGCTGAATGGTCATGCTGCCGCGTGAACCTCAGGTCTGAGTATGATGTTATCAACGGCTACCTGGGGACCTAATGTAAGGAAGCACGCTGCATTACAGAAGTAAGAAAAGGTCTCTTAATTTTTGATGTGTAGCTAGGCTGTTTTCAAGGGATGGAGTGCTGTAAGCATAGAAAGGGAGGCTGGTGCATAATGCCAGCACGTGAATGACTTACTGCAGAGCTGAAAAGCCCTGTGTGCCCAGTGAATGCAGTATCGGCAGCAGCTACAATTTCTGATGGTGTTGAAGTTCAGTTTTCAAGCTCCATGCCTGAATCCAGACAAGGGCTTCTTGCAGTGGGCTATTTCTTTGGTGTCAAGCCAACAATGATTCTAATGGGGCTGTATCATAAAGCCAGTGTCAATCGTTAGGTGTGGTCTCTATGGTGGAAGGTGCTTCATGCAGAAAAATTGTTTCCCTGCTCTCTGTCCTCTGCAGAGAAAGATCCATTTCTTTGGAGTATTTTGGAGAATGCACTAGAAGTAATACCTTCTCTTTTTTGATGTTGGTCCATGGTGTCAGAGGCGGATGTTTGTGGTATGGCAGGAGAGGCTGAACCTTACAGCCAGTATTTTGTTGTCATGCAACAGATGGCAGCAGAGGGGTAGTCTGACAAAATGGTGTCTGATATGGAGGTGCAGATGAAGCAAAGGTGCATCATTGCATTCCTCTGTGCAGAAAAAGATGGCACCCACCGACATTCACTGACACTTGCTGAATGTTTATGGAGATCAGCCGGTGGATGTGAGCCCAGCATGGCAATGGGTGGTGTATTTCAGCACTGCTGATAGTGGGTCGCCTGCACTGGTACTTGTGCACAGCATGCAGGCTCTTTTTCATCATTGATGAAATTGGATAGCTGATGGTGGTGACTGCTGAAAAACTGTTTTATAGCTGGGAATTTGCTCTATCAAATGGTGGTATTGTGCTCTTTGTAATGGTTGCAGTTTCCATGGAGATAAACAGGAGGCAGTACTTGCCAAGCAGCCTACTTATTCATTCTTAGTATTCAAATAATGGCAGCCATTCCATTTCCTAGTGTGAAGGCAGGCAGTGGCACCTGACGCACAATTTATCACTTAGGTCCTGAAGGGATTATTAAGGCATTTACCTAATTTCATCTCTGTACTCCTCAGCCCCCAGAACTTCACCCAGCTGCTTTCAAGTTACATGTTTCGAGTTAGTTTGACTTGAACAAATTTTGCTGATTTGAAGATAGTTTTCTTTTAGTGCATTCCAGTTGTTAGCTGTTATCATTTAACTATTGTCGTACTGACTTAAAGATATATATCTCTGAATAATACTTTTTGCTTTCCTCTGCCACATTAAAAAGCAAACTTCTAAATAGTTGGAATTTTTTGTTTGCTTTGTGATTTGGGGTTGGTTGGTTTGACTTCCCAGAGGTCTACTACACCACTGTCAAACCACTGAAAAACTGAAGCTTTTATCACTTAGTATTTTCATTCTTCCATCTATTGTCCAGTTTTTCAATATCACGTTAAAAAATTGATGTCAACAAAAGACAGGTAACATAGAATTATAGACAATAAATAAAGAGGTCAAAATGTTCCTCCATGTTAGCCTTTAAACCACTGCCAAATCTTCCATGCAGTTAATGTCTTGCACTCTTTTTACCTCAAGTTTGGCCCTTTGAAATTACATATTACATTGAGCTTACGGTGGAACACTGGGTTCTTAGTTTCAAGCTAGGGCTATCTTATGCAACAAAAACTAGAAATATCTAAATGGCTGAAGTTATGAGTGTAAACAATTCCCTCATTAATATCATGGTTCATCTGTGTGTTCACCCACAAGGCTCTGCTTCAATCAGCATTCACTAATTTATATGGAAGAGGAATAAAATTTAGGAGCAGGCTGCCACTGATTGTTTTGCAGCTTAGTCATCTAGTTATTTGTGAGATTTGGACTCAAATTTTCGCTCAGATCAGGCACAGAGGCAGCACTGAACTTCATTTTTCCATAGCCTTGCTAATGCTGTAACTGCTGTCCTAGTGAAAACTTTTTTATTTGCATCCCCTTCCCAACTTCGGGAAAGTTGCTCTCTGTGATTCCAGAGTTAGGACTTCCTTGGTTGCAAACTGACTCAAATTTTCAGACCTTAACTTCAGAGGCACAGTGGCCTTTGGTGTAAAAAAAATGAAGCTGAGAAGACCAGGGCCATGATCACTGGGAAAGACACAACAGAACAAGACAAAGAGGGAAGGTTTTTTAGGAGCTCCACCAGACAGACTGTAGAAGCAGCGTAGATGCACAGTGCCAGTAACATACTCCAGTCAACCAGCACACCAGAACCTGGTGAAGACCCATGAAAACCTAATGAGGTTCAACAAGGCCAAATGCAGAGGGTTGCATTTGGGTCAGGGCAACCCCAGGTACTTACACAAACTGGGGAAAATCTCCTTGAGAGCAGCCCTGTGGAGAAGGACTTGGGGGTCCTGGTGGACGAGAAGCTGGACATGAGCCAGCAGTGTGTGCTTGCAGTCCAGAAAGCCAACTGTGTTCTGGGCTGCAGTAAAAAAGGGGTGGCCAGCAGGGAGAGGGAGGTGATTGTCCCCCTCTACTCAGCTCTTGTGAGGCCCCATCTGGAGTTCTGCATTCAGGCCCAGGGCCTGCAGTACAGGAAGGACACAGAGCTCTTGGAGCAGGTCTAGAGGGCCACTGAGATGATCAGAGGGCTGGAGCACCTCCTATGAGGAAAGGTTGAGGGAACTGGGCTTGTTCAGCTTGAGAAGGCTCTGGGGAGACCTCATTGTGACCTTCCAATAGTTGAAGGGAGCATATAAACAGGTGGGAGGACAGTTGTTTATGAGGGTGGATAGTGATAGGTTAAGGGGGAATGGTCTTAAACTGAGACAGATGAGGTTTAGTTTAGATATTAGGAGGAAGTTTTTCACACAGAGGGTGGTGATGCATTGGAACAGGTTGCCCAAGGAGGTTGCGGATGCCCCATCCCTGGAGGCAGTCAAGGCCAGGCTGGACGTGGCTCTGGGCAGCCTGGTCTGGTGGTTGGCGACCCTGCACATAGCAGGGGGATTGAAACTGGATGATCACTGTGGTCCTTTTTAACCCAGGCAATTCTGTGATTCTACAGTTTTATGAAAACTCTAGATGGACCTCATGCCATCAGCTTCAGTACCCACTGCCACCACTTTTCTACAGAGGTAAGTAGTTTGGTAGCCTTCCTCTCATCTTGGATAGTGGAGGGTTAACTATTGGCATTTTTGTTCCTTCCTGCAACCATACATGTTTTCTGGATGCATTCTCTTTTCACCCAAAATGTTAATGATGTGGACAGATTTTGAGGATATTCTACATCTGCCCAACATTTCTTACAGCTTCACTGAATCACACTGTTTATCCACAGTAACTTCTACTATGCTACTGTAAGCCCAGAAACCCCAGATGTGTCACTACTGTGTCTGCTGTGGCTTTATGTATTGCTTCTGTGAGACACATGCAATAATCAGAGGTTGCACACAGTAGAAATTCATATATACCCTACTATGAAATCCCTGAAATCTACCCTTAATCTAGGAGCAGAACCAAGTACGGTGACATCTTGGTCTGTATTTATCCATGATATGCATCAAACCAAGCACTGGTAAACAGGTGAGAGAAAGTCAAGTCTGTGATTCACAGCTTGCAGACCTGACAGCAGTTCCAGTGGAAGAGTCAGGTCCCCGTCAGCTAGTTTAATCACTAAATCAATCTCATGTACACGAATAATGTTATCCTGCACCACTGCTGGTGTACATTATTTCACCCAAGTTTATCACCAGCAAACTGAGTCTTATCGTTCCTATTGTGATTTTGCTTCCCTTGCTTAGCAAAAAAAATATCAGAAAGGCTTTCAGTTAAAAAAAAAAAAGGGGGGGGGGGGGGGGGGATTATACTACAGTCATCAAAGAGGTCCGTTGAGGCGTTCATATTCTTCTCAAGTTCTGAAGACAACCTGACAATAGCGGAAACGAGGGTTTAGCGGGGGTAAACGGGGCGGTTTCTGAAGGTAGGGCGCTGTCGTGAGGTAATCTCACCACTAGATGTTGCTGTAAGCATGATGAGGGGAGAAGCTGGAGCACAAAAGGTGTAAACCACACAGTTGTTCATGCGCACTTCGACAGAAGTCGTATTCAAAATAGGAAAGTTAGCTTTTAACTGATTTGGTGAGTTCCCATTAGAAATGGGGCATTTAATGCCTTATTGTTTTCGTGTACCCAATGGGGGATAGATGCCATACAGAAACACCAGAGCTTATGGTGTGAATTCATTGCACATCTTGTTAGATCAAAAAAACAGAGTAAAAGAATACAGAAGATTACTACTCCATTGGGCATGTGGATGTTTTACAGGCCTGGTTAAATAACATCTTTTTTTTTTGTTTGCTTGTTTTTTTTACAAAGATAATATTATGTGATATTAGTTGCAAGAAGTGAGCAAACACACAGAACTGGGAGCAGAAGCAAAGCACGAAGTTATTAAATCAAGTTGCACATTTTGAGTTGCATGTTGCTGCTGGCTTTATAAACATGTTTAGCACGTCATGTCAGAATTTGGACACCAGGATGCTCCTAGGATGTCTGTCTATGGAACCTGTCAGTGCTCAAGAATAACTTCTGTTGTTTGGATGCTGAACATAAGAATTCAAAGGAAGATGAGCCAAGCTAGACTTTATCACTGTCACTAGTAAAATGGTTCTAAGCCTAATAAAGACATGTCAGAACTGTGTGTTATGCAACCAAATCCTCCAAAAGAGAAATCAGAGGTGAACTTGTGCAATAAATACAGCAGACATGTAAATCTTGAAGCAGAACCATATAAAGCCAGTCATACCTGACTGCTGGATGCAGGAGAATGAACATTACAGACTCTGGAAAATCACTGTTTGGTCTAGTAAGGCCTGGATGGAACTTACCAAAATTCATGACTTTAACATGGATCAGGTGCAAAGAAAAGAAGGATTAGTTAGTTCCTACAGGCTGCCCCATCTTTTCCAACCTCTGCTCAGCCTGGATCTGTGGGCTCTACCTGCCCCTGAAGCAAGGTGGCATCCGACACTTTTTGCAGAGGCAAAAATCATCAAGCCACACCTCTGCATTGTAAGCTGATAGATTCCAAGAGATGGATTCCAAACCCAACACTGAAATTCTTCTGGTGATGCAGATGACTGCTTACTGGGATCCTTCTCTGTCTATAGCCTAATCCCAGGCAGCACCAAAGGTTGGGAAACGAGGCACCTGAATTCTATCTTATCTTCCTCCATCTGGCTTCTGCTGCTGGCTCATCATGCATGGCTCCTGAGTCTGACAGAGCCATGGGGAAAGACATGGCCTAAACTTTCCAGACAGCATGACTTTTTCCAGTGTGCTGTACTAACAACGATATTGAAAAATAATACTGCAGGAAAACATGCTGTTTTCTAGGAGGCTGGAGGAAAAAGAACGTGTTCAAGGCAAGACTCTATAAAATCACTCTTTCCAAACACTTCTCTCGCTTGAAGCTGAAATTCATCTTCAGTGAGTGATGGTTACAACAAGCTCTACAGTGGTAGGTGAAAGTTTGTTGGGTTTTTATCAGGCACTTCAAGACACAAAGGTAACTGCTGCAACACCTTCCTAACTTCCTGAGCACTCAGCCCAAAGCTACACTCTTCAGGGCTACTCTCCTAGCATGCCTCTCCTCTGTAATTAGCCTGGCTTTCTGAATTATGAATTAACGTTGCAGCTATTCAACAGGGCAGTTTTGCAGCTATGAGCTTTATGAATACACTTTTATTCTGGGTGGTACAAATTCATTGCTAAGAAACCTTTTAAATTCTTTGAAACATTTCTAAAAGCCTACATGTGATTAGAAAAAAAAAAACACTGATATGACACACTATATTCTCTAGAAGAGAGTATTTCGGAGGAAACAATTGTATTTCACAGCTCAGGAGAAAGAGCAATTGTTTTCCTTTGTGCTGGAGCTGGAATTCTATGCAATATAAATACAGATGTCCAAACAAACTCATTAAATTTTAGTCATAGCAAATGGCAAAAAAAAAAAAAAAATAAAAATAAAAAAAAAAATTGAGAAGTTCTGCTGAAGTTTATGGAGTTGCAACAAGAAATGATATTATTTCACCATATTCCGCTGTAATTAACTAGCACAACACTGACTGTTGTGAACACAAGCATGTGATTTGACCCAATAAGCGTTTCTGTTAGTAACCAAAACCAAACAACAACAAACCTTCTGGCTGACCAGATGGAGGATAAATTCTAACCTGATCATTATGACACAAATGAGGAATTATGTAGGTTGGAACTGCATTCCAAAGCAGAGCATGTTTTTGGCTTAGTCGAACACACAGAATTCATTTTTCTTGCTGATTCTTGTAACTAAGGGCAGGTATGAATTGGTTCCCTTAAAAGAAGTCCCCAGAAGCCATGGTCCTCAAAATGTCTTCCCAGATTAGCCAAGATGAACAACTGAGCAAATCAAAACCCAAGTCCAGATCTAAAAGCCTTCAATAGATTTGCTAAATGAAAACTACTAAATACTGTAGAAATTAACTTGATTTTGAAATAAAACAGGATTTCTATACATGTGCAATCTCTGTAGAACATCCTGTAAGTTACTGAGGCACAGAGTGAATGGGGAGTTAGATGCCTACCTCCATTCAAGCCATTAGAAAGTAGATTGTTAAACATGATGATAGCTCACCTTAATCCCAAATATTTAGGTTAGCCTGTATTTGTCTCTCAATCTAAGCTTAGAGCATTTGTACTAACTTAACTGAATTTTTGTTTAGTGGTATTCTGGGCAAATTTCTGGGCAGCATTGACTCTGATGATGATACTGCTCTGCTCCTTAGCTGTTTATGTTGTTAAAAGGTTAAGAACTGTAGCAGGGCAAGGAACTGTCAGTTTGCTTATCCACTTCATGCTCTCCATTATCATCATTGCGTCCAACTAGCTGGGAAGAGGGTCAAGGCACTGCAGAGGAATTTGGAGAGGTTTTATCAGCAGGAAGGGAGAGACTGCTTCAGAAACTGGGAAGAACTATGACTTTGCAGCTAAGTGAATGTGTGGTTATAAGATATGGAGGAGGTAGAGTGATTACCAGCAGAGGATGTCTAGAAGCTGGAGTGTGACTGTCAGGACACTGACAGAGCAGTACCCTGCTGGGTGAAGCCATCCATTAGCAAGTGCCTGGGGTTTCTCTGACGGGAAATCTTCAGTGTAGTACAATTGCAATGCTCTGTCCAAATAATCTTCAGTTTTGTTTACAAGTGATATATTAATGCAGAAAGTAAAGGCTGATGAGAATCCCTTAATGTCAAAGAAAATATGTCGTATCTTGGAATGGTTTGGGTTGGAAGGGACATTAAAGCCCCCCCCCGTTCCAACCCCCTGCCATGGGCAGGTTGCCACCCACCAGGTAATGCTGCCCAGGGCCCCATCCAACCTGGCCTTGAGAGCCTCCAGGGATGAGGCACCCACAGCTTCTCTGGGCAGCCCATGCCGGGGTCTCACCGCCTCTGCATAAAGAATTTCTTCCTAACATCTCACCCAGATCTATCATCTCCTCTCCTTCAGTTTAAAGCCGTTTGCTCTTGTCCTGTCACTATCAAACAGTGTAAAAAGTCTATCAGTCATCTCCCTCATGATCATAAGCTCCCTTCAAATACTGGAAGGCCACAATGAGGTCCCCCTAGAGCCTTCTCTTCTCCAGGTTGAACAAACTCAGCTCAGCTCCCTTCGACCTCCTTACTGGGAGAGGTTCTCCAGCCCTGTGGTCATCTTCATGGCCTTCCTCTGGACTTGCTCCAGAAACTCCGTATCTTTCTTGTGAGGAGCCCCAGGTCTAGATGTAGTTCTGCATATGGGACTTCACAACAGCCGAGTAGAGAGGGACAATTCCCTCCCTTCTGGCTACCCCCATTGATGCAGCCCAGGATACAGTTGGCCTTCTGGGCCGCAAGCACACATTGCTGGTTCGTGTCCTGCTTTCTGTCCACAAGAACCCTCAAGTCCTCTGCAGGACTGCTTTCAAGTTCTTCTCCCATACTGTACACATATTTGAGATCACCATTACTAAAGTGCAACAACATTTTGAGCCTCGCTACGTTTCCATGGGCTCACTTTTTCAAGCCTGTTCAAGTCCCCTTGGATGGCATCCCTTCCTTCTGTCGTATCAACTGCACCACTCAGCTTGGTGTGATCTGCAAACTTGCTGAGGGTGCACTCAATCCCACTTTCTACATCACTGATAAAGATGTCGAAGAGCACACAAATTCATTTTTTATTGCAATTATTGAATGGAAGAATATTAAGGTGCAATGGAAAGCTGACAGAGTGGGAAAGGTGATTGGGGTATATTTTCCAAGAGATTTCTTACTTATTTCTCCTTGTCTGATTCCACTCTGTTTAGTTACACTGTCCAACCAATAGCATCTCACAGATAATACTTAACATAATTCTAATAATCAGTCTTGGCAATGATAATGAAGGAACCCAACTGCTCAAAGCCTGTTTCAAATAGTAGTACTTACCACAGTGGCAGAAACAGCAAGAGCTGATCTCAAAAAAATGCCTATGAAACTATGCTTATAAACTCTGCAAAGCAGCAACTTGGCAGTTGAATCTTCTTAAGGTCTAACAATTACTACTGAAAACAATATTCAAGAGTGTTCAAGGCTCTTCTCATTTCCTTTATCAAGTAACAGCTTTTGTCTGGTATTTGGAAACATTAATACTAAAATGACATCTGTAAGTTGTTCTGATACCACTCTGTATTCGGGATTACATCTTTTCTTCATATTTCTTAAAAGTGGAATTTCTTCCAAGTAATTTATCATCAGCACAGTACCAGGTAACATCTGTGATGATACAGGAAAATGAGCGCAAGTGATCCTCAGGTACATTCAGTACATGCAGCATTCAGTGTTTATGGTTGGTATGAAAAATTCCATCAGTCCTTTCCACTTTGCTGATCCTAAGGACGGCAGGAGCTAATTCAAACCTTCATGGAAATAACAGTACCCAAGGCTAATTCTCAGTGATCCTGGGAACAAAGGTCCAAAGGGCTTGCCTGCACAGAGTGCGTGTACCACTGTGCTGGACAGACGCAGCAGAGCTGGCCAGCAATGCAGAGCAGCTGAGAGCAGCTGACTGCTTTCACCCTTTTGTTCTCCTGCACTGCAGATGAAGATGACAGAGTAGGGATGAAGGTTTAACACACTTTACAACTGCTGTTATCTGCTTTTTGTTTTTCCTCCTATACAAACCTTAAGTTTCAAAATGGGCTATGGATGTAACCATCAAGCACATGTTACCAAAAGTGTTAAGAAAGATAATGTAGGTGCTGCCGTGGTACATGAATGGAAATCCATATTTTACAATTCTTACATGGAAAAAATGCCTTTTTTGATTGGTATGACCCAGAATAGGATAAATGAGGTGGTCGTATTATTAATTTCAAAGGGTTTGCAAAACAATACTGCACCAATGAAATTTCAAAGGCTTTATTTCAATCCACTAAAAACATGTGATGCAAGTTTAAAATATGCAACCAATCATAATATCAAGAAGAAGAAAAAAAAAACAATTTGGAAACTGCTGTATCTTACATTTCCAGCTCTGATGTGGCATACGTTAGATACTGCTGTAAAAAGTAAAATTTTCAATTCCATCCTGCTTAGGACTAGTGGTCTGTTTTATATTACACATAAATATGACTGAGAAGGAATCCAAGATGGCTTGTACAGAAGTTACGTCTGTTTCTCACTGACTGCACTACTATGTGATTCCTACTTGCTCAAACTTCAACAGCTGTCAGGGGATGCTTGTGCAAAGACTGCAGGATGGGGACTAAACATGAACAACTACTAGAACAATGATAAATACTAATTTTGACTACAACAGTTACTCCCTTAGTGTATGGCAAAGCTTCCTTCAGAGGCACCAAGGCAGGTAAAAGCCTGATGTTCTCACAGAATAGCATCAGGCACCTTGAACTGTAGAACCATACCTGCTTAGTAACAATATAAATACTCTCTGTTCACAGAATCCTGATCCAGTTTGCTTTCTTAAGACACAGAATATCTTAGCTTTATTCAGCCCTGGGATTTGGATATTTTATGTGTGTAATGTGGAATATGAGGGTCAGTGTATTAGGTTATGCTGGAGAAGGTGGTCCCTAGGCAATGTAGTCCCATACACTGATTGCTACAATCTTAAACCACATTCTGCAAGTCCTTTCTGTACATATTCTCACACACTGTGCAGTAGAAATGTGAAAGCAGGTAGATTCAAACACAGCATTTCAACTCTGTATCCAGGAACCGCAGGTTTGTGCATTTGTGTGAAGCCCTATTAAGGCCATAACCATGGTTAAAGAGTGACTTCAGTGGGTCAGTGCTGTCACAAAGGAGAACAAGTACTGGTGGTGTTCAGGAGTTGCCATCACAACTGCAGCCAACTCTTAAGGCTTCATCTGTAGCTAGGCAAATACTTGCCAAAGAAAGAGCCATGAACAGTCATCTTTCAGTGTTGTACTGCTTACCAATCACACAGAATTCCTTCAGTCTGTGTTTCTTCTCTAGAAAAGTCTTCAGTAGCTTTACTGCATGGCTGTATCACCTGTTTTCAAGCTCAGGGGTCTGAAGTGGAGACATCAAACAGGAAAAAGAGAAGGGATGAAATTCAAATTAGTGCAGCAGAGTTCTGACAGAGGCACCATCAACCATGAGCTGGAAGGTCTGCCACAAAATGCTCCTATACACCTGAGAGATACCTCCTTCTCAGGAATGTTCTGACAGTTAGGAAAGGTCACAGCAATGTGCCAAACACATATCTCTCAGTGCAAATTTCCATTGCAAAACATGAAAGGTAATAAGGCAGTTGTGTAAGCAAAATACCAAAATCTGAGTCCTAAATGAACTGAACAAACAGCTCCAAAGGCAAAGATAATGTTTTTGTCAGTTATCTAATAATTTTTTTAATCATTCTGGAGGATGATGTGAGAAAGAAGTAGTGATGGAGGTGATGTAACTTTCTCTTACCTTTCAATAAAATTTCAATCAATTTCAGCATTTGTATTCTCTTTGGGTTCTAGCTTTGCGTAACTCAAGGGTAGATTTAGACCCACAATTGGGCCTACTGTACTTAGCCACAAGACAATGTAATTTCTGTGTCTAGAAAAGAAAAGACATAAAGAATCCATAAAGATCTTACTCAGTTTTTCCTGGATTGCAGATATAGTTGACAGTCAAGGTATTTTAAAATGGGGCTACTCCTTCACTTGAGCTGTATTAAGTGTGTTACAATTTTCAGCGACCATACAGAATCCCCTTCCATTTGGACCAAGGAAGTTCTTCTGCCCATGTCCACTTCCCAGCTGACTTACTTTATCTACAGCATATATACCTTGCAAAGCACAGCAGTGTTTCTCACCTGTTGTCTTTCTGTGAACCAGCCAGTATAGAGCACATGAACTCATTAGTCCGGCAGGGGTGGAGAACAAAAAATGGTTGTCCAAGTAAAGGATGCTCCTAAGAAATAATGTCAGTTGTTTTATTATACAGGAAGAAAACATAAAATATGTCATCTGCATTTGAAAAAGATGTAGAAGGGTTCATATGATGAAATTTTTCTCTTATCAGAACTTAACCCATGTTGCTTTTCTACTAAGTCATTAATAAATCAATACTTAACAGCACATTATCTTACCTAAAAAGAGAAATAAAACCACCAAGTACACTGTTCCACAGTTTTAGTTCAAATGTACAGGTTTCCAAAAGCAGTAGAAGTTACTGTATCAGTATTTCTCCAATGCAAGTGTAGGCAAAACTACTGTATTTGATCACATATAATAAATAAAACAAAGCTGCTCCATGGAAAATCTCTGTAACATAAAGCCCTGTCAAAATTCTGCTGGGAAGTAAACAGTTTAATGTGGACTTTGTAAGGGGAAGCAAGAAGGAGGAAGAGCCATGGAGGTGGCTTTAGCTTCCACTAGATGGCATATCCTCATTTAGGCTATTCTACAGAAAAATGTCCTGAACTGTCATTGTCTGTCAGGAAGCCCAATCAAAATTGTCCTGAGGAAAAAATCATTCTGTGATTTTTAGTTAAGTCACACACACTCCCCACAAGACTTCCTGCGTTCCTTTCTGACTTCACACAGCACAGGGTGCTGCTGAAAACTCAATCCAATGTTCCATAACATTTCTGCTTTCTTCTCCAACAGCCACTCACTCTCAGCATGTGTTCTGAATTAACCAAGCTTGCACTCAATCTCTGGCTGTAACAGGGATCTCACATCTGCTTTTGCACCAGTGATACCAGGAGATCAGCACATCTGACTGTCTCCATGCACCATGCCCTGGGGAACTGATTTTCCTTAATGCTGCTGAGTTCACTGTTACTGCTTTCCACCACAATAAACAAATTCTACCTCACCCTCACACTCAGCAAGGGTATAAGCACTTAATACAGGACAGCAGGGAACAGCTAGGGGGTGATCCCAGACAAGGAAGATGTCATACCTAAGGGGTAAGGTAGCCTGTGTACAACTGTCACAATGTGTGTGGCCATGTGCCCAAGCTTCAAAGCACCACGCACAGCTGGGGCAAGGAGGCAACCAGGCACAGACCACCTGGACTAAACAGCAGGATCATTACCTCCACACTGTGTCCTCTGTGACACAAGCCTTGCTGGCAGCACAGGCCTGCTCACCATGGCCTCAGCAGATACCAACAACAAGGACTGATGTGATGGGCAACTGAGCCTGGGCAAAGATCCTGTTCAGTTTGCTTCTAGTGGTGGCTCCGTTTCTGGTTGGTCAAGAACCTACACACATTTAATGCTCCGAAACATATTTATTTCCTTTGTCTAGGCTGTTGCAGCCAAAGGTCCCTGTTTCTGTGACTGCATTTTGTGACTGCATTGCCTGCATTGAAGAAAGGAGGCTCATCGAGACTTCTTGCTACACAGTAAAAACTCCTCCAACTCCTTGCTTACAAACAGAAAACAAATCCTGGCCTGTCATCTTCAGCAAAGAGGGCATATCCCATATTGTCTCTTTCAGTTAAAGGACAGTTGGTTCTCATGCTGAAAACAAACTCATGTGGAGCCATCATTTTTTGTCTAAAAGAACTTCAAAAAATTTCCCAGAGCTTCAGAACACATAAAAATAATGTTCAGAAGGCTGTGTTTTTACGTTGCAGTGCAAGTAGATAACTTATGCATTAATGCTACCATCTGCTGTTGGTAACAGTGAACTGATGCTTTTTTTCCATTGAGAAATCTTTACAGTTTTAATTAAAAAATCCATTCAAATTATCTGCTAGCTTATATCAGTTTATATCTCTAAGATATATCTCTGAAAAAAAGCATAATTTTTCAAAGCTGAATATTGAGCCTGAAGTCAATCCCAACCATCTTGTGACATGGTATTTCATTCTATCCCCTCCCACTTCTTGGTTGAGCCAAATACCAATGAGTGACAAAGGGAGGCCAGAGGTCATTTCTTAAAATAACTAATTAACCTTATGTTCTGCATTTCTCTTTTAGTTCTTCCTCTTCTTACAAGATGACATAGTGAGACTGAAGAATTCCCCAACTCTAACAATTAGATGTCCATATGAAAAAGCAGAGTGCATTGCTACCCAGTTTTCCAAGAGGGTAAAATCCTTGGTCCTATCTTTAATGTAAACATATGACATATGAGCATGTGATGAAGGCTCTGAGAACACTTGGCTTGGTTTAGTCAAACACTCCTCCTCCCAAGTCTTCCGTATCTGTCAGCTTATCAAGGGTTGCTTCATGCAGTTTTGGAAGAAACAGAAGTGCCAGAGTGGTCCAAATCTTGCTACAATACACATAATTTTTAATGCCGACAATGAAGTGCCCATGAACTCAGAAAAGTTTCTTGCGCAGATCCTTCAGCAAGAAAGTCCATAGGCATAGTGTCAAGTAAACAGTCGTGTCCAAAGCGCAAATTTTTTTATAAGCTTATTGCATCAGTTTGTTTTTCTCACCCTAAATAAAAGGAATGAAACTGCAAGAATGGCACACTGTTCAAAGCCTGAAAGACAGGGATACATCACACACTGCGTGTCTGACAGGAAAAACACAAAAGGAGAACAGATTAGAAGAAATATCAAGCCAAGGCCTATTATCAGGAATCTCTAAAAAGGGAAATGGCTGAGGCAAGGAGGAGAGCTGCTGAGTGGTCAGGGAAAACATTCTGAGAACACCAGATCTGATTCAGTCCAATTCTGAATTCCAAATCCTGTACATAATGGACTCCCCATGAGGCTTAATGTATAGTCAAGGTTAAATGACTGACACAGCAGCTCTGAGGAGGAACTACCAGACAGCTGCCATAAAAAAAAAAAAAAAAAAAAACCAAGAGTTATCAAAGCTCTGAATGATTTCAGAATGCATATCGAGCTACAGAGCTTTTTTATTGTCAGGTCAACAGTTCAGATTCAGCCAGGTCTGGCAGTGGCTAGAACTCATTGTTATATGATGGCTGTATATGCAACTGCCTGGCTTCACACAGGCCAATCAGCATTAACTAGTGCCTTGGTGGTGGTGGCTGCAGATGTGTCCAGAACTAAGGGCAGTGGCTTATCTTGTCAACCCAGGGGTAGTCCAGGCAGCAGCAAAGTGCTCTGTCAGGAAATGTAGGCAATGTGCACATGAAATAGTTTTCTGAGTAAAATGGTAGGACAGCAACACTAGCCTGCAGTTAGCCTCTCCTGTGCACCTGTTAAGTCCTACCAAAGTTCTACACACACACACACACACAAAAAAAAAAAGATCACTTCAAATAACAAAGTGTTCTCATTTCTGATTGGTCATATAGCAGTGCCTTTTACTGTGTGTGTGACTTTCAAGTCAAGTCTCACAGTTAGTCACTGGCATTGTATAAAAAGAACCCATTTAGAGGTTGCTCTCAACTCTTCTGGACAACCATACCTGGGCAGTTTGTCTGAAATTTGCAACTTTATCTTCCTGCAGCTATCCCTGCACTGATGTGTAACACTGCTCAGCAGCAGGCACCGCAGTCCACCACATATCTGTGTATCTCTGAGTCTGAACCAACTGTAATGGGAAAACAGATTTTTACAGGGAGCAACTAGCTCCAATGAATGTGAAAGTTCAGATCATTGCCAAGTTTACTTCCTGCAGGAAACTGTCTTTACTTGGTAACTTCACAAATGATCCAAAAGGATGATCTGCACCCATTTCTGTAGCTGTTTGCTCAGACCTCTCATATAAAACCATATAAGAGAGATGGAAGAGAGATGTGAAATATTTCACTGGTAGTTTGGTGATGAATGTAGCTTTGTTTAAGGATGCTACAGAAGACTGATCATGACTGAGCCGTGTGACTTCCTACTTGTTAGCTGAGGAGCTAGAACCATCCCTGCAGCTGGGGTGGGCTTACTGGATTATGAGGTCAAATTGGCAAACTTAAACTCCTTTCACTGAGGTTTATGTAAGGTAGTATGCCTGAACTCCTGGCAACAACAATGAAAACAAACACTACTGGCTATCAGAGGCTGAAAAACACCTCTGTTTTAGAAGCAGCTTTTTCTCAGTGCTGTAGAAAGGTCTGCTCTCAAAGTCTGCCAGGGACACAAAGGCTCCATTACTGTCCTCCACCCATTCTGTCATCATTAACTGACACAACCGGATTTCCCTCACAAGGCTACAAGGAGTGAAGGCGTAAGCTTCATCTCCTCTCTGTGCAGTGCCTGTAACACAGTGAAATGATACACATGAATCTGAACACTGGCAAAAATTGGGTAATTCCTAAGCACAAGTAGAATAAAATACAAAACTTCCACTAGATTGGACTATGTCACTTTATCTAGCAGTGCATGTAGGAAATACTATCGATGTCAGATTTAAATTAAAAATAAACATTACTTTAGGTAATGGGTAATTGCCTGTAGGTAGCTGTACTGTGCTCTGCTCTTCTCCTCCCCAGCCAGCAGGTATTTTGTTGTCAGTACATCTGTTGTAACAGCACCATTTATCTTCTGTGTCATAACTGGAGATTGTCCAGTAGTAATGGCTTCTATTTTCTCCAGTGCTACATTAACCTGCCTCTGAGCATACATCATAACTTTTATGGCCATTTACGATAGTGCAAGGGATTTGTGTCTGAACTATCTCTGCCCAGCTCTAGTTTGCATGATGTCACTTTACAAAAATAACTCAATGACGGGTGTCAGAACTTCCATGTGGGATACCTTACCAAACAAGACAGAACCAATTGTTTTCAGGTATCTTCCCAGCAGTGTTTGCAATCCCAGTTATGAGGTCAGAAAAAGATGGTAGAATTATTAAATCATGACCCCAAAATCTCTTCCACTTATGGGTATGGGAATAGTGACATGATGAATAAAGAAGTTGCATGCCCTTCCCTTTTCACCAACTCTTAACCACAATTACTCAAACAAATGTTTGTTTTTAAGTAAAAATCCCTGACTCGGGGTTATGATGCCAGAAGTATTTTACAACCTCAAATTCACAAACTCCTTTTTCATTCCTTGTTTTTATATATGCCAGCAGTAACTCACTTGTCAATAAAATCAAATTCCTCTCATTCAAAGAAACAGTAATACAATTTTGCTTTTCAGACTGAACACATGTCCCACAAGCAGAACGATAACCGTACACATGTGAAACCTAACGTGTGTTGAACTTGATGTCAAAAGAAGACTTCAAGCTTCAATTACACATCTGCCCCAGTGCAGCTACAAAAAAGCAAGTAACAAGCAACAAACCCCCATGAAAGAGGGCTATGGGAACTTCAAGCCATATGCACATTGTGATTACAAGAATCAGCAATGGTGCAAAGACAACAGGACAGCAACAGCTGTCAGATGAAAAACGTTCCAAACGTTTCTCTCCTACTGCTTCTTTCTTCTTACACAAGTTTTTCCTCTAATAATGCAAATACTACAATGGAAACTCCATTGCTATGCTATTGCTGTGTTGCAGAAGCAGCATTATGGAAATGCAATTACAACAGAAACTTTTATCACTCAGTTAGAAGGTGCAGATCATAGCAATAAAGCTGTTAGAATACTAACTGTATAGCACTTCTCCATTCTACTGACATGGGTCTCTCAATTGCTATTAATGCAGCCACTTCATAAAAATAATGTTTAAGTAATAGGATTGGTATTGTTTACAGAGAAATGATAAGAAAAATTATTATTACTGTGGTGTTCCCCAGGGGTCGGTGCTGGGGCCTGTCCTCTTCAACATCTTTACTGATGACTGGGATGAGGGCATTGAGTGCGCCCTCAGTAAGTTCTCGGATGACACCAAATTGGCAGGGAGTGTCGATCTGCCTGAGGGTAGCGAGGCCCTGCAGAGGGATCTGGATAGGCTGGTGAGCTGGGTCGAAGCCAACGGGATGAGGTTCAACAGGACCAAATGCCGGGTCCTGCACTTTGGCCACAACAACCCCAGGCAGCGCTACAGGCTTGGGGCGGAGTGGCTGGAGGACTGCGTTGAGGAAACAGACCTGGGGGTACTGATTGATGCTCGGCTGAACATGAGCCGACAGTGTGCCTGGGTGGCCAAGAAGGCCAACGGCATCCTGGCTTGCATCAAAAACAGTGTTACCAGCAGGAACAGGGAGGTAATTGTCCCCCTGTACTCGGCATTGGTGCGGCTGCACCTCGAGTACTGTGTTCAGTTTTGGGCCCCTCACTGCAAGAAAGACATCGAGGCCCTGGAACATGTTCAGAGGAGGGCTACGAAGCTGGTGAGGGGTCTGGAGCACAGGCCTTATGAGGAGCGGTTGAGGGAGCTGGGATTGTTCAGCCTGGAGAAGAGGAGGCTCAGGGGAGACCTTATAGCTCTCTATAACTTCCTGAAAGGAGGTTGTGGTGAGCTGGGGGTCGGCCTCTTCTCTTGTGTAATCAGTGATAGAACTAGAGGGAATGGTTTCAAGCTGCGCCAGGGAAGGTTCAGGCTGGACATTAGGAAGTATTACTACTCGGAAAGGGTAGTCAGGCATTGGAATGCACTGCCCAGGGAGGTGGTGGAATCACCGACCATGGGAGTGTTCAAGAAACGTTTGGATGTTGCGTTGAGGGGTATGACTTAGCTGGGAAGTATTGGTAATGGTTGGACTGGATGATCTTCTAGGTCTTTTCCAACCTTGATAATTCTGTGATTCTGTGATTCTGTGAATTAAAAACCTTCAGAAATGGCAAAAAGGCTGGTCAAAGGAATGTGCTTGCTGTAATAGTTGTCAGATCCAAAATAAAATAAAATAAAATAAAATAAAATAAAAAATTAAATTAAAATAAAAAACCAAATTAAATTAAAAAATCAAAAGTTCCTTTTATCTTAGGGGGCAAGGGATACAGTTTATTATTACCTGGGATGGGTAAGATACTTAGTCACCTTGAGTCCGATTTACAAACAGAAGCCAAGTCATTCTCCTGATATAACTGAGGGAAGTTTCTGTAACTTTGCAGTAAAACCCAGAGAAGCACTCCTACTGCTAAGCCTGCTGAAGATTAAACAACGAATTCTGTCTGTAAAGACTGCTAAAGAATGACTACAAAAGTGCAGCTATCCCTGTTCTACATTTTCTGAGATAAACAAAATAAATCTGCACTGATACTGAGCTAGGGAAAACTACAGACTAGCTAAGGACTCCAGTGAAACAAAAAAGTGAAAACCAGAACAAAAAAAAGCAAGTTTCTGCAATTACTGAACCACTTTTTGGAGAAGCCTCCAGAGGGATTCTGATTTATGCTCAAGCTCTTTGCAGAAGAGCAGTTGAAATTGTCCTTATGATTTAATAGATGTGTTCCCTGTGTATCTCTAAAGACATACCAACTAACTTCGGTGGCAAGTTTACATTAATCCTTTTATTACTACAAACCCCACACAGCCAACTAAGCTTTCTTTTCGTTTCAAGTTTAAAGTCGAGCTGAAAAAGCAATTAATCAAACTGCTAAGATTTTTCTTGAGGAAAATGGAGTTGCTTTGGCAGATTCCACAGCACAAATACATGATGTTACTCAATACAGCCAGAAATTCTGCGAGATGAAGCACACCTACCACTTTGTACCTGCTGCTTCGAATCCACCATGGCAAGAAGGTGTAAATTCTGGTTCTGAAGAAACACACACTTCATGGCACAAACTGACAGTACTTCTTTCCATAAATGACACCTAAAACCCTGCTAATGACATTAAGCCTGAATGCAGCCTTTTGTGTACATTTTACGATAAAATTGTTCTCTTTCTTTGGACAGAGATCTGACCACCATGTTCCACACACACGTCACCTCCATATTGCCAACGTATTGCTACTTGTGTTGACAGCTGTAGCTTCTGCTGAATGTGACACTTGAACATGTCTGCAGTCAAATGTCACAAACACATCAATCTAGCTTTTCTGTTTTTAAAGCTATCAGAACTATCAGAGTGTATCCAAAACGAGAATGGTACTTCTGTCCACAATCTTTGAAGACAGCTTTTTGCTTCTCTTGTCTAATGCACAGCACAAGTGAAAAAGCCATAGACAAAGCCTGTTATCCAGAATTAGTGTTTTCAAGGGCAGCAGGTGGAAATGAGTTTAAATAGGAACTTTTTCTTCAGTTTACTTAAAATCTTAGGTCTTTTCTACTTCAGGTGTATTCAAAAGATAAACATCATCTCCATGTAGTGATTTCTATAACTAACAACAGTGGTAACAACAGAAATTCTGTAAGATCTGATGTGTTTGTGTACCTTTTATGCAGAGTTAACAAATTATTGTAATATTTTAAGAGCAGAGAATTAAAAACTGTAATAACTAACTAGACAACCAAGATCTGGTATGTTTCATTCCTGAAATCAGTTCACCTGAGCAATTCCAGAGTGATGAGGTGATGGTCCTTTTTGCAATTAATATATAAATTTAGTATCTTATTTAACATCTAACACAATATCCTTGAAAGGCATGCCTAAGACAATAATCAAGAATAGACAACACTTCTAATACTTACATATGTAAAATGAGGTTTTCGTCATTAAACTTAAGAACAATTAAAATCAAAGCACTAGATGACACCCAGGCAAAACTGTTTTCAAAGCCTAAACTTCTCAAGAGCATGTAACTTGCATTCAGGATTCTTTAAGAAAACTCTATAGCTAAAAATTGGCAGGTCCATAATTACATTGTCAAGAAATGGCATCTCAGCCATTTCTCCAAGAAAATAAACAGATGATTCTTCTTCCATGCTTGCCAAAATGAGATTAATTCAGTTGTCACAATTTTAGTTATGTGGCATATAGTCTTAATTAATTACTATTTAAAATCTGTTCTTAAGTTAAGAGATTCAACTAAGGCGCAAAGCTGAAAGATTCAGCAAGCTGTGGAAGTACAGAAAAGATACTGGGGACAGATTTCCCACCCTGATTAAAAAATGGTACATTAAAAAAATAATAATCTGTAATAGCATTTGACAAATACACTCCTAAAGGGTTCACTTTACAGTTCCAGGAGTTTCTGGACAAAAAGATGTTGGGAAGAGAGTTTCCATTGGAATTTTGAGCTTGAAATACCGCAACTAGCAAATGTGATGGCAAATATTTCCAACTCCTCTTTATCATTTATCAGTAAGGTAGTATGACTGACAGCTAGAGCAGAGTCAAACAGAGACAGTTACCACATGGTAATGAATGGAAAGCAAAATTCTGCTGCAGCAAGGCAGCAGGATGCTAATTTAACTATATCAGATATAAGGAGGCAATAAAGGGTCCATAAAAGTGTGAGTCAATCCTCATTCCAAGTTTGGGCCAAGGGAAGACTTTCTTTGTTCCTCACCTCTTCCTATAATACCAGATGATCACTTTCTTCTTCAGTTGAAGCACCCTGTGTTGCCTGTTACCTGAAATACCATTTGTTGGACCAGTACTCTGAACAACTACTGAAACTGCAAATGTTATACTCTTGCACAGACACCGTAACACTGTCAATTATCACAGCAATTTTACTCATGTCAGGCTCCACAGCAGGCTACTAACAGTGTATGACCTACAAACCTCACCTGTCACAAGTTTGCTGAAAGTAGTCAAGGATCTTCATACACAGTCTGGCAGAGGCAGAAGTTTAAACTGGGATTAGTATCCAAGAGAAAAGGAAATGCTGACACAACCAAGGTGGACAGCAGAAAATGGCCAAAGGAAATTAAACTGTCTCCAGAAATGCTGAAGAGCCTTCTCAGGACTGCAACTAAATGCCTTGATGACGCCAGTATTCAGAGTTTAAAACAGACTGTGTCAGTTTCTGCGACAGCACAAGTGAAACACCAGACTCTCTCCTGAGACCAAAAGCTTATACAAGTGTGAACTCACCTTTTCTTTAGGAGCCATAGCTCCCATTTTGCAAGGGCATTTTGGGTGGTATATCCCCTTGTTCTTGAATTACACTGCAATGCAGCCAGAATGCAATATACAAAAAGGGAAGCCATAGCAGGGCTCCAATCAACTTTCAACTTTAAGAGCTGTCAGCTGACTTGTGAGCTTTGGAGTTTCCATGCAGTTTCATTAACTACTCTGACTCTATGGAGAACATCCATCCCCTTTGATGATTTCATTATCGTTATTGAAGCTCAGACTGCCTTAAGAATGCAAGAAGCACCTTACTAGATTGGACTAAAGATCCATCTTGCAACATATCTTGTGTCCGACAGCAGCAGTTGGAAAGGCTATTTTAGAAAAACACAAGTTTGGCCCTACTCTGTGGTTCATCCCCCTTGTGCTGCTTCAGCATGTTTGTTGTATTAGTGTGTGTGAGGTAATTTTGTAGCCATTTATGGACAAGTGGTTCCATGGATTTCTCTAAATGCTTTCAAACTGCTGATAGTATCTGCTTCCAAAACTTGAGAGCACAGGTGCTTAGGCATAAATACCTAAATTCCATTTGAAACGGCAATTTAGGAGCTTTATTAATAATAATTTCTTAAAAATTAAAATCTGCAGAAGGGCTTGACCAAAAACCTGTGCTGTAGAAACAAAATTGGACATTCTTATAAAGTTTACAGTTTTATGATCAGTTTTATGCCAGCTGTCTTTCACATGGAGTTTAATTGAATGTGACATATATGATAACCACTTCTCTCATACTGTGCAATCAGTGTTGCCCTGTGTTTGAGAACTTTTCATAAAAACATTCAATAAGATGGGAACATTCAGTATTCAACTTCATTCCAGTAATGAACTGCTGGATCCATACAGGTCTGCTGCAAGGGAAAGACACCTCATAATGAGTAATGTCAGACCAGGTAGAAAATATGCTATTTCATCTCTTTAAAGAAATCTCTACCAGAGAATATCTGTGGAATTCCTCTTACTAGAGAAACTGCAAATGCAACATGTAGCACTGACACAATTTTTCTACAGAAGAACAGTGAGGATTCAAGTACTAGGGCTTGAAAGGCTATCCTGAACTGTATGCTGGCGATTGGCCAGGATCCTCCTACCACTTTTTATTTCTACATGAACATTATCAGCTAAGCCTCTTTGTTTATGTTACACCATTTAGTACTAGTCTACCGTTTGGTCTTTTCCTCCTATGAAATTAGTCAGACAAGGGTTATGTCCATAAAGTCTTACTGGAAGAAACTTGACTCACTGTGGCTATACATTATTAATTAATGCTTAATTTTTAAAGAAAACCTACTTGCTTGATTATACACTACTGTTCCTTGTTTTCAGCCAGAGAATTTCAATATATCACAGAAACTTTTAGTTTTAAATAAGTATTCACCCTGCTTCTCCATTCTTGGATTTTTTTCCCTTTGAAACAACCTTCCAATCCATGCTGGTAATATTCCCTTTCCTCAGGATGTTGTACTAATAATTTTCCAAAAATATTAGCAGGGGATCCATAGCAACTGTTGATATGACTCAAAATGATTTAAGAGCAATCTTAGCAACCTTCTGTTAAGATACACTTTATACAGCCTCCCCCACTTAGCAAAATCCCACAATATGGCAAGAAAGATTTGTATGTCTAAGAATAGCTACCTACACACATTTTTCAAGATGACTGAGCCATAATGATTTAAATCCTCCCTACCACAGTTTCAGCAAGATGTGCCTCTACAACACTATATCAATGTGTTCTGCTCAGAGTTTTGAATCTTTTTCCTTTTCTAAATCACACCATTAACATCCCTGCCATTTTAGAAATAATGTTTATTGATTTTTCTGTTAACACTGCTATAAATTAAGTGATGTAATGGACAGGATTATTGAAGTACTATAAAGAATACGTCTTTCAGATACTTAACTACATATTGAAAAAGCACAGACACTGGAAAAATACTGCAGTTCTCTGCTGTTCTTGGAAGTTTAGTTTTGGAAAGCTTCTTTTTATATGACAGAATGGCCATGTAAGAGAGATGACATTACAACTGCCTGCTAAGTACCAAATGACAGTAGAAAACCACATGATTCAGATTAAATTGACAAATAAATATGGAGAAAAAAGTCAGAAGTAAGAAAATTCCTTCTTACTTATGATTCTGAAACTTAAGATCAGTAATTTGTGGGACAGAGCCACTAAAATCCCTTTTTTCAGTAGAGATGTTATTAGTAAATGCCAACAGCTTTGATCATTGTAGGTGAAGAATCAAAAAAGAACTGAATAGTCTGAAACTGAAGATGCATGAACATCACAGAAGGAAAACAGTAGAATCACCACCAGCCTTCCTCAACTAGTGTTGGTTTCTATTTATGGGTTACACAATGTGAGCTTTTAAGCTAAGACTGGAAACATCGTGGAAGATCTTTTAACAGACCACCGCATAGACAACAATGATCTCCCATTCTTAGGAATTTATTCAAGATTACAGAACAGCAGGAACATACGAAAGGAGAAATAAACCTTTTAAGGAAGATGTATTCATGAAATAAAACCATGAAGCTGTGAGGGGCCTGGAGCACAGATCTTATGAGGAGTGGCTGAGGGAAATGGGATTGTTAAGACTGGAGAAGAGGAAGCTCAGGAGACACCATGTCACTCTCTTCAACCACCTGAAAGGAAGTTGTAGCAAGATGGGGATTGTTCTCCAGAGTAACAGTGACAGGACAAGAGGAAATGGACTCAGGTTTCACCAGGGGAGGATCAGGTTGGATATTAGGAAAAATTATCCTTTGAAAGAGAGGTTAGGTGACACGCTGCCCAGGGAGGTGGTGCAGTCACTGTCCCTGGAGGTGTTTAAGCAGATGTGGCATTTATGGACCTTGTTTATAGGCATTGTGGTGAGAGGGATGGTTGGACTGGAAGATCTTAGTGGTCTTTTTGAACCTTAATGATTCTACTGTAAGTTAGACCACTAGATTAATCTTTTCTGCAGTGCCACAGAAAAGATACTTCCATATCAGTGTAACCACAGGAAACTTCTTAAGAATCTCAGAAGTTTTTTGTACCCATTTGGAAGCAGAATTCAGGCTGACAGAAAATGTGAGTTTCTACAGCACTGAAATTCAGGCCTGCATCTGACCTCACCAGTTACTGCATTTACAGTCAGTATCCAAATGCTGTAGATGTCTTTTTTTCTGGGGCATCTCCAAAGCACTAAAACAACCAAAACATCAAATCAATATACCATACATGAAACTTGTCCACTCCCATGCTTAGGGACATGCACACAGATTTTGAATTCACATTTTGATAATAGATATACTGGGTCTGAACTGTTTTTAGTGAAAACTGGCAAGGTACAAAGAAGGACGGTGGGAGCACACAGTCTGTAACTTCTATAATCCTTCAGACCCTGAGTCACAGATTAGTTTTTTAGACTGTTTCTACAGGACCTTCAAGTCACCAAGCTTTCATTCTTGCTTTATTAGGCAGTTTTTCAACTGCTGAACCTCCCATTATAATGCAATTCGATTTCTATCCTTGGATGTTTGATTTTACATTCTATCATCACTATGCATTGATTAAGCCTTAGCTCATACACTTGATTGTGACTATTGGTTTCTCAGAGGAAGGTCAGGGTTTATGACAACATAACACTCACAGTTTTGTTTTTGTAGCAAAACTTTTGGTGATATTTGTTCCTGACTGCGATCAGATACATTCACCAGCTTTTAAAATTATCTTGTTTGCTTCAAAACAGAAACAAAAAAAAATAAGAGACTGGCACAAGTGAGAAGAACAAAAAAATGGGCTTGGGCACACATTTTCAGGGGTATATATCTAACATCCTCTAAAATTCTCATCAGCTTCTTTCTAACATTAGGAATATCTGTTTTCCACACTGCCAAGTCTGTCCCCCTGGACAAAGAAAAAAAGAAGAAAAAAAAAGCAGTTTTCTGCTTCTCACCATGTGCATAAACAACTACAACTTGTGAAGAACATGAACATCTGGCTCATGCCCGATTTGATTCCTAGCATATGTCTGCAATGGGAGTATCCCACAGCCTTTCATATAGCAAGCCTACCAAACCTGGTCTCCCATAGAACATATCAAATAGGAAGAAGAGATGGTCGTTTTACCCCACTTGACTCTACAAGCAAGTAGAGAACTCATCTGAAATGCAAGAGACCTAGATTCAGCTTTCTTTTCCACTAGCTTTTCCTAGGAGAACCATTCACTACCAACTTACATGGTATTTTGAGGCGGGAACATTTCACATTCCACTACTGAAGCTGTGCTATCCTGGACACAGTTTTATAAACACCTGTCAGGACAAAGACAAGATGGAAATGCATACTGCCTTCACCTATTGCCCAATCCAATAAATATTCCAATACTTCAAAACAACTTCTAGAAGGTGTCTGGAAAATAAATAGGTCTTTTAATAGGTAACTGTATCCATCAGTTAGAAAAGCAGGTGTGTAAAAACAGAAGACAAAATCAGACATTCACCAGTACTTATGGGCTGGCTATAACTATGCAGTCACTTCTAATTGCTGCACATACATGAGGGGAGATTTCCAAAGTGACAGAAGATAAAATATAGCCTTTTTAAACGAACTTCAGTTTAGTCACCTCTGTTCTATAAATTCCTGGTTGATATACTATACACTACCCATGGTAAAGTCTGTACACTTGAACAGTAAGGTATCTCCTCTTCGCTTCTTTTCTGTTCTTTGCTCTCCACTGTTGGGTCTTGATAGTTCCTCCTATACTTACAGGTCTTTTCTCTTTTAAATTGTCTCATCATTTCACATTGCACCATGTCACTTTTGGAATTCTGCCAACTTTGGATGCCTCTGGTACATCATACCTGGATTTTCATATGGTGGGTCTGACATTGGCTTACATAAAGAAGGACCATTAGGTTGGAGCTTTTACACACAATGCCACTACGTACCTACCTAAAACGATACTGGATTTCTCTGCTAAATATCAGAGCATATGTGAAAGAAACAGATCTTGCTGGCATGCATTACCATGGTGACTTGTTTCTTCATTCCTTTACTTCATTCCTCTACTACCATTTACCTTCAATTTCTTTTAGCTGGACCCAGTTACTCAAAGCTTTGCAGAGTGTTTCCTATTTCGTTTGCTACTATGAACTGAAATCTCTTCAGGACCTTCAGAGTTATTTTTACATTCATACTGTTTTCAACCTCTCTTGTGATATTTCTGTTTCCCCCCAGTCCACCCCCTTGAACATTTACATCGCTTATTCATTCTAAAAGCCAATATATAGCTGACTTAATAAATACTTCTGAAATGTCATGCAACCAGGGAAAAAAAAAAAAAACAGGGCTAGAAGCCTGAGGAGTCCAAAAGGTCCCCTAGGATACTGACAAGGGGGAAGTAGGGCTGGGATTTCATCCTAATTCCCACAGAACAGAATAAACCAGCTGCAGGACAGTTGAGGAAAGCAATTTTGTTTACATTTCAGAAAAAGTTACACCAGACACTCAGAAAGCAGCTTCTTCAGAAGAGCCCATTTCTAGCATCCATTAATTCACAAAGGCAAAGAGCCATTCTTTCAAAATACATAGGGAGTAATAACTAATACAGAATATCCTCAAAAGCACTCACCAAGTTACAAGAAAACTATTCAGGACACAGCCATGCAATGTCTGCAATTACATTTCTGACTCTTCATAAAAAGAAGTTAAAATCACAGTTGGCAAGGGTTCTAAAATGCAACAGTAATCCGTAAATACTCCTTAATTTTCCTGTCATTGCAGAATTAAGCTACTTCCAGCTCACACAGATCTTACCAGGTGTGCTAAATTGATGTCATTATAAACCATCAGGAAATACCCACAGAGACCTGTAGCAACATTTAGAAGTTTTGTTAAACAGCTGTGTGTTATAATTGATTTGTATTATTTAAAACAGCTAAAGCAAGTTATCTCCGGATGTAGGAAAGGGATGACTGAAGACTCTAGGGAGATTTAACTCACAAGAAAGCCAATCATAGGAACTTCATTTGAGCATTTTAAGATTATTACTAGAGGAAGTGCAATTAAATCATCACCATTTATCAATTATCATTATAAAATACTATGCAACCTTATCATACTAATTTATTTATGAGAAGGTAACTAGATGATTTCTGCTTTCTGCAATAAAAATCATCTAGTTAGTAAAAACATCTGAAGGCATTTTCTCTGAAAATGAATGTGACTTTGCAATGGTAATCAAAGGTAACAAAAAAAGTTCAAGTTTTACCTAAAATCTGTTTTTAACTACATTGTCAATGTAGCTGCCAAACACCTAAACTCTTTAGAGCTCAGGCAGCGTTCCACTTCTGGTCTCGGATATGAAAGGCAAGAGTAGCACATTTCATAAAAGACACAGAATGTAAGTCCCTAATGCTCAATTAACACTTGTGGATCTGTGACTTATAAATGGCAGTATGACTCTTTTCCCCCCTAACCCAACAACCATTTAAATCAAGGTTAAAAGTTAAGTAATATTATCAAATGACAGTTTTTTGTTCATTTTTTTTCCTAATGGTGAATTGCTTATAGAATTATTTTAATTTTTTTTTCTGTTCTGGAGCAAAGCCCTAAATGTTCTCTCTCTGCTGTTCACGTGTTCTGAGACTTCAAGCTTGTTTTGGTGAGTTTGCCCAGTGACTTGCATTATATGATCTGTGTCCCTGCAGGCAAAGCGTAACCCACATAACAAAATGGGTCAGCAGAAATGCAGAAGAGAAGAAAAACTGTGTATTTCAGTTCAGAACCCTGACCCACTTGAGGGCAAAAAACATGCTTTTTCTTGCAGACCTAACTTGTCTTGATCTGAGCCTTGCAGGCTATTGCTTACAGTATCTTTTATAATTCCTGTGACAATTCTCTGATTTTCACTGTTGTGTCATATACAATCTGGCATACACATCTCTCAGTTTGCAAGGAGAAGCATTATACCAGCAGTTGCTGGCATTTATAATGCTATTGTGTTGGCCCTGCTAATTGTGCTAGTGCTTTCCCTCCCCTCCAACTTTGCCAGAGATGTACTGAGAACCATGCATTCCCTTCATATTCTCATCACTGGACTGAATGACCATGAGTGAATGCATCCTCACTGCCTCGTTCCTTCCTGCTCTCATCTGAAATTAAAACTACAGACCTCTTAAAGGTGCTTTCCCAGAGGCTCTCTCTCAGACATGCAAAAAAGCACATTTTCAATCCAGGAACACAGCTGGGGCCTACAGACCCTGTACAATACTGATGTGAAGCAGGCTTACCTCACTCAAAACAGTGAAATTCAACAGCCTTAAGCCACAGGTACATAGTCTTCATGGAGGAGACATATGTACAAAAGGTGTAGTGGAAAAAAGGTAATTCTAAATTACATGTTCAGTAGAACTGCTGAAGGATCTTACCATCTCCAGCTTCTACCTGCCAGCAGTTCCAACATCATGCTTGAGGCTCAGTCTGTATTATTCTAGAATAAATGGTTTAACTTAGTCCACAATGTCCTTATTTATTGGAATAACACCTTGATGCGTTATGTTCAAAAGTATTTTGCTGTATAACAATTTCTCTGAAATGTTCTTTCTTATATCCTAATTTCTGTTTGTCACTGGACTCATGGGCTGAACTGCCCCTGGAAAAGTGTCACCAAGTCAAGAGGCTCAGCACACCATACATTTTACCATCCATAAAACATGTATTTGTAAGCCTCATACACATCTCTAGTTATAAGATGCAGGACAGTTTTACTTTACTGTTCATTAAGAGTCATCTTGAGGTGGGAGTTTTCTGGTTTTCCTTCTGGCTTCCATTACTCTGGTTTTACATATTTCAAACATATTCCTTACACTTTACTCCCAGTTGCACTGCATTATGATTTATTACCTATACAGGGTTGTAGGTTCTTGCAGCACTTTGCATCAAACAGAAAGAAGGAAACTGCTTTTTACTGAACATGAATGTGGCTTTGGGCCATAGAGGAATCTGGAAGGGTGTACAGAAGGCAAAAACACCTCCAAAGGGCACACAGCAGACATTTCCATGCATTTTTGCATGTGGGAATATAAACTATCCACAAGCCAGAAGAACTCAGCTGGGAAATAATACTAGGGATGATAACGCTTCCTATCATCCTATTCCTATCATCTGACTGTAAGGTTACTGGTCTCTATCTACCAGAAATGCAAGAAGATACCTTCAGTGAACGCAAAGTTAATCGAACCCTCTGCCTCTCTATGCAAAAACAATGATCATTTAGCTACAAATCTTACACTTCAGCTATGAATCACAAAACTTTACAATCTGAACTATAAAACTTTCTTGTAAAGATAGGCAGCTACCTGCTAGCAAATTATTTTCTTAAAATCTAGTTTTCTCATCTTCACTCTGCAGTATGCATTCTGCAGTACCCAGACAAGCTGGGTAATGAACACTTTATTTAAAAGCATCTATTATGAGAGAATCTGCAAACTCACAATTAGAATTCAGAAATGCACAGTGAACATTGGATAACCAATGTCTGTGAGATTCCCAGGAGCCATTATAATACATATAATAGTCTGTGGCTGAAAAAACATGAATGTTGCTTGTGTTCCCATGATTGAGTACCATTTACAAACAGTAATTAAGTTGTATTAGTTGAATTATGGGAACACCTGTAGACCTCAGCTGAGGTTACATTCCAGTTGTGCCAGCTGCTGTATTAAGAAACCTGTGTACCTGAAAACAGCTAAGATCAAGAAGCCAACAATTGAAGCAGTAAAAGAATAGAGGCATCAGTATCTTCCTCTGATGATAAAAAACTTCACAATTGGAGAGACTCTACTCTTTGTCCAAACCTGCACTGCAGGCCTGGAGCAACCAGCTCAGCTCTGAACCATGTCACTTTTCCTATGCACAAATGAGACTGTTTTCAAGATAGCTGCCACGTAACTCCAGGAATATGGTATAAATTGCCGAAATAATCTAGTGACTTCAAGACCACTTCAAATAAAAGTGATTTGAATAGCTCTAAAGCAAGGCAGTGATAGCAAAGTTCACTAATTTGTTTCCTCTTGTAAAATACAGTATTCATTAACCACTGATTCTTAAGCACAGTTGTCAGGAATAACATATTATTTGATTGAGAGATAAATTTTCTCTCCTTCAATCCTAGGAACTGCAAGTTTATTTAAAATCAAAAATTATACAGTCTTTTTAGTAATTTGATTAACAGACGGTCTGGGAAATATTGTATTACTAGACAAAACTTAGGTAAGTAAGACTACTTTTTTATTTATCCAAATCCACGATTACACAGAAATCACCAAAACGTTTCAGGATTGGCTTTGGAAAAGTATTTTAAATGAGAGATGTTGTCACATTAAGTTTTAAGTGGTGAATTCTTCAAAATCAAGGTCTGAAACTGTTGTTGGTTAAGTTGCTTAAACAGCACCTCAGTAAGACTCTTATTTGCGTATGGGAGAGAAAGAAGACCAATGAGGATTTGGGCATATATTGCATTCATCAATTGTGTAAAGGACTAGTGGCTTCTCACCTGCTGTGTAATAGTGTCCCATGGTCCTTCCTGCAGACGAGTCTGGTAGCACACATGAACACTTTTCCATATTTCATCCAGCGTTAAAGGTCTTCCATCTGTGGGAGTGGGAAGGGGAAAAACCACCCACAGTTAACACGCTTATGCAGGCTATATCTTTAGTAGAGAGCAGCAAAAGTAAATACAAAAATACTGATTCTCCGGAGGGAGAGGGAAACAATCACATCAAAATGTGATTGAGACACTTCTGGCCTCATAACTCCAGAGCAGCACAGCTCAAATCCTAAGTAGATGCGTGTATAAAACTATCCCGAGTTCTCAAAACTAACATAAATACTCTTATCATCTTTATTCTCTGCCACCTGAGAGCAACAACTTACTTTCCAGGTTGCAAGCTGTAAAGTTAAAGTAATTATGTAAAACAACACTTGGGTAAAAGAGATTAAAAAACACTGCCCTTCAGTAACCTAAATGGCTGCATTGTCGCAGCAGGCTTTTAGTTAGGATTATGCCAAGGTATTAGTGCCAGCCATTTTGAAAATAAGCATGTCAGTTTGTTTCCTGAATATCTGTTTTTGACAAACAGCAATAGGATATTTAGATATACTTTCAATAAGTAGCTACATCTTAGCATTTATTAGGTGTCAGAGACTATTATTCTGTGATAACTAGTTTTATTCTACTGACATTTTCATGTCTGTAAAATGAACAAGATTTATTCACCCAATTAACATTTGAATACCATGTTTAGGTGTAAGTTAAAAACAGCTGCCTACTGCCTCTGCTTCAGTCTCTGCACACATTTTATAATGCAGCTCCAAGTTTTGCCCTTACGTAAGCACGACATAGCAGAAGCGTTAAGACATGTAGCAAATGAAGTATCTGTGAAGGCAACAGAATATTCAGCAGATATGCAAAGACATCCTCAGGAAGGTGAGACTTGATAGATCTTCATGTCCTATAGCCTATGATGGTAGATACCAAAGTTGCTCTGGAGGCAGTCTAAGACCTACTAAGAAATTTGGTACTAGTGTGTAAGTCAAGTTTAGAAGGAAATATTTACACTCAGATCATCACTGTATACGTAATACAAAATGCCACAGATGCTTACAGTTTTCTGATTGCCTCCAAAGGCAATCAAGTCCCAGTGCAAAATATAAAAAAACACACATTTCATTCTGCTAAATGTAAAATAACGCACGTTTCATTCTCCTCCTCTAGATTTTGCTCTGTACACCTTTGTATTTGTGAACTGTTGGAACATCCCTTGAGCAAATGCAGATTATACACATAGAATGTATTATTCTAACTTTAACTACCTCTAACTTAAACTGTTAACTAACTTTAACATCTTCAGAAATTATCAAATACATAACAAGTATTAAGCACATTACAGTTAAAAATAACCAGTTTTGCTTTTACTTCATGTATGAAAAGCAGTACATGTTCCATCATATTTCAGTACAGAATTATTTTCATTTCAGATGAAAATATGAATAAGTTTTAACTAAAACTTTTACATTACCTAAGTGAGATCACAGTAAAAAATGTCACTAGTTATTATAAAGTGATTGCAGTGTTTCATATATGAATAAAAAACTTATCTGGGCATTCTGATCACGGATTTACATAGCAAAATACGTTTGTATTTAAGCCCTCCTCAAATTTTGAACTGTCTTTACAAATTTAATAAGTTTCACTGAACTTTAAATGAGTTTGAAATCAGTCATTTTTTTATTTTAATTGAGTAAGGTTTCATACATACTCCCAAGAAAATTCCTATAAATTCTTAACTGAGCTTGACCAGCTTGGTTTCCTAGAAGATGGGAAGACAAATACAGCAAGAAAGAATAACTTCTCTACACTTTACATGGACACGAGGTTCAGCCACAAGCTGGGAAATTCTATGACTCTTGCAAAAGGACAGGTGATTAATGGGCAGTTTCCACATTGCCTCTTGCAGGATGAAGACCTGAAAGGCTAGCATTTTCTCTCTTCATTAAAGAAACAAAATACAATAACCAAACTAAAACAATAAAGAAAAGAATAAAAAATACGTTAAGATCCCAAATCCATGACAGAAGTATGAGAAATAGAAGAGTTTGAAGTTTTGGTAGTCTGTTTTGTTTTTGTTCCTGTAATCTGACTGGATGTGGGTCTTACATTTTAAACTCCTTGGCTTGTGTGAGGATGATACAACTGAAGCCATTTTACTCCCAAGCTCCCACCCTTGCACAAATAGACACCTGTATTCTCTGGGTACTTTTACTCCATCTCTGCAGGGCTGCCAGCATTCACAGGTTCAGCAGCCCATTTTGCATCTCTCCAATTCCCAGACATCGAGCTGGGCAGACAGGCTGGTCAAAAACTGTTGCTGCTGGCAGTGAGGGGCCTGCAGAACCCAGCAGACCTAGCAGCCATTGGGCCTTGCTGTTGCTGCATCTCCACACTCAGCTCTCCACAGTGGAGCTCAACTCGGAAAGCACCGCTGAAAAAGGAAGGCAGCATCAAGCAAAGAGACATGGTAGTAGAGGAAGGTGTGGGCTGCAAATTCACTCAGCAATGTATTTACTTATTCATCAACCACCCAGAGGCTGAGGTGTCTGCTACTCACCCCAAGCCCTGAGCTAGGTTTAGCTGGAAGCTGGTGTGTCGACAGGGGAGAAAATTTGTGGTTTTGTGTAATTCAGCATATTAAATAATCACACAGTTTGCCACAAAGAGTGAAAGGAAAGGTATACCACACAGCAGGAGCAGTGTGTGGGCCAGCCCAGGCTTACCGTACCTTTTTGAAACACTGTGCTCATAAAGCCACAAACCTGCACCCAAGCCATCATTAGCACCAACACAAGTGAAACACAGACTTTGATGCAACAAACATGACATCTACCCTGCAAGATAGGCCAGAAGTGCCTGAGAAACAACCAACAAAAGGTTTTTTTTAAGAGAAAGGTGCTAAAGGACAGGAATCAAAAACTCCTAAACATTGGTTCTGCCTCTGCCATTCACTAGCTGTGGGCTTGAATCAATTGGTTCAACTGCACCAGCCACTACAGCCTTCCTGTTGGAAACTCAGATCACTATGATCTAGATTGTCTTGGCTATAATAAACTTTTCTGAGAAAGCCTTGCTGAAGTGAGCTGGGGTTGACTCACTCGTGTCATCATAAGCTAGTTAAGAATAGTTTAAAAGTAGATGGGCTCTTTTATTTGTTTTTGTTTGTTTGTTTGTTTGTTTTTATGGCCAAAACCATACAGAGTGGTTGCATGCTTCTGACTTCAGAGAGTAAGCCTGATTTCTGGAAAGTGCATCCGTCAGGCTCAGCACTGTTATGAATACAGAAAGTCATGCCTTCGGGGTTGGAGGAAGTTACATTATCTCACAGGCTGTCTCTCTCTAACCACTCATTAGCATGGCTTTTATTGTCAGGGACCTATCTATGTCAGAGAACTAGACATATTTTGAACAGGTCAATTTGAAAATCCCCTCTTCGCTCTTTTCTAGGTGAGTGAGGCTGTAGTCTTTACTGACTCCCATTAGTCCTGCTCTTTTCGGTGCTTTGCCAGTATTAACGATTCTTCCTCTGCCTTTGTAGGAAAAAGAAGCAGCAAACTGTGAGACAAGTCATTCTTTTCTTGCAGGGTGTTTCCTGACTGATGCCTGTGTTCACCTGTGAATTTGTTACTGCTACCTCACTGTCAGTGCAAGAGTTGCTTGAATGTAAGGCTTTAGATGAAGACGGTTCAGGAAAAGAACAAAGTTCCTTGACATCTTAAAGATGAAGAAAAGGGGAAAATACTCTGCTGATTAAAGAAAGCTTACTGGACCTAGCCCAGCCCATCTGGCTGATGCCAGCACTGAAGGGAAAGGCTAATTGCCGAGACCATCTGTCTCTGAGAGGGCTAATTGCTGACATCAGATCTCAGCAAGGGTTCGTGCATTTCTTCAGCTACCTCTTTGGTAATCTCAGACGCCAGAGAAAGAAGGGCCTCTGCTTCTGAAAGGTACGGCATAGATAAAACTGATTTTGGAGAACAAACATCTAGTTCTCTGACACTCTGAGGTACTGAGGACCACTGCCCTGAGCTCCTGACACAGACTAGGACTTCATGAGGTGTGAATTTAGGAAAATATGCCACAAGGAAAGTATAATGAAGTAGTGAAAAACGTTTCTTAGATGTATATATATGTATCCTAAAATCATCTTCTTCTCTCCCACAATGTTTTCAATCATCCCTCCAGGAAGTCATCATATTTCATCATTTTCAGCTGAAGTACCTACGTCCTTGCGCAGAACAAGATTATCCCTGCAAACCTATTCCCAGAGACTACCAAAAAGTTCAGATGCTCTTCAGAGCATTTTAGTTCTACTGCAATTGTACTTGTACCTTGTACTACCCTACATATTTAACTTCCTCTGACCAAGGAAAAGAAAAAAAAAAAAAGAAAGAAAGAAAAAAGAAGGGTCTAAAGATGAATACCAGAAAATAAGTTATAAACACAATTCAAAAAGCAACAAGGATAAAGATACTATGTAGCTTTGCAACTTTTGCCTTTCTCCAGGAAGGACTGACCTGCAATTTCTTTTATCACAATTGCTAGCAGAAAGGAGTGAAAACCACACTTACAGAAGCTCCTGAAGATGCAAACCCTGCCAAGGAGGACAGGAAAAAAACTCGTCTTCTTCCTAAGAGTTTCTCCTGAAGTCAGTGAAAATTCACACATGATGGAAGAAACGAAGGATTTAATTGTTCTAGAAAAGTTCTTACAGTCTATTTGGAATACTGCATATTTGGACAGGCCTACCATAGCATACAAAGTGAGGAAGTGAATACTGCAAAACAAGCAAAACTACTTAGCCAGGTTGAACAGAAAAATTATTATTTCCTAGGCAAGCCTCGAGTTGTAATGGCCACTTAACATACCGACAGAGAGGAAGCAGAGTGTTAAATCCAACCTCCCTGCTCTTCTGCTGGGGAAGACAAGACAGGGCAGGGCTGTGAAAACACTGAAAGGATTATAACTCACCTTCACCTCTTGCAACATGCTCTAATTAGCATGAGGATCAGTATGGACAGGATTCAAGGGAAACCATGAGTAGCTCACAAGAGACTTGTAAAGAACCCACTCTGCTAGTTAATCTGCAAACAATAGCAGGAATTTAGAGTGGGAAATCGATGCAGGTCTCAGAAGATTCTTCCCTGTCTATTTCAGACAAAGAATGCTGTGAGTATTTCTAGCTGTCGAAGAAACACGGTGAGGAGCCTATCCCAGAAAGACTGTGACACTTGTAAGGAAACAAATATTAGAGTTTCCCACATAATAGACTCAGGGCAAGACAAAAGATACCTTTCTCAGATAGTTCAGGTGGCTGTGACTGCACGTTTCTGGAAACCCCATGCTAGGGCCTTCAGATAGCACAGACACAGGCAGCTAAATTATTTGCAGTTATGACAGAATGTTTTGTTTTCAAAACTAAACTATCTAGAACTAAAACCAGAGAGTATTAGCTGAAAATAGTTTTGGAGAAGTACTTAATACCAGTATTTAGTAACCTTCTCTCTTCAAGAGTTAGAGAATGTTAGGTGCTAGAAGAAAATGTTAAATACGAAAGACAGGCTAGGTGACGTAAGGAATTACCTGAAAAGATCATTGTTTTCCATCGTGAAAGGTTCCCAAGAAGCATTTTAAACCATAATCTTACTTGCAAGAACAATAACAGATTTGTACTGCAAGGGGAGCTGTTGGCACGTAATACTACAACTGCGCATTAGATCATCCACTAGCTTCTGTAATATCCACTTCCAGATATAAGGAGTCATGTTTCAACACCTCCGATTCCCTGATGCTGACAAGCTAAACAACTTGTTTTGTCTCTGGGAGCTCTTCTCTGGTGATTAACTGCTTATGGTGAATACTAATTATATGAAAGTACAGTACAGTCGAAATAGTGTCCTATTTCTTCTACCTGCAGCATCTCCATCCTCTTCTGTAGAAACCGGGTGCTATTAATTCAGCTAAAACCAAGATGATGACATTTTTCAGGACCACAAATAGGTTAATCTGTCTCTTTCAAGCAAAACTTCCCTCATCCTTCTGCCTCCACAGTAAGTTTAAAAGCAAAACACTGAACATTTATAAACGCTTGCAATAGAACAGAAATTTGCAGCAGAATGTGTGCAAATGAGTTCTGGTGGTGAAAGGCAGAGCAATGTCCCCTATTCCCCATGTCTCAGTTTGAAAATTTGCCCAAAATTATCCATTCCTGAAACTGCACCTCCAACTAAAATCTTTTCACCAGGGAATCTATGAGAATTTGTTCTTCAATTTTAAATCTAAAGTGCCTTTTAAAATGCTAACACTGCAAAATTAGAAACCATTAAACAATATAAGGCAGAGAGTGATTAAATCTACCAAACACATTCAAAGCAGCTTAAGCTACTTTTTAATTAAAAAGGAAAAGATATCTCTGGCAACGTTCAGACATCTTTATCTAGATAAAGTTAGGAGATTATTCAAAACACAAAAGATGCTGATGCTACCATGCAGGAGACTGAACAAAATGACTTGAAGATTTCAATCCCTCAGCCCTTGGTACACAGTCGTTGGGTACAGAGGAAGAAAGCACAGCCAGTGCTGCATTATGATCACTCTATGCTTGCTGATTAAATAAGTGACACTAACGTTGGCCTTGGAGGGAGGCTCTGTGTTCCTCCTTCCTTCCTGACAGGATGGTGACTGAAATCACAGTGGCTGAAGCAATTCAGTAACGCATAACTAGATGTACATTTTAGGAGGAAAAAATATCTGTTAGTTTCAAAAAAACAGTTTTCATTGTGAGAAAAAGGCAATACTTTATCACTACTATTTATTATTATTATTTTTTTTTTTTTAATGAGTAAAGTTAAATGGAAAACAACAGACATACTTAAAGGCATACTTAGACCCCAGCCTTGGGGCTCAAATTCAGGCTTCAGAGACACAGACACAGTTCTGCTGAAGCACTATAATTATGTCCACTTATTTCATAGCCAAATTCAGACCTGCAGCTTTAAGGTTTTTGTATTCATTTAAAGAAAAGAACAAGAAAAATGACCAGTAGTTTTAGTCAACCACAGGCAAGATGCCAGGAGCCAAAGTTCAGCCTCCTTCAGGCTGAGATGATATCATCTATTCCAAGGTCCTGAAGCTCTCTGTCTGGAGTATTACAAAATTTACTGTTGAACAGCCTCATCTCTTACTTTCTTATTACACATGATCATTACTCTGTTTCTCTGTTTAATATAAAATTTGAGTTTTTAACATCTACAGCATCTGACATATTTTTCTACATCACTGCCTAACAGAAACTGGGTCTTACCTAAAAAGCAAGCCCTAAAATAAAGCACAGGTACTTGGTAGCTGCTGGAATACAAGACATGATATTCATAGCGAATTACTTCTTCTGTTGCGCAGACTCCAGCTACTTGAGAATCGTCCGAAGATTCCTAAAACAATAAACACAAACACAAAATTATACCAAGTTTTGCATATCTATCAAGAGAAAATTGAATACAACTGTTGTAATTAATAAACATACAGAACAGAAAAGAACAGCAATCACCCCTTTCACAGCACTCAAGTTTTAATATAAGCAAGAAAATCACAGAAGTCCAAACCCTGCAAAGACGTGTTACACTTAACTTCTACAAACTGTGAACTCTGTGTAAGCACTTGCAGAATTGAGGCCTTTCTATATGCAGGCTGCTTGTGTGGGCAAAAGAAAAAGGCAAACACGTTCTTAAGTCTTTATGGCAGAATACCTGCACAATAAGGTAACCACATCTGCACCTCTTCTGATTGCCATTATTATAAACCATTTTAGAAGTATATTCTTGAACAATCTGGTTTTGCCTACCAAAGGACAAATCAACAGTATCCACCAAAAAATCTTTGTTCTTCTTTCTTTAAAGGCTTTTTGCAAAAGTCTGGTTTTAATAATAACACTTCCAAAAGTGGAGGCTGCTTTTCTCCTGTTACTGTATATTTTGTGTGCAAAGTAATTTATATATGTTGCAGGCCTGAAATAAATCTGAAGAGATGGAACTTACTGCATTAAAATATTTCCCATCTGGAACAAAAATCTCTTGTGTATTCACTTTCTTAATTTCAAAATAATATTTAAATTGTGCTAAACATGCAGCTATTTTGACTTTTCTAAAAACTGCCAATTCTTCACAACTCTGAAATTGGAGACATTAAATTACTAATGCCATTAAGATTAAATGTTAGAACAAACTTTCCAAGAAGACACTATGGGTGTGGACTTGTTTGGTTTTCAAACCCCCAAATTTTCAAGCATGAACTAAGCAATGATAATGCCCCACAGGTTGGGCGTTTACTCCACAAGTTTATTATTGCCAACCATTAATATTGGTTTGCTGTCTCTGTCCAAGCACAATGAAAAAGACTGAATGGAAAAGAAGAACCAGCTTTGAATTCCATATTGGTTCAACACACAAGAAATTCAAAGAATTTTGCATTTTTATTTCACACTGGCAGCTAAGCCATGAATCAATCTATGAGGCGGTGCAGTAACAGATAAACTAAAGCGGTAATGATATGGAAAACTTTTTTTTTTTTTTTTTTTGGTAATCCACATAAAAGATCTTTCCCCCACATTTAGTATATTAGACAACCAGCTGCAGCTGAATGAAGCATGTGAATAGGAGATCATGAATGAAGAGCCCAGACCATGGGAAGCTACAGACCAAGGTACTGTAAATACAGTTTTGGACATGAAATGACAAAATCACAGACAGTCAGAGAATAGAAGGTTTCTGGGAAGTTCTGCACAGCTGCAGCTCAGGAAACAGGTATATAAAGCACTGAAACGGAACATTAAAGCAAATCCTCTCTGTGTTAACCTACTTATAAAAAACTGTATGTGAAGGGATACTAAAGACAACGCACCAGAAGGGACAATGATGATTGCTGTATCTGACTTTGTAGGATCAGTGAAGTTAGTTATGCCATGCCTGGCTCCTATAAAACCATTTAACAGACTAAGAAAGACAACTTTTCCTCTTCCCACATGTCAGACGATCTGATCAGATGTAAAATACAGCAGAATACCATGAAAATACATATATCTTGAGGAAAAGACAGACTCTCTACAGTAAACAATTTTATTTAAATCTGTTTTCACTGCTTTGGTGTGAATAATAAAACAAGGAAAACCAGCAGCATGTGGTAATGGAAATCAAAAAACAACTTGGCTTCTGAGTTCATACAGGGAGGAAAGTGAAAGAATCCACATTCAGAACGGAACCTAGATTGAAATCTGCAAAACACTTTTGGATCATCGTTTTGGAATCAAAACAATGCTGCTTTACAGACATCAATTCTGCATCATCTTATGCTTAGTCACTAGCTTACCCTTCCCTAAAAACTACTGGAAATGGCAGGACTACGTGGACCTGTATTAAATACAGTTGTTCTACCAAAAAAAGCTTAATGTATGCACACTTCTCTCTCCTGCTTTGTGTATGTAATGTTAAATAAGTCTACGCTCTCAGACTGAATGATAAAGGAGTCATAACCTTTACTACCTGCAAATACCTAAGAAAAAAAATAACTAACTTAGAAATTACTCAAAAGCTGCATACCCTTAGGGAAAACATGTTTTGTAAATAACCTACTTACTATCTCAGTAAGTCATAAATTAAGCTAAGAATAACTCTGTCATCAAGAATTCAGACTGCTGGGTTGGCAAGGATTTCAACTGGTAAGCAACTTCTATCTTCATTTTTGGGATGTGGAAAAGGAAAGCAAAGGAGTCAGTAATTCCTTCTAATTTTATTGTTCCTTGAGATGGCCAGAGAGAAAACTCTCTTGAGAATTCCTGCCTTTACCAGGATATTAGGCAGTGGACCACTTACCAAAACATCCTATTACTTCCAGAGAAAGCTGATTTTCTGCAGAAGTGGCCTTCCCAGAAGATGTACGTAGTCTGATGGCAGGAGAGGCAGCAGACAAGGGAAGAAGGCTGTATAAACAGCTTTGCTCTAAACAAATTACTGCACTGGAGAGCAGAATGTTTGTGCACACATTCATTTTGCATTATCCCAGAGTTCTCTGACTGATGGTTTAAGCAGTGTCTGAAATCAAGTACTCTGCTCTATGCAGAGCTGTAAGAAGCTTTGAAACTGACATTCTTCTGCTCTGTTACAAGACGGACTTGGGTCTACTACAAAGTTTCTATGCTTATTCAAAACAGTTTCTGATAATCAGATCTCTTTTCGTGCCATTTCTAGCGACAAGCGGGTGCATTGTATTTGAGATCTGCATAGAAAGACAGCTGAATCCTTCTTAGGGCTATTTCTAATCTCCTTTCCTTTTAGTAAACGGCAGTGGCACGACTTCTTACACAAAAAATGCAGCACTGATGTGTAATCCTGTACTTTACAGCCTCTGTACGTATGATGCATAGGATTTATCCAAGGAAAGTACATCTTGGAGCCTAAACGTTCTGATGGTATCTCTCTCACTGATGAGATGAACTTTGCTGATGAGAGGAATAAAATGAGTACAGTCACTTTAGGTGATCTCTGGAACATCTAAAAATTATTCATGGCTGAATAAGGCCATGGAAGCTCAGAGAGTGTTATATCAGCCCAAAAGAAGAAATTTACTTTTTCCTCTTTAACCAACTACTGGTAAAGTCATAAACATAAAATGTAGGTGTAACTCACAAAAAAAAAAAAAGGAAATCACAGAATTTTCACTTGGTAGACTGTTTAAATTTTTCTTCAAGTAACTGTTCTACATTCCTTTTCAATGTATACAGTTGTTCTACCTCTTTCAGGTAATAGAAGATTTTAGTTATTCTAACAGACAACACCGAAATCAATTTTAACATTGCATAACTTTTACAAAACATTCATACATGTACATGAATAAGAAAACCAATTCATAGTTTTGCTTTGATCTTGTCAAGACAAACACACCTGTGTAAAGAAAAAAGCTTATTATTGTGTTAACAGAAAAGGTTTTTTGACTAACTTGCAATCCTTAAAGATGAGATGAGATGAAATAATGGAAATAATTTGATTTGTCTCTTTTTTTTTCCTTTTTTCTTTTTTTTTTTTTTTTCTTTTTGTTTCTGCATTGCAATTTGCTTGCATGGTTGCCATGCTTCACATTAAAACTGTGAATCCAGGACTCACCAACTGTTTCCTAAACAAATTGGGAATTTGTCATCAGGAAGCATCTGCTACTCTGTTGCTCTCATGTAAAATCGTTCTTGTGCTACTATAATGGACTGCTGAGCAGATGTTTAAAAGCAATGTATCTATTACAAAAAAGATAAGCAGCAACCACCTAATTAATTATATTAGTTCCATCATAAATGAATTATCACTAATTTTAATTGATATAAAATTGTTCTCAACCTTTAAGTATCCCCTAAGCAAATTACGTTGATTTGTCCCTTTTAAAATGCTAAATTATTTAAATCAACAGATCAGAAATGACGCCGCACATCACTCTGAAGGCAAAGTAATGTGTTTGCACTACTTCCATTCCTCCTGATGAAGATGACAAGACAACAACCACTGGTGACATCTGGGAGCAGGACAGAGCCTCCAGTGTGCTCTGAAGCTGCGTGTGATCACAGCACACACAGGATAGGGCAGCTTGCTCCTGGAGGGAGGGCTGCAATGGGAAGGGAAGGGACAGGAACAGGCAAGGTGAAATGGAAGGAGGAGAATCACCTGATGGGGAAGGGATTTTCCTCTGCTGATGCCACATATTTCCCTCTCCTCACCTCACACACAGAGACTGGCTGAGCCAGCATTCCTTCCTCAGCCCAAATTCCCTTTGAAATGCTAAAGCAGGCCCTAAAGTCTTTTTTGGGGGTAAAAGGGGAAGAGAAGCGGTTTGAAGGACAGCAGGCACACTTCTCCCGGATATTACATCTGCTTTTCTCCCAGTTCCCATGTTCCTCATCTCTGTTTTTGGCGTCCTGACCTCCATTTCCTCCTGCTTCCAGGGAGCCTCCTGGGATTCTCCTCACACACAAGCAAGGCAGGATGGGGCTGTGGGCAGGGAGGGGAGGAAGAGAAGACAGAGGAGCGGCCGCTGAGACCAGCAGCATCGTTACTGGGGGGAAACAAGACGCAGCCCAGATTAGTAAGAAATTCATTTTCATTCCTTAGAATATATTTAAACTTAATTACATTTTGGCCTCCAAACTTGAAAACAAATGTATCATATGTTTACCTCTTTAACTATTTCTCCAAAAATGACTGTCAGCTCCCGTGTGAAACACAAGAGCTCCACAGAGCAGCTCCCCTCCCAGTCCAACATTTTCCCTGTGGCAAATACATGAAAACTGAATGGCAGGACAGCGTTCATCAGACAGAATTAAAGCAGAGCTTAATGTGGAGGGTGCGGCAGCATGGTGAGATTGTATCTGTATTCTTTATTCTTCCTCCTGGGTGTTCTCCACCTCTATTAGGATCACATCTCCCTTCTTTGCCTGCAGCCCCACTATTCCAGTCTCTGCAGGTCACTTTGCTGATGATTTCGTACCTCTAGCACAGACTCTCACACCATCCCAGGGCAGTGAGGCCCTGGCACAGCCACCCAGCGAGCTCTGGGTGCCCCATCCCTGGAGGTGCTCAAGGCCAGGCTGGGTGGGGCCCTGGGCAGCTTCATCTGGTGAGGGGCAACCATCTCACAGCAGGGGTTGGAGCTGGGTGGGCTTTAAGGTTCCTGCCAGCCCAAGTCATTATGTGATTCTATGGTCTCCACCATCACCTAGACCCTGGCTGCGATGGCTGTGCGAAGGCTGAATGAGCCGTGGGCCTGGACTCTGCTCCCAAAACAACCCCTGATGTGGATACTGAAACACAACCTACAAAATGCAAAAAATCCCCTTGCAAAAATAAACATCCCGAGGACAAGGGAAAATTTAAAAAAACGTTTAAGAACCTCAAAACCACCCCAGCACATGTTCTTTATTTTAATGCAGTAAGAGAACTTCTGTTTGCATTATGTGATTGTATTTTCCTTTCAACTATCAAATGCTCACATCATGCTAAAACTCACAGGCTCTAACACACTTACCCAATGTACCTCATCCGTAAAAATGCATAAAAATGCAGACATTTTCCTGAATATGTTAAGTACAAATTGTGTACAAATGTATTTGCCAACAGTTCCAGCATCTTCATAACCATTAATAAATTGCTCTTTAACTTAAGCATATACCAGGAATCCATCAGTCTCAGTGTGCTTTCCAGGGCAGCCATCATTAGTGACAGATAAGGCGATAAATGTACAACAAAAGAGATCCTTGGAATGACAAAGTTACCCTATGGATTTATTTCCTTTAAGCAGCTACAGAATGCTCCCTACTGTCTTGTGTTTCTTCAATTCATCAGGTGAAGAACCTTGCTAAATACTGCCCTTTGGTAACAGAAGAAGAAAGCAACGCTGACTACACTCAGTGATGCTGCTAACACCAAGCCCAAGGAATTCTGTTCTGGAAGACACAGCCTTCAGGAGAAGCTACTAGGCCACCTATGGAAAACAGACATGAATTAAGGTAAACAAGGAATGGATTCCTACAAGCACATGGATCTAGTAAATAATTCATTTCCCAAAGGAAAACCTTCTATCTGCAAGTCAGCACCCTAACTGATGCTAAAGAATCCAGGGATTATGAGAATGGTTGTTTTTCCCCAAAATATACAGGTTGCTAACACAAAAAACCACAGCCTTTCGTCATGCAAGGCATACCAAAAGAACAAAACCAACAGTTCCACCCCAAAAAGATGCAGCACATAAAATTTTAGTAGTCCCTCATGCATTAACAATCGTTTCTAATGGTTGGAAATTAGATTTGTCTTTTGATTGCTTTAAAACTGTTATCACAAGTGAAAGCAAAATCTATTCAAGTGAAAGAAGCAATGGACCATGAAAACAGAACTGTTTCAATTTTTTTTTTTTCCCTTCATATAAAGGTGAGGAATTCTTTCGAAATCAACCCTCCATTCTTTTCCTGTTGTCACATTCAAAATGCAGAATTTAGTGGCTCCTCTCCTCCCCCTAAGGAGGTATTTTTATTTTAATGTATAAAATAGGGCTTAGGTAGAAAATCCCTCCTGGTACAAATCACAGCAAGCACAGCTCAGTGCTGGGCGAGAGGCTAGCTAAGCTGGCAACACAAGAGGCATGTCCTAAGCCATGGACACACATCCATGGCCTGATGTGTGGGCTGCAGGCATGCCTTTATGTAAACTCCCTCCAATGAACAACAGTCATTATCAAAATTCCTCCTCCACCTCAGGCATGTGCAGCAGCCCTACTTTTGCAGGATGTATGGCAAGGCAAGAAGGCCTGTATGGTCCCCCACAGCATCCTTCTCTTCAGGTTGGAAATACAGGAATTTGACAGGTGTACTGTTTGATAAATAAGGAACTGGTTACGAGATCAAACCCAGAGAGTAGTGATCAATGCCTCGATGTTCAGAAGGTGATCAGTGACAAGTGGTGCCCCAGAGGGATCAGTACTGGGATCGGTGTTCTTTAATATCTCCATCAATGGCATTAACAGTGGGATTGAGTAAACCCTCAGAAAGTTTGCGGATGGCACCAAGCTGTAGGATGCAGTCAACACACTGAGCCATCAGCTGTCATCCAGAGAGATCTAGAGAGACTGAAACTGTGGCCCAAGAGAATCTCATGAGGTTCAATACATACAAGTACAGGGTCTTGGGTCATAGCAATCTCCACTATCAGTACAAACTGGGGGATGAAAGGAATGAGCACAGCCCTGCCAAGAAGGACCTGGGGGTACTGGTGGATGACAAGCTGCAGACAAGCCAGGAATGTGCCCCTGTAGCCTAGAAAGCCAACTGTATCCCGGGCTGCATCAAAAGAAGCATGGCCAGCAGGTGATCCTGCCTCTCTGCTGTGCACTGGTGAGACCTCACCTGGAGTACTGCATCCAGATGTGGAGTCCTCAGTACAGCAGAGACATGAACCTGTTCGAATGTGTTCAGTGAAGGGTTACAAAAATGACTCATGGGATGGAATACCTCTCCTACAAGGACAGGCTGAGAGAGCTGGGGCTGTTCAGCCTGGAGAAGAGAAGGTCCAGGGAGACCTGGGAGCAATCTTTCAGTACCTACAGAGGAAGCCATTAGAAAAAGAAGACAAACTCCTTAGCAGAGTCTCTTGTGACAGAACAAGAGGAAATGGTTTCAAACTAAAAGAAGGGAGATTTAGAAGGGATACAAGGAAGAAGTTCTTTAAACTAAGGGTGGTGAGGCACTGGCACAGGTTGCCCAGAGAGGTGATGGAAGCCCCCTCCTTGGAGACACTCAACGTCAGGCTGGATGGGGCTCTGAGTAACCTGATAGAGCTGTAAGTGTCCCTGTTCATTGCAGGGGAACCAGAATAGATGGATTTTAACAGTCCCTTCCAACTTAAATGATTCTATGGTTCTATGAAGAAGCAGATGGAGATGGTGGCATTCCTATCTCTGCTTTCTTGCCACCAGCCTTACTGTAAGAATTACCATGCAGCACAGATGAGGTGCAGGGATCACTCTACATAGGTCCAGCTTCAGGGACAGAAGCCTCGATCTTACTCTAGCTAAGCAGTGCAAGCTTCAGGCCAAAGTCCTTCTCTTGAATTTTGTCCAGACATGTAAACGAAATTGCAGCATTTTCACATAATTTTTATTATCTTGAATTTGTACAAATTATAAGAAGTTACTACAAGACTTAGCATTATTATGTAAGATTATTGCTTTCTTGGACCTAACTGCTTCTTAGATTGAGCTCTACACTTCATAATTGTACACTTTACGATAGGCGAAAAAGAAAAAATACTGACACATCAGAAGAGAAAGGTAACAGTTCAGCTGTATTTTAGGTCAGTTTTATCTTTTTAGAACAAGATTATTATTTCTGCATTGAGAAGCTCAGCAGCAACCCAGTTTTGGCCACAGTTAATTCAACAGGGAGACTGACAGAAATTCCTGCAGCTCTTTACTTTACAGAAGACAAACTCAAATCCTCATTAATTTCTCAGATGGGAAACTGTACAAAAATGGTGCCAAGACTGACAGTGTTTAGCAGTAATTGAAGTGAAAAAGTTACAGAGAGAAATGCTTAAATTGTCACAAAATCTGGCACGATAAAAACAAGAAATTTAAAGTTACAGGTTGTGATTACGAGCAGCTGGAAGGAAAATGACGATGGCATGGTCCAGAAGCCATGTGCCATGCAGAGCCCCTAATTAAGTGCATGTCTGTCAAAATGATACCACTTGGCCATAAGCTGTACCATACAATCACAACAATTAGAAACCATGCTTATAAACCAGGTAGCTTAATAAGAACTGACTTATTTCAATATGAGCTCCAATTAAGTTAAAGATACATTAAGCCTGAAGAACAGACATTACTATCTTATTAAGACAATAGGAAGAAAAAATTAAAACAGAATGGTCTATTTCAAAATCAAAATAATACAAAATACACAAAATAATTATGAACTCACTTGTAAATTCTCAAAAATACTCTGATTTGTTCCCACACATATAAAAATCAGTATCACATTAGGATCCAGTGATCTTTTCTTTTTGGAAAGGTGTGAGAGCAAATATTTTCTTTAGGAACAGGGCCAGAGTTTACCAAGTCAAATCAGTTCCGCTTTTATCTGCTCTGAAAAGCTGTTTATTAATATGTGATGTAATACAGATGGACTTACTGTCTAGTCTGCAGTCACTGCTACATAGGAAATGCAGAGCTCTGTATTCAGATCTGGCAGGTCAAAAGCCTTTCAATTCATTTTCAAACAAAATATTCTGTATATTCTAAGTATTAATAACTATAACGTTATCAAATGCCGTTTATCACAACTATCCCAAATGTATATTGGTGACATTCATACTGGATGGAAAGAAAATACTGAATGCTTCTTTTATTAATGTGATATCAAATGAGAATGGCCATGCTATATTACATGCTACTATTAATTTTCAGGAATGCAGTATATAATAGAACTCAATGCAAATTTAATCACTAGCAGGCTTTACAAAGGAGTAATTGTAATTTGACAAAATGTAGCTAAAATCCACAAAATTCAAATGAGAAGACACAATGCAATACATTCTTATAATTAAAAATAGACTGTTACGGCACTATCTACAATAAAGACAGTTACACTATATTCCTACTGCTGTTGAATAGCATTGCTGGGAGGCTTCTGTGGGCAAATAGAGAAAATAACATAAGCAGAAATGCATCTCAGCTATAACCAGAAGTTCTGGTACAACACAAGTAGTATTGGACAACTCAGTACAACTGCACCTAGAAGCCAGCTCTGCTCCAAAACTAAGAATGTGAAAAGAAAAATCTGAATAAACCTTTTTACAATGTTTCCAAATTGAATAAATCCTCTAGCAGTTTCAATCTTCAGACAATGTGTGTTTTAATTGATGAGAAAGCTCAATACCACATTAGGAACACTTAAATAGATTTACAACAAAACATGGCTGAAAACACTTGAGATGGTCAACAACACTGCAATGACCAACCACCATCACTGCAGCAGCAGGTTTACAAAAGCCAGGATTGGCACACATGGCCAAGCTCCTACCTGGTGCTGCCACAGATAATTTACAGAGATGCAAAACCCAAATCATCTGTGAATGATTAAATACATGAATGTATCTCATCTTAGGGGGCTCAGTGTGTGAGAGACACCATGGTGCACAGGTCTGCACAGATCACTTTCGTGTGCAGGAGGTACAAATCACAAGAGGCTTGGCAGTTCCAATTTCCTTGGCTCCATCAAAAAAGTGATGACTTGACAACCCATAGGATCAGAAACACGGGATACAATACGGTAAGAGAAGAGCTAGTAAGTATGCGTATTTGCACAGAAAGAGATAGAACATAGCTTTGGCTGTTTGCTGCACTTTACCCTCTAATTTCCCTCAAAAGCTACTCTATAGCTCCTGGAGATAATTTGTTCCTTCAATTCAACTAAGGTATCTCAGGGACTATTTCAGATATTCACCCCTATTTAAAACAAACTGAAATCACAGCTAAGACGATGAAGTATTTAATTGGTTAAATTGCTCTTGCTTTTCAAAGCTGAGAAATTCCAAGTGTCCCGAAGGCATTTAATTCCAAAACAGGAAGCCAAAGAGGAGAGCACTCAGCAATTCTAATCTTGCACAGATCTCTTGGAAAGTATTTTCCTAAACATTTGCTGAAAGAACCTTTTATTGTACTGCATGCTGCAGCATGTACCCCAAATAGGGTCCCTCAGAAACTGCAACATATTAAATACTTATATGATTTCTGATTATATGAAGGAATCAATCTAGAATCAACTATAAACATACTTTTCTAAATATTAAACTTCAGGTATTTGAAAAACAAAGGATGCAGAGGAAGAAACAGCTAAAAATACGTTGGATGTATTTTTAACATCCTATACTGTAACTTTATTCATAAGACCAAGGCTATGAATGATAGTGCTGCATCAAAATAAAATACATACTTTCATTGATTTTTTTCTTAACTGCTGTTTATAGGCTTCTGCAACTCAACTGCAATTCCTGAAAATATAATTTTAGAAGAAATGCCTGCTCTCCATATGATATTTTAAGCACTACCACAGAGGTCCCCATTCCACAACAGATCAGGTATAAAAGGACCTACCTCTGCATTCTTGACCTTGCCAAGATGGAAACACTACATAAGACAAGCAAGAATTTACGGTTGCAGCAATCAGTTCTGAAGTACCAGGACCCTCCATACAGTGAATTCCACAAAACCATATGAACTTAATAGAAAAAAGGCAAATGTTGGCTTTTGATATCAATGCATACGTTTTAACAAACATTTGCACACGAGTGAACAGGATGAGTAGACACACAGGCTTTTTTATTTTTATACTTTTGTAGCAGACATTAAGCTGAAGCCCTCAAAAAAAAACTGAAGTTTCCAAACTAACTGAGTTCCCACACACGTTTGATCCACTTAGGTGATTTTTTAATCTCTTCTCAGGGGGCTCTTTACCCCTTGCAGTACACAAGGGACAAGCAGACAGCAGCAGCACATCACTTCTTTATTCTCGTTGTTCAGTATGTAGCATCCAAGCCATAGATTGAGGCAGAAGTGTGGGAAGCTCTACTGAGGGTCTCTCATATCAAAACAAATGATAAAACCCAATTTCTGCAGAAATGACTCACAGATGACTACAGAGGATGGCAGAGGAACATGCTTAAAGAAATGAAGGTTTAATTGAACTTTGGGTGGCAATTTTGTGACTCACTGGGAGTTACCTTTTCAAGAGAAAGAAGGTGGAGACATGGTATCAGTGCTGATTAAGAGATGACTTTGTTGGCAATGCTTAGTCACTGGTAAGCATCCACACATAACTGACTTCTCTCAACAAAATGATATCATTTGCATTTGGGTCACTAACATTTTCAGTCAGGTCTAGTACAGCTAGTAAGTATTTTAAAATAGGAAACATGATGGAAAATTTGAAAGATTTATCTGTTTACCAAACAGAGAATAAAATCATAAATCAAGAAAGAGTAAAACATCATCCACCTACATAAAAAAATATAAAATAAAAAAACGTCATCATCCTATTTGGAATGTCGTGGCTGTCAGGCAAAGCCCACGTGACTGGAACAAGGGAAACATCACTCCCACTTCTAAGAATGGGAGGGAAGAGGACCCAGCGAACAACAGACCAGTGAGCCTCACCTCTGTGCTGGAAAAGATCATAGAACAGATCCTCCTAGAGGAACTGTTAAGGTATGTGAGGGACAAGCAGGTGATCTGAGACAGCCAGCATTCCCTCACCAAGAGGTCATGCTTCACCAATCCGCTGGCTTTCTGTGATGGAACGAAAGCATGACTAGACAAAAGGGAGGCAACTGACATCACCTAGCTAGATTTGCACAAGTCCTTTTACAGTCTCCAACCAATCCTTATTTCTAAATTGGAGAGATACAGATTTGAAGAGTGGACTATCTGGTGGATAAGGAATTGGATATAAGGGTCAACAGCTATAGGTCCAGGTGGAAGCTGGTGACGAGCAGTGTCTGCCAGGGGTACGTCTTGGGTCAGGTACTTTTTAACATCATTACCAGTGACACAGATGATGGGACCGAGTACACTCTCAGCAAGTTTGCTGACAACACCAAGCTGAGTGGAGCAGGTGATACAGCAGAAGAAAGGGATGTCATCCAGAAGGACCTTAATAAACTCAAAAGGAGGGCCCCTGTGAACCTAACGAGGTTCCACAAAGTAAAGCGCAAGGTTTTGCACCCGGGTTGGGGTAATTCCATATACGTGTACAGACTGGGAGAAAAACTCATTGAGAACAGTCCTGCTGAGATGGACTTAAGCGTCCTGGCTGATGAAAAACTTAACATGAGCCAGCAGTGTGTGCTTGCAGCCTAGAGGGCTGATGGTATCCTGCGTTCCATCTGGATGAGGGAGGTGATTGTTCCCTACTACTCTGCCTTTGTGAGGCCCCAGATGGAGTACTGCATCCAGGCCTTGGGCCCCTACACAGGATAGATGTCAACCTTTTGGAGGTCCAGCGGAGGGCCACAAAGATGATTAGAGGGCTGAAGCACTTCTTCTGTGAAGACAGACAGAAGAAGCTGGGCTTGTTCAGTACGGAGAAGAAAAGGCTGCAGGGAGACATCCTAACAGCCTTCCAGTATTTAAAGGGAGATTATAAACAGACAGGAAAACAACTTTTTACACAGGCAGACAGCGATAGGACAAGAGGGAATGGTTTTAAACTAAAGGAGGAAAGATTTAGATTAGATGTCAGGGTGAAGTTTTTCACTGAGTGGGTGGTGAGGCCCTGCCACAGCTGCCCACAGAAGCTGTGGATGCCCCATCCCTGGAGGTGCTCAACTCCAGGTTGGATGGGGCACGCTGTAGCCTGATCTCGTGCTTAAGCTAGCAGCTAGCAATCCTGCCCATGGCAGGGGAGCTGGAACTGGATGATCCTTGAGGTCCCTTCCAACCTAAGACATTCTATGATTCTATGAAAATAAAATCTAGAAGAAGACCTGATAATGTGGTTATCAGAGAGCAAGTACAGTCCTTGAAACTACGGACCACAGTTAGTGAAAGGACTGCATCTGCATTACACAGGACCCTGGCAGAGGTCAAGGAGGGCATTCCCAGTGTCACACTGATTCAATAATGTGGGCAATACAGGAAGAAGCAGAGGTTTCTCATGGGTTTCTGGTACACACCCTGAAGCAAAATATTATAGAATTCTCTCTTAGAAAGTGCTTTCAAGTGCCTTTATTCCAGCTGTGAATCATGCAGAGAAATACAAGTGACACAGACAAAGTTAACTCAGTTTGGGTTAAAATCATCTGAGGGAAGAATTATAAAAACTGCATTTACAGTAGTACAAATAGGATCTACAGGATTTTATGTGGATAGAGATCTCTCAAATACTTTTAGAGAGATTAGTGCTGCCAGGAACCACAGGAGACAAACTCAGTAGTAAAAGATTACAGAATAGATGTTTCTAATATTGACAAGGTTCACTTTTTCTTAGATGTGATGCCTGAATTATTTCTTCATCAAAATTCACTGGATAAAAAAAATAGTTTTAGGTATTTTAACAGTTTCAACATTATTACAAGATTGTCACTTATGTAAAATGAGTCTGACTCAAAGGTTTCAATTACGCGTAACTACAAACAAATACAGAAGGACAGGTGTACGTATGATATCAAGTGTATTTGATTGCTTTATCTTGGTCAAACACTCAATACCAACCAATTACAACATTTCCAATCTGCTCTGCTTTCTGAGATCAGCCAGGAATTCTGCACATTAAAGATGTGGCTTTTGGTACTATACAACCATCTTCACCTTGTATAACGAACTGAGAAACCCAGGTTAGATATTAGGAGGATGTTTTTCCACACAGAGGGTGGTGATGCACTGGAACAGGTTGCCCAAGGAGGTTGTGGATGCTCCATCCTTGGAGGCAGGCAAGGCCAGGCTGGATGTGGCTCCGGGCAGCCTGGTCTGGTGGTTGGCGACCCTACACATAGCAGGGGGGTTCAAACTGGATGATCATTGTGGTCCTTTTCAACCCAGGCCATTTTGTGATTCTATGATATGACTCTATGATTTTGGCCTGAAACACACACAATGATGGAACAGTTACACTACAGATCTTCCAGTACTGAGAATCTTTTGAGAGAAACTGTCCATAGAAATCCTTCCTAAATTTCTGTAAATACTTAAAAATTTAGAGAGATTATGATTTGAAACATTTCAAAGCATATCAAATGAGGTGAAGGAATAGAATTTGGAAAAGGTTTAAATCTATTTAAGTCAGAGTTATAAAAACTCCCTAAAATCTACATTCTGAATCACTAAAAACACCATAGAAAAAAAGCTTCAGACTTAGCCGAGTGAATAATCACCTCAGAATGGATGATTAAAATATATATATATATATACACAAAATAAACTTTCAGAGAATGAAAGAGAGCAATGGCAAGGAAAAAGAGCTACATCTTGAAGTCTAAGTTAGAAGGAGAAAGCAAGAACTGCCAATATTCAAGGTAAATTGACACTGATGAACGGTAAAAGGCACACCAGACATAAGTAAAAGAACATCAAGGTTAAAAAAAAAAAAAAAGTGGGGTAAAAAATGTAGAAAGACTGAGGTTCGAATAAAAAACTTAACATAGGAACAACCACAAACCCCATGTCAGGCTTTGTCACGGTGCTCTACAGTAGAAGATGAGAACACCCTGTAATTGTTAACAAGGATGAGGGTACATTCATCCTGTGATACACAACCATGACACATCTTGGCCACTTGAGAGAGTCAAGGAGTGAACCAGAACAGCCTCCAGTTCAAGAGTCTGAGGAAGGAGACACACGTAAGCAAAGATCCAGCAGCAGGGATTTTTACCGCTGAATGTGTTGAGTGAAAATATCTGAATGAAAAATAACAGAGTATTTACATTTAAGAAGAGAAAAAAAAAGAAAAAAAAACACAAATAACCTATCCAGCTAACTGTATTCTGACCTCAGCATATACAGGGCTTAGAACAATTTTAATGTATGAATAATAAAACATAGGGCTTTATGGAAACAGGGACAAAATGCAACATTAGTTTACTAAAGAGAGAGCAGCCCTGACTAACCTGCTATCTTTATCTGACAAGATAACTGAATTAGTGGACAAGGAAATGCAGGAGATTTAATCTGCCTGAATTCAGGTAAACAACATATACTATGCCAAATGAGAAATTACTATTTAAACTGGAGAAGTTTGGGTTTACATTAAAAAATAATGCATAACAATCTGGCAAAAGGGAGGTAATAAGGGGATATGCTCAACAGCAAATTATTGACCAGGAGACCGCTGACCAGCTGAGTACCTCTAAAACTGGTTCGCAAAGTAATCTTGGTTAAATTTTTCCTTAATAACCTGAGCACAAAAGCAGGAGATTGTAGACACATTTTGCTGATGATACAAAGTTGGGAAGTGCTGTCAATAGAGCAGAGGTAGTGTTACAGGAAATGGTGTTCATAACACAAGTGCTGCCACATCAAGATCATCCACAAGCTGACCTCAGCGCTTCTCCCTCTCTCAGTCAGAAAAGTATTGACAGTATCAACAAATGAAAAGACAAATGCCCCTTATTCTCATATTGCAGCTATGGGTTCTCCCTACCTTTTGCAGATCTCTTTTTACAAGAAAAGAGAATTTGGACTGCCAGCAATCCAAGCAAATTCTGCTATTTCCATCCCAGGAGCTACTTCAGATTCTTAATATCTGTCTTTCTTTAACCAACATCAAAGTTACATATGAATATTTATCACACAACAAAAATGTTTAGGTTACAAATTGTGAAATATTAAACAAAGAAAACGTTTGCATTTCCAAATAAAAGCATGCCATGTAAATCTGCTAGCTGATTGACCTAAGCCAGCTGGACATTCAATGTGATAATCCTAGAAGAGTGCATAACCGAATGCAACTCCAGTTCTCACCCATACATTAGGGCTTCTAGCCTGCTTGTCTCTACTAGGAGGCATTCATAGGCACTTCACCACTCTAACGGCTACAGACAAAAGAAATACTATATTCCACCATTAAAACCATAATGCAGCTTTCCCCAGAAGAGCGTTGGTAGGGAAAGATGTAATAAATACAGCTATGCTGGGTAATGCAGCATATTGTTGAACTCCTGCTAGAAAAGAAAGGTTTAATACATAGTCACGCTTTCAGTAGGATTAAGCTGATCCTACGTAAGCTACTTCATTTTCATCTGACTAATTAGAAAAACATTTCTTGAAGAAAAAGTTGACTTTGTAGAAAACAATTCTTCCATTAAAAAACTTCTCTAACACCTTCACCTCTGCCACAGTATTCATACAGCTCTAAGTAAAAAGAGAATGACAGACATATAAACCTAACTGCAAATATAATTAAAAAAAGAAGAAGAAGAAAAAAATGGAGACCAAACTAAGACCACTTACTAGTCAAAGAAAATTCATTTATTTCATGTTGATACCAGGGACATTACAAATCCTCTCATAAGGCTTTTACTGTGTGACTGTACCAAGCACACTGACAAAGTACTTCATGAGCCAAAGCATGCATTTACATGATAGACTTTAAAACCAAAATCAATTTACTGCAGCTCACCAAGTACAAGCCTTTTACATCAGTTCTGTCCACTGTCTCTGCAAACAATGGACAACACACAAATAAAACCAAGGTCTGGCGTTAGAGCATCTACCACCCTTCCAGGCCTGCCCTTGTGCATCATGCACAACATCTAGACTGCTTGGCAATGCGGAGAGGTGAGACAGCAGCAGCATTTCAATTAAGCAAGAGTGCGGTCCTGTGGACTGATTTTTGGTTTATCAGCCAGATTCACCCCTTGAAAGGCAGGACATGGTCCTACCACCAGAAGAAAAACAGCCAGATATGGCTTGTGCCCTGCTGCATTGGCATGGCCTGCTGGCAGAGTGTGCTTACTGCAGACTTGGCTTATTACTGAGACATTTTCAAGTTTATATTCTTTTGGAAGAGCCTTGTAAAATGTTTGCATTTCAGTGGAATTAGAAACAACATTCCCATTTTTCCCTCTAGTATAAACGTGCGTACAAACCCATTCCATACTTCCCAGCAATTACAAGCGATAATAAGAAAAAAACCTGTATTTTCCTTCCACCGTCATCAGAGACTCCGACATGCAACAGGAAGTCACATTTCATTTCACACTGAATTCTAGGGTAGAGGGGGTTAAGTTTTGCTCTCTCTAGTTTTGCTCTCCTGCCATTTCTTTTTCTTCCTTTTCAAATTGTCCTCCAGTCGCTCAGAGATATGGGTCACCAGAGAAAAGCATAACTACTTTCAACACAATATGTTAGTACTCAAACAGAAAACATGGTTGCTACTCAAGCCGAATAAACAACCTGCAGCAAGGGAATCTATAATGATATACATGCTCTCATTACTACAGAACATGCGGGAAGAATTCCTCACATCCTTCCCTGTGTTTTATTTGGACAATATAATGTTTCCCCTCTCCTCTGTTCAGGGAAAACTGCAAAATTAAAATTGGATGATATTAAAACAATACAAGTAGGGTCAAATTTATCCCTTTCTTAATTCCACACACTTTCACGTGTCACATGGAAGGAGTCCTGGTTATATACAGCTGTGCTGTAAAACGCAGTTTGTTCTAACTTTAAAGCTTAGGTTGATGAGCTGTAATAAATATCAAACAGCTCACTTCTGAGATTTTTACCCTTCAGAGACTCTATACACGTGATTTAAATCACAACATTTTTGGTTATTACACAATTCCAGCTTGAAAAAAAGAAGAAGATGAGATTATCAGTAATGAGTCTGAAAGGATCAACATGTAATACCAGAAGATCATAAGTGTTCATCTCATCATTACGCACAACAGGAGTGGTCAAAAGGAAAGCAATCACAACATGCAGAGGAATTCAGTCAAACTAAAGGTCTTGCCTTAACAGTTTTATTGGGTACAACGAATAGTGGATTTTTTTCCACAAAAACTACAAAATTTACTGCTTATTCTGCATCACCATTGCTAATTATAAAGTTATTTTATGTTGTTAACTTCTAGCCCTAGCAAGCACAAGCTATTCTGTGAAGATGGAGACAGAAAGGTGAAGTGCTTTCATCAATCTTATACGATAAATTCACAAGAGAACTCAGAGTATAAATTACTGATTCCTCGTGCCAAAACGCTGTGTATTTCCAAATGCTCAAACCAATAATTAGCTACCTTGCAACTCTATATTATAGCAAAACAGCTTTAAATCCAGTTCTGAAATTGTTTATGAACATGAGCACTCTTTAGAACAAGTGTATAACAGTAAAATACAAAGTTATTTTAAATACACATTTTTGTTTCCAATACAAACATTCCAAAATGAAGAGAAAGTACTACACAGTCCTTAGAAATTTCCATTTTCATAATTGTTTGAATTTAAAGTGAAATCATTAACTGTGCTTAACCATTTAATAAATGTCTGTACCATCTACAATCACAGGACAATACTATCATAACCCTGTCTCAAAAGACCTTAAAATATATCTTGGAACCTTCACAGCTTTGGCCACTGCTGAAATTAGTTCCATCTGCACCTTGACTTCTCTGATCCCGTCTCTGCATGTCCGGATGGCATCTCTATATTTTTACCAGGCCACCCAACCCTGTTTCCACCGACTGTACCCTTCCTTCTTATCCCTCAGTTTAACCAGTGGTTCCTTGCTTAGCCATGCCAGTTTCCTGCTGCTTCTGCTTGATTTCTTATAATGGGGGATGGAGAGCTCTCATGCTCTCAGGAAAGTGCCCTTACGGAGCTGCCAACCCTGTTCTGTTCATATGTCCCTAAGGACAGTTTCCAATGGGATCTCATCCAGTAATTCCTTAAAGAGCTGGAAGCTCTCTTTCCTGAAATTTAGGGTCCTCTGGTAAATGAGAAGGGAGAAATGGCTTCAACAGATTGGGGGAAGGCTTAAGTACTCAATGAGTACAGTCTGATGTGGTTGCCAAGTCACTCTCCATCACATTTGTAAAGTCATGGCTGTCAGGCAAATTCCCTGGTGACTGGAAAAAAGGAAATATCATTCCCATTTTTAAGTGAGAAAGGAAGACATGGTGAACGACAGGACAGCAAGCCTCATCTCTGTGCCTGGGAAGTTCATGGACCAGACCATAATCATGGAGTATGTGTTAAATTACATGAGAGGAGGAGGTGATCTTTGACAGCCAGCATCATGTCTCCCCAGTCGGGGGGACAACCTGGAGCGACAGTATGAGTGGACAAAGAAAGGGCAACTGATGCTGTCTACCAGGATCTGGAAGGCCTTTGACATGGTAGCACATCACATCCTTATCTCTAAACTGCAGAGATATAATTTGAAGTATGAAATATTAGGCAGATAAAGAAATGGTTGGCTAGTTGCACCCAGACTGCCGTGGCTAGCGATTTTACATCCAGGCGGAGGCCAGTTATGACTCCCAGGAGCCCATCTTGCTCTTCTATCTCTTAACAACACAGACAGTGGGACTGAGAGTACTCTCAGCAAGTTTGCTGCTGACACCAAGTTGAATGGTGTAATTGACAGAAATAAAGGAACAGATGCCATCCAGAGGGACCTGGACAAGCTTGAAGAGTGGGCCCACAAGAACCTAATGATGTTCAAAAAGACCAAATACAAGGTGTTGCACTTGAGTCAGGGTAATCCCAGGTATGTGTACAGATAAAGAAGAACTCATGAGAGCAGCCCTGTGGAAAAGATTTGGGGGTCTTGGTGGACAAAAAGCTGGACAAGAGCCAGCACTGTGTGCTTGCAGCCCAGAGGACCAACTGTATCCTGGGCTAAATCAACAGAGGGGTGGCCAGAAGGGTGATTGAATCCCTATGCTCAGTTCTCATGAGGCTCCATCTAGACTACTGCATCCAGGCCTGCGGGCCCAACACAAGACAGATGCAGAGCTTTTGGAACAGGTCCAGGGGAGTGCCACAAAGACTATCAGAGGGCTGGAGCACTTCTCCCAGAAAGAAAGGCTGAGGGAGCTGGGATTGTTTAGCCTGGAGAAGAGAAGGCTCTCGGGAGACCTCACTGCAGCCTTCCAGGACTTGAGGGAAGCCTATAAATAGGAGGGAGACTGACTTTTTACATGGTCTGACAGTGATAAGACAAGGGGGAATGGCTTTAAACTAAAAGAGGAGATTTAGGTAGATGTTAGGGAGAACTTCTTTACACACAGGATGGCAAGGCCCTGGCACAGCTACCCAGAGAAGGTGGGGATGCCCCATCTCTGGAGGAGCTCTACACCAGGTTGGATGGGGCCCTGGGCAGCCTCATCTGTTGGGTGGCAACCTGCCCATGCTGGAGCTGGATGGGCTTTGAAGTCCTTTCTAACCTAAGCCATTCTATGATTCTATAAGTTGTGATCCTCTGCATTAAATAACTAGGTTTAAGAACAAGAAAGACTGCCGAACAGTTCCATAAATGATTAGATAATGCCCTTTCAAAAGCTGGTTGTCCCTATATCAGCAAGATTCAAATTAAGTGTTCACTAATTCTGAAGAACTAAATGGAAAAGCACTCAAACTAGTAACACCAAGGCTGCAAATGTCCTCAACTGGCACAAGACTGCTACTAGACATAAACAAAAAAAATAATCATATGATTCCTTTAAAACAAGTATTATCTTTTCAGTAACTGCTAGAGGCTAGAGAAGCAACAGCAAGTGCAAAGTATGGTTTAACTTATACTTTAAAGTATATCTTTAACTTAGAATTTAAACACTGGAATGGTTAGCTCTTTAACAAATTTGTCTTCTATTTAAATAAGGATTGATCATGTAAGTGCACACATAAGTCATGTAAGTATGCTACAAGTATACATAAATATAGCTGCACACACTGATTTAAAATTTTCATCTTTTCCTCTGTTAGCATTCATGTTAGCTCTTCAATCAGAGTTTTCATCACAGTAAAGAATCTTAATTTTTTTACATAAAATAGTAGCAGAAAACCTCAGTTATTGATAAAGTCTTTGGAGCAAAAATGAAAATAGAGATAAATAAAGAAAATATATATATATAATAGAAAATATAAAAGAGAAATAGAGATAGAGAAAAATGAAAAAGAACATGAATTTTACACCAGCAACTAAATAAACACATTTTAACATACAACTGAACTATGAAGTAGAACTGTGTTTGCTGGTATGAGCCTTTGAAAACTGACTAGGTGCAGTGTATGTTCTTAATTACTGTCTACTGCTGATTTGCCTTGTTTTATCTGCAATGACAGTTGTGTATGTGCAAACTTCTTGATATATGACACAGTTCTACACAAATCCATTTGATTTAGAACAAAAAAGAAAAAAGTATACAAGTAAATACAGAATCCCAGAATCATGTTAGCCCTACAGGTTGCACATTGGACTTTCCTGAGGTCCAGGTTTTCCAAAATGAGGAGGCATTAGATAAAAGTCACGCCTACAAATTAACCAATATACATTGTGAGAGTTGGATAATTATGAATGCAGAAGAACATGCAGCAATAAGGTACTTCTCTTATATAGCAATCTTGCACCTTAAATTCCCTGTTAACTCTATCCTGAAATCATAGTCTCCCTGTCTCACACCTATTCCTGAAGTCTTGAAGTGCTGTGAGAAACAACCTAACTTCCAAAAAAATCTCTGTACCTTTCACCCCTTTAATATCACATGTTTTCAAAATACATAACTTTTCCAAGGTTCTCTCTTAAGCACAATGGTACTGAGGAACTTCTGATGTTACAGTTATTACGTGACATACATATTACTGAGCCAAATAATACATGCCATTTGGAACAAGATTTTAAAAAATTCAGATGCTAGGTAGAAATATGCAACTTTGCTAGATGAGAATGTAAGAAAAGAGTTATAATTAATCCTTTGCTATGGAATTAAGCCTCAAGAAAACAAAAATATATATATATGCCCTGATGAAAACCTGAAACATTTCTCAGAGATTTCATTTTGTTTTTGAAGTTTAATGGTAGAGTCTGCTGAGAAATAGCAGTTACAAAAGTTACATTGCTTGTATAAATTCTAAAATCCTTGTTTCTCTTCCTAAAAGACCACTCACATAACACTGCTCTAGTTTCATGCTAACAAGCCTCTGAGATGCCACATAGAAGCTGCATTCAGCTAAAAATTTCTAACAGGTATTTAGCTACTGATGCATGTGTTTAGAATGAGTTTTTAATGTCCATTCTGTTTAATATTTACACTTCCCTATTTTTACATAAGTCTTTGTCTCTGGTGCTTTATACATCTATTTCTTCAGCCCCCATGAACTCATTCTTTAGAAAAAAAGCAGAGCAATCATGTCTCTATCTGTGCAGAAAAGCAAACAATTATACTGTCTGCTCTGAGGCTTGTCATTTTGATGAAGAAACATGACTTAGTGCTCATATTATTGCTATTGATTGCCAATCACAATTGGGAACTGTCTGAGTCACTCAGACAAAATTAACCTAAAAAGAGCATATTAATATTAGATTTTCTGGTATAAGAACATAATTCTATTATCAAGGTTAATTTCTTTTTTCAGTATAAACCTCTAATAAGACAATGAGTATACAGATGGTATGCCCTCTTCCCTACTTGCATCTGCATAGATACACTAACAGGCACAGCTGGTCAGACCAAGGACAGTCCTCCACAAGCCAGTATGAAGTAGGTACAAATGTACTTCTTGGGGATCCTTCTGAGGCACTGAGCAGGGGGAGAACACTAACACAGATCAAGAGAGCAGAGCCTGCACAAACCCAGAACTACTGGCCTTACTCTTATCATACAGATAAGGACTGCTGAAAGTTGAGTATTAAAAATGAAATACAAGTGAAGATATTATTTCTGGAAAAATAAAGAATGCTCATCTGGTTTAGAAAAAGGAAATGAAAATTCAACACTTTCGCAGATGATGTCATTTATTCAATATTCATTTTATCACCATGAAAAAAAGCATTCACGGCACTCTTTGCTATGTATTGGCTCATTTTTTCCTCAAATGAAGGTAAAATAATAAGTCAAACAAAAATCATAAAGATGCATAGGATTGAGAACAAGGGCGAGGGAAGTTAAGAACAATGTTAATGTTCAAAACTCATCTATTTCAATAGGGCAAGCTTTCAGTATCAATATGCAAAATGGCACTTTCAAAAACATTTGTTCTTATTCCAAATGACTGCATCTTTAGCCACTAACAGGTAAGTAATAAGGACCACTTAATAGCACATTTGCTTCAACTCATGGCACAGTTCCTGAATATCAGTCATTGGTAACAACTGGTTAGAAGTCCTGCTCCGAAGCTAGAAGCATGCAATGACCTGGGGGATTTCCTAGGGCTTTGTTTTACTCCATCTGTACCTTGACTGCCAGAACATTTCCTATCAGTCAGCAGCTGATGCTAGGGGCACTTGGACCACACTAGTTGGTGGGAGTCATGCCCAGCTCCAAAAAGTCTCCACCCTCACAGGTTGTAGATCCCTGGTACTTGACAGCTTTACATGCTGCTTCTCTTGGCCACATCTTCTCTGGAGAAATATGTTTGTCAGTTCTGTTCATTTTTAACACAAGATAACTTAAAAATGAAAACAAATTTCATCTAGCAAAGCAAAAGATTATGTTCTTGGCTACAAAGTTGGCAACAAGATTGCCAAGAAAAAAACATATAGCTAGAGCTATGTATAAACTGAAATTGTATTTCATTAAAAACAGCATTTTAACTATCAGAGTGTCTCCCTGCTTAAAGGCAAATCTCAGCTACAGACATGAACCTAATGCCTGACTTTGCATCATCCTTTCCTCCTCAGTCCACCATAAGTCAGCTCTGAAGCTACATCACAAGGGAAGGGGCCAGTTTTCCTCTCCACGAGGCAGCTCAAAGCAGTGCTCTTTTTGCTACCTTCCTCTGCTTTGTGTTCAGGATTGCACCTCTCATTCCATTGTTCCCTGCTTTAGTAATCACTTCCTGGATCTTTTTAACAGGTAAGAATGTATCTTTTAGATCAACAAGCACAAATTCTCTGTAACAAATTATACTTACAATAACAAGAAAAAAAAAAAAAAAAAGATCAACCAAGAGGATTATTCATTAATCCCATCCAAATGCCTACATTGACCACATCTAAATGCCTAAAAGTTAATCAGAGAAGTGGGTGCAAGCTACGTGTAGCCCACAGGACTGCTTAGCATTACTAACAGTAACACTCTGGAGTGCTATCAGTTCCATGCCATGGAAGCACAAAAACTCCTGGTATGGTGTCTGGGGAACAAGCAATGTGCATCACCATTAAGCAAGTTTTAGCAGGTAGCATTATTTATCTGTACCAATGACCCTCAGCCTATCCCTTCTATCTACTCTGCCTAGTATTTCCCTGCATGTCCCATTCATGCCCTTCCTGCACAGAGTCCAACTGTAGAAAATGCTCCTCTACCCTTTCGCACACATCCAAAAGTGTGACCATGCAATCTCACCCTCAAGCCCTCAGCCCACTGTCTCTCACTAACTTCATCTTCTTTTGAAAGCTTCCATGATGCAGACGTGCTCTTAAGGAAAAATAAACCAGCTCAAAGCACAGCAAACAGTGACAGGAGCAACTCCATCTGAGCCCAAGCAGGGGCCAGATCCAAAGAACTACTTGCTGATTTCAGGTTTAAGGAATTTAGAATGAGAAATGAGGAAGAAACATCTCATTCTGTTTCTAAGAACAAACTTCTATTGTCTTAGACCTCCATTAGAAACTCAGTGACTGCTCAGTGATCTAAAATGTTACACATTCCCCTCTGCAGGCCTCTTAATTCTTCTCTCAGCAGTTTAGCCAGCTAAAGAACCCTGGGCTGTGAGAAGCATTCCATGTACAATGCAATCTTGTAATGACTTTGGTGCCTAAAACTCAATGAAAGGAATATAAGTAAGAAAACCAGATATAAATGGGAAAATTCTTGAAGGGTGACTGTTACGTTAATTCTTGATAAACTTCCCATGTTTTCTTCCTATTGATTCTCCTCCTGTGAAAGAGGTATCTTTCTTACTTGTTTGGGGGAAGGGTGTGAAAGAAGGAAGAATCTGAAAACAGAATGTAGGAGCCCAATTTTGAAAGCTAAATAAATAAATAAATAAAATAAATAAAAAATAAAAAAAATCTGGGGAATTAAGAAGATAGCAGTTTCTCAAAGTCTGATCTCAGGCTTTTAGGACCTCTTACATAGAGCAAAAGCAGCAATCTCTCTTACTTGGCTATTGTAAAGATGAGGGTCCTTTTTTACAAACAATGGAAAACAAGTATTGCACAATCCCTGCTCACATTTCCTCACCCTCCAAGCAGCCTTGCAACATCTGATACGTAACAACAAAGGCATTAACTTTAAATACCTGTCTTTCACCACAGACATGGATAACAACAAATGAAAAATAGGAATGTATGAAATACAAGGGGAAGGGACCTTCTGGGTCATTAAGTTCAGACTCTCTTCATTACAGGTATCAAACATCATATAATGCTTTATACTAAATTTATGTAGCTTAACCTGAAAATTAAATGGCCTCAGGACACTGCTGTTTCTTTTGGAAAGATACTGCAGCATCTCACTTCACTGGTTCTAGTGTATGTTTATCCATGGTCAGTTTATAACTCCTAGTTCCAAAGCCAACATTTTAGTTGGGTTTAAAAAGCTCTTTCATTCCCAGACATTTCCAACCTCTTTTCTCCGATGTATTAACACAGATAAATCACATTCTTTTCGAGGCTTTGTTGTTTTCTAGGCTAAACAAGAAAAATTCTTCTAAACGATTCTCCTAAGATAGGCTTCTCCCAGTTGCAGTTGGATTAGATGATCTCTGAAGGTCCCTTCTCACTGAACTATTCCAATCACCAAAAAAATAAAAAAATTAAAATCCACCTAGTTGCACAGTGCCTATTTAATCTATGAGCACCACCCAGACAGAACCTAAAACTGTCTTTATTTCCTTTATGCCCATTAGCAACTTACAGTAATCCTATGGTCAAGTGAAACACTCATTTCTTTCTCTTCCTCAGTCATTTCCAACTAACAAGACACAAGCTTCTGACACAGAATTATCTTATCCTTATTCCCTAAGTACATGACCTTATACTTTGCACCAATACATTTCATTCTGTTTCTGCTATATCAATCCTCAAGGTCCTCTGGTTTTCTCTGCAGGAATTTCTTCTTTTCTTCCGATATTGATGATGCCTCCAGATTTTCTTAGCCATCAGCAAATTTAATTAACCCACTCCTACTTCCTGTACTATAATTACTAGTTAAAATGTTAGATCTGTCCACAGACTAATGTTTGTGGTATTATCGTTCACTTTCATCTTCCTCTATGCTTTTAATAAAAAATGTTTTACTGAACTATAAACAGATTAGAAGGAATATTTTCCTTTCTCCAACTAATGAGCTGTTTTGCCAAATAATGTCGCTTTTCAATATGTCCATCTTCCATAAATCCATCTTGCACTCCATTCTACACTCTTTTTCAGTGGACACATTTATTCTTTAAGACCTTATTAGAAAATACTGAATACTAGTGATTTCAGGCTTCGAAGCCTACAGCTTTTGCATTTTAAATTAAAAATAAAAATTCTTTCCTTTTTCTTTCATTTCAAAACTTTCCCTCAAACAAGATAAACATCCAACAAAAATTTTAGTGTGTAGAAGATATTTGTTGCCTTCTGCCTCACCATCTTCTCTCAAATGTTGCTTTCTCTCCATCAAAGCAATTTCTACATACAATCACATTCTTACCAGCAATCCGCCTCCTCCAAAACAGTCTATACTGGAAATGAGAATGTTTTCGTTTATTCAGAGAGTAAAATACAGTCTTTTCTGCAATCTTTTCATCACGCTTGCTTCTCTTCCTTTCTTTCTGTCCAGTAGGCATAAAGAACCATCTGACATTCATCTTAGCAAAATTTCAGACCTATTTTCAAGGTGTAATATAGGTTCACTTCGTGGAAACTACTTATTTTACATCTAAAACTTTAAAACTGTATATTTACTCCATTCCTTAAAGTTGCTTCATTCTCCGCCTAATCCTATTTTAACAGCTGAGTTTCAGACTACTCTGCACTTTCAATTCAATGGCAGCAGAAGTGTGTTTCAGCTAAAATGACTGAATATATTCAATAAGCTACAGTTTGATCTTTTGTAATTAATAAACTTAAGCTAGGCAAACAAGTGTATTTTAAACAGAATAAAATCATGATACAACCTATCAAGCTTGTTTTCTAAGGCCAGCTATTAAGTAATTCCCAACAAATACTAAAACCAAATCTAAAAGTGTTTTTGGTTTTTCTCATTTAAAACCTAACTGCTACAAAAAAATCCACCAGTTGTTACAACCAGAAGACTCTCATCATCTTTATAAATAACAACTGAGTAATAATTAAGTTTAATAATGCCATAATTATGAACAAATCATTTGCAACAGACAGCAGCTTGCTTTCAAATGTTGTTACTGTCATGGTGAAGACTTCATTTTCAATTAATAGCTGAAACAAGTTGTAAAACCTCCAGAATTGATTTCTAATTCCACAATATCTTTCCTTACCTATTTTTGGAGAGAGGTTGCAGAATCTTTCTGATTTCTTCCAAAACACTACAGATGCGATTGCTACTTATCTACCACTATGAAGAACAGTCAAGACAAACATTATCTATTAAACTGCACCAACAGGAAAAATGAAAAGCAAGGAGACAAAAAGGATGGCACATTCTGTGAATCTTACTCTGAAATGAGCACGAGTACAACACAGTACAGAATCCAAATACCAAAGGTATGAACAGATGGAAACTATTCAGTGCATGCAGCCACTTTATTGTTTGGTTTCCCAGCATTATCAGTATAAATCACCTGTTCTGTCAGAAATCATCCTCAGAACTTCCGCAGAGACATAGCTCAGGTACCAGAAACAACACATGCACACACATTACTATGATATTCTGCTTAGAATAACATAATATCCTATGTCTCTATGACATTAATTATGCCTAACAAAGCAATATATAAGGGCTAATCTGCTTCCAGAAGAAAGCACTTACAACTCCTTCAACAACAGCAAAACTGAGGGTTCCTTAAAATCCAGCTTACAACCCAAGTTATTTCCTGGTTAAAGCCACATGTCCGAAGTATCAGAAAAAGCCTTTTTATCTTTTTATCACTTCTCTGTTATTTGAAAGACACCACAAATAATTATAAACTTTGTAGGTGTAGTGGGAGTAAACATTTCCAGTCTAACTGCCTATTTCAATGATTTTTATAAAAGCTAGTCAGTGCTTTGAATTCCTAGCATCTTACTAAAACATTGTTAAAATGCATGTATGTTTCAGAGCCAGATGAACACAACTGTATTTACCCAATAGCCACAGATACTTTTAAATACCTGTTCTTTGGTATTATTAAGTGAGAATTTAAGAGACAGACTAACAGATGACAAAAGGGGAAAAAAAAAAAACCACCATTTTGCTCTCCTTTCCACTCTCCTGATGCAGAAAATTACACTGTTCTTAATCTCACTTCTAGCATTCTGAAACTGCTATAAAATTAGTCTCCAATGACTAGAATAAACCCATGCCCTTCCCTACCAAAGTACTGCACCAGCTCAATTCCCTCCTACTCATAACACTTGTTTATATTCATCCACTCACTCCTTCTAAGTATATCTACACATTTTTAGTGAGTTCAGTTCAAAGTGTAAGTGCTCATTTCTTAATAATTATGATTTTAAAATTTGCTAGGCACTTGATTCTGATTTGCTTTAGTAAATTGTTGCATTACCCATGTAAGGTTATTAAACGTTCTTCAGTCACTAAAAAAAACTGAATATGCTTGTTAATTGTGCATTATTTATACCTGTAAAGAGCACAGTCCTTTAAGAGGGACTTAACACGTTTAAGGGACCATCTCACCTCAGACAGATTTCTAGTCAATTCTGAGAAATGATATACCATTCACTGGAACACCTACGACATAACTAGCTGCCAACACATTAGATACTTGGAAAACTGGTGCTTGCACATCGATAGGAGCCTGCTGATAAAGGGCTGCCGTTGAAAAACAACAGGTAGAAGCTAATTCTCAAATATGCAGCTTACAACAGCACCAGCAGGCAAAATCTGAAATTACCAGCTAGATAAAACGCGGAGGACACCTTCCAGGAAAAAATAAGTGTATCAGATTACAACAGGGATTTCAACTGAAGATAATAAAGTGCATTAACTAGAAGACATCAATAAACCCCTCTCATGTTATTTTTCTGTTTCTTCCTTTTAACCAATATTCCCATCACAGTAGCATCAGAACAGTTTTCAGAAAGACTTTTTACAGAAGAGCATTAAAGTAACTATTCTAAGAGGTATTCCTAGAGACAGACTTGAAATAAAGTTCTGTAGCAAGGTGCTGCTACTACAGCAGCAAAATACCCTTTTCATGCAGAGACAAAGAAAATACGTAATGACAGTAGAGGGGGCGAAAAACCTGGAGAAATACATTGAACAGTAAATGAAGTCTAATACTAAAAATCTGATCACAGTGCTAAAAAGCACTTTGTCTAGTTTAATGACAGGTTGCTCTAGATGCCTAGGGAACACAGGGACTTAAGAATTTAGTCTAGCTACAATGCTTGAAAACATGGTTTAGAAATATACTTATTTCATTGGTAAGTGTGCGATTCAGTTTGATTCAGAAACTTGGGTATTACCAAGCTTTGCATGTCTGACCACTAAGTCTGCTGTTACATGCAAAGCAGATTCAGATACAGTTCACAGGAGGGTTCACGTTAGCTTCAGCAAAAGCTGTAAAAGATTTCAACGTATTTTCAGCCTGCTACAGCTACCATTGCCCATGCAATAGCATCATTAAAACATTATGAAATCAACCAGAGAAAAAAAAATACCAAACATTAAAAAAGATAGAGAAAGCAAGTACTTCCCATACTGAATCAGAAAAAAGAAAATCCAGTTCATGATACATGGTCATATTTGAAAGGAAGATAACTATGAGAGAGACTCAGCACTACATATTGTCAGTGCTATAAGTAAGTCCAATGTTTTCCCCAGAAGCATGAAGACTTGTTGCGCATACGAAGAAATTGCTATTAAAGCCCAGCAACCTCTGGGATTTCAGCACATGTACCAGATTTACAATGTGTGGAAATTCAGTAGTTGGGACCATGTTTGTCCAGAAATTTAGGTCAAATTAACCAAGTCCCAGGTATCTATACAACATAGGATCAAAAATGCTACAAGAAAGGTTTTGCACAGTTCTGCTATTCTCAGACATTCAAATCTACCATTCAAGAGGACAAGGGTGACACCACTGAAAGCATGGCAGGCTTCCCTGAAAAATGCAACGGTTTAATATTCATATGCTCTGCACATTGCCACAGGGCTATAGGACAGCCCATGAGTAATATCACTTTATCCACAGTTAGTCGATGTACTCTGTCTGTTTTCCCAAAGCATACCTACTTGAAGAAAGAGGAAAACAGCTGAAATAGCTAAAAAGCAAAAAAAAAAAAAAAAAAAAAAAAAAACCAAACAAAAAAAAACAACAACAAAAAACCAACAAAGCAAAACAACTATCTGTCAGTCTAGTTCCTTAATCAACTCATGTTTGTTTTCCCATATTGCATCAAATCCACATGACAAAACATTTTGAAGTTGCTCTTCAAGTTGCTTATTGAATGTTTTACAATCATAATTATCTTGAATTATTTTTCAGTGTTTTCTCTGAATGATTTTTTCTTTCCTTCAGACTTGAATTTTGTGGTCAACTGATCTTCAAGTCTAAGGCTGGGACATTCACAAGATCCATCTCATATGGATTTTCTGGCACACCACACACTGCAAGTTACGTTCTCCGTCTTCCACTCAGCCACTGATTTTTCACAGAATTTGCAGGAGCTTAATTATATTTCAGAACCTCCACCTTGTTCAAATGTGGTTAACATCACTACACTGAAGGAAAAAAAAAATTTCCATAGAGGCATAAATAAGCATTGGAGAAAATCAAAATAGATCTTCTAATACAACTGAAAGAAGAGTGTTATATCTTGCTAACTGCAGGTCTGCCAGACCTCCTGGATTCTCATCTTCACAATGTTTAATGTTTTTCCTAGAATTCTGTGCAGTTACGGTTTTCTCAGAAACTTGAACAATTATGGTTTACATAGAAATCATGCCTTTGATTTTAAATGACAAATATGTTTCTGTTCTTTCAAAGTACAGGACAAAAAAAAAAAAAAACTATGTGAATACTACAGATCCAACAACAGACAGCAAATGAAATATTTTTAAAAATGAAAACTCACACGAGTTTCCACCATTAACACTGTTTAAACAGCTGTAGTTTTTAATATTTTAGAAAACAAAATAATTCCACCTAGTGTCACACTACAGCAACAAAGTTTTGATTGCATTATCTCTATTGTTCTTTAACTGTATTTCTACAGCTTCTGTACTGAGAGAAATCATGTTTCTTTGACTTCCTACAGCAGAAGGAAAACAGTTTCTTCGCGTTTTGTTTTGTTTTTTTCCACCAGTCATTACTGGACTGTTAAGACTCCTTTGGCATACATTAAAACAGATGCTGTGAAACAACTGAAGCACAAGACCCCTGGAAAACAGATATTTAAATAACATTCTATGCATCCTGCATGGGATTTAGGAATTCGTACAGGAAGCTTCTTCTTGTTTGTGTTCATTTCTGCGAATGTATAACACTACTCAGGACAACTGACCATACCTTTCCTTACCTCCTAAATCTTGGGTAAGCCTCTTCCAGTCAGAAATGTTCACTCAAGTAAGCAGGTTTCTATTTAAGCACCTATGGCTTACTTTCCAAAGATCTACATACTGGGAAGATTCCACTAAAAACAGCTGAAGGACTCACTGCCACTAAGTATCAGGTCAGTTGAGAAACCCACACCTAGCTTCTAGAGATTACTCAAAACCTTATGGTTCAGATACAAAAAAATTGGATGATGATTAGTCATTTTTAAATAATTCCTTTTCACACTTCTCACTTCCAACATGATCAGTATTATCTGCAAACACTCCAGAAGTGAGGATTTGACTGGATAGCGCATAAAGGATGAAAAACTAAGATTTTGTGAGCAGAAGATGGAATTCCATTGGCTTAAGTTAGACGTTTAATTGCAGTTTGCTCCACATTTTGTTAAACAGTCCTCATAAAGGGCTTGTGTTTTAACTTAGTTGGTGAAGAAATAATTGAACGGAGACACAGTCTGTTTCTAGAACCCTAACTACTACCTCAACTCAAGCACACAAGATCTCAATTTGGAGACTCTCAAGGGCACATACTACTCATCACTGACCAGATGTGAACTTAGGTTCTTAATATGGAGGACTGCTTTAATAGGCACAAATAGTACACAACAGGTGCTTAGAGGCTGTGCTTGTACCAACAAGTGACCCAGGTGGGTGACCAACACATACGAAGCTCCAAGACTTACATCGCAAGTTCACTGTGGTGGAGTGAAAAATATACATTATAATCCCTTAAGATCATAACTGTAGGAAATCAACCACAGGACGGTTATCTACAGCCTGGCTTTATCATCCTATTATCCATTGGAGCTATGCTTTGGTCCAAAATGTCTCAATATCAAGGCCATAAGAGAAGACCAAATTGTAAACTACACTTTATACAAAGTTTCATGTTTGTTTCAGTTATTTTGAAATCTTGTAGCACAGCAGCTGATGTTTGAAATGGAAATCCACAACTTATCAGCATACTATGCATAATAATGAATTGTAAAGAGTGGCTAAGATATGAATATTTTAAAACTCTGGGAAGAACAAACTGTCCAACTCTAAAGAAGCCTTCACAAGTGCATTTGTCGCTGAACTGTAATGCCACATATCTGCATCTTACCAAAGTTCTTCTGCAGTACCGCCAGAGTACAGCATAGGTCTTTAAACCTCTCATTAGCTATAAGACAAAATGCATTCCACTTCACTGATCCTTTCGCTTTCCATGTAATAGCAATTTTCTCCTCCCACAAGTAACCTATCAACAGGAGATGAACATCAATGACATCCTAGCACCTATAAACCAGGCCTTTTCCACATGGGTTTTCCAGGCTCATAACCAGCCAGAAGGGGAAGCCAGGAAAGGTTGGTATTTCATCAGCACCACCGTATACGAGGCATACAACACACAAGACAAGCTCCATAAGCAACTATGGTTAAATCATTACAAAGTTCTACCATCAAATCTTTCTGAAGTTCCATGCATGCAAAAGTGAAAGTTTCCCATGTAGTCTCATTCAATCCAGCCTCTTGTTAATGCCTTCTGAAAGCAAAACAAGATTCACATACATGTTATTATACAGCATTTAATTGTAACGAATGGAATGGAAAGAATTCCTACCAGAACTTTCAAGAGAACAGTCAGCAAGTTCACCTACCTACTCACCGCTGCAGGACGTGCAGGAGAGGTAATGGTTAACCTGGTACCCTTGCCATGGGTCACCATCACCAAAGATACTTGCCATCACCAAAGATACTGGCCAGATGAACATCATTATTTCAGATGCTCACGAATGATCAAGAGCTTTAACTGGTTTGTGCTGACAAATTACACATCACCTACCCCCCATCTCCTGTTCTGGCAAGAAGCAAGTACACTAATCCTGACTTTCCTCCTAATAGAACTCCACAACCTCAATTAAGAAAGCGACAAATACTAACACTGCCAGAAATATGAGAGACATGGATCCTCCAAAGGCTCCCCATGAGGACCTAAAGACGATCCCTATTCTGTAGTAGAGTGAGGAGACTGGCAACTCCGATATTGCTCCCTGTTAGGAAAAAGGAAATGAGAAGAAATATTTCAAAACAAAGTCATCTACTTTTGTAATTGGGATTGAAAAAAGTTGGTTCCAGGGCTTCCCCAGCTTTTAGTTCAAAAAACTGCACTTCCCTCACAGAACAACACCTTTCAGTAGCCATTTCACATCCTGAACATCAACCAGCCCAGATGCGACAAGGAAAGCAACTAAAGAGAGCCTAAGAAAGGAGGCTAAGATGTTAGCTGACACAAGCCAGGAAATTTAAAACAAAAAATTGAAATTTCAGTCTAAGACAGACATCTTGGCACAGATAATGCATGATTTTCCTTTGAGTATTGTCAGTCAAGATCCTCACTCCTGGGAGTGCACCTTCACAGTACATTCCAAATACATACAACATGCAGAGATGCTTTAAAATTTGATGATATTTGCATTTGGACTGACAACTTCTCATAATACATTTGACACCGAGCACTTCAGGAACAAAGAACTGAGCTGATTTCAACTCAAGTCTTTTCCAAAGAATAACGGGCAGCTACACATGAATGAATAAGTGAACAGTTTGCTACAGTAATGAATGCCTCTGAAAACAGCAAGTTTGCAGGCACCAGATGGAAGAAGAACATTACTGCAATTCCTGCATTCCATTGTGCAACAGCCAACAGAGCCGTTAACGCTTTCTGGTGATTTCTAAGCTTTTTAATGTGTTTTCTTTTGAAGGTGTTTTTTTGTTCCCTGTCAGCCTGCAAGCTACGTTCAGCTGTCTTGGAAAGAAATTTTATTGGCAAGCCATCAAATAAGGAGAAGTCGAAAATATGGATGAAAATAAATACCACTAATCATATTACAAAGCTTTCTAGATTGACATGAGGCTAAAGTTATAAAACACAACCTATTACCTCTGTCATGAGTTTTCCACCTCCTACAGGACACAGCTTTCTCACTTCTGCGTTAGAAGGGTCTTTATCACTGAAATGTCTATCTTACGGTTGTGAGTAGTCTTCACACTTCCTTTTTTTCTAGAAAGCAAACGTATATTTTATTAAGTGTATGACACTGTCCTCTCCTGAATTCAGAAAAAATGGTAAAAACTGTTCCAGTTCAATTCAGATTAGCTATTTTGACAGATATCACCACAGATCATCAAGAGAAAGTTTCTCACCAAGTAAAGTGAAGTATGCCCAGTCACAAACATCAGTTTACACTCCACTGTGCATTTTCCCATCCTCAAACATATATGATCACTTAAACAATGTTCCCTTTACTTGGAATGTACAAATGAGAGTGTCTCATTTAAATTGTCAGTAAACATGTCTAAGCACTGTCTGAACTAGTCTCTGGCAAACCAGGGCAGAAAAATTACACAACATTAGCAAGCTGAATTCAAGTAAAAAAAAAAATACCTGCTGTTATTAAAGATCTACTGTCTTATTCATTCAGGAAAACATCTGTCTCTTACAGAAATTGACCGAATGGAATTCATTCCTTCTGTAAAGTGAAATCGTGATTTTGAAATCAAGCCATTCATAATTACCATCAGTACCACATTTTAACATTCTGCCTTGGTAGATAAACTGACGACCAGCCCTGTTCAGAACCTTATTTCCACAGCTACATTCTTACAGGACACTTCTTCACACTATCCAACCATACGTGCCACGGCTTGAAATTAAGGTCTCTAAAAAGCTACTCACAACACAGGCAGCTCTCGCTGTATTCTATACAAGCCAACTCAATATACAGTCCTCTATCCACTATTTTCAGAAGTATTAATGCTCCTCCAAGCCACCTTATCTTTACTTTCATAAAGCCAAACTACTCCGATACACAATTGTGTTTGTTTGGTTTTTTTTTTTTTTTTTTAGGAATACAGAGATTTTAATCTTTTTATTGTATTTAATATCACTGCCAGAGCCAATATATGTTTTTTGAGCATATCCTTTTGCATTGTGCATATCTCAATGATAAATCAATTCTGAAGAACTACTGCCAATTTTTATCATTAATTCTACTCAACTTTAAGGTGCATAGTTTTCATTTTTAAATTCACACAATTAATACAACAAGGTGTTGGAGTAAAATTAAGATTAACAAATATGTGTCTTCTATGCACTCTAATGAGCTTTTAACCACACATCTGTTCCTATTAATGAGCCATACTGAGTAAAAACAGTATAGTGTCCAGCCTCCTGCAACTACTGAACAGTTCTGAAGGCTTAGATGGGGAAGTGTTTGGTATCTACCTGCTCATACAAAACAAAATATCATAGTATTCTAATGATACATTCTTCCAATATTTCCATTCCCCTTATGCCCAAGAACAGAAATATTCAGAAAATGAATGCCTCAGCACTGCTATAAGTAGCAGTTCTCCTACTGAGCCAAGGCTGCATTTCTTAAGCTAAAAGACCTTGGTCTAGAGTTTTCATTTCTAGATTTGAAAAAAAAAAAAAAAATCAACCACATAACCTTCTCAGAACCACGTTTTAGAAGTCATCAAACAATGCACTAAAGTCAGCAAAATGACAACGCTTCTTTTAATATCTATAACACACTATCACCAGGCCAAACAAAGGGGCTTATAAAAAATTTCATCAGTTGTATTACTAGTCTGCCAAAGTCGAGGCTCTGGGAAAACCATAATCAGTGACTTGTCTCAAAGCATGCTTCATTTACTTACTGCAAAAGCAAAACATTCTGCAGGGATTATGGCATGTCTTCAACTACTGTAACTCTAAGTGAACTGTCACATTCACTTACCAAAGCTGAATTAGAAATATTTTTTCAGTGTTTGACACAAAATTTATTTGCTAATATTGTCAATTCCAAATACTAAGATAGCACATAAAAATGTTGAAACCACTTTAGCATCTAAACTAAAAAGAAATTGCTTTTGGAGGTCACACAATGTGCTTCTTCAGTTCTCCCAGAAGCTTCATAATTACTTTGTATTTGTATCAATTCTAAGGTTTGTAAAAACTTATGCATATTCCAGTGGATATATCAGAACTGCAATCAAAGAACATTTAAGATAAAGATTACTGTCTCATCATGCACAATGATAGACAAGCCAACAGCAAGTCATCAAAGCTCTTGAAAACTAAGACAAACTACTTTTTAAAAGATCTACCTGGATACCAAAGTGGCATACTGAAAGTGATCTGCAAAGGCGTGGGGCCGGGGGTCAGAGAAAACCTCCCATGCCACTAGAACTCAGTAAAAGAAGAATGTAGCTGATTTCCATGAAGACTGAGACATCCTACCAATAAAGGAATCCTGAATTAGGATACATCTTAGACCCAAATGACTTCTGTCACCACGGCATTTTTTCTCTATTGAGATTTCTCCAGTTCAAGGAAGGGGAGTAGCCTCCATATCAAAGTTTCTTCCAGACTTGATATTTCTAAACAATGTCATTCTTTTGCCAAGCTTTTTCATCTAAAACACAGTTAATAAAATCCACACCCTGTTTTTTTCTTGTGGTTTAATAAAAAACAATTCCATTTTCAGATTAATGTATCTTTAAACACAATCACAAGGATCTTTGCTACATTTTGCAGCCCGCTTTAGATCTACTCAAAATAAGTGGTTTCTTGATTTATTTATTTTCTGATAGGCTTCAATCAACAATCTGGGTTTTCTCTCTGTGACCTAGCATTTTAGAAGGTTTTTTGTATATATGCTAGACAATGAAGCATTAAGGGAATCTGGGTGACTGAGCCAATCACTGGCCTGGCTAATACAGAATTATGGGTCATGTACTGTGGAAAAATTAAGGCTGCCTAGCAGCGTGTTGGGCAGCAACACCAAAGGAAGAGCTGGTTCCACAGAGACCTAAGGGAATATAAACAGGACACCCTGCATGCCAAAAGAAGTTGGAGTAGGTCTGAGTTGAACCAAAACTAGAATTTTCCCTTCCTATCAAGGTTATCAAACATTCTTCCATTGGGTTTTCAAGAAAAAATACGCTGGGTTGAGTACATATACCATGATTTACTCCCTCCCCAGAGCAAGAGGGAAACTATGAGAAGGACTGTGTTGTAAACTCACCTGTTTCTGAGGCAGCTGCACTGCTCTTAAGCTGTGATCATTCATTACAAAATTATATTTTATGTGGGTATGTAATACTTGATTTTCTTCCTCTGCTAAGGACATTTTATTATCTTCTCCAGTGAGTGCTGGATTTCATTAAATGTATTTACATTCTTCTCCTTAAGTACTTTTCCTGGGTTTTCACTTTACATTTTTTAACCATCCAACAAATACTCTGGTTATGCCAATGTTTACACTGAGTTCATCTTATTTACTTTTGCACACAAAAGGAGCTGTTCTTAATTCTAAAAATACTGGATTTGTTTGGAGAAAAAATGATTAATAATTGCTAAGATTTATAATTTTCTAATTGTAATAAACTGAACACCACAGCTGAACAGCAAATCACATAGTATCAAGAAGTGTAAGAAAGATGTCAGATTCATTCCCACATCCTCTATCAGGCAAACCTTCACTTACACGATTGAACATCTGCCAGCAAAGGTAAAGTTGATGTAAAAATAAATATATAACTTAATCAACACGTTTGCAAAGCTCAGTGCTTATTTTCCAAAGGCAAAATCAGGTATTAAGAGACCTTCAACATTCCCAACCTGCCTACTCCTACATAAAGTAGCAATGGCTGTAACTTCAGAAACAGTTCCAGGCTGACTCACTACTTCTGCAATACCCAGAAGAGCTGAGACAAACCACACACAGAGAATTATGACTCCAAGTTATTGCTTCCCTTGAGCTATTTGAATAATAAACAAAAAGAATGCATAAAGTGAATCCAGATTTTCCTATTTTACTCTTTCAGAATATAAGCTCTTTGAGGCATGTGGACTATCCTGATTTTAATTTTTGTACAGGATTGTTCACCTTGTCAACAATTCATGTTAATAATATATGGTAGTAATTGTTCTGTCCCTGCTTGAGAGGTGTCTATGTACAGCTTAACAAAAGCTGGAGCTGGATGAACTTGATGGTAAATACTAATACCCAGATTCACAGCCAATGTTTCAGTGAAATTCAGACCTACCCAGGCTCACAATAAAATAACTGACATACAACCCCACAGCTTTTAACCAGTTTCAACCTACCGGGGGGGGGGGGGTGAGGGGGAGGGGAAAACAAGTATAAGAGTCCAAAAGTCCAAATTCAAAACAGAAGCTACTGCCTCAGCCAAGATACCAATGTCACAGTATCTCTCAAAAATCAAGCCCAGGTTAAGTTCATCAAAACTATTCCTTTCTTACTGCACAGCTGGTTATCATTGCATCTAGTCTCAGTGAAGAGCTTGCAATGCACAACCTTTATGAATCTCGGCTATAAATTTGGTCAGTATAAGACTGTCTGCACAGAAATATTTAAAACGTTCATTTCAATATATAAAAATTGAATTATACAAAAGATGACATGATTCCATGTTCATTGATATGGATCCTGACAGACTTCCTGGCAGGGCAGATTTGGACACTGATCTGGATCAAGACAGAACATAAACTGAATACTGTGTTGAATTAGCCTGAATACAGTACAGTGGTTACACAAGATTTATGCTGTCTGCAGAAAAACATAGATGACACTCACCTGCCATAAAGCGAGGAGAGAAAAGAACAAAAACTGAATAAAAATCGAACCAGATCAAAACTGCACCTTGCAACACTCAGATGGCTTGTATCGCTTCCATGTTTCGCATTTCACATTATTTTCAGCTCAGATTTATGATCTCTTCAGCTTGTATCCCAGGGACAGAATCCCATCTCACTAGCTAGTTGTGAGCATCCTTCACAAGGTTGGTCAAAAATCAGTATACGTTTAGTCACAATGTCATTTGTAGTTTCTGTTTACTAATCTAACAATAAGTATACTACCAGATGTAGACATTGAGTACGATGTGATTCTTCAAGAAATGAGCTAAAGTCCTTTTCCATATTAAATATTCTGATTAAACTAAATTTCCACAAAAATCAGAGCGCAGCTTTTCACAAGAACACTCCCTATCCTTTTCTAGTAAGACAGCAAATGGAAAGAGAGGGGGGTCTGCATGAAACATGGTACCCAGGCACCTGGTTAGATAAATGGCTTGACAACTCAGTTACCAACAAGCACACAGAAACTTTCTGCAATTGTTCCAAGTCGGTAATAGCTTTTAAGCTTACCTGTCTCCAGACAACCTGCCTTTAAAATGTCAGTGCATCCAGGAAGACATAAATCCTTCCATACACCTTAAACTAAGCTTATGCTAAACATTATTTAAATATAACAAACAAAATGCAACTCGTTACTCTTACAATGCACCTAATTAAAAGCAGGGCAGCAGACCCTCTCACAGCTAACAACATATGCAGTCCTCATATGAGCTCATGAGCTAACTCCTCTATTGCCTAGGACAGCTAAGGAATTAGCAAGAGCATGTCTGAGTCCTGCAGATGCCAAAGGCTCACTGACATGTGAAAAGATAACTAGGAGACAGTTTGAATTCCACAGGCTTGCTAGTGAGTTGAAGTTATCATCAATTAAGTATTATGTGCACGATAGAACCATTCAAGTTTAAGAAAATGGAAAACCTGCTTTCTATTAGATAACAATGCCACGTTGCTGCAGTTCAGCACAAAGGTTCCCAAACCTGTCCTCAGTTCCTGCTATATTCTGTTCTGAAATATGTATAAGCTTTACTGTCAAAGCAAAATCTCAGCCTCAGTGAAGTCAACAGCAAAAATGGCTACAGCCTTTAATGAGCGTACATCCATGCTTCATTGTACAAGATACGTATCACAAAATGCAGATTACTACATTGTAGTTAACCACCTAGCTTCCTTGAACATCAATGAAGAAAAATAGGTGCATCCTCTCTCAAAACAGTTTGATTTATAGACAGTAATCACTTCTTACCGCCTCAGGCTGAAACAGAGATTTAAGTTACAAGCTCTATATTGCAGATACAGAAAAACAGAAAAAGAAAAAAAGGCCAACCCCTTTTTCTTCTTGGTTTTCAGATGCTTTTCAATCTCTTTACCAAAACACAAGTCTTGTTAAATGGAACCCAGCACACCAGGTAATACAGACAGCTGTGAAGAAAAGGCTAGAATACATAGTAACTCATTACTCCCTCACCGGAAGACCCCAAATATTTAGATGGCAAAGAATAAGACGGGAATTTTGAAAAGCTGATTGTCCATAACCAATGAGTGGAAATAAATTTTTCAACTAATTTGATCTGTCTCTCTGAGGATCCCACGAGATGAACACATTTTGGATAATATTATATCTGATAATCGGTTTCCCATTTTAATAAGGTTACTTTGTTATATGCATTTTTTGCACAGTATCATTGTATTTTACTATTTCTTGACAGATTTGAAAACAAACAAAACAAGAACAACTTTGTTACTCCACAGTTTCAACACATTAAAATTCTTTGCTGTAATAGGATATACCCGCTGAATTATTCAATGTCAGTTCTTTACCTCATTCTGTGACAAGGTGACCCATGTAGTGGATGAAGGTGAGGCTGTCAATGTGTGGTCTACCTGGGCTTCAGTAAGGCCTTTGACACCATCCCCACAACATCCTCATGGAGAAGCTGGCTACCCATGGTCTGGATGGGCGTACGCTCTGCTAAGTGAAACGCTGGCTGGATGGCACGGCCCAAAGAGTTGTGCTCAATGGAGTTGAATCCAGTTGGCAGCCGGTCACAAGCGGTGTCCCCCAGGGCTCGGTACTGGGGCCACTCCTATTCAACATCCTTATTAATGATTTTGATGAGGGGATTGAGTGCACCCTCAGTAAGTTTGCAGACAACACCAAGTTGGGAGGGAGTGTTGATCTGCCTGAGGTAGGAAAGGCACTGCAGGGGGACCTGGATAGACTGGATCGATGGGCCAAGGCAAACTGTACGAGTTTCAGATGGTTTGGCTGTGGTTGGACTTGATCATCTTGAAGGTCTTCTCCAACCTGAGCAATTCTATGATTCTACAATTTCACAGAATCACAGAATCACAGAATTATCAAGGTTGGAAAAGACCTAGAAGATCATCTAGTCCACCCATTACCAATACTTCCCAGCTAAATCATACCCCTCAACGCAACATCCAAAAGTTTCTTGAACACTCCCATGGTCGGTGACTCCACCACCTCCCTGGGCAGTGCATTCCAATGCCTGACTACCCTTTCCAAGAAGTAATACTTCCTAATGTCCAGCCTGAACCTCCCCTGGCGCAGCTTGAAACCATTCCCTCTAGTTCTATCACTGATTACATGAGATTTATTGATGTGCCTTCTGGTTCAATTATTTAAATAGGAGTTCCACCCTCATTCTGGATGGCTTTCCCCTATTTCTATTCAGCTTCAAAATTTTGTCTTCGCATTTTCCTGATTTTCACCTGCCAAAACCAGGAGACTGCTGTGACCTTTTATGCCATGCCACATACCACAGTACATTTCTTGCTCTGTCAAGCAATTTTTGTTCTTAACAATGGATACTGATTACAATGTCTTTAGTTTCCTAGTTTTCCTTTTTGACTGTTCCTAATTAACTATCTCACATAAAACTGCCTCCAACATACCTTGAAGAAGACCATACTAATGACAAATGAAAATAACTCAGTAAGACACAAACAGCAGCAATACAATACAGTAAATATACAGATCACAACACTAATTCTGAAATTTGAAATTCTGAAATATGAATCTATCAGCCAATGACAGACATTCTGCAAAATAAACTCCTATTTAGATATCATTTAGCTTTCAAATATATAAAAATAAGATTTCTAAAATTTTCTAAGAAAAAGCTATGATAAATACTGACTACATCATCAACAAAAGACTTCCCAAGCTCTGCAAAGATCACCACTTCAGTTAAACTTTACTCATCAGAATCTCTTTCAATAAAATACTGTAAAAGACTGTTAGAACTCTGCAACAACGCACAACTTATGAGTACAACATTTATCTCTACAATAGTACAACCTATTTAATAATAGACTGTTATTGGAATAGGACTTGCTGAGTCTACATTTGTGGGAAAACATGTTTTTCATATATGCACCAGTTTCATGGTATCACAGGATGGTTTGGTTTGAAAGGGACCTTTAAGATTATGTACTTCCAACGCTCCTGCTACAGGCAGGGACACCTCCCGCTAGACCAGATTGCTCACAGCCCCATCCAGCCTGGCCTTGAATGCTTCCAGGGAGAGGGAATCCATAACCTCACCAAGCAACCTGTTCCAGTGTCTCACCAGCCTCACAATAAAGAATTTCTTCCTAATATCTAGTCTAACCTATACTCTAACCATTTAAAACCACAACCCCTTACCCTGTCACCACCTGCCCAGATAAACAGTCCCTCATAAGTTTTTCTGTAGGCCCCCTTCAGGTACTGTACTGGAAGGCTACTAGAAGGTCCCATCAGAGCCTTCTCTTCCCCAGGCTGAACAGCCCCAGCTCTCTCAGCCTGTTCTCTTAAGGGAGGTGCCCCAGTCTTCCGGCCATCTTCATGCCCCTTTTCTGGACCCACTTCAACATTTTCACTTGCCTGGGCCACATTAAGTAAAGATGAATCATCCTAGGCAGCATATACATAAATTACTCCAGAAGTAATGCCTCCTATTTAATTTCATGGAAGCTACAAAAGAAACAAAGAGCACAATAACACTATTTCATAGAGCACATCTGCATCTACAAAACAATATATTTCAATCACAGTCACTACCATTAGCAATGAATTTTCACCAGCAACAAACAAGACCCTGCATGCTGTGCTCACAAAAATCTGCACCAGCTTAGGTGACCCACTGTTACAGTCACCACTGCAGAAAAACACCACCCATCACCTCACTGTGCTCACATTCACTGTTTGGTCTCCATAAATAGCCAGCAAGCGTCAGTGATATCAAACAGTGCCATTTTTTCCCCATGGAGGAATTCAACAACACACTTTTGCTCCATATACAATTCTATGTCACATACCATTCTGTCAGACTGCCCCCCTGTTGCCATCTGTTGTCACACTGCATCAAAACGTAACAGAGTATCATTGGGAAGGTTCAAACTCTACTGCCGTAACACAAATATCCACCTCTGATATCATGGGCCAACATCCTAAAACAGGAGGCATGACTTTCAGCCCCTGTAAAATACACAGCATCATTAACATATAAGTAACCAAACAATTTAATTGTTAGTATTTTTCTTAAAACATTTTTTAAAAAGAGGAACAAAACTGTAAGACTGGAGGGCTATTTGTTTTTGTGAAATGAATATATCACCTCGGTTTGATGGCAGTGGTTGAAATTCTTAGTGATGCCTCAAGGTGTTCGTCAGGTTTTCAATGACATTTTACTTTTCTCATACGTCATCCTTCACAATTTTTCACACATGTGCATACTGCCAAAAAGCAGTGACACAAATAAGATGTGATTGTGAAGTGAAGGATCTCTCTCTCTGGTAAGAGAGGACCTAACAACCTCTGAAGCACCAGTATTAGGCTTCACTTTAAGAAACACTAACATTTCAAGAAAAACCTAAAATGCTTCAGCTGCATTTGAGATAACTTAAATAATCAGCCCATTGATCTGTACCTACCTAATGAACATAAGGCAGTGATTCTACAGATTATGATAATTCCGAATTGATATCAACTCTGGTGTACTTGCAATGGGGTTGTACCTTTTTCAGTGCATCCAAAGACCTATCTCATCAGCAATAGAACACAAGCAATCTGCAAATAAGACTCAGTCCTGTGAACCCCAGCTGCTCTTCAAGGTTCTCTCAGAGACCAAGGTGCTCCTTCATCCCTGTATATGTACTGACCAGCCAAATAGAGCGTAAGGATCAGAGTTTTACCTGCCAGCAAAAGTCATCTTTCACCTGGCTAGACATTAGCTTTCAAATTTCTGAAAAAACAAACTTTTTGAGATATCTACCCTTCTTTAAAATGCAGCTGAAATCCATGAGTGAACTCAAAAATCACAAGAAACAACTACCTAACAGATGGCATGATTGCTTAGTGGCATTTCCTTCAGAAATCAGGCCAAAAGAATACTTATTTCAGACCCTGCACCAAAAAGAATACTTATTTCAGACCCTGTACCACAGTCTCTGTGGGGGAAAAAGTAAAAGTTGTACTAATGAAAAAGAAAAGGAATTGCTACAGGAAAAGGTAATTGGAAAATATGCTATGTCAATCTATTCAACAGCTTGTAACATAAGGAATCCATTATTTTCAGTCAATTATAATCCAAAGTTTCTTTTCTTGTGTATGGTAACAACAAAACAAGTGGGTTTGCACTGTTTATATTTCAATTCATCAATAATCCGAAGGTCTAATGTCAAACAAGCAAATAATTATTTAAAACAATTCACCCTCTGTTTAATGAACAGAATTCATTTTCTAGAAGAAAAAAAGTTTATTTCCCTTCAAGAGTATGTAACCTATTTTCCTTTTCAACACTAGTTTCAAAAAACTGCTCAATATTTTTAAGAATTACTAGGAAGTAACAGTAGAAAATAAATATACAGTGAGCATAAAATTTCTACACACTACTTATTTTTTCAGAGAAGCATCACTACAACTGAGTATTCAGTTCAAAAAAAAAAAACTTGAGTTTTTTAATGCTATTGCAAATCAGTGCGCAAAAAGAGTATTATCCTTCCATGACAAAAACACGTAGATAGGTGATACTGGAGCTTTTCCATGTTCTCCCAAATTTCAGCTCCAAATTAACTATACACATTAACAAGAAGTACTGTAAAAAAACAAACAAAAAACCACCACTGACAATCGAAGATCTGAAATCTTACTGGGAGGACTTAATACTACTTTTTCTTTTTAAATCCTGCTCATGTTTTCTTTTAAAAACACAGAAGTTTAAAATCGGTACTTACTTCAACATGTGTAAGCAACGTTTGTTCAATGCTATCGTTTTTCTTCTTGAGATCTGGTGAGATGCTTTTATTCATTACTTGGAAATGTGTTTTACTGAGATAACCATCACCCAGGTCCTGTGTTCAGAACAAAAATAAATAAATCTGTAACCAAAATGCAAAGTGCTATCACTGTTACAGAAAACAAATAAAGCATGATGTATAAGCAGAAGCTCCAAGACTTTTTACAGAAACCAATGACTGCGCTGATTCTCAGCATCTTCTCACAGACAGTTCATTCTGTTCTCAGTTCTAAAAGAAATCAAAGGTCCTAAATATGAAAATAAAACATAGTACAGGATGACTGCCAAAGGATTGGAAGACAGTGCACTAAGGTTTTGAAGAGACAAACAGCCAATAATAACTTGCAATGCATTCATACCAGTACAAACTTCCAAATTCTTAGTAGTTTATTTTAGATCTGTTTACATTCCAACTTTCATAAGGTAAAAAAACAAAAAAAAAAAACAAACCCTAACAACCTTTAGAATCTGCATGTGTAGAGTCACAACTTGTTCCCTTCCCTTGATTACTTCTGAGGGTCAAACGTGAGAGAAAACAGCAATGCTTTTACTTTCTCCCAGTTCCTTTTTATCATTCTGCTTCCCAGACCTCCTGGCCTACTGTTGTAGAAGGTCCTTCTGCCATTTCAGAGCTGTAGTAGAAGCTCTAAACAGCCTTCATTCTTTATTAACTATCTGCACACATATATAAAAACTATTTTTTCAATTCAAAGAATAGAAAAAAACTGATCACTGCAAGAACATACCCACTGAAAGAAAGAGTATTTTTCAAAGGAAACAAATAAATTGAGGTTTTATTAGCTGTTTCATTATATTTTATTTTAGGCAAATACAGAAAGCACATGTGCAACATCTGAAGAAAAAGAATTCTATTCAAAACAGTCTCTACCAAATTCATTAATTTAGCATTAGATTGCTCAACAAGGCCATAATAGGACTCTTTGGTTAATCTATTATTTCTGACACAGTTTGTTTCATGTATTTTGACCTTTAAATCAACATACGTTTTACTCTGATATATCAGTTCTCTCCTTGCAGTGACAATGTAGAGTACATACACCTCTGACACATTATACCTATACGCGTACTTTGTTCTTATCAAGTTTCACACCTTGAATAAAACACTAATAGCATTTACATGTATTTTTGCCAGTGAATTTTGAAGCACAAACGCTATGAGCAATTATCTCACTCATCAACAGGATAAACCTGCCAAACTTTGCTGGATGTCCTGGTTGTACAACCAATTGTATCCCGTGCTCTGAAGAACCAAGCACGTGGAGGACAACAGAGATGGAAAAACTGAAGCACATCTTGGTGACATAAAAACCACTCCATTCATTCTCAGCACTCTCTCAAGTCTCTCCTTGCGGAGTTTTGTGTGAATGTCAGTAGGAATAAAGCTGCCTACATTAGTATTTACTGCCCTAAGAGCAGCAAAGAAAGTACTATCACCACCCACAGAGGCGGAATGCCCCAAGGCACAACGATCTTTGCCAGAGAAGATCTGGATACAACATTCATCTCCTTGAACCAGCTTTTCCAGTGAGGCGAAACAAGGAGCCAAAGCTATACAGCCTTTGCGCTCCATGATATTTGAATGCCATGAAAAATGTCTACAAACAGCAGGAAACGTGGAACTATAAGCATCTGTACTTGGCAGCTGTACATCAGAAGTCAGTAAAGTGGTGCCTGGAAAGAGGAGCATCCTTCCTGCTGCACCCTGTAGACTTCTGCCCCTGCAAATAAATCAATACAGTGGCAAGGATTTTGATCCTCATTAATGTGGAAAAGGAGTATCTTTCTACTCCAGCTGTCTTGTAAGTATCATAAACAAAAGTGAACTGATAGAGACTTTGATATGATTACCCAGATTAACCTGATATAAAACAAACTTAAAACAGAAAGGAAATGATGGGACAGCTGTCACAGACAAGTCCTAATTACCCATCTCTACTAACAACTGGTGATACTATTCATGTTATAACTCCATTAGGTCCTACCATTGAGGTGCTCGGCTTTTTATTTATTTATTTTTTTAATCTTTTTCTTTACAGCTTTCTTTCAAAAGGAAAAAAAAAAAAAAAAATAACTATAAAAACAACATCGTTTAGAACATTCCACTTTCAGCTCTAAATACAGGGTTCTGCTGGGGTCACGTGAGCTCATGCCACAGAAATCAGCCTGTCAAAAACAATGAGTATTTCATCATCTAAGTTTAATCTCTATCAAAAACACAGGAGACTAAGAGCACAGTACTACAAGCCTGTGTGGTCTTATTGCCATCAACGGGTCTATTCATGCAAGTATGGAATGAGGAATGGGATCTGAGCACGTTACAGTGGCAAAACTGAGTGCTTCAAACTTCCTGTATCACAAATACTGTTCAAAAAAAAAAAAAAAAAAGGCAAAAAAGACAATGAGGAATGGAAACCTTCCCTCAGAGATTATATGGTATAAATGGACCATCTCAACAGTCAGCTTTTTTTACACTCTGAAATCACAAAGTCATCAACTTGGCCCATTTGGAGGAAAAAAAAAAAAAAAGCTTTTTTATTTTTTATATACATGAGAACACAAATCTCTCGTTTTGCTATTTCCAGCAAAGCTTCATATTTCACAAAAGTTCAAAGTTTGACCTAAGTATTGAATTCCCAATAGAGGCTCATGGCATCTTTCTTTGTTGAATAAATCCCTCATAAATACAGCCTTCAACTGAAATCTGAAGTTTCAAATGGCTGCCTACCATAAAGGGTGCATTGTAAAACTTGGCTAATATTTGCACTGTTTTAAAAACTTCTAAGTGAATGAATTTAAGGCCAAGACCCATAATTGTTTAATCTGTAATGAAAGGGTTACAAATGGTAACCCTTCCACTTGAGTACAATAATTTAAATAGAAATGATGCCACACATTTGTTCTTGGACTTCCTGCATTTCAAAACAGCTTAAGCATGACTTCTCTCCCCAGGATTATTGAAAGGATGGAAAACCAGACATTAAAACAAAAGACCACCAGTCCACACACACACACACACACACACACACACACACAGTAAATTCCACAGAGTGAAGAGAAGAAATACAGAGATAACAACAAGCATCCATTACTGAAAATTAGTAAGAGAAGCAAGAGAATGTAAGAAAATCTACGCTGTCCAATCAACAACAAAAAAAAAAAAATTGATGGAAAGATAAATCCTAACATAGTATGAATCTAATACTAGATGGCAAATAATAGAAACATTCAAAGCAGAAAAATCAAGGGTTCAAAACACTTCTGTTGTTATCAGACATCAAATACAAATGATACAGCCATGTGCCGCAAGCAGCAGTTAGACAGGACGTTAGCACAAATTGGCAATGACTGGGTATTTTCTAACCAGCACACAAGAACTGCTGATAGTCTTTATGTCTTTGAATGCTGTGAAAGTTACAACAAACTTGGGAGAAGGCCAGAATGTACCCATGTATCCCTAAAAGTATATACCAGACAACACGCATAGCTACACGCTTGTTACCTTGACACCATCCCAAACAAAGACTTCAAATAGAATTCAATAATTAAAGGAATATATTCCCTTTTCTCTTTTGTTTAAGAAAAAATAGTTAAAGTAATGTAAGTATATGCCCATACTTCCCTATGTTAACCATTAATTCCAAAAGCAGAAATTAAAAGAAATAATATAATCCCAAACTAATCTGACACACACTAAAGGATGAAAAAAAAAATCACAAAACACAACTTAAAAAATGGGGAATCATCATAAAAGAAGTTATTCTAATGGGGTCCTGTGGGATCAGTCTTAGCCCCGTGCTATTTAAAATTTTGATTAATGACCTAGAAACAATATGTAATTATTTTTGCTGAAGCTTGAAGATGACAGGGAAGAAAAAATAATGAGGACTGACCGCATACTGACCAGTAATAGATTATTTCAGTTGCTGCATGAAAATAATTAATTGTTTTTTAATATAAAATACAGTCACACATCTAGAACAAAGACTGCAAGTTGAAGGATTAAATCCTAAGGCACAAAACCTGCATAGATCTATGGATAATTAGCTGAACAGGAAAATCCCATGTGCTACTTTAAAGGGCTGAAGTCACCTAGGAAGGTTTGAACCCCACAGTGATGCAACACCCATCCTCTAGTTCTGACCATGGATGAAGAAGGAAGGATGTCAATATACTGGCAAGGACTCAAGGATCCGCAGGAATACCATAAAAAATGCCGAATAGCCAAGGAGGTCAACTTAATTTACTTAGCCCAGACAAGGTTAAGGGATGAATTGATCTAAACCCAGAAGTATCAAAACAGGAATAATTCTGATAAAAGAGAAGTCCTCAGCTTCGCAGACAAGGAATAAATTCAAGTGGCTGGAGGTCTGAACAAGGCAGTCAAGATTAAAAATAGTATTTTCTTCAAATTCCAAGCATAGCCAGACATTAGCTAGCCTTGCTGAAAATTTTAACTGTTCCCCCATCCTTGGGAATTCTGAAAGTAAAGATAGGAAAATGGCTTAGAAGGCAATCAAAACAGACATCATCTGAGATCATTCTGTGTCTTTGTTACGTAAAGGCCCAGCCGCTCTTTCTAGATTCATTAGTTGTATTCAATAGATGGCTTAGCCTAAATGCTTAGATAAACCACTTCTGCACTCTCTTACTCACAGACAAGCTGTGAAAAAATGTCATTTATTTTACGCGATATAAACAATCCGAAAGGATCTTACAGCTCCTAGCATTTGAAAACTACTAAGACAGGCCAGCAAGCTATTTGAAAATGAACACTGATTATTTTTACCTTGGTAGTTCTCCACTCCCAGCCATCCCCTATTTGCTGTGAATGCTTAACAAATTCTTCACAGTACTGCTTGAATCTTTTTTCTTCCAAAAAAAAGTCCTCTTCAACAGCCATGCTACAGGACATCTGCAGAGCAAACTAAACGTTAGTACTGACAGACAAACACTAAAAATAACATGCACTGATTTATAGCAACTGAATAGCAAATGAACAAAGTGGTGGAGAACGCTTTGTTTCTATTAGACAAAGAATTATTCCAAGTGCAACACTTTAGAGAATCACAAAATGGCTGAGGTCAGAAGGCATCTCCAGAGACCGTCCAGTCCAAATCTTATGCCCAAAGCTACATCAACTACAGGTTGCCCAGGATCATTTCCAGAGGGGTTATGACTATCTCTAAAAGGAAGATGTCACAACCTCTGTACCATCGTTCAATTACCACAGAAGTGCCTTTATTCATTTATTTATGTTTAAATAACAAGAAATGTACAGACATATCACCTTGTGTTTACTGCCTTTCAGTGAACAGTGCTGGGAAAACACTGGCTCCAACTTTTTTATTCCTTCCTACCTGGTATTTACATACGCATAGGTAAAATCCACCCCCCCCCACCCCCCCAGCCCTCTCTAGGCTCCAGTCCTACCCCTCCCATGTCTGACACCACACCCTTAGCCCTCCTGGCAACCTTTTACTCAACTCAGTGCAGTACGGCCTTCCTTGAACTGGGGAAACCAGGAGTAGAGAGATGTGGTAAGAGCAGATGTTTCGTCAGCATTATGGACCAGTGTGTGTTCTCAAGCCTGAACTTATCTGTGGGTTTATTTCACCAGGCCTAGCACCTTCTCCACAGGAAACTAAATGGCAGAGGGTTAACCGGTGTGGTGGCTGCTGCCTCACAGCCCAGCTGGAGCACCATGCACCTGATGGCCCAGGCATGGCTTCAGGGTGCTGCAGAATGAGATGGGCACCTTCCCTGCCCTTACATCCTTACTCCCAGCTCTCGCAGGGAACAGGAGAACTCTGACAAACCTGCCAGCGTCTCTTTCCGCTGCCAGAACCATGCACACCCTCTGCAACCCATCCGTGGGCACCAGGTATGACCGAGCTGTGCAGACATACACGCAGACACGGGTAACACCTCCACGTATTTAAGGAGAAACGCCAGCGCCTCGCGCTGTGCTCGCCACGCTGCAGGCTGCAGTCACAGCCACACCGTCACCCTGCCCGCCTGGGGAACAACATCTGGCACTTGAAACTGCGTGATTTCCTGTGGCAGGTCGCCCAAGCCCCCAAGCAGCACAAGTTACCTGGATGCGAAGAGACAGGAAATTTGGAAACGGGCTCCACGAACGTGCCGCGGTTCCCAAATTTCCCAATCCGCTGGCGCTGAGGCGCTGCCCTCCCGCCGCAGCGCAGGCAATAAGCCGGGCGCTGCGTTTTAGCGAGCGGGCGGGCGGCAGCCACCCCGAGGCCCCACAGCGGCTAATAGACGTGGACCGGAGCCCCGCGTCGCGAGGGCAGGCTCGGGACACGCCGCCTCCCCTTGGGGCCGCGCAACACACCGACGGTGGGGGTGGCGCAGGGTGAGAGGAGACCACGCCCGCACGCGCCTCGCCGCGCCCCCGGCCGGTTCCGGCGCGCTGCTCATGCGCACTCGTGGCGGCGGACACCGCTCCGCCCCTGGGAAGCGCGGCGGCTCAGGGAGGGAGTGGTCGGCACGTATGCGCGGTGGGAGGAGAGTGCCGTGCTTGGGTGGCCGGGGGTGGATGTAGTGGTGGTGGTTCTCAGCGCGGTTTTTTTTCGGGGGGTGTGGTGTTTCTCAACGGGTTTATTTTGTAGTGCTGTACTCCTTGCCATAGTGTAAGGAGTAACAGCTTTAAAGCTAAAGGATAAATTTAGGTTAGATGTTAGGTGCTTCACTCAGAGGGCAGTGAGGACCTGGCACAGCTGCCCAGGGAGCTGTGGGTGCCCCATCCCTGGAGGCACTCAGGGCCGGGTTGGGTGGGGCCCTGGGCAGCCTGAGCTCTGGGGAGCTGCCCTGCCCATGGTAGAGGGTTGGAGCTTCAGGGCTTTAAGGTTCCTCCCAACCCAAGGCATTCTGTGATCATTATTTTTTTTCTGGGAAGCAGGGTTGAAACCTGGGTCCATTTTCTGTTCTTCAGGTGCTGGCTGTAGGTAGGAGGCTCCTCCTCATCAGGCCCTGATTGCCACAGTTGGCAGGAGACAGGAGAAGCATTGTGCGCATGTCATCTTCCAGCCCTTCACACTTTGGTGTCTGGGTGATGTAAGTGGTATCTGTTTGTGCATCACAGACTTAAGCACAATAGGATCATAGAATCATTTGAGTTGGAAGAGACCTTTAAAGGTTGTCCAGTCTAACTCTTCTGCAACAGAGACACCTATAACTCAACCAAGTGCTCAGAGCCCTATCCAGCCTGACTCTGAATGTTTCCAGAGATGGGACACCCACCACCTCACTGGGCAACATCTGCCAGTGCTTCTCCACCCTTACAGTAAAAAACTTTTTTCCTTATATCCTATCTGAATTTTCCCTCTTTTAGTTTGAAACCATTTCCCCTTGTCCTGTTGCCATAGACCTTGCTCAAGAGTCCATCTCCTTTCTTACAGCTCCCCCTTTAAATGCTGAAACACCACTTTCAGGTCTCACTGGATCCTCCTCCAGGGATATGCTGCAGGTCCCTGGAAGGCTTTCCCTTCCTCCAGCTCTTCTCTCTCTGCCCCCTCCTCCCACTGCCCAAACAAGAAGAGATGTTAGAACTAGATAAATATAGTTCAGGCTGAGCTTCAGCCAGAAGCTCAACAATGCCAGTTTTATTTGAATGTTTCTAATTAATTTTCAAGACTTGGGTTCTGCCTCTGCAATATAAATATATGACGATATATTGTGACTTTCATCTAGTAAAAACAAGTAGGAGAGGAAGATGAAATTAAGGTCACCTAAGCATCATCTTATAACTGACTTTTAAGTAGAAAAGTCATGCAAAATGATTATATAGGTTTCTGGAGTGGAAAAGAACAGTTGGAAGTGACTTATGAAGACCATCAAGTTCAACTGCCTGGCCACTTGAGGGGCTAAAAGAAAGCTAAAGCATGTTGCTGAGGGCATTACCCCAATGCCGCTTAAACACTCACTGCTGTGGGGCATCAGTCACCTTTTAGGAACGCTGTGCCAATGTTTGAGCACCCTCACGATACAGAAATGTTTCCTAATGTCCAGTCTGTAGCCTCTTAAATTGCTTCTGGTTGTGATTATTTGCTAGGTGCACAAAGCAACTAGCATTTGTCTAGCATTTGCTAGACAGGGAATATGCATCTAATGTACTAAATATCTATCTATCTTGCTAGATAAATGCTAGAAGAATTATTTTTAAGCTCATGAGTCTATCAGACCAAACATTTTTTGGCAGTAAGGTCTTATCCAGTGTGACTAGACTACCCAAACAATACTAATTACAAAATTCACAATATTTTGACATGCTTAAGTAGAACAGGATGTTGTCTTTGCCAGTGTATCTGTAAACTACTGTTTTAAAGAGTTCCGTGACTGCTGTAAGAAGAGTAAGCAAACTGACCCATCATCTTTGAAGTCCGTACTATTCAGTGCAGAGCCTCCATATCCGTAGGATGCTTTGCTATAGCTGATTTTAAGGTGACATTTTTCATCTGCGCAGTTCCTAATTTGCCTGTAATCCACAGGGCATGGAAACTTCACAAGGGCCAAAGCTTTTTGCTGGAATATTCTGAGGTAAACCAGTTCTCTTTATTCTTAAAAATTCCATTTTCTAGTTTTTGGCTGTTAGCAGCCTAGTTCTTCAAATATACACCATGATTCATATTTAAATATAATTTTCACAGCTCTTCCTGAAAAATGTAATGTTCCATGTAAATCCATAATTTTCAACATTAGGTATATAGGAGAAAAGATTTGTTTCACTAAATTATTCTGAAGAATAATTGTGCATATTGTGCAGCATGCTTGGAACAGGTTACCGTACCTCCACGGATTATTATTTTGACTGCATATATTAATTTAGAAAGCAGTTGTGTGGCATGGGTGATGCCATTAAAACTACAAGCTGTGTTGTTATAGTCATTACTTAATCATTATATGAATTAATTATTTATGTTGTTATTGCCTGTTTCCTTTAAATGTTGGTGTTTGGAAGTTTGGTACACAAATGCCACATTGTCACCCAGCCTTGAGTTCTGAAGGGAGATTTTACATTGTGGAATATATTCTGTAAGCCATTTTTGCTAACAGAAAATGCCTGTGTTATTGAAAAAATGTCACGTAATGTGCATTGCCTTGGAAGCTAGAGCTCCTGATTTCTAATTTTAGCTTTGTTACTGTCTCTTTGCATTTTCTCAGGCAAGAATCATAGGCTTAAGGCATAGTGCATTTAAAAAGTGGCTGCTGGGGCAGATTTTGCATTGAATTTAGCAGAGGATCTGCCATGGCTGGCAGATTCCAGAAAACTAAGCTGGAGTTTCTGTATATTTGGATCCATTCACTTAAACTAAAATTTGTGTAAACTGATTTTCAAATACAGACCCTTTAAAGATCAAGGACAGCCAGTAATTAGATGCTCACCAGTAGTAGTCATTTCTGAAAGCTATAGGCCTTAGCCATGCTTGAGTTCAGGTATCTCAGACAGGCTCTTTTATCTATGGGCCTTAAATTGAATATACACAGTGTTAAGTAATTATGTATTGTTAAAAGCAAGCACAAACAGTGGGGCTGAATGTCTGCTTTCAGTGCTTGTCAACTGCCTCATGACAATCATAACTAACTCTTAAGGTTACAGAAGTTAAAAATTTAAAACACTTAAGTTTGAAAATCTATTAGCATCTGCACACTATTAATAGTACTATAGTACTATAATAGTAATATTAGTGAGATACTATATTATCTCAAAGTAGACAGGATATTGCAGGGAGTGGATTCTAATCCTGATTATGGTATAGACAAATTAAGGCTAGTAATTTCATTTTCCTGTGTCCATTTCTCTTTTTGACCTTCTTCAAAGTAGATCAGACTCACAGTATATTCTTAGAGTGTCAAGAACCAGCCAGGTCATTTCAGCAAATGGTAGTGAATGCCTCTTTATCAAAGGATTTGTTATAGTTCTAAAATTACTTGTCAACAGGCCCCAAATATAATTGTAGAATCATAGAATGGCTTGGGTTGGAAGGGGCCTCAAAGATTATCAGTTCAACGCCCTGCCCCCCAAAACCACCAGATCAGGTGTTCAGGGCGCCATCCAAAGTGACCTTGAGTACCTCCAGCACCCACAGCATCTCTGGGCAGCCTGTGCCAGTGCCTCATCATCCTCTCAGTGAAAATTTTCCCCAGACATCAAATCTAAATCTTCCCTCTTTTAGTTTAGAACCTTTCTCCCATGTCCTATCACTGTCTGCCCATGTGAAAAGGTTGATTTCCCTCCTGCTTATAAGCTCCCTTTAATTATTGCCACTACCAGCTCTCCCCTGGGCCTTCTCTTCTCTGGGCTGAGCAAACCCAGCTTCCTCAGCCTGAATATGAAGGTTTCTGTCCCTTCCTTTCCTTCTCCTGCCTGTATTGTGAATAAATGTGGAACCTGCTTTGGCAGGGGGGTTGGACTCAATGATCTCTGGAGGTCCCTTCCAACCCCTACGATTCTGTGAAATTCCCCAGTTTCCTATCTCATCTCTGCCATAGAAAAGCATTAATAGTATTGTTCCTTGTGTCACTATTTAGATATTGATAAAGAGAGGTACAGGTCATCAGGCAATTTTTTACTCTAGATATGCAAATATATATATTTACAAAATCATCGAACACTGATAATTTTTGAGAGCAAAATAGAGTAATCCAACCAACTTTGTTGGTTGGGATTTTAGAATTAAACTGAATGAAGATCATGGAGAATAATCTTCTATCACATAGAAGGTGGACAGAGTGATCTCTGAGAGGTCTTCTTTCTTGTCTTTGGTTCCACGGAAGACAACTTCATTCAGAACTCATTGATCAGTCAGGAAACTCAGGCAACGCTCTGCTAGTAACGCTCTCCAAAGAACAAAGGCAACACTGCATCTCTAGAATTGATAGAATTAACATGATGTACTTTCAATTTTGTAAATCCTTCTTAGTTTGATTCAGATCTTGAGCAATTCACAGTAATTCTAATGCTATTTCTTCCACTTTGGTTTTTGATTACTCTTGATTTCCAGCGGTGAGCAATGTACCTGGGTTGCAGAGTGGTACTACAAAGGAATAGTGTTAGCTAAGCCAAATAAAAAAGATGGATTAGCCAAAGCAAAATGGTTTTGAAAATCTCATGAGGCTATTTGACAGCATGTTCAAAAGCAAAATGTCATTTGTATTATAACACATCCTGTCTTCATTTGCTCTACTGATATGGTTGCAGGATCAAGTGTACCTCGTTTGCAGTTAAGAAGGATTGCATATACAGGCAACATCTGCAAACATGAAATGTGGAACTTAGTTCCAGTTGAAACTGGTACTAGCAAATATCAACCATGTCCGATCACTTAATTTAAATACCTTAATTGTCTACTAGATTAATTGACCTAATAGAGATTGTGCACAAATAATACATACTAAGAATTAAAAATACATTCTTCTGCATTCTTCTGCTTTGTTTGTTTAGGAGACTTCATAGATGAAATTCCCCTGATAGAGATTGTTTGTTGAAGAGGTACTTTTTCAAAATTGTTAATGGAGATACGAATCTTTCTTTTCAATAATAACTGCAATGTTCTTACAAAGTAGAAGAGTAGTGTTTCCTTCTGTTGGTAGAAAAAGACAAATTAACTCGGTGTAGGCTGTGGTAACTCATTGTTAGGTTGGTGAATGGAGCTAAGTTTTGTAAACTGAAGTCTGCCTTCACTTTACTTGCCTTCTTGGTACTGTGGTTGTTCGGAGAGAAAGTTCAAAAGGAAACAGACCAAGAGGTGTACAAACAGCATACATTTTTCATGGATATTTTTCTTCTACTCCTGCAGCTATGAACTGGCACTGAAGGAAGTACTTGTACAATGCAGCAATGTTTCTATTCTTCGGGTTTTAACAATTGTTCTACTTTTACCTATTTCTTTTAATGTAAGAGTTTAATCTTTCAGGGTTCAGATTTTTTCCTGATGTGTTTTGTCTTCACTTTTTTGTTACTGTTAATTATACTGCATTCTTTTTTTTGTTGTTGTGTTTTTTTTCCCCCCTTTTAGACCAGCTTGAGACAGGCTGCATATGAAATTATTGTGTCATTAATACAGAACATAATAGCAAATGAAGGCCTCAAAAATGATGCTCCTAAGCAGTGGGACTTTGAAAATAATGAGGAGAACTAATTGATACAGAAAGAGAAATTTTTAAGCCAACTTACTCGTTTGTGGTCAAAACAACATTAAAATATCTGCAGACAGTGGAGCAGAGGTCATTATAGTGAAGGATCATATGAATATGCAGTAAAAAAGTACTGTTAGAATCTATAGCAAATATGTATTTATATATTCAAAAAATTAACAGTTTACCATCTGTCTCTCATGTGCCATTAAGCCAGCAAAGCTATGCTACCACTGTCACGTTTGCTGAAACCAGCAAATCAGAAATCATTTCTGAGTACAATATCTGAAATATTTTTGTTCAGGATGCTAACTAGATCAGAGCTAAAATTCATTCTGTACATGTATGTTAAATAAAACCTACTGTAAAGCTCCAGAATAAGTTATTCCAGAAAACTAGTTGGTTTGGCATAGCTCTGAAGGTCCACCTCATAATGAACACTGAAGTGAGTCAAAACTGACAGATACTGGTGTTATGGAATGAGCATTTTATTCTCAATTCCTACAATATGTTGTGAACCAAAATCATATAAAGTAACTTGCAAAGCTGTGTTTTGAGAATATATTTTCTTCAGATGATAGGTACAAAGGTCAAGAGGGAAGTTTTCTGGATAGAAAATGACAGGCAAGAGCAGAGCAATTATCATCTACCTCATATAGAGAAAAGATTCTGAGCTTAACGAGAAGACTCTGAGCTTAATAAGGAGATTTATTGCAAAAGTTAAGAACTCTTATTTAAGGAAACTGAATGAATTGAAATATGAGAGAATTTATTCATGAATTAAGAATCAGTTTTTATGCTTAAAAAAACCACCTTTTTCTGACCAATCTGACTAGTGTGCTGCTGGTAAAGAACCATCTTATTGGAAGGGACACCACGTGAACATCATGTCTGTCATAGCAAATTCCTGGCTGTAGATTTCTGGCACCCTCATCCAGGGAGGTTTGTATCAGTAATTCTTTTGCACTGCATTCATAACAAATCCTGCAGGTGTACCAACAGGAACGTACTCCAAGTAGTGCCTGTGACACAAATTACACAATGAATCAGGGCATTAGCCTTACCTGCACTGACAGTACAGCTAAGTGAAAGAAAACAGAGGAGGCATAAAGCCACCTTTCCTCATTTCAGGCAGCTGTTCTCGTTTACTCTGAATGAAATAATCCCTTCACAGCAATTTTCCAATCTATATCAAGCCTGTTTCCTATCCTGGAACCTCATCTGTACTTTTAGCATAAAGTCAACAGCATGATGGGAGAAAACACGTCTTGAAAAGTCTGAATTCAAGTACATGTGTATAGTTAGTGCATGTTGTATCCCAGCAAGTGTGATTTAGTGGATGTTACTCGTGTCACAGTATCATATGCACATGAGATCCAGCATACCTATAGGCTTGATTTCGGGATTTATAGGGATCATCAGATGTGCCTTTAAAGGAATTAGATTGTTTCTTGGTTTGTTTGGTTGGTGTTTTTTTTGCTTTGCAAAACCTCGTTTTTCACCCTATGCTCTCAAAGTGGGAAATAAGTGGCTGTCAGAGAATAATACTTTCATAGCTGAATAAGGTCCCGAATAGTTCTAGAGTTACTAAGGGACTACAGGTGCCTCCAGTTTGTCCTCAGAGAATAATGCATGTCAAGATGGATGCACTGTAGTTCAACAGAGGCCTGATCAATGATAAGGGCAGTGTTCTTAACAACAGTGTGGAAAATATATCAAGGTCTGACACCAAAGTAGTGAAGCGTAATGCTTAATCTCACAGACAAAATTAAGTCCTCCCCAGTATGTTGCTACTCATGGAGTACCATTTCCATTATTTTAGTAACAACTAATGTCTTTGGTAAAGTACTTGAAATCCTTTTCGCCTACTGCAACACTTTTCTAACCGCATAGGTACCAAAAGAAAACTGAAACTAGACTGATCTGTGTCTTCAGAAAATAGACCTGTTAAAACTAGTGCAAGTTTATGAATAGTAAGTAGATAGGAGATACTTCTGCAAGAAAAATAAACTTACTTGGAAAAAATGTTATTAAATTTCTCACAAGTGCAAGTGTATATCTTGGTGATTACATTCCTGTTAAAAAGAGTTTAAAGCCACTTTTTGAAAGGTAAGCAAAGTGGGTGGGGGCACAAAGTGATCTAAAACAGGGATCTTGATGTTTCTGTCCAACAGAGAAAGGATAAGTGAATCTGAAACGACATTTAGCGATAACTGATTTGCTGTCTGGAATGCCCCTTGTCTGTATTTCCTAATTTTCTTTTGTAGTGTTTCAAGAAAAAGGTCCAGTGTGTGTCCTCTTCCCATGCCAATACTGAAAGCCTCTGTTTCATGAGAGTTCAAATTCCCGTACAGCTCATGTACGGTGAAGAACTGGTGCTACCCTTGCACAAACAACTGTAGATCTAGTACTCACTGAGACCTGCTGTGGGTATACACAACTCCACCATTCTCCTTCAGACCTCTCCTCTCCATAGTTAAGGCTTTTTAACATCATATTGTTCTTTAGCGTCCCTAATGTCATCGCTGTGGACGCTGAGGAATGAGCCAAAGTGATTAGTGTCACTTGTTTTCCTGAAATGGCCTCTCCTGTTGCTATTGTCAAAGATAGACTAGTCGGACGCTTAGGTCCATGGGCTGACCAGCCAAGCTGCCTCTAATGTTTTTAATTTCAGCTCCAATCCTCTTTCATAGCTGCTGAATCCACCTGTATTTTCCACTCAGTAATGATTCTCAGACACGTCATCTGTTGTTCTTATTTTCTAAACAGCTGCACTGTCCACTTGGTTAGCCTTCTGAATGGTATAGCTAAGCGCTGTTATTTGGAAATGTGTGATACTGAAAAGGAAAAAAGGTGTTCATTTGATTTGTTGTTAAATGTTGGAGAAAGGCCCCGTGCTTGGTTGTCTCCATGAACATATGGCCTCCAACATTTTTAGTATATCTCTTTGCCCTACTTACAATAATTCTACCATTCAAATGGCCTCCACGTGATAAGAATGTTATAACCCTTTCTAAAATTACATTTCTTATATAATTATGGCATATGTTACAACTTGAGGATATGATTGATTCTCTTCTATTATCACCGGTCCTGCCTGTTTTCTGGACTTATTTCCAAAAATAAAAACATATTGAAAGCAAGAAAAAAAAAAGGTTGTTTCAATCAGTGATGCTGTTCTCATCAGGAAATGCAAATGAGATTTTTAAAAGCTCAGTGGAAGAACAGCGCATCAATAAATGGAGAGTTTAGCATGTTGGAGAAGTCAGTCATCTGCAGAGTTTGTTGTTTAATCAGTTTGAACTGACAAAATTCTGGTTGCCTGAAAAAAAATAAACCAAAAAAACCCAGATAAGTATCACCTGCCAGGACTGGAGAAATCAGAACCTATACTGATAAAATGATAGATTGAACAGTGAATAATTGATCGTTCAACTGACGTTGAACCATTAATGAAGGATTAATTAGCAACAATGTCAAAGCAGCGCAGTATAAATACTGGGCACTCTCTTCTTCTACTCTTTTGCCTTTTCAGATTGTTTTTAGCAATTTGGAGTGCTTCATTTAAGACCTAAGTAAGCCAATCTTGGTTTAGACAAGCCTGAGCTAAACAGAATGTGTACTGGAATACTTCAGTTAGCAGTTTGTACCTGGTTAAGCATGGTTAGTTTGGGTTGTCCCCAGTCCACTCCCAAGATAGCCTTAAAAGTCCACCCTCTGTCCCAAAGATCCTGAGCAGGAAAATGGTTAAAGAAGCATACTCCTGGAAGGATGTAGGAATCCTTAACTGTGACTGTGTTAAGGAATCTGTTTCTGGAAGTCATCTGCTGCCCAACAAAGCAGTTCACAAGAAAAATGTTGGACTAAAAGATGAGTGGAATGACACAGGATGCTATTAGTTTGCAGGTAAAGATCAAGATAAAAGTCAATGGAGAACATAAAGGTCTAGATGATAAACATAGAGGGGCAGACAATACCTCTGATAGATTCTCTGTACTGTCAATGCATGTAATATTCCTGAGTTCAAAAAACATGCTCGGTACTGACCTGTGCCCATCAGATTAATTTCTCCCAGGGATATCTAGGGGTTAATACCTATAGAGATAGGAGATCATGTACATAACTGGACATAAGGAACTTTCAGTCTTTGTCAGTCTCCTTCTTTGTCTTTAAAATGGGCAGGTTGGCCTGTGAGAAAATCTCTATACTGGATTTCAAAAAACTCTCTTAACTCACATTATCTAAAATATGACAGCGATGCTTCTGTTTACCCTTTTTTGGACATAGTTAAAAGCCTTTTTCACTCATTTGAATTGTACTCCAGAAATTTACCAGATCTTCAGAATTCAAATCACTGCTAAATTACTGAGATATTATCAAATCCAGTATACATTTTTTTTTCCAGAAAAACTGTACATTTATTAAGATAGAGTTCAACTTATAAAACATTAAATCATTGAGTAGATCAACTAACATGATAGTTTGAACAATTCTGGAATACTTTCCTGGTTATGATCACAAAACTGCTGCTGATTGCCCCTGAAAAAATAAACGCAAAAAAAAAAGTGGAGCTGTAGGGATTTAATCCCATGAAACACTGTCAATAGTATTTCATAACAAACTATCTTGGTCTCAGTACTCTTTTCTACTCTATTGTAATTTCTTTCTTTTTGTCTGTGATTCTGAAATGCATTGACCCAATTGACCAAATCCACTCTAGTATAAGAGGCTGTAACTCCACTTCTCTCAGTGAAGTTATATTTACCTATAACACAGTTACGCCTTGCTGGAATATTTCCTGCCGGAAGGTGTAAAGGTTAACCAAACTACTTCCAGTCCTGAGTTTCAGTCATCATACTTAGAGTCATACGCAGCATTTACACAAGGTAAATAATACAGGAAGAGTCAAAGTCAGGAAGACAAGAGGATGAAGAGCAGACTGTCACTGAAATAGGAATGATTTATTTAATAACACTGAAATAGCACACTTTAGCTTCACCAGCTCATCAGTGTCAGCTCCCCTCATCTGTACATGGCACTGACAGCTTCTTAACATAACAATGAAATCCATGGGCCAAATTCTCCTCCGCTGTAAGTCTGCTGAAGTCAATGAAGGTATGTCAGAATTAATTTAGTCTGACAATTATTCCCCATTACCTGTAGTAATTGTGGGGCTGCAACACCTGGCTAATGAAAACCTAGTATAATATGGGTACTGTGTTGCACGGTTGGCAGCATCAAAGTGACCCTTCTTGGAAATAACTGAGTCACAGTGTAGTCGGCACAGGCCCAGAACTGGAGGCGAAATTACTTCTGTGGAACTCTTCAGGTACCTTTGCATGGTGCTCCAAAATGCTGTGGGTCAAGGATGTATTGCAGAGCTAGTGAGTCCTAGAGCACTAAGGAGCACAGTACAAAGATAGCCAAGTGCAGGAACTGGGTTCATTCTAGACAGACTTATTAGATCCATTCCAGGATTGGCCAGATAAATTCATGCAGAACCGCAAAATCAGCTGCAAACCAGTGCTCCTCATAGCTGGAGAATAATGCCAAGACTCTGAGGCTGGATCTGTCTGGAGCTGAATCGGGTTCATAGGGTTTTCTAGCTTATGTACAAGCTAAAATATAGCTTACAAGTGTTCAGTTTGCACATAGCTCTATGCCAAAATTGGCAACATCTGGCTCATAATTGTCCACAGATAATAGATTGAACTAGATATGATTCAAATGAAATCATGTTTAAGAGACAGATTTCTTTTCCTAAGATTTTTCACGAAATTCAAGAAGAAAACTAAAATAAGATGTAAATTTACGTTTTGGATCCCTAGTGTACAATGCATACATATTGCATGTGATCTGTAATGTAGAGGCCAGAGAAGTAGTAATTTCATATGTAACAATACTGGAATGTACCCCCAAGCACAAATTTAAATGGGACCCACCCAACACCAGTAAATTGGAGTGCTGTGTTTTCCCAGCCCGGTTTCTTTTGTCTGCCATCTAGAATCATGTTCAAATCCAGGTCACTTTCTGTTTAATCCCCTTTATTTCCAACACTTTGTAACTGTTCCTTTCTTCATACCTGCTCACAGTGGAACAATATTGCTTTATTGATGAATGCATTTTGTTACATAAAAACACTTTCATTTATGTCTTCAACAGCAGTTACACATGTTGTCTGTCTGGTGAATGTTCCCTTTTTTAGGAAAAGTGTTTAGACACAGAAGCAGCTAAAAGTGGTGGTTAGCACCCTGGGAGATGACAGTTTTCATAGGTATCCAGCAGTTTAGAAACAGCTGCTGTATTCTGTTTTATCAACTACAGGATTACTGGGGGCTAATGATGAGGGTGGGGTCATCTGTTTTCAGATCACATCTGCTTTCATCTCTGCCACTAACTCTTTCTATTACCTTTGGCAGGTTACTTGTTTCTTGCTGTTATTTTCATCTATCTGCAGGATGAGAATGATAATGTAATAGGTGTTTTGAAGATTAACTCAACACTACTTAAGGCCCCTTCAGATACTCAAGTGAAAACATTAGTGTATAGAAAATCAAAGTATAATTATTATGAAAATGTACATTATTGTTTAGAGTAAAAGTGAATCGAAGACAGGATGATGAGATAATCAAACCACTGGAACTGAAGGATTTCGAGGCTTGATATTAAATAAGTAAAAAGCAAACACTTAATTGAGCTTAGAGAGGATTTTCCTAGCAAGCAATCTTCATTTTCTTTGTAATTTTTGTTTGTTTGTATTGCTATCTAAGAAAGATTTAAGATGCAACATGATAGGAAATAGAAAGATGTAAAATAAATAGAATTCAAAATGCCCTATCCTGTATGCATAGACTCACAGTCCCAGTGAATACAGTATCAACAAGGTAAGTTTAGGTTTAGGTCTTATTATTGGCTATATCATCAGATGAAGGTCTAATGGAGGCAGTATGAGCTTATTATAATTGCATGACTGTCAAAGAATTATACAATAAGAAATTAATCAAAGGTTTACCATATTTTTGTTTGTAAGGGATCAAAGGTCTGAAGTAACCTGTGTTGCCATCAAGTTGCCGTGCTGCTCCTAAGAAGCCAATGTTATTTCTGTAATGGTCTTTTTCAGAGAATATTTAGTACTTCATGAAATGGACTATCTACAACTCAATCCAGAAAAGGCTAAAGGGATGACATTTATAAAGCTCCGGTTGCCACAAATCAGATTTAACTATAACTGTACTACAAATGATGTAAAGTCAGACATAAATGAGATCTAACACTAACAGAGTGGAAGTTATATTACCCTACATTTCATTTATTGAACTTTCTTTAATTTATCAGCTTGTTTGGATTATACAGTATCGTGAACGCTCCAGTAGCAACCCTCCAGTTGGGATTTCTATTTATAGCATATCCTCTCTTCATTGGATGCCCCTCTACATTAGTTTCAATGAGGCAGTAATTAGGCCCTTAAAACAAAATTAAGATATCTTTAATAATTGAATTCAGACAGAAAGCCTACCCAGTATTCTTTCAAAAGACAATCATTTTTATAATACTTTTGGGCTGTGAGAAAAAAAGATACATTTCTAAATTCTCCTCTTAATTTTTTTTCCTCCTATTTTTCTTTTATTTTTATGTATTTTGGGGCTATGCAGCCACCATCTCCACAAATTTCAGATTTCACACGTACGCTTATTTAGCCATAAGGCAATTCTGAACTTTAAAAATCAAGCATACAGCTATTCCCTGTAGGATAGATTACTTTTGCATTCTAAATAAATTCTGTCATGATAGCCAGGGGAACTACTTAGCTGTACATGATGCTTAACTGGAGTTGGACCATAATTTTAAAGAAAAATAAGAAATATTCAAGAGCCTTAATCCTAAATGTACTTGCCAGTGCAGCCCTACATGCAGCTTTCATTGCTGTAGTTGATGTTATTAGAAATGTCAAAAGTAGCATTACAGAAAAATATTTCTTTATCACCATCTATTGTCTGATATTAACTCAAAGACCAGCTAACAAAAGGACACACAGTAGTTTTCTCTATGTAATGCGTGCAATCTACATGAACTACCCTCACGGTCAAAACTTAATTATACAACCAATACATGGGCTGTGGTGAAGAAAGTTGCACATAGATTGATCAAGGTAAAAGGGTTCAATATGTTGGCTGAGGATGATGAGGAAGATGTGACAAAGCAATGAGTATATTAGCAGCTGCATTACATAGCTGCATATTTCTTTGCTCTGACTTTGGGCTGTTTTTTCAGTGTGGAAATGTTACTCCAAAATTACCTTATTTAGAGTGTGAGAATCAGACAGATAGCAATTTTGAGTATGTCTTCAGGGAGCAAGTTGATTTGAGTGATGAAATTCATAAGCCTTGTAATTACAGTAATTATGAGACCATACCTTTACAGGTAAGAACTCATAAGTGAAAACATTAGCATGACCAAGAAGCTCGATAACTCATTCCAGGGCATGTGGTTACGGTGCAATGCTTAACATAGCCTTCACGACTGCACTGGCACCTGGTCTTACCTTTGAAACATATATCCATCTTGTAAGCATAGACCCCTCTGTGCTACTCTATCATATCTATTCATAGTATCTCTAGCAGATGGTTACAGGTGCTCAAACCTTACCGCTCATTTTAGACATCATTTGTCCCTGTGGGTTTTAAAAGAAATATCCTGAAACACTGGAATGTTCTGACTCAGATTTTATTCAGAGAAATGCATGTTGGAATAAGTATTCCCTCCACAAAGGGAGTTTTTTGTCCTACCGGAGCTTTACTCTAGCCCTGACCTGCTGGCTAATGGGTGAGGAAAGTTTGGTAGTATAAGGGAATGCCTCCTTCCTAGTCAGTCTGTGCTCTTTTTTTGATTTATTTGCTGAGCACTAAAGTGCCAGGTATGTCTCCTGTGACTGTCATCTACAATCAACACCACAAACCTTTTGAATGGTACTTGGAAAAGCTTGTTAGGGACCTCATCAAGTGGACATGCTGAGACAGAGATTTATATATTTATATATATATATATATATATATATATATATATATATATATATATATATAAAGGGTCATTTGACAGGATATTGTTAATATTCTTCAAAGTTTGTGTCCATGAGCTATAGCAATAAATGCCACTCATACAATGAGGGTATCTTATGGAAACTGCAGATGATCTGTTTGATCACAGCAGAATATAATATTTCTCAAAGGCGCGTGGTGAACAAGTTTGTACAAATTTGAGCTTGTTCCATTTTTTATTTAGTTTCATATTGTTTGAATGTTATTCTCACTGAGGAATACCCGCACTGTTCATCATTTAGATTTGTGATGCTAATAAACTTATTTTATTTTATTGTTCAGTGATTTTCCTATTTCATTATTACAATTTTGCTTGGAATTTGGAGCATCCTGGTCATGCAAAATTACTTTAAGTCTCTGTCAGTTTCAGCTGTGGCTGAACTTTTGTACGCATTTAAAATGTTACCTACTAGGAGTGAGAAAGAATACTTGCAATCCAATAAAAACACATGTTATAAAAACACGGTGGGCAGAGGTTTAAACAAGAGAAGTTCTGGCTAGATACTGTGAAAAAGGCTTCCTTCATGAGGATGGTCAAGATTGTCTGAAGTGGTTTTCTGGTTTCCAGCCATGGAGATTTTCCAGAACCAAGTGAGAAAAGCCCTTAGCAACTTGGTGTGATCTCACAACTCATCCTGCTTAGGGCAGGAGGTAGTACTAGAGACCTCCTGAGGTCCCTTCCCACATGAATCATGCTGTGATTTGTTTTGGTTATCTGAAATAATAGCTGTCAGCAGTGCCAGCGCTCCGTGCCATAGGTGAGGATTACAATTCTGAACAACTAGCGGAATAGTCAGACATCTTAAGACTTCTGTCACAGAGCTCAGTTTTACTGTACAGATATATATTATGCAATTAAAACATAATTTCTCTAAATAGATTCAGTTCTCAATCAAATACAAAATCAGTGCATGTCTTACCAAAACCTGTCAGATGAGGCAAAACCAGCCTCACAATGTTTGCATTAACTGTTTCTTTGTATTTGTACTGATCTTGCATTAAGATGTTCTTATTACAGGGTTGCAAATACTACTCTCCAGATAAGAATTTGTTTTTTAATATTAACATGTGCTTAAGCATTTTCATCAAGCTGGCCTCTGTAGCTTTTTTTTTTTTTTTTTTTTTTGGTAATAAAATAACTCTCCCTAAAATGTTCCATCCTTTCTCATCTCCAGATATGATGTTTAAAAGGTTTTGGTAGAATACATAAAATATAATCCTGAATTACACTGTTGCGAAAACATGCTGAAAGTTGTTTGTTTGTTTGTTTGTTTTGTATTGTATTGTTTCATTTTGTCTGAACTCTGGAATCTTTGCTTTAATTTTTGTTGTGTTGGCCTCATTAAGGAGAAGCACCCTTAGTATATTAGAAAGATTTCCAAGGGATTAAAATATATATACACAGTTATTTCTTCATGAATTTTTATGTTTATTATTTCTTTGGTATTATAAAAGGGGGATTTATCCCGGACTTTAAGCGACCCTCCCGCTAGTGAAGTGGCCCTCTAAAGAGCAACATTTAAATTAGGAATACTATCAGCATTTACACACATTGCACACAAAAGAATATGTTAAAGTAATATTATTACATTTGCAAAATCAAGTACTCAAAAGTCACAAAATACAGAATTAAGCTTCAACTTGTCCCCTTTACACATCAGTGTTCTAGTGTAGTAATTAGTGACTGAATTGTAGAGTACTTGCCTGCCTTTTTGGGGCAAAGAATGGATGGTGTTCCTTGAATGACCAACATTACATTTTTACTCTTATTCTCTAATATGGTGTTGCAGGCCTTATTTTCAGTACTTAATTTAAACACCATTTGGAAGACTGAATTACTAATTACTTTTCTGAGCATCTCATAAAGAAGGCATGGAGCTTCATCAGAGGAATATCCACGGTTCCTTTGTCAGCTGAGGCAGTACTTGTTACGACCACACACCGCTTTACAGGTGAGAACTGCAGTGCACAGGGGGAAATCAGAGATATCTGATAATGTGGAATGCCTAGGACATTTTTTTGTTACTTTTTTTTTTTTTTTTGAACTCACGTGTGCCACAGTCAGTTCCCACTGATTTTCTTTGTAACCATAAGCACTTACTTAGATCTTCCACAACACCAGAGTCTTCAGTCAAAAACCTACAAAAAGAGGAGAACACAGATAATGATTGTCTGTGGTAAATTTGGTTAAACTATGTGCTTCCTTGCATCAGAGACAAGATCCAACTCACCAGAGCAGTGTTCAACTATTCTAATCATTAAAACATCATTTCTGTGCCAGCCACATCTTGACTTACCAGCCAAATACATTTTAACTTCCGGATCAAGTAAGAGGTTTCACAGAAAACATTCACCCCTCTTACAAGCCGTGAATCATCCACAAGCAGGTTCCCCTGAGGCATTTACAAGGGAAGAGTGCCTATGAAAAATCACCGTGTGATCAAGTAACTCCAATACAAGGGTGCATTTATGAGTCTAAGTTGCACCTGAACAACTGGCCTGGAAAATTTCAGCCAGGAGACTCTTGAAGATAGCACCAGTTCAACACTTGTTAGCAGGGATTGTGTCTCAGTAACAGAAAATTACAATCCATACCATTCACAGTAGCCTTGTAGTTACCAAACATTGATGAAACAAATAACCTAATACTCACTTCAGGATTACAATTACCAGAATACATAACAAAGGGTATTAGGCCTGGACTAGGGGAAATACAAGAAGAGTATACGTACACATCAGAATACAGAGCTTAGACAGGACACACTTGAAGAGATGTGTACCAGACAGAAGAGCTGTAGGAACCTAGGGCAGAAAGCAGCCATTTTTCACAGGTAAAGGTAATCAAAATAAGAGATTGGCTTGGAACCTTCTCCACAGACACAAAGATGTTAGGTAAATTAGAGAACTGTCCTGTGACTGAACTGTAGCTCCTTGGCATTCCAATCACCATGGTGGCATAATGAGATCAGAAGAGTGATGGTAGGACCTCAGCAGGAGGGGAACCTGAACCCCAGATGCAGAGGGAGCAATCCTGCTCTCCCTTTGGCAGATGGTTTGTCACCCCCAGGCTCACCAGTTGCTATCATCTTCTCATGGTTTTCTAACAAATGCAACCTTTAATATAAAAATGCATAAAGATTTGAGAAGGAGGATCTAAAATAAGGAAATGCTCTCCTGGAGCTTTCACCACTCTTTCACAAACCCACAACATCAGTGTGGGTGATCCTGGGTCCACTGGGAATCCCTCTTTCATTGCTGCCCTCCTTAAAGTGTTCAAAACAACTTCCTAAGAGAATCTGTCTTTCCTGGAAAAAGAACAGTGCTTATAACTGTTACCTTAAAACAAACAAACAAACAAAAATCATATAAATAGATAGGTAGGTAGGAACATAGCTAGGTACATAGGTACACAGATAGAGGAACTGATTTACTCTTTTTTTCCTTCTTTCTCAAATAAAATAAAAAGTTGCCCAAACATTTGCTCTCCAAATTCCTCACACACCCTATTTAAAAAAAGTAAAAAGAAAAAAAAAAACAAACAAACAAAAAAAAAAAAACCCGAGCAGTATTTGCTCTGCTTTAGTTTCACTTCTTCCTCCTCAATCCTCAGAAAAGAGTCTGTGATCACTGCACCCCACTCAGTTAATTTTTTTTAAAGGGAATACAACCTACACTGTACAACTGAGCAATCTGCTTGCTGAACACTGCCTGTATAGTCTTTCATGCTCACATTATTCCCACCCAGCTTGCAACATGTACATTTTTAGAATACTTGCATAGATATATGCAAGTCTGACGATGTTACAGCCATTTCTTTTCTCTGGCCAAAAAATCTAGTATCTAGACATGCCAGTATGGCAATAATAGTAATCATTTCCTTCATCAGAAAAAAGAAAGTCTGAAAGACACAGGCAGGACACAGACCGTGCAAATCACAGTAGTAACACAGAGCAGTAACACTAAAGAGTTAAAAACACAAGCACACTAGTCTGCAATAACTACTTAATCATACAATCAACACGTTTCCTAGCACCAAGTGGATCAATCAGTTCAAATAAAGACTAAAAATAAATAAATAAAGTCCTTCGCTAATCCCATCAGGAGCACACCTCCCTGCTAGACTTTCAAATCCTTCAAAGATGTACTTTTTTTCTACATCACTGTTGCATTTACCTGAAGGCATACAAAATAACAAGGATCCAGGGTAGGTCTTTTTACTACCACAGAACACTAAGTTGCAGTTAAAGTTGAGCAGGGTGGCAGCTGAGGATGAACGCTTGCAAAGCCTTGGCAATAGGTTAGCTCTCATGAGATTTTTGTAATCAGTGTGGCAACACTGTAAATCATCGGTACATTTTTTGTAACAAAAACATCATGCTGCTTTTGCAGGTTATCTGAGCTCCCCATCTTCACATTGTCAACTCACATCTCAGACAGCAGAAAAAGTGGTTTTAATTTCATGACATAGTTAATACACAACCTGAGAGCACCACAGCACTCCTTCAAAAAATCTAGGGACAAACAATTGAGACTGTTTTGCAAATGGCATTTATTACTATGCAGTTATAAAATAATTTCAGCTAAATTCTGCAGGAGTTGCATTAGCCAGCACAGGAATACGACCAGTCATTTTGTACTTTTCTGAAATTATCTTTTTCCATACCGCTCCGCAGCAGAGGTACACTTGCTCTTCTTAGCTAAAGACCAGTTCCCATTATGCTACCCAGGTGGCATACTAGCTTCTAGCATGGGCTATAATTACTGCAGAAGGCTAATGCTCTTGGCTAGACTGTCCTTGTTCATATTGCATCATGCTGATCCTTTCCTCCTGTGAAGGGCAAACCTGCACCACCTAAAGTCATCACAGAGGTCATCCAAACCACACTTCTGCCTAACACATCCTCCTTCTACTGACCAGCTAAGTGTTACATGTGACCATTTTCTTCTGGCAGAAGAGGACCTCTCAGGACCAATCTGGCAGTTCTCTGACATAGTGTGTCCGAGCACAGAGGGAGGACTTGAAATCACAGGGCTCATGGAACCAGATGTGGCCTCAGTGAACGATCAGAGGAACCAAGCACTCCCTAAGTGTAACCCCAACTCTGCAGCAAGACCAGACAAGACTTGGAGTAAAATTTTTGGATGTATGTTATGTACTAAAATGATTTGAGCACTCAGAAAACTTACTTAACAGGAGCTGCCTCTTGATAGTTCCATTATTCACCTCTTTTCTGTTTTTTTGATAAATTTGTTGTAAAAGAAAATAAAGTTTAAGTAACAGCCAACTTGTGAAGCTAGACAAAACACAAGCAGACAAAGTGCCTAAGGAAAGAATAGCATAGGCTGGATCTTTGTTATATTTATCCATCACCATGTGCATTGGAGAAAGACTCTGACCAGACAATAATAATTAATGAAGTTGAGAACAAGAAGGTTTGTCTTGTGTAAGGTCATCCAGATGGAGGATTGTGCAGTCACTGTCACCTTCTTTTCCTGTATCATTGGAGGAAGGGATATAAACACAGATCTCAATTTTTACTAAGTTCATTTTCCGGCTATATTCACACTTTAGAGAGCCACTGAAATATTAAATCCACATTTCAGATGCTTATATTTTCTTCTTGCATAAATTCATGAAGCAAGACACATGTTAAATGGTGCATTGTTTACACCATTTCCTAATATACAGTAAGCAAAACCATTTTGTAAGTTCTGCTATGAAAAGGAAAGATTCAAAATCTTTGTCCACAGATATAACTGAAATATTCCGCCATGACTCATGGCTAGAAAATTGGTACCCTCTGTGCTAACAAATAAACTGCTGCCCAAGTTAAGACACTTCCAAAGATACTAACCAGAAGCTACCTATTTCATTTCCTCCATCATTTGCTCTTTCTAGGCTGAGAACATTCTCTAACATACAATGCAAGGCAATGTGTTCACCAGCAAAAGCATACTTTGAGTTTTTATTATAATTTAATCCATTACCAACTTGTGACCCTTGACACAAGTCAAGGGTCCTTTGACAGGACAAGGGGAAATGGGACGAAGCTAGGGCATAGGAGGTTCTGCACAAACGTGCGCAAGAACTTCTTTATGGTGAGGGTGATGGAGAGCTGGAACAGGCTGCCCAGGGGGGTTGTGGAGTCTCTTTCTCTGGAGATATTCAAGACCCGCCTGGACACCTACCTGTGTGACCTGCTGTAGGGAACCTGCTTTGGCAGGGGGGTTGGACTCGATGATCTCCGGAGGTACCTTCCAACCCCTACAATTCTGTGATTCTGTAATTCTGTGACCCTAGAATTACATGCGTTCTAGAGGAGCACATATTGAGCGCACATATATCAAACTTGCATTAGCACTACTGCTGAGCATGTAAGGACACGACACATTTCATAAAACAGCCACAGATTCCAATGCCAGGTAAAGCTTTTGGGGGTTAAAACCAGCATCAGCAGTGACGCAATATTACTCTTACACAAATCATCACAGCGATGGTTATCAGCTGCAGTGAAAAAGAACAAAACACATGAAAACTTTAGAAAAACGTGAATTTCAGCTGCATGGGTAATGGAATAGTTCGTGCTTGTTGAGTAGTCTACTCTTCTCTCCTTCTGTTACTATGTTTTCTGTTTGTTGGTGTTACTATAATATTTTCAGAAAATTGATCCTGCAGCTGTGAGATCTCTGGGAGTTTTGTTACCAAGAGTGGAAACAGTCATAGGCCCTACAAAGGTGCAGTCATAGGCCCTACAAAGGTGCCTTATGTTTATAGATTTGCTTGTGACTATTCTGTCAGATTTTGTATTGTCCTCTTCATGAATACCACATACTGCATTTCTTTGATTAAAAATATATGCAAGCACAATTGTAGATACAAAGCAGTCGAAATACAAGTAATTTTGTGTGAAACATGGAATTGCTCAGATTAGATTCAGAGTAATTCTTTAAGTAATTTTGGAAGTTTTGGACACTTCCTGGCTATCACCGGGTAGTATGCAATGAAAGAAAGCTACACCTACTATTTTGAGGACTCTTTCCAAGCATTCATCTAATTTTTACAGTGCCGTCAATTCTGATGCTTTTCCCTAGCTGCAATCAAAGAAAGATTTTAGATTTGGCCTTAGCTGAATATACAGATTTTGGATTCTAACTTTAAAGTGATTGAACCATTTTGTTCCAGATACTTCCATCTCGTCTATGTATAAAATCTGTGTACCAACTGTCTGTGGGCTATGAATATAGTGCACATTTTCCACTTATCTTAGTTGTATGTACTGCTCCATCATTTTTCTTTCATGCAGAGCAATGCAGCACCACATTTGTGCTTTCAGTCCCATGCACACTATCCCTTAGACCTGCCTTATTATTAAATATGCATAAAACAAACTGCAGGATGGGTATATAAATACAAATAAATAAATAAATTTTGGGTGTTTGTCACAAGAAGAGTTGAGAACTTACTGCAGAAGAATAATAAGCGCTAAATTGAATATCAGAAGGTATTATTATTCCAGGGATTCCTTCAACAGTGTTTTCAAAGTAAATACTAAATTAAAAAAAAAAAAAATTGCCAAGAAAAAGAAAATGACATTTGCTGTACTGCAGTCAGCACTGTACAAATTCTCTCTCTGTTGGATCTGGTGACAAACTTCAATGTTCTTGCAGTTATAGAAAGAAATGCTTTACAAATGCAGGTTGTTAAAGTGAAGTTAGGACTGCAGCTGGAATATGCAAACTAAGAGTACATCAGACAAACTGTCACACCGAATTTGCCTTTTATTCACAGTACTTGTTTTATTTTTCCTTTTTACACAGTGTCGGACTAAATTTACAGGGTTTATTTGTTTGTTTGTTTGTTTGTTTGTTTATGTAATCTGTCTAACTAATGATGTTAGAATATTTGTTCATTCTGTCTCCTCTGTGCCTGCACAACCAATGCCTATTTGTGCGAATGAAGAGCGCATGCTGCACTTGTATCTTTGTACCCTGCAAACAAAATGGTGGTGCATGGGTGGAGTTAGAGAGCAGGCATCCATTTGTCATTTTCAAAGAAATTTTAAAGGCAGCCTCTCATATGCCTCAGCATATTTAAAAAAAAATGCATGGGTTCATCTTAGCAATCGCTGACAGTATGTACTATATAAGCTAATACAAAAACATTTCCAGTTACAAAAATGTTTCTGTAGATTCAGACTGTAGAAGGAACTCCTTAAATGTCTCAGAAATTTCTCACAATGATGAATGCGTGTCTTGAGACCTCATTCAGAAACAGCTTTGATAAACAGTTTGATTGAATAATTTGTGCCTCTCCAAGAAGATTTAAAAAGTCAAACACGCAAAAGTCATTATTTATTGCAATGCTAAAGCATTATATTATCCACAGATTTCTTAATAGCGGACCTACTGCAGTCAATCGAGACAACAGACTTAGGAGAGCCCAGGGCCCAATCCATCAAGGTGCCAACCACCTCATGCACCGAGAGTGCCACGGGCTCTAGCTGAAGCCAAAAGAAATGAAAACATCACTCTGCCAAACACCTGAGCAGTTTACAAGGTCTCATATTTAAGCAGACAGGCAGTTCAGTGAGAGTAACACAATATCGAGCATGACCATGCTTAATGATCCCTTAGTTAATGGTTTGTGTGAATATGCACCACATAGGTCCAATGGGAAAATACTCACTAAGATCCTAAAAACAAAAGAATTCCCTATCAGTTTGGACAGCCAGGGCTTGTATCCATAAGAAGTTAAAAGTAAGATTTAAATTAAAACCTTTTTTAAATAAAAAATTTTCAACAAAAATCATGTAATTACTACCTGCAACTAACAAGTGACTTTGATACACAGCAAGAAGTTCCAAGAAAACATTCAGTTAAGAACATATCCTTAACCGACAGAGGGGAGAGGTGTTCCTGGACCTTATTCTCACTAACAAGGAAGGACTTGTTAAGGAAGTAAATGTCGGGAGCAGCTTGGATTGTAGTGACCATGAGATGGTGGAGTTCAAGATCCTGAGTGGAAGAAGCAAAGCAAAACTAGGATTGCTACCCTGGACTTTAGGAGAGCCAATTTTAATCTCTTCCGGGACCTACTTGGAGCTATCCCGTGGGCTAGGGTGTTAGAGGGTAAGGGGGCTGTGAGAGCTGGTCAGCATTTAAACAGCTCTTCTTCCAAGCTCAGGATCAGTGCATCCCTGTGAGCAAGAAATCAGGGAAGGGTGGCAAGAGACCTGCGTGGATGAGCAAGGAGCTCATGCACAAACTCAAAGGGAAGAAGAAGGTCCATGAAATGTGGAAGAAGGGTCTGACCACTTGGGAAGAATATAGAAATGTTGTCAGGGCCTGCAGGGTTGCAACAAGGAAGGCTAAAGCCCACCTGGAATTGAATCTGGCAAAAGTGATAAAAGATAATAAAAAAGGCTTTTTAAAGTATATTAACAGTAAAAGGAAGACTAGGGAGAATATGGGTTCCCTACTAAGTGAGGAGGGTGTTCTGGTTACAGGGGATGCTGAGAAGGTGGAGATACTGAATGCCTTCTTTGCTTCTGTCTTTGGTGGAAAAAGCTCTCCCTCAGGAATCCCAGACCCTGGAGGTTAGTGAGAGGGTCTGGGGAATGGAAGACTTCCCTTTAGTCAGGGAAGAGGTGGTCTGTGAATGTCTAGGCAACACCAGTGTTCATAAATCCATGGGACCCAATGGGGTGCATCCACGGGTGCTGAGGGAGCTGGCAGAGGTGATTGCTGAACCGCTCTCTATCATCTTTGAGAGGTCTTGGAGAATGGGGGAGGTGCCTGAAGACTGGAGGATAGCCAACGTCACTCCAGCCTTCAAAAAGGGCAAGAAGGAAGATCCAGATAATTACAGGCCAGTCAGCCTCACCTTTGTCCCTGGAAAGGTGATGGAACAGCTTGTGCTGGATGCCATCTCCAGACAACTGGAAGGAAAGGAGGTTATCAGGAGTAGTCAGTGTGGGCTCACCAGGGAGACGTCACGCTCAACCAACCTGGCAGCCTTCTATGACGTTGTCACTGGCTGGGTGGATGGGGGAGAGCAGTGGATGTAGTCTACCTTGATTTCAGCAAGGCATTTGATACTGTCTCCCACGAAATCCTTATAATAAAGCTGAAGAAGTGTGGGATAGATGAGTGGACAGTGTGGTGGGTTGAGAACTGGCTGACTGGCAGAGCACAGAGGGTCGTCGTTGGCGGTGCAGAGTCCGGTTGGAAACCTGTAACTAGCGGTGTTCCCCAGGGGTCGGTGCTGGGTCTGGTCTTGTTCAACATCTTCATCAATGACCTTGATGAGGGGATAGTGGCCACCCTCAGCAAGTTTGCTGATGATATGAAGTTGGGAGGATTGGCTGGCACACCTGAAGGCTGTGCTGCCATTCAGAGAGACCTGGACAGGCTGGAGAGCTGGGCAGTAAGAAACCAGATGAGGTTTAACAAAAGTAAGTGTAGAGTCTTGCACCTAGGGAGAAATAATTGCATGCACCAGTACAGGCTGGGGGATGACCTGCTGGAGAGGAGCTCTGCAGGGAGGGACTTGGGCATCCTGGTGGATGACAGGTCGGCCATGAGCCAGCAGTGTGCCCTTGTGGCCAAAAAGGCCAATGGCATTCTGGGGTGCATTAAAAAGAGCATGGCCAGCAGGTCGAGGGAGGTGATCCTCCCACTCTACTCTGCGCTGGTAAGGCCTCATCTGGAGTACTGCATCCAGTTCTGAGCTTCTCAGTAAAAAAAAAAAGACAGGGATCTCTTGGAAAGAGTCCAGTGGAGGGCCACAAAGATGGTGAAGGGCCTGGAGCATCTCCCCTGTAAAGAAAGGCTAAGTGAACTGGGTCTGTTTAGCCTTGGGAAAAGAAGACTGAGAGGGGACCTGATCCAGGTCTATAAATATCGAAGGTGTGGGGGGCAAAGTGGCGAGGCCAGACTCTTTTCTGCAGTGTGTGGAGACAGGACAAGGGGAAACGGCCAGAAACTGGAGCATAGGAAGTTCCGCACGAATGTGCACAAGAACTTCTTTATGGTGAGGGTGATTCTGTGATTCAGTAACATCCTCTGCACTCAGCCCCATTTGCCTTCAGAACTTGGACATTCCAGTTTGGCCAAATACTGACTAGCGCATCTGATACTGACATCTGCACATTAATGTACTGTTTTGCTTATGAGTAACTGGATCCAAATGAATATAGTACTCAGAGTTCTTACACATTGTAGTACCTTTCATTTTAAGACTGTACATTAATGCTGTAGAAAAATGTGAGTAACAAGGTAGAAGTATCACGGCAAGAATTAAACTATGCATATTTCAAAAGTATACAGCCATACCCTTACTCATTGCTTTCCTGAGTCAGTCAACAATTTTTGAAGATTTCAAAAATTCAGGCACTGTATTCCACACTGGTATAGTTTATTATCGAGAGAAATAAGTGAATTGTGGTGAAAATGACATGTCTGCACCGATGTCTCATCTGCACACCACAGCTGGCAGGTCTGCAAGCATATGCTGGGTACACTGCTACAGAACTCCAACTCCATTTCTCCAGAACAGTCATACTAAACAGAAAGATTAAAGGAAAAAAAAAAAAAAAAAGACAAAAATAGGTCAGCATGATCATCTCAGGCACTACCATGGCATTTTCCAGAAAATTTATGAGAAGATGGTCAGATTTTTATTAAAGAGCAGCAACAACATTCATGGATTTCTTTTCAGGAAGCTTCAGGCATCCCAAAAACATCAGCAATCTTTAATTTGTAAAATCACAGTTAGAACAACAACAAGAAACAGCCATGGCCATTAATCAGTTCTAATCAAATTAAGTTTAGAAACACTTAAGATGTATCCCTTCGATTGCCCCAAAATAAGGAAGCTTTCTATAGAACTGAGGTATCATGAAGAAGTCAGCCCATTCTACTGAATGAGAAGAATATTCTTCGCTATCTTAGGACAAACAGCCCCCTGTCGATACTTAATCTATGTGTTCAGAATGATTTTTTTTTATTTCTATTTTTTAATGATTAGTGTGGGTTATATAACATAGACACTATTTCATTCAAAAAGTTGATCAGGATGGGTGGTCTACTGCCAAAAGCACAGCAAGCACAGCGTCTCTATCATGTCGGCTACCCTCAGACAGCCCTGTAATACTTCTCACACAGAACTGCAGGAGTTAAAAGGGACCTCTGGAGATTATTGAGACCAATCCCCCTGCATAAGCAGGTTCCCTAGATGGGCATCCAGATGAGTCTTGAACATCTCCACCTTCTCCCCAGTGCACTAACAGGCATCTTCATTTCAATATTCCTCTTCCTCTTCAATATTCCTCCTCATTCCTTTTCCCATGTTAGGGATGCCAGGGAGGACTGAACCACTGCTGTGTCCTTATTAGACATCACAAGACAGACTCTCAGTTTAGGCTGAAAATATGCAGCTTCTTTGGGGCACGGAGAGCAGCAGGATCACTGCGTAGCAGGCAGTGATTCTTGTCATGTGGGACTGTACCCTGCCAACATAATGGGGACCACTCACTTGGTAAAAGGGAAACATGTCCCCTGAGCACCTCCTGCTCAGAAGCTACACAAATGACCAGCACTTTGCAGACCAATCTCTCAATTTCTAAGGGTTTCTCAGTGCAGATGAGAACACTGCTGCAGGTAGGCTTGCATGCTTTCTGGTCACAGACGAACTGATGCTGTAAAACATAAAATCTGAAGTGAATGAGAGGAAGAAAAAGAGCTGTTGTCAGTAGTTTCAATTGCTTCTGTACAGTCTGCTCTCCTTCCTACCTAAGTCACGACCCTTACATATGTCCATGCACAGCTCTGCCAAACAGGCCTGCTGTCTTTAAGAGGGACAGCACTGCTGAAGAAATGCACATTCTGAGCCAAACAAAGAGTTAATCTTCCTCCCGAGAAGCCTTCAGAGGGCAGGAAGCCAGCAGCTAACCACCCCCAGAAACTCCCAGCCTGGAGGATCATGCAGCAGCAACTTCAGGCCACCTTGGCCAAACGTACGACGAAGGCTCTGATTGAAGTTTGCAGTCTGCCTGGTGATAAGGTGTCAAAATACCCGTGTATAAGTACATGCACCTACGTGCTTACACATAAGAACTCCACACACGTGCATATCCGTGTATCAATGGGCAAGAACTTCACAATGCTCCTTGCTCCCCAAATCACAAGGCAAGGGTGGTCATCTTCCTCACCCCTCTTTGTTCGACAGCGGGCACGGCAAAAGGACACCTCCCAATCACCCCACCAAGGGACACCCCGGGAAGCAGGAAGCCCAGCCGCTCTCTCCTCACGTTAACACAAACACCACCCCGAGGAGAACAGCCGGGCACCGGGGCAGGGGCACAGCCCAACACCCCATACCGCTGAGGTGTTCCCGCCGGCGGGAGGAGCGGCGGCCATTGGCAGCGTTGCAGGGCGCAGCCCGCCTGTGTCAGCACAACTCGCGGGCGGAGGAGAGCGAGGCGAGCGCCGCGCGGGGCCGGCGGGAGGCGGCCGCGGGGACGGAACAGCAAATGCTATTCAGCCCGAGCAGTTTCAAGCCGCCCATGCTGGGGAATTACTGTAGTCTAGCTACGGCTCTGAGCGCTGGCGCTGGCTGTGTGTGCGTGCGCGCGCGCGTGTCTCTGTGTGTGTGTGTGTGTGTGTGTGTGTGTGTGTGTGTGTGCGTGTGCATGCCCGGCTCACACGCGTCGGGCGGAACGGAGGTACCGCTCCTCGGGAGGGGGCGGCGGGGGGCACCCAACTTTCCTCCGGCCCCGCCGCAACTCGGCCCCCCGAGGGGCTCGGACAGTGTGCAAGAAAAAAACACATACGCACCAGAAAATAAAAATAAAACACACGCACACACGGGAAAAAAAAAAAAAAGAAGAAGAAAAAAGGAAAAAAAAAAACAACCGTATTCTTGGGCAGGCTGACAGCCGGGGTCAAGAAACAGCTGCTGGAGTTAATGTTTCTTCCTCCCACTCCGTCTGATGGCGGTGCCCTGCCAAGACGAAGTGGGAGCCTGAGCGCGGCTCCTGCCCGACCGGGCTCCGGGGCGCCTGCCCGGCACACGCCGCCCGCCCGCGGCCGGGGCGCAGGCCGATCTGGCGCGGGGAGGCAGGAGAGGTCACGGCGAATCGGAAGCGGAACGTGGGCCTCTCAGCGCCCGTCCTCCCTCACGGCCTTTCGTGGCCCTGGACTCGCAGCCGGTCCTGGCCGCAGGCCTTCCCAGGGAGGTGGGTGAAGTTTGTCAGGGCGCGGTGGGCCCGAGGGGGCTCTTAGGTGGGCAGCTGTGCAGGTTCTCAACGAGGGAGGAGCAGCTGGGTGTCAGAAGTAGATGTTTTTGTGCAGGCTCCTGTCTTGAATTTAGGAAATGGGCTATATCTGGCAGCTCACTCAGCTGCTCGGGGCCTTTTGACCACACACTGGGGACATAAGAGCTCTACATCTGGGCGTCCTTCTGGAGAAGTTGGACAGTGTTTGGGAGCAGCAACATTGCATTGCTCTGGTTTGCCCCCTAAGGACAAGGATACCCACCCACATCTTGTCCCTGCCCTATCCTTCCTGCTATCTGCAGTTACACCCCGACACTTCATCATGGCATCACCACCCCTTACTGCCATGTTTTACTGAGTTGTGACACAGCCTCATCATGCAAAGAGGTTGCATTGACTCTTATGTATCTTTAGAATATTTCTGCATTTGCCATTGCCACAGAGATGCCTTTTCATAAATAAAATAAATATAAGCCTGGGTACTATTGACATCCTGCAAACATGGCTTGCTGGAGGCTCATTAAAAGCAGAGCTGTCCAGTAAGCCGCAGTGCCTCCTGGCAAGCTGGCCTATTTCATTTCTTCCTTAATTCCCTGTTCAGGATGGTGCACTATTCCAGCCTACTGCTTTATAATGTTCTGTGAGCTCCACTCTGGCTGCTGCTTTTTCTAGGCTGGTCCACTTTGCTCTTTCAGCTGTATTCTCCACACAGTTCCTTGCCCAACTGCACTGCTTGCTGCTAATTAATGCCTGATTTTTTGCTATCTAAAAAAGATAACACTTTGATTAGGCACACACACAAACACACACACACATGTATATACCAACATCAACTCTCCTCTTTCTGAAGACTAACTGGCATGAAATCCAGATGTTGAAAAATTCCCATTGACTTTAGTGAGATCATGGTTTCACATGTGGCACCAAGAGCTATGTGCCTCTAACACTTACCCATCAAACAGTAATTTCCATTTGCCATAATTCAAGCTCCTTATTTAATCCCATAATTCTGATGAAGAATGTGGACATATTTTGTTATACTAACCGTGAACTTTTTCTGAGCCAAACCTTTACTGTTGCAACCTATACAAAGCTGCATTACGTCTCCTGCTTCTTTTTTCACCTTTTCTACAACCTCAGAAGAATTGGTATGCATGGTTTTCCTTTTTTAGAGACTTATTTCAAGCGTTTGTGTTGCAGTTCATGAGAATTAGCACCCTGAGATTTTCAGCCACCTTTTTTTTTCATGTGAGTATTTTTCAAATGTTAGCCACTGCATGTCCAAATCTTCATCACGGATAAATAACATGGGCCTAGGGGCAGTACCTGGAGTTCAGACAGAGGAAAGGTTGGTCCACAAACTCAAAGAAGCTCTAAACTATCATCTCCAAGGATCCAGAAAGTCATGAGAAGAAACATCTATTCAAAATGCTTAGTCTCACAGCGTGATGCTCTGGCATATTAAAAAAAATATATAAAAAATTAAAAAAAAAAAAATTGGGAATTTACTTCTATGTCAAATGGGAGCTGGAAAGAAAGAGTGGTTTTGGCCACAGTCTGTGGAGAGACAAGCTATGACAGTTATAACTTTAATCCTGCATTTGGAGGAGCTGTTTACAGTGGCTTTTTAGTAAGGCTGGAAGGCCTTTGTCCTACAGAAGCCTGCAGAGCAGTCTGCAGATGGGCAGCTCCATTTGCAGAGTCAGAATGGTATATTTCTGAAGAACTGGTGGACTGCATGTAGGCTGTCTAATGTCTGAAGTTACACCTTTAGGAACTTGCGAGGCATAACTGAAAAGTTACAGGGAAAGAGGGAGGGCGTAGGACCCCTTTCAAATCTTTATTCTTGTGCTTTTCTGCCCTTAAGGTTATTCATAACTAAAAATCATTTTAAGACAGTGTTTCCAAAAGATATATGATGTTGTTGATGCACTGGCAGGAGCCAGTGTTTTGGGCCCTTCTGTCGGCATGAAGATTGCTCTATCCTTACTTGCTATGCCAATGCTGATTTCATGGCTTGTTGCAGAAAAAAGATTGAGAGCTCCCATTCCCTCATTTGATACATAAGAATGGCGAGACAGACACTGAAAAGGAAAGTTTACGCACTCACTACCAATAAAGGAAGATGTTTTATCAAACCAGATTATTTTAGATGGGAGAACACATTGCCACAATAGAAAACTGAGATCATGTAGTTCCCGAGTAACATAGAAAAACAGTGTTTTAAATGAGTAGCAAGAATATTCTAAACCATAATGGTCAAACAAACAAGTACAGAAGGAGATGGAAAACCTCATGTTCCAGATCATCATTAAATCTGAGAGAACGACTGAGATAAAGACAGATACCAGGCTGATTACTGTGGATCTTTTCTGAGAATTCCTTGAACGTATATTGGAAACATCTGACTCTAGCAGCTACTGATATAGAAGACTTGAAGAGAGGAGGAGGCCTAATCCTTAAACAATACACATAAGTTTGTTTTGAGCTAAGAAGAAATTGCAAATTAGTGAGTTGTTCCAAACTGTATAGTCACTTTCATCTGTTGGAAAATACCTACCAAGGAGACATACTCTTGCAATTGCATTTGTTCTTGACTTGTGTTTCTCAAACCGAGGGACTGGAATTTACCCACTTTACATCCACCAAAACATTAATTTTCACAGCAGGATCTTGTTTTACAAAGCCTTTATTTTTGTGGCTAAGAAGCCATTCATCTCTGTTTTGGGAAAGTGACGTTCTCACTTCCACTGTGGCACTGATCAGCCTGATTCCCCTAGGACACAACACGTGGTCAAGCTGCTGCAGGGTAACATGGTGTGTGAATTGACAAGACAGTGTGCATGCATACAAGGAGGGCTAGGCTGCCTTGAGTTACCTTGCTTTATCCTCATGCACGCACAAGCAGTTACCATGGAGGAGGCAGCACATTTTAAATCCACCTCTCACCACTAAACTAGTGCTGCATGCTCAGTGCTCCCATATCATTCCACCAACACCAAGTTGCTCTCGTGTCCATAGAAGATTTGTCTCCTGCTGGCTTTGGTTCTGTAGCTGGATCCAGAAGTTGAAATTTTGTCTGTTCTTTTGGGCTGAAATCAGTTCCCAGCATTAATTGGTGCAGCAAAGAAGGCACAGCTGGCCAGATGGTGTGTTCTTTCATTCTCCTGGGGCTATCCCCTCAAGAGGGGATGGCAAAATGTATATTCAGGTGCAACAGAGTAATTGTGCTGTCGGACTGCCTGGAGATAGCACCTCAAGGAATGTAAGTGCTTTGTACTGCCACCACATGTATTTCCCTCATGGTTTAAGCATCCCTCCTCATCCCCATCCTTCATTCCACACTGCCTGCCACATTGTGCTGGACCAGCTGTTTGCCTGGCCATGGGCGGCACAGGGGTGGGACAAAGCAGCTGGAGGGGTCCGAGGGGTGCGATGGCTGCTCCTGCAGCTCTGCCACTGCGAGTGCATCCCTGGCCCAGGATCCCTGCAAGGTGCTTGAGGGGCAAGACGTTCAGGCCCTTTTTGAGCCACCCCCATATTATTTTGAATGTTGGGTAGGTGATAGCTGCGGTATTTCAGATGGCATTGTATGGAAATTGATGGTAAATGTTGGCTTACTCCTGGCGACTGCAATGCATCAGTTTTCATTAGAAATGTAGCATAAACTGGAAGTACTGAAAAACAGCCACAGAAGCAATTATGCATGTGATCATCACAGAGAGTTTGAAAATCATGCTTCAATAAAGCTTGAGTAGAGAGAAAGCAAATTCTTCCACATAAATATGATTTGCTTTTGCTAAGTGGTGGCAATTATCAGTGGCATTAAAATATATTATTTTGATATTTTTCACAGAATTTTATGACAGTGAGATTTCTGCATTACAGATGGCATCTTCTGCTAATCTTAAAAACACCACCATTCTCCACCTAGTAGTGTTCTGCAAAAGTCTCGGAGAATAGGAGCCTTTCTCCCAGATTTTTAGACAATTTCCTGTAAAAGCTTCCAAATCTAGACCCTATAATCTATAAGGGAAAATATATATATATATATTACTTAATAAAAGTTCCTCTTAATATTTTATCCAGAAAAAGCACTTAAAGGGCTTTCAGAAGACAAAGATTTTCATGCAGCTGATGATTCAATAGAATCAAAATATGCTTTTTTTTTTTTTCCCCTTTCTTTCTTTACAAACATCTGGTGGAAAATGTGCTTTCACAAGAAAAATCCCTAAATCCCACCAAATTTTTCATAATAGCTTCCCTAAGGATCAGTGGAGCTTCCATAACCCAGGGAATTTTAATACTACTAAATAGCAGAAATGTTCACATTTAAAATTATTTACTCAGAAATGGGCCTTATTTTAGCAAACATTCCAAGAAACGCGCAGAGGCTGCCCAACTCTTTTACATTTTTTTTCAATAGAGTTCTTGATGACATTTGGTAAAATTGCATTATTTCAATGATAACTCTGTCACCTCAGCCAAATGGGTGCTTCAGACTCCCCCTTTGCCATTGCAATATGCAGCAGTTGAGCAAATGGTACTTACTTAGCAGTAGATAAGAAAGGCCTCCAGAAAGCAATCTACATGCCTATTTGTCTTATCTGGGCCTCTGTCCTTCCCGATTGTGATCCAGATGTTCATCTGTATCTCGGTCTGGTCCCCTTGAACAAGTTCTTCCATGCAAAGGCTTTTTTCCAAGATACTTACCAAGTCTGCTTGATCTGCGCTAGTCAGCCCTTTCCTTTCCTGCTTTAAACCACCTGCAGATTAAGAGGAGGAACATTCTTAAAGAAATGTTAGGATTTGTCTTTGTTCATTGTGATAGCATGGGCTTGCAACCTCAGTTATGTGGACATCATTATATCAGAAATCATGAGAATTTGTAACAAGAGTCCACGTGTTAGAAAAAAAAAGTTCAGCTAAAAGGTGTGGAAGCAGAACAGGTATGGATATTCCTGATGGATTTATAGGAGACTCAAGAAGGAGAATGCAGCCCTCTACTCAATATCTTAGAATTTGGTACAGCAAAAAGTGCAGGGATTAACAGGAAGCTCTGAAAGTCTCAGTGCGTGCTCAAAACTGCAAGTTAATTGGCATAGCAGGCACTTGTTCAAGTAATTTACATGAAGAGAATATTAATATGTAAGAGTATAACTTGCTCAGAAAGGGTAGGGAGGGCAAAAGAGAGGTAGTGTTTTATTGCACTTCTGGATCATACAACTCTTGTTCTAAGGCCCAGGGTGAGAAAGAAGAGAGATGGGTTATAAGTCTGTGGGTAAAAGTAGCAGGAAAAAAATGAGGGCATTGTGACAATGAAGGCCTTTGTATGCCACTGAACCATGAAGATTAAGTGAGTGAAGTTTTTGAAAGCTGATGAAATTCTTTGAAAGCACCAGGCTTGGTGAAATGCAGAAATTTAACTCCTCTGGACATGTGGTAGGAAACCAGAAAAGTAGGAGACAAGCAAATTCTAGAAATGTAATGTATTGGAAATAATTTTATACAGCTTGGGGAAAGAAAAGAAAGGGAAGAAGAAGTTTAGCAGTTGTGGATTTTTTTTGAGCCAGCCAGCTGAAACTGGTTGAGAACATGAAGGCATGAGGCATGTTGGGTGAGACTGACCATTAAATGTCCTCCAGCCAGGAAAAAAAAAACAGAACCAACAGATTTTAAGAATGAATTATTTAATAAATTCATGGAACTGGAAAGGCTCTATAAGAAATAAGTCTGAGATATCCTATAGATCTGGCAGTTCATTTTGAAAAATATTCTAAAGACCCGTAGACTCTTGCAGTGTGGAAGTATATTAAGAAACAGATGTAGCTAAATCATGACTTCATATGATCATGAAGTCATGTGAGTTGGACGGGACCTTTAAAGGTCATCTAATCCAACTCCCCTGCAATGAACAGGGACATCTACAGGTATATATATGTGTGTGTATGTATATATAAAAATATAAAGACATGGAAGTGAATTAAAAGGACCAAAACAAACAAACAAACAAAAAAAGGCAGCTAATGAAGAACACAAAGTGTAGCAGGAATGTATTCTAAAAGTATTTTAGTGGGAGGGAAGAAAATCAAGGAGGAAATCAGTCTGCTTATCAAAAGAGAGAAGATACTGATACTAAAAAGGCCAACGCTTTTTTTATTTCCAGCTGAAAGACAACAACAAAGCCCATGATTATACAACAGAAGTAATTAATACCAAATATAGAGTTAACAGCTGAGGCTACAGTTGGCAGAGGAGAAAATCATACAAACCTTAACACCATGAGATGCATCCAAATGGTCTGCATCTCGTGCAATTCAGGCTAAGTATTACATGGAGACCAAGCCATGGTAAGTGGCAGCATTACTGCTAGTTACTCCGTAGAACCCATGATGGATGGCTAAGGTTCTGAACCACTCATAATGGGGGAAACCAGTGAGTGAGGCAAAAATCCCCAAAGTTCAGCTATCATAACTTCAGTCTTGGAAGTCTTGGATTCATTCAACTACTTATGGGGCTCTAAAAGATAGCAAAGAAAAAAGTAGCAAACGACATGAATTTGTCAAGAACAAATCATGCCAAACCAATCTAATTTTCTTCCATGTCTGAGTAATGGGCAGCAAGAGTAGGAAGAAGCAGTAGATATTGTGGTATTTTGGTGAGTTTTTGTCGCTGTGTCATATAATTCCCAAATGTAAACATGGCTACGTGAAACTGCTGTTATTTGGTAAACAGCTTACAAAAAAATGTATTTTGAGAGCAGAGGCATCAGAGGTTCTTTATCAAAGCAGGGATACCAATTGTATGGGGTTTCACGAGGGTCTTTTCTGGTCTAATGCTATGTAACAGTCTCAGTGATTACCCAAATGACAGAATAGAAAATATTTTTGAATCTAAAGAGAACAGCAAATGTAGGGCAGCTGCAGTCATGTTCAAGGACAAGGTTACAATTCAAATTTAAAAAAAAAAAATTGAAAAAATAAATCTGAAAAACAAGGATAGCTGCAAAATTTCACTTGCAGGCAGTAGCACAGCTACACAGAGTAAGGACAGATGTTGTACTGCAGGAAGAAATAAAAATGTAGTAAAATGAAGTTTAGGAGGCTCGAAATCCTCAGACTGATACAGAAAGAGGCAGGCATCATTAATGGATGTGTGTCTGGAAGGGTTTTCTGTAAGATGTGCAGAGTGCCCCTTTTGCTTTATCCAGTGCTCCATCACTTGATGACTATATAGAAGGAATAAAGAGAAGAGTAGTGAGAATGAGGTCTAGGAAATGCCATCTGTGAAGAAAGGGTAGAGGAAATAGGGCTGCGTACCCTACACAGAAGAAGATAGAGAGAAATGAAGTTAGAGACTTCAAATGCCTCAAAAGTAGCTGTTCAAGAATGGTAATCCATTCCTTTCCATGTTTGTCAGTAGATTAAAAAGGGGAAAGACTGTTTACAAGGGTGGACAGTGATAGGACAAGGGGGAATGTCTCCCTCCTGAGACAGGGGAGGTTTAGGTTAGGTATTAGGAGGAAGTTTTTCACAGAGGGTGGTGAGACACTGGAACAGGTTGCCCAAATTGGCTGTGGATGCCCCATCCCTGGAGGCAACCAAGGCCAGGCTGGATGTGGCTCCGGGCAGCCTGGTCTGGTGGCTGGTGACCCTGCACATAGCAGGGGGGTTGAAACTAGATGATCATTGTGGTCCTTTTTCAACACAGGCCATTCTGTGATTCTATGATTCTATGATCACATCTTCACCACTGGACTTTTCCAGTAGGTGTACTGGAAAATGCTACATCTGGAAATGAATGTTCACAGAGGTATTGCTTCAAAGGAAGATAGCCCATGTATTTCCTATGACTTGCGGAACTGAACTACTTTAAGGTACTGTGGGAGAGATGGGGTAGGCAGGATAATTTATCTTCAGCTGCCTGTTTCATTTTGTTTCGTTTTGTTTTTTCTTTAGTTATTTTCCTTTGGGTTAAACTAATATAACCATAAAATGCTGGAGTAACCAGAGCAACATACAGGAGCTACTGCAAAGTGTTTCCAAATCCGTTACAGCCCACTGAGTGATGCAAGTTAAAATTTAAGAAGTTATATGTTCATTTTTTCCAATACTGATTCTGAGGTTTTAATAAATTTACCTGAGCAAATGCAGCGGTTTTATTTAATCTGGTTATATTAGTCTCATATGAGTGCTGCAGATCTCTACAGCTCCTTCTCATTGACTGTGGTATATGTATTAATGAATAAAAAATTGATGAGCTTTAGGCCTTCTTCCTTGCTTCCTTTCCCCTCTCCCATCAATGACTCAAGCAATGAGCTAATAGAAACATTACTGAGAAACAGAAACCTTCAAGTAAGTAATTGCCAGTCTGCTGCAGAGGGTAGAAACATACGGATAGGCTGGAGAGCAGTATGAGGTGCTGGGAAAAATACCCAGGTGCAGGCAACTGAAGGACAAAAGCACGTTTGCTGTTACAAAATTTAATTTTTAATTTTCAGTATTTGTGACACTTTACTGATGTTCAGTGAGAGTCGTTATTAGAACGTATTTTTTTCTGTGGTGTCCACAAACCAGTTATATGTGTAGTGCCATAAGCCACAAATATTTAGTCTGCTGCCTTTCTCGAATCAGGTAGTGGCTAAAGTTTGTAATCCTGCAAGATTTGCCTGTGAGGAGGGAAACGGATGTGGGAGCTGGCAACTCCAACGTAATCCTGTTTATTTACCAAGTCCGTACACAAGACGAATGGAAAGAAAGATTGTTTCTCGACTTTTCCTGTGCACTGCTCTGCGAGTATCCCTGGCACCGTGCCCCAGGGTCCTTCCCTGTGCTTAGCTTAGCTTCCCTTCTTCTTTGCCCACTGCATTTGTAGGCAGAAAAGCAAAAACAAGAGATTTCTAATTCAACCCAACCTCCACTGCCTCCTTTGCGTTAAGCGTATAAGTTCCCGCTGGCAATGCAGTACAGCCTTACTGTGTACCTGTGTTCTTCACAGTGGCATCTGTTGTGTGGATTACCTGGTTGTGCAAGGGACTTCAGTAGCTTCTTTACATTTACACTTCATGGAAGATGACCATTAAGCTATGTTTGAATGAACCAATAATGTCATGTGTTGCCCATATTTGGGTGTGTCTCAGAACTGTTTGCAACATTTACAAAGTGTTGGGAGTTTAGCGGGTTCAGGCAAATATACCTGCACTGTTCACCTTGGGCCTGATCCAAAGCTGGCTGAAGTTGGTGGAAGTATCTCTGGTGATGTCAGTGGGCTTTGGATCAGGACCAAGGCTTCTCCAGCCTTTACTCAGATCTTACTCTGGCAATTCTCCCATTGAAGTCAATGAGATTATTCACTGGGATAATAGAGCTCACTGTCAGGAAGATTTTAATGATATTCAACCTACATTTTCCATGTCTTCATATCACCCCATTACTCCTAGTTATATCTCATTATCTTCTTTTTTTTTCTCAGGGACCCAGCCCTAACCTTCTTAGTCAAGCAAAACTCACACTGGCTTCGATTAAGGAAGCAAGAGCTCACTGTGATCTTTGCTGTTTGGAGGCTGCTGTTGCAGCCCCCCGTTATGTCATCATATAGGCAGTCCACGCATGGTATTTCTGCTTGTAAAGACTGCAGTATTGAGCCTATAGCAGTACCGAAGAGCAGAGAAAAATGAAAAGATTTGTCAGTATAATTTCAAGACATACAGTAGTATGAATTTTTAAATAACATTTGATCTTACAAAAATATTTTATCATCTATCAGGCGTACATCCTCACAGCTATATAAAAGTTTGTATTAAAATTATTGTAAGTAATTTCTTTGATGAAGAACTCAACATCTGTGGTTTAGAATGGCTTTATAATTTTCTGTGCACAAGAAGGATAACACGACACTTCTTTCTCAATAATCATTTATTATGTATAATTTGAGCTTTTTGGATGGTTGGACTGTGCCGTGTCCTAAATTACCAGAAATTAAATACTTCTTATGTATATTAAAAATGGTTATTTTCTACATAGTTTTCTCTAAATTTGTATTAAGAGATTACATTTTGTTTAGAATTAAGACATCGTATATCTCCAGTGATCTTCACGCAAACAACTTTTGTCACACTTATTCTGCTAGCTTAAAAAGTGAAGCTCGGGGATTTGATCTCTGATGCTCCAGAGAAAAGTGTAGAAAAGACCCTTCTCCCCTGTCCAGACCCTAATTAAAAGAGCACTATGATGGGACACTCCCAAGGCAAGCTGATTAGTTTGGTACTTATGGCCAAAGAGCTAAAACCTGAATGCATCAATACACAGCAGCACTGAGCCCCATATCTCACTGGTTGTTTTGTAAAGTTTTGGAGCAAGAGCCCTCTTTTTGTCTGCCTTCCTACAGAAACAGGCACTCTGTGATAGGGATCTTATAGCAACACGGTCATGCTAACAATAACACTGATAATAAATAAAATTAGGAATACTAATGAAAAGAAAGAGTGTATGGACGTTACATAGTACATAACAAATATGTTCCCAAACCTGCTACAGTGTGTTTCTGTTCTGGAGAAACAGAATTAGGTCTTCTGGCATAGATACATGGGGCTCCCTTGCGAAGACATGATTTTGCCAGTGGGAGCTTTAAGTATATCCAAGTAGCCCTGGCAAATAACTTTTTAAATCTAAATCCTAGATTTTGCAGGTTTTCTATCGCGTACTAGTAATTAATCTTTGTGGATTTATGTGTGTATTTCCTTTGCTGTTAGTTATATTCATTTCTCAGCAAATGCCCAGAAATCACATTTATCAAGATGAAAAATGTGAAACTATTGCATGCTGTTTGTCCATCGTTACTGTCCCTGTTTGCCCTCCCCACTCTTCTGTGATGCAGGTGCATGGCAAATGGAGGTTCAGCTCTCAGGCAACCATTCAGATCCATTTATTTAGCAGGATAAAAGAAAACACTCCATTGCTTTTGCAGTTATGCATTTCTCCAGGAATGTTCTGCTCAGAATGAATGTTTTCAGGAGGCATTTACTCATCAACTGAAGAATGTCACTTCTTTATTCCAGCCCATCTCTCTTTTTCAGGTATGAGGTAACACAGAAAACAAAGAGGTAAAACAGCGCTGAAGAATGGCTTGAAGAGCGATGTATCTTCATTATCTGTTTTAGTTCAAATTGGTTTGCTCTTGAAGTGCATCTACTAATTATCCTAAGTTACCATTCTTTTGTTTGTATCGTGAAGCATGCAGATTGGACTCCTTTCAGACTAAGGTAAACCAGGTTGGATCTCAGGAAAAAATTTCTTCTCAGAAACTAAGTGGTCAGGCATTGGAACAGGCTGTGCAGGGAGGTGGTGGAGTTGCTGTCCCTGGAGGTGTTCAAGAGGTAGATGAGGCACTGAGGGACATGTTCTAGCGGGCATGGTGGGTATGGGTTGACAGTTGGACTAGATAATCTTAGAGGTCTTTTCCAAACTTAGTGATTCCATAATTCTGTGAAAAGACACAAACTAGGATCCCACCCAACTTGTTTCAATAGACCAGTAAGCTTGTGGGATCAGACTTGAGTTAGTCTTATGTGAAATCCCCCTAAAATTTCATGTGGACATTGGATCATCAGCAACATGACAAATATAGTTGCTCTATATATCCTTCCCTGCAGTGCACTAATGCAGATGTACCCTTGGCTACCCATTCAAAGAGACAAGCCTTGTAGCGTACTTTCTACCAATGTTTCTCCCACCCAGTTTCCTGGCATTTAACCTGGTCCTTCTCTGACCACGTGGTGCAGCTCTTTCAGTAATGTGCATTGGACAGAAAGTTGACAGATGAGGAGAAAAGCTCGTCCAAGTACTGTCTTAGATTGTATGCACAACTTCCTGGCAAGGGAACAGGGATGAAGCTCACCTCTGCAGCCTGGATATCCTTCATGGGAATGGCAACTCCAGGTTGTTTAGAAACAAAATCAGCTTTGATTAGATTAGCATTTATTTATAACAAGTGAAATTTGTCTCATTAATCTATAATTTGTGTATATGTTTTTGTTTTTGTGTGGGTTTTTTTTTTTTATCTTTTGTAGCTACACTCTTCTGTGTCGTATATTAAAAAACGGCCTGTTAAATTCAGGCATGCTTGAAAAGCATCTGATTTTGTAATCAGCATGATGTGAGTACTATTTTTATCTGATATCATATGGGTTTCACACAAAGATGGATGTTGGACTGTCAACATCTCTCATTTCCATTAACCTTCTTTCCTTCATTAATAACTGACCCAGAGCACTAAGAGCCACCCATGAATTCAAGCAAATAAAGCAATCCCCTTTTCTAGGCCCATCACTTTTTGCTGTATTGAGCCCTCACAGAGTAAGCAGCAACATGTCTGCTGTAAAATACAACTCTACAGACAGCAGCTTTTTACTGCGCTTCCTCGCTTTCAGCCACTGTCACCCTAATACAATAACCTAATCCATGAATACTAAAATCCCTGCAATATCCCAGACCTGAAAAATTAGCAAAAATATAAATAAAAACACAAGGATAACAGAACACAAATGATAAGCACGTATATTTAGCATAACAGATCCCAGTATCATTCTCTCATATATTCTTCCCAATTCAGACCAGTTTTCTAAATCTCAACTGTGAGGTTTATCTGATTAAACAGAAAAGCTATGGCTAAAAACAATGCACAAAAATGTTTGTAATGTAATATGAAAATGGTGTTTGGGATCTTAATACGCTGTAATTGACCACACAGAATTTTTCAGTGAAAAGATAATTTGGCATTAGAATTGTGCAGTACTTAAATAATATGATTTTGATAATGACAGTAAAATACAATTTCAGTAATGCAAGTGAATCATAAACTTGAACAATATTTCTCATTCAAATGAAGTTTGTAGTATGTCTGAATGCTATAACTATTGTACGTCTTAAAAAGAACTCTGTCATGAGCTGTTATTAAATATTACTGTATTTCAAATATACAGCAGAAACTGGTGAAGTTACAATACAAACACAGAAAAATGTGTTACATTTATTTGGGAAATAATGAATCCTTTGGGAGCAAGTCAAACCTCTTTTTCTAGACGGTTTTATTATAGACTTTTTAAAGAGCTGAACTTTGGGAACTCTTCACTCATATTTAGCTGAAAACTAAAACTGTGATTGGTTTTGACCTTCTGAAGATAAACATTAATTCCCATGGATATTCATGGTTCCCATTTCTTGTTGCACTATTCATGGTTCTGAGGCAAAGGGAGCTAATCTGTCGGGGATCTGATCAGAGAGAATTTTTTCTCACATTGAAAGCCATTCTTTATTTGTGGCATTCACCCTATGGCTTCTTCACAACTGCTTGTGCAAGAAGTAGCGTTGCACTGACAGTGAGATACCACAAAAGGTACATGGACTGGTTGGAATGAGACAGGCAACCCACATCATTTCTGCAAGCAAGTTCAGTGAGTTTTTTTAATCTTTAACATTCCAGACTTTTCTTTCCTCAGGGCTCCTTCCTGCCCCTTGCTCAGGAGAGCTGTGAGAGCAGAGCAGGTTCTGCCATCTGGGTGTGCAACGTGTACCTTGATGCTTGCCGCTCACTGTGGTTTCCTCCTCACTGCTGGCACAGTGATCACTGTAGGGATCCTTGTGTAAACCCAGGTAAGGAATAGGTAGAACACTACTTGCCTTGTGCCCCTTTTACGTGTGCACATGTCCACATTGGTTCCCTACATGGTCATCCAGAATCATAGAATCATAGAATCACAAGGTTGGAAAGGACCTACAAGATCATCTAGTCCAACCGTCCTCCCATTACCATAGCTACTGAAAAACCACTAAACCAGATCTCTTAGCTCCTTATCCAGACGCCTCTTGAACACTGCCAGGGATGGCGACTCCACCACCTCCCTGGGCAGGCCATTCCAGTGCCTGACCACTCTCTGAGAGAAAAAGTTTTTCCTTATGTCTAATCTAAACCTCCTCTGGTACAACTTGAGGCCATTTCCTCGGGTCCTGTCTGTTGCCTGGGAGAAGAGGCCAAGCCCCTCCTCATCACATCCTCCCTTCAGGAAGTTGTAGATTGCTATGAGGTCTCCCCTGAGCCTCCTCTTCTCCAGGCTAAACAATCCCAGTTCCCTGAGCCGTTCCTCATAAGACTTGTGCTCCAGACCCCTCACCAGTTTCATTGCCCTTCTCTGGATACGTTCCAGGGCTTCGATGTCTTTCTTGTAGTGAGGAGCCCAAAACTGAACACAATACTCGAGATGCGGCCTCACCAGAGCTGAGTACAGAGGGATGATTACCTCTCTGCTCCTACTGGCCACGCTGTTTCTAATACAGGCCAGGATGCCATTGGCCTTCTTGGCCACCTGGGCACACTGTCGGCTCATGTTCAGCCGAGCATCAACCAACACCCCCAGGTCCCTTTCCTCCTCACAGTCATCCAGCCACTCACCCCCAAGCCTATAGCGCTGCATGGGGTTATTGTGGCCGAAGTGCAGGACCCGGCACTTGGCCTTGTTGAACCTCATCCCATTCACCTCAGCCCAGTAATTCAGCCTATCTAGATCCCTCTGAAGGGCCTCCCTACCCTCAGGCAGATCAACACCACCTCCCAACTTGGCGTCATCTGCAAACTTACTGAGGGTACACTCAATCCCCTCATCCAGGCCATCAATGAAGATGTTAAACAAGATGGGCCCTAGAACCGACCCCTGGGGGACACCACTTGTAACATGTCGCCAGCCAGACCTAACTCCATTAACCACTACCCGCTGGGCACGACGCTCTAGCCAGTTCTTTACCCAAAGAAGGGTATACCCTTCAAGGCCACGAGCGGCTAGTTTCCTCAGGAGAATACTGTGAGAGACCGTGTCAAATTCTATCTCCTTTGTCTATGGCTGCAGCTGCCAAATACCACACTGAACTCTCTTTACTCTCTTACATTTTGTCAAACATATGTTGGAAGTTCCCTCTTGTATGTGGGTTGTTCCAAAAGTAATACCTCCTATTTATTCCCATGGGAACTACAATGGATTCAAAGAGCACAATAACACCATTTGATAGAACAAATTTTCAGCTACAGAACACTGTTTTTCAACAGAGTCACCATCATTAGCTGTAAGTTTTAACCACCTATGTACCAGAGCCTGCATGCTGCACTTGTAACAATCTGACCCTGTGGACATGACCCACTACCAGTGTCACCACTGCTGGAACACACCAGCCACCACCACACTGCGCTCACATCCACTGGTTGGTCTCCTTAAACATTCAGCAAGCACCGATGAAGGTCAGTAGGTGCTATTTTTTTCCTCATTGAGAAATGCAGTGACACACCTTTGCTTCAGAAGCACTCCCATGTTAGACACCATTTTGTCAGACTGCCCCTCTGCTGCCATCTGTCACACGGCAACAACATGTAATGGAATGGTTCACCCTCTACTGCCATTCTACCAACGGCTGCCTCTGATGTTGTAGGCCGACATCATAAAATGGAAGGCATTACTTTTGGAGCAACTCATATAATGTCAGATAAAAATAGTACTCACATCATATTCTCTTATGTATATAATGTTCCCTTATGCTGCTACATTTCATTTGCAAAGAGAGGGTTTATATACTGTAAATTTTACTTCTTAACCAAAAATACATTATCCTGGAAGCAAATTGAGTGAAGTGTTCTCAATGTGCCTGTAATTTCTTTGCAATTGTGTGAGGTGTGAAATTCACTTGACTGTTCTTAGTGAAGGATCTGAAGGGTGGGAGATAAAAAAATTGTTTTACTCCTGCCAAGCAAGCACAGAGAAGTATAGATTATGTATGTCATTTCTGGAAAGAAGATGGAGGAGCTGTGCTTCCAAAAGACATCCTCAGGCTCAAAGAAAATGAAAGGACATAGGACAAATATTTTCTTTTCTTTTCTTTTTTTCTCATCATACATATCATAGTAAAGAGAGAGAGAGATTAAAGGTTCATTAAACTATAGGATAAGTTAAATGGTTGAATGAGCTAAGTAAACTTCTAAGTGGTAAAAATATGCAGAATGCACCTGGTAGAAACTTCTTGTAACAAAGGGTATCTGCAAGTCATGATAGAAATAGTTAACAACCCCCCCCCCCCCTTTTTTTTTTTTTGAGGTGAACAAAATATATTTTTTATTTTTTTAAAGCAGATCTAACAAATTTTTTCCTCTTTATTTGAAAATGGTGATCCACTCATAAAAGTAGACATTAAATTTAATGATATGAAATTTAGTCTTAAACGGGAGACTTGTGAGAAAATACCTGAGTGGGTGGAGGTGATTTGGTATTTTGCCTCCTCAGTCATTACCTTAGCATGGCACTAGGAGGCAATCTGCTATTAGAGGTGTCATCCCTCAGACGTGAGAGTCCCTGAATATTGAGGTCTTTCAGCGCCAAATGACATTGCTCATGAGAAGTTTTAGTAATGTCTTTCATGTCAAATTCTAGTGTGCATCATTACCATCTCCTTACTGTCTTCCATACGTTTCAGAATATTGTACGTTGGTGACTGAGAGCAGCTTGCTGTGATTCTGACCACAGGTTTGGCCAGTTGTGATCTTTGCCAGTGTTCCAAACTTACAAATGTGGTTAAGTGAAGGAATACTTAGACTATAGGCCTCGGCAGGGCCAAAGCCCAGTTGTCAGTTTTAATATGATGTATGCATTTCCAGATATTCCCAGATCAGCTGAGATAACCTTAATACGGAAACTTCATGGACCTCTGTAGTGTGCATCTCCAGTGTAGAAAGCATCTAAAACTGGGTTAGCACTGAAAATGAATAGTATGGATTCGGGTACCAGTCGGGCAGCCAGGGAGAGCTCTTAATGGCAACGAAAACAGAGAATAATTCAAATGACAGTAAGAATTACATGGACATTCTCAAATGGAACATCAAAGCGCATTATTTTAAATTTCTTTTTGCCTTAGTTTGCATCGTTTTTGCTTTCATGCTTTTTCTGGAAATGCACTGATTAGTACGATTAACAATCGTGCCTCCAGATGTTACAATAACATAAAAGTCACAGGAGAACCAACGAGAAAGTTAGTATTTCTTTCCTCACAACAGGGCCCAAAAATATTCTGTACTACATCTAAGGCTGTGGCCACACTGAAAAATGAGGTTGAATAAATACTCCACAGCTCTTAAATCTGCTCTGTGAACTAAATTTGCAGGTATTCTTTCAAAGGAATGGCATAACTACATGTTCCGCGAGGCCGCATCAACGTGTGTGCGGGGAGCAGCTGAGGTCCTTGGGCAGGAGTTGCATCATCTCTTCCTATCCACTGAGTGCTTGACTTTGCCACCTTAATAATTTCATCTTTATAACAGTTCTTCTATTGTTGTTTGGAAGCAAATGTACATTTCTCTGTTTTGTAATTCTGTAAATAATGTATTTACATGATTTAGAAAGATTTGATGCCTATCACAGCGGGACTCCAAGTTAGAGCGAGAAACACGCTTTTAAAAGCGTTCTCCCCGAGTGTTTACCAAGACAGAAAGCTGAATTTGGTTTGGCTCTGTTCATGCTCCTTTTGTTTACTTTTTGTGAATATTTTAACTAATAGGTTTGCTGTAGGGATTGTTTGTAGAAACAGCACATTTCAAGCAAATATTTCAAAAATGTCATGGAAAATATATTCTAGACCCCGAAATGGAAATGTTTTCACTAGGAATCCAATTATAAGATTTACTGTAATGTATGCTTTTTCGTGCAATCATCAATACGTCTAGGCATACATAGTTTTACACTTACTAACTACGACCTGCTGGGTTAAATAGCAACAACAGAAAAGGTGTTGAAGATCACCCTTGTGAAGCTCGAGAATTCCAGGTACCAAGTAATTTCAACAATATAATTTAAATCTGTTGACATTTTCGTTCCTTTAGATACTGCCCTTTGCATAAGCCAATCTTAAAGTCTGTGTTTCAGTGTTAGGATGTGGCGTGATTTTGTTAGATGGATCAAAACATGCAAGAAAAGAGACACTGCTGTTTAAAAAAAAACAATAAGGAGAATCCTGAACTGTGATCCCAGTGTTTGTAACAGGGGAAAAAAATATGTAATAATTTCAGTTTTCAAGTCTGTTTACGTGCAATTCTTTGTCTGTAAATTCTCTTGTGGGTTTGAAATCTTACCAAGAATTTTGTCTTGCTTTTTAAAACCTCTCCCTTCACCTTTTAGGAAAGAAAGAATAATCGTGTTTATATGTCTCTCTAATATAAACATAATTAACATCAGTGGCGTATGGAATTAATGCTGCCTGTAAGGGAAGAGCTTTACAATTAAATCATAGATTTGCTGTTGTGCAGTTTGAAGACGTGAGTTTTGCTCACTAAACAATGGTTTTATATGCCATATTCCATAGATTCTCATTACATGTCTTGTGTCAGCAAAATTATATTAGGCAATCTCACTACTTGCATCAGCTCATATTAATATTATTTGTAAGACAAAATGGCTCTTGATGTTGTGCCTCTACTCATTATCAGAAATCATTTTGCTCTAGAAATGTTAATAATGAAGTTTACATATGATAACATTACTATTTGTTTTAATAATTTCCAATAAAACAACTACTGTTTTAGTGACTCATTTTATTTTCTTGTGTTTCCTGGCAAGTACTGCATGTCTTTTTAAGGAATACAAAAATAAGTTGGCTACAGCTCAGCTCAGAAGCTGACTCCTTGAGCTGTGCTTAGTGGAGGCTGCCACTGAAACCAGTGACCTGGACAGGACATACAGGACAGGGTACGTTTCCAGCCTCCCAGCTCTGCTCTCCTGCACCGAAACACCATAAAGCAGCATTAATTGAGACTTAAAATATAATGGAAATCTGTTAATCATGATATAAAAGAGAGCCAGGAAAAAAGAGAAAGACTGGAAAAAAAAGAGGCGGAATACAGTCAACCCCACGGGTGACCTGCCATGTCAACATCAGCTCAGGAAATGGCAGCTGCTTTGGTGCGCAGCACCACCCTAGGAATGCATTGCCTAGGAGGATGTTAAGCAGTCAGTTCAGACGGTGCCTTGGCAAAATTAAAAATACTCCCATTTCTAGTTCAAGAACGAATTTTCTGCTCGTGCATAACCAAAGCTCTCAGTGAATATAACGTACGTGTACTGCCACGGCACCGCGCACTGCGTTAATACCTGAAACACTGAAGCCTACTAACTATAAGGAAATCATAGAAAATGCAGTTGGGCTGGTATATTTTGGGATACACACTAAGTTGGGAAATACAGTAGCGGTTTTATTAAAAAAATTGTCAACTTCAGTATAAAAGTGCATTTTTAATTACCTTATGGAGGATATTTTAACTAAAATTTGAGTTCTAGACTTCTGTAAATTATTTTTGGCCAACATAATGTGCTTGCTATGAAGTTCAGATTTTAACGTGGATGTGAAATTTTTTTTCTTTCAGCGTTTATCTTTCTTTCAGTGCTCTTTTTTTGGCTGGTCTTTGGTTTATATTTCCACCTAAAATGGACAAATTCTACAGTCATTTAAATCCATCCAACCCCGTCGACCTCAACCATATTCTTATCCTGATTTACAGCCTCATTAGGATTTTAATGATGTAAATGAAAGCAGAATTCGATCCTAAATCTTCACTCTAAATTAAAGAGTGCATTCACCTCTCAGTGCGGGACGTGGGAGTATGTGCTTCAGAGCATACGCAGCTGAAACTTGGCAGGCAAGGTCTCAGCTAGAGGGTGGGTTTTTTTTAATGCCGGGCTCGCTCCTCTCCTCCGATAAGCAGGAGCACGTTCCCTTGTATCTTGTAAAATCTCTAACAGTTCTACGCATGCATGTACAAGCGTAGTGCTGTTTTTACAAGATATAAAACAATTCTTACTCACATATCTTTCTGATGAGAGAATGAAGTAATCAGCCTAAATATATTTGCCTGTACTTCAGTAGCAAGGCTCCAGAAAGAACAAGCAGTTGCCAGCCACTGGTTCTTTCCTGGAGTACCTGCAGCACAGCCATAGGTCCTCCTGCATTGCAGGTCCCAAAAACCTACAGGTAGGAGGGTGAAGAACGAGAAAGGGACATCCTAGTTTTCTAATGTAATGTGGAAACTCTAACCTTAAAACAGATCCCAATCTTACAGAAGTCAGGAGAAAAATTCTTATTAACTTCAGTGCCCTGAATTTCTTCCTCAAAAAGAAAATACCGTGTACTACATTCAGTCTCTTCTCTAAATTTAAGCCAGAAAACTCTACTGCTTCCAACACACCACATATTAAACAGTAACTGTGAAGGACTTGATATTTATATTGCCTGAGCCTCTTTGTATTAAAGTGCATGTTATAGCACAGGCACAATAAGCAACACATTTGCCTGACCCTTATGCTCTTTGTAGCTTGTATGTATGTGTAACTCCTAACAGGGATCCACATTACCTGAAATACTTTTTCTCTGACCCTCAAAACTGCAGCTGCTGCAGAGGAAGACAGCTGCCAGAACTTGCTCCAGAAGAGCCATCTTCATACAGTCTTCCCATCAACATTTTAGAAGAGCAGAATGCCTGAAATTCATTTGACTGTTGCCGTCCCCATGCCAATAAACTCTGAACAGTGTCACATACATTGTATAACACAGCAGAGAAGGATGGTGGGGCCAGTCATGCCAGCACCACGTCTTAAGTGTGCTTGGCCAGGGACCACAGCCCTGCCAAGTTCACTAGTGCAGGACCAGGCTGCGTGCCACATGGACAGCTTTGTATGGAGCCACAGAACCATGGAATCGCTGAAGTTGGAAAAGACCCTTATGATCACCAGGTCCAACCGTTAGCCTCACACTACCACATCTACCGCTAAGCCGTGCCCCTGAGCGCCACGTCCACTCGTACACAGAAGGGAGCAGCCAGGGATTTCTTTCTCCTGTTACCTTGGGGCTGTTTGGTTTTGAGTTTATTTTAAAGTACATTGAAGGTTGATTACTCCTAGTGAAAGGTGAAGTGCTGCAGAGTCAAGAAGCAGAAGAATTTTAAAAGATCTTACATAACTCCGGTGATATTTTTAAGCCTACTAATTGGCAGGTGTTTCTCACAAATCGGGTGGTGACTTTCTGAAAATACATTTGCCCCTTGAGCCACGCACGGTTCATTTCATCGCTTTTATCACCAGTGGGACTCAACAACTGTAACAATGAAGAAGAAAGAAAGAAGTCAGCAAGAGGAACCGTTCATCCCCAAAACAAGGTGAAGTAGCGAACAGAGCAGAGCAGGAAGAGAAGCTCACCAGGGCTGTGGTCACAAGCCCTAATCCTGGACAAGTTCCCCATCAGCCATCCCACCTCCGCCTTGTGCTCGCTCGGGGCATTTGCAGGGTCCAGCTGGCAGTGCCAAGTGGTCTTTAAGGTTCCCCAAAGGGACATGGTTTGCCCAGCTGAGAAAGGCAATTTGCAAAAAGAGCAGGAAAAAAGTTGTTTGATAGCACTGCTGTCAGTAACTGGCTTATATGCGTTTTCTCTTTTTCGCTTGATGCAGCTACCCTCAGCACCCAGCAGGGAGAAACACTCGGATCACGCTGCATGCTTGCAGCTAGAGGGGAAGGATCTGATGCTGCACGCCTCACCTTGAGGCTGGCAGACGGGACATTTTGCTATGAACACATTCACATTAACTCACAGAAACCCATCTTTGTGGGGTTTTTCTAGTTATCTTCCTTCTGCTGATGCAAAGGGAGAGTGAAATTACAGGTGCCAGTTTACAGCACAGAATGCTGATAAACAACTTGCCATTTTGCAGTGGCTGGTCACATCTGGAGCCTTTTGGGATGCAAAAGTACTGGAGGATTATTGCAAAACTTAAAGACACTTATGTTACCATAACTTTTGTTTTTAACCTAAATTTGAAGATTTATTTTCTTTCTTTTGGATTATTTTCCCAGTTATGCTATACTTGCAAAGGTAACCGGCTAAGTCAGCAGCAAAGCAGAGAGCAGTCCTATAGCTCTCATCAGAAAACTTTTCTGATTTGACCTTAGACTGAGTCGGGCTGGTACAAAACCACGGATCGGTGGATCGCCTTGCATTAATTTCAGCGTGTTTTAAAACTCTGCAGCCCCCGACTCTGCTATTGTGGAGCTTCCAGCACCATTACACAGTGCTGAAAGAAGTGCGAGGGATTTGAATTCCTCCTTTGAGTTATCATAGTCCTTTTGTAGCACAGACAGACTCACGGAGGCAGACAGATGGACGCAGAGCACTCAGCACGGCTGTGGCAGTGCGATTCCCTCGCTCTGGTGTTTTGTTATTTTTATAGCTGTTCCAGCACAGGCTACAGTGACACAACAGTCAGTGTGATCCGGTGCATTACTGCAGTCTTTCACCATTGTGAAGCCCCAGCTACTCTCTCTCGTGAATCCCTGCTGAAATCTGACAGGCTGTGAGGGTCTGATATTTGTTTATAATATTATTACTCATTTCTATTTGTTAACATGTGCAGGGAAACACAAAGGGAAGGTTTGATTCTTCGTGTTTCTGGTACACAGCAGTGCTTTGAAACCCTGGCAGAATTTCCATCAGGTCACTGTAGTAATAATTATGCATGTATGCAGTTAATGTTCCCTGACTGCTTCTGATCCGCTACGTCTGCTCCCGCTCCGCGCTCTCCTGTTGGGATCACACGCTCTGCGCGCCACGCTGCAGGCTGGTGGCAGCCCGGTCAGCCAGCCCTGCTCCTGCATACAGCTCCCAGCCCATGAAGATAAAAAAACTAAACCTCAATTCACGCTTCTTTTTTTCCCCCGCTATTAGTTTCATGTGTTTCTGTTGCATTAGAAATATCTGAGATGTCTTTGATGTATTTTCTGCGATTATCCACAATTTCCTGTTATGTAAGGTATCTCTCAGGAGACCTGATACTCAAGAACAAGTTGCACTGGGAATTACAGCTGAGATCTGGCCCAGCCTGGTTTCCTCGCTCGCTGAGCACTGCTGGTGTGCAGAGCACTGTATTTTTCCTATACTGTTTAGTGTGTTTATATAAAATATTCACTCTGAAACTGAGAATGCTCCAAATTTATCCTCTTGTGGCACACGTGATCTTCCATGAGAATCCAGTTAAATTTAGTTTTTTTTGCTTCAGAGAAGATATTGTCAAGTCTGGTCTGGCTTTCTTCCCCCTTCCATTTGAAGGTCAGTGATCATTTAGGACAGTTTTCTATTGTGCATTTCAGATGTGAAGGCAGTGCTTTTTGTAGGATATGGGCCGTAATTTATCAGTGATTGCTCTGTTCTTTACCAAAAGTGGCTTCACTGCACAGTTTCACTGGGCTTCCTGCTTGGTGGTAGTGACACCAGTAATTGTGCGCCAAACAACCTTCCATCCTGCCAAACAACCTTCCATCCAACACAACGCGCACTGCTTGGATCACAGTGAGAAGAACTACGTTGCCCAGTGCTAGCTGTGTTAAGAGGAATCTGATAGTCTTACCCCTGCACCGCCCCTGCCAGCTGCAGGTGACACCTTTGGTGTCTGTCCCAGTGGGAACAATGTGGGGACACAGCACTAAAGCTGGGCACACATCTGCAAGTTCCTTACCTTGCTGCCTCCCCCATCTGAGCATATCATTGTCCTTCTCTCAAGCACCCACTGCAGCAACTCTACCTCAGCTTCCTAGTGTCTCTGACTTCCATTGTTTTCCTCTTAGTGTCCTCTTAGAGCTGCTGCTTGCAGAGTCTGTTCTGCTCCTAGTTTCATCCTGAGCTTCTCCAGCACAAAACCACTTTGCACAAAGAGTATATGGGTGTGTTTCTAAATGTAAATGTTTAGAAATATCAGGACATATAGGATTTTTTTCCACTGTTTCCTGTACCTGAAGTTGCCCTTTTTGCCCTTCTTGACATTTTCTATCCACAAAACACCATGAGACATTCTCACAGCCCTGTAGCTCAGCATAGATATACCTCTGGCATTAAAATTCTGCCAATAAAATATTTTAAGATATATTTAAACCTTTAAATGTGTCAAGTATACTCAGATTTTATTAACTGAGCTGCTTAATAACATACAGATTTCTTCTGTCAGCTTGTCCCTACCAATCTGCATACCACAGGGTCCCAGCTGCACTCCTTGTCTGCATCCCTGCGTCCCTGCACCCACGCAGGGGAGCCCAAAACCCAGTGCTCCTGACTGAGGCACACATACTGTCTCTATGCAAACAGAACAAAAATAAGAAGTAGCTGTCTGGCTGCACTGTTAGTGGAACCAGTTGTTCATTTTGTTGTACTCAGCCCACTGACGTGACACAAGTACACGCTCTGCCCCGTCTCCCTCCTGTACTGCGCAAGGTTTGTTGATTCACTCCCACAGGAAATACTGAGTTTGCTCTAAGCAGGGATCCAGTGGTTCCCTCGCAACACGCAGTACCCCTGGGAGCATCACCTGCAGAACTCTTGGGCTCTCTACATCAGAAATCACCAGTAAATTTTAACCTTTAAAAACCTTTAAAATTTAACCAAGTTTTACTCTTGTTTGAAGGTGGGAATTCTGCAACCCAGCTTAAAATGCAGCGCTCAAGTACCTTAAAAAGGAATGTGACATCACATTTGTGGATGGAATTAAAAACAAAAATTAAAATAAAACGTTGCTGTTCAACTGAGATGCATTTCAGATTAGTTCCTTGCAGGAACAGCTGCACCCTGATGGATGATTTCCTATCACCATTTACTTGAGCAGCTCCAGGTCTGGATGCCTACCTGCTGCACTTGACCCTCAAGGCTTTCCTGACAGTTGTCTGCAGTACCTCTACTGTGTTGGTAAATTATATACTGAATATTGTTAAAAGGAGAGGGATACAAGTGTTAATGAGCTGTTGGCTTATCTCCTCTGCCTTGCGGTCTGCTAAGTGCACAGAATACCTTCATGCCAAATTCAGTGCATTTGGGAGTCCTTATCAGAAAGAATCTCAACTTGGGCACAGAAGGCTTATGGTGAAAAGGGCATCCCTCTGAAAAGATGTGGTTTCAAAGAATTCACTGTTACTGTGACAATTCCTGCCAGGAAGAAAGAACAAAAATTCCCTGTGGCTTTCCATCTCCATCCCACAGGAAGGCTGGGACCAGGCAGCCAGGCAGCTGGAATCCAGAATCTGGGGGCTCTGATCTCTCTGTTCAGAGATTCTCCCCCCTGGTTCTCCTGGCTGTCTGAGACAGCACACTGAGCCACCCACCCACCCATAAGGTGAAGCCCTGATGTGTGGGGTTGTGCTCCTCTAGTCTGGGCTTTTTTCCTTGAATATGGAGAACAGTTCTGCACACCAAGCAGATGGTGGGTCTGTCTTCCCCACAGTATGTAGAGAGAAAGCAGCTGGAGCTGTATTACTGGAAGGGTCAGATCCTATGCAATATACATGCTGAGAGCATTTACTGGGACAGCAGGGAGAACCCAAACAGAAAGATGTGAGGCTTCTGCAGCACTGTGGAGCTTCAGGCAGATGTCAGCCAAGATATTGAGCTGGTGAATTTGTGGTTGCCACCAGTTTCAGGTCACTGCGTTTTGCTTTGTATCTAGCTCCAGCCACACCCCTCTTCTCATGCATCCCCTACTGAATCTTACTCACAGACTCTGTGTCAAATTTTGAAGAATTAAAATCTTGTGCAATTAGTACTGGTGCTGTCATAGCTTGGGCAGGATGAAGGCTTCTTCGTGCTGAGCTCTTTCAGGCAATGAAAGTCTCCAAACCATAAAGTAGATGAGGGGCTTTAGTGGAAATACAACAGGTAAAGCTGAAAAAAAGGCAAAGAAAGCTGCAACAACAGATTTGTCTACACAGGAAAGCTGAGAGTCGATCTCTATGGCATGAAGGGGACAAAGGAAGGTGGCTCTGCTTGGCCTCCCAGAGCACTAACTGTTATTACAGTCACTATCAAAGTTAGAGGAAATTGCATCCACTTTACTGTTGAAACATACAAAATGCACAAAGCTTTCCTAGCATCTATAAACAGCGAAATATATGAGAAAATAGAGGACATGAGGCTTGCTGTTTTTCTTCAGTCTCAACTTGTATTGCTTTCAGTGGCCATTTAACCTTGATAAAGACAGAAGGATCCAGGCCCAATGTTTTTAATTACAAGTGGCATTTCCAAGCCTTCTGTGGTCTGCACCTCATCCAAAAAAGTGACTTCATTTTGGACTCTGGCAGCATGGATGCTCTGTGTAAGAGGCAGACTGCAAACTAGTTTCCATCCTGCTTTTATAATAGGTTCACAATCCAGAAAGGAACTTTAAACACTATTTTTTTAAATTTTTTTTAAATATTCAGGCTTAAAGCTTTCCTTCTGCAAAGGGGTATATAACCAAGCAATAAAGCAGTGTTTTTGCAAGTTGACTTAGAAGATCTTAGGAAAGCAGTAGGTTGTCAGATTTAGGCCTTCAGTGTTTACAAAATATTAACAGTTGAACAGAGATGAACAAATTGGTAGGTTACATGAGCAAATCTGCCCCAACCCGGTGGCAAACTCAACCTCTCTTCCACAGGCAAAATGTACAGGATGTCCCAGTGCAGGAACACTTCTAGCAGCACCTCCTGCAAAGTGAACCAGTGGATCTGGATGGATGCTGCTGGGAAAAGGTTTATGCTTGCCCTTCTGCACCTGCAGAGCTAGCCCTCTCAGCAACAAGAGAAAAGGCATGCAGAACAAATGGGGAGAGAGAGACGTAAAGAAAGAACCGAGGCGAGCACTAAGATCTGGTTTCTGCATGGCAGAGAGCCAGAGGAAATATTATTCTACTGGGTGGATAAGGGCTTGTCTTCTGCTGAGGTGTAACCAAGGCCCACTGAGACTCCTGTGAGCTTTCAAGGAATTGGCAGAGGCCAGGGGAATCCACATGGAAAAAACACAAACAGTTTTTCTCCAAACTAGATGTAAGAGTCTTGATGGATGATCTGTTTTCCATTTCCACTGAGAACTTCATGAACACAGGATTTTCACTGTTCAGAGCTCTACTGTACTTCAGCTATGATTTTTTTTTTAACTGATTCCATCCCAACCACCCTGTTATGCCACTCATTGTGCACCCAGTCATTCTGCACTGAATGCACCAAGACTCTGTTGTGCGTACTCAGTGGAGTACTGTGTACAGGCCTGAGGACCCCTGTACAGGAAGGATGTGGAGCTGTTAGATTGGGTTCAGAAGAGTGCCTTGAAGATGATCACAGGGCTGGAGCACCTCTCCTGTGAAGCCAGATTGGGGGAGCTGGGCTTGTTCGGCCTGGAGAAGAGAAGGCTTTACGGAGAACTCACTGAGGCCTTCCAGTACTTAAAGGGAGCATATAAACAGGAGGGAGACCAACTTTTTGCATGGTCTGGTGGCGATAGGACAGGGGAGATGGCTTTAAGCTAAAAGAGGGGATATTTCGGTTAGATATTGGGAAGAAATTCTTTACTCAGAGAGTGCTGAGGTCCTGGCACAGCTGCCCAGAGAAGCTGTGGGTCCCCCATCCCTGGAGATGCTCAAGGCCAGGTTGGATGGGGTCCTGACAGCCTCAGCTGGGAGGGGGGCAGCCCTGCCCACAGCAGAAAGGTTGGAACTGGGTGGGCTTTAAGGTCCCTTCCAACCTAAGCTATTCTATGATTCTCTGGTACCCTCTCTCCCTCAGGAAGCTCTTACAGGATTCAGCCACAGCATCCCCAGCTCTCTGGTGCAGTCACTGCCATTTGTATTTATGTCCTTAAGCCTTCTAAGTGTTTTACCTCACTAGCCTCCCAGGGCTGCCTTTTAGCCAGCCAATTTAAATTGTGTAGATATATACAAGTGTATGTATAAAGTACATAAATTCCATTATGTCAGCATCTGGACATTTTGGTGCTCCGACATGCAGTCGGGCTATCCTGGCCTGCTCACACCCATAGGCCAAAGCCAGCTCCAGGCCTGGCCCAGGCTGAGCGCAGTGCAGCCAGGCTTCTGCCCTACGGTGCTGTCCTTGTTCGTACCTCGTCCCACGTGATGCTGGTGTAGTTGCAGCTGATCTGGAATCATTTTTCAATAAGACTTCATGAGGCAGTATCAAGCGCTTCCCTGAAATTCAAGTATATCACATCTACTGCTCTCCCATCATCTGCTAATTTTGTAATTCCATCAAAAATGCAATCAGGTTTGTCTGGCGAGGCTTATTCTGTATAAACCCCATGATTCAATTTACCTGCCAGTGAAGGATGAAGGACTGAGTCAATCTTTGCAAGCTTAATCAAACTTATCCAAACCTCTGTATTCAACAGACTGATCTGGAAGTTTTGCAGGAAGGAGCTTGCTCTCAGCATTTGCCTCACTTTGTGGTTTCTAATGGGATGGAAATACTGGAAGAAAAGGCTTTGGCACCACATTTTAGTACTACTTCACTGCTTGAAAATAGGGAAAAACACAGAAAATGTATTTATTTAAAGTAGACCGACTGCTTTAGACTGAAAAGAAGGGTTCTGGAAGGTTAAAAAAGTTGCTAGGTAATAGTTTAGGTCCACCTTTATTCTTAACTACCTGTCTCCATTCCTCTGGCTGAACTTGCCAGAAAATGAAAGCCCAGACAAACAAAAACGATGGCTAGTTTGGGTAGGATAGAAGCACAGCATTGGATGAACTTTGAGACCACGCTTAGTGTAATTCTTCTCACTTCAGAAAAAAAACACTTCAAATCTTCTTTTCTGAAGATTTATCATTTCATTTTCCTAGACAGCAGCTTTGAGAAACTGTATCCTTTCACTTGCCTTTCACCTTTGTTTCAATTTTCCTTACAGGTTTTGTTGTTGTTGTTATTTTATATATATATACATATTCCTGTTTATTTTGACTGGGCTTTCTTTCTTATGTGTAGTGCTTGTTCTGCTCAGAGGAGGAGATTCATGGGGCTTTCAGTAAACTTGGACACTAAAGCCACAATACAAGAAAGATTATTTCTATAGACAAAACACTGACGAACACAATAGTGGGACAGAAACCCAAACTCAACCAGAAAGAGGAATAAAGGAAATGAATACACCATATATGATAGGGGTTACCTTGAGAATGAATCAAGTGCACTTCTGTGGGGAAAAAGAACAACAAAGAAAACCAGCCTCATTGATTAAGTTGTTAAGTATCTCTTCTTTAAGCACTGGCTAAATCATGATACTGCACAGCCGCTTGGCACCTCAGCTTGCCACTACGTCTGTCCAAGGGGCAAAGCACCGTGTCTGATCAGCTGTGGTTTATGACCACTCCTTCCCCACCCGGTGCTGTGTGTGATGAGATGGTCTCTTATTTGTGATCAATTCTTCAATGCCTTGGAGAGCCTTTGTATCTGCACCCAGACACGTAGACAGTCCTTCTTTGGAAAAACTGGGAAGTAATTGTATAATCATTTCTATGGTGACAAAGAGCGAGAACATAACTTCAAGACGTTTAGAATAATAATGTGCCTAAGCAAGTGCATATTTTAAAATGTGTTGCTTGTGTATGAAAAGGTCCTAGGCAACTTCTGGAGAGACAGTCTACCATAAACGTCCTCACAGCAGGCAGCGACTCAGTCTGAAAATTAATTTCAAGAAACATGACTGACCACTGAGCAATTTTTTTTTGCAGCAGCTTTTTGCTGAATCTTTTGCGGTAAACAATGCTGTTAGCTGTGGACACAGTGACTGGACTTCGAAATTAACAGCCAGGCCTATAGACAAGAACAGAAATACTGCATGGCCCACAGAACGCTGGAGCATCCTTCGTCAGGGGATAAGCTTGCCCCTGAATGCCCACACCACAGCCAACAACAAGGCACAAGCAGGTAACGAGGACATGCAACACCAACTGTATTTATCCACCTGCTTCTGAAAACTGAACTCCTGAAATATTCCAGACAAAAGGCACATGAAAAATGACCTCCCTCAAAAGAAATGGATAGTTTGTAAGCAGTGAGCAAATGTTTTTGCTAACTTGAGTTAGCAAATGAATGTAAGACTTGATTGGGAAATACATTTTTCTGAATTCAGATTCAAGTTGCAAGACACAAGCAAAGATAAATATTCAGGAAATGTTGCATCAGATTATTCTTAAAAGGACAGAAGAGACTGGACTGAATCTTGCCTTCACAATCACAGATTGACTTTTCTCAGAAATCTTAACATAGAAATAATATCAAGAAATGTTTAAATGTATTTAAAAGACTTACTTAGTGAACTGTAAGAAGTGTGTTGACTATTCCTATTGTGTTTTGCCTTGTCCTGGTCATTTTTAACTCATATCTCAACATATCTGGTTTCTAATATACACTTAATCAATGAACATACAACATATTTTAAACTTAAGCTTTTCATTATCTAAGATATCTTCTGCGTTTCAGATAGCTTGGACAATGCCACTGAACTCATCAGATTCCCCTTGCACTTCTCATAAACTAACACAATACTGTTGAGTTAGGCTTCATACTCCTGCAGAGAAATATCCAAATTCTTCCAAAAGACTGTTTACATTGACATCAGAGAGGATGGAAAACAAATTACGACATTTGTATTTGTATTAGAAGCCAGATACTGCCGTAATCATGGAAATCAGTGGCAATGCTCCTATTGGATGCTTATACTTATAAATTGAAATAGTTTATTAGTCCCCTACTGTTCTGACTTCCATCTGTCCCAGTGTTTATTGAATGAGAAAGTGATTGCTGGGTAATAGTTTCTGGAGAGAGACATGTGTGGCAGATTCACTGAAAGGGTTAAGGGAAAGGTTCTCTTCAAAGCTTCCCTCATGTCTTTCCAAAACTTAGTGTGTTATCTCCTTAAATTCTCAGCAGTAGTGCCTTGTTCTACACCACGGTCCTTTCTGGTTCCATGACTGCATAAGAGGGTTGCTACACCTGGATTTATAATGCGTGTTTTCCCTGGACATTACAAGCACCTGCAGAGGTGGAAAGAGATTCGTAAAAATAGTGGGAAAAAGTGAAAAAATATATATTATTTCTTAAAATTGATTTAAAAAATCAGTATGCAGGGATGAAAACAAATATAATATAAAAAGGGCTCTCCTTCTGGTTGCGTACTTCTTAGCCAGATTAATTTTTCTTTGCCATTAACATTAAAGTTACCTTTCATACTGACAGCTTTTTAAAAAAGGAATACTTTTGTCAGTATTAAATACACTCAAACAGCAGTGTCAAACCCAGAACAATTTGCATGAGCAGCCACCGACTGATGATGGAAAATGGAGTATTTGGGAAATACGATTAAAAGTGCCTACTCCTGCTTCAACTTCAGGTGGTGAGAAATCAGGGCCAAACTCTGCAAGGAACTGCAGTCTCACGCAGATACAAGCTGGGAGAAAGCTTGCACATAGGAATGAAAGGGCTCCCTGATTCCTTGATATTCAGGACAATTACATATATTTTTCTAGTGAAATATGTTCTTCCCCTTTCACATATGAGATTTTTTTCTATTGTAAAATGGAGACACTCAGGGTTACAAGAAATTTCAGTACATCACATAGAGAATTTCTAAAATCTGAGTCTTCTCAAGGATAGATAAAATAAAGAAGCACTTAAGAACCGTCCCACCCACCTGGGCTTGATGTAGAAATCAACAAGATGGAAAAGACTCAGTATCGGGGTAACTAAAAATGGCATTAGGAGAACCAGCTATGCAAGGAAATTAAAACACTCTCTTTCAGAAATCATTCTGGATAGGGCAGACTTGCCAGCCTCAGGACTGCTACGAGGGTTTTCTACCGGGCAAAGAGAGTAATAAGAAACTAAAAAACTTTTGGCATTTCAACTTTATTGAAAAAGGGTACAAAGGAACCACCTCTGGATATTGTAAAACTCACAAATAAATTCTTTACGGCTGCACAAGGGAAGATAACAATGAGAGCCCGATATTTCATTCCTAGCACAGTAAAAAATCCTATTATAGCCAATGCTGTTATGGGTGCACCAGCTGTATTCTGGGAATTCTATATAACTTCTGTCTGTTTCTGAACCAAAACCCCTGAGGCCAGCTTGTGAGATTAAAAAGTCCTCCTCTTTCATATACATGCCCCTCCACACCTTGGTTTGTTACCAACGTCTGGAATTAAGTAAGTTGTCTTAATCAGACACGATGCCCTTCCAGGCCAGGAAGGATTTCCTCAAGAGCTGTTTTCCTACCCCACAATCCTCTATATTATTCACAGTCTTACAAAAAAATGCACCTCTTTATCTCTTACTAAAACCTACAGCATTGGGATACTGTAGGCAGATGCTGATGCTGTCTGAATTTCAGGGTAGTGTAAGCTCTGGAGGGAGCACTGTCCAGCTCTATTGGAAGAAAAGGGTTGTTTGGTTGTATTTTTGTGTGTGTGTATATATATATATATATATATATATATTGTTTTCTTCTTTTTCCTCTTCTTCCTCTTCTTCTTTTTTTTTTTTTATTTTGAGAGAGAGGGAGAGAGAGGAGAATTAAAAAAAAAAAAAAATGAATAAAAAAAAAATAATAATGGGGAAACTGAAGAAATCAAACCACCTCTGCTTCTCAAGCCTGCTTTTGAATCAGTAGAAGACACTTGCTCACAAGTCAGGTAAGCATCATGAAGATGAGCTGTAAATTTTGACCTTGGGTTTAAAAAAATAACAACAAAAAATGTATTTTAAATAACATAATTCACTTTAAATTTCAGGCTTTTTAGCTGTATATTCTAGGAAGCCAATACTACTCTGTCAGCCAGACCATCAAATGTGCAGACCTCAACAGGTGAAACAGATTGGAGGAGTCACGGCTCCTAATGAAACCCCCAGGGCATCTCTGTTCCCTTGTTCAGGACTTCACTAGTGACCTTCCCAGTACCAGCTGCTCAGACAGGACTTGATTCTCCTCTCAGATCCACAGTGCCGTCCTTCGTTGGACAGAAAGACACCTGGGGGATTCGGGCACAAGAACTTATCTGCCCACATGAACAAATCTCACAAGAGTCAGCAGAGTTCCTTCAGTCCAGAGCCCCAAATACCCCCACCAGACACGTAAAGGGTAACTCAAGAGAAGAGCAGAGAAGTAAACAGGAAAAGGTTTTATTCAAATGTGCCATTTATATCCAGAAAAGAAGAAAAGGCAAACCTTTGGGAGCTCTCTGTTCTGTCCAGTCCCATGACTTCTGCCATGTCCCAGCAGGCTCTCAGATCTTTGCGTGCAGAGAACAAAAAGAGTTAAATTAATGCTTGCCTTAGACCTATCAGTCCCTGTTGACCCTGCTTTGGGACTGTCCTCTCCTGTTCATCACACTGGATTTCTAGCAGATGGCTTAAATGATGAAGTGTATGGATAAATGTCCTTTAATCTACAAAAATGAAACAAGTTAAACTTTGGCAACTGGCTTCATATTCCTGCTCAACTTGCTTGAAAATGAAGCCAGAATGGATCTAGAGGCAAACAGCAGTGGGAGGTGCGTCCAAGACATGCCATTAAATGATGGAAGTTAGCATCACCTTTAAAGATAGTCTTGCTGTACAGAGACAGCATAGGTGCAGACATGCAACACATTTTCAAAACCGAGCTGCTATTTATTTACAACAAGGTTCAATCACTTGTGCTTAATTGTTTTCTTTGAGCACTTAACTGTTTTTCCTCTCTGAGAGGCCAAAGTGATGATTTCCATGCTGCCCCTTGGCATTGTGATGGTACAACATCTCATAAGCCTACAGGTCCATTTAATATTTCTTAGCTGAATAAGTAATTGCAGATACATCAATGAATGGATCTTTCCATCCTGAATATTTGTATGTTACTGTTCTCACTGAAGTCAACAAGCAGGATTTTGAAAAACTAGGTTCTACTCTTGCTCTGTAGTTCCTGGATTTCTACAAAGATGACTTTCGGACAGGGACCCTGGAGAAGAAAATGATGACGCAGCAGTGCAGAGAGGAAAGAGAAGAGAAAGGAGATGGAAAGTTTGTTCTTTCCATTAATATTAAACTGTCCATTTCCCAGCTGCAGCCTCATGAAAGGAGACTTCTTGGTGATTACCTACTAATTCAAACCTTACAAACCCACCTCAGAACACACAAAGACAAGGTAAAAAAGGATTTTTTTTACTGTAGTTTAATGAAATATGATCCACAGCAGGCCTCGAAGAATTCACTAAGCTTTTGAACACATATGCAGACTGGTATCAATTTCTTTTTTTATTTCTTCCTTACCAGATGAACAATATATAATGAACAATATTGTGTGTGTGTCTGTGTGTCTGTGTGTCTGTGTGCCTGTGTGCGTAAACATGAGTAGCTTTTATAAATGGAAATGCCAAAGAATATAAGAATAGCCTGGTTTCTATAAAAGGCTCTGTCTCACAAAAAATCGGCTGCACAAAACCAAAACAAACCTCTAAAACAATTTTCATGTGTTAACACTACTGAGCATAGTTGCCTTTTACCTGATTTTCTATTCAAAATATTTCACTGAAGATGAACCTAACGTGCACGTTATCCTCACAATCCCTCTGTACTTTTTGTTGTAGTAGGTGACAGCGAGGATTCGGGATGTGACGTGGTAGGACTCTCCCCTTGCTCGGTGTCGAAGGGTTAATGTATGCATAAGGGGCGTAGACGAAGTAGGATAGGTATACAGGTAAATCGCACGATGCAATAAACGCCATTTTTCTGCTCACCATATTGGTATTCACGTGCAGTTCTTTGGCCCGGGTAGGTTTTCCCCGATAGTCCAGCACAGGCACAGAGCTAAAAGAACATGGGTTGCCAGGTGCACGGCAACAACTTTTATCACAGAAGATATTTAGAGTTAAATGGTTTCCCCTTCCAAGCTAGTGCATCCTCAGTGCTCTGACATTGTCCATACCCCGTAATAACCCTTCTTTACCATTCTGTACCTACAGACCAGAATGAATAGGTTGTAATTTGGTTCCTCTGGGGTAATGTTCTTAAAAAGCATATCTGTAACAGGGTATCAGTTTGTCATTATTCTTCACATCTCTCACTTACGAAAAGTAAAAAATATCAACAAAGTGAGGTTTACAGTGCATTTTACCTGAAACTGGCAAACCAAAGAAGTTCCATGCACTTTTGGTTTAATGAGTACATGAGGGTTAAACAACATTACTTTCTTGATTCGATACAGTAGTGAGCATTTTTTATCAATTCTTCTTGTGATTTTGCTGGATTTTTGGGTACATTCTGTGGATCATATTCCCCAAATGCTGCTGTTCATTTGTGAATCTATGATCTCTAGGAAGGCGAAGAGAAACAAAACATACATAAGTAAGAATGTATGAATAACGCGTGGTTTTCTTTCTTACCTTTAACAGTATTATTGGGCAAGCTGCTAAACAGTCAGATCTGATGTAACTTTGATTTGGTGTGTTCCAGTGTTTTCAATCATTATCAGCCTCTTCTCGGGCCCCAGGTCCAAAACAGAGTGAAATTTTAGCTGTTTTAAGTGTATCCATTCCTAACTGAACATGAATAGTTCATAAAAAAGTAAAAGAAGAAAATGCTCAAATGTTGATGTGGAAAGCAAATGAAGTAACACTCAGCTGTTGGAGTCCTCTTGCACAGTTCATACTTCTTGAAAAGAAGAGAAAAACTGCAGACAATGACCCCGTGATTTTTGAGATCCAGAGAAATTAACTCTCAAATTTTAAGCCCACAACACAGTCTGGAGCAATATCCATCTTTCTTGGGCTATAAACATAAACAAAACAAAACAAACAACAACAACAACAAAAACCCCCAAACCATAAACATTCCATAAGACTTGAATGTATTGATGTGCATGGCTGATATGGTACACCACTGGGATGACAGTGAATTCACTATTAGATGCTCAGTAATACATGGAAAAATAGAATGAACCATTTTCTTCAAGAATGAGCATCTAATGAAAAGAGATATTCTGAGAACCGAACATCACCTGTATTTGTTTTATAAAACCGAGTAAAGGTTTGCCAAAGCTGTCACAGTGTGATAGTTTGGGCCATTTATTTCTCCAGATCTCCACTTTGCTACTGCTTACTCTGGAATATTTTTTTTTATGAACTTTTAAAATTAATAAATACAAAAACCTGAGAGTTCTGGAGAGGTTACTTGTCCTAGTCATGATTAATTGCTGGCTAAAGCCAAACTCTTTTCTGCTGATACACTTGTGCAATTCCCAGCTTACAGCCTACAATATGCAGCTTCATTGATATGGGCTAACAATATTGCATTTTGACTCGTCCTGAAGCCCAAAGCAAGAAACACATTAAATAAGCCAGCTGAAGCCAACAGCAGTTTGCGTACGTCAAACCAACTCCAGGATTTTTAGCAATTCCATACTGGGTTCATCTTTTTTTGTAACATTCTACTGAGGGTAGTGACCCTCAAAATAAATGCAATTTTGAGTTTGCTAAAAGCAGTTTTGACTCTTCTAAAGCAATTTCTGGCTTTGTTGTTGTTATTGTTGTTGTTTGTTGTTTTCATGTGCTGCTTTTTTTTTTTTTTTTTTTTTAAACATAGCGCCAAGTCCTAGAAGTGGGAGCCAAGGCACCATAGCAGTGAAGTCCTTACAAATCCTTGCACCCACATGACACAGAAATAGGTCTGCCCATGTGGAGCTTCTGTGTAGGGTCCAGCCCCAAATTAACCTTACATTTACCTGATGAAGGAACTCCACCCTCCAGATTTCATGCTGTTTTCTTCTAGTTTTGGGCCCAGGCAGCACGTAAGCTCATATTCTTGATGTGACACATCACTGAACTGTCAATGGTGTCTTTCAGCAGTCCTTCAAACAATTAATAATTGAGGCTACACACTATTTCTTTACAGCCTGGTTTGTTTGATAATATGAAGCTTCAGTTTGATAGATTAAAACACGCAGTTTCAGCCATGCCATTGAAAGAAATGAGGGCAATTCCACATACTGCGTGTGCTTACGTCTAAGACAGTGGCCATTTCAAGACAATACTAAGTAACAATCAAATTTAGCAGCCAAAAAAGTAGTAATTCAGTTATTTAAGTAAAAATACGTTGCCAAGAAGAAAAGAAAGACCATATCTGAGACGCTCTACATGACAGGCATTGAGAGTTCAAGCCTTCACCAACATCAGACAACAGATGCACCTGTGTGTGAGAGCAAACAGGAGATGTTGGGAAAGACCCTCCTGTAGAAATAACATCAGGGAGATCTGAAACCACATAAGACACCAGAGAACTCAAGAGAAAGAGCTAATATGGAGGGAAACAATACTTACAAAACATTCCTTTTTCTACTGTATGAACTCAGATTGTATGTCAGAGAGCCCTTTACAGGTAATTTCTGATACTCTGAATTGCACCTGCACACAAACTGGAAAGAAATGTACTTATTTACACCTGTGAGCAACCATATCACTGTCACTGAGAGCAATAACCTAATGGCAGCTTTATTTTTGCCATGTTCTATTTCTAAGCTAAATGCACTCAGATTGTACCTGGCCCTTTCATGGGTGAACTGTGTAGCAGGAGGCTGCAAGGAATTCTTGATTCCTCTCCAGAAACAGAAAGAAATGGCAGTTCTCTGGGAGAAAAAAAAAAAAAAAGAGCAAGGAGGAAGCAGGACCATAACTTAGGTTTCATGGGAGAATGAGAGTGAGCAAGCAACTACAGCTTGTGTTACAGGAGTAATTGTAGCAAGCCAGCAAATTCTTCCAGCTGCTTTCAGTGTACAGCAGTGCCTCACCCCATCCTGTGGCTCTGCGCTGCAAGATGCCCCCAACTTCCTTCAGTGAGCTGCTCTGTGTCTCCCAGGACAAGTGTCCTTTAACATGAAAGAATTCCAGCAACTAAACACTGCAGAGCAGGATTAACTGTCTGTGGCAGTGGAGACTCCTTCTAGGAAGGGCTGAAACACCTGTAAATGGCATCATGGATACAGAGAGAGCCCTTGCTGGCAGGAGACCTGGGTGACAAACAGGTTATTAAAGAGCCTTTCATGAGAATCCTCTTTATATTGTTCTCCCTGCTGCCGAGCTATAATTACTTTTATTTCCTTTTATTCCCTCCCAATTGGAAGATGGGGAAAAACAAAGCTTTTGTTTAACACTTCTTAACCATGCATTCCAGCTATCTTCATTCTCTAATAAAGATCTAGGACTCACCTCACTCACCTGAGCAATTCTTAGCCAACTGTATGGCACAAGAATGAAAGACTGCATAACGAGGTTCATAGTCAGAAACTCCGCAGAAAGATAAGACATCCCACAGAAGGAAGATGGATTCTTGGGAACAGCTTCAAAGCTGCCTCGGTCACATATCTGTTGAAAAAGACCAAACAAAAGCTTCTCTTTCCCATGATATCTTGTCCAAAAAATCTTTCCAGCTACACACAGCAATAACTATATATAACTACAATTAAAAGACGGGAGTAGCATTTACTGGCTTAATTTCCTGAATAGGCCTTTGTTAAAAGCTGTCTGAAAGCTGCCAGTTAGATTGATGATTTTGAAAATCAACAGAATGGGCAGAACTGTACATTAATTGCATATATTACTGCAAGTATATGAGGAAAATCATGATTCTGTAATGCAAGTTACATTGTTTAAGTAAGTCTTATACAGCCATAGGAGTAATGTTTCACTGCAGACATTCTTAATGTTAATCCATAATGTAACTAGCTGCAGCAAGAGAGAGGAACAAAAACCCACACCAACAGTTTGTAGCTATCCCATAACTCCGACAGGGTGATATAACATAGCATATGTTTTAAAATGATAAAGACTTCCAAGAATAAGATGCAGTTCCCAGAGAAATATTCATACACGCCCAAACAAAAGCAAAATCTTGTAATAATTGAATTGCAGCATTCTGTACCTAAGGAGTCCAAGAAAAATCCAGCCCAAACCAGTCCTTTTCAGTGGCTTAGCTGGTCAACACTCTTATACACAAAGCCCAGTGCTCTTCCCTAAAACCTAAGAATTAATCAGCATTATGTAAGAGATTTTTATAACACTCTAAAAATACATTGTGAATTCCTTTCCAGTGTTGGACTGAGAAGCTTTAAAGTACAGCCACCCCTTCATCCCCCTTTAAAACAAACACTGGATCTTCCCTTCTGATATTAGAAACTTAAATTTGTCTCAGTATATGCGCCTCAAATCTCATTAATTACAATATTGGCCTCATGAGATACAATTGCTGCTATTAAGTGCAGTGTTTGTGCTTGAAATGATTTGAGCATGGGCACAGATAGAGACACTACATGTGCAGAAAGACTTTAAAACAGGACTAACGATACCTAAAACTTCACAAGACCATAGGATGTTTTTGTGTTACTATACCTGTTTGCTTGGCAAACTCTTGTATCCACGCGATAGCGCTTTGTTTGTGTGGTTCCAAAGTATACTGCACCCTGATAGCATTCCTGCAGAGGCAGTTGTAATGTTAGCTTGGCAGACCTACAGCAGAGTCCTATGATTACCTTGCTCCTGTTTGCCCTCTGTTTTTCATACTCATAATAAATGCATAAATACTGGCGTTATGTCTGTATCTCACACTGAAGGATCTCTAAGCAAAACTACAAAGTCATCACCCGAATGTTAATGGTAGTCCGGGGGCCACACCTGTGCAGAGAAGGAGCTCCAACACTGCCCCTGGGAGCAGACTCACCCTGCTCCATCCATTGCTGCCCTCTAAAAGTTCACCCTGCTTCAATTTGCACACAAAACCATCATTTGATCTAGGAATATCCAAAGCGTCTGCAAGTCCTTCAGAACCAAATAAATCATAAGAATGCAAATGAAAAATGGGAACAAAGCATTTTCAGCTGTGAAAATCTTGTCATGGATGGAACGCATATCCAAAGGACACTGGAGCAATCTCACCATATTTTTAGGAGATACCTCAGTGTAGTTCTTTTCCACATAAAAACTTTTCCCCCTGCAAGAGTGACACACCACTGACACAACCATCTTCTCAAAATAGCCCCCCGCCCTTCAAACCACAAACAAATCAATCAAAACTGTTGAGGCAAACCAGAGAGCAGGTTTTGCAGAAAATGAATAAAGAGGGAAAAGAGGATGACACAGGGAAGAGCCAGGAACCACTTCACTGTTGTTGCCAGCTTCATGTGAAAGCTGTGCTGATAGCAGGGCCGATGGGTGGCAGTACGAAGTGTTGGGCAGGAGATAGCCAACGTCTCCGATAGGACGACAACAGCTGTTCCACATGGGTAAGCAAGGTTTAGATGAAAATTGTACTCAGGACTATGGCCAGCTGAACCAAAATAAGTGTCACCTATCTTGCATGCACTTGCCTGAGCGTGCCCACATTCACTATTTTCCTCCCGTAGACTACCGTTATTTTTTGTATTTTACCCACAACCCAGGTCCTTCTTTGTTCTCTGCCCTGATTCTTTCTCTGCCTTTCTTTCTTTGTGCCATTTTCCGCTCCCTGTATTCACGCTGAATACAATCAGTCACATGGCTAGCCTTCATGTGAACTCCATGCTACAAGACATGTAAGTATTATTCGGTATGAATGCAGGCAAAACACATCCTTTTGGTTGGCTCTTCATTTACATGCCATTCTCAGATTCTCTCTCCACAGTCCTTTCCCTTTTTTATCACCCACGTTCACTGTGCATTGTTCTTGTGCTTTGCTTCCTTTTTCTCCTCTCCCCCATGGCTATTTACACCTCCTTCTCTTCCTGTGTCGGCCTCCCTCGCCCTTCCCACCTCTCCCTTAATGCTCATTCTCTCCTGTTGCCCGCTTCCTTCCTATTCCCACCAGAGCTCTGTGGACAGCTCTTCCCCCACTGCAGGTGGCGTGACCTGGACGTGGGCAGGAGCAGTGGTGGTGCGGAGGCCTGTGCTGATGCTGGGGCCATCCACCAGACCCACCTCCACCACTCAATCCCACCGACCTGTATGAAAAACACTGTGGGGCAAAAGCCTGGGGCAGGCAGACAACTTTGGCATACAGTGGTCTTTGTTGCAGCTCACTTTAATCTGGTGATTTACTGCAGCGAGTTGCTAAAGCACAAATCCCACCCCACTGGAGTCGACAGTGGGGAATGGTCTGCATGCAGCCACGGGCATGCAGGACTCCTTGGCGTTCCGCTCCTTCCTGTTGTCTCTACTGCTCCATCACTAATTTGTTCCAGTCGCTCATTAATGCTCTCCTAATCCCCCCCCAAAACAATTTCACCTCCCCAACCGTTTCCTTTGCTCTTGCAGCTCAGGATCCAGAGGACGCTTTGCTGCGGCTCTCACAATGATAAACAGATGCCGGCGGTCTGTGCCGCGCACAACTTCCCGCCCCAGGTGTTGTCTGGTGGTTGGGCACGGTGGGGCCTGGCCGGAGAGCGGTGGGAGCGCTGGGCACAGGACAGCGAGAGCCTTCAGGCAGCACGCGTGGGTGGGTTTGGGTCAGCTGGGTGTTTTTAAAGGTGACTGGGTACCAAAGGATGGCAGATGTGGGGCTGTACTTCAGAAGAGCAGGACACGTGAGGAGAGCAGAGCGATGCGTGACCCCGGCTCTCTCCCACCCCGTGTTCGTGGCACAGCCATAAACCCCCCCCAACGCGTTTCCTTGATTTCCCTCACACCACCGTGCATTTCCCCTCCGTCTCCCCGAGGACACGCTTTCTCCTTAGGAAGCGCTCCCCAGCCGCCCCACTGCTCCCCACCGCCTACGGCCGCGTTGCGGGGCTGCACGCCGGGTTCGGCAACCCGGCATCGTGAGGGGCGGCCGGGCCCGGCGGGGGGCAGCGCCCGAGCCCCTCAGGGCTGCGGGGCGTCGTGGCTGAGGGCGACCCGGCTCCGCGGCCGCAGTCAGGATCTGTGTAGAGAGCGGCCCGGCCGCCGGCCGCAATCCGCTCCGCGTTTTGCCGCTCGCCGCCGCGCTCCCCCCTCGGCGGCAGCGGCGGCGGGCGGGTGCCGGGCGCTCGGAACAGCCAGTTGTTTAAAATCCTTCTAGAACCGTTTCTAATTCCCCCTTGCGCCGGGGAAGGGAGAGCGCGAGCGGGGAGGGGGGAGGAGGAGGAGGGAGGAGAAGGGGCCGGGGGGGGGGAGGCGGGGGGGAGGAGGGAGCAGCCCGCCCGGCTCCCGCCTGCCCGTCACGGCGCGGGGGGGCGTGGCCTCGGGCCCGACCGGCCAATGGGCTGTGTGTGTGGCGGCGTCGCCATGGCGACGGGGCTGTTCCCGGGGAGGCTGTGATGGGTTGACAGGTGCGTGACAGTCGGAGCTCTCCGCAGGCATGTACGGCAAAGGCAAGAGCAACAGCAGCGTCCCGTCCGACAGCCAGGCCCGGGAGAAGTGAGTACGGCTCCGCCGCCGCCCCCGGCCCCGCGCCCAACAACTTTCCGCCGGGGGCGGCCGCGCTCGGGCCGCGGAGCCGCGCGGCGCCGGGGAGCGGTCGGAGCGGGACCCGCGCTGCCCCGCGGGGGGCGCGGCGCCCCGGGCGCCGCTCGGCGGGGCCGGGGCCGGGAGCGGGCGGCGCGGCGCGGCGCGGGGACGAGTTGGGAACAAAGCGCGGCGGCCGCGGGGCGCGGAACCCAACTTCGGGCCGGGACCGCGCTCCGCCGGGCCGGGAGCGCCGCGCTGCCGAGCCCCGGGGAGGTGCGTGCCGAGCCTCCTCCGAAAGTTTTCGCTTTGCGGCGGCCTCGCCGAGCCGGCGCCCGCCTCCGGGCCGCGCGGCACCTCCATACCCACGGGGACGGCGGGGCACGGCGGGGCCGAGCAACTGGTGGCTGCCGGCGGTGTGCGGGCGGAGCGCTCCGACGGCGGCTGCGGGCGACGCGGTGCGGAGCAGCCGCTCTCCGCCGGGGAGTTGAGGGGCGCCCCGCGAGCGCGGGTCGGGGTACCGCGGCGGCAGCGCACCCCGCGCGGTGGGGCAGAGCCGCGGCGCTCCGCTCCGAGCCCGGCGCGGGAAGTTCGCAGCGCCTTCAGCCCCTCTGTTCGCTCTGCGGCCGGTTTGTCTTCCGTATTCCAGCCATCGTAACGTCGTGTGCGGTGCGAAAAGGCGCACTACTTTTCCAGGCAGGGCTGCCGAGCCGCCGTATTGCTGAGAAGTATCTGCCCTGCTCGGCAAAGTTGCGGGGCCCTGCTAGATGGTGCTGTTCGATTTGCGGACGCCGGCTCCCACTCGCGGCGCGGACAGCGGGGTGCGCGCGGACGAGTTCCGCGCTGCGGAGCCGGGATGGGTTGCTGCCAGGGCACGGGCACGGCCGGGCGGGGAGCAGTGCGGAGCGCCGGGGTAGCGACGGGCTTAGTCAGGAACTCAGAAGTACCCTTTCCTCTCCCAGTGCTCCCCAGTCTTCTTTTAAGGATGTTTTTTTCCCTGTTATCTGATGAACGCCGTTGCACAGCGTACCCTGCAGATTTATTCCTTCTATCCCATCCTTTCAACTTATCCTCTAGCAGAGCGGATTCCATCGTTGCGCTACTCATACTTTTATTGGGGGTTGCATTATTTTTCCTTGTGACGCTGTTCCACAGTTGTACACTGCTGCTCCCGAGGTGATACACGAGTTCTTGCTCTGCTCCGAAAAGTCACCATCAGATTAAAGGTCTCTGAAAACACAGCCCTGACTTCTGCATAAGGTTTGGTCCGTTTGGAAACCATGGAGAAGACATGTATGTCTGATGCATTAGGCAGTTGCTTAGTCGAGAACAGGATTATAGCTGTGTTTAATTTGAATTTTCAAAGTTTTTAGGACCAAATGTGCAACTTTGTCATATCACGTTGAGGTTGAAGTAGCCAAATGGAGCAGCCAGTGGCGTATTCTGAATGCACTTGCGATGACTGAGTAAGTGCAATGGGGTCTGGGTGCCTCGCTGTGCAGAGCACACGTGTTCCTGGCGTGGACATGTGAGCGTGCGAGGAGGCTCCTGAGGAGCATTTTACCCATGTGGAAGCTGTGTGCGTAGCTTGCATTTTGTTTCAGAGCCTGAGATGTGATATATCTTATATTTTACAGACCGATTCAGTGCCAAATATGTTTCTAATGTGGTATCTCACTGTGTGCCGCCTTTAATATTTATGTCGTTTGAGGTTATGTCATCTCTATTAAATAAAGTGAACAAGTTTTGCAAGTCATTTGCAGTACCCTCTGGCAAATTATCAGTTCCAAAGCAACGTTCATTCTATAGTCTTTCTCTTTGCCCATCCCACCCAACTTTTGGGATAAATTACCCCTACTTATATAGCTTCACAAACATGAAGGTGGGATGGATTAATTCCCAGAGAAATAGTACCAGGCTCTGTACCTGAGATGTACAGTACGATGCTGCTTGAAAAATGCTACAGTGAAGGCATGATGCCTGTGAAGAGCAGAGAGGATGAACTGAGGAAAAAGGTGCTGTTTCTCCAGTTTCTCCCATTCTGGAGCATCTGTGCTTTGCTTTGGGTTTGGGCTGCCCCTACCACATTGTGGGCAGGACAATTGTGTTCCAGGAGCACCTCTTCTGCTGTCCAGATGTGACTAGGAAAAGACAAGTCTTCATGTATGCTGTGGGAGGAAAAAGGCTAAATTTGTTTATAGCATCCTTTGTTATCTCTTTGTAGCAAATGCATTTTTCCTATTCCATAAAATTTGATTAATTTGGGTTAAGGAATTTGAACTCCCTGTCATTTAACTGAATAGCTGAACTTTCTAAACTTCTAGTCTTGAAGGAAGAAGGATAGGACCACACTACTTTGTGTGTCTTGTCATGCATCTTTTCCAACAGCACTTTCATAGGGATTTGGAAATAGAGCTATTCACCTATAAATAATGCTTAAAGTTAGAAAGTACAAGTAGAAAACTACCAGAAACAAACAAACAACAACAACAAAGAAACACCCATATGCCATAAGCAAATTGTAATTAGCGGTTTTGTGTTTCCCTGATCTTTCTGTGGTCCTCCATCTTTTTTTTTTTTTTTTTTTTTCTTTTTTTCCCCCCAAGATGTCTTTACTTTGTTGGGGCTCAGCAGACATGCAGATTTTGTTCCAAAATTACCAGGTGGCTATCAGCTGTGATTTCCTTTAAATACCAAAAGATGCATGATCAAAATAACACGGGAGCAACCGCTGGAGTCAGTGGTTGATTGCTCTTCAGTTTGGCGTGGCAGAAGACCTCAAGAAAGTGGGACCACTTCGTTGCCGCTGTCACAGTGTCCTTGCTTTACTGATACAAACATCTTCCCAGTTTGATCTCACCAGTTGGTTGTGTGAGGGAAGATGGGCATTTTTCTCATTTCCATCATGCTTGCTGCTTCTCAGAGGGAAATTTTTCACCTTGTTGTTTCCCTCAAGTTTGTGTTGGTTGGTGTGCCTGAATGGCTCATTTATGAGTAGTGCGGTTGCCTGCATGGATTTATATCTCTTCCCCAGCAGGAAAGCAGAGTGAAATTTACACAGTTTATGTCACGTTTCTGTTGGTGCCAAGGGGGTTTGCCATAAACAGAGGACAACTGACCAATGATTCTCTCGTTTCATTCTACCACTGGTTAGAAATACTGTGATTTCCTGGGGCTTTGGAAGATATGTGGGTTTTTGGATATATTTCTTTTCATTTTTCTTTTTTCCTTTTTCTTCAGATTTGTAAAGATAGCATTGCATGACTTTACAGTAATAAATTAGTGAGGTTATCCATCTCCACTACAATGCTCATAAGCTAAATAAGATGTAAGATACAGAATGAAATTAATTGTCAGCCCTGATAAATTTTCTGCTCCTCCCTGAGAAATGGTGTGCTAGTTTTTCAGGTTTCAGGTGGTAGAGGACACAATGAACTCTTTCTCTCTTTTCTACCGTTGAAAAGCAAAATTGGTACTTTAGCCTGCACTCCTTTACAAAATTCAGATCCGATGTTTGGACACTGATTTCATCCATCATGTTTAACTTTTGGGAAGTGTATCACAGCTGCATTGGACAACCAGAAGTTTGCAGGGCTGGCAGTCTGCTTCAGAAGAATACATTTTTTTATCAGGAAGGGCACAGAGGAGAAGGTTCTGGAAGGAGTAACTGTTTCTCAGTATTTGCGGTTGGTCCCTGTGTTTTGGATGTTCTTTTGTACTGCATACAGGTTTTTTGGAGAGAGCATGAAGGCATTCCGAAAGATGTATGCTGCACTTCAGACCCTCAAAGAATAATTGGCTTTGCACTGTAGGTTTAACAGATACTGACAGAGCAGTAGCTGGAGTTGCCCATAGAAATGTGCGTCAGTATAGGTGAAATATGCTCCCAACTTCTTGTTTGCGTATAAAAGTACTTTATTGGTCCTGAACCAAGGTTAAAAAATTCAATTTCTACAGTGATTCCTCTGCTTGTTTGGTCTTCCTCCTGTCTTTTTTTTTTTTTTTTTTCCCCCCGTGCTTTTTCTTAACTTTTTTTTTTTTTTTTTTTTTTTTTTTTTTAACACTGTGAAGTGTTCAGTTGCCTCTTATTGGGCTCCACCACCACACAGAGCAGGGACTGCTGGAGGTGGCTCAGACCCTCTGGGTGCCGCGGATGCACCCTGGGCTACAGCGAGCATGGTTTGGGCTTGGTTAAGAGATAATTAAGTCTTCCTGGAGGAGACAGTAATTAACGGAAACCAGCATATATTAATAATTCATTGTGCTCAAATTATAGGCATACATACGATAGCTTGGCAAGTATTGAAGTAGCCAAACAAGATTTTTAATTCTTCACCAAACTTTACCTGTGGAAAATTTACTGTGGCACATATAAGCCTTGTGCTGCTTTGTTTAATTTTGGTGTTTGTAAAGTTTCAGTTGAAATGCTCCAGCACATTCGCAAAATCAGACAAAGAAAAGATGTATTTTCCAGCGTTCCAAAGCTCTCACAACTTTTATGGTGGAAGAGTAGTAGCACCTCTCTTCTTTGATTGACTGATTTGGTTGAGAATGGATGTCGGATTTTATTCCAGGGATATGTCTTTTTCTGTTTGCATGACAAAGCACCTTTAGCCAGGATGCAGCCTTTCAGAAAGCGATTTGCATGTGCCTAGGGCTTGCGGTCCATAATCTCTGTGTATTTTACCTGTGCTGAGAGTGCTTCGGGACATGACCTGTGAATGGGTTTGAGTGTGCAAGAGTGCCCGTGCCCACCAGGGTCTCCAGTCGCCCTGAGGCCAGGAGCAGGCTTCTGCCCAGAGCTGGGACAAGGTGAATTGACCAGGGACATGGAAAAGCAGCATTGGTGTGGAGGGTTGGGTGGCTGCAGTGTGCTGGAGATGGGGCATGCTGAGAATGTGAGGTGTGAAGGTGGGCAGGCAGAAGGGTTAAGGAGGTCTGTGGGGCTATTGAGGCCAGCGTTGGGGTCAGAGGTGGATCAAGGAACAGAGGGTGCCTTGAAGTAGAAGGGTTTTGTTGGGTTTGGGTGCTGAAGGATTGCCATTCCTCTGCTGCCAGCATCTGGCTGGGAAGCTGGTGGTGAAATGCCTAAATTGGAGATGAAGCTTACAAACAGCTGTGAAATACTGAGTTAGCTGAAGTGGCAAAGGTGTGTGTGGGTATTGAAACTCGAGGCTTGTACATGTTGCTGTGTGAGAGGACATTGGCATGGAAAGACTGAACTTGTCTTCCAAAAGCAGAAAACAGGGTGTCTACTTATCTAAGTTTTGAATGTTCAGCTTGCCTTCCCAGTAACTTTCTCATAAATTGGGAAATATGGCTGCATGCTAACCACAGTTCTCACTTTGTCCTCATTTGCATGTGCATTGATTTACTAATGTTTGTCTGAAAGATCTCTGCATTTTTATTGTGCAGAATATTGTTTTTGTAATGAGTAGCCATTTGATTATTTGCAGTTTCGTTCTCGTTCAATACATGCCTTATGGTTTCACTTGCCAGACCACAGTATTAGTGTTTCTGGAGGAAGAATATGGACCTTCTTTGCCCAGTGCCATGGGATTTAAGTCCCACAAACCCAAGAAGATATGTGTCAACCTGGTTTTAGCAATGGCAGTAGGACTAAGAAAGGTGAAAGGCAGAAATACTCACTGATTATTGGCTGCTCAATTTGAGACATGTAGCTTCATGTTATTATTATTATTAATTTTTGTTTGATCTTGAATTTTTATTTCAGAGCACTACCTAGGCCACTAATACATATATACAGCTTCCACAGCCTCTATTACAACTAAGTGTAAGGCTGAGATATGCCATTTTATGATGCTGAGTATCCAGAAGATGAGAAACAGAAAATTATTTACCTCATTGTGCGAAGTTTGTTTTAAACGGCTGTCCTGCAATACAGAACAATCCTCTGGCCCACCCACAGGAAAATAGTGTCAGTGATGGATTATGCTTTGAGGTTACTGCAGGAGGATGCAGTTGCAGACTCACAGACTGTCCTCCTGCAGCAGCCTGACATTATACCACATCCTGGAGCCTGCTGTCTGCTTGAGGCTAAAAATATATGATCGTATGATTCACAATAGCATTGCATTTGGGGAGAGACACTTAATGGTGATCCTTCCGTGCACATAGCAGGTGTAGAAAAGGGCACAATCCTGAGGAACATGTTGAGGTGGGTGGTAGGTCTTCTCCATGAGCATCCCGTAGCTGCAGCCTGAGAGTTTCTCAGCTGTGGTGTTTGTGCTTAGGGTCGCTTGGCTCCTATTCCCTGGATGTGCAAAAGAACGAAAAGGAGGTTGTGTTGGAGCTGAAGTTTCTTCCCTGGTGTCTGCCTGGTTGAGGCATAGACCTCTTAAGTTCAAGCTGCTAAAGGTAAATAATGGTCAGATAGTAGCTGTTATTTTATCTACTAAGAACAGCAGGCATGTTCATTCAGAAATCTTGATTTCTGTAAGCTTTGGGATATTTCTCTCGCAGTTACAGGAAGGTAACTGGTGAGTAACTGGTGAGAACATAAACCATGCCTGTCTAAGTAGGAAGGTGGCAGCAATAAGAGCATGACGTCCTATCTTTTTTTCTTGCTTACTTCCATTAAGTCTTTGTTTTGGTGGAGAATAAAATGAGAATTTTTTGTAGTGAGCCTTCTTTTACTCCAAACCTTCAGTTATTCTTGCCAGGGGACTCTTTCTGGCTTTTCTCCATCTTACAAGAGGAAGACCAAAGGATAGAACTGAGCAGAATAAAATAATTACCTCTTCTTTAATATAATACATACTGCCTGGTTTTATATATAAACATTGTCGCTAATACTGCCTAGAATGCTTGCCTGTTTTTTTTCTTTCTTTTTTAAATAATCCATTTTGCAGTCCACATGCCCTCCAGGTTCTTTTTATAATACTGCTGCCTTGCCAATTATTCTCCATTTCGTATTTGTGCATTTGATTTCTTATTCCTGAGCATAGTACTTTACATTTGTGTGTATTGAATTTTCTCTTATTAACTTTCCTTTCTCTTTTTGTTGCCCTGTAAGGGCTCATAATCTTTCCCAACTTAGAAATACAACAGTGTAGATCCTACATACAACTCATTAATGAAGATCTTTTAATGGAATTTGTTTAGGACAGCAAGAGCTTTCTTCAAATGTCCTCTCATTTTTAGAAACGTACTGATAATGGCTCTTCAATTATTATTACTTTTTCCAAGCAGCTGTATGCCATTTTTAAATTTTATGATGGTTTCCTTTGCTTGTGTCAATGTCGCGATAGGCCAAGAGTCAAAACTCTTACATCCTAACAAGTGGGTAGCTTAATAACAGTTCCTTTTTATCCTCTATTCACCCACCTTTCTAAATAAACAAAATTGAGCTGTCTGGTTCTTTCCCTGGACAGATTATGTTGGCTTGCTCTCATCTTTGTATTTGGAAGTTGTACTTGAATTTGTTTCTGGAATTGTCTTCTATGATAGCAAGAGTGATGTCTGTATTAAATTTCCTAATATTTTTTTTTTGTGTGTGTTTTTTTGTTGTTGTTGTTTGGTTGGTTGGTTGGTTGGTTTTTTAATACATGCTGTGGCATCTTAAGGTTTTTGTTTCTTCCCCCCTCCCCCCTCCAAAATGAATACAATATGTGCAAACAGGCCAAAATTATGACTTCTGCTTATCATGTGAGCACTCTGACAGTGGGACAGAGAAGCTGGGCAGCTCATTTCTGGTCACATTCATCTCACTTGCTTTTTTGTACAGTGATGGGGGTGTGAATTTGAGTTTAATCTGAAGTGGTAAATAAGCTCGGATCCTCTGCTTTTAGGCTATTTCAACAATGTGGTTAAAATCTCACTGCCATTTTACCGGTGGTGATTTAAGACATCCAGGTTTGGGCCTTGCTCCACAGAGGCACTTTATCAATGCTTGGGGCCTGCGTGCTGAGTGAGGCCATTCATGGAGTTCAGGGCATGTTGTTCTCAAGCTCTGGGTTCCCTGTGGTTCAGGCAGGAAAACAAGCTGTGGAGAACCCAGAACAACAGGTGCCAGCTAGGGACAAGAAAAGAAAAGGTTTAGGCAGACTTCACCTAATTGTAATGGCCCACGTAGCTCAATTTGTTAACGGGCAGTCCTGAGTCCTGGGCCTGTCCTGCAGCCAGGGGAGCCTGGCAGTACTGCGGATTCTCCTTTTGTAAGTTGGGCACTCCTTGAAGTGAATGTTATTTTGTTTCTTTACTTTCTGCAATCCCAAAGGAAAGGACCGTTTTTGTTAGGCAGAGGGAATTTCAGTCAGGGAGAAAATTTTAAGCAATTAATGTAGTAAATTACAGTCATACTGTAATTTAGAGTGTCCCATGCTTTTTATTCACTTCCATTTTATTTGCAATAAAAACAATTAAGTGTGATTCTATAGATACCTCTATAAGCTTGCATATATATATGTGTGTATATATATAACTTTATGTTGATACTGAAAATATCTTCTTGTTAGGAAATGTGCTTTTAAATTCATCTAACAAGCCTGGAAAACTAATAATGTTCCATTGTTGGGATTAAGTGTGTCTGTTGGTAGTTTGAAGAAAATAGATATCATCTGTACTGTTTGTTTTCTGTGATAACCACTTTAATGTTCATAAAAACTGGCAGTTAGTCTTGGAGACTGTTTTGTTGGTTAAATTACAGTAAAATCAGTGGCAACTTGAACTAGCCTGTGCTGTCATGTTGGCATATTGCAGGCTTTCATTGGGAAAGTCTGTGCTTTCTGAAGAAAATATTTGACTTGAGAAGCTGAACTATAATTCCTTAATAAATATGTTGTTCTTGACAGTCTCAGGACAAAATGGATCATTTGGCTGACAGGCTGTATGATTGTGTCATAAATATTCACTGATTTATGAGACTGAAAGTAAGGATTCTATCTGTTGCTCATGCTACAGAAGTTGTAGTACTTTATCAAATATTGGTAATTACAACATTGAGATTTGATTTAAAAAAAAAAAGTCCTTTGCTTTCCTCGTTCTTAGCACTTCATTTGCCATTCCTCTCCCACAACTGCTGAAGAGGAGGGGTTTGCTGTGGATGGCTCTGCTTATTTTGTGTCATCCTTTGAAGCAAGGTGGTGGTGGGGTGTTGATAAAAGCTATTTGTTAGGTAGGGAGTGTGGGTGCGTTAATGAAATTTCATCAGGTGTGTCAGGAATAATGAAGCACCCTGCTGAATCCGAAACTGCCTGAGAAGTGAAGGTTATGGCTCCCCTCGACAGCCTCTTGAACTCTTTGTCTCCTTTAATTGTTTATTATTAAAACTCTCCCAAATCTATGTATATTGTTTAATCTGCCTTGAAATGTGAATTACAAGTCAAGGCTTTTGAGTAATATAGTGAAAAACTGTCTGAATTTATTGTACCTTCCGAGAGTGCTTCCTAAAACTGGTTTACCTGCTACTCAGTAGCTGGTGCCTCCTGCATTCATAGTCCCTGCTTTTCTCAGCCCCATCCCGCTGATCAGAAACTTCTGGGGCGATGCCAGTATTGATGAAATATTTATAGAGTGCTGTATGTGGAGAGGATGTTTTACAAACTTAAAGGCATATTTCCTGTCCTGGGGAATTAAGTTTGTTTTTCCTGTGTGTTGTGTGTATGTTGTAAAATAATACAAATGAAAGTTGGTTTTCTGAGTTGAAGCAGGAAAAGTACGTGATCAACAAATAAACACGTAGTGCTTGTGCACAGGACAGTATGTAAGAAAATACAAGGCTCAGAGAGATAAAGGAAAGCTTCAGATCAGAAGATTAAAAAAAAAAAAACACTTGAGAAATGTGAAAATATGCCTCTAGTAACAGTAATGCTTGACAAGCACATCTGAAAGGTACACATTGGTGTTTTTGACTTCTGTTGCAGGTACTGAAATTCACTGTCACTTTTAATTTTGTTATCTGTACATCTAAGTCTTTATAAAAGAGATGTTTACTCTTATGAGACTAATATCTGTTGAGCTGTGTAACTGTAAAACCTAGTTATGTGTATTTTAAAATCTTTTTAGAAATAATATAATGCAGCAGAACCTGAAGAAAACTCTCTTTGAAGATGCAGCTCAAACAATTACTTGAGTTATGGTTGGGAAACCTATAAAAAGTGAATGAAGAGCACATCATGTTTTCACAGAAGATTTTTAATAGATAATTAATAAATCAGACTGGAGGTATGTATTTTCACATTCTAGTCATTTTAAAAGCTGCTTTTAAATCTTTCCCAATATTCTCCAAACAGCTCTGTGAGTCTGTAGTTAATCATTCAAAATTAGGAAAAATAAAACAGTTTGCATCTGCCTGGTGTTAGTATCCAATTCTGTGTGTGATTATGTTTCTTTTTAAAAAAATCATAGAATAATGAAAAATGTTTTGTTGTCACAAAGCCATACTTACTGTTACCTTGCAGTGCCATAGATCTGTATTGATCTGTGTTTCACTCATACTGCTATCTAGCATCTCTTGTAAAATACTTCAGAAAGTTGAAAAAGGACACTGTTGTTTTAATATTCAGACTGTGAGCTAAACAAATGCATTTGAAAGCATGCAACTATACACACAACAGATTTTCAGGACGCCTTCTCTCTGTTTTAGGCTCTTTCACAAACACATGCTGAAAACTGCAGACCATATCAACAACTCGGGTTGTGTAGGAGAAGTTTAGATTGGATGTTAGCAAGAATTATTTCTCAGGGTGAGTGGTCAGACATTACAACAGGCTCCCCAGAGAGTGGTGGAGTCCCCAGCCCAGGAGGTAGTCAAGAGGTTCGTAATCCTTAAGGGCATAGTTTAATGATGGGAACTGGACAGGTTAGACATGTTGATCTTTGATGCTTTTTGCAGCTTCAATGATTCTGTGACTATAGGAGAGTCATGGCAATGTGTTGGTTAGTCTTGTATACCATCCTGACTGAGCCCAGTCAGTTGAAATACAGCTCATCCAAAGCTAGAAATCAATTTTTCTTACTTTGTTGAAACATCCAAGCTGCTGTATACATTGTTTTGGTTCACAGTTACCTAGCAGTGAAGAAAGTACACCTATAGGAGCCCTTATTTTCACTTCTAAAGCACATGATATACTCAGCTCCAGTAATTGGATGTCTTCTGGTATAGCCACATGTTCTGAAACAAATTGGGTTTGTTTATGCACGTGCTGACATTGTACTCATTTTCTCATCTTGCAATGTTACTTCTGCCATGTCATTTTATTAGCTATGTGATGCACCACTGTGGCCTGGACTCACTCATGTAGTGATTAAAAGATAGCGTGAACAAAGCAAAAGAGAAGGTGTGGCAAAGTGAACTTTGTGAATAGAAGAGTTAAAACACAGAAGAAACACTGAAAACTTATTTCGGTGTTTGCTTCAGTTTAATTTCTCTTTTGCACAATGTATACAGCCAATGTACAACACCTGTTTAAAGAGAAGAGCTCTCTGGCATACCATATTGTTATGGAGAACTTAGATTCTGAGAACGGTTTTGTACTTACTTAGGTGAACATAGTCTTCTCTTTGGGAGAAGACAGAAATTCTCAGCAATTTCAGAGAGAAGTGGAAAAACAAGTGAAGTAAAAGGAAACCTAACCTGTGACAGTGTCATACATGCTTCAGGTCTCTAATGCCTTGTTTGAAGCATTCCAGAAGGGCTGGAGATGAAAACAAGAAGCTGAATTGGAGAGACCAGTGATATAATTTGGCTAAGTAGTTCCTGTGTATTCTATTGCATCAAATAGAAATGTCATGTTCATTTTGCTTTTGTGATTCCCTATTGGTGTCAGCTGAGCTTGAAACCATTTCTGTGACTGTGGCCATGACTCTCCTTGAATTCTGTTTTACCAGACAATGGTGTATTTAAAGAATTAACATAAGTGAAGAAAGATGACAGTTGCGTTTTTACAGTTGAAAGTCGAGTGTACTACCTTTCCATTTTGGTGCATGTGTTTATGCTCAAGCTTGGAAGGCAAAGTTCTGATCTTTGTCCTCAGAACTGTTAACTGTATAAAATCTGCATTCATTGAATCATAGGAACAGGTTGATTTAATTAAAAAAAAAAATTTTGATTCAGGTATGGAATAAAATTAGAAGAGGCATTGTCAGAGTTCATAGGCTGACTGCACTCTTCATCCACTTCTTAGCTTATTCAATTTTATCCTCATTCTCTTGTCATGCCTCTTCATATGGAATCATTAAATTCACTGTTCCTACCTACAGCCTGGGTATGGTCTGTTGTGTAATAACTGCAATTACCACACCAAGGCTGATTCTATGTTCAGCTCCTGTGATTTCATTCTCTTAGGTAGCCATGACTGGAGCAGCCAACAACCAAACTTTTTAAAGCAAAGCATTTGTTCAGACCTAAAGCAATTTGAAAGAAAGCATCCGAAGACGACAAAAGCTGTCTGTATATGTAATTTTTTCTGACTAGGAATGTACAATTCCCCTGATGCTTATCCAGTAAAACAAGCTTCATCTGATTCCTCCAAAAAGCCTTTCTCAGTGTGTTTCCCTGGATAGCCCCTGGCAATTGACACAAGCTTATCCAAAAAAGATAAGAGTTTTTTCTTCCCTTCCGGCAGCCCGTGTGACCTGAAGAAGCATTTGTGCCCTAAAGGTTTTTCCTCTTTTGTTTGCTTGGTTTCCCCCCACCCTCCTTCTATATCAGTTTAGTTTAGCGAGTGATGCTGTGTAGAGATACCGTACCGCCTTACAGTGTCATAGAATCATAGAATGGTTTGGGTTGGAAGAGACCTTTAAGATCATGTAGTTCCAACCCCCCTGCTATAGGCAGGGACACCTCCCTCTAGACCAGGTTGCTCAAAGCCCCAGCCAGCCTGGCCTTGAATGATTCCAGGGAGGGGGCATCCACAGTCTCACTAGGCGGCCTGTTCCAGTGTCCCACCAGCCTCATTGTATAGAGTTTCTTCCTAATATCTAGTCTAAATCTACCTTTAAATCTTCCCCTTTAAAGGGGAAGATTTAAAGATTTCCCCTTCTCCTAACCCTGTCACTACATGCCCTTATAAAAGTCCCTCCCCAGATTTTCTGTAGGCCCCCTTCGGGTACTGGAAGGTCAGTATAAGGTCTCCCCACCCCTGAGCCTTCTCCAGACTGAAGAGCCCCAGTTCTCTCAGCCTGTCCCTGTGGGGGAGGTGCTCCAGCCCTCTGATCATCTTCCTAGCCCTCCTCTAGACCGTCTCCAGCAGCTCCATGTCCTTCTTGTACTGGGCCCCCAAAGCTGGACGCAGTACTCCAGGCAGGGTCCCATGAGAGCAGAGTAGAGGGGCAGAATCACCTCCCTTGACCTGCTGGTCACGCTTCTCTTGATGCAACCCTGGATACTGTTGGCCTTTGGGGCTGCAGGTGCACATTGCATGCTCACATTGAGTCTTTTCATCAACTGACACCCCCAAATTCTTCTCTTCCGAGCTGCTCTCAAACCATTCTGTGCCCAGCCTGTATTTGTGCTCGAGATTTGCCCCAACTCAGGGGTAGTACCTGGCACTTGGCCTTGCTGAACTTCACGGGGTTGGCATGGGCCCACCTCTCAAGCCTGTCCACGTCCCTCTGGATGGCATCCCTTGCACCCTTCAACCTATAACATTTTGGTGACTGTGGTCAAAGGCAGCACCTTCTCCTCACCAGGGATCTTCACAGCCCAAGTTCTTGGTCTAGAGTAATTCTTAAGGGAGCACAAACCAGTTGCTGTAGTGCTAGGTGCTAGGCTTGTTTCCTTGTCTGTTATCATCTCCTAATGCATGTGTGAGTGCATGGACTGTGGAAACAGTGTATTGATGTTTCAACAGTTCACCTTGCCACAGTTGTTTGTGAAGGATATCATGAGGCAGCGTATGATTTTGTCAGGCGGTGAGCAGGGTAATGTGGAGTTTTGTGAATGAAACGGAACCAGTGCCCGTAAGGGAACAGCAGCTACTTTAGTTAAACGTAAGTATTTTATGAGTACAGGCCAGGCATTCAGCATTCTGAAATAATGCATGAACTGCCCTAAATGTCACAGTGGTGTCTGAGCCCTCTTTGTACCATGGGACTAAAGATACAAGTATGGTGTATTTCTGAGTTATCTGGAGATGTGTCTGGCTGCTCGTGTGCTCCTTGGGCATCCCATTTCTTTTGCCTTCAACCTACTGTTTAGCTTTGGGAATTTCCCAGCATTTCTTCTACCTGTTTTTCTATCCAACACATAGGAGCCAGACATGGTTTCTGTACAATGATAGAAAGGATTCTGGCATTCGTGGTTATTTAACCCAGAAGTTACTCTTCTGGGATCCCATAGTCTAGATATAATGAGATGTCATTATGTTGTAGTCTTTTATTTTTTCTTTACATCAAAGTTTCAAAACTCATGAACTGTCATTTTCCAACCCATGAATAATTTGCCTCTAATTATTCTGTATTTATTACCTAAGGTCCAACAATGCTGCTGACTGAACTGGTGAAATAGAAGTATTTTCTAGAGGCAGAATTACTGCTATCTTTGTATTTTAATGTTGCGCAGATTGTAAAATTAAGTAAATTTCAGCTGGTTTTTTTTGTTATTACTAGTATAGGTAATGTTTGGCTATGGGATCTGCTAGGGGCCGGCAGGCTTGTACTGGTATTTGCTTTCTTTTCTGAACTGAAATGCTTCATGTCACTGAGGACCTACTAAGGACTTACACAGCTGGAAGCATCCTGCATTTCTGTTGGATGGTGTGTGGGAGGAGATACATGAGATGGTTCTGAAAAATACAAACTCATTCAAGTGTCTCAGCTGTGGTAGGACTCAATATGATCTATTGTTACATGATTGTGAAATATTAATACAGTATGTGATAGGATTTATCAAGATGCTTTTTCTGTATGCTATTTCTCTAGCATTTTAAGCCTTTTTCATCCAAAACACGTATGACTGAATCTCATGTCTCAGGTGTGGGTTAATTGTCCTAAAATATCATGGCTGCTGTGTCTGTCTTACAGTTGATGTGAATCAACTCTGAGTGTAAAAAGCTGCTGAACAGAGGTGGATTTCATTCTTCTCTGTTCTGCTCGCAAAGACCAAAAAAACCTGAATATGTGCCCTGCAAATCAAAACACATCTGGCTAATCTGACTTTGGGTTTACTCATTTAACAGAATTGCCATAAGCCTGGAAAATAGGTAAGGAACAAAGGACATAGCCTAGAAATCTTTTTGGGTGAGGGGTTGGTTTTGGATCAGCACCAATGGAAGATCCTCCAGCTCCTCAAGGGGAGCATCCCATCTGAGCGGCAGCAGGCTCTACGAGCAGTGACTTAACTCAGCGATGCCATTAACCTTTCAAGTGCTGCAGGGCAGGAAGACTATGAGCGTTGCAAGGCTGTAATTGTTCCAGGTCTATGCCCTGGGCAGGGATAGCATGGTTCGGTGGTGCAGGGAGCCAGGAGCTGCTTCTTTCCTCCCACCAGAAGGCCATGCTTGAGTTTGCATCCCTGTTCCCCCACCCCACCCTGTGCTCCAGTGTGTACAGTATGCTGATAGGAGTGAGTCACCTCTTTTATTATGTTTTGAATACTTTCCTCCCAAATGTAGCTCATTTTCTTCAGGGAGGGGAAAGAACTTATGCTGTCCTGATTCCTTATTTTTATCAGGGCTCTGCTAACAACTTCCAGCTGAGAGAGTTCTTGGTATTTTTAGCCTGAGATATTTAGCTATTTGAGCCTCTTTTACATGTTTTCTCCTTGATATATATTAACTGGGGAGAAAAAACGGCTCTTGTTAGTTAATATATTAATGAGCATGCTTGCCAAATCGACTGTTCTTACTCTTAGGAATCTGAACACTTCAGAATTTTGGGGGAAGTCTGAGCCTAACTCTAAAGTATTTGAATTAGCTGCATTACTCAATTCCCTGACTGATGTTGCTGTAACTATGTTCTCATAGAATGTTACTCCTTATTCATAGAGGTTGTCTTTAGTATTATATATATATATATATACATATATATATATATATAAATTAATATTCCTCTTAAATTCCCTAAGAAGTAAATAGACTAAAAAGAGCACAAAAATTATAAAGTGGCAACTCATATTTTGACTCTTTGATGTTTTTGTTCCTTTTTATCCAAGGTCCTTTTGAGCAGCAGAATCCTCTGTCTTACTGCTCATGCTAGTGCTGTATTGATTGTCTGGCTTATGGTCTGATCTAGTCCTTAAATATTCCAAATATTGAACCTGCTGGCACATCTTGTACACACAGCATTTCCAAGTTTCTGGATAAACTTACCCTTCCATGAAATTTATATGAATGTTACTTTAAAAGAAAATTCTGAAAATATTTTAATATTGATCTTCTGCATTTAAGAAGGGCTTTAACTTGTTTAACCATGGCACTACATATCTTACTGTCATCAGTTATTTTCTCTTGTCCTGACAAAGTTTCAGATGAAAGGCGAAAAGCTTTGGTAGAGTTGATTTTCTGCATTGAAAACAATGATCTGTTTGAATGATAACTGTTTACATGGCTGGATCAGTGTGTTTTTAGAGAAGTGGGTCTTCAGAAACTACTCTTGAGAATATTATTGCGTAGCTTACTGGTTATACATATATTTGCCACAGTGGAATCGGTACATTTCACTGAGTGCTCGTGCAGTGTCTCTGTAGGACTGCAGGGGGCTGGTAGAAATGACTCTGTTTTAAATGAGAATAAGTATCATTTGCTTTCACGTATAAATCTTTCCATTGTCACCTCAGAGATGTTTTATTTATGCAGGGTGGTATTATCGTGTTGCTCTACTCATATCCACTTAGCTATCTGATGCAGTTCTGCAGGGTGAGGGAAATGACTTTGTGCCATCTATGCAGCATCTTTGTCCTCTGTTTGCCAGTCTGGGCTGTGGCATAAGTCAGAGCTGCCTGAAGGCTGCCAACAACCGCCAGGATGTATCCTATTAATTGGGACCAGCTGGATACAAGTATGTATTGGCAGAATGCAGTAGCTCTTCATCACCCAACTATTCCTTTTGGGAGCTTGAACCTTCCAGTAGCATTTGCAAAGCTGAATTCTTAAATATGCCATCAAAAAGAGTAGGGGTGTTCTGTTTTCATTTATTTATTTATTATTTTTCTGATTTGTTTTTAAATTTGCTTAATGCTGCCTTCTCAGCTGCTTCCTGAGGTTGGGCAGTCACCGCTCCCCATGTAGACGTGTCTGTTTAGCTTCAAGGATCCAGTTTAATACGTGTGCCCCAGTTTTCTCAAAGCACTTAGAAAATTGTTTCTGTGTGTACTTCTTAAGCACCAGGGAGAATTTTTGTTGATAATTGTAACCTTCTTGGAAACTTGCCATTCTATTGATGTAAGCCATGAGGCCTCTTAAAGATAGAGTTACCATGTTTTGCTGTTAGGTATTAGCTACTTTTCTGTGCTTCTTTGCAGAGAGAGGAGTCTCCATTCCACCTTCTAAAAATAATTTTAGGAAGCTGCTGTTTCGTATCACCAGTCTGTGTGCACCAAGGTGGCTGATGGTGCCGAGAGGCTGTAGGGCAAGCAGGCTGCAGCCCTTAAGGATGCTGTCTGTCTGTGCTGGGGCTTCTCAGTGGGGCTACCAGATGAAATAAACACAAATCTTGAGCAGCTTAACGCTTACAGTAAGAACAGTCAAAATTTCATTATTCTTAATTGTTTTGTAACAGGTTAATATGATTGTACTGTTAGCATTGTACTGGACAGTTCCTTGGCTTATTTGCATATTCTGTCCTAAATATCTTTATTTTATGTTGGTGGCTGAGCTTCCTGTGCAGTTTGTTTTAAGCTGAGCAGCTGACTCCTTATCTCTGCCATTTGTACTACTGTTCTTTTCATTGGTCCTTCTTCAGTCTGAGAAGCAGTTTGGCCAGATATTTGGAGGAAAGTAAGATTTTAGAAGCTGCAGTGAGTGACTGCAACTCGGTGTACAAAAAGTATGTAAGTTGCTTCGAGCGTATATTTGAAGTCTGCTGCTCTAGTAATGACCAGGCCAAATCTTGCTTTGCTTATGAGATCTGACAATATCACGGTCCATGTGATTTCATTTGTTGTATTCATAGAAGCCCTGGGGAGTGAAATAACTAGAGCAGGAATGAAGCTATGCTTTCCTGTGCAGCACAGCAGAGCATTGTAGCAACTTGGCCACTAGGAAAAACGGCAGAGATTTCGTGTGTGTGTGTTTGTGTGCACACACGTGGGTGTGAGTGTATTAGATACACAGTCACGTACCAACATTACTGTGACCCATTAGCCTTTGTAGAGTAAATAGGCGATAATCATCCGTTCGGTACCGGGTAGGTCGGATTGAGTTGAGCTGTGGACAATCAGGGTGCTTGGTAAAGCCTTTGTTACAAAATATCCCCTGTTAATCTTCAGTTTCAGTTTACAGGCTTGAATATAGTCCTGCTGTTGTAAAGTTAACGCGTACACATAAGAAAATTTCTATGCATTGTTCACCTTGAATGAAATGTAAAAAGCCCTTTAGGGAGGCTAATCTTCCTTTCTTATCTGCAGATGTGTTAGAATGCTTGTGAAAGAGAAAAGCAACAGCCTAAAGAGCTGCCGGTTGGCTCTGTAAAGTTGTTTTTAGAAATAACACATGAATACTTGCAATAGGAGCATTAAGGGAACCTGTTAGTTTAGGGCAGTGTACTGAATGCTTAAGGTTGGGATTGAAATCACAAAAACTAAACACAAAGTTCAAGGACAGTTATTCTTACTTGTTTTAATTTCATTTGAGGATTGTGACACCACTTCGGCATGGTGTCATTCATACCATGTTCAGGTCCATACAAAACTACAGATCGTGTAGGCATTTGATGTGTGTATGAGGCACGCCCAGAACATTTTGAAGAATGCAAACATATCAAATCTTGAGACACTGATAACTTTCCAAAACAATGATTTTGTAAAACTGTCTGTCCAGCGTTTAGGGGGTAAGACTTGCATATCTTGACATTATAAGTGATAACATACTCTTTTATTTCTTCACTGTGTATAGAAAAAGTTGTTTCCTAGTCTGTTGAGTGGAAAAAGAACAGTTTTGAAACAGCAGGAAAGGTCATTCTGGCTTGAGATGAATCATGAGAAATTTCAGTCTCTAGACAACCTTTACTTTTGCATTCCCTTAGACAACATTATTGAAATAGCTAAAAGGAGGGATATAAAAACAAATCATTGTGACCTCTTGTATTTTGATTCCAGAAAATTTCAAAAGTGCTCTCATATTTCAGTGGATTATTGAAATTGTCACTGTACAGGCATGGCCAAACTCATAAAAGAGAAGCAAATGTTGCTTGACTGTTGAATGTGATGTGAGATTTTTATGATCAAGCAAAATAGCCTTTTTTTCTTTTTTTTTCTTTGTTAGGTCAATAGTTAAGATTACAAAAGCAGAGAAAACTCTTTCCTAGCACCTCTCTATGTTTTACTAATTGGTCCTCCAAATGAAACAAAGAAGTGCAGGTGAAGTTGTTTATTTTTTGAATACAATTTAAAAGTGTTGAAAAGTAAATTAAACTAAATATAAACTTCAGTTTGCTAAAAACTGAATGCAGACCACAGCAGCATTCCTGAATAGTCATAAGGAAATGTTCTGCTTGTCTGAAAGCTGTAATGTGGCAGGAGTATAATGAGCAAACCACCTACAGCACCATCAGGAGACAGCCAATGGGGAGGTCCCATGACCTTTGTCGATCTCAGCACTCAGGTGCATAAATAATGGAAGAACATGTGCCACAGAATCCTCCTTATGCTGAAAAAATGGTCTCTGGTCTTAGCGGCTGCCCTGTTCTGTAAGCCCTGGTGGGGAAGCTTGCCCTGGTGTCCGTGAGCTGGCCTGTGAGTTTGTCTTGCAGAGGTAAAATGGTGTCTGAGTGGTGCCATGCATCCACCACCTAGCACAGACGGATTTTACCTCTCCTCCAAAACACAATACAAGAAGCCTTTGAGCCAGGATTGCCTTCCTCAGCACCAACAGGGCTGTTACCATCTGTGTGCAGATGGGGTGTGTGCTGTAGAGTTGCAAGGAGTTCCTTTTTTTTTTCCTTTGCTGGCCACAACAGATATGGATACTTAGAACCGTGTTTGTGATTCTACAGAGGACGTAGTGTGAGATCTAGTGGAAGGCAGATGCTCAGAAAGCGCAAGGGCCTGGCCAGACTGCTCACCATCAAGTCCCAGTCATCACATGGGACTTAAATCCAGTTCTAATGACTGATGGCCATAACAGGCTGCTTTGGAAAGAAAGTTTTTATAAAGGATTATCTTCCTGTTCTGTGGTTGTTGTATCTGCAGGGAGGGTTATTGAAATTGCAAGGTTCTCATTAGAAATGTTTTATAAATGTAGGCTTCCTGGGGCCACAGATTTCTTTTACTTTCATTCTAGCAGGGCTTGCTTTGCTGACTTTTCTCCAACTACTCTTTCCCTCCCCTCTCCCCACATTTCTTGTGATGATGAGAGACTGCATAGTGTAACAGAGAGCACTGTAGAGATCAATTGGGTTTCCAACTGCATCTCTCTGTCTATAGCAAATTCTTGATTGATGCAATTATAGGATTAGGTACCTTTTGTTGCATTTTTTTTCAAGGGCATTTAATTTTGATCTTGGACTTCGTTGGTTTCTTTGTGGTAGAAGATGGCTGAATTTGTGGGATTTAGGTTGTAACCCCTTCACATTTTACTGTGATTATCACAGCAAGGCTTGAGTTCTCCTCAAGACAGAGCAGCAAGGAACCACTGAGTAGCCATCTTCAAAAAAACAAGGACATTCTTATTTAGGTCAGAGGCACAGCAGAGAGAACACATTATAAAACAATGAGCAGCTTTTAACCATGCTGATCTTGCACAGATTGTCTGTCTCACGCTGGACCTGACAGATCTTTATCTCAGTTGTGCTTGTTTAGTTGTTATTCCAATACATGCATCTTTTTGCCCATGCGTTATTTTACAGCTTAAGGATGCCTTCAGAGCTACTCAGTGCTCTGCATCTTCAGGGACTGATCTTCACCCTGGTACTGTACTATGGGCCTTTCTAATAGGTTCAGACTCCATCCAGAATTGTCTCATTGCCCAAGCAACAGAAAGATAAGATTACATGTACTGGTAAGATAGGCTGTGTGCTCTGTGTGGAGTGGCTACTGAATTAGCTCCTAATTTGCTGTGGTAGCAGCACACCAGAAGATGTCATCAGTGGATGTTGAGGATCTTGTGTTTTGGAGATTCTGGGTTTATACTTCGGGTAGACTTTTGTCTGGTCCCGCAAATTGAACGTTCTTCACTGTGTGTAAGGTTCAAAGCTGCACAAGGTTCAAACCCTGACATTCCACTCAAGGTGGAAGTGCACTTTCATTGCTGAGTGTGGCAGAACTTCCATTTTGGTTTCCTCTTAGCAGCATCCAGTTCACGCAGTGTGTGGTCAGTGGAGATGTCTGGGGAGCTTCACAGCTGAACATAGCTCCTGAAAATCTGCAGCCATCTGCTTGTGGCCCAACTCCTGATTTCACCCAGTGCTGTCAGAACATTTGTGCTGTGTTCCTCTCTGCTGCCGCATCTGTCTGAACCCTCGTCTGGTACCTCTGTCCATGCCTGGCTCATTCTCCTGACCAAAATACGATGATGTGTAATGTTACGTGTCACTCTGGTTATTTCTCACTGTCCTCTACCTTTTGCGCTTTCCTATCTTTTACCTGAAGCCACATGTGTATTGCCTTCTGTGTTTGCTTGCTTTTCCATTTTCCTCATATATCTGACAAAACAATGCTTTAAAAAACAAACAACAACAAAAAAACCCCACACATAAAAAGAACCCCGGAAAAAACACCTTCAGGGTGGTAGTCTGTCTTCCTTATGAAATTCAGACTTGTTTTCTCCTTTATTCAGGTTATGTAGTCACTCTTTGTCAGCTTTCATGCGAACTTCATATGCACAAGATCTCTTTTTTTCCCTCACTGTTCCCTGCTTTTGTGTTGTGAGGTGGCATGGAAGATGTAATTTAGATCTGAAAAGGACATTTTATTATTTAAGACAGGCATTTTTCACATGCACAAAGAGCAGCCTTGGATGTGATTTATAGTTTCTAATTGACTTAAAATAGATGAGTAATTTTGAGCTCCATGAATTAATTTCGTGCTCTGGGCCTCTGTTTTGTATTTTATTTTCCCCTGGTGCTATGTCTTTTTTCCTGAATATCCAGACTGCTGGGAACAAGGAGTTAAGAGGCTGTGCTGTGTTCTTTCTGATATCAGGGTCGTGGTGGGGAATTTTTGGCATTTGCTTGTAGTTTGTTGCTGTGTTCTCTGGCAGATCGTGCTATCAGAGATAGGCAAGGTGCACTGCAAGCCTACTCACCAGTGATACCCATGTTAGATGTTAACGTCTTAACAGTAGGTTACCTCACATTAGATGTCCTAATGTGACTCAAAAAGGACTTTTTTGTTGTAAGGAATATTATGCTTTTCACAAAACAAAAGAGGCCAAACCCACAAGTTTAGGCACTTTTGCAAAGCTGTGGTTGATTACTCACTCACTGGGCTGGAGAAGAATCCCAGGGAAGTGGGGTGCAGACAACAGATTTGAGAACTTAACAAAAGCATTGCTGCTTGTTTTGTTGTTAAGGAATTTGTCTTTTTTTTTTTTTTTTTTTTTTGCTATACAGTATGTATTTGCTTTAAATGTCACGTAGTTCTTACATGAGAAGAAAAATGTTTGTAGTAAAGGCTGGCCAGTTGCTGCACCAGGAATCAACAGAGTGCCTTGAACATAGCAAATGAATTACTGATGGCAGAATATATAGAATGTTAACTACCCTGCAGCAGTGATAACGTACAGTACCAATTTCAGCATCTACATTTAGTTCTCTTTTTTAGTTCCCGAATGTGGGAGTAATTAAACACATATTATTCCTAAAATTTTCATACTGTCAGTCAAGGAGATTTCGGGGAGCTTTGTCTGGGATGGTCTGAGGATCTAGCATAGTTCTGAGACCCCCTCAACCCACACCTGTGGAGAGAATGGTGATTCTGAGTGTGCAGGGCCATTGCCTGGAGGGTCGCTGAGGAGCTCTTAAGTGCTGGGGCAAGAAGCACTGGTGTAATTAGCTCAGTGTGTATGTGAAGAAGATGCATGTGAGATGGATAAATAACATATGGGCATCAGCCTGTTGTCTTAGCTGAGTACCTGTAGTAGTGTCTGCAGATCGTGCAAGTGGGGAGTGGGATTTTCAGAAGAACTAGCTAGTGGGCTAGCTGCTGCTGAGAAATTGGTGTTAAAATCCACCTTCAGTTCATTGGTGTGGCTGCCTGCCTCTGTAGCAGCTCGTTTGCTCTCAAAATTGGGTAGTTAGGTGTCCTAAGTGGAAAACTGAATTTCTCTGATAGCTGCCTGACAGAGGGATAACATTTTATTGTACCTAAACAGGATTCTAGTTTCATTTACAGTGGGATCTTAACCAACTCACATACATTTTTGTAAACTCCATTGCATACTGCTGAACTCAGAGATAAAGGAATTGCTGTGCTATTTCATTAGGGTTTTATATTACAAAACGCATATTACTGTTACATTCTTTACTGTATTAAGTTTTTTGTAAGCAGGGCTTACTTATTAATGCAACAGTTAAAATACTGCAGAATGTTTTGTTGTGGAAATAAGCATCTCTGTAAAGCCATACTAGTCACACTTAATGGTTAGGGTACATTTATAAATTGTTTATGGAGGGCAAATAAATAATTAATGTCCGTTATTAAATAGGTTACAGGCATGAATAGAGAGTATTATATATGGCAGTAAGCACACCAGTTGAAGGTGTTGGAGGTTGCGTTTTGTCTAACTGTTGCAACTTGTTGTTGTAGGGACTCAAGTCCCTAAGAAATGACCATTTATTAGAATATGCATTAAAAATGTAATAAGTCATGCACATTTATAAATACCTTAATGTATAATATCATCTTTTGGATGTAGCCCTTCAGTGAAACCCTGCTGGGAAGGGAATGAGGCAGCGGAAGGTTTTCAAGGTGACAGTGAAATCCAGGGCTGTGCAAGCCTGGTGCTGTGCTGACAAGCTGTCTCTTTGTAACATACTAATAACAGGAAATTTGGAAAACGAATTGTTTAGCTTTCTAAATACCTGCAGGATCAAGCTGAGCATCAGTAATTTTGAAGATAAACTTTGTTAACTTGAGTGTAATATTTAGTCAAATCTCATTTAGAGAATGAAAATAACAAAATATTACTACAAGAATTAATTTGTGTTTAAACAGGAAGTTTTGTTTTTTTCTGTTCACGGTTTTAATGCAACAGAGCTGTGTATGTAATTGCGCTCTGTTTTGTTAATATGCTTTTAATTTTGCCCTTTTGAGGAGGGAATCTTCTGGAGATGTGCTTCACATCACACTTAGTGAGAATGAGGAGAGGTCAAGAAGCTTTTTGTCTTGGTCATGGTGGGGGGGTGGCCCCATCATGTTTTCTTTAATGGTACCTGCTAGCTGTCATTCATTTCAAGCAGAGTTCATCTGCTGGCCTGTCTCTTCTAACCCTGACGCAGATTAGGAAACTTCAGCCTTTTGGGAAGGCCTTTGTCTATGTTTTTTGGGGGGTGGAAACTCCACTACTGTTGAACAGAAGAGGAGATACCATTATCTGATGTTATCCCGCTGTTGTTTCCTGTGCTACGTTGACCTCCCTTCTTTTGCCGTTGGGGTAGCTCTATAGAGAGACTTCTACATACTTACAGTTTCTCTTCTGTTAGTAACCCTTCTGTTTGTCGGCTCAGTGAAAGTGAAGCCTTGATGCCATAGTCAGAACAAAGTGAGTGTTGATCTGGGAGTTGTGACAGGTTGGCTACTTTCACAAACACAAACAGCCTGCTCGGGAGCAGTGATTTGACTTGTCATTCTATCACAAGAAAAAAAAAAACAACACCCCAAAACCCACAGGATTTGCAAGCCCACCGATTTAAACTGATTTTAGTGAGGACTGAAAGATATTTTGTCTCTCATTTTGTTTCAAAGGAACATTTAATACAGAGACAAGAGAGTTTGCTAGCGAAACACAAGCATTATCTTTCTTTTCATTTTAATGATATTAATTAGAAGTTTAATATGATTTTCTTGTCATAGCTTTGCAGTCATTTAGAAACACTCGTTAATGATAATTTTGGAAAAAAATGGAAGATTCAATAATCTCAATTTATCATTTAAAATTTTTATATAACAAAAACGTATCATTTTGTGATCTGAAATGATGTTGTTGTGATGCATTGTTAAACTAAAGTAGTTGCATTTGAGAAATTCTGTATTCAGCCTTTCCGGATAATTCTGTGCAGGAAACACAAAAGCACAGTGTCTCTAATTTATGTATGTAAACCAGTAAAAAGAGGTACGTAGTTTAATTGAAAGAACAGTCTTCCCTTTTTTAACCAGCTGATACCTGAAGCGGCGGGCAAAACATCTTTTGGAGGAATCTTAAAACTTTTCTTTCCTTTCTTCCTTTCTTCCTTTCTTCCTTTCTTCCTTTCTTCCTTTCTTCCTTTCTTCCTTTCTTCCTTTCTTCCTTTCTTCCTTTCTTCCTTTCTTCCTTTCTTCCTTTCTTCCTTTCTTCCTTTCTTCCTTTCTTCCATTTGTTTGCTTGTTTCTGATGATATTCATCTCCTGGGAAAAGCAGTCATAAGAAATACTTCTTTTCCCTTGGCTTGGAAGGTACGAGTCTTGTTTAGGATAAAACTGAGCAAGGCAGAGTTCTTGCTCTCTGATATCTGTAGTTCTCACATGCTGAGCAGACAACTGCTTATGCTGGAAAGTGCTCTTAAGAGTTTCCAAAGTAAATCAAGATTATTTGTGTTTTTGTTTTTTTTTCCTGGTAACAAACGGATAAAATGAAGAAATGATGAGGGTAATGAATGAAGCGTGGAGTAGCAGCACAACCATTGCTGTGTGTGTGTGTGTGTAGCTTTGTGGTTTGACATCAGATCTATTTAATGCCATATAAATAGCTCAAGTCTATTTCAAATATTGTGTAAACAGCCTCTTAAATGCAAATATTTGCTGAATATCAATATTTGTATTTAACTGTCAAATGAAAAACATTAAAGTTGTGTAAGTCTTTTTAATCATCTTTCCCATGCTCACGAGTAGTTTGATCAAAATTCTTTAAAATGTCACTGAGAAGGAATTAAAAATACTTCTTAGTAGTCTGAACTTGAGCAAGGCAAAGTAGTATTTATATTCAGTAAAGCATTTCTAAGCACATTTTGATTGTCAAATTTATTTAGTGCTATTCCTACAGAGGATGTTTAGGTGAAATGCCACTGATTGTATTTTGGTAAAAGCGTTCTGAAAATCTTGCAAGCCCAAAGTTTTTGCAAAATATTCATCAGCATTTCTTAATTGTAACCCTTGGATTCACTAGGACATCTTCACTATTTTTTCCTTCTAGTAAGAAAAAAGTAGTAAGTACTCCTTTGCTATGCTGTAAATGGCATGAGTTGTAATCCCAGTGAGCAGTGGTGACTTCAAGATTTGCCCCTGCATCCATCCAGCTTTACCAATTAGGTATGCAGCATTGAGGTGCATAAGCCTCAGTGAAGAATTCTGGAAACATGAATTGTTTCATTTCCAAGAACCCATTTGGTTTTGATGTTTCTCTTCCTTTTTTTGGTTTGTTTCCCTTTTCTGGAACCAGTGCCGTGCCCTGGCACCTTCAGCTGTTTAAATCTGTCATTCAACTGCTCATTATTCTTCTGCTTTGGGTACGTGCTGCCTCATTGCATCTTAGCAGTAATATTGGCAAAATTGGTTTACATGTTCTCTTTCCTGACATTCCCACTTGTGAGAAGTCAGTGATGTGAACTTGAAGACTGAATTGGTTTATGCCATCAAAAGACAACTGCGATTCTAGTAGTCCTGGTAATACCAATTTACAAAACTGTGAGAGTGTAATTTGGGCACATGGAGGAGTAGAATGTGAGATAACTTTCTGAATTGACTATTTTGTATAGAAATGTATTCATAATTTGTGAGAGTAAAATAATCAGCCTGAACTGTGTCCTGTGCAGGCAGGACTGTAGTTTTTTGATGCCTTTGTCCTTTAAATTTGAGTTTAGAAACAAGAAGTGGTGAGACAGAAGTTGTCTGAGAAGTAGTTTACTTATTTTCCTTTAATTCTGAGAAAATATGGTACTTTATCATTTTTATTTTTTTTTTAACCTAATGTCAGCCATGAGTGTGGAATCAGATACTTTCACTCCTGTTGTCTAGCTTCTGGTTTCTTCCCTTTGAAGACCAACAAGCGTCAGCAATTTGGAGACTCAGCATTAAAATTTTCTTGACTGCTGGTCCAGTATTTTAAGGATACCTTTACAACTGCAGGATTTTATTGTTGATGTTTTGTTTTGGTTTTCTTTGGTGCAACATAGCCTGATTTTCAAGTACCTTCTTTCTGTGGATAAAATTCTTTCTGTTTGGAAAGCATCTTCCTATAAAAATTTTTGGTAAGAAATTGAAACCAGTATTTTTTAATGACCTGTGTTTCAAAAGATAGTATTTCCAGCAAGTTCCCCTTTAGTGTCCATGTGGATTATCTGCAAGTTTCAAAATACGTATGTTTTGGTTAGTAATTTCCCTGAGCATGTTGAGAGAGGAGTTGATGCTCAGCAAACCTGTCATGCGTGAGCCCTAGCCTGCAGCTGGGTGCTTGAGCTTATCTGCTGTAGTGGCTGAGTAGTTGAATAGGCTGGGGGTCTTGTATAATCCTTCTTGGCTGCAGTCCAGTTTGGGGAGCAGCAGGAGAACACCTCCAGCTGCCTATTCAGCATGTTTACATCAGCCAACAGAAGAAACTGCAGGGAAATGCTGGAAACCTTGTAGCAGATAATCCAGATGTGTGAGAACTCAGCAGACAGGTGTAGCAGGGCTGGCAGCCCTGCAACAGACACTTAGTGTGTCTGGCAGTACCTAACTGTGTGCAATTGACCCACAGATGGGTATGGCAGTGATTAAAGGAGAAATACTTTGCGTGAGGCTTTGGAGGATCGATGTATGCATCCTGAGAGCTTCTGTTTGTATGCTTTTGGTTGTGATTGGGTATTGTTTTGCTTTTCTCTTTTAGAGAAATGCCTTGGGATCTTCCAGTGCAGGACTTCTTGCCTAGCATGGGGAGCAGACTTGGAAGCCAAGGGTCCAGTTCCAGAGATCAGCCTAGTACCTCATCGTTTCGAAAAGGAAACTTCATGGTTCAGTCAGATTGGTCATCTTAATGGATCCCAAGTTTAGAGGGGTGAAACTAACAGCACACCCTTGAAGACTGCTTCTCTAAGCAGCCTTCACAGGCAGGTGTTGACTGAGCCCGCACCATCTCATAAGCCGTTAAGCAGGCATGCAGTGCTCCTGACCTATGCAGATAAATTGACATAGGAAGAAATAACGAACTCTGTGAAAGTCAATGTCATAGTTGTTGTGTCATCTGCAGCTCTGAAGTCCATAGTATGCAGAAGCAATGATGCGGCTCCTCAAACAAATAAAGCAAGTCTGAACTTGGGGAAGAGGGTTATGGGCTTTAGAAAAAGCTTAGTTTTTCTCTCTTACATGCACTCGTGCTCAGAAGTACAGGCCCTAGGTTTTGCAGGTCAGTGGCAGCCTCTGAGGATAGTAAGACTACCGGAAGTGATGTAGCACTGAGGACACTTTGGAGCTTCTTTGGCCTAGGCACCCTGGTTATGCAGCCAGTGCTGCCACTGGGGGCCTCTCTTCCTTTAGACAGGAACTTCTAGCTCTTCTGTATTCAGAACATGTTTTGTTTCCTGTCTGAGCATGGGTGAGGGAATTGTCCAGCCCTCTTGCCTGTAACACAGCTATCTTACTAAGATGTTCTTTTGCCTCTTATTTTGTCTTTTATGTGCCTTTTTGTTGTCTTATTCAAGTAGTTCAGCTTTCTTTTGTTGCTTTGTAGAGGTGGCAAAGAAGCAGTCACAGAGACCTAAAACTTCTCTACGTTCTCTTTTCTTTGGTCTTTTTGTTTTGCATTTAGTAGTAGAAATCCATTTACTGGTGTTGTGAGCTTTGTTCTTGCTGCCACCATAGCGTCCTTGGTAACTGAAACTCATTTTGCACTTCTGCCTTTTTGCTTTCGTCTCTGCATGTTTGTATTGTTCCTTAATGCATGCTTTTGCTTTCTTTTGTGTTTCTTCTCCTTTTTCTTGGATCACTGAGGAATTGTTGATGAAGCCTGAGTTACTTTATATTAATTCCTGTCTTTCTTCCAACGCTATTTGCCACTGTTTTTTTGTTTGTTTGTTTGTTGTTGTTGTTGTTTTTTTTTTAAATAAATAAAGCCTGAATCACCTTATGTTTGTATTGTACTTTCTCTTTGGGTTGTCTGTTTTTGAGGACACTCTTTCTGCTAGTTCTCTGAATTTGCCTGGCTTCTGAGGTCTGCTAGCTTTACTCTGATGCTTTCAGACCTCCTTTCTGAAGAAGCTGTCATTTTGCAGTCGTTCATGCTTATTGCTCTTTACTGTTAATTTTTAGATAGATAGTGGAGGAAATTCATCCTCAGTTTTCTCATCCCAGCTGATTCCTTTAAGATTCATGAGGTGACTCTTTCGTGCGAGTCCCTTCATCTTTTTCACCCTACCCCTTTCTTTGTTTCATGTTTGCCCGTGGTTCCTTGAGGTCAACTGTTTCATTCTCTGGTGCTAATGCCCGCTACTTTAACTTGCCATTGAGATAATCTGCCATCTAGGTTTATTTGCAAAAGAACAATGTAACCTTTGTTTTACTAATTAATAGTGACTTCACATGCTATTTAAGAAGTATGCTGCTTGCTAGTGACTTATGTGGGTTCATCCATGATACGATCTAATGAAAAAAAAAAACCCACAATTTTTTTTGCCGGGCATTTGCTATGATCCTTAAAAAGGAGATAGAACTGAGTCCTATAGATGCCTCACCGCCTAGAGTTCTTATCTTTCCCTTCTTCACTTCACTTGAGATAAAGCTTCCTGCTGTCTCAGCTCCAGCTTTCAGGAGGGGGCTTAGTAATATGATGTTGAGGACCTGCTCACCATATTTAATACTGATATCAACCCTCTATTTCCTGAGAAAAGCTAGGAAAGCAACTGGTAAAGCCCCAAGTCCTTTCCTTTGGCAAGCAGTGCTTCAGCAGTGATGTTCTCAGCGGCCTGTACGCAGCACTGATGGATTAATGAGAAGCCAGTTGCTGTTTTTCTGCTGGTACAGAAACACAAACTTAACTTTTCTTCATGCATGATGTTAAAATATGTAAGGCATGGGTACGTTCTGCCCATTAATTTTTCCTTTCAGTGCAGCAGGTGAGCAGTGAAGCCCAGTTTTTGTGCTACCATGATCAGCATCAGCCTAGATGGATGAGGATACCAGCCTTTTAAAGCAAACTTTTGTCATACATAACAAGTGGTTCAAGGCTGGATACCACCTAATGATAATCCTGTGGCAAATGTATAGCTTTAAACTCTAGATTTTTAAGGGCTGTGCTGATGCTTTACTCTCTGTCAGTGACTCTCCTTGGGACATTTCCATGCTGTTGGCTCTGCTTACTGCCAGGGCAGGATGCGTTCCTATAAACTCTTTAACTATAGTAAATTATATACCATGGGAAAAAATAGCATGTAGAAACCTGTTACTATCCCATCTGAAAGCAGCAGGGAAGACCAGGGTTAGCACTTTTATTACTGGGAAGGGGGGAACCTCGTGTATTTGTTATGGTATTGAATTCTCCCAGGTCACATTTTAAAGTGTTTTGTTGCTTAATGTTTTTAGCTGTCATATCCCATATTTTATAGTTAAGCTGAGCAGTTGGGATGATTGAACTGGAATGAGGATAAAGGAAGAATGGCTCATGCATAAGAGTGAAGGGAGAGAGGTTACAGAACCTTCAACCTGCACAAGAGCAGAGGACCCTTTGTAATGTGGCCTCAGAAATGATGTGTTGGAGTGTTAGAGCTTTCTAGATCAGTGACATCATGTTGAGGAGGCAAGAAGGTGGGAGAAGAGGCTGCAGAAGCACATAATTTGTTTAAGAAAAAAAAAAGATGATATCAACTGAACAAACTGAAAGAATGGAACACTGGGAGACTGCGTAAGAAACTGAAAATACAGTCAATTTCAGCATGTTTCACTCTTCATTTGCATCTGCCATTTGGAAATGAAAGTAAAAGCTTATTTGTGATGATTGCAGCTGTTGATGCATTAGAAATGTTTAATGATTTTCACGTAGCTATACTGTGGGAATAATGCTGTATATCTAACATACCAAGAGAAGTGGACTAGAAGGAGAAGTACATTATTTTGTTACACCAGCCAGGCTGGAAAAAAGTTGATAGTTTCAAGTGCATAAACCTTTCTTATGGAAAACTGAAATTCAACAGAAAAGCATTTTGAGGTGTTTGCATGCAAAATATACATGGAAGAAAAAGCAGAGCTTTTGACTTGAAACCTTACAGGTCACCAAGAAAATCTACATTCTTAAGCATTGGGAATTTGTGAATCAGTGGAATTGGAAACTATCCCATTCCACATGAAATCTGCAGAAGATTTAACACTAATGCAGTATCATAGAATCATAGAATCATGGCTTGCGTTGGAAGGGATCTCAAAGATCCTCTAGTTCCACCCCCCATACTGTGGGCTGGATTGCCATCCACTAGATCAGTCTGCCCAGGAACACATCAAGCCTGTCTCCAGGGTTGGGGCATCCTCAACTTTTCTGGGCTTGTGCATTTTATTTATTTTTTTATTTTATTTTTTATGTTTTGGATCTGTAGTAATCTGTGCAAGCTGAGACCTGAGACAGAAATGATTCCAAACTCAGCCAGAGTCAAACAAGAGTAACATGCAGAGCACTATGCAATGTGACATTTTGGCACAAACCAAGAGGTGTTTAGCAGATGAGAATATGTGAAACCGTGCAATGCATGCTTTTGGGGTAGGCTGCAGATGACACCACAGAATGTAATCTCTTAAAAAAAAAGAAAAAAAAAAAAAGAAAAAAAATCAACAGATACGAGTTATCAATTCAATATTTAGTTATATAGTGGCACATAAGTTAATATGTTGCTGGAAACAGTTAATGCTAGCTCTTGATATCTACAGAAGATTCAGTAGTAAGACATGAAATTATCCCGCAAAATCTGAGTTCTGAGTGCATGAGTAAACTGGAAAAAAAAACAGCATTGTTTCTAATACCTCTTGAATAAAAGGGCACTTTGTGAGCTACAACTGTTTTTAACACTTGAAGCAGTACATAAATCAAGGAGGGTGTGCCTGGCATTTAATGAGCATGTTTTCGGAGTATCTTCAAGTGGCAGGTAGAAGGGTGAGTGACTAGAATTGAGAGCATCTTTCCCAGAGCCTGGTGGGAGAAGTCTTTCCTTATGTAAAACCAGAATAAACAGGGAAGCATCATCTTATTCCAAAAGTGACACCAACCTGATGGGAGGCGTGAGGCCCCTGTTTGGTAGGGCACCAAGTGTAAGCCCCAAGTGAATATGTACTAGGAGAACTCTTCCTGCTTTATACAGGCAGAAGGAGAAATGAGTGGATATGAATGCTGTAAAGTGTACACACTTCTGTGCCGTGTGTTTGCAGGGCTGTGGTAGCAACTCCCAGAAAAAGGGGGGCACATACTTAAACATTTGATATCACCTTTGTGAAATGCTGTTTCCTCAGACCAGTGTTTGTGTTTTGCTTAATATGTGTGTGCTTCTAAGAAAACTGATCGTGTTGTAGATAGGATAGGCAGCACTGGCACCAATGTAGATTTTGAGCTGGAAAGAAACTGCGGACTGGCATGGTTAAAGACTCTTGAAAGAGCAGCCTGTGAGCCTCAAGCTAAACAAAGAATGTAAATCACGCGTAGGTGGAACGGCACACCCAGCAGGGCTGATGCACGAAGGTGTGCATTGAGGTACCTCTCTGCAGCACTGACGCTTTAATTGACCTACCTGCCCAAGCAAATGGAAAAGCACATGTATTCTTGGACATAGCTCTGGCTTGATGCTGCAGGAAAAGATGTAAAAATGATATATAGATTATATTATGATATGTAAATGTGTTAAAAGAATATATATGTGTGTGTGTGTGTGTGTGTGTAGAAATGACTGTCTGTGATTAAATGGTGGAAAAGGAGTTGTTTGGCCGTGGCATGCAAATCTGCCCAAATATGTGATACTTCTTAACAAAGGATGTTTGTTGTTAGTTGAAAATGACTAAAAGCAGCTTCCCAGAAAGAGCTTTAAAGCTACTAAAGTGATGGATTCAAGCAAGTTTGTTCAAGAGGTCTCAAATTAGAGATGTTTTTAGTTCTTATGTTTAAAATACAGATTCAGTGCTGCTGGCTATTATTTCAGAGACTGAAATCTGTATTTTGTCTATTAACATCAGTGAGATTCCAAGGGCACTCTGGGTTTGAAACAGTTTCTGCATGCGTTTATGAAACAAAAGGAAAAGCTGCTTCTCTCTACAGGTCAGAGTAGCAATTCTGGAATATTGCAAGTCTCATGAAGCTAACAAAAGCTTTTAGGATCTCCTCTATGGAAATGCTTTTAAATGTTACTCAGTTGCGTCATCCTTCTTCACACAAACTAAAAATTATGGGTATTGATTTACTGACTTTCATTGGTTTTAATTACAGTTCTTTTTTTAATTTTTTTTTTAATTTTTTAAAAATTTGAGGGTGTTATGACAGAATTTTCCACATGTAACAAGTTTAAAAGTAATGCAAGATTTTAAAAGTAGTGCAAGAAGGTACTCAGACCTAGAACATTCCAACTATTGATAGTTCTGCTTTGCTGTTTACATCCAGCATCGGATATTGACAGCATAATGGCTGCTGCTGGCAGAAGGACATTTCTGCAGTGTGCACTAGTTCACCACTGCAGACTTAGTGAAAAAGGAGCACCAGTTGCTTAATGCAGCAGTAAGCTTACTGTAGGAGTTACAGGAGGCACAATACTTGAACCATGCTTTGACATACTGCCAAATCTGGGGATCTGGAGGCTTTTGCTCTACCACATTGATTTTATGACTTTACGGATAATGGTTATACACAACTGTGCTCTCAGTTAAAATGCATATATTTTAGTTATGACGTGTGGTGAATAAAACAGTGAAAGTAACTATACTTTTTCTCAACTGCATGAAGCTGTGTGTAATAGTTGCCTACTTCTGGCAGGTTTATTGGGCATCTTACAGGAGAAAGTAGAAGCTAAATTACTGCAGTTCCTTGCTCTTCTAAGCTCAGCTTTTAAATTTGTCAGAAAAATGTGGCCCTCACCCTTTTATTCTTTGTCTCCTTAGAAGTAGCAGTACACCAAACTGGGTGCTTGAACTTCAGTCTTAGACTGAGAGAGAAACTGTATTGATACACATCTTCTTGTAGAGTTAAACCAAGATAACGATGTTTCACCTGTATTCTTTCCTAAAAGACTTTTTGATAATAACTTCAGACCTTTGGTACACCCTCCACACCAGTGGATCTGCCTAGATGTTGTCATTGAAATTTCACCGAAGACTCAGATTTCTCTTTTTTTGTGAGTAGTTCAGGTGTTTACCAGGCAGAAACAAGAAACATGGGTGTGCAGGTAGGATGAACTTGCAGCTTGCAGTATTTTCTGTAGGCAGCCAACACGTGTTCTTCCGAAGAGCCAGATGAGTAGCCCACATAGCGTCAGGGAGGCTTGCTGGGGCGGTGGAGGGAGTGTGACTCAGAGCACCGAAGTGCCAAAGATAGACCAGGTGAACATCTTCGTGATGCTTGTGGCTTTCACTGCCTTTTATGGGAAGCTGGGTGTTGTGATCTTTGGACCTGAAATCGGGGGCATTTTTCTGCCCGGTTTTAATCAGTGGTCATACGGCTATAGAGCTCGGATGTAAGGCTTCCCTAAGTTAATTGAGTATTTCCACCTTGACACGTAGCAAGTCATTTCCACAGCACACTTAGAGCTGTTATTGTTTGTTTCTTGGAGATACTCTTGCTAAAATTAGTTGACAGGACCCCTTAGGTGGTTCAAAATGCTGTCGATATTCTTCCTGTAAAATACATGAATAACTTAGAAAATTAGAGCATGAGCTTAATGAAAAACACAACAGCTCACCAAAATGCAGCAATGCAGTAATAAGAACATGACATAACTTTTTTTTTTTTTTTTTTTAATGTAATGAATGTATCATCAGGCCATAGATGAGTGTGTGATCTAGCTGTCTTGGCAGGGAAGGGAGCTCTGGCATGCAGCATGTCTTCAAGAAGAATTACTTCAGCATTGTCATGAGCTGATTAGAAATATTTTCTCCTCACGTTACTCATAGCATGTCAACAAGTATGCAAATGTGAAAATTTAACATATGCCTGCTTGCTGTCTTTACACTGTTTCTCACATCAGCTTAATGGGTGAAGACTGTCTTTTCAAATGCCACTTCGAACACAAGTCCTTTGGTGTTGAAGACCACCTCGCTACTATTTTCTTCCATCTTCTGCTGAGGTGTGTAGTACTAGTTCATTAATTTTGCACACTTGGTCTGTGGCTGTTTTTATAATCTCCTTGCGTTTCCGATGGGGTAGTTACAGTCACTGTCCCTGCTAATCCTTCTGATGAGTCTTTTTTGATTTCTTTGTTGCCTTTCCTCAGAGCATCAGTTTCCATTGATCCTCCTCTTGCAACCAAAGCAGTAAAACATCAGTATCTTTCTCTTGATCTCTGTGGTAAAAGCATTTATTTCTGAGCGAAGCTGTAACGCTGTTAACTTCTGTGAAGACTTCCTGACAGCATAATAGCTGGAGATGGACAAGGATCCATTTATATCGGACGCACACCCGGCCAGGTTGATGTCTGTCTGTGGTAGGCCCTGAACCTGGCTCTCCTGTCACCGCCATGCTTAGCACAAGTTTGGAAACCTAAGACCTGTAGCATTAATCAGTTTGACTGTCCCAGCACAGTGCTGGCTAACGCTTTCCAGAGATGGCAAGCTGAGGAAGGTGCTGTCTCTGCAATAAACTCCTGGGTTTTCTGCTTTCTGGCTTGCCTTTGTGGTGTAGAAAGGTTGGGATCACACAAATCCTTTTATCTGGACTACAGGCTTCATGTTTTGATAAGAACAAAAGGAGGAATCACAGAAGACAAATGAAGTGCTTTAAAGTGTTAGTAGGGATTCAAGTCATCCTGGCTGTTGTAGAAAGAGTGCTTCATCTTTCTTAGATCTTAGGTTTTGTCTACAGCCATTTAATGTATAAGAATTGAGTGATAGCTGAACTGGGAAGAATCAAGTCAGGTAGAAGTGGCTTTTTTTCTTTTGCCAGATGCAGTTGTTCTTTTGGGGTGGGGGGCTGGAGTATGAGGGATCCTCCATGCTGAACTCAGAAGGGTGCATCCATGTCCACCTTGACGCTGGGGGAGTAAAGTAGTGGCAGTACTGCATGTGTGAAGCATAAATAATAATGAAAACATCCGCGCATATGTTTTAAAATTTCACTTGTTACAGTTTACTGAAATAATTACTGCTCTGTCAGTGCCGTGATGACAGTTATCTCATATTGCATAATGTTTTGAACAGTAACAGGAAAGTAGATATTCTCTGCCTCTCTGCTTTGTTCGGTTAAACTACATATTTCAGGATATGAATAGTAAAATGTTCCAAATAGGAATGGCGGTGTATCACAAAGTAAGTGCACATAGATTGTACTTCTTTAAAACAGTTCAGCTAGCAATTTTGAAAGAAATACAGTCTGACTTCCTTTTCTTCTCTTGGACTGAAATGTTGTATTGACAATTTTTAAGCGTCATTATTAAACATTCAAATGGGATTTCATTTTGGAAGAGTTTAAACGTACAAGCAGATGGGGGACTCTCTAGAGAGTCAGCTGAAGGATAGGAAGTGTTACTTTTTTCACTTTTCTGGTTTAAATCTAACCTCTATTTACAGAAACCTTGCTGCTCTTGCTTTCCCTTTTCTTGGGTTTTTGAAGGGGCCTTCTCAGCCCAAGGTCCAGTGGGACCTGTGCCCGTCTTTAGCCATGAGGTCTTTTTTACACAGCTGTTGTCATCAGAGCTCAAAGATGCCCAGGTTTGAATAAACGTAAAAAATTTGTTTCCTTGAGATATGAGGTTCTCATACAGTAGATTTGTGCTTGTACTACAATAGGGATGTTGATTCAAGGATTGCTTCTCCTTCTGCAGCCTGAAGTTTGTGTGTTCTTCCAGTAAACGTGAGGTGTTGTTCAAGCCTGTTAACAGCCTGACATTTTCCAGTTGTCCTGGAGAAATAGTGGTGCTGTACGAATACACTGTATTTACAGTGAGCGTGGTGTATTGTGGGCAAATACGGAGCAGCAGTAGGTCAATAGTTAGCTAACTGGGCACCTGTCCAAACATCATTAAAAATGTTGACTCTAAGTAATTTAGGGTTTTAATAATATTTAATTAACCTCTATTTAAACAACTCAGCTCAAATTGACCTATATGTCTAGCTTAAAAGTTCTGGTATAGGCAATAGATTTGACATGTTTGGTACATAGTAGTTTCTGAAAGGAAATAGCATGCGACTCAAACCGCTGAAATCCTGTCTTCATTAAAAGAGGAGCCAACAAGTACTCGACTCTAAATTCTGTCTTTTTGTTTGTTTGTTTTTCAGGTTAGCGCTGTATGTATATGAATATCTGCTCCATGTAGGAGCACAGAAATCAGCCCAGACATTTTTATCAGAGGTATGTTTTCTTTGTCTCTCTTTTTTTTTTCCTTGCACAACTTTCCAGTGTGTGTGCAAGTAAAATTAAATCTGTGTTGGTTTAAAATAAACAGCAGTGACGATTTTGCATATCTGTTTACGTTGATCAGCATAGACTTCTGATTTTGCAAAAAGTGAGTTTGCCATGTCATTTTGCATGCCTTCACGTAATTACTTTTGCTGTGATTTGTTAGCCATGCTGTCTGATTTGGTGCTACATTGAAAAAAGATTTATCTATCTTCTGTAATAAATGTGGATGGAGAGCACATCCATTGTACTCCTTCGTGATACTGTTGAAATCTCCAATCTGAATGATGTATTCTTTCTAAATACATGGCAAGCAGATATTTTACACTGATCTCACTGCATATTCCTACCTTGCTTCTAACTGCTTAGCTTCTTTTCATCTGGTGAAGCCATTATGTCTATAACCATTTAGGTCCTGTTCCTTAAGCACTCTTACCTTCTGATGCAATTTTTACCATCGCATAGTAGTTACTGCTCTTTAAAGAGTTATATACGTATTTTGAAGATGTAAGTAAGTTGTATTTTCTTCAATATTCTGTATTTATTCTGGGATGCAAGAGTACCCAAATATATGCCAAATATATTGAGGTCTTTGGGGTATATTATTGTTTTTAGTATGTCTTTGATGAGAGCATACCAAATAGTGGTAGTAGTTGAATAGCAAACAAAAGTGAGAAAACTAGGCAGCATGTTTTAGTGGAAAAATTTGCTGCTTCAATTGATCCTCCTTCAAAGCTAATAGAATTACAATGCTAGTGATGACGTTCTGGAGATAGAAGACGGGAGAGTAAGTATAGGAGGATTGTTGTTGAAGTATCAGTTTATGTTTAAAAAATTTGTTTCTGACAATTGTTTTTTTTCTCTTTAGTGAAGCAATGGAAAAATAAGAAATATCTTGACTTTCCGGAAACAGCTGTCATTTGTAAATAATGCACCGTGCAAGATTCATTTTGCTCATTTTGTTTTTATCATTTATGTGCAAAATGAGCAGCTGGCAGGAGTGCAACTGGTATGACATTTGGATTTCAGGAAAACATTCAATACAGTATCTTGAAATTTAGTGTTTAAAACCCAATTCAGTCTCAGATTTTAGAGAAACTCTCATGTCTGAGCAAATGTAATTTGAGAATGTATAAAATCTTTCAAGTTCTGTGTGATGCTGAAATTTATCCAAAAAATGGCAAGAGACAAAATATAGTATATTGCAATGTAGAGAGACATATATTAGTAATGTACTGAATTGGTAAAGACAAAGACAATGCTAATAATATTTGTAAATGGCTACGTGTTGGAACCAAATGCAGTTACCATTGTTACAGGGAAGCCTGCAAAATATAATATTTGAGATTAAAATGGTACAATGAGATTCAGACTGAGAAAACTGTGCACTAACATGACTGGGAGAAGGTAACCTTATACACAAAGTTAAATGGCGAGTGGTGGAAGCAGCAGGAAAAAAAAAAGAAAAAAAAAAAAAGGTAGCTTATTGTGGAGTAAATAGAACCTTGCATTGTGATGCCCATTCTGTCCTCAGGTGGAAAGTGCAATATAAAAGCTCTAGCCCAACTCTATGCCACATGTGAGTCACTGTTCTTGTTAGAGAAGGAAAATTACCAGACTGGATGAAAATAACAGAACAGCAGTTGAGCAGTGCAAAAAATGCCTTCTTACAACCTTATGGTGATGTGAAACTTTCAGTCTTCTGTGTGTCTGTGTTTTTCTCACTCAGGACTGATGGGAAGCAAGTACCCTGCTGTGATTTGAGGTGACTGGGGGAGTACTTCAGGTGTAGATGTCCAGGTTGCATAGAATGAAATTAGTATTGGCTTGATCACTTCTTACAAAGTATGGCTGTTTGGGCTCACTGCTTTCTCTACTCTGGCAGCCTGCACCTGCCAGAATAACTCTGGATTTCTTGAAAACTCATGCAGTTCAAAGTTGCTCTAAGCCAGGGTATTTGGACAAAACGGGAATAAACACATGTGGATTATCTGAACAGCACAGCTATCAGTGATAATTGAAGAGTATAAATGGCAAAGATTAATGTCCCTTTATTCAAGATCTAGCAAGTGATGTAAGATTAAGGGAAAAAAAAGAGAGAAGAAAATTTAAACGCAATATCATAAAATCACTCTTATGACTTAGAGATAGTTGTCTTAAGCATGACTTCATTTTTGTAATGCTTTGTATCTGGTATAAATTTTATAGAGCTGGTTCACAGGTCAGTAGGATCTGTGCTAATCATTCTTATTTGCAAGGCAAATGGTGCTTTCCATTTTGTTGTGGTCCCTGTTAAGTACACTGTTCAAAACTTTGTTGCCTTAGACTCCAAGGTGTAGGACCTCCAGTTTAACTGGCCTTTTCCTGAATCTTTCAACATTGGAAGCACCTATAATTCCTGTCTTTTGCTCCTCGCATTAACTTCCTTTCAGGAGACATGTCATGAAGTAACTCAATAGCTATTTCATCCCAAAATGTGTAATTGTCATACAACTGGCAAAATGGCAAGGCACTATTGCTACTAGCTAAACCATGCCATTTGCTCCTGAGGATTGGATGGAGCTATTCAGATGGAGTACACTAATATTTGAATTGCTCCTGAATCTTTTCTTTGGTGTGGCAACTGCTGTGTTTTCTTGAAGAGGAGGTTCTTATCACATGCATTTTCTATCCTTGAGGTGAGGTTCTAGTGCTGGAGGAATAATTCCATTTTCTTGGCTAGACTAGGAAGACAGGTGTTTCCCAGCTGCTACAAGCTGTTTATTGATACAGATGACAATAAGAGTATTTTTGTTTTAATTTTCTAATTTTTCATAATTTTCTATGTTTGTTCAGATAGACTAAGACCTGCCATGTGAGATGTGTGTTTTTTGAAAATAAAACAAAACTTCCACCTTTCCATCAGGTTCCTTCTTTGAATGCATTTGTGAGGATGAGTTGTGTTCTATTAGAAAGGACAAATATAAGACCTATGAATAAGGTGTTTTCAGTGAGCCTTGCTTTGAAAAGGATGAATGCTGCTTAGATGTAGTGAGGCCTTTCTGTGCAAACATAAACTTTACTTATAATTCAGTGAGTTCTGAAACTTCAGGAAAAAGAAATCTGTCTTGACTGAATGTTGCACCTCTACATTATGTTGCTTTTGAAACTTCCTGGCAAGTTCTAAGTCATGCTGAATGCATGTGGGAAATGGCTATGCCCCAGAGGAGTTCATTTGAATTGTTTATAAAACTTTGGTGGTGGCTTTGGCTTTGTTTATATCTTTCATTTTTACTAACATTTTTTTTCTGGCACAGTTTAGGCAGGATTTCCACAGTTTCAAAAGTACTTTTTCTATCCTAAGTGTTGTTAAGTGGTGTGGTGGTGGTGGGGTTAAGAGCCATGCAACTGGTTTATTCTGCCAGTTTTATCAATAGAAGTTACAATGCCCGGAGTTTACTTTTGTACAATATTTCTTAAACAGCAAAATGATTTTTGAGTAGTTCTGAGTATTTGTGTACAAGAGCTACTCCAAAAGTAATACTTCCTATTGTTCCTTATGTTGCTGCACAACATTAGAGGCGGATGTTAGTGGTATGGCAGCAGAGATTCAGTCTTCCAACAGTATGCCATTACATTTTGTTGCCATGTAACAGCTGGCAGCAGAGGAACAGTCAGACAGAATGGTGTTTGACATGGAGGTGAGTATGAAGAAAATGTGTGTCACTGAATTCCACCATGTGGAAAAAATGGCACGCACTGACATTCACTGATGCTTGCTGAATGTTTATGGAGACCAACCAGTGGATGCGAGCACAGTGAGTTCGTGGGTGGTGCATTTCAGCAGTGGCAACAGTGACGTGAAAGATAAGTCATGATCTAGACAGCCATGCACAGCTGTCACCACAGAATGAGGAGCACCTCTATCAGCTCATCTGCAAGAACTGGTGTATTAAGACCAGTGAACTGTGTATGGAGCTGAACATAAGCTTCAGTGTGTTGAAAACAATGATGCCAGCATTGGACTATCTCAGAGGTGAGTGCTACAAATGTTCATACAGGAACAGAAAGGGCAACATATGCAAGTTTGTCAGGACCCACTGAGATCCTGACAGTATGATGCTGAAGATGACAGTTTCCTGGATCTGAACATTACTGATGATGAGGCCTGGTGTCACTGCTATGAGCTGAAGTCAAAACAGTGGTCCATGGAGTGGCAACATGTGAATTCCCCACTAAAGAAAAGAATGAAGATGCAGCCCTCAGAGAGTAAAGAGATGTGCACTGTCTCTTGGGATAGAAAAGGGGTGATCCTTCTGAATTTCCTGGGATCATCAGCTCTGACCACTACATCATGATGCTGACTAAGCTGAAGGCTTGAACTTCCAAAACCTGTCTAGAGGCAGGGGCAACTTTTCTCTTGCAACATGATAATGCCAGGCCCCATACCACTTTGAAGACCACAGAGCACTTTGCCAGTCTTGACTGAACTGCATGGGCAACATTTTCATAGGGTCATAGAATGGTGTAGGTTGGAGGGGACCCTAAAGATCGTCCAGTTCCAATCTACCTGGCATGGCAGAATTACTGGCCACTAAAACCATGGGTACCCAGGATCCCATCCAACCTGGCCTTGAATGCCTCCAGGGATGGGGCATCCACAGCCTCCAAGGATAACGTGTTCCAGCACCTCACCATCCTCTGAGTAAAAAATTTCTTCCTAACATCTAATGTAAATCTTCCCCTCTTTTAGTTTAAAGCCATTCCCGCTTGTCCTGTGATTATCACACTGTGTAAACAGTTTGTCATCCTCCTGCTTGTAAGCTTTCTTCAAGTACTGGAAGGCCATAAATGAGGCCAATTCCTTCAACCTTTCTTCATAGATGAGATGCTCCGGCCCTTTGACCATCTTCATGAGTTCATCTGGACTCACTCCAGCTGCTCTGCATCCTTCCTGTACTGAGGGCCCCAGGCTTGGACACAGTACTCCAGGTAGAACCTTACAAGGGTTCTAGGCAAAGGGGGGACAGTCACCTCCCTCTCCCTGCTGGCCACCTTTCTTCTGATGCAACCCATGGTACAGCTGACCATCCAGGCTGAATGCCCGCTGCTGAATTTTATCCACTAGAACCCCTAAGTCTGTTTCCCCAGGACTGGTCTCAATGAGTTCTCCAAGTCTGTACTCAATCTGGGATTGCCTTGACCCAAGTGCAACACCTTACATTTGGCCTTGTTAAACCTAAGCCTTATGTTCTCATATGCTCACTTTCTGAGCTCCCCGGGTCCCTTTGCATGGCATATCCTCCTTCTGTTTCGCCAACTGCACCACTCAGCTTGGTGCCATCTGCAGACTTGCCGAGTGTATGCTCAGTCACACAGTGTTGTTGATAAAGATGTTGAGGAGCATTGGTCTCAAGACAGACCCACTTATGACAGGCCTTCACCTGGACATAGAGCTACTGACCAGAGCCCTGTGGATACGACCATCCAACCAATTCTTTATCAACTAATAATCCAGCCTTCAAATCCATATTTCTTCAATTCAGACATAGGGATGTGGTGCAGGACCATGTCAAAGGCCTTACGCAAGTCCAGGTAGACAACTTAAGTTGCCCTTCGTTTGTCCACCATTGCCATCACTCCATCACAGATGGACAGCATGATCTGCCCTTGGTGTAGCCATGCTGGCAATGCTGTCATAGCAGCTGTGAAACAGCGGGCCACCTCCACTGTTGCAGATTTTTATGAGTGTGTCATGCCGACTCTTGTTAATTGCTGGCAAAGATGCATAGCTAATGGTGGTGACCATGTTGAAAAATAGTGCTGTGTAGCTGAGAGTTTATTATATCAAATGATGTTATTGTGCTCTTTGTATCTAGTGTAGTTTCTATGAAAATGCTTTTAGAGTGACCTATGTAACATATTGAAATTATATTCATATGCGTGCAAAGAACATTTTTAGATGTATGAAGTGTATATTTACTCCTGAAAAAACATAGTTGTTTAAATCCTTAACAATTCAGAGCTGTAATCAAGTCGGAGTTGAGAATCAAAGTTTATTTCTATCCAGAAAAATCTCAGTGTTTATTACAGTATGAACACTTATGTCCACCTTTTCCAGTAAGCTTATATTTGCTTTCATGTAAGACTTAAAATACCTTTCATGTAACACAGTTTAGGTATTTCACTGAATTTATTTGTTAGCCACTGCTTATATCTGTAGAATGGTATACAGATTGTGTTTAAACAATAGAGTTTTAGTATTTTTTGTGTTGTTTTTTTTTTTTAATTTGGAGTGTTTGTAGTGCTGTGGTTTCCACTCTAACAAGATGCTGTTTTCTGTACAGCGTTATGCAAAGATTGTATGTAGAAACTATTGCAACAGAGCTCCTAAAACAATTATACTGGGCTTACTGTATTTCAAACTATTTACTGTTGTAGTTTAGGACAAACTGTGTGGCATTAATAAAATGACATGTTTGATAATATTTAAGGTAGAGCATTTGTAAAGGATTGTAGAGAGACAGGATGCTCTCATGACATGTTGTCTACTGAGTTAGCTGCTAACAATAAAAGTGTGAAGTTAAGGGTGTAAACATTCCTAAACTGCATTTCCTTTGGAAACAGTTTTGAATAAACAAGGCTTCGTAAGTGGGAAAAAACTCATAGACAGAGCGTGTCTATTCAAGAACGTTTGCCAGTGCAGACAAAGTAAGCCAAACTAGTTTTACACTTTCACTGGGTGGTGGGAGAACAGGTTGTAGCTGGGGTGTATTTGTCTCACTACCTCTAACAGTAGCAGCACTCCTTGAAGATATTGAAGCATTGGCTAGCTTTGAATGTGGAGAGAAGACTGCCACCTGCTGAATCAGTAACATTAGTTCTGTGTCTTAAGTTTTTCCTAGTGCAAACTGGAAAATGTTTTAGAAAAGCATGTTTCAATTTTGGAGTGATCAAAATATGTCCTTAAAAAAATTACTTTCACAGTCGATGAAAACGTTCTAAAATATAGTTTCCCAAAATAAAAGTCATCAGCTAAAATAGTATGAATAATCAAATACATAGTATGTCCATCCAGACTAATGATTCTGCAGCTTTCTGTAACTACAGAATGTTTTATGATTCCTTTTTATTATTAAGTAAGGTTTTTTAGTTACAATAATCACAAAATTGTACACGTGTGTTTTTATGGCTTTGTTTCAGATAAGATGGGAAAAAAACATCACACTTGGGGAGCCCCCAGGATTCTTGCACTCCTGGTGGTGGTAAGTGAAATTTTTTTTTCCTCTGATTTTTAGAATACGGGAATTGCAAGTTCCAGCAGCTGAAGGCAAGAAATTCAAGTGACCATTGTTAAAAGAATGTGGAGGTGGTCATTTTCATATAACGGAATGAAAGAATAGAAAATAAGATAGAGAAAAAAGCACAGGTATTAGATACAGGAAAACAGATACTGCACAGTGAATTGATAAGGCAGCATCTTTGAAAGAATGTGGCCTGCACTTTTGTTCACCATCTTTCAGTAACCTGAATTCAAAGGATCCTAATACAAATCCCAAATAATTGCACTTCAGGGAAGAAATATATATGTATATTACCTAACATACATGGGCATACATTCAGTGACTGTACATATAGATGTGAGCTTCTTTACTTTTTTGCCTACGCTCTATTAATGGGTATAGCATATGAAAGTAATTAGATGAAGCCAAACCAACAGCCCTTTTGAAACTCAGCGTGTGTTAGCAGGGGCTTGGAGTTGCAGTGCCCGCATTTGCATAGTTTCTGTCAGCTCAGCGTATGGGTAGACAAATAATTTGCAGTTTTCAATGTATGTTACCACAGAATCATACAATTATAGAATCACAGAATAGTTTGGGATGGAGGAAATCTTAAATCAAACCCAAATTCTAGTGTCTCTGCTGTGGGCAGGGCCCCATCCAACCTGACCCTCAGCACCTCCAGGGATGGGGCACCCACGGCTTCTGTGGGCAGCTGTGCCAGGACCTCATCGCCTTCTGAGTGAAAAAAATCTTCCTAATAGCTAGTCTAAATATATCTTCTGATAGTTTAAAACCATTCCCCCTTGTCCTATCACTATGTGCTTATGTGAAAATTCGTTGTGCAGAGATGCATTTGTAAGTGTAAAGTTTGCAGGGAGAAAAGAGTGCTTATAATCAACGCTATTTGGCCATGGTATTTATTAATTGTTGCATGATTTGAATATATCCAATATGTCTGTGCTTACAAGAATAAAAAATTATGGAGAATATGTCCAGCTGTCAGGAGTACAACAATCTATACATTTTAAAGTAGTCCCATTTGTATGCAAAAACCCATATTTTTTATGCAGCTGTGTCAAACGTGGCATACTCGTCATTGACCTTTCTGTTTTTATTACCTATGTGATGAAAGCATAATTATTACATTGTGTTTCTTGTACCCGTGAAGGTACAAGAATTATCCTTAATTTTGATTTTTGCCAGCAGTGTTCAGATTTTCCACTATTCCCTATTATGATGTGGGAGTAAGTAATTAACAGCATTAAACCCTTGACAAATTGTATTCTTATGATTGTTCTAGTATACACATGTTTTCATTCTAGAAACTTTGTGTAAGGGCAAATTCATTTGTAACTCTGTTTGAAGGGGAGTGATAGGACAAAGAGTGACTGTAGCCATCGCTATTTCTTTTTTTCCTTATAAACCAAAAGCTCTAAGAGAAGATACCCATCCATTTCCTACTCTTCTCCATACATGTGTTTCTCTAGGAACTTTTGTTTAGGGCATAGTATTGAACTTTGGAAGAACTCTCCAGTTTTCTCCTCAGTTTCATGCCTTTTTTATGTTATTACTGTATGTATCTGTTCCTTCCAGTGCTTTGTGGAGGTAAATAGCAACAGTTACCAACGGTTCAAGGTTAAATGCAGAGCTTTATACCCTTTGACCTTGTATATTAGATTAGCTTCTTGGTTCATACTTTCCTTAGTTTTAAATGGATACAGCACTCTTACCTCAGAGAGTCAAATAACAGGACTTGATTCCTTAGAGATGTTTTACCAACCTAAATTCTTTCATAGAGGTAAGTGCTTTCAGCTGTTGGCAAAGAAGTGATGTATCTGTTTCTACGCATAAACATGCATGTGTGATGTGCACTATAAAATCTACTGGAGTAATGGTTTTCTCACAATGATTTTCTCACTTTATCTGTAACTTCTTCACTTGCAGTGTATTTTGGGATCTCTACTGTGCAGCTCCAGAAAGACGAGAAACATGTGAACATTCAAGTGAAGCAAAAGCCTTTCATGACTATGTAAGTTTTGTCTGTCTTTACCATGCTTTCATTAACTGTATGTGTAAATGTGATATAGAAGTATTTCTGCATGACAGCATCTCAAATGCAGGTTTGTCACATATAAGGAGCATTCGTGGGGATGCCTCAGAATTAGAACATTCTAATTGTGTGATTACTTGGCACTGCCTGGAAAACTCTGTAACCCATCTCAGAGATCAAAGAGCTGTCCTGTGTATTAATTCAGAATGAACTGATAATTCTATCTCTTCCACATGGAAACATCAAGCCAATCAAAAGGGCACAGGCCAAATGGAAGCACAGATAAGTCCTGTCCACATATCCATACTCTGTCAGTTGACTCCCTGGCTTCTGTCAGGACCGTGCTGACTTCAGGTGTGATTGTTCTCATTTTTGTGTACCACAGAGGAAATTAGACATAAATTTTCCTGTCCAAGGGAACAGGAGGAATCATGGGATATAAAGTATTACATCAGTTTTGGTACATTTGAGACATGGTTCAAAACACAGTAGAGAGTTCGGTGGTATTTTGCCTGTGAAGACCTCCGCCCCTCAAAAAACAATAGTTCTAGAAACTAGGATCCCTAACACTGGAACAGTTACATTCCTTTTTCTCCATTATCGTCGTGTACATGGATCAATCAAATTAGGATGGAATTTGGGTTCTGTCACCTGCAAGCTCTTCTCCATCTGTTTGTCTCATTTTCATGAAGGAAGTCCTCAGAAAACTGGCTGAGCTGTTGTTCCTTTGGGTCATTCATATGGTACAGGGAGGTGGTATGGGACCCTCATGGCACTGTTACAAAACCTCTTCAGAGTATTCACGGTTTGTCTTAGAAATGCTATCTAGTCCCTGCAGAAAAATATATACAAGATTAAAACTAGACTGCAATAACCCAAAGTCTTACAAACATAAATTTGGAAAAAAATTAAACAAATCAGCTAATTAGCCATTTTCTATTACTGTTATCATAATCTGAATATGACGTGGTGTCCTTTAGCATGCAAATGATTAATGATCTTGCCTTATATGTAGTTAACTGTGACTGCTATTAATGCATCAACAACACAGTTAGAACTGTTAAACGTATTTTACTTACAAACCAAGAACTCTTTAATACTCTCTCCTTAAAGGTCAGATTGTGAGGCTGACTGGTTAAGGAGCTTGGATAACTTCACACTGTTTTTTCCATGCAACATTGATCACTCATTGTAACAATCAATGAGTTAAAAGCAGTGTTGGAGAAGGGAACAAAATTATAAGAAAAGTTTCCACTCTCAAAGGTGTTAAAAGCAACCAACTTGGCAAAGCGTGTTCCTCAAATTAAGAACAATCTAACTGTTGGAAGCAGATCTTCCATGATCTTTTTTACTTATTCTGTTTTCAGTACACGGTCATTGGAAGAATATAGCATTTCAACAGCCTTGCTGTAGTTTTGAATCCTTGTTGTTAAATCAAGGTTTAATTCCTCACTGAAGGAGAAGTAGTTTCATAAGAATAGCTTATGACTTCAGGGAGTGACACTGGTGAATTAATCCATGGAGATTAGGACCCATGGTATGACAGTTGACTTCAGTGGAGGCACTGCACACTTGCAGTATAATGCGTGTAACAAAAGCAAAAAACTTGAAACCTGTGGTGAAATAATTCTGAAATCATTAGCGGTGAAAGTTTAAATTAAAAAGCTCTTGGAATCCGAAACAGAATGGAGACCAAGCTTCTTTAAACTCGTGAGAATTTCACTGATTAGTAAATTCACTATTTATCTAAGTTTATATGCCAAGAATTTGAGTAGCCAAATCAAAATTATGTCAAAAAATTTTGTCTTGACATCAGCTTTCCAGTAATGCAAACTTCTACAGATTTTGGATTTACATCATCATATTTCTGAGTTCATCTGCATTATGGTGGATGTTACAGTTTTTAAAATACTGAGAAAATAGTCAAATGAGTGTGCATGTGAAACAGAACTGTGTGATGGTTAGGTTGCTGTATAAAGTCATGTTTGATGAAGGAAAAATAAAATACTTTTCTTTTATGCGTATATCAGTCTGCATAAAGGAAGATGAACGTTCATGTCAGGAAAAAAATGGCTTTATTTTACTGATTACCTCGCCAGATATTTCTAATAGCTTTCTTAATCCTTTAATGTGACAAGAAAAACAAGCTGTTGCATTGCTTTCTCACAGTTGAGATAAACTTTTCTAATACGCAGAAGTACTCCTAAGTGTTCCTTAGTGTCATGTGCTGTTTGTAAAGCGGTCTGCACTGTTAGGTGCATGCTGCTGAAATCCTGCATGTATTTAGTTTTTCACGACCACGCTGTACGTTCATATTAACAGACGTAACAAACAGTTAAAAAATGCCATTAAGTGTTTACATTTATTAATGAGTTGTGAAATCTTGACCCATGTGGAGTGTTGACTCTAGAGGAATCAAAACTCCACTGCCATTGCAGACTGTCAGAGAGCATTCATAGCTGTGTTGTCATATTTGAAAACTAATTGCTAAGTACAAAAAAGTATAGAAGACTTGCTTAGTATTTCATACCAGCACCTTAGAATTTTTTATTGGGTATATGTTTTTCTACTTGACCTGGGAATGTTGTTCTTGCTGAAGGTGTGGTCTTTTTACACTAGATGTATCCTGTTTAACACTAATTAGGCTGAATGAGCTGACCCAATATGTTTTCTGTCTTTGTTTTTGTGAAGGAAGAAAGGTTTAAGAATGTTTGATGAAGGAGGAAAGTGTTCGGGGATGCTTTACTAATTTGTGAAATGTTGCTGCCTTAAACAACAGAGGTGATGTTCAGTCTGCAACACAGAGGTTAACTCATACAGCAAATATGCACAGAAAGGTTTTGTTACCTTTCTTCAAGTTTCACAGTATTCCAACTACGATTGCAAAAAAAAAAAAAAAAAAACCCACAAAAAACAACAACAAAAAAAAAAGGATGCAATTTACTTGTCCTCTACCCCTAATAATTGGACAAAATTTTTTGAACTTTACTGTTTAGTTTGCTATAACATTTTAGCACCCGCTTTGCTTGAGTTTTAATGCAATTAAATATCTGCAGCTGGACTTTGTACATGTGCAGTGCTGTTGAGGAAAACACTAGCAGTGCCCTTTTGGGAACCCATCTGCAACGCTGTCCTGAGGAAGACTGCATCTGAATTTTTCTCTTAATATCAATGCTTTGTATTCAAGCAAAGTGAGACTTAGCCTGTGTTTGCCCATAAGTTTGTGCCACTGAATCTGTTCCTGACTATTTGTGTAAAACAACAAGAAAAACAAACTCCTTTAGATAACTGCTTTTTACACTTTCTGATGTATCTGTGCATGTTACTCCATACAGTAGCATCCTTATTCTGCAGAGAACAGTTGCAGAAGTTCTATTTCCACAGATCCAGAAAAAATTAAATTGTATTAATGCCAACTACCACAGCTTGGATTTTTATCAAGCTAATGAAAGGAGCAGGAATGTGAAGTTACTCAAGGTGAAGGCTGTAATTGCTTGCAGTACTGACAGTGCTCAGTTTAGTAAAAATAATATAAACAGAAAAGTAAAACGCTATTCTAGCTTTGAATTTGAAGGTTTTGTCTCCTCGTACCGAGGTTAAACACAGCTCCTCCATATAATAAGAAAGAAATTCTATTTTTATTTTCTATTGAGATTTGCAGCTGGATTTTTTTTTCCCCCCCTAAGTGAACAAAGCTCTGAATTCATTAGTTTCACATTTTGGATTTGAAAATACAGTTGTATGACATGTAAGTACTGGATCAGGGAAGTATGTTCTTGCCTTGAAGTTTAATGAAAATATCTTAGAATTAGAAATACCTTGTTTCATTACAGGTAACTCTGGAAAGAAAACTGATGCTTGCCTGGTCTGTTAATATTGCAGGCATTTCAGCAGGAATAAAGCATTTCACGCATAAAGAAATAATTATATATATATATACATGTATGTATACATTTTTCAGTATTTTTCCTCATATTCTGGAGGAATACCTGTGTGCTGTGAAAAATCATTTCTGTGGTAGCCCGGAGCCAAAATCCAGACTTCACTATAGAAGTTTTCTTTCTTAACAGTGTCCTGAGGAGATCTCTATATCTCTCTTTTTAAAATCTTGTTTATCTTGGTTAGAGCTGAGATCTTCTGTTGAGAGAAGCAGGTTCCTATGTGCATATTGTTCTGACTTTCTTTCCATCTATTTATAGGCCAAAAACTTTGTGTGTAAATGTGATTCTTCAGAGCAGAAAGGGTTTTTAGAATCATCCCTACCAATGAGCTTCTGACCACAGGAAGTGGCTGCTCTCCAATTCTTCTGGCTCAGCCATTGTTTCACACCTCTCTACCGCTGGTACAGGGATAGCACTTGTGAAATTCTTTCTTGAAAGGTGATTTCCTTGCTTAGTGGTTAAGATATGTAGCATGAATGCCAAACCTTTTGGGCTGCATTAAGTAAAGAGGAATCCTCTTGTGCTGTATATACACAAGTTTCTCCAAGAGTAATGTCTCCTATTTATTTCCATGGAAATGACAACCTGTACAAAGAGTACAATAACACTATTTGATAGAGCAGATTCTCAGCTACAAAACACTATTTTACAAATAGTCATGACTATTACCTATGCATTTTCACCAGTAATGAACAAGAGCGTGCATGCTGCAGTCGTAGCAGTCTGTGCCACTGAAGGTGATCCACTGTCACCTTTGGTGAAACACACCACCACACTGCCTCACTGTGCTCACATTCACTGGATTATCTGTGTAAACATTTAGCAAGCAATCAGTGCATGTCAGTGGGTGCCATTTTTTCCTCATGGTGGGAATTCAGTGACACATCTTTGCTTCAAAAGCACTTCCATGTCAGATGCCATTCTGTCAGACTGCCCCTCTGCTGCCATCTGTCACACAGCAACAAGATGTAACAGGATGTTGTGAAGGTTCAACCTCTACTGCCATACCACCAACATCTGCCTCTGATGTTGTGGACCAAAAATAAAACAGTACGTATTGCTTTCAGAGCAGCCCTCACAAAATGTACAGTATAGTTAATATATAAGTAAGAAAATATGTTAATCTTAAATATTTTTTCAAACATTATTTAAAGAAAAAAAAAGAGAAAGAGGAACAAAAGCATAATACTTGTAGGATATGTGACAATAACAAACCAATCTGGTTCAGTGGCAGTGGTTGCAATTCTTAGTGAGGTCTCAAGGTGTTCATCAGAGATTTTTGATGTCATTTTGCTCTTTTTGTACTTCATCATTGACAATCGTTCAAAATGTGTGTACTGCCAGAAAGCAATGACACAAATAAGCTGTATTTGTGAAGCAAAGGATATCTTTCTCTGCTAAGATAGGGATTGTGGAAGTCCAATAAAGAGACACAGTCAGATCTTTGAGTTGAATATATAATTACATCTCTATATATTTCATCTGAAAATTTGCAGGTCATGTATTTATATCAACTGAAAACAGTCTTGCAAATGTAAATTGATGATTTTTGGGGGCAATCTTTAAACCCAGCTTCTGTGTTGTATTTGACACACCCAAGGGATAGGCTGCCAACACTAGAGGCACATCAGCAGGCAGAGCAGTAGGCCTAAGAGAACCTGATGAGGTTTGACAAAACCAAATACAAGCTTTTACACCTGGGTAGAGGCAACTGCTACTGTCAGTACAAGCTGGGAGCTGGAAGGATAGAGCACAGCCCTGCCAAAAAGAGCTTGGGGGTACTGGTAGATGACAAGCTGGACATGAGTCAGTAGTGTGCCCATGCAGCCTAGAAGGCCAACCGTACGCTGGGCTGCATCAAGAGAAGTGTGGCCAGCAGGGCAAGGGAGGTGATCCTGCCTCTCTGCTCTGTGCTGGTGAGGCCTCACCTGGAGTACTGCTTCCAGGTGTGTAGTCCTTAGTACAAGGGAGAGGTGGGCCTTTCAGATCGTGTCCAGAGTTGGGCCACAGCAATGATCCAGGGGATGGAACACCTTTCCTATGAGGACAGTCTGAGAGTGCTGGGGATGTTCAGCCTGGAGAAGAGAAGGCTCTGGGGAGACCTGGGAATGGCCTTTCAGTATTTATAAGGGGGCTGTAGGAATGAAGGGGACAGACCCTTTAGCAGGGTCTTTTACTGAAACATGTGTCTTTGCACTTACTGACCCTTTAGCAGGGTCTGAGGTGAAAGGACAGGGGGAAATGGTTTCAATCTGAAAGATGGGAGGTTTAGGTTGGATATAAGGAGAAGGTCTTTTATAATAACAATGGTGAGGCACTGGCACAGGTTGCCCAGAGAGGTAGTCAGTGCTCTGACCGTGGAGATACGAAGGGAGCTGTGAACACGTGAATGAGCTGTAGGTTTCTCTGTTCATTGTAAGGGTGTTGGATGAGGTGACCGTTAAAAGGTTCCTTCCAACTTTAAGGATTCTACAATTCTATTTTCAAATTGCTTTAATCAAAACAGAAAGCACAGCTGTGTATTTTTCACTGTTCCGAGCCTCAAGTTCAGCTAATGTATTAAAATGCATACAATTATTTGCCATCGCTTGAGTCAGCACTGCGCAGCACTGCCCTCCCTGTGCCCTGCTTTCAGTCAGCACTGTTAATAGTGTGCCAGCCGTTTGGCTGTTGCTGAGCAATGACTGCATGCCCAGGGCCATTCAGTGGGGAAGAGACAACATCTTCATAGCTTGGAGAGGGGATGGGTGCATTGCAATACATACTGGTCTGCATGCCGCCTGTGGGTTGTGAGTTGGACATGGCTGCTCTATGGTCTAGAAGTTCCCTGTGCTTTCTTTGCTTATTATAATGGAAGTTCTTCCAAGATGCTAAGAGGGATCTATAAATTCTGACAAGCAACTATAGTAAGTTCTTGGTTATTTTCTAGGTAAGGTTTTATTAGTGTCTTCTCCATGGCTCTTTGAAAGATCACTTTTGGTATGAGTAAGGGTCTCTTGTTTATTCTTATGCCTACCAAAAGAACACTAGGTAATTTAAAGGATAAGAAAAAGGCATGTTTATTCCCTTGAAGACTGTACAGTCTCATAAGCTTGAATCACATTTCCATCCAATTTGTTAGCATGTTTTAATAGTAAGCTGTATGACTTGGAGCTTAGCTTTGCTTGAAAGTTGTACGGCATATTAAAGACTGCTATAATGAATTCTATACAGATTATTCCATCTAAAATCATGATATAAATAAAATTTTTCTAGAAGCTAATGGGAATAGTGTTTAGACACTTGAGATGGCTGATCAGTCTGTTAGTCTTTCGCAGAAACAAATTAGATCTTTGCACTTACTGACATATTATAGGGGGGGAAATACCACTTCCTTCCTTCTTCTTCGTGCCTATCTTCAGAAGAGTTTGCTTGCCTTGAATGTTACTCAAATCCTAGCATGTCATTAGTAGTACACAGAACTTGAAGAACTATGAATATTTTTACAGCTTTTTTAAGTACTGACAATTTCCACAGAAGATCTATGAGAAAATTTCGTTGAAGGCAGCACTGAATGTTTGTTGGAAGTAACCGCAAATCTCAGGCTTTTTATTCCCACAGCAAAATCTATTCTGCAGTAAGATCTGTTTTAATTTGCTTTCATGAAATATATATGTATATGTAAAAAAAAAAACAAAAACACAGAGCTATCTTTCTAGGTGAAGATTTTCAATGACCTAAATACATGCAAGTTTTTTCTGTTTCTGGATAATTTTTGAAAACAGATTTTCTTATGTTCTCCAGGTGGTCCTAGCAGTCATGATCTCTTCAGTCCATCAGAGAAATTCCTTCTCTAACTCTCATGTGTATAAAAGATGGAGCAATCTTCTAGCTGTTGAATCTTTCTTTTTCCAGCTGCTTTTACTGAGGCATTTTGCAGGCAGTGTCACTAGGCATCTTGTGCTTTCAGGTCCTCCCAGATTTTTTGCTTAAAGCTGTATTCTAGACCTGTCTTCTAGCTGTCAGTTTCAGTGGAGCAGGGCATGGAGAATCCATGGTAACTCCTTCTGCTTAAAACAAAAACCAGCGGTGCTTTTCTATCCTTTTCTATCCTTCCAAGCTGTGGAGAGCATGAGATGACAAATACAAGCAGAGAGAAGGAGAGAGGGAGCGGCAGACAGGATCTACAAAATGCTGAATTTGGTGTAATTCATGGGACAAATGCCAAATTGTATTGCCACAGGGTCATGAGACCCATAAATGAGAGGAAGTTGACAGATTTTAGATCTCTAAGCAATTTATGGCCTTCCTGTGAACTCTCCATTGCTTTATTCTCTTTGTTTCTTAGGTTCTCCATGTGTCTATGGGCTGTTGTCATTAATAGCAAAGATTCCCTAGCACAGTTTTGTGGTTAGATGTGATTTCCCTTGATAAGAAGTATGTGTGCTGCACCGCGTAGTTTCTGCTTGGCCTGCTTTGCCCAGTAATGTTTAAGGATTGTTCTGCTGAAGCAGTGGTTCTGGATGGAGTTACTTGGTAACTCCTGACAGCAGTTCTGCAAACTTGTGGAAGGCCCTTCACATGTTTACTATTTGTCACTGCATCTGTAATTTCACCCTTAGAGACAAGAGTATCTTCTTCAGACAGACAATTCTTCTTACTGTGTAGGTAACTACCCTTGTCCACCTGAAGCATAGATTACTTGTTAAAACTAGAAAAAAACTTCTTTTAAGTGGTCACAGAGTGCTTTTCAGAACTGATATGGAAATGAATAGCATCTCTTTTCCATAAAATCATTGTTAGAACAATACATTTTGCTTTTTGTGTAAGTGATGTTCAAGTATGAATGAAATGCTGTTGTTTTCTGCTCTTTAATTCTGCAGAGGTATGCCTTGCTTCCCAGTGTTTAGATAGAGTAAAATACTATTGGATGTGAAAGCTAGAAGGAGACCAAGGAGGTTTCTGACATTTACTCTCAAATCCCTTGTCTAAACACAGTGGATTAATAAACAAGATCACTCTGTTTGTTAGAAAAATAAAATAATTAAAAAACCATGTTCAGTATAAGATTGTCTGTTAAAGTGCCTTACAAGGTAGTGTGTCCTTTCTTTCTTCTACATGTAGCCAAAATTCAGTAAATCTGAAAAATGGCAAAAATGTGAAGAATTCTTATATTTTAGTTAGCAATTGTAAAGGGGCACAAATATAAAATGGTATGAATTTCTTTCTGGAAGATGGTATTTATTGATTTGGAGAGTGGTTGCTATTCATGACCTGAGACTCTTATAGTGGTGTTGGTGGACTTGTGCACAGTCAAGCTTCACTTTTCCAGCCTTTTGACTGCTCAATTTTATTGCTTAGTAGATGTTCTTTAATGCAATTGTTCAGAAAGGAATAATGAAAAGAAGTCTTCATACTCCCAGCAAGGTAGGCATCACTGTTAGCAAGAAAACTGCATTAACTTGTGTCAGGATTTGGTCCACATAATTACAGGTGTATCTCAAGTAGCAGAAAGTGCACATAGGTTTTTTTCCTGTTTGTAATTTCATAGGTAAATATATGCTGTGTTTCACTTTTAATATGGGCACCGAAGCACTTGTTTCAAATAGAAAAACCAGTGTATCCTTCCCAGAATTCCAACTTTTATTCTTTGAACGGAGAGTTCATTTTCACAGAGTTTAGAAGTAAAATGGTTAATTAGTTTGAGTTAAGTGGAAGCTTCTGACACTGTAAGGAACCACGGTCTCCCCTGAAGGCAATTTAGATCCTCTTTCATTGTTCCCAGTGGTAGGCAGTGGACTTGTTGAACTAAGTGCCTAAGAATGTTTTAGGCTTCACTTTCATTGAGAATAAAGGAAATAACAGCCTTTCTAATGAGGCTAAACTTAGAGGGAACGATCTGTTGGAAAAAGAAATAGTATTTAATCATAATGGAATACCAAAAAGTACCTGTATACACTGTATTTAAAACCATGTCAAATTTATCAGACAGTTTTGTTTTCTTTTGCCTGGAAGTAAGGGAATAGGGATTCAACAGGTTCAGAAAGAAGTGGGTGGTTTAAGAGATAATACTGAGCGTACAGGAGAAGGTGAAGGTCAGAATGAACGGTGGTGGCTGGAATGCCCTGGCTACTTTTCAGTCTTCCAGAACAATGTAATTTTTATAGTGTGTAGGTAAAAATTGTAAGATGATCTTTTAAAAGCTGATAGACAGACTGTGAAATTACTGAATGTTTTTACTCCATAATAGATTCCTGCATGGGCTTACATTTCTATCCTCCCAATGCTGGCATTCACTTTATAATTGCTGTAAATCTGAGCTATTTCTGAAGTTGTGACATATACTGTTGCTTGGATGGAAGCTTTGTTGAACATTTTTGACCAGATCAAAGGAAATCCCAAGATGTTGCAACTTTTTCTCTGCTTGGTTGTCTCGTACGGCTGTTAACTTCAACCATTTCTTAGAGTGACGTTGTTAAATATATCTTACCGCAAAACTTTGTGTAGTACCCGTAGTGTTTTTGGAATAGAACTCCATTTATTTAAATTCAGATTTCCATTTGTGGTGTGCTACTAAAGCAGAAGTCGTGGTAGAGTTTAATAATTTGGTGTAAACTCAGTCTTTTTAACTGAGTTTTTAATGTGTTTTACTTTTGAGAATGAGAATGGACAGGCTACTGTTAGTTTTACTTAGCATGCATTGAGTAAAGTTCTGTTTCAAACTTTTATACTCTCTTATATTTAAAAACTTTTATCTTCACTGCTGTTGACATACGGATCATTCGTATTCATTGCACAGTGTAAGCCGTATGTGTCTACAGCACTCTAGAAAGTTATTAAGGAAGGTTAAGTTGTAGCTTAGTAATGCTGGGAATACTAAATTGACTAACAAATGCTCTGAATTTAGAGCTAAAGATCTTCTGGCATTAATTTTTAACACCGATTGTACATAATGCTTTACATCAGTAAAGTATTGAACAAACAGTTGATCAATAGAGAGCAAATGTTGGACTACAGTCTTCCAGCTTCCTGCGTATGCTCCTTGTCCCCTCTTAGTATTCTTTTTTCATTTCATTTGATGTTTATTATGGTAAATGAGAGTAGAGATTTCAGGTAGTCTTCTAATAATTTTTTGCATTTAGAGGTTCCAGTTTAGCTGGGGAAATTTCTCTTGGAGGTAATTATGAGGTATTTTGAGAACTCAGGTACATGCATCCACAGATGCATATATGTGTATGATATATATGTGATACATATGTATCTACCAGAATAATGAAGTACAATCCAATAATGTGCTGATTTAAAGCATTTTTATTTTTCTGATAAGAGTATTTAGCTAGATTTGAGGCACTTTGCTTGAGTATGTTCTTCTTTAGCCTTATAAGTTGTAAAACCAAGAGTCTTACTTCTGTACAATATGCCAAACAGAGATTTTGTAATACGCTTGACTGCTCTGCTAATATCTCTAAGTGACTCATTTCAGACTTGCTTAACACATGCCTGGAAAAACCAAAGAATTATAACTTCCATCTGCTCTCTGATATGATGAAAGATGAGTCCTGAAGATCACAAATTGTGGGAGACATGCAGCTCTTAATAAGAACAGCTGAACAACAAATGTCTTGTGAGAGGTGGTGAAGAATGAAGTAATGAGGAGGAAGCCTCTTGAGGGAATGTGGATATCCATGGCTGACTAGAACTGTCACATCTAAACCTTACACTAAATATGAAATGCACATTATATAACGCAAGCCATAGCAAACAGATAATAGTATACTTGAATTTTCTACCAAATTAATGCCTTACTGTTACAAGCAATTGTGGTAGCATGGGCTTTTGAGCATGTACTGAATGTTTTAGTATAGGGAAATGAAGTGCAAATCTCTATATTCAGTTATCTGTTTAACAAACGAGGTTTTGAAATTATGGCTTTTTTAGTCTTCACATTAATACCATTCCAAACAGTGCAAATGTTAACTTAGCTGCTGAAAATATGTAAAATTTCAAGGCATACAAACAGAGCCTTTCATTCCCATGTATAGTATTGCAGAAAATAATATACAGACCTGTGTACTTAGAAAAAAATTGCAGATTGGCATAATCAAGGGGAATCAAAATTAAGTTTTCCTTGAAGGTGAAAGTTTGCACGTTCTCATTATAGGGCATTTAAATGTGGCCTCTCCTTAACTTAAATGGACATCTCCATAGTGCTGTCACACTAATGTGTACAAACTGCATTTGTGCCAGTTAGCAAGAAGACCTGTAACAAAACACAGATGTAGCAGCCTGTATCTTTTCAGAGGGTAATATACTCTGCCAAGAAAGCAGTATTCTCCATAATTCACACCAAAAGAAGTGCCTAACCCATCACATTTACTCTAGCATGGGAAGAGGAGCACAAAGCTCATTGTAAGGTATATGATAAATACTATGTTTTGAACTGCTGAGAATCTTGAAAATATTTTCCAGGTTCACTTTTAAATCAGGTTTCTATAAAAATAATGTGAAACTGAAATTTCAGCTTATGAAATAGACGAAGTTGTTAACTATAAAATAGTTAAGGGGATATAAGCCATGAGGTATGTTTTAGTATTTTTTCTAAGAGAGAGAGAAAAAAAAGTATACAGATATTATATATGCCTATAGTGGAATATGATGTTACAGTTAATAAATCAATTTTACAGGAATAAGATTTGTAGTGAGATTTGTAAAGATAGACGCTCGAATCCCTGTGGAGCACAACCTCATTGACTTTATCACAGATCTACAGGGATTTTGTGATCTGCCTGCACAGATCTGATGGCAGGATCAGGGACTCTGGCCCTAATCTGGCAAACAATTTCATGGTTGAGTAGCACTGTATGTGTGAATGCTTTCATTAAACTCAAGTACGTGTTTTGCAGTATTGGGAATGTAAAAAACAGGAGGGACAAAATCGGCCATTCTGGTTCACTGTCTGGTTCTATTTATTTCTCAGTATAGAAACCATCCTTTCACTGTAGTCTTTTTTTTTTTTTTTTCCTTAATATTTGTGTGGAAAGAGGCCCTTCTCAGATTTTCTCTGTTGCAAAGAAGAATCTCGAATTTCTATTTAAAAGTTTGTAACTGTTGAAGAGGAATCTTCTGAATGGCTCATGTCACTGCAGAAAGCATTTTACTCAGTCATAACAGTTTGGCTGTAATATTGTGTTTATTTTCCCACTATTTGTACAGTTCTAACATAAACTTTATTTTGTGAAGAATTACTTTTTCTGTCTTCCATTGCCACTTGCTTCACTTTTCTTGCTTCATCTGCTTTTTCTCTGTTGTTAAATGAAGGACATATGAAGGGCTGGGAACTGATGGATGACCACTCCTCAGTCAGATACAGCTGCTGACTTGGCTTTTACTCATTTAGAACCATTTACTTTTTGCATTTTCAGTAACTGCCCTCCTCCATTGAAAGAGAAACAAAATTAGAAATAAACTGCCTCTTACCAACTGCTCTTTCTCTCACTACATGATGGACATCCCTTGAGGGTCAGTGGAATCTTCCCCTTGATGCTGGAAAAAAGGAAGCCTTCCTTTCACTGTCTTCTGGGAAGCTTTCCATGAGTGCGAAGAAGGAAGTCACTGGTCCATCAGCATCTTGAATTTTTTTGTTCTTTTTAGTAATGGCCTATCTTGCTGCTTGGTTGTGCTGTTCTCTCAGAGCTTGGCTACTTCTGGCAGCTGGTTGAATGCTCTTAGTTCTTGGATAGTTAAAACTGCATCCTCTGTACTGCTGTGAATGTTCAGGCCAAGCTTTGGAAGAAAGCTTCTTCCTCCTCCCTCAAGTCTGAGATCCACTCCCAAGCCTTTTTAACAGTGAGACACAGGGAAAATTGCTGATTGCTTTTTCTCTTCCTCTACATCCTTGCTTCCTTTACTGATAATATGCAGAATATTCCTGCAAGAAAAATGGTACTGTAACTTCTTTTTGGTGCACTATAGTATGGGGGGAGGGTTTTGTTGAAGTATCGGTTCCTTAAATCATGTGTAAGGAATTAACCTTTCCTTATTTTTTTAAATATCTTTCTCAGCCTGCTTGACTGTTTAGAAAATATGACCTGAGAGAAAGATGTAATGCGATTAGGTTACAAAAAAAAGAGGCTGACCTTGCTTATATTCTGTGTCCTGAAACCTGAATTACAATAAAAAAACTGTACAAAAGGAGTATCCAAAGGGCTGATTGGAGAAGGAGGCTCTGGTGTGGCTTTTAAGACTGATATTAAGTGTAATCTCATCCTGCAGCAGTAGTTCTAGAACCTTTATAATTAGTAAATGTACCACATCGCTGCACTTTCCATAGAACTCAGTTTGGAAGACAAATGTTTGTCTGATGAAGTTGTACTTTGGATGCCTGGTTATGGGAGCTGGAGTGGTAGAAAGTGCAGCCCAAGCACCCCCTAAAGAGTAATGCTCTTGGAAAGAAGAGAAATTAAATAAGTAGCAGCTTGATCTCACAGAAAGAGACTGTAATGGCAGTTGGACACTTGTAAAAACGGTGTGGTAGCAGAGATGTTTTTTCCAGATTTGGATTTTTTTTCTGGATTTGTTTTTACTAAATAGTTCTGTACTTTTCAAATACTATGTCCAACTTGAAAATTTTTCTTCTTCCACAAGACCCCTTGTACTCTACAGTCGTCATTAAACTATTTTTCAGTGACAGTCTAGGTACATTTCCTTGCATTATTGTCAGCGGTTTATGGGCTGGTTCGGCCCGGTTCCGTGTCTAGTGGGGCGGAGGGACTTTGCAAAGTCCACGCCTCTGGAAAAGGGAAACAGGGGACCCCAAAATAATCAAAGAAAAAAACAGTGACGGTGATCTGAGGAGGAACAAACTAGTTTACCAAATATAATGAGAGAGAGAGTATCTGAAAAAAAAGCTGTAGGCCTCACAGTAATGCTGAAGCAGCACTCGCAGTTGGGCAGCAGCGAGGAGAGACAAAGGACAGGAGCGATGAAGGAAAGCTAAAGGAAGGTCAGATGACCCGACAGTGCCTTATATGTGTTCCCCCCTGTGCAGGAATGATATCAGCACAGCGAACAGTCTTCTGAGGAATGTAGTGTCTTCTCTTTAGTATGCTGAACTGGGACATTAACACCTTAATTCCCAGTGCACTACATGATGTTATGATGTGGAATACTGATGACTATAAAACCATGACAATTAGACAACCCTAACTGGTGTGTAGCTACTGTTGACAAGCATATGAATTAAAAACTTCAAAATAAATGGAAGAGGAAAAAAACTAATCATCTTGATAAGTTTGTTTTGCTATTAATTCTTAGTTTGTCAGCTTCCGAAAATGTAAAATAAATTTATCGTAAAAGGAAAAAATGAAATAAATAGAATAGAATGACAGTATGTGCACTGCAGTGTACTTTAACTATCCTAACTATTCTGCTTTTGTGAACCAGCAGGGGAGTGGTATTAATGAGATTCCTGTTCTCTAGGAGCTGGTTCAAAAACAGGACTGGTAGAAAGAGCAGGGGATGATTTGTTAGTAATGTTAACTGGAAATAGCCCAGTTAACGTTGTTAAGGTTATTACCATTAAGCCTAGACTTGAATGATTGTTAAAACCTTTGTTTGTGTTGTGTGCTTTAAAAATACATCTGAAGTTAGAAGGAGCAGAAAGGACGGGTAATCTGTGCTCTGATGATTTTGTCACTATGAATTAATTTCAGCTACAAGGGTCTTGTTAACATCGGTAGCCTGTTTTGTTGTTGTTTGGTTGTTCTTTCACTTCAAATTCTCTTGAGTATGCAGTAAGTTTGTCTGAAGTCAGATGAATTCCAGAGGTTCTCTGTCGTAAATCAGGGTTCCTGTTAAGGAGGCTGAGTGTATGTATAGGCACTGAGATGCCAATCCTTGTAAATCATGAGGTTTATGTTATCAAGCTATGGCTCGGTTCATTCATGTTTATGTAGCAATATCTTTGTTTTGCAAAAATGAGAATTTTTTGATGCAGGAAAAACACTGGATGAATGGAAGGGATTCCATAAACTGATTACACAACAGACTTCCTGATTCTGTCAGGAACTGCTGGTTTAGAAAAGTAGTTGCAGTAAAACAGTGGTTTGGATACTTGTTTTATTGTGTTTTCAGATTATTTGCAGTTTTCAGAATTTCAGGAAAAAGATCATAAAATATTTGCGTATTGGACTTCTTACTTACTACTGACTAGAATCTGTGTTAGGAAATGCATTGTAACTTTATTTAATGGAGCCTGACAAATGTTGCAGTTGTTCAGATGATAACAGAAATTGAATTATTATTTCTGTGCATATTGTAAGCAATTATGCAGAATCATATCTTAAGTATGTACAGTACATGTTCTCCCAAAAAAGAATTATGTCAATGAAAACTGCATTTTAGAGTCATTTCTGTTGTATTTTTGCTGAATAAGCAAACTGTACCACTATTGAAGCTGCAAAACTGCAAAATGCATTCATTTTTATTTTGTGGGTAGCATAGCTTGTTTGAACTTTTTAAAACATTGTGCAGTTCTACAACTGTTGTGTAGTTCTTTGGACTGATTTTTAGTTCTATTACTAATGCCACTAAAGCTGCTAATACTTAATATTTATTTATTTATTTATTTATTTATTTATTTATTTATTTATTCATTGAGTGAGCTCTAACTCGTTCCTTGGCTGAAGGATTGTTTTCTCCTACTGTCTGCTTCCTTGAATATGTGAGGCCTGATCCAGATGCCTTTTTTGTTTTCTTTGTTGGGAGCGCAGCTTTATTTTCTGGTTTTCAGTTCACCTCCTGAGCTATGGATGCTTGCTGTATGTACTTCATCTCTTCCCATTCTCAAGCTGAATGGCTTTGCTATGAGGACTTAGCTCTGGTTCTCTGTCAGGTTTCTTGCATTGTCGAGTCTCAGTTCATTTCATCCTCCAATTTCTAAGTCTGGTTTTATTGTCTGGTTAGGTTTTTGAGACTCCAGTGCTGATGTTTGATTTCTGTGGTTGTAGTGTGGAAGTGGAAATTATTGTGCCCCACAGGACAAAATACCATTTTATCTTTGTTTTTTCCCCACGTGTTACAAAAAACAATTGTATGAGAAATTATATAAACATGAGTTCACAAACACATTTCTGTATTACAAGATGTTGAGAAGAGTGTGATTGTCTGTGCACAAGTTTTCAAGTATTTTAGTACATAACGAGTTCAAAGCCTTTGCTGTAGCAGTCCTGCTTCAGGGCTATTTTCCTTTAAAAGATTGATTTTCACTCAAATGTCCTTTCAAATATATAGTGGAGGAAGACAAAGTAGGCTCCGTAATAATAAAAAAAACACCCACTATTATTCCTTTTACATGTTATCAGTTCTAAAAATACAAAGAAAGTGAGGCAAAACCAAACCTACACTTGCTTAATATTATTGTTACTGTAACTATTATTATTATCCTTACTGCTAGTGTTTATACAAGAAGAGTGTTCTGCAAGGCTCGGGAATTAAGCTAGTTTTTGTAATTCAGCTAACTGGCACAACTTCTATGAGTATTTATTTATTTATTTATTTAGTTTCCCTTAGAATCTAGTGAAACACTGAAAAATAAGGATTTGCTCTGTATATTAATCCAGTTAAGGAGTGCATACGCTTTGGGATATGATGACCAAGTGACATCTCTGAGTGTTCTTTGTGTGCTTGTACATAATACAGCATCCAAGGCACTGAATCTTCCTCACATATTCAGTGCTGTGAGATCTTTGCGTTTACTTACCTTTACTCAGGGTAATCTTGAGATCACTCTTGACCTCTCTGAAATGCCATTTAAGGTAAGTCAATTAATATATCAGCTTTAATGTGTATAGACAAGGTGCTGGTGATGCAACCAACCATTTTTTTATTTGCTGTCTAGCATCAGTCACCAGTATCAAATAATACCAGCTAGCCAGTGCAATTAGCATTTGCAGTGTCACATCTATGCTGCTTGAGCTATACACAACAGAGTAAATCTCGTGAGCCTTTTCATTCTGTTTTTAACATTCTCTTTTCACTTAATGTTCAAGTGTATAGTAATGGTAAATCAAGACTGAAATATTGCTCTCGTAAGTATTCTCAAATGTCCTTCTCAGAACCGAGTATCTGCCTTAATGAAACAAGGAAGTCTGTCTGGTCTTTTCTCCTTTTCCACTGCAACCCTGTTCTTGCTATTTAAGTGATTATGCTTATTTTTTTCCACATGTTTTCTTTAATTGGAACTTCTTTAACGTTCCCTTTTGGCTCACAACTGCTGTAGGCAGAGATGCAACCTTGCATATTTCTTCATGAGAAACCTTGTGAGGCATTATGCCTTTTATCTGAACTTCTAGCATTACTGGCTACTTCAGAGAACAATTCCTGTCAATTCCTGACATGGCAAGACCTCTGCTTTTAATTTTTAATTCTGAACTGACATACATTTAGATTCACTGCCTGTAATCACCCTTTAGTAAACATAGTATTGCATATGTTTGATGAACCATAGAATTGGTTCAAGTCCCTTTTCCAGTTACCTGATTTCTGGAACCTAAATAGTGTTGTCAATATTCTTTGTTCCAGTTGCTCAGCAGTCTGCAGTTTCATATTGTCGAGGGGCTTTGCAGCAGCTGCCTAAGTTTAGCCTTTATTAGGCAATGAAGATGTTCAGAATTGAGTCCTATGCTCAGTGTCAGACTATGGAAAATGTTTCTCTTCTCATTTTTATGGTAGGTGTAGATTAGGTAAAGCCATCCTTTTATAGCTAATTTTAATCTGTGGAGTTTTTGGTAGCTTTTAAATTGAACAGAAAGCCAAAACTTTTGTCAATTTGTCATTAAATATAGAAAGCTGCATCTACTGCTTAAAGTAGGTGATTTTTTTTTCCTATATCTGAGTTCTCTTTTTTTTTCTTCTTTTTTTCTTTTTATTTTTTGAAGATATCCAGTCAGCACTTGCTGCATTTCTGTAGTACATTTGCTTTAGATACAACATAAAAAAATGAATTGTGATAAATAGTTCAGATGCTGCATTGCTTTTGTGCTGAATTCTGGAACTAGCTTTCTGTCTACTGTGAAGTATAAAAAAACTTTTTGCTCATTAAGTTCTACTGCATATGTGCATCGTACTGAAACAGCGTTTCTAACATAAAATCTAATGTTTTAGAATTTTGAAATAAATTGTTTGTCAGCAAAATCTGATTTCCTCTATCTGGGCAAAATTCCTGGGAATTTCAAGGGGATTAGAAAGAAAACAATGACCAGCTTGTCAGAATTTGGTTAATTTTCATGTCTGCTAATTTAATACCAGTATAATGGGATTTTGGAGCATTGTAGTGCAATATTGTTTGAGGATGGGGAGGTTTCAGGAAAGCCTGTGGTCCAATTGATGAAGGTCTGAAGTAACCTTTTGCACAGGATGAGTAACAGTGTGGTATAGTCTTCTTTAAAAAAATCAACGTTGCTATACCTGAAACTGAGTTTTCAAGATGATAACTGAATTAGTATAATTTGGAGTTAGTTCTTGAGAACCCCTTCTTATTATCCTACTGGACCTGCTGCTCACCAGTGCAGAGGAGAGCATTAGAGAGGTTAAGATTGGAGGCAATCTGGGCTGCAGTGACCATACCCTGGTAGAGTTCGTGATCTGGAGGAATGCAGGCTTGGCAAAAAGTAGAGTCAGGACCCTAATTTTAGGAGAGCAAACTACTGGCTGCTCAAGGAACTGCTGGGTGCAATCTCCTGGGAAAGTGTCCTTAAGGGCACAGGAAGAGAACAGAGCTCACAGCTCTTTAGGGACACCCTTCTGAGGGGTGCAAGAGCTCTCAAATCTCCCAGTGAAAGAAATTGAGCAGAGGAGGCAGGTGACTGGCTCATGGCTGAGCAAGGACCTGCAGCTGAAACTGATGGAAAAGAGAAATGTACAGGAAGTGAAGCAGGGTTGTGAAGCCTGGGAGGAATATAGAGACATTGTCTGCATGTGTAGAAATAAGATTATGAAAGCCAAGGCACACATGTAGCTGACTTGGTGAGGGATGTGAAAAATAACAAGAAGGGGTTCTTCAGGTACATAAGCAGGAGACAGATCAAGGAGAGTGTTCCCCCTCTGATAAATGAGGACGGAGAAGTGGCTTCCTCAGACATGGAGAAAGCTGAGGTGCTCTGTAAGTGCTTTGCCTCAGTCTTCACTGGTGGTCACGCTTCCCATGTCTGCCAGGACCATGAAGCTCTGAGTGTGGGTGAGAGAAGCAGATTCCATCCCATTGTAACAGTGGAACAAGTCCAAGACCTCCTCATGAAACTCAGTGCATATTAGTCCATGGGGCCAGATGATATCTATTGTAGGGTTCTGAGAGAGATGGCTGATGTGGTTGTCGAGCTGCTCTCCATCATATTTGAAAAATTATGGCTGTCTGATGAAGTTCCCAGTGACTGGAAAAAGGGAAACATTGCTTCCATTTTTAAGAAAGGGAGAAAGGATGACCTGGGGAACTGCAGGCCGGTAAGTCTCATCTCTGTGCCTGGGAACATCATGGAGCAGATCCTCCTAGAAGCTATGTTAGGGCATATAAGAGAGGTGATTTGAGACTGCCAGTGTGGCTTCACCAAGGGTAGATTGTGCCTGACCAATCTGGTGGCCTTCTGTGATTGAGTGACGGTATCAGTGGACAGGGGAAGGGTGTTGGATGTCATCTATCTGGACTTCTGTAAAGCCTTTGACATGATCCCTCACCACATCCTTCTCTCTGAATTGGAGAGGTATGGATTTGAAGGATAGAATGTTCAGTGGAGTAGGAATTGGTTGGCTCTGGTTGCAACCAAAGGGTTGTGATTAATGGGTCTGTCCGGGCAGAGGCCGGTCACAAGCGGTGTCCCTCAGGGGTCGGTCTTGGGACCGTTGCTCTTCAGCATCTTCATCAATGACACAGATGATGGCATCGAGTGCACCCTCAGCAAGTTTGCAGATGACACCAAGCTGAGTGGTGCAGTCGATACCTTGGAGGGAAGGGAAGCCATCCAGAGGGACTGGGACAGGCTGGAGAAATGGGCCCATGTGAAAGGTGCTGCACTTGGGCCAGAGCAATCCCAGGTGTTTATACAGCCTGGGCAAAGAACCCCTTGAGAGCAGCCCTGGGGAGAAGGACTTGGGGGTCCTGGTAGACAAGAAGCTGGACATGAGCCAGCAGTGTGCTCTTTGAGCCCAGAAGGCCAACTGTGTTCTGGGCTGCATTGAAAGAGGAGCGGCCAGCAGGGAGAGGGAGGTGATTGTCCCCCTCTGCTCAGGTTTTGTGAGGCCCCACCAGCATTACTGCATCCACTGAAACTGGATGATCATTGCGGTCCTTTTCAACCCAGGCCATTCTATGATTTTATGATTATTGTTTTTAAAACTGACTGCTAGGTTGACATTAGATTTGCGAGATGTATAGAATGTGTAAATGTGTAAATACATTTGATGAATGGAAGGATTATAAACTATAGCTCAGTATGGAACTCTCTGATTTTTATCCTTAATTTGTGAAGCAATGTTATGCATGTATTTTTCAGCCCCAGTACTTGTGTTTAAAAACAATTACAGGTTGCAGAGCTTGTGTTATAATACCACTCTTAGCATTCAGTGAAGGAGGAGGCATGTATTAAAGCCTGCAACCGTGGTTTATATGAGCAGGAACCTCTTGAACACTGAAATACTGGGATGCAAAACTGAAAATTCAGAAATCACTGGTTGCATTGAGAACTTGTTGCAGTGAGTACTGGGTCAAACCACTTCTGTGCCAAGGAACCAGTAATTTAGGCATACAGTAACAACTCAGAAACCTCCAGTTCTACACATACATGCTCTGTGCCATTGGGAAGCTGGGATTCCTCAAATCAAAAGGAGTTTTCCTGGAGATAATTAATACTTTAACTAATAAGGCTTCAGTTTTCTGCATGCTTACTAATCATTTCCATTTTCTTCAGCCTGCAAACAGGACCAAACCTGTCAAATAACACCTCTGAGGCTTTTGTACAGTCACTGCAAATTTTGTTCTACAGGAGCAAACACTGCAGGTTCTGACCTCTGTTTGTTCTGACTTCTGAGTTTGCCTTGCTCTAATCATATATTTGAACAGAGCTTTTAGGTAAACTACCCTGTCTTTTTTTTCCCCTACCAACTACTGGCCCTGGCGGTCTCCCAACATCCGCTTCCTACAGTCCTGCTCTCATGTAGCACATACAGTATCTCCAGCGGAAATCCTGTGACCAGCCCGACTTCCTTTAGCTACAGATTTCTCTCTCTCTCTCTCTTTTTTTTTTTTAATCTCTGTCATCTTTGTAGTTGGTCAGCTTTATCCTCAGACATAACCAGGTCTCCCATGCTCACCATCTCAGTTGGCTCTTTGCTTGCTTGGAATCCCTGCTGAAGTCTTTGACTTATCCATCTGACTTCTGAAAAATATGAAAATAACCATGACGTAACACATACTGTAAATACCCTTATTTGGTTTGCCTTTCTTTCCATCTTTGCCTTTCCTTCCATCTTTTCCTTACTTACTTTTCTAGTATTAAGTATTCAGGAAGGAGTCCTAGTTCTCCTTCCCTAATTCTTCTACTTGCTCCTGTGCTTCAGTCCTCTTTTCTTGCATAGTTTATATAGTTTCTTCATTTCCCTTGTTCTTAATTGCCATTCCCATCTGATATCAAAGTTTTTTTTTTTGTTGTTTTTTTTTTGTTTTTTTCAGTCCCCCTGATCTTTAAAAAGACAAACTCTCTTGGTTCCATTTTTCTTGAGCTACATGCTGTCTCACCAGCTTTTTCCTACTGTCAGACTTCATGCGCTGTTCCCACATTGATAACACCCCTCCTCCAAAGGTCTGAGAGATGATCCAGCCTTAGCTTGTCATGTTACAATGAACTGCAGCTCTGGACCCACTCTTGATTGAATTCACCCTGTCCTATCTTCAGTGCCATTAATTCCCTTCGCTATACACTCACATCTTCCTTCTCCTTTCAGATATTATTTCCACGTGTGCTATGACAGTTTTCTCATCTTTTGGCTGCCTTGTTCTCCTTCCCACCAACCTACTGCCCTTTCTCTGTATATTCACCCTTACTTCATTTCCAACCACAAAAGCAGCTACATTTCTTTCTTTTTTTTTTTTCTTTTTTTTTCTTTCTTTTTCTTTCTTTCCTTCTTTCTTTCCTTCTTTCTTTCCTTCTTTCTTTCCTTCTTTCTTTCCTTCTTTCTTTCCTTCTTTCTTTCCTTCTTTCTTTCCTTCTTTCTTTCCTTCTTTCTTTCCTTCTTTCTTTCCTTCTTTCTTTCCTTCTTTCTTTCCTTCTTTCTTTCCTTCTTTCTTTCCTTCTTTCTTTCCTTCTTTCTTTCCTTCTTTCTTTCCTTCTTTCCTTCTTTCTTTCCTTCTTTCTTTCCTTCTTTCTTTCCTTCTTTCTTTCCTTCTTTCTTTCCTTCTTTCTTTCCTTCTTTCTTTCCTTCTTTCTTTCCTTCTTTCTTTCCTTCTTTCTAATGGAAATCAAAATGCTAGGGTTTTTTTTGCACTTTTTCAAGACCATTTTGATTAGGAAAGGGATTTAGAGTATCTTCTTTTTCTCTCTGCCCTCTTATTTGACTGGTGGAAGCAATATGCTTTCTGCCATCAGCTTTGTGAACTAGGTGGTTTTATTTTCTAACTCACCTAACCATAACCAGCTTTGCTCTTAGAACTGTGTTTTCTAGATACTGTGCGTATGCCTATCCTGATTTTTATATACAGTTAAAACTGCTGTCTCTGTGCTTAATCAATATTCCAACTGCTGAATTGTGCTTTCTTCTGGCTGTGAAAAACTTGGTTTTACTGTACCAGTGTTCATGCAGAATACCTCTGTAAAGATCTCTTTTCAAACTTGCTGATTGCTTTCTTTGCTACACACTCTGAGTTTTCAGTTTTATTCCTTTTTGTTCTCTTTACCACACTGTTCTGTTTACCACTTAGTTATCAAAATTTCCTAACTAATAATACAGTATTCTGCTGTTCCTGCTCCATCAAAAAATCCATGCACTCTTGTGCTTTTCCTTTGCATCAAAGACAGTGTCTGAATATGCTCTGACATACCTTGTTATCATCCTTCAGTTTCACGGCTAAAGCTCTACTTTAATGAGACATTTAAAATATGAATGTATACATTTGTATTCATCAGGGAATTGTACTGCTGATTTGGCATGTCTGCTGCCTTGGTGGTGGTCAATATTGTCTCATTTTCTCCTGGTTCTCTGACTGTTTTCAGTTCTAGCTGTTAAAATAACCACAAAACTAATACAAGTAGTATTTTATCTCAATTTGTAATTGTCTTTTACGTCAGGAAGACCAATTTTGGACTTTAGAGACAATCATGCTTAGAGTAGGAAGAATGTGATCTGGACAACATAATCCTCCTTGTATTTACCACTGCAAGAGAAAATGTTGGTCTTAACTTGATGTTATAGGAGAGGACATGACGTGCAATGCTTGAACAAACTCTTTTTCCAGACCTTTTAGTATAAATAAGTAGGCTCTGTTCCATGTATGCTTTTGAGGTGATGCCATGCTGGCCAATAAGGTTTGCCGCACAGAGAAACCTGCTGTCACACACACAGACTTTAAGATGCTATGGAGAGGGACAGAGTTTGAATTCAGAGTCCTGGGGTTACATGGTGTCCTAAAGTGGAGTAAATAGCAAAATGCACATTTCATCATTCTTGTTGACTGAGCTTGGGGTAGTAGAAAGATGTACAAAAAATGTTCCTTTTGCTCTCCTTCCTTCATACCTGTAAGTTGGCAAAGAAATTTTTTTTTTTTTTCAAAGTGTGTCTGGTTTAATTTATTAAATATAATTTTCTTCTTCACAAGGTGAAATTCAAGAAATGTAATACCAGAACCAATTTCAGCAGTTGTTATTAGCTATACTCTGACCTGTGCAGACATTTATGGTATCTTGGTATTTACTGATTGCAGGGCTATCAAGGTCAGACTTATTTGCCAGAAATGCTATAGCAGCCTTGAGGCTGTTCTGTAGATATGTGTCGGCAAAATTCTATTTTAGTTATTTATTTTTCACATCTGAGCTGCTTGCTTTCCCCAAACTCTTTCCCTAAATATTAGAATATTTCAGAGTTGGGTAACAGAGTTGTGTAAACAACAGAAAAACTGACTAAGTGAAGAATGATGATTTTTGGAGTATGATCAGACAGTAATAGTAAGGCCAAAACTTTTGGTGGTAATTATAGATAAAAAAATCACTATTAAACCAGAACAGTACATACCATTATCCATTAAGGAAAGAAGGTAGGTATTTTCCCAGATATCCTCAGCAATGTTACTTGCACGAATTTAGGACATGTAAAAGGTATTAGTTGAAAAAAATAAGTAGCTGGTAATCCTAAGGGAGATTTTTAGAGTTTCATGTTACATCTTCTTAGACTGGAGAATAAATAAAGCCATATGACTAGAGATGGTAAATGGAAGCATAGCTCACTGTGCCAGTAAGATGATTTTAGATAAATTGTTTTCATCAGAAGTACCCTGTTGTATTAGTACGCTATCTGAAAAAATAGTGGATTCTCAGATAATAAATATGCAGAAGTAGATGTGTGATCAGTAATGTTTTAATGTGTGATTAATATTTTTGAAAATGGGGTACATATCAAACAGAAGTGCGAATGCTGGGGACAGAATTGAGGCAGATGTGAGGAAAAATTTGCAAGAAGCCCAAGTGAAGATGACTTTGAGTATTGCCATGCTTGACACCATTGAGTTTGAGCAGTTTTAGCTGTTACTCAGTTTGCTATCTATGTTAAGAACTGCTTAGTTATTTACTGCTGAATGGTATGTGGTTCAGCTATTGCAGCAAAACTATTTTAATTTTAGATTAATTTCTATTGATGATTTAACCCTGTTGGTTATCACAAACATTGCTATTCTAGAATAGAAAGATTAGCAGTGAATACATTTGCTGCCCCTCTGAAATTTGTAACATTTAGATGTGGCAAACTTCTTTCAGTTTATTCAATTCAGTGTCTTGATTGGAAAGCAGTTCAGCAGTATTACTCCAGAGGAAGGCATTTTATCCTCTTTATCCTGTGAGTCTTTGCCTACTGTACTTATACCAGTGACACAGAGGAAGCGCACCGACCCTTTAACCTCCTTCCCAATCAGCTTGCATCATCTCCCTTAAAACCAAACTTCAGTGCCCAGAACTTTGCTGTGTCACAGTAAGAAGAGGTACCACACAATGTAACATTAGTGTGACTTGGCCTCATTTTCCAAGTAGTATATTGATAGTGGGACTAATCCCTGTGGTTTAGAGAGGATGCAAAAGAGTATGGTTTAAAATTTGTATCTGATGCTCCCCCTTGATCAAGTCTAAAGATCAAGGAAAAATAAAAGAGAAATCCCTAAGCATAAAGAAATAGGAGCATGTGCATCTCTCCTTCCCTCTTCTGTGGGAGAAGAGTTCACAGAATTGGATCTAGATAGATCTGAGGAAGAAATTCAGGAAGGATTATTCCCCTAGGGTATACGTGTTTGTTTTTTAAAACAATGATTGAGTTATTTTAATACCCTGATATTCATCCTCATGTACTGTACAGGGGGAAAAAAAAAAAAAAAGGACAAAACAAACAAGAAAATATTTTCCACTCAGCAGCATTTTAAGAAAAAAAATTCATCCCTTTCTATGCAGATTTAGAAGACTGCGTCTGAGTAGAATAAGAACACAGTAATAATAGACAACTCCAAACTTGTATTTAATCAAAAAGAGTGTTTTAATATAGCTTTAACCTCTTCAGTTAACCATAGTGCAATCTGAATGTAAATTCTCTCCCAGAGATTTGAGCTAGCAGAAAGTTGTGTCTAAAACAAAACCACTAAATGGAAGCAACAATTTCCATATCCACTCTCAATGGCAATCTTACACTAACCAGAAGAGCTAAAGGAAAACAATCTGAAGGGAGAGAGAATTGGACATGTATTTGTGTTCTTGTATTGTCTGTTCTCTCAGTCGCTTTACACGTGTCATCCATTCTGTGTCCTGGAGGCGAAAGGAACCGCAGTATTTAGACAATGGTGCTGTTGTAAGTAGTGCCAAGCCTGTCGTGTGAGTCCCAAGCAAAACTGCTGCGTGCAGTTTCTCAATACTTGGTTGGGGAGCTAAGAAGTGAATACTAGATGCAAATTGAGCTTTGGGGTTTTTATTGGTTTGTTTTTCTAAAGCTGTGAAGGAGTGGAGAAATAACTTCTTCTGCTAATGAATAAAGGAAAAATAAACAACAGATTTTGTGCTTTCCATTCTTCTTTAGAAGTGGGCACATCTTAAGACTTGCAGTTTCTGAGAACTAAGTAGTCAAGTGAAACGGTACCAGCAGTCTAAGATAAATATACAAAGCAGTGATGTTTTACTGTTTATTAAAAGAACTAGTTGATAGAACTGAGATAATTGCATATTATCAGTGTATTTCAAATATCATTCCTCAGATTTTGTTACTACTACAGCCTTTTATAATGTCTCATTCCTTTTTCCAAAGACAAGACCTATGCGAATACTAAAGAAACTCCTTTTCTCTTTGCTGTACTGGAGAAGGAAATAAACTTCTAGTTGCTCCTCTAATTACTGCTCTGCAACAGAAAAAAAAGCAGTGGCAAAGCAGCATTTCAATTACATTGGTAATTGATCAATTACATTGGTAATTGGTCAATTACATTTTCAGTTAAACGAAAAAGCAGTTAATGTGACTATTGGATGAGGATTGAAGTCTCTGTACATTGCTGTATTTGTATACTTGTAAAAGATGATATTTATATAAGTTTTTACAGCAAAGAAATGAGGGCATCAAATAGATTAGCTATAAATATACAAGTGTAAATTAAATGCAGTGTTTAATACTACCAGTCTTGCAGTGTGAAGTAGAACACTGAAACCTGAAAATATGAGCAAAGTTGCCCTGCCATTCATTTTACAATAGTTGCTTCCTGTGGATGTACACTTGTGTTGCATAACTGCTGATTCACATCCCTTTTGGGATACCTGGATTGCGCAGAAATTTATAATAAAGTCCTCTGTGAATGTACTACTGGCAAGTAATACAACAATTTCCAGTTTTCAAAATCAGTGTCTTTGTTGTGTGCCTTTGTGTTACTGATTACCACTTTACAATCAAGGATCGGAGTTGGAAGTGTCAATGCCAGTGTATTTTATATCTTAAAGAATAGTAAGGTATTATTATATATCTAACAAACATTTAATCAAAGGATGTAAGTAAGTCCAGACAATAAACAAAGGAAGTGAATATTGTCACTGGTCTTCTTAAGTGGTGTGAGTGTCAGAATTTCATTAACTTTTTCCAGTGGTGAAAAAGTAAATGCTGGAAGCCATAAAGGAAGGTACTGAGCTGTTGCTATGCATTGGTTTCAGTGCTGACTTACGTTAATAAGCTCCCTTCCCATCACTCCAAACTGTTGGTGAAAAACAGATAATGACTTATATTAAGGTACCACATGCACACCTGCGTGCTTGCTGCTGACTGTATGTTTTGTATTTTGTTTGTACTATATAGCAGGCACAGCATATTAGTGAAATGTAGTAAAACCACCACAAACAATTGTTGTTTGTTTAACAGAGGGTATAAACATGCCTGACTTTGCACTTATAGGAAATCCAGTTTGGTTCCTGTTTTGTGAGAGGTTGTCATCGAGCATTAAACCACTCTGTGCATATAGGACATGATTTGAGGGAGGACTTTAAAAGTTCTTTACGTTACCTCCCATTACATCCAGAAAGGAAGGATAACTTTGTAGTTAAATGTGTAAATACTTGTGTAGGTGTGGACAGGATAGGACTAAGAAAAGTGGCCAACTTTGAGGCAGTCTTAATGGGTGAGGATCATTAAAGTTTTCTACCTTAGCTCTTCATCTGTAAACAGGTCATAATTGTCCTTTTCTTAGATCTCTTATCTCTATTTAAACACTGAACTATTTATGGTAAGAATGCTTTCTGTTTATATAATGTCTACCATAATCTGTGTCTTTACTGAATATTTTTCTATCGAAGTACAAGTGATAAGTAGTAATAGGTATGGGATCTCATTGCAAATTAAAAAAACCCGTAAGGCAGGCTGAATACTCTGGAGGCAGAGATTGCCAGAGTATACAGGTTTTTAGCCATTTTCAGTACCTGAAGAGGAGCTACAAGAAAGAAAGGGACAGTCTCTTAACAGTGTGGGTGGTGACAGTACAAGGAAATGGTTTGAAACTAAAAGAGGGGAGATTTAGGTTGGATACAAGGAAATGTGTTTGTTTGTTTTTTAATGTTGAAAGTGTGGTGAGCAGTGGCACGTGTTGCCCAGAGAGGTGGTGGATCCTTGGAGACATTCAAGGCTAAGCTGGATGTGGCTCTGAGCACCTGATGGAGCTGTAGGTGTCCCTGTTCACTGCAGGGGAGTTGGACTAGATGGTCTTTAAGGGTCCCTTCCAACTCAAACGATTCTATGATTTTTAAAGTTCTTATGTGCAGAAGTGAAAAGTGAGGTGTGACAGTCAGTAGGACAGCTCTAACAGAGCTTAGTTTTAAATTTCACTAATTACTTTACAGTGATTGTTAGTTAGTGGATTTAAAGCCAGTTTTTGGGTTTTCTTCCCCTGCTGCAAGAGGCTAACTACGCTGCATAATTGAATGTCACTCAAGAAAAGGATACTAAGTTTACAACAAAGAATGCTGAAGAGTCTGTAAAATCTGTCTAAATTTATTATAATGTGGGACTTCAGTTAGTCATAACTGCAGTGGTTGGATAGCACAATATTTTTTAGCTTTTTAACACTTTACAGAACTTTTTTTCAGAACAGGTAGCTCAAGAGCTCACATGCTCAATTTAATATTAAATAGCAAACTAAAGTTAATTTAAGACAGTATAGCTGAGCTGCCAAGTTAATAATAATTGCAATATAATTAAATTCCATATCCTAGGGGGAGATACAGAACCAAGAAGCAACAAAGAAAGAGACTAAACTTTAGAGGAAGTGATTTCAATAAAATGAGATGGTTAGTCAGAGAGGCCCTGAGGTTAGAAGTTAGAAAAGAAGAAAGAAAAGTAAAAAGCCAGAAAAGGAAAGGAAAACCTAGAAACATGTATTAGTATTAGAAACATGTATTAGTTGAGAGAAGATCAACAGTTCCTTGGAAATCAGTGTGCCATTGAACAGAAAGGAGAGATAAGCCAAGGTGGTTAACCTGTGTAGTGTGGGCCCTTCAGACAGCAAACAAACAAACATGGAAATTTGGAAAATTTTAGTGAAGAATAAAAGAGAAAGGAACACAAATTTCACTAAGTCGTGCTCAAGAAGAAATTAGAAGGGTGAAAATAAATTTTCAATTTCATGTGGGCAAAAGTAGGAAAGAAAGAATTCTTAAGATGTAATAAAAGCAGAAAGTACACAAATGAATTATGGGGGTTAGGAAAGCCAATTATGGAATATTTGTTTGCTTATTGCTTTAAAATTAGAATTAATCCAGAAAGTTCTTAGCTGCCATAGCAAACTACAGCAAAGGAAAATAGGGTCTGGACCATTGCAGCTAGTTTGGTGGAGACTTCTGTGTAGTATGTTCACATATAACTGTGGTCCAGGAGACAGCTTAAGATAAAATTAAAAGCAGAAGAGAAAAATTGCCTGGATTAATTTGGCTTTCTGTCTGTGTCAGGCTGTGAAGTTTCACCCAAGCTCCAAAAATCTGTCTAGACTGCATAAAAATATGGGCAATGGAGGAGAGCATGGTACTTCCAGAGCTGAAGCACAGTGGCTAGATAAGACATTCTTAGAGCGCTTCAGCGGACAGACCCTGTTGTGAGCTGCTGAAGATGATGACAGATACCCTTCGTCTCTACCATCTGTTGTGTCCTTTCTGGCCCTTAATGTGCAGTTGTGCATCTTGAAGACGTAAACAGGATGCACCAGCACTCCTCTGAAAAGGTGTCCATGCCTTTCTGGGGGCACTGTTCCTCAGAACCACATCACACACCAGCCTAGCTTGCTTCAGTGGAAAGGAAAGCACAAAATACATAAGCCACTTAGTTCTTACTTGCTCATGGGCTCTGAAAGGTTACTGATAAAGGTCATTTTAGAGGGGACACCTGACTGCGATTGGTGCCATAACATGGGGTTTCGGGTGTTCCAGGTGTGTTCAGGGCAGTGCATGCAATCCAGTGCCCCCCAGGGCTAAGTAAAAGGAAGAAAGAAGCAGAGCTACTCAGGGTTGCTGGCTGGAAAACAGCGTTTAATGTTGAATGCTTTTCAATGTTAACAATGTAATTTTAACTTCCAGCAATTGGATCTTGTTATGCACTTGTCAGTAAGTCTGGTAAATCCGGTGTGATCAAAGATTTCCCTGTGCCTGCATCCACAAGCAGAATCAGTTTAAATGCTCTGTTATCAGGTGGATTTTTAGTACCATAAACATTTGCTTTATAATGTGTGTGGTTCAGTGGCTGAGTTACTTTTATAATGATCCTTGGGAAATTCCAGTACTGAGTGCTGCTCTCTAATGGTGGGCATGCCACAGTTTTATCACTAAAAAATGTAATCCTTCTTAATATATAAATAAACCTGTGCTAATATTATAAATGCATAATTAATATATGCACAAATTAAAAAAAAAATTCCATGACAGAACGTGTAGTGATGAGAAACTCTATTTGTTCACATAAATCCAGAGCTCAAAGTGACCAGCTTCTCTGGCCAAGCACTTTTTATTTCACTGCATCCTGTTTACAGTGCTGCCTTTTGGTGGCTTATTTTGGTTTCAGTTTACAGTGTCTCTGAAACTGTAATTACAAGAAGTTTGTTCCTTAGCTTTGAAAAACATACCTCAATTTGAAATAGGGTATGAAGGCACAGGAAGATATGCTGCTGTAACACATACATTACAAACAGAATGGAAAGCAGTATGGAGTATTTTGTAACCTCATTATGACAAATGAGTGTTACAGTGTCATCTGGCTTCTGTGTGCCAGTACGGTTAACCTCAGCATCAGAAAAAATACTACTGAGTGATGAGCAAGAAAAACTGCCAGGTCAGTGCAGAACGGATAAACTTAAAAAGGTGACACTGAGGACAACAGCTAATAAAAAGTAGCAAAATTCATAATGCTTCCTCCAAAACTCCTATTCCTGTGTTTAGGTGTAGAGGAACAATTACATAAAACAATGCTATTTGTTTTATAATGGAAATTAAACTTTTGAACAGATGAAGATTTATTCTTGGTTGCCAGTGCTTCAGCTGTTCAGTAGTTAGCGGTGTGAAAAAGAATCAGATCTTTGGGTTCAAAAAGTATAAATCTGTGGGAGTAGAGGTGGGATGGGCCTGAGGTTGGTCATAAATTCCGATCAGTGGATTTGGATAAAGATGTCACTGTTTTGGAGGAGGAGCAATGCAAGGAGTAGTGTTTATTGATTAAAAGCCACTTTTTCTCACACACACACACACACACACACACAGAAAGCACTGTAGTAAGCAGAATTAAAAAGTTGTAAAGACAGAATTGGAAGAGGAAAAAAAGGAAAAAAAAAGTCTCACTGTGTATGTTTAGGCTGAAGAGCTGAAGAGCTCCCTGCCATTGGAAATTAGCGTGCAAGATGTCAAAAGAAATACATTTCTATGGGGTTAAAGCAACATCCAGAATGATAGGCATCAAACAACTAGAAAGTATGATTAAATCTGATATTTTAGAGATTAAACAAACATCTAGCACTAGGAAACCAGGATGACATTCAGTGCTGTGCTCAAATTGCTCTTGTCTCTTGGTACTGTCCTCTTGTGGAGGTAGGCTGGGGTCCCCGGGGACCTGGATCATCCAATTTCAGGAACTCTTTTTTCCCCTGAAGAATTGGTAAACAGAAAAGGCTAATGTCTGGCTATATGCTGTTTTTTTCACAATCACAGCAAAGTAATTTTTTTTTTTTTTGTCATTCAGCATGTATACATTGAAAGATTCTCTGTGTCTTAGTCCAGCTCTTTTCAAAATAGCACTTCTCAGTTATGATAGATGAAATGTCATTTTAAGAAAACAACGTTCTTCTCTCCTCATCCTCTCTCTTTTTGTGAAGTCTTGTTTCTCCTTTTCCTTGTTCTCCCTGGTTGCCACCAGACCTCTGTCTTGGCTACGCTTTCTGTCATTTCTTTGTCGTGTTTTCAGTCAGCTTTCCCTCTCCTCACTTTTAGTCCTACATCTTCTATCTGTATTACTTGGATGTGTACCAGACATCCAGTACACCACAAGATCTTTGTTTTGCTGAAGTCTTTTTACCACACATCTAAGATAGTGTTCTAAGTACTTCACTGTATGATTAATTTTTGAGTCATAGGGAGAGTTCTTTAAAAGGTCTTAAAGGGCACAGCACTTAAAATTAACTGATGCACTGGGGAGCCCATGTGGTCGGTACATCCAGTATTAAGATTTTTCTGAAGAACTGAATTTGGTCAACAGGCATTCTGATAATGTTATCTAAATGCGTGCATTAGATTTGTGTACTGTGGAGGCATGAAGGACTCACTTTGAAGATGTGCCGTAACTCCAGTTGTTTTATAACAGTCAGTTTTGGTAGGTTGTGATTATTACAGTTTGTTAGTATTTGTGGAAAACTGCTGTTTTCAAACACTTCTTACTGTAGGTTTGAATTACCACAAATTTTTAATAGTACAATGAGATGACATTAAAACTACATTTGATTGAAGCCAGTGAAATAATTGAGTAACATAAAGTTCAAATAATGTATTTGGATTGTTTGAGAATAATTCTGTTATTGGCATCTTAATTCAGAAAAGTGAGGGCCAGTATTTAAAAGTGAAATACAGTTTCTGTTTATGATAATTATTGCTGCAGCTTTTTTGAAGCAGAAGGAAAACATTGTTTAATTACATGTCATTGTACCCCAAGAGTGCTGTCAATGTAGATTAGTTTTAGTTTGGAAATAGTTATTAAAAATGGGAAAATACTTAATTCCAAACAAACAAACAAAAAAACAAAACACCAACACACAAAAAAAAAAACCAACGCAAAAAACCTTTGATGGAAGAATACGCATCTTTCAGTTTCAAGATAGACATTGTCATTTCCTTCTGATATTTTTTTCTGAGGAACAAAAGATTCCTATGAAGTCTTTCTCAACGGCAGCAATATGTGCTCTCTGGAGTTTTCTTTTTCAAATCCAAGATTACTGACATGGCTGCTAAAATTTTTCTGCCTTCTAACCCTCTTAGACATACCCTTATTGAAAACATGAAGTATTTTTTAGTTATTAATATTTAATACAGGCACTAATTCTCTTTGGTATTTTATTTTTTTTTTTTTCCCAGAAGGTACTTTCTGGAAGTGAAGTTCACATGGGAAGTAATACAATGAACTGGATTATGTAGTATTAGATGCTAGCAGGGGATTTAAAAGAAATAGAGGAATTTTGATATTTGTTGGCTGACTGGATTTTGAATAGTGAAGGAAGAGGTTGACTTTACAGAAACTTTATGTGCAGTGCTTGATGGTGGTGGTGGTGGCTTAACCTACTAAATTATTAATGGTTAGAGGGCTTGAGTAGGCACAGAGCTCAAGTCTGCTGCTGTACACACTAGTGGATGTTCTTCCATGGACAACCTAAACTACAAAGAGATGTGGACAGCTTCTTTTACCAGTGTACAGTTATCTAATTGTAGCATAAGATTCATTTTTAATGACCACTGTAGAAAAATGTAATTTTCTACTTTTACTGTGGCACAATTTTTAATTTAACCCCTTTGCTGATGAGTTGTATATGCCTACAGTTGTTTTTTTATAATTAATCATTTGTAAAAATATAATACGATAATATTTCTGATCATTTTGTCCTTTTATGTGTCTGTGTCTGATCATTTTATTTTTATGTGACAGTGTTTGTATTTTAAGATACATTTGTATTTTAAAATCCTTTGTCTATATTTGATACTCGCTTTTATGGAAAATAAATAGTTAGATTTCTAGTTAGTGGAAACTTCTTTTATGTTCCTTTATGACCATATTCGTGCACAAACCTTTCAGATAATCACAATGTAAATATTGTCTTCCAGAGGAAATACCTTCCAGAGAAGAGGTGAGGTGGTGTGAGTAAGTGAGATAAAGGAAGTAAATGTGCTTAATTACAGTAATTTAGACAATTTATGCAAGATTTTAGTTCAAGCTCAAGTATATTAGTTCATCATGATTTCACTGCAAGGATTTTTGCTGTTTCTTCTCATTAAATACAGGTCATACAGTAAAATACTATTTAAAAAAATAGAATTAATGTATTACCAAGCCTAGTTTTAGGCATAGTTATGCAGGTCATTCTGAAAGTAATGCCTCCTATTTATTTCCATGAAAACTACAAAAGAGAGAACAATAACACAATTTGATAGGGTAAATTCTCAGCTACCGAACACTCTTTCTGGGCACAGTCATCATGGTCAGACAATTTGCATGGTTAAGTTGATGGAGACTCTTCATTTTGTGGTGTGACAGCTGTACATGGCTGTCCAGAACATGGCTTGTCTTTCATGTCACTGTTGCCACTGCTGAAATGCACCACCCACCACCTCACTGTGCTCACATCCACTCCATAAACATTCAGCAAGCATCAGTGAATGTCAGTGGGAACCATTTTTTCCAGATGGAAAAATGCTTTTTTCCTGTACTTATTCTGCGGCTCCATGTCAGACACCATTCTGTCAGACTGTTCCTCTGCTGCCATCTGTTGCACGGTGACAACAGGTAATGGAATACTGGTAGGAAGGTTCGACCTCCACTGCCATACCACCAACATCCGCCTCTAATATAGTGGTGTTAATGAAATCACAGGCATTACTTTCAGAGAAGTCCTCATACTTTGGAAAATCGTGTTGTAAAGTCATACTGAAATACGGGGACAGCCTCTGGATTTTTGAACGTGACTGTCTTCAAGCTATCCCCTTTCTCTGAAAGTGAATTTTCCTCTTTTATGCACGCAGTTAATATATGCCTAGAAAAATATTTGTTCTAAAGACCAGATTTCATTTCATAGCACAGTAGATGAAATGTGGCATCAAGGTAGGTGCTTCTCTTTTGCTGGTCGCGATTACCCTTTTCTCCAGTTTTGTTCAAGTCTGTTTTACTTCTGTGGGTCCTTGCAAACAAATGTTCAGGGGGCTGTGTTATGGAGCTCTGTATGTGCCTATAATGCAGATAATGAATGTTCAGAGTTAGATTGGAAAAGGTGTGTGTGTGCTTGTCACACAAACGCAAAGCTGTGACAACACTTGTTTAAACAATAAAAACAGTTGATTCATATCTTGCAGCTCTCAAGATGAAATACTTGCACACAATTTTAGTAGGAGCTAATGTGGTGAAAAGAGCTTGTGAGCTTGTTGTCGGGTTAGCAGTCCTGTGGTCCCGTGTCTGCTCCTTGCAATGCTGTTGTGGACTTTCTTTCCTAAACATGTGGTATCTTTTTTGTGCTCCTGTAAATGAGGGAAGTGAAAACGACCGCCTCTAATGATTCTTCAGTCTTAAATATTAAAGAGTATACATGAGGAAACAATTTGAGTACTTCCTTGAAAGAAAAAGGCCTTCATGTTGATTTTTAAAGATCACTTTATCTTAGTTGTCTTTCTTTTCCTTCCTTCCTGCCTTCCTGCCTGCCTCCCTTCCTCCACTCCCTCCCTCCCCTCCCTCCCCTTCCCCCTTCCATTTTCTCTCTTTCTCTCTTTCTCTCTTTCTCTTCCTGCCTGTTGCGCACTACTGGAACTCGGTTTGACACTGATGTTTTGGGGCAGCTTTTCAGCTATGTTAACTCCGTATGGCTTGATCAAAGTCAAAAGAAGTACAACAATATTTACAGTTATGTTTGCTAGGAATTTTTTTTGAGTTATTTTGGTCATGTGAGTCTATGAATGACTTTTTTGAACACAAGAGTGTTACAAAATACAGGGCTATGGAAACACAGGCATGAGCACCTTAAACATTTTTTCCATCTCTTCAGGTACATGACATGTATAGAGGAGTAAGAATTTTTCACTTAAACTGAAAAATGTGGGAACTGAAACAAATCAGTATCATTATATTTCTTCTCATCTCAGTTGCTAATTTTTTTTAACATTTTGGTAACAGAGAGGCAGTCATAAATCTTTTGTTTTAATTGCATGCAGGTGCTTTGTTATGTAACTTCAGAAGATGTCAATGTAAATATTTTAGAATATACACCACCTGGAGATACTACATCTTAAAATAAATTCCTCCAATATTACTAATTCACATCATGGAAAGAGACATGGTTAATAAATGGGTATATAAGCCTGACTAGATTTGCAACATCTCTTAATCGATCTCTTCCCACTCTTGCTTTGTAAAACTAGTGTATCTCTAACTCTGTTCCAACATGAATTAATGTTCTTTATATGGAATCATCAGAGTTTTCACAGTGTTCATATGGGATTTAACCAGTGCTTCTTGGCTTGTTATTAGTATTTTATTGTGCTTACCAAAATTATTTACAATTTTAGATTTACGTTACTTTTCATGATCGTTAATTTTGTGTTTCTGTTTTTGTAGGTGAGTAACAGGAACTTTTGATTTTTTATAACTACATCCTCTATTAAACTTATTAAATTTAAAGATATCCTTTCCATCTGTTTCTTTACATGTTATATCTGAACCTTTACTTCTTTCATCTTCTTGTAGTTGTCGAACATTATTGTTACAGTCCTCTAAAACAGAATGTCTAAACACATGGGACACATCTTTCATTCAGCAAGACTTGGACAAATTGAAGAGTTGGGCACAGACTAACCAGATGAGGTTGAAAAAGGACAAGCGCAGAGTCCTATATCTTGGGAGTGCAGGTTGGGGGCTGACCTGCTGGAGAGGAGCTCTGCAGATGAGGACCTGGGTATCCTGGTGGACAACAGGTTGGCCATGAGCCAGCTGTGTGCCCTTGTGGCAAGAAGGCCGGTGGTATCCCAGACTGTGTTAAAAAGACTGAGGCCAACAGGTCGAGGGAGGTGGTCCTTTCCCTCTGCTCTGCCCTGATGGGACCACATCTGGAGTACTGTGTCCAGTTTTGGGCTACCCAGTTCAAGAAAGATAGGAGTATCCTAGAGAGAGTCCAGTGGGCGGCCACAAAGATGGATGGGAGCCTGGAGCACCTCCTGTACATGGAAATGCTGAGAGACCTGGGACAATCCAGCCTGGAGAAGACAAGGGGGGAGAATCTTAACAATGCGTATGAATATCTGAAGGGTGGGTGTCAAGACGATGGGGCCAGGCTCTTTTCAGTGGTGCCCACTGACAGGAAAATGGGAAGTGGGCGCAACCAAGGAGAGGATGTTCCATATGCATGTGAGAAATAACTTTGTTACAGTGAGTGTGACAGAACACTGGCACAGGCTGCTTAGAGAGGTTGTGGAGTCTGCTTCTCTGGAGCTACTCAAAACCCACTTGGATGCTTTCCTGTGCAGCCTACTGCAGGGAACCTGCTTCACAGGGTGGGGATTGGACTTGATCTCCAGAGGTCCCTTCCAAGCCCTGTGATTTTGTGATTCTCTGAGAAATTATCAAATGAATTAGCATAAATATATACATCATAAATCACACTCAGATTAAGCAAAAATATGTGCACACAGTTCATAAAGTAATATTTGTTGTCAGAGTGACAAATCCAAATTAAGAGTGCCTTAAATATTTGTGTTTCTATCTGCTGTCATTTGCTTATACTCTTCAGGCCTCCTTAATACTTCTGTTCTTTCAGAAGCAGTCAGATGTTTCTGCTTCTGTAGTAAACGTCTTAGATCCTGCTCAATTCCCCAATCAAAGTCTGACTGGGTTCACTCTGAGGTCATGTTAAAAAAAAAAGAAGAAGAAGAAGGTATTTTCTGTGAGTTTCCAGTTTTCCTTAATCCCGGCTAATATCATTATGAAATAATCCCGGCTAATAGCATTATGAAAAGAATGCTGGATACACCATGCCACTGCACTGAACCGAGTGGCTGATTCTGATATAAAATTATCATGGATATCAGAACATCAAACCCTAAGTGGTTAAAAATATCAGCAGGGACTAACTTGCTGGTGCAGTCCTGTAGTTGTTATTGAGGGAAACTATGTCTACCGTGCTTGTTTTGAAACATGATTATATGTCTTCCAAGTAATTGTTTATTAGAGAAATAAGCCTAATCCATTGAAAGCAGTAGTTTTAAAGATAATTGCTGGAACGCTGTGTGCAGAGAAGAAAAGTCACTTGTAGTTCCATGTTCTACTGTTTTTTGTAATCTATATTATTTTCATCCTATTTTCTCTCTAGATATGTCCTTCATTTAGAAATCTGAAGTTTACAGATTAAATTAAATTTACAACTGTTGTTGAGCCTCACTAGGTGTTGTAACTTCGAAATAAACCATTTCTAGACAGCACAGGGGTTATTAATCTCTACTACAGAAGACATGAACCCCAAGTGATATTGAAACGCTACACAACCATAACTATAATAATAATAATTTATTGTCTCTTTAAATTTTGGCCATATTGTCCAAAAGTGCAAGAGAAATCCTCTTGTATCAAAAACTAATCCATTGAGGCTCTATTTATGTGAAAATAAAAGCACCACAAAACTTCTGGTAAGACATTTAGGTGCTGGGTTTTGTTCTTAAACTTGTTCTTTCATTTGCTGGATGAAGGCATGAGATTTAATTTAAAAATCTGTAAGATAATGAGGTTTTAACTCCATGGTAGAAGGTGATTTTTAAAATTTGTTGCCACTATTGAAGTTAAGAGAAACTGGAAGCAGCATGAACTAATATAACTTTATGTCTTCCGTAGATTTTGCTGATTTTCCTACTGTCTCTGTTGGGTTAGTTTATAAATTCCATCTGCAATTAGACCTATCCAAAGGAAAATGTTTTTGCAACTCATTCATCAGAAACATGTTTTTTGGTATTGCTGTTTGGCCTTTTGAACTTACTCTGTTTTATCATACATACGGTTCTCACCCATGCTTCCCAAGACCCACCTATTTTAGCTTGCCTTCTTTCATTGCTGTTTCGCACAGTTCAGTTCTCTTGTATAACAAGAAGCTTTGCTTTTCTTAGAGACAGAAGTAGCTTGCAATACAAGCCTGCAACACCAATATACACTATTTCAGACTGTTCAGACCTCTTCTGGATAATGTCGATAGCGATATGCTAGGAAGGTGATTAACACTGCTGCTTGTTAGTTTGTGTCTCCCACCCAAATTTCAGTCTCAGGTTTCGTACTCTTGGTTTTAAAGCAATCTGCTTTTAACATTTGGACAATTTGAGTTGTAATTCAGCCTTGATAAAACTTCAAGCTGAGAATTTGGTAGGATTGTGCTGCACTGGTAAAAATGTTTCCCCTTGAACTTTTGAGATTACTTTTATTGTCACCAGAAATGCCTACGAAGTTAAGGGGAAAATAGTATTTTTGTTGCTTTCTAGTTGCTTCCAAACTGTGAAGCAGCAAATGTCGTATGTCCATTTCCAAATTAAATTCTTCATCTAGAATGCTGAAATGAAAGCTAAGGAATGAAGGGCAACAGCTAAGGTTTCTAGAGCAGTAGCATAATCTAATGGAAAATACAGGCCCACTGCTGAATTGGATAGGGGCTCTGATCACAGAGGTGATTGAAATGGCCAAGGTATTCAATGTCTTCTACACCTTGATCTTTACTAGTGCAACTTGCCTTTTAGAATCTCAAGACACTGGGACCCATGGAATGGTTTGGAGCAAGAAAGTCTTGTCTTAGGTGAAGCAGGATCAGGAAGGGAACGTTTAGAGAAACTAGACACCTGTAGGGATGTACCCACCAGCACAGAGCAACCTGGCCAGTGTCACTGCAAGCCATTCTTGATTATCTTTGAACATGGTGTTCAAAGCCCGCTCCTAGGAAAAAAAGTAATGTTTCTCCTAATTTTTCAGAATATTAAGGGGGATTCGTGAAACTACAGGCCAGTCAGCCTTGAATTTCTGGGGAACCTTGCATTTCTGGAAACCATTTCTAAACATACTCTGGATTTAACTTTAAGGGTGATACAGGGGAAAAGACTTCCCAGAGATGGTGTAGAGTCCATCCACAAGAATACCACAAAGCCATCTGGACATAGACCTGATCCTTTACGTGATTCTACTGTGAGCCCAAGAGCTGATCTGTTTAATCTCCAGATGTCTCTTCAAATTTCAGTTCTGTGCATTTCTGAATAACTTTAACTCTGCCTTACTTTAGGTGGCACTACCTTGTCCATGCATTAGTTTTTCTAACTAATACTTACAATGTAAAAATTCTATCAGGAACTTGAAGAAATATGACCTGGTATTTTTATGAAGGCATGTGGTATTAATCAGCTACACTTGAAAATTTCCTGTTCCACTTACTGCAAAATAGTGAAATGACTTTCTGTATTGTTCAAGCTTACTATTCATGGGATAATATGCAGATGTAGAGTGGCCTGTGAAAAAAATAGTGCAACACAAACAAGCTAGGTAGAACCCTGCAAACAAAGATGGAATCAAAAGCAGAAGACTGAAAAATGCATACAAGACAAAAGGAATTTTTGGAGCACCGATAAGCCTGGTGGTTAAGATGGTGTGCTCTCTTCATTCATCAGCATAGTGCAGTTCCTCTGGCTGGACTGCACATAGGGGAAGCCACCACTTTCAACACATTGCTAGTCCTTGCTGACCTTAAGGCTGAGTACCAGTACCAGAAACGAAGAAAGAGTGGCCTGTCAGCACTGTAAAAACAGCTTGATGCCATTGGGCCACTTAAAAATCATTCTGAAAGACATAAAATAATTACAAGCTTGAGCTGCTAGCCCGATAAGGCACTTAAAACTTTGAAATGAGGATTGAAATGAATCCCCAGATTCATTACCATCTTATGATAATTTGTTTCTGGGTAAATAGATGACAACAAATCCAATGTGTTACTTTCTGCACTAATTGCTTAGACTGTCCTGGAGAGGCCAAGGGAAATATTCATGGGCTAGGCCTGAGCTTGGGTTTCTTCACAGCTCTGCTTCACGATTACTTTTGTAAAATAGGTAAAATTCCCTCTGACTGTGAAAACTGAACTACTGTGAACACTGAGTTGATTTTGTCACTTACATTATTTGTAGAAGAGGTGTTTGAACCACTGTGGAAAGATTCAGATGAAGCACAGATCACCAAAATAAATTACATTCAAATATACTAACATTTATAAAATAAAAATATCTGAATTTCCCCAGTTGCCCTTTCATACATTTCACTATGATTAATAGGCATTTTGGAACCAGGCAGCTGTCTTTCCCTGGAGGAGGCTGAGGCAAGCAGCCTGTTTTACTCAGATTCTGCAATGCCTGATCCCACCACCGGTCCTACAATGCCTCCAAAAGTTCTGTCTTGGATTTTGACTGCTTCTGTGTAAGGTTTTTACGTGTGGTCATACTATGTGAAGTTTCTCCAAGGCCAGGTACCTTCTGGTGTCATTAGCTCATGTGGTCATTGGCAGGTCAGAAAGAACCAATACTGTGTGACTGTTTCCCTTGTCTGCATTTTTCAGCCCCGAGCTGGTGTAGTACAGAGCAGTATTTGTTAATTTCTTTTTCACAGAACAGCAGATATTCTTTGCTTTATGTTCTATGCTGATTTTTTTTTTATTGCACCTCGGAGTCTTCATATGCCTCTGTTCCTATTTTGCCTTCTTAGCTGTTTAGCAGCAGTTTTTTATAGCTCTTCTCCTCCTTTGTGGAGGAGAAAGAGCTGGTCCTCTGGAGGAATATTTTTTGAGGTTGTGTCTACATGAGTTGGAATTCAAAAAAGCAATCACTTTCCATTTTCACCCAGTTCTTTAAGAACACATTGGTGCACTGAATATTCTTTAGAAAGTCTGTAATTAAAATCTTTTAGAAACTTCTTTTTATCTATTCAATAATCAGGTCTGAAATACTTTTCAAGAGCTTGTTTTTCTGCTTCACTGTGATTTACCTGAACTCAGAGTGCTTTCTGACTTTTTCCTTTCTGCTTTGCAATGGTGCTTTTATTGCCAAATATCAGAGCGAGGATAACTGAAGTAGTACATTGTGTGCTGCCCAAGAGGCATGTTTTCATTTAACAGAGAAAAATAGTAAGAATGAGAAACTGAGCATAGCTGTTTTATTTTGGTTGGCAGGTAGTACCCTCCTACTGAGACTGCACTTGCAGAGGGTTGATTGTATTAACTTTGGGCTTATTTGATCACTACCCTCACTGCAAGCATCACTCATTTCATAGTCCTTCTTGAAGAAACACTAAGAGAAACTTTATTTTTGACACAAAATTGCGAAATTTGCTGGAGTCATGGAGTTTTGAATTCATTCATCTACAGTGGTGTTTGAAGGAACCCAAGGACACTGTGAGAATTATTTGTAGTGTAGATCCTGTTTTGTGAGCAGATAGTCCATGTCAGGCTTTACAGAAACAGAATTAGAAGGTCTGTATATTTTTGTGACTGTAGGATCAAGAAGGTACTCTGTTGCATGACCAGACAAGTAAATTCTTTTTGCTTCTGAGCTAGGTCCACAAGTTTGCCTCCTCCTGAGTCATTTTACATTACTGGGAAAAGCAACTAAATTCCTTCAGACTTCACTTTGGCTACAGGTACAACTGAAACAAATCCAGTCTTTAGGTGTGAGAAATCTTTCGCAATTCAAACTCCTTAGTCCCCAGGACATCTCTATGAAAACGAGTGTTATTTTAATCTATTTCTATGTGTGAGTATCTGAACACATTTAAGCGTCCAGCTGTTAGGGGCCTGGACCCTTCTGTGATGTCCATCCCATGGCTGTGCCTTGAGGCCTTAATAAAATATAGTTGGTAAGCATAGTGTGCTCTAACATAGACTTAGAATGAGCATCTCATAGGGAACTTTCTCTGTATAAGCACAATCACTACTAAAACTTTTCAGTGTTTATATTTTTTGTGTCTGAACATTTTGAGCTCCATTCTGCAGCAAACACACAATACTGTGTGGTAAATTTACAGCATTTTAGGTCCACAAATGGATCAGAATGATCTATCAGTTTGAAAGTGCTGGGAAATGAGCCAGGGGTTAGCACAAACACTGATTCTTTTCAAAAAGCATGTTGTAATGTTTTGTGTCTTCTTACACTACTTGCCATTCATCTTCAAATTTGTTTCAATATTTTACAACTTAACACATCAGCAAATCTTGTAATTGAAATATAATATTTCTTAACATCACTTAGTAATTTGTTTTAAAAACATTGAGCTGTTTTCAGATGTATTAAGTTGCAGCTGCACACAGTGCAATGTATGATGTGTCAAAGAATTCAAGTTGTCTCTACTATTAAGGGAAGCGTGGATACTAGTATAACTTGGATCTAGCAAAACACAGGGATAGACTGGTTTCCATGACAACATTTTCTTATGTGTTTTTGAGGCTAGTAGTAATGGGCGGAAGCTATTTTATTCTGCAGTGATTAGGTCAGTCATTGGTTTTGATAAAGAAAAGAATAAAAACGAGTCAGTGGCAAAATAAATGTTAACTGTCTCTGTCTGCACTCACCTTGCATCCTTAAATCTACAGCATTATTGCAAACACCTTCCTTCAGATGACTGAATGAAGAACATTTTAAAAGTCATGTATAAGATCATGCTCATACATCACAGATGCTGCTGTATTAGAATGATCAATTTTTTTCTAAGTTGTATTATAATGTTTGGTTCGCTAAATAGCCATGGGGACTTGCTTCTGTGCACACAGAGGAAACTAGAGCTGCCTTTCTTTCAGGTTCTTTTAAGAGTGCTAACTGTGCTGGAGAACTACAGGTTTTAGTCTTGGTAAGTTACCCTGCAGGATGTTAATTGATTACAAACATAGTGTCTACTGTGAGAAGTTCTGTTAATTGGAATCATTTCCATAATAGCCTTTGTTTTTAGCCGTATATATAACCAATCCAAGCAAAATGCTTATTTTGTGTCAAGAGGTTAAATCTTTGCATCATCACTGAGGCTGAAAATTGAAGACCAGGAGCTGACTGGTTAGTGGGAGGCTATTTCTTTTAGGAGAGGCCCTTTTTAAAATCTAAGAAGGAAAATAATATTGAAGGTACAAAGGACTTTGCAAATACAGCTCAAGATGTATTTTATTTGCAAGGCAAAGGAGGATGAGAGTGTTAATTTACTTCTTTACTTGTTTTTTTTTCTGTGCATCTGCTCATTTGCCCACTCTTCTGCTGACATTGACATTGTGTGTAAATGCCTATTGAAAAGGTCTGGGGCTAGTTTCCTATTATTTAGTTAGAACAGTAAATAAAATTTCAAATGAATTCTACGTGAAAAGTGTAAAACTTAAAACTGTTTTCCCATGGGGAACTGGTAAACTATTGGTACTTTTTTTTGCGCTGAGTACCGTTTAGCTTGGAAACAAGCTAATGATCTTCAACTTTCCAGTTCTTTGGTCCTTTAAATCATCCTTTTGATGCAACAGCAGTCAAGTATTTTCAGGTATGCCACTTAAGGCATAATGTACTTTTAATTTCAAAAATCCTAATGACCCATGTTTCTTTTTTAAACTTTGATCATCTATTGAGATCTAAGAATTGTTTCCACATCCTTTCATATGCAGCATACCATAGATACTGCAAAAAATAACTAACTTAGGAAATTCTCCCAAATTGCTGCTTAACTGATACATTTTTCCATATGAATGTGAAATACCCCATTGTTAATAGGATTTCTTTATAAGTAGAGGAAGAAAGATTATTAAGAATTTTCATATATGTATGTACAGTGGGTTTAAGTGATCTCATATAATAGGTGCATGATGATCCAATGGTAGAGATCCTCTTTGCCATATATCAGAGGAAAAACTTCCATCTGGTTTGGTTTTTGTTGCAGATTTTTTATTCCCACACTGCGGAAGCTACATACTGCATATATGAGTGACTCCGCAGAGCCGCTATACAAGATTTCTTCACGTAGAAAGCAGTCTTTCCTTGTGTGTTCTTCGGTATTATGAGGGCTCTTTGGTTTTTTTGTTATAGGTTATATGATTTCAGTTTCCTTTTTTAATTTTATTATGAAAGATGGGAATTGTAGACATGGTTTTTGCTTGTTTGAGTGAAGAAAGTGCCTGTCATATTTGACAGATTCTATCATTGATTTTTGTACTTGTTCCTATACAGCCATTAGCAGAGCACCTAAGCTGTATGATGTTTTCTATAGCTAACATTCTAGCATCAGGTAAGGCCTTCATTTTAGTTATTTATCTGGGAGTCATGCTTTTACATTCTTCTGTAGGCTTTGAGAAATCAAGGTAATAAGTGATAATAGCCCATTTCTCAAATACTCTGGAAGAATATAATCTTTTCTAATTCTATTTTTAGTAATTCCTATGCATACCATCCTATGCATCCCTAATCAATTATGGACTTAATCGTGTCTTCTAATTAAACTATTAAATTAAGCTTAATTCTGAAGAAAGATACTTTGAATGGTGTAATAATATTGGGCAGGTTTGTATTTTGTGACTTATACCTCTAGGGAGATTTTCCTGACATCCTCTCTTTGGAATTGGTTGAGAATTTTCTGTTTCATCTTACCTTCAAGCTTACGTAAGCTCTGTACCTCCACAATACTTTTCTGAGAAATGTTTTTATTTACTAGTGGGCTTCTTTCTTTTGTGTTTACATCATCATAGCGCTTCATGGTGTTTTTGAAGTGGGACTTCACTCAGTATGGTTCTTATTATAAATTGATGTCATTTATTTATTTGTTTGTTTGTTTATTCGACTCAAGCCATTGTTCTTTCAGCAGACTTTTTTTGTGCTTTTTCTGGACGTAACATGAAGACAGTTCATAACTTGCTTCTGCAGCAAGAGGCACATTTTAGCAGTGGATATGGAGGTTCAGGGTTGCATTGAATATTCTCCTGGTTACACTGTCAAAATTGACAGGTAGACTTAAACAAATTAATTTTATCTAATTAGTCCTAGTCATTTCATTATTATATCAATGTGATTAGCATTGAGATAATCTAGTAAAGAATATCTGACGACATTAAAAAAATTAGACTATGTGCTTGTGTAGTATGGGTATTTATTGCTGACACTTACTCTTTTCCCTTTTACCATATAGATGTGCTTGCTTTACAGTCGTACTCCTATCATTCTTTTATGCTGAGTGTTGTCATACAAATGACCAGTAAAATGGCAGGCTACTTGAAACACGTTCTGTACTCTCTTCTTCATCTGTCTTAAGCAAAAATGTACAGGAAAAACAAGTGACCTATGTGGTTTATCTGTTGAAAAGGTCCTTCCTGTTCAGCAAAATGTCCAGTTTTTTATTTTCTTCATCCCGTTTACCTCGGTAGTCTCCATACTTTGAAGTGAGTGGAGCTTCATTGGATTTCCTTTGGAAAAAGAAATTCAAAAATAAAAGACTTTGTAGGAAGTAATAAAAATAATCTCATTATTTATATCAAACAGCCTTGGTTCTTCAATTATTTTGATGCTAGCAAGTATATATTTTGTTTGTTGGTCTATGTCAGACAGATATTTTAGTTCAAAATCTGGTGAAAAATCTTTTCAAATCTCTACCTAGGTTGTACCTATTACTCAAAGAAAACCTTAAAGTATCTCTTTTTTTTTTTTTACCAGCAGTGACCCACATTACTTCATTTCTGTGTGAGAAGACAGGCATTCTCGTAGTATATAGTTTGACTTATATATATAAGTCAAACTTAACTTATATATATATATATATATATATATATATATACACACTAATGTATAGTATATAGCTTGACTTATTTTTTTATTGACATCACATCATGGATTTTAGATATCTTTTGGTCTTAGTAGGACTCATTGTAGAGTACTTAGTTCATTTTCATACATGTTTATTTTAACTTGAATGTTGAGCACAAATAGAAGGTCATCCTAGTTGAGGTGAATTAATATGCGTGGATGCAAATTGAAATAAAAGAAATTTCACTTAAACTGTCAAAGAAGCTTTTTTTCCGATGGCTGTAGTCAAAAACTGGAACAGGCACTACAGATATATCACAGTCACCACCCTTTGAATTACTGGGAATCTGTCTGGATACAATCCTGCTGTAGTCAGTTCTGTTGTGAGAAAAGGGATGAATTAGACTTAACAAGAAACCTATGTTTTAAGAGTTTTGTAGAGGTTTAATTCCATGTATTGGCTGCAATCTTGTCTCTGCTGTTTTGTTTTACCCTCGTTTTGAGATAGCAACTTGCGTTGCCTTGTCCTGCTCATTATCTGCTTGCATACATTTTTCATCCTAACTTTTATGAAAGTCAGTAAAAATTAAGCATGTCTTAAGCACTGTCTGCTTCCAGAAAAGTAGACCAACTGACAATATGTTCGTTTATTCTTCCATGAGTCTCAATTGAATTGTAGGTTACCTAACCAATTCTGCCAGAAGATGAGAAAGCCTGTCTGTTTGCTGTGACCAACCAGTTGCCTTTCTATCTTTTATGATGATTCTTGAAGTTTCTCCCATAAGCCTGTCAAGTGAGGCTGCTCAAATCATCTTGGTCAAAAAATCTGCAGAGGCCCATGTAGATTGTGCAGTGTCTTTTAGTACTTCATGAAGATCTTCATGATCTCATTGATCTTACATAGAACCCTTAAAAACTAATGGTTCTTGGGGCAAGGAATGGCCACAGATGTCATTCTGTCCAACTGAAGGGATCTTTGGTGGAATAAAGATGCATGGTACACTGATACGATTCTTTCCATGAGCAAAGATTTCAAGCAAATGTCTGAAAAAGATACGAATTTCAAAGCTGTCTTGAAACTTGGGAGCTTGTTATGATTGGAAATTTCTCTGAACTTGCTATCAAACCACCACAGGCAAGAACTACTGCTTAGAGACCTGTGAAGGTCTGCCGTAGACAGATTAGCATTTGTAAGAACCAGAAGAACATTTAAACCTGGCTACAAACTTGCTGAACAAAAGGTGTTTCTCAAAGGCAACACTGAACTGCTCTAAAATTGTTATACTCTAGAATTGTTTGCTGACCAGTGAAAATATAGTAACTTAGGCCGACAGAGGTTCAATTCTTCTATGTTTTCCGGTGTGTCTGCATGGTACCTGGGATCTCAATAACATAGTAATTAACTAAGTGACTTACAAGTCATCAATTAAATAATTTAAGTTCCTTTTCCAATATAACTGAATTCTTAATAAAATTGATTTAAATTGTGTTAGGTGAAATCTGGCTAGCAAAGATGTGAGTCCTGTGTGTGGCCATGAGTGCACTCTTGTAACTCAGATGCTGGGAGGAACTTTGTTGGAAGGCTGTTTTTTTTTCCTCTTCTTAATTAACCAGAAAAAGTACAAAAAGTTTGGCCTTATGTACTTGTGCTTATATGATGTGTGCTTTTACTTTACCTCTCTCCTAAAATGTCACTTAGCAGTACAATAACTGCAGTTTATTTTTCTCTCTACTGAATAAAAAGGATGTATTTCTGTGTGTGGCATACATAGTTCATCATGTCTGTGATCCCTAACATTTTTGTGCAGGGCATTTAAGGGATGTCCCACCCTGAATGCTTCCTTTCCTGCTGCTAGAGGAAGAGGAAGGAGTTGACAGTTTATATACAAGGCCTCCTTGGTCCCTAGAGAAGTCATATCCTGCTTGGTCTGGCTTTTTTTGCAAGCATGGACTCTTGATTTATATTAAGATACTTCTCAATGTTGTTACCACACCAAAGAAACGGTTATTAATTTGAATACATGATATATAATATATGGGTAAGGTTGTAGCTTTTAGAAGTACATAACTACAGGGAGATTTCTCAGGCAAGCTTGGTTTGATTTTTTTTTTGAAATTACATCTCAATAAAGTCTCTGCCATGGACCAACATAGTAAAATAGAGCAGATCTCGTGTTTATATTTGAAACCCTTTAAAAACAGACTGTATTAGTTTTAGATGTTAGGATTTTCTGTCTCGGTAATGTTAACGAAAGTCTTGACTGAGGTTTTTAAGCTCAATTTGACTCAATTTTTTAGGAGTGTTAGATCTCTTAGGTTTAGAAAGTCAGTTCAAAAGATTTTGCTGAATCACATAAATCTGAAATGCTCTGTTTATGCTTTGTAAAGCTGTTAAATTTCTTAAAAAGATGTGGGTCTGCCCCATGCGATTGTGCAGGAAGTGTGAGGGAAACCTGAAAATCATTTTAAATAAGGGTTAAAAATATTTTCTGAGCTTTGATGAAATCACTGTGCAGTCTTTTCCATCTTCTGAAGTGAAACAGTGCATTCAGAGATTCAGAAATCCAAAACTGCCAACTCCAGAGTTCAAAATATACAATGGGAATGAAACATTACTATCTTTAGTCTTGATGTGGGAGGCATTCTTTGAATATTTGCATTTTAATTTCAAAGATTTTGAATACCTTAAAGATAAACAGATTTCTATGCCCAGCACTTTCGAGATCTCTAGGTGAAGAGAAGGTTGCTCTTCATATGGATATTAAGTGGTAGTGTCAGTAAAATAGGCCAAAAAAGAAAAAATATTACTGAATTCAAATGGATTTTGAAGTAGTTGTGATTTTTTTTTAGCGTACTGGAAGAATTTTCTCAATACAAACCATGACATAGGACATGCAAAGTGTATGGTAATATAAGGATGTGAGAGTAATTACTAGCTCATTACTTTGTTATTATAAAGTCCTTTCTATCAATTGAAAAAAAAAAAAAAAGTATTTTCAGAATAAAAAATTCTCACTCTCTTTAGTCCTCATCTTTCAAGTACTCAAAAATTTCTCTGCACCAAGAACCCCTAGAAGTTATGTCTGAGCTGACTTTCAGAGGTCCAGAAATGGTACAGAATGGTATGGGTACAGTATTTTGGAAAAGAGGAGCACCATGTAAAATATCAGCTGAATCTGACTCATTTCCAGATATCTACTACCACCATTTGCTGATGGAGTGTCCTTCAGCCTTCTTCACATGCCGTACCCACAGAGAAAGTTCACATAGCTCTTCCAATTTTTAATTTTAATTTGTTGTCCTCCGAGAAAAGCCCCAAACAAATAAGTGGGTAAATAAATAAAACAGCCTGACAAGTTCATGTCATTTCTTTCATTTTTGTTTAGACTTGTAGACCTATCACTTTCCCTGAATCCAGAAGTCCTGCTACCCTTTGCATGGGTACCAGTGATGGGCTTCCTGGACTTCTGCCTCCACTACACTGCTGTTGCTTTCTCAGCAGTTTGCCTTGGCTACCTCTTCTTTGCTAGCAGCCCCTTATGCTGAAAGAAAATCCTTACAGTTCTGAGTTGTTCCATTTTCCTGAACATGCTCTTGCTCACAGACAGCCTTTGACAGAGGAGACACTGCTCCTTTGACATAAGCTGGGGTTACCAGGCCGAGAGCACCCAACCTGCCTGCAGAAAATGGAGAGGTGTCCGCTGGAGGAGACTGTAGATTAAAAATGCCCATGTTAATTAATAACTTCTCCTAACTTGGGATGACGTTTAGTCCTTTTTGCTGCATTCACAACACACTAATATAAAAAAAAATTAAACATTTTCTTAACTTGGTGTTTTAATGGAATGTCTTTGGGCTATTTTATGAACTAAAAATAGTGAGCTAGTGGGGTGAGAATTTGGAGGGTTGTGTGACATTTAGATTTTGTTTTCTTCCAACTCAACTGATCCCAAAACCGTGGAAAAATATTCTGTGTATTTACAGTTTGCATTGATGCAAAGAGAATATGCTGTGATATCATAAATCGCAGATGTAGAGACTGCTATGTAAAAACTTCTAAACTGTTAGATTTGTGGCAAATGATTAATGACAAGCATTCTGAAGAGTGTGAAAAAACATTCTTGACCATACACTCATGCACAGAGTGTATATAATATTTGAGTGCTGTGAACAGAAAATAAGCAGTTTTGGAAAAAATATATTCTCTAAAGTAAATTTAACATTAATTATTTGAGGACGTAGGCTGGGTTTTTTGCGCAATTAACAGGTGCTGAATTGTAACAGTTCACTTACATTTAATTTGTTGAGTAAGAATCACTAAAGGCTCTAGGCAGGTATGCGTTATTTTTCTAGGAGTCATTTAGTGATCTTTTCTATTCACACTGCAGTGTCTGAAGGTTATCTAGTCTGCAAGGCTCCAGTTTAGGATCACTGTGAGCAAAATCTGCTCCAGACTGACCGGCTGTGTTGGCCTCAAGCCATCTTCTCTCTGCCTTCAGTGGAGAGATTCTACCCAGTATTGTAAACTTGTTTCATTGTTCAAAACACTGTTTAAGTATGTTCAGAATTGCTGTAGTCAAAGGCTTATAATTCTGGTTCAAAATAACAGCTGTACTGTTTGGGAGGGTAAACAAATTGGGAGTAAAGATTTTATTTATTTTGCCTTTTGAGTGTTTCACATTAGCATCACAATGCAATGTTTGTCTGGAATGTGTAGCAAAAGAATTTAGGCAATACAGATTAAAAGACATATTTTTGTTGTTTGAAGTGTGGTGTGAGGTGGTGTGTGATTTCTTTTTTAAAAATAAGATCCTCTAATTAAACCTTCAGACTCAACAGGCACTGTGACATGTTGGCATGTTGCTGTATCTTTATTTCCTCAGAAGACTAAAAGCCAAGTGTCTTAGATACTGGTGGAATGTTAAGAGATCCCAGCATGAGACACACTCCAGAATGTCTTAGTGTGATTATGAAATGGCCCAATTTTATAATATAAGTACAATAAAATAATGCATGCATTGTAACACTATATAAAGAACATGGAAAATTAAACTTATGTAAGCTAGGCACTTAATTATTTTGTTTTCTAGATTATAGATGCTGTTTGAAATTAAAATGAACTAAATGACATGTAAAGTAATTCCAAATCGGTGTTTAGATACAGAAGAAGTCATAAAATACAAGTACTAGGAGAAGCCATAGCAGGTAGTTGTTGTCTCTTTATTAGTTTTCTCTTTTTCACATGTAAGAACTGGGTGCTGCTGTGTGTATGACCCAGACAAGGTGCCACTAAGGACACTTTTCTTCACCATTCTTATTCCCAGTAAGAGGTGAATAAAAATTTTGTATTAATTTTTACTTAGTACCTTATTAAATCTCAGAAACAAAAATAAATCTGAAGGTGAGAAAGGAAGTAGTGGACAGAGGGAAAGAGAGGAACTTGAAGAAGGCAGGAAACCAAGCCATTTATTGAACAGAAAGGAAAAAGGATTAAGAATAAATTAATCAAAAGCATAAAAAAGTTGATTTTGCAGGTGCTATCATGAAAAATTTGCGGGGGGGGGGAAGGATAAGGACAAGGTTCAGCAGTACAACTAACTCTATAGAAGATGTCATTTCGCGTGATATGATGTGCCATACGGCAAGGAGCCCTTATCCTGGGAGCACACACATCATCTTCACAAGGAGTTTTTCTGAATCAGTCCAAAATTCACCTGTGTAAGCAGCTAAAAACTCTTGTATTTTATGTGTCTTTGATCCAACTTTTAATGAAAATCTGTTCCTCTGTGGAGAATGTTTTAGGCCTGATCCTGTGAGGTTTTTAAGCATGTAGAAAGCATCCCTCAATGAATTTTACCTTAGAACATATTTGCTTATAGTTATGCAGAAGCACAACTTGAATTGCTTACAGTAATTTGATAAAAAAATAAAATAGAGTAAAACTGATTTGAAGTAACCACCTTCCAAAATATGCTGCACAGTTAAACTGCATGAAACACTTGATGATTTTGAGTTAAGCCTTAATGCAATCTCTTCAACATAAACAAATATTTTCATTTTGCACATTAAAAAGGTTGCTGCATTTTTTGAAGCTGAATAACGCTGACTGTTCATGACAGGGCAGGGACAGTCACTGAGCCTCCATAAATTTGGCACTAAAGGTATTTTATTTGTCAGACTTCTGGTATTTCCCTGATTGAGAAATCCCTCAATTTAAATAACTTCCAAAGCATACAGAATAAACCAACTAAAAACCCAGATATGGGGCTTTACTAAGCAAACCTAAATTCAAGGTAATAAAACAAACGAACAGGGTAAGTTGGGAGTGAGCATGTGGAGAATGCTCCTTACAAGTCATTGTTTCATGGCTTGGAATATTCTCCCAGAGGAAGTGATGTGAGCATCGTTGCTTCTGAGCTATTTGTGAGCAGAACACAAGAGGCGGTCAGGAATGCATTATCGGGTGGTGTAATGGTGCTGCATTAGAGCGGCTGACCCAGTGCTCCTTCTCCATCCAGAAACCATGCATAGTTTTAATCATGCAGCAGGCTCTGCTCCTGGTTACTTACTGTGTATTGTCATTCTTTATATTAATATGCTTCTGCTTTATTCAGGAAGTGTCTAATGGCATTTGGGGGAGGGGAAACTCATTAGCTTCCTTCCTGAGCACTATAATTTTTATTTCCTGTTGTAACAGCGGCCTCAGCCAAAACTAACAATGTAGAAGTAGGGGGGAAGGGTTGCCTGCAGAAAACATTTTCTTGTCTGGAGCAAGATGTTGCTTACAGGAAATTTTTGAGGCAAACAACCAGTTTGAAAGCGTCTTTTGAGCACAGTCCTTAAGAGGGATTTTGAACTTGATGTTCCGCGTTGCAATTTGCCCCCTTTTTATTAGGAGGATGACGGTGAATCGGAGCTGTACCGAGCAGACCATCTGCCCTCCCCTTCCTGTCCATTAGACGTAGAAGGCCATGCCATCTTTCCTTCCCCTTGGCTGACCTGCAGTGGCATCCAGTCACCCCGCATGAACCTCCTGCTGGCTGTCCCCAGGTGTGGCGCCATGGCTGCGGGCGGACAGCATGGCTACTCTGCCGTGTGCTGGGCCGCTGGCGTCCTGCGGCCTGCGGGTGTCCGGCCACACCTGGGGAGCAGAGCTGTGCTTCAAGGCTTCCAGTGCATGCCCATCTTCCTGCCAGCATGCGTCTTACTCGGGCTGTGCTAAGGCACGAGTTAGTCCTGAAAATGTGGAACGGCCTGCTTCTGACAGAGGTATCTCAGCCTGAGAAGGGAAGAATTTTGTCCAAGATTCATCTTATATGTATTTGAACCCTGATCTTGTAATCTCTTTACACAGTTACTACTGTGTTCTGAGCTTCTTTTTGCTCAGGAATTTTGAGTTGTTTTGTTCTATCTAGAATAGCTAGACATTCACTGACTTGAAATACTCGAATTTTGCTACATTAAGTGAGTGGAGCACTAGCACGCTTTATGCTACTAACTCAGGTCAGCACAGGACCAACACCAAGATGAACCCACCAAGAAAAGGAATGAAACTTTGCAGCTTGATGGAAATAAGAAAAAAGGTAGTAATGGCAATATTTGTGCTTACAAACACTGTGCTGCCTTTTCCTCCTGCTCTGTGCAATACGGGCAGTTTTGAGTGTGAAGGTAGTGCTTGTGTTGACCATTTTAAAAGAAGTGGTGTTTTGAGTGGTTAGGAAATAAGGAGAAAAGCCTTTACTGCATATAGTTTTGATTAGCAAAATATGAGAATAGTAATCACAAAGAATGAGGAAACAGACTGAAAAGTCTGTGGAGTCCCACTGCAGACACAGCAGTTCACAGTTTTGAGTTCCCTAGCTAATGCCACGGAAGAAACATACATTGGTACTGTGTGTCACCATGGAAAGCTATTCATAGGGAATTTTAAAACACAATAACTCATGAGCTACGGGGGATAAAGATCTTAAGGCATGCAAGTTAGCAGTTTTACCTTTGCCAAAGTAATTTGTGAAAAAACTGCTTTAACAGTCCCAGAAATCTTTGTCCTTTTCCTTTCACCCACTCTTGCTATGTAAAGATGGGGCTAGCAGGATGTTTTAAGCAGTAAAATGAAGTTCTCCTTCTGTGAAATTTAATCATCCTCCATTACCTGACACTGCAGGGATTTGTCAGCTTTGGTACATGACTGTCCCTCCACTGGGAGCTGAGCAGTACCAAGGGAGACCCTCTGCTACAGACACCAGCTGGTTTGTGAGCCAGGAGCCAAGCTTCCAGGGCAGCAAGAAGCCTGGAGTAGTTTCCAGGGATGTAAAAACTTAGGAGTGGAAGCAAAGGAGAAGAAGTGATAGGATAGATGAGCTGTAAAGTTCCGAGTCTTGGCTGTTGCTCAGGGAAATCCCAGTAAATGTTTCATTTCCCTCATTCTGTTAACAAAATATCACTTGGATGTGAACCTGATATCTGGCCACTCTGCTGCTGTCTTCTGCAAGTGGGTCTTATTTTGTCAGGCTTCCCCAGTTAAAGATTCACAGGAGAAAAATTTCAGTTCTCCAGTACTTTACTGACGTGAATCTTATCAGCAGATAGTGAGAGCTGTATAATTTCCCATCAAAAGCCTGTGTCACCATTGCTAGCTTCCCCAGCATAATACAGGCTATTTACCTGATAGTAGGGGGCACAGCGAGAGTGCTGGTTTGCTTTAGCAATTTGCAGCTTGTGTTATGCCCCTGTAGCACAGTGCTTTGGAACCAGCTAGCTCTGTAATTAACCAGCCCAGCTGGTAAATTGTTAGGTTTCCTCTATGAGAATGAGGAGAAATGGTATCATAGGAGGATATGCTGCAGACAGGAGGATGTGAGGGAAAATACCTCTGACTGCTGTAGTTTTGGTGGTTTAGGATAAGGAACAGGTTTCAGTTTTGTGGGTTGTTTTTTTTTTTTTTGTCTTTTTGTTGTGAGAGTGGCAGGCTGAGTTTTGTCGGTTGTTTTGTTTTGGGTCAGTGAGACAGTATGAAGAAAGGACTGCAGCAGTGCTTTTTTTCATTGTTTTGTTGTTGTTGTTGTTTAAAGCATAAATAAACCAAGAAAGAGTAAACCAAGTAGAAATAAAGCCATCACCACTTCTGCCCCAGGGAAAGAGGAGCTGCCATTGTTTGAAGTACTGAAGGGGACATGCGAAAGTGATGGACTTAGAGAGTTAGGTGATGGTTGGACTTGATTATCTTGTGGGTGCTTCCAAATTACATGATTCCGTAATTCTAAGAATCTGCGTAATGACTAATCTTTAGGGTAAACTGGACACAGAACTGTGTTCAGTTCTGGGCTTACTGTGTCCAGTTCTGGGCTCCCCAGTATAAAAAAGACAGGGATCTCTTGGGAAGAGTCCAGCGGAGGGCCACAAAGATGGTGAAGGGCCTGGAGCATCTCCCCTATGAGGAACAACTAAGTGAACTGGGTCTGTTTAGCCTTGAGAAAAGAAGACTGAGAGGGGATTTGATCCAGGTTTATAAATGAGGTGTGGGGGCCATAGTGGTGAAGCTGGACTCTTTTCAGTAGTGCGTGGGGACAGGACAAGGGGAAATGGGATGAAGCTAGGGCATAGGAAGTTCCGCACGAATGTGCGCAAGAACTTCTTTACGGTGAGGGTGACAGAGCACTGGAACAGGCTGCCCAGGGGGGTTGTGGAGTCTCCTTCTCTGGAGATATTCAAGACCTGCTTGGACGCCTACCTGTGCGACCTGCTGTAGGGAACCTGCTTTGGCAGGGGGGTTGGACTCGATGATCTCTGGAGGTCCCTTCCAACCCCTACAATTCTGTGATTCTGTGATTCTGTAATCTAAGAATCCACATAAAAATTAAGATAAAAAAAAAATACATTTCCAAGCTTTAGTGGCTAGTTACTTTGAAAGTCTCCAGTTCTTATTATTCCAGCTATGGATTGTTGGTCACCATAGGGTGTAAAATAATTGGTTCCCCAAGGAGAAGTATACCCAAAGGGACTACTCGGGTTCCAGGTGATCCACAGTGGGTTGCTCACGTGGCTGAAGACAGGGCTCCCACCCATGCAGCTCTTTGTTCCTGCTCATCTTGAGGAACCCCATGGTTGTGCCCAGCAATAACAATTCTTTCTCTAACATTAGCAACTTACTTTTTTTTCCCAGAGGTTTTAATCTGTTTATCTCTAGCAAAGCATTTGTGTTTAACATTAGTGACACTGAAATTTTGCCTGGTGTTTTTTGTTAGGGCATTAGAAGGGATGCAAACCAGCTGCAGGGACATACTGCAAACACCAGTTGCTTGTGATGCTGTGCCATTCTTACCTTTTGCATATATGAAATGAGGCTTTCTGAAGGACAGTAGATAAAAATAGGTTGATTATCATAATTTTCGTCTGAAATTTTAGTTCCAAATACTACTTATTGGGTTTAAATTTCAGAAAGGATTTTTGGTTTGGTGTTTTTTTTTTGTTTGTTTGTTTTGTTTTGTTTTTTGTTTTTTGTTTTGTGTGTGTGTGTTTTTTATTTTTTTTTTTATATGTATGCCTGAGGTGTGTGCAGCATTCTGGATGATGAGATGCAGTCTGAGCATTTCAAATACTCATGCATCCACAGCTTTGCAAAGCCAGGTCTGCAGAGAACTGAGCCCTATGTCTGTGCTGTTCTTTGAACCTGGCGATGAAACCTCTTGAATTCTGGTACATCATGGGGCAGCACGTCAGACTCTCTGTGACTGTTACCAGCATAAAAATGTTAAATCTTCGTTGGCACCATACTTACTTCTGTTTTAACACTCAGAGCTGATAAAACTTACTGCTGAAAAATTTACATTTATCCAAAGGTGGATTTTCAGATAACATGAGAGAAATTAGATATTCTACAGGCTAGCTTTTAATGTCTTCAATATTAATCATGGCTTTTTTTTCACATTCACAAGACTTTTCTCAGACTAAAAAATTAAGAATTCTGGCTATTCTTCAAAATCCATGTTACAAACCAGCTCTCTCAAAGATCTTACCTTCTGGACTTGCTTTTATTATAAGTATTGTGCACCATTCATCGCATGCCATGCTTCAGTTACAGAAAAATGCTTAAAAACAGAGGATTTTTGAAAAAGTTTAACTCGGTGTTATAAGGCCAGTCTCACTGCACATCCTTGGTAGCTGATGAAAAAAGATACACACCTTCAGAGGGTGGCTCAGAGCAGCTTAGAATCTGTGCTGGCTGTAAGAGGGAGCATCACTAGGTTTGTTAGTCTTGCACAGCAGGGAAGTATTTCTTGAAGCTTTGTTTTCTGTTACATATAAATTGAGATAATTAAACATTCATCATTAATTTTTGGATTTTTTTTTTTTTTTCAACCTTGTGCTGATGTTTCTTCTTGTGAAGTTAACTTCATGCAGTTTAGGAAGCTGCTTCACTTAAGACAAAGAGAGAAATCTCTTTCAAAAGAGTAATAATATTGCACAGTTTTTGTTTTGTTTTAAATTCCAGTCTCTCACTATTTTAAAAGAAGTACCGTGCTTGTCATGGAATTAAGCACTTGTTTTTTAGCACCTGTATATACGAAAAAATGCCACTGATTTTTAAGTCACAAAATTCAGGCTAAAAAAAAAAAATATATATGTGTTGTACTACGTATCAGTAACTTTACCAAGAGTGGAGGTAATGTTCAAAAACCTAATTCAGTCAATTTCAGTCAATGAAAAATTGCTGTTAAAATAGCTGTGAAGTCAGGCTTTTTCTTGTTGTACTAAAGTAACTTACAATTAGACCACATTTACAATGTGGCCTTGAAAAAGGCAGGGATATATCCGCAAGTAGTATTTCAGTAATGGTTATTAAAGTGTAGTTTCATGACAGTGAGCCCCAGACAAGAACACCTAAATATACCATTTCTTGAACAAAACAGCGTTTTCATGGTGATGGGAATTCTGCATTTTGGGTCATCCTGGAATAGCGATTTGTTTTCACTCCATATGCTTTCCTTCTCAGCCAGCTATATACAGTGGCACAACTCCCATTGGACAGGCAGGGAATTGCTGGATTTGTTAGCTTTCTGATGAAGTTGTTGCAAATTGCCAGGATTGCTGAATCACTCACAAATGACATAAAGGTAACCTCAAACCTGTTTACTTCGCATTTAATATTCCAAATTTGGACTTTCAGCATATAAACTCATAGCATGTTTGTTCATTTGTGTTTCATAATTTGCAGAAAGAGAGATGCCAAGAAACTTTTAATCATTATTAATAGTGAAGTTCTTGATAAAATGGGGAAGTTCTTGTGTGGAGGACATGGTCATGAGAACAGGAATAGTATAGCAGTCTTAAAATCTTTGGAAAGCAGAATGGGATTAAGAATTGGATTAATTGATTTAAAGACACTGTGCTAAAGAGCTTAATTACTAGAGGAAGGTAGGATGTGAGACAGGCCTGTCATACCAGGCTAACTACTGCAATATACCAACTGTGAGTTTTCTGTAGAGCATCAACAGAGAGTAAAAGGGAGAAATGTTTGGAGCAGGAAGAGGAAAATCATCAGCACTGAGCCAACTTTTGTGCAGCATGTTATGTATTGAGCACGGAGACAGTTTGAGTGTTACTCACTGGAAGACTAAGTGGGGTATTAAGTTAGCTTTAGGTACCCACTGATGTGATTGAAGAGGATCCCGTGTTACTGGCCACCACTTGCTTAAAGTTATTTGGAATAATGGCTTCAAGATCTAGCCATGTTCAATCATGAATTTTAAAAACATGCGGCAGTGTTTCTCTTTTTTGCAGTCAAATTATTATGACCCCAAAAGTCATTTGAGAAAATACTTGAGAAAAAAAGACAATCAATGCAGTTTTGTATTTCAGCAACTTTGAATGTGAAAGTAACGTTTTTAGTACCTACAGATACATTTAGTGGAGTGCATACCATGCCTTGCCATCACCTACGTTAAACCAGTTCCTCCAACCTGTTTCACATTATCTCCTGCTTGAGTGATATGTCTTGGCACAGCACATGAGCTGAAACAAACGCCCTTAGTTCAGCTGAAAATTGTATGAAAACCATTTAGCATATTACTCCCAATTTGTTGCATCTTTATAAATAAATGAGAAAAGCCAAGTGTATTCAATTCTAGTTCTGTTAATTTTTAAAGAATATACAAAAATCTGGCGATTCTATTTCACTACTTAAACATGCATATTATTTTTTAAATAATAAACATTCTGTTGAGACCTGTCATGTCTCAACCTGTACATGTTATAATGATTTAAGTAATTTCCAGCAAATAGTAAACTCTTATTTCAAAATAAATTTTCTTTATAACCATACTTCAGAGAGTCTTTGTCTAGAAACTGTAATAAATAATCCATAATCCTTGAAGATGTAGCTGAGAGACAGGATTGTTGTGTTGTCTTTGAATCAGAGTTTGAAATGCTTTTATCACTGATAGCAAATATATCCTTAAATTCTTTCTGTTATCCTTAGCATATTTCCAAACTAATGTGTAGTTTTCAGTTCTGTAATAGAATTTCACTAACTCGGCTTAGTTTAGTGAAAATCCAGGATTTGACACTGAGATATAGTAAAACAAATTGTAATTCTACTTAAGATACGGGGATGCCGTGATCATACAGAGGTTATTTGGGTGGCAGGTTACCCTGTGGGGAGAGAACGATTTTTTAGGAAGATGGTACTCTCCAGGTACCCTGCCTTAGTGAAGGTCCGACAAAGTGAACTGAGGCAAACCCAATATTTTTCTTCCAATAGATCAAATGTGTGTTTTTTTTTTCTCCTTCCGACAAAAGAAGAAAAAAATAGGCTATTAGTAGAATTATTGCTATAGTACATTATCCAGTCACTGATAATACTGTGTAAGATGGAACAAACAGGAGTAGTTCCAAAGTCTGAATTGATTTGTAAAGAGCTGCAATTTGAAAAAAAAAATAAGAAGTTGTGAGGAGTAGCATTATGATCCTTTACAGCAACACTTCTTAGTCTATCACTGTTATCTGAAATCTTGCATCTACAAATGGTTTATCTGTCAAGAAAAAAAAATCCTCGATTTCCACCATTCCCTAAATTAATGATCTTGAATAAGTAGTACTAAATATTTCTTATCCTTTGTCCTCAGTGTGAAACAAAATATCTTATAAGTAAGTGCTCTTATGAAGACAGCATATTTGCATCCAAAATACTCAGCAAAATGTGATATGCATTCTTCTTTTTGCTTGTCTGTTTCTATTCACTTAACTATTTGTTTTCATGAAGCTGGAAAATGCATGAAATTCTGTGAATTAGATTTTAAGATAATAATTTATTATCTTAAATTTAAGATAATTTAAGATAATAACTAGTAAATAGGTAATAAGTAGTTAGATTTTGGGTGTGTTATTCATATCCACACTTCTTGTGAGACAGCAGCCAGAATGCTGTGCTTAACTTGCAAAAAATATTGGGAAAAAGAGGGTATGGGAAAGTGACAAAAATAGAAAGTTGGGTTTTGGATTATTTTGCTGCTCATACTGCTTTTTTGGTGCATCAGGGACTGGTCACAGATAAACCTGATGGCCCCATCATGCTTATTGACGTGGCCCTGTTTACTTACAGTTCTGTTCTCTTTGGATGTGGTGAATTAATAAGCAGTACTGATTTGGGAAGGCATTTGACTTTCATATGAACTTGCTTCTCTGTTCATATCTGAGCTATCAACTGCCTAGCAGAGTCTTATTTAGGCTTAGTAGCAGTATGGGCTTTCAACATCGTCTTCAAGGAGATTTCTACCAAAACCCAAGCATTTTCAACTTTCCCTCCCCGTGGTAGGCTGCGATCACTGTGCTTAAAACTCATACCAGCAGCAGCTGTCACTTCCCTGTGTTATCGTTCACATCAGTCCTTGCACATGCCTGCCTGCCTCTGTGGAGATACTTGCACAAAGCTCAAGAAGATGCAGCTGAAGTGTTGGGTGCTGAGCATGCAGCCCACGTAGGAGCAAGGAGCTGCCTGGGCTGTGTGGTCACAAAGCAGTGTCAAACAGGTGATGGGTCACATTTTGAGCCTGCAGCAGTTTTTGGAAACAGAGTTTCTGTTGGTTGTTCACTTGTGTAAATTACCTGCATGTTAGTGTCACGTAAGCATAACAAAATTTGCCTGAAATTGTGTTATTTTAGTGGAATTTATTGTTTTGTATTCTCCATGACAGAACATTTTTATCTGGCAGCTATATTTCGTTTGCATATATACTATATTTTAAAAAAAATCATATTAATATCATTTATCTAAATTCATTTACTTTAGAAAGTAAATTAATTTTAAAATAAAACAGTTATCATTTTACTTTTCGCAGTGTCAAAGTGGTCCTAAACACCAAGATAAGTGTCCATTTTATCTATATTTGAAAACTTAAGCTTGGGCAGTGAAATACATCATTCTCACATTAAGGATTCCATGAAATGTAAAATGATTCTTCATACGTACTAGAACCGGTTCTCTCTACTTGTCTGCAGTGGATTTCCTATGAAAGTGTCATAATATATGAATGCAAAATGTGAATTCCAGGAAAACTGTTATAAGTGCTGTTATTTCTGAAGATCTTTCCAAAATTCTCGTGACCTCACTCTGAAACTGGATCCAGAAAGAAGAAAGAAAGCTACAGCATGTTTGTCAATAACTTGCAATAGTATAGAGTACACCAGCAGCCTTTTTCTGATTCTCATCCAAAATCAGATATGAAATTTTGGAATAATTAAAAGCTTTCAAGTTATCACTGAACTATTGGAGCCTCTGCAAAAGGAATATGAAAAGTAGGGGTTCCTACACTGTGTTTTCAGCAAGTACTACCCAGACTGATCAGTTCTGAGAGATGGCATAAACATAATGTCTTTGTGTTTTTTGTTGTTGTTTTTTTCTCATTTTGGCTTCAGAAAAATGGTGCATAGAACACGCAACTGCAATAATAGATTTTGAAGCCAGTTCAGCTGCTGAACGTTTCTTCTTGGTCAGTTCACTTTGTAGGACTCATGGAGTCAGGTTAGAAATTTTTCTTTCTGAATCACTTCAGATGTTTTTGCTACAGAATTTTACCAATATGGAAGATTTTACATATGCACTCTTGTGCTGCTAGGGTTCATTTTAATGGGTGCAACCTGTGCTGCCTTCATTGCTACACTCGTAGTGCATCAAGCTGTACAGCAGAAGTGTAGGTAGGTTGTGCTCTTCCAGATACCACCTACTTCACCCCTTTATTGGTGGGCTAAGAACCATTTTACAGAGGCTCTGTAACTATCTGTGCAGACCAGGCGCTGGTGGGGAGGATTGCTTGGATGATGGGGGAATTGATGGCTGTAGATCTTCCTCACTGAACTTCTAACAGATTTGAAGTTGCCTCCTTGTGGAAACATTTTGTGATATATAGTAGTAAATTAATGTAACACAACTCTTTGTAACTTCAGTTTTTAAATTTGCTTTGTGATTTCTTTGTAAGTAAGCACTATTCTAAACCACGGCTGTTGAAATCTACTTACTAGACACAGTTTAAATTGTGTTTATGTTATAGTCTGTTCTTACATTGTCCAGGTTTGCATGAATTTAACAGTGAATGTCCGCAATAACTGTTATTCAGATGCAACATTTTAATTAATAACTGTGAAAAGATAGCATAAATCAGTATGTTAGATACAAGAGCATATAAAGTTTTCAATTTTTTAAGGAGGTCAAATATAGTATAGAAACATTAGACCAGCTCACTGTCCCTATTTCATCTTTCTTGAAAGTGGAAAAAGCAGATTACAGATATTTACAGTTTCAAACTGATGAAGTGTAAATGATGAGCGACCTGTAAAGCATGCAAAAGAAAGACATTATTTTACTGTGGGACTGTGGAAGAAGAACTGAATAATCAATCAGAATAGAATAAATAAGAATATCTCAGTGGTAGCTGTTGCAGGTTTGATCCACCTGGTATAAGTTTCTAAGATGTTTATCATATGGTGTAAGATAGAAAGTGTGATACAACTAAAACATTCAGAGCACCATAGTTCTGGCTCTGTCAGTTGTGTCAGGGAGACACATCCCAAACAAGACAAGAAATTGTTCTGCACTTCTTGCACCACTGCTGAAGAGCTACCTGCTGTTCCCCAAGGCACACTGAGGAATGAGTCTGGACTCCTCCAGTATCCTTGCTTAGACAGATTAAAAAACAGAAATAAGAATATATTTAAAATCTAACTATTGATAAATCACTGAATGTTATCTTCAGGCGACTTTTAAATGAAGCCTTCTTACGATGTTTAATGGCTAACAGAAATGTTAATGAGTATGATGTTAATTATTCTCCAGTTCGGGGATAATCTTTATTTCCTTTTCTCTTTCTTCTTTTATCTATTAAGGATTTTTTACCAGTTTGTTTTGTTTTCTTTTTTAAATTAGTTTCAAAGTGTGTTAAACAGAGTGAACTCTGTGGGGGCAGACTCCTGTGTCCCCCTTATAAGAGCACTGTGAGAGTGAGAAGTCATTCTCTTCTTCTCTTCTCATCATCAAAATGATGATGAACATCATTTTGCAACCTGGGAAGTCTAGCAGAGGCCTCAGTAGGAAAGGACGTCTCAGGCATGTTCTCCATTGTGCATTGCAACTCTCCATCTTCCATTAATGCATAATATCATTTAAATCATGTGAGCAGGAGGGTGAAGCTTGGATTGGAAGGCTTCTGAAAACTGTTCATGTGCTGCTTAGCTCTTTTTCTGAGAGAGTGCAACTTAAAGGATTTTGTATATATCTGACTTCATACTGTTGAGACGTGTTTGTCCAGTGATTATAATCTGTTCAAATGCATTATTCTGTAGCATCAGCTCCAATGGACCTGTTACAGTGCTTCACACGTGGCCAATAAAGATAGACACAACTAAAATTGCACAGCGACAGTCAGGAATTGGTATGTGAGGGATGATATTGAAATAAGGCTTATCATTATTTGTGCCCCTTTAATTGGATACAGAGACTGCAGTGCAGGCTGTTTTAGAAGGTTTGAGATGCTCAGGCTTTTAACATCATTGATTTTCTTCAGTAATGCTACAGTTATTCATCATCTAGAAATAAGGAAGTAAGATCCACTATACTTCACTCAAACTGTTTCTGCACCTATTCAGGATTTTAATCAACATGATTATCTGATGTGTAGGTTAAACAAGTCATTTTGTACATAATAAAATAAACAGCTACAAACAGCTGTCTATTCTGCTTTCCTTCGGAAATGTAGATAATCTGAAAGCAAGTAGTGGGCATCCACAGAAGCTATGCAAAAGCAAAGAAGGGTAACATTATTTTGCTTCAGGAGATATCTCTGTGAATTCAGGCAGCATTGTGCTCTAGTCCCATGAACTTCAGGCAGTGCTGGGGGATAACTGTGTTTGCTGCAGTTTTATCAGTGGGTTTGATTGGCCTGTGGAGCCTCCAGCAAAAAAGTATTGTGATTCAAATGTATTTGCTACCTCCAGTTCACCTGGCTGATTTTGTCAATGGCAATCTCAGCACTGATCCTGCTGTCCAGATCTTCACAAAAATACGAGTGTTTATCACAGAGTTTTATGGTGAATAAAACTAGATGTCAGTCAGCTCTGATGCCAGTGCCTTTTACAGTAGGTACTTTTAAAGATACGTTATGGACTTTCGTTTGAAAGGAACATACTGCTTGGATGCTAAGTATGTTACTGTTAGAAAAATGATTCTAAAGCACGGTTTATGCCATTGAAAAAATCTCTGGCAATTAATTGAATGTTTCCTTTCTGCTTAGTTTAAAAAGGTCAGCTCGTCTTTGTGCCAGTTTTTAGATCTTTCCACCATTATGCTTTAATTTCCTAGATGGAGTGCCAAACATTCGGAAATGCAGTTTCCAGATCTGCATCTTCTGGTTATCAAGTGTGAGCATGCAATGGAGTGATGAGATAATAAACATAAGTCATTCGTATAATATATAATTCACATAAGTCATAGGGCAGATATTGGCAGATTGTTAGTAAACTGCGAGTGTGCTTTGTGTGTGCATGAGTACTTTCACAAAAGATTGTGGGCCTTTGTAGGTGATTCAGACTTATGCCCTAGCAGAAATGTATTGTAGGAAGGAAGAGTGCTAGAAATTAAAAGTAATTGAGGCTCCAATACATGACAACAATAACAATTTGGCTTCCCTTTTTGTGGCGATCTCCTGCTTGTAAATTGCCAGAAGCAATATTCTTTACTTGCTTATTCCAGCTGAAGGATTTGTGAAGGTAACTAATTTCATCCTCTGATTCACTTCTTAAAAATACCTTTTTTCTTCTCCCTTCCAAAAATATAACCTAAGTTCTTTCAATTTGTCATGGTGTTTATTTTGGGGGTTCATAAAATCATGAGCACTACTATCAGAACTGTGAGCATTCCTTCTTGTACTGTTTGTAACACATTCCTGTTTTGAAGGTTGGTTTAATTCTGAAAGGATATTAAAGTCTGCTGAAATTATCTCTAAAGTGCTTGGAAATTGCGTGTAAGATGCATAAAATAGTTTCTGTATGCTGCATGTATGTCTGTGCATGTGTGAAGATGTTTATGCACATAAAACAATGACAAAGTATGCAAGTTACATTTACATTCTTTTAATTAATTGAGATCTATCTAATTGATACATATATGTGTATCTGTGCAATCTCTAGCATCCTTCCTCTCAACTTAAACCTGTCTTATTAGCAGTTCATTATGCTTGTATAAAAGAAGGCTAGACACTAAGCAATTCTAATTTACCTTCAGAATGAAACAATGACAGCGACATACTTAGAGAATTAATTTCTGTATTTTGGTCACAGTGGGTTTTGGTTTTTTCTTTTTCTTTTTCTTTTTTTCTCTTTTGGTTTACTGCCTACCATGCAATGACAAAGGTTTATTTTCCCTTTGTTCTTTTCAGAGTGCTGCAGCAGCTCCCAGTCCAGTGCTAGGAAACATTCCCCCAGGAGATGGCATGCCAGTAGGTCCTGTACCACCGGGTTTTTTTCAGGTATTCAGAAAAATTATAATTACAGGAATTTTAGGATAGAAAATCCTCCATAATAACTGTTTAAAAGTCTGTAGAGAAGTCCTGTTTCTAAACTGTGTCACTCTATATCGTGCAATACTTGAGAGTTTTTCTTTAACAAAAGTAAATAGATGGAAAGGTAGGGCTCTCTTGGACTGACAAGTATTCCATTTCTAAAATCCTACAGCACATCTAGTTTCAGAATTGCAAGGATTAGAAATGGTACCAGTGTGTGAGTGAAGAATGAAATTGCTTGAATATGATTTTATGACGATTTCTTATGATAAAGTATTACAATTGTATTAGATTTTTTTTTTTTGGCCACTTTTAGCTCCATGCTAAACCTACAGACCAGATTTTGAAGTTGTTCAACTTTCAGTGGGAATTAGACCCAGACAATTAGGAATATCTCTCAGAACATCCCTCTGCATTGAAAATCTCAACATTAAAGCCTGAAAAACAAGCCAGGGATTTTTACTGAATGTTGTCTCTAGTAAATTTTGTCATAAATGTGTTGAAACACCCACTTAACACATTGGGCAATAATGGTATAGAATGTGATGATGGGGAAAATGACAGCTTCTGGTGCATGGCCAACCTGACAGCTGTGGTCTGAGGTTGGGCAGCTTGCATCTTCTCAACAAAGTTCAGTTGCTTCTCTCTAACTTTGCATCTGTAGCAGCAAATATAGCTCTCCCACTTAAAAAGTTTATTAGTAACAGAGGTTTCAACCTCACAAACTTGATCTCATGATGGGAGGGAACAATCCAGAGTTCCGTCATTGTGGTGTGGGGAGAACATCATGATAGTAATGTTACATTCCATTAAAAGCTGGTGTTGAAGTCCAGGTAGAGACAAGTGTCTCATTCCTTCTCCATCGAGATGTGTAGTCAAAAGAAATATTTTTCATCTGGGCGAACTAAACGAAGAGATGTTTTACTTGACAGCTTCCTACTATTTTGTCCACATGGTGACTATACAAAAAACTGGGGGGGTATCAGCAGTCTAAACTTTGGTTTTTTTGGCCTGTATGTGAGTTGCAACACTATTCATATGGTGCTCCATTTCCCATAGTCAACGAAAGAAAAAACAGTGTGTGTAGTGTTGATATTTACCTAAAGAGATCCCTAATTTGGCATGAAAATGTTGTTGCCTTGATCAGTGTAAAAAAAAAAAAGCTGTGATTTTCAATACATGCATGAAAAGGGGTGTATAAGTAAAGTACAAAATATTTTACTGTTGCCAATGACAAAATCCTCAGGAGCTGGCAGAAGTGATTAATAGTTTTATTTCAGGTTTTTCTGTATTAAACAACTGGTCAGATACAGTTTTCTAAACATATATTTTTTTTTCTAGTTTGTATATTTATATAAATATTTCGCTTTTTCATATTTCAATCATGCACTGCAGTCATAATATCAAAAGAACTGAAGCTTAATGCTTTTTCCTTTTATTGTCTTAGAATATAATTAAGAAGGGAAAAAGGCACAGATGTGACAAATATATTAAAAATAGAGGAGAGACTAACAGTTTAAAAAGTTTTGCAGGAGAAGGGTGTGGGATTTTGGTTTGCACTGGGTAAACGTGAAATACATCTATCAATTGTAGATCTTTAAAGATGTAAGAAAGATAGAAAATTAAGTATGGGTAAACTTTTTTCCATGTCAGTATCTATGTTCAGTCCAAAATGGCACTGAGGGACATGTTTTAATGATAGGACTCCAGAAGTCATGCCAGCATTTAGATTTAATGATCTTGAAAATCTTTTCCAACCTGTATGATTGCATGATTCTGTGATTATTTGAGATGCTTGCAGCCTTTTACCAAGGCCTGGGATTAAAAGTAAGCAGAGGAAAATCCACTTGCAATGTAACACAGTTTGTGACATTAATCAGAGCTGTAACAACTCAGCAGGACATCTGGTGAGCTCCTGCAAGGGATGTTTCAAGAGCTGATCTGCACAGTCCTCGTTGGGGTTCTCCTGATATCACTGTGCACCTCTTTCTGGAACTGCTAAATCCTTGTCATCATGTGTCTCTGTAATATGCCACACTGAAAACTAGTCCTTTAATGTCTAAGTTGTTAGTAATCTACTTGCCTTTGTTGAATGGCCCAGTTAACAAATCAAGCATTTTTCAAGAAACTCCTAGTTTTCACTGTAGTCATCTGCCTATGAATGTATATAACGAAATAGCATTAACATGGGAGCAATCCTAACAAAGGGAGCTAAGCCAAAATGAGGTCACTTACATAAGGGTGTGCTGAAACACTGAGGTGTGTATAAAGCAAGTATGTACAGACAGACCACGGCAAGTGTTGTGGGCTTGAAGCGAGTGTAGTCAAGAAGCAGCTAGTATCTGGTTCTAGTTCCTCCGAGAGCTGAATGTTACCAATGTCAATTTATATTAGGACAAGAAAATATATTGGCAGACAGCTGCGTATGTAAACTTCAAAAAATGGAGGAACATCATAATCTGTTGCTGTAAAAAGCAGGTGAAAAAACAAGTGAAAGAAACTCCTGGTCAAAACTTTGTATTTGCTTCACAGATGTTTTCTTTTTAGTACATCTTTAAACAGAAAATCAATTTCTATATGCGCTTCTGCAGTTTCACTTCTCCTTACAGATCATATGAATAAACAAAATCACAGAAAACATCTTCATCTGTCTTTGAATACTGCCAAAATGCAGTCCTGTTTCTATGAACTACTAGTCTTCTGTCATGGAATTTGTGCCCAGACCTGCAACTCGCTCCTGGACTATGATAGTGAACACTTAGGGGTTTTTTTGAATATCAGAAGAATATAGAAACAGCAGAAGAATGGTACTTCTGCCAGTACTTAGTTCACTAAGAGTTTACACTGCAAAAACATTGTAGCAACTCAACTTTTTGAATTCTAAAATATCTGGAAGACCATCCAGATAAAGTTGCCTTTCATTACTTTTGTGGAAACATTATTTTTCCTAAACTAAAGCTGTCCACAGCTACTGCCTCCCAGCTCTGCTTGGCTAGCTCAGGTTTGCTGGATGTCTTTGAGTCAATTCATTTCTCATCAGTAGTGGGGCTGTATTTCCACATGCAGCATGAACTGCTGGCTGGGATTTAAGCAGCTTCCGTCCTTCCCATGGCAGGTTGGGCAACATGGCATTTGGGATGACGGGAGCCAGGAAACCTTACCCAAGCTCCAGTTTCACTGCTAGTCACTAACATTAGTTCTGCATCTTTTTATAGAAGACAATAATCCAGTACAATGTCATGGCATGTGGAAGTAGATCAATATGGGAGCAGAGTGATTTTCAGACAGAAAAACCACTAAAACCTCTGCTCTGCTCTCTAAAAGTGAGGGGTTTTTTTGTGTGTAGGCCACTGCTGCTGACATTACTCAGCAGTCTGTAATTTTATGCCTGGACCATGGAGTGGAGTTTTGAAGAAAAAAGCTGAATCTGCATTGTACCTCTGTGTTTGCATTTTTGTATTTTCAGTTCAGGTGACAGTTGAGCAGTACAGTGCTGAAAGCATTACAGTGATACAGTGGAAGGAGGATGGTAGAGTTGTGAACAGCTATTAACATCAATGATACTTCATTTTTTTAAATGTGGTTTAAAATGTAAAAAATAAGTTTGAAAAGTCAAGAAAACAGATTTATGTGGATCTAGGGTGTGATTCAATTTCACCTATTGGTAGGCATGTATTTTAATGTAACTTTTAATGTCATAGATTTGTATTTTTTCATCCAGATGTCCTCATCTTCCTTCAGCGCTTGAAGTAGGTGATATTCTGGAAATAAACTGGGATTTTACAGTAACTGAAATTCCTGCTGCTTCATTTGCAGCAAAACTGGATATGTGGTACTACAGTAGGACAGAAGAAAAAAAAATTGTGATGTAAAACTCAAATCCCAATTAAGAGATCCTGGAGATTTTGGAGTTGACTTTAATCAGGCTGAAATAAAGGGAATTAAGATTAAGTTCAGTGAGTGGGATGTCGCTCTTACAGTACCCTCATTTTCCTGGGTAGCAATATTTTGTGTGTTTCCATCTGTAAGAATGAATATCTTAAGGGAAAATCCTTTTAAAAGATTATGAGTTGCTTGGGCAATAGAAACCTGTCTTAGGCTGAATAACTTGATGACCACACAAGTGTCTGAAATTCTCAAGCTACAAGTTCCACAAATAAGTCATCAATTCACCAGTTTTCCTCTCAACACCATATCCTAAATTTGGAGATAAGGTATGAGCAGAGCAGTAAGCTGCTATGTTAAAGAAAATGAAATGATGCTGCACATTTTCTGTGCTGTTTTTCAGCATCAGTTAGTCTTCTGTGAGTTTCTTCATATTGCCATCCACAGAGATCAACATCATGACCCGGTTTTCATGCCTTTTTTTTTTTTAGAGTCCTGACTTATACTGAATTAGTAGGACTTCTGCTGGACTAAGTAAGATTACTTACCTTCAGATCTAGGCATTGGAGAAGGATATAGCATCAGCAATTAAAATTTTACACAAATTGTTGCTTAAAATGAGTAAACTAATCCACTTGTGATCCAGAAGGATTAGGTAACAGAATTAAAAGATAGTACGATTTTAATACGCAGTCTTATTTACATTTTCTGTCTTGGGGTCCACATTTTTTACATGAGATAGTTCCACACAGTTCACTATATCTGCATCCATACAAAGAACATTTCTTTTGTTTTAATGGCACTCAGCCATCAAGCAACATTGAGTTTGTACTTCACTCACCTGAGCGACATAGCTGACTAGGTGTCTAAAATGCCAGCTGAGAAATGTAGGAAATAGACTGTTTGATAATCCACAGCTCACTTTTAAAATATAGTTTTAAAGAAGTTAAATTTTACCGCTGACAATAACTTCTTTACATAAGTTTTTTTTTGAATGCATTACTTCTTTGCATCCATAACACTTATTACCACTGCACATACATCTGAAGGAATTGTCATGTACTTTGCCTCATTTGCCAGTTTTTTGATCACCAGATATACTTGGATTGGCATGGGAAGAATGTGTCAACACCATGTTTGAAAAACAAATGTTACATATTGCTCTTGTATAAAAGAAAAAACACCAGAAACCCAACCCACTGAAGTAATGTGGGGGTGTCGTGCCATCTAGTGGTTCATCCTCATTTAAGCTTAATACGTGCTAAAACGTTATTTTTAGCCTTGTTGTGCTTTGGTAGAGCTGACCTAATGCTTTAGGAGAGCATATTACGGTAGGGCACGTGAGCAAAAGAACTTTTCCGTTTCACTTCCTGACTTGCATTATTATTTGCTGTTTAAGAAAGAGTTTAATGAGTTTAAATGAAATTTGAGTAGTGAAAATAACAACAAAAAAAAGTATATATATATATGTATTGTTGGCTTGAAAGTGGATAACACACACTTCTTCGCTTTTTAAAATGTAAATAATGAACTATTTATATGAAAAGATAGTGTTGTTTGTTTGTTTTTTTAAACCTTTGTGTAAGGCTGTAAAACATCTGCTCCTTTTTAAAAATTGGTGGCCAGCGAGGTCTCCCAGGTGAATACAGATGGCTCTGACTGAAAGGCAGCGGGGAGCCCTGACTGCCCCCTTTCAGGTTCTCTCAGCCCCTGCAGACATCTAGCACATGCTGTCTGCCTGGGGTCTGCTGGGTATGTTGTCTTCTGTGTTCGCCCCTCAAGCATGCTCAGTATCCTCCCAGACTGCTAATTTGGGTGTGCATCCAGCATCAAGGAAGATGAGGAAGGAGAAATTCTCCAGTGTGCCTTCAAAGCCACACTGGGGTGGCTCTGTTGTTTCTATGAATTGTTCACCAATGGGTCATTGTTTTTGTAAGGGATGAAGATTCCAAATTCCTGCTGTTTCAGTTGCATGGTGAGAGCTAAAAGATACAGGCACCTCTCAGACTGATCAGGTCCATAATGAGCATCTGCATGGATTTTAAAACATCCTGTTTCTCTTTAAATCCCATTGTTTCAGCTATTGCCTTCTCCCTAGTCCTCATATAGTTTCCTGATTTTGCAGGGCACTACCATTTTTTTTATCCCCCTCCCTCCCCCACCCCCCCTCTGAATTTTCCTTCAGATGGCTTCACTTAATTAACATCCTGCTTAGTCACTTACCTTTCACTGCTGGTCCTCATGTTTTCCCCACTTTTGTGGCACTGCCTGTCTGCTTGCTCTTTCTGAGAGCAGTTATAAACTTGTTCACAGGAAACAACTTATGGATGGTAGTTCGGAATCGGTGTTCTCCTCGATGCCAAATCTGCAGCCTGCCCTCTCTTGGCTGCTGGTGGAAGACCAGGCCAATCAGCTTTTCCATAGTTCTTGATTCTGATTTTCAGCTTCCTGGTAAATGGCATAAATGAAGCTGAATATGACACATGCAGACCTTTTTTTTTTTTTTTTTTTTTTTTTTTTTTGCTTAGTAAAGCAAGGAGCTATTTGTTATTAAGACTGCAGAAAGAAAACCAAAAGTTTCTAAAGCTTACATGAAAATGTACGCATCATTATAAATTAACTTTATGGCTCCATTTGCTATATGTTCATACCCCACCTCAACGCCATTGGAACAAGTGAGACAGCTGCAGTTGAAGAAGCGATAAGTTAAAACACCAGTCCCTGAGAAGAGTGGATAGAGTGAAGAAGTATGGAAAGTGTCGTGGACTACAAAACATTACTGCAAGCAAATGACTCATCAATCAGAGCTGCAATTATAGCTTGTGAGTAAGGCTAGTAGGCTTGCAAGGCCTTGAAAACCTCGGAAAATAAGAAAGTGCATTTTTAAGGGATTTTTTTTTCTATGAGTCTATATAAACAAAGTTAGTGAGAAAAGATTTCTTATATCTGCTATCTGGGTTGTTTGTAAATGCATCCACCCACATCACTGCATGAAATTTATGTGTATGTCTGCTTCATTGCAGAATTGGAGTATGCATTTTTGCCCTTGCCAGTATCGCATTACATCTTAAAATATTTTTAAAATTAATTTGACCTCCTAGACTATGTGGGAGGGGATTAGCATCTAAGAAGGTTTCAGGGTAGTTCATATGTTTTTTTGTTTTTTTTTCACTTGCTTTCTCTGTATTCCAGAAAGAAAGCCAACTTCTGAAAAAATAAAGATGTCTGACATCTGCTGGTTTTGATAATTCCATCCTGCAGTTGTGGTAATGGTTTTGCTGCTCGTAACTGCTAGAACAAATTAAAACTGCTCAGCTTGAGTAGCTAAATAAGCTTTGAGCCCACACGTCCCCACCTCCCCATCCACATGCACAGTTTAAGCAGGCTCAGACCCAGTGCTGGCCATGGATTAGCGAGCGAAGGGAAAGAGTTAGGTGTAAGTTATTTACTCAGAGGTCTTCTCTAGCATCTTGCTCTTGAGCGTTCATGTTCCCCGTTCAAATGTCATAAATGAAAGTGTGTTGGCCATCCACCCAAACTGATGCTCTAATTGCTGCATGAAGTGTTTGAAAAGGGGAGGGGTTCACATTTACGTGTCGTGCTTCCTCCTGCTGGGGTTGTTCCAGTCTTCTTGTCACTTTTCATATGGGCTACAAATGCCTGGGTTTTATACCAAAGTTCTTAGAGGAAGGTAATGCATTTAGCTTCAAAACAATATATTTACAAAAAAATAACAGTGGGAATAATAAACTCTCGTTGTCATTTTCAAAACTGTTCCAAAAAGTTGATTGTAATTCATAGTTAGGGGTGACTAGAAGGCTCACTGAACTTAAGCAAAATCTCTGGCTTAGTGAGCTGTGTGGTTGTCTGAATTGTAAAAGCGCAGTTTATTTGATTTTAAAAGGTGGTACTTGACCTGTCAGTTTCAGCTTACATCAGATTTGAAATACATATGTATATATATATATATATATATAGAGAGAGAGAGAGAGAGAGAGAGAGAGTAGTATTTTCGTTTAATAAAAACTGAAGCCAAAACTATTAACCTGGTTTAAAATGCAGATAGCTAATAACCAACTTAAAGGACACATTTCTTTCTAATTTTCCTTTATACATCATATGCATAATTTATCTTCTTTCTCTCTCACTTGTTCAGTCTTTGTGAGCAAAAAATAATGGTATTCTCCACAAAGTGAGGCAGATGTATTAACAGTATATTTCCTGAAGATCATCTATCACCAAAATTAGTGTTATTTATTTTCTCAGTAATTTCTGGAGGAATAGTCTGGCTAGAAGGCAGGTCCTGCTGCTCAGATCATAGAGAAATGTTTAGCTAAGAACAAAAGGAATTTTCTTTTTTTTATGAGGTTTTGGTTCTCATTTTTCTATGTAGAGTATGCAAATTATATATTCAAAGTATTGCAGTATTCTTTCATATGGTGGAATGAGTCCTGTACTTCTTGGCTGAGAATGAGGCATTCATTTTGTTTGAAATGCAAGTATTGTTCTGGTTATGGCTTTTAGAAACTTAAATGTGGAAACACAGAGGCCTTAGTGTTGCCATTTATAGGTAGTCAGACTACATCACACTGCTCTTAGAAAACAATAAACACGGGAAGGATTTTTACGGTGATCTTCATCTGACGTATAAAGAAGAACTTGGTCATGAAAATGATTTTCATCATCAGAAAATGCCAGCATCTTTTGCTGAGGTTATACAATTTTATCTGGAGTAGTGTAGATTAAAAAAATTCTTTTGATTTATACTTGTAGCATACAAGATATGCAGTGTATAATCCAAATATAAGCTCCAAAATACCTCAGCAGAATAAAAAGTCCTCTAACACTGTGTCAGCCTTTTCGGGGCAAAGGAGGACAAGAGGGTTTGTAAAAAATTAACAGCAAAATGCAATTGGATAGGAAAATAATTTCTGTTAAGAATTGAATGATAGCTCATCTGAGTTTCTTAGAGGATCAGTTAACGTGTTTATGCTTATCAGCAGACTGTGCCAGCACAAGAGTGTCATTTTAAGGGCTAATTTTGTAATAGTCCTAGTTGGAATTAAAATGTGTTAATCATGAGTGTCTATGGTGACTGTGATTGCCAATGAGGAGGTCCACAAAAAATGCAGAGGAAACTAAATAAATTAAAAGATACAAATTGGAAAGTAACTTGGATACAGTCCATTCATACATATTTCATGGTTTATCGCTGTATTCTTTAAATACAAAACCATGTGTTTTACAATAGAAACCGTTACACCAGTGGAAGTTGTGAAGTATCTCTAACTAACTTTACAAAATATAGGAATCTTAAGAAGATGTATTAAAACGTTACTTCCTAATCATTCTTCAGAACAGATAGCATAATTAAAAAAATAAACAATCATCAAGAAGTTTTATTTGATACCATTTAGGCTATAAATAGTTAAATGATACTGGTCATTTTCTACAGAAATGGAATTTGAGAAAAAGAAATATGAATCCTGTTTTTAGGGAAACAATATATAATGTGGTAGTTGATTTATTATTATTTTATTATTTTTTTTAATGGAGGAGCAGAGAGCAAAGATTTAGAACTTTACCACACTAAATTAAGAGATTTGGAGATTTGGTCTTTATGAGAATTCACACTTGATTTATAATCATGATGCCAGTAATTTGGACCCTCTTAGTGTACCTGCTCTTCAAGTATAGAAGTGCAGTTAATTTAAAATAATTCATCAGAGCATGGGCACGAAGGCTGTGGTTCCATTTTCAGCTTTCAGTGATAAATTGAATTTAGAGTTTGTGCTGATTACTAGACTGAGCTATGCAAAGCAATTAAATAATTTCTGTCCTTTTTATACCAAGTGCTAAAAACTGTGTTTCACCTTGTATTTTTTAATTTGTAGTGTGCTCTTCTTATCTCATAACAAGGCACTCTCTGGTTGGGAATATCAACAGCCTCTTGGGATGCTGAGACTCACAATCTAAGGAAACTCTTCTAAATATGATGGCACAGATAAAGAAATGGCCTGCTAATAAGAAGTTTTTGTTTGCTTTTGGAAGTGTGCATGTAAGAGATTGCCTTGCAGAGCTCTGCCTGCAGGTCTTGGTGCACGCAGTTAGCAACCTGCCAGGGCTGATGTAAGAGGAAGGGCCTATGCCTGCAGCCTCTGGCAGGCCCAGCCAACCAAGCAGACACTGCTCACATGGGAGCTGATCAGCCCTGGCTGGCATGGTGCTGAGGTACCCAAGGATCATGAAAACCTCCCTGTTCATGAGGTCTCTGTAGGGGTACTCATTCATCACTCACCTGTCATGGTTTTGTAATTTTTGCTATTGGTATTCCACATCATAACATCATGTGGAATACAGAGAAGAAGTACTACACGTGCCAGGGGACCTCGCGGCCAGAGAGGGAAAATACGTCACAGAAGCGACGCTTGCTCTCTCTCTCACTGCCTGGCAGCGGGTGTGGGTGTGCTTCCAAGCCGCGGCGCCTTCAACTTCAAAGTAGGCTTCTCGGTCTTCGGAAACCTCTCTTTCTCTCTCTCTTATTTCACTTGATTTATTAGCCTCAATTTCAATTAGATTGTATTATAGTAAAATAAGTTTTACTCCTTAGATCGTTGCCGCTGCTCTGTTTGTTTCCTTGAGCCCAGCTCCCATCTCCCTACCCCTTTCCCTTTTTCCCTTCCCCTTTGTCAGGGGCCGGGGGCCCACGGGCCTACTGTTCCCCCCCTGTCACGGACACAGATTGATCTAGATAACTCCGTGACACTCACCTTGTCCACACCATGCTGTCACTGAGAGGGAAGAGCATGGCCAGGTTACGTCTTGGGACCTTGGTGTGCTGATGGACAGTTGGCTGAATATGAGCCAGCAGTGTGCCAAGGTGGCCAAGAAGGCCAATGGCATCCTGGCTTGTATCAGGAATGGGGTGGTGAGCAGGGATAGGGAAGTCATCCTGCCCCTGTACTCAGCGTTGGTGAGGCCTCACCTCGAGTACTGTGTTCAGTTTTGGGCACCTCAGTACAGAAAGGACGTGGAGGTACTGGAGCAGGTCCAGAGAAGGGCAACGAGGCTATTGAAGGGCTTGGAAAATCAGCCCTGTGAGGAGAGGCCGAGGGAGCTGGGGCTGTTTAGTCTGGGGAAAAGGAGGCTGAGGGGAGACCTTATTGCTTTCTTCAAATATCTGAAAGGAGCTTACAGTGAGAGCGGGGCTGGTCTCTTCTCAGTGGTGACAGGTGACAGGACAAGGGGAAATGGCCTCAAGTTGCACCAAGGTAGGTTTAGGTTGGACGTTAGGAAACACTTCTTTACAGAAAGGGTGGTTAAACATTGGAATAGGCTCCCCAGGGAGGTGGTCCCTGGATGTGTTTAAGAGCCGTTTGGATGTGGTGCTCAGAGACATGATTTAGCAGAGGGTTGCTAGTTAGGGTACTATGGTTAGGCTGTGGTTGGACTTGATGATCTTTGAGTAATTCTGTGATTCTATGATTCTATGATTCAGTGGCTTCAGCACTGAGTGCATCCAGCGCATCCAATTCCTGAGGCTGTCACACATGCTCAGAAAAAGCATCCCCATCATGAACCAGTCAGCCTCAGAGAGGTAACTGGGATAGCTGAGACTGGTTTAACTACTCCTCTGGTTAAACTGCTGCTCCTCTCTCTCTCGTTGACTTAAATGCATTTATTTAAATGCATTTATTTATAGGCAGATGAGCTGTTCTATAAGCAGCTGGCAGGAGCTGCGCGGTCACCAGCCCTTGTCCTCATGGGTGACTTTAACTTCCCTGACATATGCTGGGAGTATGGCATGGCGGAGAAGAAGCAGGCTAGGAGGTTCGTGGAATGCATAGAGGATAACTTCCTAATGCAGCTGGTGAGAGAGCCCACGAGAGGAGCTGCCCCGCTAGACCTGCTGTTCACAAACAGGGAAGGTCTGGTGGGAGATGTGGAGGTTGCGGGCTGTCTTGGACAGAGTGACCACAAAATAGTAGAGTTCTCGATTCTAGGTGGAGCCTGGAGGGAGAATAGCAAAACTGCCACCTTAGACTTCCGGAGGGCAGACTTTGATTTGTTCAGAAGACTAGTAGGGGCAGTCCCCTGGCGTTCAGTCTTAGCGAACAAAGGGGTCCAAGATGGCTGGTCGCTCTTGAAGAAGGAAGTCTTAAAGGCGCAGGAGCGGGCGGTCCCCCTGAGCCGCAAAATGAGCCGGCGGGGAAGAAGACCGGCGTGGGTGAACAGGGAGCTGTTCTTAAGGTTGCGGGAGAAAAAGAGAATTTATCGCCTGTGGAAGGAGGGAAAAGCAACTCAGAATGACTACAAAGAGGCTGTTAAGACGTGTAGAAGGAAAATCAGAGAGGCAAAAGCCCAGCTTGAATCTAAGCTGGCCGCTGGGGTAAAAACAAACAAGAAACTCTTTTATAAATACATCAACTGTAAGAGGAGGGCAAAGGGGAATCTCCAGTCTTTACTGGACGAGGCTGGGAATGTGATCACAGACGATAAGGAAAAGGCAGAGGTTCTGAATGCCTTCTTTACGTCTGCCTTTAAAAGTCATCTCGGTTATTCCCAGGGCTCCCCACGCTCTGGCTTGGTAGTCTCGGCTGGGGAGCAGACTGAACCCCCTGTGATTCTTGAAGAAGCGGTCAGGGAATTACTACTCCAACTGGACTGCCACAAGTCCATGGGTCCGGATGAGATTCACCCGAGAGTGCTGAAGGAACTGGCGGAGGTGATCGCTGAGCCGCTTTCCGTTATCTTTCAGCGCTCCTTGTTAACGGGTGAGGTCCCACAAGACTGGAGGCTTGCCAATGTGACTCCCATTTACAAGAAAGGTTGTAAGGAGGATCCGGGGAACTACAGGCCTGTTAGCCTGACCTCGGTGCCAGGGAAGGTAATGGAACGGATTGTCTTGAGGGAGATCATGCGGCAGGTGTGGGATGACCAGGAGATCGGACCTAGCCAGCATGGGTTTGTGAAGGGCAGGTCCTGCTTGACCAATCTGATCTCCTTCTATGATCCTGTGACCCGTCTGATGGATGAAGGAAAGGCGGTTGATGTGGTCTACTTAGACTTCAGCAAAGCCTTTGACACTGTCTCCCATGCTATTCTCCTGCAAAAGCTGGCAGCCCGTGGCTTGGATGGGTACACTCTCGGCTGGGTAAGGAGCTGGCTGGAAGGCCGGGCCCAGAGAGTGGTGGTAAATGGAGTCAAATCCAGTTGGAGACCAGTCATGAGTGGTGTTCCCCAGGGGTCGGTGCTGGGGCCTGTCCTCTTCAACATCTTTATTGATGACTTGGATGAGGGCATTGAGTGCACCCTCAGTAAGTTCGCGGATGACACCAAATTGGCAGGGAGTGTCGATCTGCCTGAGGGTAGCGAGGCCCTGCAGAGGGATCTGGATAGGCTGGTGAGCTGGGTCGAAGCCAATGGGATGAGGTTCAACAGGACCAAATGCCGGGTCCTGCACTTTGGCCACAACAACCCCAGGCAGCGCTATAGGCTTGGGGCAGAGTGGCTGGAGGACTGTGTTGAGGAAACAGACCTGGGGGTACTGATTGATGCTCGGCTGAACATGAGCCGACAGTGTGCCCAGGTGGCCAAGAAGGCCAACGGCATCCTGGCTTGCATCAAAAACAGTGTTACTAGCAGGAACAGGGAGGTAATTGTCCCCCTGTACTCGGCATTGGTGCGGCCGCACCTCGAGTACTGTGTTCAGTTTTGGGCCCCTCACTGCAAGAAAGACATTGAGGCCCTGGAACGTGTTCAGAGGAGGGCTACGAAGCTGGTGAGGGGTCTGGAGCACAGGCCTTATGAGGAGCGGTTGAGGGAGCTGGGATTGTTCAGCCTGGAGAAGAGGAGGCTCAGGGGAGACCTTATAGCTCTCTATAACTTCCTGAAGGGAGGTTGTGGTGAGCTGGGGGTCGGCCTCTTCTCTCGGGTAATCAGTGATAGAACTAGAGGGAATGGTTTCAAGCTGCGCCAGGGGAGGTTCAGGCTGGACATTAGGAAGTATTACTTCTTGGAAAGGGTAGTCAGGCATTGGAATGCACTGCCCAGGGAGGTGGTGGAATCACCGACCATGGGAGTGTTCAAGAAACGTTTGGATGTTGCGTTGAGGGGTATGATTTAGCTGGGAAGTATTGGTAATGGTTGGACTGGATGATCTTCTAGGTCTTTTCCAACCTCGATAATTCTGTGATTCTGTGATTCTATTTAAAACAGGTGGGTGATGTACTCTAAAAATACACCTTTTATCCTGCTTTGACCAGACATCTGTATATTTTTCATGTTGAAACAAATATTTTGTTACACCAAGCTAAGAAGATGTTAAAATGATGTCCTGTGAATGTACAGGAGTGTTATTATTTTAAGCTACCCTAACTTAAAAAGTTTTCTTTTTCATGCCATGTAGACAAAGTTCTCCTGTTCAAGCACTGCTCATTACATTTTACTCTCCTCAGAGAAACAGCGCTTTTCTTCTTTGCTGTCATTTTGCTCCTTGGTATTTTTACTGCTAGCTGATGCACACAACCCCACCATTGCTCATGACTAGGAACTGGTGTAATTCTTTTCGAACTGCATTTACTTGTTTTTCCTCGTGTGCATTTGTTTGTCACACAAAATTTTACTGTGTGGTATTAGAAGGTGTCAGATATCATGTAATATTGAAATACATACAGTTATTTATGAGACATTCAACCTCATTAGGCAAGGAATAGGAACTGAAATGTAAGCAATATTGAGGATTAGTTATTTGAGTGTGGATTCTTAAGTAATTTGTAATTTATGTGAAACAGTACACAGTTGTTGATAGTTTAGCCATGCTGGGAAGGGAGGAAAATTTAAAGAAAAGTAAATTTATTGAAACCTGTGCTGCTTATTGACTTTTACCTTTTAACTTGGGCTGTTGTTGCTGCTGTTGCTTTTCTTAGTACATTGCTGAAGTTGTGTGCCAGTTCCTGAACTCTGTTTGAGAAGTTAATTGTAGCTTTGGGTAATGTGTGAAAACGTTGTTTGTTCCTCCTTGTACTCAGTTTAATGTATCTGTTGTGGATTCAAGCAACTTGAAGGCTGCACTAGTTACTGGAAACAATCAAGAGCCATTCCAGAATCTGGAAATTACTGTTGAATTGAACCACCCTAGTAATATCATTTTTCCCTGAGTAGATCAGCTTCTTAAGAGGTTATATGTTCTAATACACTGCTCAAAGTTTTCCTTATTGTTACATAAGATCTGGCTGTGAGATTCCTCATGTTTCTGAATCCTTCTGCAAGGGCAAAGCTCTAGGACATAATGTCTTTTGGCCCTTCCTACCATCAGGTAGGAAGCTAAAGAAACTAAAGTTAGTGCAGCATTATCAAACCATGTTACCTACCTTTTGGCTTGTTCTTTGGGTTTAATTATTTTTGCTTTACCTTTAGTATGACTACAGTATAGTCATATGCTTGTAAATCCTCTCTGACCATAAATATGGAGGAAATCATCTTCTAACCTGTGCACTGAAAACGGCCCCATCCCTCCTTGCCAGCAGGGATAGGCAGGGAAGCATTTGATTTGTTAATGTGGTGCCTACCAAGTCGTCTCTGCTGAACTCTGGTTAAATCTGGAGTTTGTGTTGCTGTGGATTTTGTGTGGGGATACATGGAAGGTTTTAGGCTACAAAGATGCTGAATTCTGAGTTGACAGAAGGCTGGGTTAATGGGCAGAAATACCTGTCTGTCTTCATCACACAAATAAGTTGTATTTGTCTTCAAAAACAAGCATCGCATTGACCAATTTAAATCTGTGGTCACTGTTTTCAAATTAGTGCACAGGCATTGGGCTCATTACCTACAGATATATGCTGCAACATCTTTGAGGGAAGAGAATCAAAGAGCTTGTAAAGAAAGAGAGGGCTGCTAACTTTGAGAAACGAAGTCCAATGTTGTTTCTCCATAAACCATGGTCAACAGGTCTGAACACTAGAATAAAACTAGACAAGAGACTAAATGTCAGCTGTTTCTCCTAATTACCAAAAATGTAGCAAAACACAACACATGACAAAAAAAGCCTGCTGCTTGATTTCTTGTCTTTCAGAATGTCTTAGTGATGTCTTGTGTGTGTCAGACTTAAAAAATTTGCTCCTAGTGTAGAGAATAGCTGTTTATATTTAATTTTTTTTTTTCCCCATAAAACAGTTGTCAGAATTACTTTCCTGTACTTTCATATCATATACTTGATAAGTTTTGTTAGAGCTATTTGTTGGCAAACATAGCACTAATTATGGAGAGGACAAAGGTTAACAACTAATACAAAAGTTAGTTTATTTTATCTTTTTATGAAGTTTAGAATTTTTCTCTTAGTAATACTAAATGCTCATCTGAAACACAGTAAGATATTTTAGACTTGACTTTGCAATTTTCTGCAATCTTAAATGACACTTCAATGGCACTTACATTCACCAAAATATTATTTGTACTTACGAGTTTATATATTTCCCTACCCATGGAGTATAATGTTCTTTGTGTACAGTGTTCATATCCATGAAAAATCAAGGACTATAAAAGTTGTCTGAGATTTACAATTTCATCGTTCTACTTGGATTCAGATGCTAAAAGAATGGGAGACAGTTTAAGCATTTCCACAAATATACTTAAGAGAAATATGTACAGACATTAATATTTACAGCAAAGAAAACTTCCTATAAGGCAGTTGTATCAAAGAGGCTCCTATGGATATTCATGCAATGGACTAACAAGTCATTTATGAACAAATGCACTGGCTCTCAAGTAAAAATCTACTTTATGCCTATGTAACAATGCCTGAAAAAAAAAAAAAAACCAACAAGTGACCTATTATATTATTTCAGAGAAAAATCCTATGCGTAATCTGTGTGATTTTTATTAAATAGACTTGTGACCTATGTGTGAGACTAACTCAAATATCTGAAACAGCTACCTCAGGGTTGCAGCAAACCAAAGTATGAGGATTCTAATTGTCATGCGTTAGCGGCAATGTGAGTCACATTGTGCAAAGTAAAGTTTTGACTTAATATCTATTTTAGTGCGTTATAAAATTTAGGTTCTATTTAAAAAAAAAAAAAAGTTTTTAGATATTTGTATACAGTAAACAGGAAAGTAAACCTGTTGGTAAGACAAGGAACAAGCAGGTGTCCCTCCTGCCTAAAAGGAAATCTGGAATAGAGAAGTTGTTCTGTGACTAACAAACACGTATTTATGCACTAATATTGATCATGTGATTTTACATTGTATGGTTGACCTGCGAGGTGTTCCTGATTTCCATTTTTCAAATATTAATAAACAGTAAATGTGACATCATTCTCTGAATATACATAGTGAGCCAAATGTGACACGGTCACTAAAATTGCATCATGCCATAGAATGCAATTGGTTCACCTATAAGGAAATTGTTGAAATTCTAATTTCATCACACATTTACTGTTTTTCAAGGATCCTTGTGTTTACAGCCTTCACTACAAGCAGAGCTGTTTTTTCTGTAGGGACTGGAGCATCTTCCCTATGAAGAAAGGCTAGGTGAACTGGGTCTGTTTAGCCTTGAGAAAAGAAGACTGAGAGGGGACCTGATCCAGGTCTATAAATATCGAAGGTGTGGGGGGCAAAGTGGCGAGGCCAGACTCTTTTCAGCAGTGTGTGGAGACAGGACAAGGGGAAACGGCCAGAAACTGGAGCATAGGAAGTTCCGCACGAATGTGCACAAGAACTTCTTTACGGTGAGGGTGACGGAGCACTGGAACAGGCTGCCCAGGGGGGTTGTGGAGTCTCCTTCTCTGGAGATATTCAAGACCCGCCTGGACGCCTACCTGTGCAACCTGCTGTAGGGAACCTGCTTTGGCAGGGGGGTTGGACTCGATGATCTCTGGAGGTGCCTTCCAACCACTACGATTCTGTGATTCTGTGATTCTCTTTCTTTCCCATTATGGAATCTCACCAACAGACAGAGGGCACAAAGAAACCTTCCTTTTCTTTAGCACGTTTCAAGTGTCTTTTATTAATGCAGACTTTTAGCAATTGTCATTTAACCTTTCTTCTCCAATTGGTAAACTGTCTCTATTTAAAATCACTTTCTAGCGCCTATTTCAAGCACATTTGTGTAGAAGGTTATTATAATTTTCTTCTGATTCCAACATATAAGATTCAGTTGACTTTTCTCCTACAGGTCATAGGAAAAATACCATTGCTAATTATTAGCAACAATTACAACTATGCTGCTAGTCTTGCTACTATTATTGCATGCATCCCCGATAGTGATGATCACTGGCATTATGTTTTATAACACAACACAACACATCTGACAACAGCTCAAACATGATATTCAATTGTGAAATGATGTTGAACACAGGGTTTGGGTGACCTGCATGTGGTCCTTAGCAACAGCTGACTACATAATTCCTGTTCGGGTGTATTCGTTTCTCATCCAAGAGACTCCTAGGACTGAGTTTGTTCAGTAACTCCTTTGTTAGAAGAAATTTCTCCTGGGTTGTGCCATGCGACTTCTGTCTTTCATCTCTCTCTTCTCTCTGACGACTGCTAGGCAGGGTCATGGACAGACACAAGCCCTTGTTTCATGAAAGAAAGTGGCACAGTGTTTTTGCTTTCCAAGTGTCTATCAATTTCGGCATAGGAGAGAATAAGCTAGTGTATTATTGGAAGATTTGAGAAGATACCTTATGTAAATACTTTTTCTCCAGCTCTTGAAGGAATCATACATTTTTGTCCCTGTCTTCACAGTCAAAGCATACACTTTTAGCTCCTCATTTTCTTCTAGAGTTATAGTTACTTCTGCTTGCCAAAATGATCCTCTTCATCATCTGTTTAGTCAGATGTTTGTGCCTTTTTCCTGCTTATCTCCCTGCCTTTTAGATTTCTAGATTACTGTCACACTTTGAGATGGAATAAGTAGCGATGTTAAGTGTATTTGCTTGTACTGCCGTTTGTTTATCATTAATTTATGGTCTTCGTTTAAGGGACTGACTTTATTTCTGGGCTATGAAGTAGTGCACAAGAAGCCAAAAGCTACTAGAAGCTTAGGGCACAGGATTAGTGTATTTGTGGTTTTGACAGAGGAAAAGTTGTAATGAGTAGGGAGTTGTGTGTGGGGGAATGAGAGGAGTTGATACACTGATTTAGTATAGTTCACATAAACCACTAAAGTTGTAGAAGTTTGTGGCATAAATGCATCTGTGGCCTCACAGGTCAAGTCTTGTATGATATTTTACTGCATTATTATGAAAAAGTGAGGGGAAATTACTTGTGAATCATTATGCTGGTACTTAGCTCTTGACTCTTCCAAGAACATTTTGCTTTTGTGTTCCAGGGTTATCTCTCACACTCCTGCAATGAAGAGATTAGATGTGTGATAACATGAGCTAACTGGCTTATTCTTCACAGTTAAAGCATTAAATTGTTTATAATCTGCATTCACAATAGCTGTAAAAGAACTTTAAATAATGTATCTTGGTAGACACATTCAGTGAGAATCTCTAGATTTATTTAGCCCTGCTAAAGGTTGTGGAATAATCTACTGCATGCTCTGTGGAAGTATTTAAGCTGGTTGTCTGAAGTCTGAGCATGGCAGAAGCCATACATCCAGTGACTCAATGTGGTATTTACAATCAAAGTTGAATTATTTAGCAGTATTTCTTTTTTCGTAGCCTTTCATGTCCCCTCGGTACCCTGGAGGTCCAAGGCCACCTTTAAGAATACCCAACCAGGTAAGAATTCATCACTGCTGCACAGTCATGATCCAGGTCATGGTGCAGTTCTGGGTGCAGGGAGCTTTGTCCTGAATGCTAACGAAGTCTGGCACACAAAACTGCCTCAGTCCCTCTCCACTCTATTTTGTCTGACTATTAATAGACACATCATGCCACTGCTGGCTCACCTTCCTTTGCTTAATTACTATGTATACCTCAAACTTTATCGTGTCCTCAGTCTGTCTGCACAGGGAGAACATAGTGGCCTTGTAGAGAGAGAGACTTGTTAACCTCAGCCAGGCTGTGCTGCCTGCCCAGGTTGAAGGCTGTGTGTCTCCATCACCATTATGTTCTCTGAGCTTTCCTAAACACATTATGCAGGTAGCTCTTAGAATTCCTTTACTTCAATCTACATACAATGCATCGCTCCTTCCTCTTCTTTGTTGGATGTGTAAAGTATTACAGCAACAATGAAATGTTTATACTTCACAGTAAACAGGAGATGATTGGTGAGAAGCAGTTATCATCAAGTGTTCTATGCCTTTTACAGGCACTCTGAAGACTTTATAAAAGCATCAGATTGCTACTTTTTTCTCATCTCCACTGAAGGATATGAGTGCTAGTACAAGAGGAACGAGTAATGAGCTGTTGTTCATCTGCAGAGACCTTTATTGGGCGATCTGTGAAAAGATCGTTCTGGAAGGGGGTAGTATTTCTATTTTGCAGTTAAAAGAGGAGAAAGTGGATGTCAGCAGTTGAAATGTTAAGCGAGAAGGAGACGGAGCTCTAAGAAAAACTGTGTCATTTGTAAGATTTAGAAAGGTTGATAGGCAGTCTAGAGTATCATTTTGTGCAACCTAGACTTCCAGGACTGTCTTTGTTATCACCAGAGCTCAACTTCTCTGTATTTGTGTGTTACAGTGTCAACAAACTTGTCTTGACCATTGGCACAATATTGTCATAAAATTGAACATCAAATTTTAGTGAACTGGGGACATTTTAGCTTGCAAGATCACCTGGTGATCTATAACATAGCTGCTTTTTCACAAGGGAAATGTGTGACTTGACATTGCTGATGTGGACATCAGAGGACAATGTAAGTGCAGTGAAATGCATCTAGAGTACTTTGTTAAATGTTAGCAACAGTATACTGTAATGCAGTACAAAATGTCTTCCAAAGTTTTCCGCCTTTCAGTAGTGTCCTAGCCAGGAGTACACCAGTCTTGGATATCCATTATTCTTTTGTTTCTATGCTTCTGAACTGTGCAAATATGGCAAGTAGAACCTGGGTGTGGTGAATGCTGTGAAACTGCTGCCAAACCACAGCTTTATTTCAGAAGCATTTTTGTCTGTACAGTGCAGTTTTAGTGTAGAATTGCAAGATAACGTTCATGAATTACAGCTTTTGCAATTCATTTACGTTATGCTGCATTCATGAATTACTGCTCTTAGCACAACTGCTCTTTTTTTAAGGGACCTTAAGGGCTACCACTGAAAGTAATGAACTACCTTAAGGCCAACAGTTGGGTTACAAGGAAATAGATTACCTGATGTTTATCAGAGTTTAGTCTGATGTTAAACCTCCACCATACCTATACCTCCGTCCCTCAATGTAGACCATTTGAGGTTGTATTTTGTACAGGGATGTGTGTGACATGGAACGTGCATTCCCAGCACTTCCAATCCTGTGTTGGGGTACGTGAACTGGATCTGGGCTACATGGTGAGGAGCATTAGTAAATACTGCATCCCATTGAGTACCCCCAGGATGTTTCCAGGGTTCCATCATACCCTGCAAGATCCAACCCTGCAAACATATTTGCTCTTGGCAATGCCCGTGCTGTGCTGGCATACTCAGTGTTGTTGAAGAGTCCTCTGGTGCATTGGCAAGAAATTGTAATGACTACACGAGCCAAGTTTCAGTCAAGTGTTGCAGCAGCTTGTCCTTATTTGTCTGGTATCTTGAGCAGAAATGACCAGTTCCTCCTTTACAAGAGTATTTGATGCTTCCCTATGTATTTCATGTCTTGTTCTTACATCTGTGCTTAAGGCAATCAAGCCATGGAAGTAAATGCAAAACTCAGTTTTAAATGATTTACAGAATTTAACAGACTATGTGTTTATTCTGTAATATTACGGTAGAATACCTTTTAACCTGGTCCTAAACTAAGGTTATAATGTGCATCTTGCTTTTGAACTTCCTTCCTTTTTTTGGAAATAAACTATAAAATATTTACAGATAAATTCCCTTTTGTGTGTACCCAAAACCACCACAGTATTTTCAGATCAGCAGTAGCTTATCCATCCCATCAGTAAGCAGTTACCTATGCTGCCTGAGTAGATTATTTTCTTAGCACAAGAATTACTCATTCCAGACACATTTCAATGAACAAATATTATTATTTTGGAATTTTAAATGGCACTTTGTGGATCAGCTGCAAAGATCCTTTCATAAAAAAATTTATTCTAGCCGACTAAACTGTAGTTAAGAGATTGTAGACATTAGCCTTAAACTTGAATCAGTTTCTGTAAGACAGACATAAAAATAAAAACACACTTGATTTGGACCAGAGGTGAAATAACACCATATTTTTTCTTCAGACATGAAGGTGAGCTATAGGAGCAAGTGTTGTGGTTGTTGTTACCTGCTGCAGACAAGTTATAAGCTAGTGCTCCTCAAGGGGGCGGCATGTAGAATATCCATCTCTCGCATCCCAGCCCTGCTTTGCCTTACCCTTTGAGTGCCGAAACCAACTGGCATAGTTACAGCTCACTCTTAGAAGATATGGTGCACACACTGGGGCCTCTTAAGAGAAGTTGCTGGAATTACTATTAAAAGGGAGAAGTGTAACAATGTAAACTTAGGATAAATTGCCATGTAACCAAGAAATAGGCAGTGATTTGAGGTTAAAGAATAGGTGAGCTAAAGCAAAGGAAGAATTGGAGAAAGAAAGGAAATTGGCTGAGGATCTGTTTTGGAGATTATTTACTGAAGGAGTGCAAGGGTGCAAATCCATAGATGGGGTTGTTGGGCATTTAGGACATTTAGTTGGGCACTCAGGATATTCAGTTAGGATGTTTAAGAGTGTTAACTCTAACGCTTCACTTTTGACTCGGAAGAAACATCTAGGAATTAAAAACAAAATATTATCTGTTTACCATACATTTCAGTGTATTATGTTCTTGTAATATGATTTCTATGCCTGCAGGCACTCGGAGGTGTCCCAGGAAGTCAGCCATTATTGCCTAGCGGGATGGACCCAACACGGCAGCAAGGTGAATGAAATAAATATTTGGATCATATAACTTAACATCTTCTCAAACTGGCATCCTTCTCTCAGTGTTTCAAAGTTTACTGTAGCTATTTTGTTGCTGTTGTTGTTAATTTAGAAGGAATCAGGGTTATAGAATGTATTGGGTTGGAAAGGAACTTCAAGATCACCCAGATCCAACCACCCTGCTGTAGGCAGGAACACCTCCCAGTAGAATGATTAATTAAAGTTGATTTGGAAGGTGTCTGTATTTCACATAGCTTTTTAAACTACATAATTTTATTTCCAGGGCATCCAAACATGGGTGGACCTATGCAGAGAATGACTCCTCCGAGAGGAATGGTTCCTTTGGGACCACAGGTACATTCTACAAATAAATATCCATTTTTATTGTATGTATACTTAATTACTTTGATTCTGGTGTTGCATTGTTTGAAGATAGAATGTGCTAGGAGTTGTTCTTATAATACCATTTAAAAATAAATTTTATCTATTCTAAAAATTAATTCTGATTTACTACTTTATAAAATCTAAAATTCAAAAATAACTTTTTAAAAATTTGAAATTAGAAGGAATGCCTTAGCTCACTTATTTCAGGAAAGTTACATTTTTCCTACATCCAGTGTATACTTTAATTAAAAGATAAAATTTGTAAAGGAGTCTGAGTGTCAAGGAAGTGTTTCCTCATTCTCTCAACCTATTATATTATGTCATCAAGGAGGGTAGAGTTCGTCTCATAGTACTACATAGTACTACAGTACTACTCAGGCAAACTGTAGCAAAAAGAAAAGTGATAAGATTTTCTTTAACCACTATTGAGATAGATTTTTTTATTAGTTTCAAAGAGATTTGAATGTAAAATTAGGAGTTCATGCTTCTTTTTCTGCCATGTACCAATCATAAAGACCTCTCCAGCTTTGATCCTGAGGAGGAAAGCAATCTTGGATTGCAAGAGTTCATCTTCTCTAAGGTGCTGATCTGTTCATAATTGTGTTTTGATGCTTTCTTCAAAAGTGCAAAACCAATATTTGTTGGCATTATGTTTTAATAATAAACTAAGATAGGCAGATAGGTCAATACCTGAAAGATGAATCCTAAAGGTTCCTTTGTGTTTTGTTAATGTTTTTGGTGAGGAAAAATTTAGGTAATTGTTTTTTATGCTCTGTTGCCAGCATTTTGTTCTCTTAGTTTGCATTTTTACTTCTCAATTTAGATAATCTCTCCAGTGGCTTATTTGTTCCTTGGATTAGAAACTGAATTTTAAATGATTAAATAGCTTTGCCTTCAAATCTGTTCATAACAACCTTTACGCTTTTGGGTCCTATTGGTAGAAACCAGTTGTGTTTCTACACAACTTCTGCTGTGTGACCAACAAACTGTTATTATATAAATTTGTTGTTTCTTATGTAGCATTGAAGTTTATTTACCGCTTGTATTTTGGAGGTAGAAAGAGAAGCTTTGCAGCGCTGCCAGATGAGATTGAGCTGATACTTTATGCGGCACCATTAGTCACACAGCAGGCAAATCTCGTGCCAGTTTTTATAAGGGTGTTTTTTTTTTTTTCTTCATTTTTGCTCTCTCTTAAAATGCAGTATTTGTAAAATTCTTCTTCCTTTTGCTAAACATCCCCTTAAAACGGGGAAAACGTAATTTATCTACACAACTTTAAACTTGCAAATAATTTTCTTCTGTAAATGGATCATCTTTGTGTATTGCTTTTAGGATCATCTCAGAATGTATTTCTAAAACCAAACTGAATTTGTCTTTCAAACCTGCTTTTAAAGGTCCTCTTGCTTCAAGTGCTGTAAATTTGGCCTCGGTGTGGCCAGAGTGCAAGGCTCTGTTCTACCTTGCTGCACAGGCAGTTAAACCTGGGAAACACTTCATGTGCTGATACATAAATGCTTATCTCAGCATTTTGTGTTTTATGATTCTACACTGTTCCAATCTAAATACCATGAAGCTAAAAGCAGTGTTACAGATGCTTGAATCTGTGAAAAGCTGCAATGAATTAAGTTTTTTTTCAAGCCTTAGTTCTGCCAGCTGGACAATGTACACAGTGCACACTGTGATAGACTTATTATTCCCAGTCCCTCAAAGTTGCTGGTGAGCATACCATGTATCTCTCATGCATTCAAGTAAAAAATAATTAGATTATCTTAAATATTTAAAAGTCTAGGCTCGTTTATCTCATTTTGACCACCTGATGTTAGGGAGTCCTTTTATGAACAACCCAATACCAGATAAACAGTGGTGGTGGTGACTTTAAGTCAAAACCTAAAAGGAATAAATTAGGACAGAGAGCATAGCTGCAGCTGAAGGAATGTGTGTATTAGTAGACTTAATGAAAGTGCTCTTATTTTAGGACGAAAGAGTACATTTGATTAGAATTAGCAGTAATTAGAGGTGGAAGTACATTTGATTAGAAGTATTCCAGTCCTCAGGATTCCATAATGGTCTTTAACCCTGTCCTACACAAATGGTTCCTTGACTAAAATAGAGATGGGAGATAGCCCAAAAAGGACGAATGGCTCAGCCTTCCAAATCAAAATAGGAAAATGAAATAAAATAGGTATGGAACCATTGTTTTGTTACGGTTAGCCTGTATTCTCTTCCACATCCACTAGTACCATCTGACGATGTTACTGTACCCATCTGCTTTGACTACTCATCAGTTCCTGCCCTACAGTTCTGACGGAGGAGTGGTTCAGGCAAAATTATCTGCGGTAACTTAGGTTAAACAAGAGGTTTGAGTTAACCTGCCTGATTTTTGCCTGAGCATGCACACCAATTGATCTGTCAGCTGCACACAAATTTAAGAAATGAGTAGTGATTGGTGTCCAGCAGCTATGGCTAATGCTATCTTCAGATGGCACTGTTGGTTCATAGAGCAGATCTGGAAAATGACCTCTGTTTTGGATATATTCTTGCAAACCTCTGTATCATACACTTTCAGGAGTCTCTAACAGTGAGGAAAATTATACACTTGGGGTTTCTGTTTAGGGCATGGGACCTCATCTCCCAATTCTCTATCAATTCTAGGCATCTAGATCACTCAACATGTGAACAGCACTGGACCAATACTTTGATTGTTGGATATTTCTCTTGTATTCATGACATCATGTTTACATGCTTTGTGAATTAGGCTGACATGAATGATACCCATTAGCCTGCATTATGTGGATTTTGTAGTTGTTAGTGTATTATACACAAATTAAAGCATATTTTGGAAAATAGACAACAACTTAGATTTTCTAAAATAAATTATTTGCCTGTCTCTTTACCTTCTGAAGTGCAGAGCCAGTATGTTTAAGTCAATACTGTTCATTTTAGTGAATATTGCATTTTCCATTCCTTTGCAAAATCAGAAAAAAAAAATGTTTAAAAAAAAGTAGGAAAAATCAAGACAGACCACAGAGTGTATTACGAATGTGAGCTGTGATGACAGACTGTTCTGCTTGTATTCATCTGAATTAAAATAGGTACAATTTAGTATTTCGTATGAAACAGTGCAGTTGTTAGGCTTTTGTCATGGTATTGGAGCATAGCTCTGATTTCATAGACATTAGACAATTCATTTTTTGGCATTGCTGTGACGTTCATTACCATATTAAATGATCTTTGTCTTGCTCACATTTCAAGTTGACTGATTTGAAGAGAAATGCGATGGTTATGCTGTATGTTATTGAAGTGTGATATAATGTGGTGCAATTTCTTACCAGAATTCATTGATACCCTAACAAAATATCATAAAGTAAATTTTATTTAAATTCTATAACATAGAAATCTCAGAATCTTAAGTCCAGGTTTTCAATTTTGAATGAGCTACCTTGGTTTGAAAGCTGAATACTTTATAAAGTTGTTCCTCTGGCCATTGACTTGACTCCTCTATATGTAAATAATTCCTTTTGTAACAACTTTAAGAATTCTTAGTGTATTTCTATTTGAATAGTACATGTAATTCTTTGTCCTTGGGGATAACAATATTATTTTTTTAAGTCAACAATGGAAACTCCTGAAAGAATGAATTACATTGGCCTATCCAGTCAGCAGTTACATAGGGATATCATTAACCTGCTGTCCTTTCTTTCCCCCTCCTCTTTGGTTTTGTTTTTTTGTTTTGTGGTAGTCTGACCCTTGGTTATCATTGCAGAACTATGGAGGTGCAATGAGACCCCCACTGAATGCTTTAGGTGGCCCGGGGATGCCTGGAATGAACATGTAAGCACAATGATAAACCTTATAATGTTTAGAAAAATAATTATTTCATTGTAGAAGTGACATTTGGGTTACATAACTTAAGGGAGAATGTGCTTTGATAAGTAACGTGCTTTGATGTATAATAACTGCTATTACAAAAAGTAAACCCACAGCAGCTTCCTTGTACTGCATGCATCTTTTTCAGGCTCATTTGCTGTCCCTTCAGGTCTGCACAAATAATGAGTTTCTTTCACAGGCCAAACTAAAAATACTGAGAATGTTTTGTCAGTAGAGCCATCAGTATGTCCTTGTGTGCTTTATAATCTTTTATGTATGTTTTTACTTTTCTTTTGGTAAAGATTGGTATAAGTATGATTCTTTTCTGCAAAATAATGCATGGTTTTATTTAAAAACAAATAAACAAACAAACAAACAAAAATCTTCATTTATTAAAAAAAAAACAAAAAACACAACAAAACAACTGTCTGAAATAAGTGTGGATGATTCTCTGTTTCTGCTTTTATTTCCATGGCTGCATTTATTTTCATTCTTAACAGATGGAACAGATTTACAGATATGAGTTCAAGTTTTCCAGTATTTCTATGTTCTTCTGAGGCTGGATTCCTTCTTGGTAAAAATGGATGTCAGCCGAATTCTGTTTAGCTGTACTGAATTATTCTAGGCATGGAGTTTGTCATTGGAGTGGATTATTCATTTTACACCTGTAGACAGCTCCCCTTCTTAAGCATGTAGAACAGTTTCATACGTAAAATTGCTGTGTCTTAAGGGGACTAGATTTAAACTATGGATTGTAACAGAACAAGTGACTCAAAGTGCAGAATCTTCTGCACTTCGTATAAATCTTGTATGGAGTTGTTTCAATGATCAATACACCTGAAAAAAGTAAGATGCTCTTTGTTTTATTTAGATTTGTTTCCTAAGAGATAGAAAACTTTTAAGGGGCTACTGTAATTACTACTAGCAGAATACAGAGAGGAAACTGCATGATCATTCTTGTATCTTGGCCCTGCTGCTACTTAAGATACTACATTTTCTCACTCTTCAACCAGAACTTTGCCGTCCCTGTGATAGTTGCAGAAGGCAGCACGGCAGTCAGCATATCAAGACACAAAAATGACTTAACAATCCAAATCAGAGAGCAGTTTATTTTGTTATAATTTTTACACTTTTGTCTTCCAAGATTGAATGTCCGGCAGGTGGACATTGAGAACACAGTCAGGTCTTACATACGTTTGTTAGATCTTAGACTCCTATTTCTGCTTATTTTGGGGGAGATATAAATGAAAGAAAGATGGCAATTTTCATTAAAAGTAAAAAGTTCCACGCCTGAAGAAGAGTTATTGAAATAGATAGTATCATTAAGAAAAAAAGTATTTAATCCATCTTACCCTTAATTTCTTCACATCTTCAGACATATCTTGAGTTCTTGAGGCAAGTAAAATAAATTCTGAAGTTGGGTATTACTCTGTCACATACATGGTATGTTAGAGTCCAGGCAGTTATAGGAACCTTCCCAAGGATAGGCAGTCAATGAAATTCAGCGTGAGTATAAGCTGAAGGGAGAGAGATTTTTAAGAAAACAAAATGTAACTTCCTAAAATTAAATATTCTAGAAGTGAAATTCAGGACAGATAAGGCATTTTAACAACATTTATCCACATAAATGAAAGTTTACCTAAGAAAAATAAACAGGATTCTGGATGACAGGAAGAACTCCTTGTCTGCCCATTTCTAGGAGAAGATGGTTATGGGTTGAAATACTGACATTTCCGTATCGCAGCATTTCATAGGCAAGCTTCATCCTGCGTCAAGTCAGTAAACATATGTAGGTCATGTTCTTTTAAAGCAGAGATGTGAGGAATGCATTTACTTTTGAATTTATGTGTCCCACTGAATTGGATGCCACAAATTGGAGAACTTTGCTTGGTATTCTGAGAAGAGCAATGTAAAATAACAGTTATGAAATACGTAACCGTAACTGTCTCGCTGTCTTGTCACGCATTTATGACGCTCCTCTGCATTTCTTACAAGCTCATCTTTCCTGCAGCTCAGCTGGAAGTGGGACAGAGCACTTTGGTTTTGAATAAAGCAACCTGCTGTCCGTTTGCTTATTGTAGTGCATGCTGAAGGCATGAGAGTCCAGAGTGCTTGTACAGGACTGTTATGCTCTAGTATATATTGAACTATGTCACATGCTGAATCACAGACCTCTGGAGTTTCATTAATGCATGTTTTACTACATAAATGGTTGTTTGTTGTTTTTTTTTTACCATCAAACCAAATACACCTTTTGGTCATCAACTGAATTGATGTACACTGATATAAAGATCAGAGACATAACTGTGGCCTGGGCTTCTTTTAATGGTATTTCCAAGACACCATGTTCATTTCTTACTGTAAAGTTGCTGCTGTCAGGTTTACTATTACCCTGCAGCCACAGTAAAGACTTGTCATGTCCAGTCTAGTTCAGAACCAGACAGAGAATCTGCAGGTGACCTGCAGGCAGCAGCACGTGTGTTGAGCTCATTCTGTTTTACTCCTTACACATCTCTGTTACCTAAGGCACAGCACTAAGGAGGAACAGTGTAAATCATCTCATCTACTTACATTTCTAGGGAAGGGGATAGCTATATATAAACCTATTGCCTTATGTTAACTTACATGTGTCTTCACATAGCCATATCGTACATTAAAATTCTGTACTGTTGTATTCAATGTTTTTTGATTTCTGGCAATGTTAAAATGTAAAAGCATGCATTCTACAAAAGCAGATGCCATTTTAAAATCCAGCTTTTTCTCCTGGGAAAGCTTCAAAGGAAGCTGCTCTGGCTAAGAGCAGAATATCTGCCAAATATAATTTTACATTTCTCTGGATAAGAAAGTGTTCTTTATTGTCAAAAGCAGCAGCAACCAGCCTGAGAGCTCATAGACAGTATTTCAGTCTGTGAGCGTATACTCCTTAAATGTAGCATTGCTAAATAATTCCTTGCTTCATCATAGCTAATGCATATTAGATTACTAGAAACAGCTGATACATATCCGATGTCTTTTTCAAGATAATTTTATTTTAGCTATAAGGTTCTAGGCTGAAAATCAGTGGAGCCATTTTTAGTAATATTTTTTTTTTCTTTGTGGAAAAAATGCTCTCTTTAGGACCAAAATGACAAATTTCAGGGATCATTTTTATGTTTTTCTGGCACTTTTTGGTGGCCGGTGTGACCTATAGTGTTGTTCAAGTGCTAAGAATATCTCAGGCATGCCTGAAAAGAAAAAAAATTGATTTTATTTTTTAACTACAGTTCCCAGACTTGTATCTAGAGGTTTTAATTCCTGATGGAACATATTTTCTTGCTAGGAAACTGAAATACAAGACTTTATTTTTCCAAGTGCTATGATCAAGGGTGCAGGATTAACCTTAAGAATAGATTGCAGCTGTAATTAGTGATAGCAGCAGATACTTCGCAAATTGCTCTTATTTTGGAAGTGGAACATTCATAATTATCTAACTATTAATACTTTCAAAGTAAACATTTCTATAAGAGAGGGGAAAAAAAAAAAAAAAAAAAAAGCTTGCATTGCTTTGGAAACAAAAAAGTCCAGGTAGCCTTTTTATGTGTTTTATAAGCTAACAGCATTATGCTCTGTATAAACCATATGGCTTTCAAGCAGAATCTGCTGCAGCATTTTCTAAGTCTATAGTTAGAGCTGTCCGTGACTTCCAGTAAATCTGCAAATTCCAACAGCTTTGTAGATGAAAGGTGAGTTTCCTCTCTGGAAGCAGCAGCAGTGCAGCCTGCAGGATAGCACAGGCTTAGCTAGCACGTGGGCTTAGCTTAAAACTTGTGCACTTGCCAGAGGAACTGTAACACAGAGAGGGCCTGTCTCCTCCTAAAGCCCACCTGAACTTCCCTGTTGCTGTGGCTAACCGAACCATGTACCTCAGCTGGCTTTTTCATATCTCTGTACTTCACAGTAACTGGCAGTATCGTCACAGACACCTTCCATTTGATGTTTTTCACAGGGTGTTCTTGTGTTACACAAAACATGTGCAGGGTTTTGTGGTGAACACAGACTTCTGGTGCTGTTCCGAACGCTGCTGGCTTCTCATAAAGAGTTGTGCCAATAAACCACACTCAGCATGTGACATTTCAGAAAAGAAAAAATGAAAAACAAAACCAGAACATCTAATATTTCTAGTGTAGTTATTAGCAGAGGAGAAACTGCTGAATATTTGGCCTGAGTATTGTGTCTGTAAAGTCCACTCATATTGGCATTGCTTGCGTGAGGCAGTGAGTCCATTTCCTGGCTAGAAGGCGGCTGCAGGCCATTGCTAAAAGCCTTTGTGGAAGCATCTTTCAGTGAATGTGCTGCATGAGGTGACGAGGGAGAGCTGCTGGGGTGGTGGAGTTATAGCTTTCATGAAAGTACCACCAAGGCACAGAAAAATACCCTTGAAAATATCTTCCTCTTTGGTGGGGTGTGTGTTTCAACAAGAAGACCCTCACCTACATTCCTGCTTTTCAACTACCTGAAAATGTCAGCAGCACAAAATGGAATGATTCTTTTAATTTTCACTTGATTTATTTCAGTTGGTTGTTTTAGGTAATTTCTTTCTGATAGTCTTGCCAACAATGTAATAAAAAATAAATTTTATATTAAATCCCTCAGGCAACATATCTGCTTAATAGTTTTTAGTTTTGTAAAACTTTAAAATAGAATACTTCCCAAACTCATTTATGAAATTTGCTTTTCTCTCTGTATTTGAATAACTCCCAAGTCTCATAAGCTGTGGTGCCTAATGTCCCTTTTCTAAAGCTAATGAGGCCAAAATGCCATTTTAAATGCAAAAGCTTTGTCGTCAGCTCTGCCTTTCAATTGTCAGGGCCTTCAAATAGTGATTTTGTCTTATTTATAAATAACTAGGAATTCTTAATGTTTCCAGGGGTAATTACGATTTTTTTATATGTTATGACTGTAAACATAGTGATTTTGCCTCCCGTGTAGTTTACTTTCCTCAAGACAACTCATGACTATCGTTTAGTACCCACAAAATGATGTCTATCCACCAAAGCATTTCTCTGATCTCAGCTAAGAATAAGAAACTCAAAAGAACAGTAAGGAGGTATGAGAAGAAAGGTGCTCTGTCTGGAAAGTTTTCCTTTTTCCTTTTTCCATTCCACTCTGCTGTTAGCATCAGCCTGATGTTTAGTCTGAATGAGCTTTATCAAAGACTTCTTTGGCCTGTTGCACTCTTGTCCCTCCTGCGAGGAAGCTGCTACTTAATCATAAATATTCTGCTTGAGCCAAGTGTCACAAGAATGTCTGAGAAGTCGGAAATTTCCATTTTGCCTGGTTTATGACAAATTTTATGTTTCTGATACTTCTGTGGAAATAATGTATCCTTAGTAAAGTAGCAACATACTTGTAGGTGCTTATTTAGATATGTTTAAATTGTATGTATAAAATGGCATGTTTTCATTTTTTAATAAACGAAATATATGTATGCTATTTTATAATATAGATACTATGTGTGCTTCTCAGACACATATTAGAGCAGCAAATTTTCTCTGGCTTCTTTTTGTAAAATGTATTTGTTACAAAAACTTTTTTTAAGGAGAGCACTACTGCTAATGAAACTGTATTATACGTGCAGTATTCTAGAGCAATACTCAGTGCATGCATGTATCCACAGTTCTTCAGGGAGGTACTTCATTACGTTATCAAAAGTACAGTGCCAATGATTGAGATTACACTTACATTTTAGTACCTTTCTTCTTTGGTCTGTATTGTAGCAAGATTATTGTGGTATGTGTGATACTTCCTACAAACATGGTAAAAACGTTTAAAAAAGTGCTAGGCAGAGAGTGTGTTACCAGTAGTGTCCTGAAAAGCACATGTGCACAGGATGAGGTAGGACCCAAGGTGTCTTAATTGTGAATGACAGGGCAGTAGTCATAAGCCATCTTCCATCAGCTTATGAACTGATAAAGTGAAGAAGGTTGTGCAACAATGGGAGCTTTGCTGTAACTGTGTAACTTGGTGCAGCTATGGTTGATAATCACACTTTAATGTGATTTGAAAAAAGTCATCTCATAACTTATTCTGGTAGTAAGTTACTTTGAAATATTAGCTTCCTCAAAATGTGTATAGGAAAGAGAATTGTTCTGTGTCTCATCTTTCATTTTCTATTACAGGGGCCCAGGGGGTGGTAGACCTTGGCCAAATCCAACCAATGCCAATTCCGTAAGTAAATATTTAAATATATTAAATATCATTTTACATTCAGGGAATTATTTCTCATCGATACTCCAGGAAGAAAAACAGAACCTACTTCATTCGCCAATTAAAATGCTGTGCATACGTTGTGTTTTTTCCTGCTAGTCCTATTGCAGGTTAGGTACAGTGATGAGCATATCCTAACAGAGAACTCAGTGACCTGTAAATATCTGGCTCTTTTCATGATCACACAGCAGCTCTACATCTCCATATCAGTTACAGACCTTCCTGAAGATGAATGGTACCGTGGAGGATGTTTAAAATACGTTCTCACTTCCTTTAGTGCAAGTAGAAGGAGTTAGGGCAAAACTATCTGGCTTGCAGGCTCTACAGAAATTACAGCTTGGGCAGATAGAGCTTAATGTGTGCTCACATATTTCGCATAACAAAAGCACATTTGCTCCTGTTAACTAGGGAATGTGAAATAGCAGAAATCAACCATTTTTGATAGGCTTTTTGTAACAAGGAGTGCAGTCTATTGAATTTTGTTGCAATAACTGCAAAATGAGGTAGTTTTGTAGCAGCTTGAAGGAAGAGGAGGTCAGTAAGGTATCCCATGTGAACAACAGTGTCTGCTATTTCCTCAGCAAACACAAAGGCAGGGTTTTCATTTTCATTCAACAGTCGTATATCATTAGTATAAAAATATATCCCTTTTCAGCACTTGCTGTGGGATAAGGAAAATCTTGTTTAAGAGACTGGACAGATTCTTTCTGTGTTCTCAGTTTGGAATTTTTAGCTATACTGAATGACAATTGCATTAAGAAAGAGCTGAAACTCATCCTCAGTTTTCTTTTGCGTGGACTCAACTAGAATAGGATATTTTTCAACTGGTGGTTGAAATATTTTCACTCTACAAAATTAAAAGAGAAGTTCAGTAATAATCATGTGTAATAATATATGTAAAATGAGTTGGATTATAAGTTATTTACACTCATGTAAGATGCTTATTCTATGAAATAATGTGTCTTTTGTCAATTCAGTTACTTCTTACCTCATCCTTCTATAATGGCATTGCTCCATGTTCCTTAAGAGTGAAATCATTGAAAAGAGTGTTGCATAAAGAAGAAAATTGGGTTATTCATAGCCAACTGGATTTCTGAAGATATCCTTTGTAACAAGTACATGTAGTTGAATTTTACATGAAATTAGGACACTGTCCTTTAAAAAGAAGAAAGGAAGAATAATGCTGAGAAACAAAATGAGTAGCTCCTAGGGTGAACTAAACAAAAGTCTCTTTCCTTTTGTGGTCCGGATTTTAATCAAGCTTACATATATGTAAGAAAAAATTCAGTCCATTTCAGACACCAGATCCCAGTTAGCATACATTTAAATATATGAATTATTTGTATTGTTTTCATTAGGGTGGCCGCAAGGACGCAGTAACCTTAAATGGAAATATTTTTAAGTATTTGATATGAAATCCAGTCTATGTCTATGTTGCAAATTTTGGACTTAAACACGTATAAAATGACAAGTTGTTGAAAAGGTGTTTATGTTTGATGTCAACAGTATGTTTCCATCATTTTTCTCTATGTGCTGGAAACAAACAGAAATGCATTAACCTGTAACTCTTCATATATATTGGCATGAACTTCATGTCACTGCAGAAGAACCTACAGTTTTGTTTCTGTTAATGTTACAGATACCTTATTCTTCAGCATCTCCTGGGAATTATGTAGTAAGTACAACTCTATGTATTTACTTATTGGCATAGGTATTACATTTTATTCAGGCAAAGGAATAACAGTCCAGATGTTAAGGAGAACCTCGGGGTATTTGCTGTGTACTGAACACCTGATCCATGCTTAGTATTTTGTCTGCCATCTATGGTGCATATGTTGATGTTTATTACTAGAAACATTATCAGGCTGGTCAAAATGAGCCTGCATGCTGTTTTATTTCAACATGTTCATAATAACCAATACAATATATTGTCTTATATAATAAGGCAGAAATACCCAGCTATATTGGAAACAATATCATGTATGAATTTCTTAACTTCTTGAGGGGGAAAAAAAAAACATTTGAAGAATGAGTGCAAACTTTTCTCTCCCCAAAGAAATATATAAATGGGCAATACTAGCTAACATTTTAATGTAAATTTTTATTCTCATAATTACCACCTTGAGACTTGGAAAATCTTTTTTCTCTGGTCTATTATGTCTTTCTTTCACAGACATTGTCTTAATTTATTATGGATTAGTCAGTGGCTTTTTTCTTTTCCTAGTCTGTACTTCAGAATGAAATAGTTAAAACATTGTCATTGTGCACAGCATTGATCTGTCGTTCTGTGGAATACAGAATGCTAACTATCACTCTGGAACTTCACAAAAGCATTTTACCTATCAACAAAGATCTTGGCTGGAGTATGTGCTGCTTGTATTTGTTTGTACCCCGAGAGATTAACTTTGTTTATTCTTTTAGAGTTTTTATTGCCATTGTTATTGTTGTACTTGGGTTATTTGTACTTCATTCTACTCTTCTAAGGCATACTGTTTAATACATTTATGTCACATTTAGTATTGAAGTCACAGTCTATGGGGGGAGTATTTTGTCTCCTCTCTGTAGTCATTTGCCATTTGTCATTCTTGTTTGCAAGTTGTTGGATTCCAGCTTTCTGGACAGTCCAGGTTCTCTTTTGATTTTTCATATTCTGTCATCTGAAGGTCAGATAACTGCAGTGTTTTAGCATGAGTCAACAAAAAAATGAATCTGCTTCAGAACATGGAAATATCAAGTCTTTCACCATCAGGAAACTATACCAGTGTTTTGTTTTGTTTTTTACCTGTTTCTGCTACATGTAGGTTTCTCTTTATTTCTTCATAAGAGAGATGATCCTTTAGACATAATGCTTGAAAGATGAGATCAAGGATGAGCTTGTTAAAAACAATTTATTTTGTCCTTTATTTAAACAATTAGTTGCTGAAAAGATTAAGTTTCTGATAAGTATCCGTAATTCTGAGGCTCATTTGCCAGATTTACACAGTCTAAATCTGCTGATGTTCAAACAAGTTCTTAGAATCAACTTCAGAAAGTTCTCTCTGTTCAGAAGGCTGTTTTTGCTGTTTTCGCCCTAGATACTAGTGATCACTTACTGTTGCGGATTTTTGAAATGGTGCACTGGACTTCATATTGTAGTTTTTGAAATATCTGATGTCCTGAGAAATTAGTAAAGGAAATGGCGTAGAAATTAATTTGAAAGGGGTAAAACTGAGTAAAACACACATTGTACTGAAGGACTCTGTTGTATGCATATTAAGCCAAAGGTCAGCAAAGATAAGTGACTGACAAAAAAAGACATTGCCGTATTTCAGAGTATAGGTAGCAGAGGAGGAATAAGCATAATGAGATAATTTTACTTCACTCAAGTAACAGTGATGAGAAGACTGGTGGTGGTTTGTTATCTCTGACTTGAAACATTGAACAGAAATTAAATTATATGTGAAGATGCAAGAAAGAGACACAGAAAAAAATAAAGTACTGGAAAAAAATGCCTGAGTCTCTGAGTAGGTGTGCTCTGTGAACTCCAGCTGTGCCCATGGGAGAGGCTGCTGCCTAATTCCTTGTCCCCACTGTTCTGCTGAAGTTGACCAGTCCTTCAGATCAGCCGCTGGAGTTCCTAGAAGCAATGCTCCTCTTAATTCAAAACAAATGAAGTTGATGTAGGCATTTGAAGAAGTAGATCCTTCGTAAAGCTGTGTGTTTGAGCCAGAAAAGGTTGAGGGACACCCACTGATGAAACTCCAAGCAGAGCAGAGACTACATCTTGCAGCGGATGGTGGTGGAGCGGTTGAGGTGTGCCAACAGTTGAAAGCTTTTGCCAGTGTGAATGCTTGCACACTGTATGTCTTGTCTGACCTTGAGATAAGTACTCTTGCTTCAGAGAGGCTCTCTGCAGTTTGGAAAATGGAACACGTGATGGTCAGCCATACAGACAGTTAAATAAGCAAAGCTGGGGGGCAGGAGATTGCCAGAACAGAACAGTAGCAATCATGTGGGGGCTGGTGTGAGCTGGAGAGCTCTAAAAGCAGCTTTTTAGCCTAAGGGCTCATGTTGTGGAACTACTCACTTTGGGAGCTTATTCTGTCTATTTTATCAGACAGCTTTTTGAGAAATAATTTCAATATATAAAAATATATTCTGAGGGAGGAAATCATTATTACTAGGAGGCTTTTTTTAAAGACACATATATACACACACTGAGGGTAAACACCAAACTTAGATGCAAATATTAACAGGGAATGTGAATAACTTTTCTAGTAAATGACCAGCTAGAGGTTTCTACATCTCTTTATATCAAGGCTGAAAAAATAATATAAACCTAAAATCATTGTTTTTGTACTTGGTATTCAAGGTTTCTGTTTCATTTACAATTAACTGTGAATTAATCGCTTGCTAGCAGATAGAGAGGCATGCTTCTGATGTGTTAAGTATTTTGCTTGAATGAGCAGAGGCAGGAATGGTATCAATTAGAAAGCTGCTACATTGCTAATTTTGATTACATGAAAGCATTGTACACTAGTGCATCATTGCTGTGTGTTTTGTAAGAAATACTAGTTTTAGTAGATTGCTGAGAAAAAGAGCCTATTGTTTTAAATCCAAAACTTTGTTGCTTCTTTCCAAAATATCTCCATGATTTATAGCAAATCCCAGCAATGGTCTTTGCCAGCAGATAGGAACAGCCAAACCTGTATGGTCAGTGTTACTTAAAAAATCTGCCACTGTTTGGAGCAGCCTGTGTGCTATTTTAAAATACAATGAAAGAGATAAAATACAATAACAGTCATACAGCACTGAAAATAATCACCTGTTGTTACCAACCCGTGTGTTTTTTATTATGCAGAGGAGGACCAATTTATATTTATTGACATTTTATTGACCTAGGCATTTTTATAAAACTGAGTTGGTAGTTCTACACGTTGCTTAAAAATGTTAGTGGATGTGCAAATACAGGCAAGAAGCTATAAGTCTATGCCTAGTAAATAATTAGGGTATTTATAATAAAAATAATGAAGTCGTTTCTAAATAAAGTTAAAAAGCGTGTTTAGGAAGCAGAGATGTCGGTGCACAGTGCTTATTCATAAAGACTGTAGCACAGGAATACCTGAAACAAAGGAAGTAATATTCCTTGCTGGTTTTGTGTTTTTGATGCTGTTCATAATCTATGATTTAGCAGTCTAGACCAGTGATACGACTGTACCCAAACTTATGTAGCCACTTCTATACTGACTCTTTTTTTATCCATTTGTCATTGATTTGAGAAGGAACTGTGTATACAGATGCTATTTTTCAAAAATGTAGGATATTATACAGGCTGAATTAAGTTGGCTAGGGCGTTGAGATACTAACTCCATCTCAAAGAAAGCCTTTCTTAAGGTGGCTACCTTCCTCACTTCCCATAAGACATCCTTTACTTTGCAGTTAGCAAACACTGGCTACTCTTAAACAAAAGCACAACAGAATAGAAAAGCCGATTGAAAAACAGTGGTAACAGAAGTCAGTTGAGAGAATTACATATTACAGTTTCAGGCCCCGATTCAGGTATTTCTTTTGTCTGACTCACATCGTGATACAGAGTTACTGACTAAAGGATATTCTTGAGTCAATATACAGTGTATTTAAGTTTATTCCCGAACTTGCTGAGCAATTGTGTTGTCCTAGTCTGTTAGAAGCTGTTCTGCTAGCTTATTGGGCAATGTGTGTCTTTTTATCAGAGCACTTTGGGACATCTATACTTTGTTTTCATTTGTACTGTGTTGGGTTTTTTTTCTGTGGTATTTTTTCATTTTATGCTAACTGACATTTTCTGCTGTCTCTAGGGTCCTCCAGGAGGTGGAGGGCCACCAGGAACACCCATCATGCCTAGTCCAGCAGGTACTGAAATGTACTCAAAAACTATAAAAGAAAATTATAAGAGATTTTAGGAAGTACATTATTTTTATCAACTTCAATTTTAATAAGAAATTATTAGCTTTATATGTTCTATATATTTTTTTTCCTGCTCTCTAACTCCCTTTCTGTCCCTGCTATGTTACAGACATACAAGTCATTATATTTGTACAGTTCAAAGCAGTTAATTTCTAGCCCAACCTTTCTTGCATGATTTCAGCAGTAGAAAGGAAAACAAAAGAAGAGAAGAAGACACAGTCTTTATTTGTTTTTTGCTAAAGTTATCTGGGACAATTCTGCCAGGCTAGAAATGTGGAGATCTCTGAACTGGTAAAACTCCATCATGGTATCCTATGGGACAGACCTGGCCAGCCTGTGGATCTTGGCTGAAGTGTAACTCACAGGCATGGCTGTGTCATCCGGCAGCAGGCCCTTGTGGGCAGATGGTTCTCCTCTGTCCTGCTGTGGAGGAGTAAGACTCAAGAAGAACTCTTGTTGTGTCCTAACGGTGATCTGTTCCCAGATCTTCAGTGCTCCATTGTTTCCCAAGTTACGTGGTCTGTATCTTGACATTCTGACCACTTGGTGACAAAAGACTGGCCACACTACTACCAAGGTTTGAAGAACCGATGAGGATGGGAGGATTCAGGACAGCTAATTACCTTTTCAAGGCTTCAAGTTTGACAGACAGATACTACATCAGTGTTCTGCAAAGGAGGGAAACATAGCAACCATGTGGAAGATGCTGTCCTCCCCTGTGGACAACATCAGAAGTCTAAGATGAAACTAAATGTGTAACACTTTATGTATTTGGTAGCTATTCAGACTCCTTTTGGACAACATATGTTTTTGTAAGGCACTTTACCCAGCTAAGACAGACCTGTTCACCTCAGTGGTAGAATAGAATCCTCAGTCTTTATATCTGACATGTTCTTGCTGGCTTCTATAGTGTAAGAGGGCAGGGAATTTCCCATGAAAACTTCTTGCAGCAGTATAGTATTTTCTTTAATTACAATTCCAAGGCTTTAAAAACACAAGGTAGAAAGTAGGGCTTCCTCACTTATATCACTTGTGGGAAAAAAAGATACATAGTGCAAGCTGGCATTTAAAAGTTAGAATTTATTTTATCATAAAACAAACTGCAAGACAGCCTGCACTTTTAAAAATAAACAGCCCTGCAGTTACGGCACATGTTAGGCTGTCCATGTGCATTTCAGATAAAGCTTCTGTGGAGAAAATTTCCCTATTTTCAGTTGAAGATGCTAAAAAAGGTTTTAAAGCTCTGTTTTCCAAAGTACGCAGATGCTTAGGAACTGCCCATCTGAGAATTTTACAAAGGTAATTACTTGAGAAAATCAGTTCTGAGTGTTCCCGAGGCTTGGGGAGAGTCAGGGATGTATGTCTCAGAAGGATCTGGTGGCTGAAGAACTTCTTGTCTACCTCATCAAACGTTAAAATGGCTTGCTGTATGCTACTTTTAGTTTGATAACTTGAAATTAAAAGCTTGCATTTCCACTTTTCAACAAACAGTACATTTGGATGTCGTAGTGATACTTTACTTACCAAGGTTAGTTGAAACTTGAAATGTTGCATCAGAAAGACTGGGAAATAGGCAAAGATCTTGATTTTAACTGCATGTGTACAAATATATTCTCGCACAAGATCAGGCTACATTCCCAGTTCCAACAGATTTCAATCAGATCTAGGCTTTCTTTCACTACTTCAGACTTAGAAGACATCCATCACCTTGTTTTGGAAAAAAAGATTTACAGCTCAGTATTGAATTTTGCATGTGCTGCAGTTCATAACTCTTGTTCAGAGGGATTGAATGGTCTGTTTGACGTCTTTTTGCAGATACTGTGGAGGTTACAGATTTTCAGAGCTGCCAGTATTTATTTATTTACTTACTTACTTATTTATCTATTTATTTATTTATTTATTATGTTATGCTGTCCCCTTCAAAATGTGCTTAAACTTTACCTGGAACATTCACCTTTCAGTAAAATTTTTCATTACATGGCCTATCTCTTCTCAGATTCCCTTGGGAAAGACTTTTGCTAATTTGTCCACCATCTGCTGCATTTTTTCATTTCCCTTTCTTTGATATTTTGATGAAAGGTGTTAAGACTTTGTATGCATTAGCCGATAAGTTTGAGATCAGAATGAGTAATTGGTATCTGATAGTAATTCTCAGTTATTGGTTTCTTCGGTTCAACCTGAAGACTTCTGTATGTCTTGCTAGCTACATCTTGCATTTCATTCTGGAAGTGTACCACCAGAGAGGAAAGTTCACACACATTAATTGGAGAACTAGTGTTATAGCTGTGTCGACAGCAAGGTCCAGTGAAACTCTTGTCAGAATTAATAGCTGAGGCACTGTGCTGCTCCAGAATGGTTTTGTTGGTTTTGAGTGCAGATTGGTTTTGAAGTGTTGCACCACATTGCACCTTGAAGACAGATCACCTAAAGCTGTTCTTAGAGTAAGGATTTCGCACAATGCCCTGTTGAATATCTAGATATTTTCATAATCTAATGGACTGACACAGATGAGAAAGAATGAAAAATTCCATTTACTATAATAGAAGTCTGTATCATTTATTACTATTTATCATTTATTACAGATGGAAAACAAATTACAGAAAGTATTGATGAGAAAGAGACTCCTGTTTTATAGAGAATGTTGAAGATGACTGAAATAATTTGGAAGTCCGGGAGGAAGGGTTTATGGAATTAAATAGTTAGATACTCGGTGATTTGTAAACCTTTTAACAGTCATGCGTAAAACTAGAGTCTAGAAATAGTCACTCAGGGACCACTGCAATTATTTCTTTTCATGGCTCTGTTGTGTGGTAGAAATAGATAGAAAAGAAACGAAATCCTCCTTTATATTGCTACTGTTTATCAGTGATTCAGGCCCAGAAATAATATGAACAAAATGACAAGAAATGTCTTAGGTGAGTAGATTTGTTGAAATATACATATTAGCACTCAAAATAATCTCTTATTACAGATTCAACCAACTCTGGAGACAACATGTACACTTTAATGAATGCAGTACCACCTGGACCCAACAGACCCAATGTAAATATGAATCTAGTTATATACTATTTGAATAATATAGGGTTGTTATATCCAAACTGCTACATTTACATCAGATATTTTTAGTGATTATTTTTCCATTATTATGGATGATGCTTTTGTTGTTTCCCTGTCCTTTTTAATGTTTCTCAAATCAATCATGCCAATACATACACAATGATGTTTGGGGCACTTTGCCTACATGGATGAGACCTTAGAAACTTGTGCTTGTGGGTCTTGGTGATAACCTAGTTGCCAGATTGCAATGTAAAATAGACTTCCTTGTAAAATGTCATAATCCTTAGAGTTGCCACTAAGTATTAGTTTCTGAAGGGTTCAAACTTCTGTAATACCTCCAAGAAAAAAATGTTGAAAGTGACACAGTATTATGTTGCCCAGGTGTTCTGTAATAAAGGGGGAAGATAAGCATTTCTGAGAAAAAACAAACTTCTGTTTTAGCCCAAACTTCAGAAGTTTTAGAATTCATGAAAATCTGGATTCTTAGGTAGAACTTGGGTTCACATATGGCTTTCACTTGATTTTCACGTTCAGAGCTGGGACTATGCACTTTTCTATTTTTGTCCTGAGGAATATTTTCTTTTTATTAAATGACATACAAAAATCTGTACAGTAATACCAGTTTTTAATGTCTGATCCTTTTATAGTTTCCAATGGGGCCAGGGTCAGATGGACCTATGAGTGGACTGGGTGGAATGGATTCACATCATATGAATGGATCATTAGGTAATAATAGCAGTATCACAGACACTGTGAATTTTCAATGACCAATGACAATTTCTCTGTTCTCTGAGTGATGTGGAAGACTGTATGTAAAAATACTGTAAAAAATACCTGTAAATACATCAGTTAAAAGTATTGGGATACTTTTTATGCCTATGACTTGGCATACATAGTGCAGCTCTTGAAGAAAAATGCTGCATTTTATTGATGTAACAAAGTATGGTTTTATCCCAGTGGATTGAAAACACCCTAAAAGCATACGTAATATGACAGTGAAGTGGAAGTGATGGCCTAAGACCCATTTTTACTTAGTTCTCCTTGTCTTTCAAAAACTTGAGGTGTTACTGTGTTATGCTGGTGCAGTCAATTACCTGGAAGTGAGTTATTACATATATTGATGTATGTGTTAAACTGTTTTTATCCCAGCAGTTGGATATCTTCATTTGTTCTATAATTAGCCATCCATCTGTTAATAATTAGTATTACTACTCCATCCACACAAGCAGCTTCCTACAAGTGCCAATTTTAATGCAGCAAGACAGAGCATGCTATCTTGTTAGAGTGTACAGACACAGGAAAAACAGGATACTGTTTTGACTTTGGACACTATAATTTTTGAAGGACACAAATCTAAGGAAGAAGCCTTGCACAGCTCTATAAAACATTCATTGCTTTATCTGTTGCCTAGCAAGCTCTTTGCTCTTTGCTTTTGCTCTTTGCTGGAAGACACATGAAAAGGTTGTAAGAAACAAGGGACAGTTAAATACATTGCATTTCTGCCTTACTTCTCCATACCCACAAGAAATAGAGACAAGGGATTTATTTCTGCTCACAGCAGGGCAGTAACGGTGCACACAGTTGATATGCCTTACTCTTCCATCTTCTGGTGACAGAGGCAGCAACTTCTATCTCTGTTGTTCGCCAGCAGGGTTCTCTATTGCATCTGAGAGCTGCCCCCACAAGGCAGCAGCAGCTTTTTCCTCAGCGCCATTTTCCTTTATGGGACAAAACCCTGGCAAGCTAAATACATGTCCAGCAGGTAGAAGCCAAGCTGCCACTGTCTTCTGGCTTTTGTCCCTGGCAAAAAGCTCTGTCATCTTCATAGCATGGGTGTGGGTGAACCTCAACTTCATCCTGCAATTAATAACATTTAATTATATATGCTCATGGCAAAGAAATATCTGTCATTCCTAGCCCCAGAGTTGCAGACTGTGAGACAGAAGCACAAAAAGGCAAAACAAAGGAAGAAATTTAAGAAAAATGTTTGTAACAAGATGAGAAATAACTATGCTATCAAAATTTATGTGGGAGATACATTCTGAACTACTAAAATTCAACAGTACACATCTAATTCCTAATAGAATTGTCTTTATTGTGGGAGGGCAGGTTCCTACGATTCCTAGATTACTTTACATAAGGGCACTGTGTGATTTTACAGCCTCACTTTACAGATTACAATCCTAAAATGGGTTGTTGCTTTAATTAGTAATGATGTGCATTACATGCAAATAAACAAGAAACAGTATAAAAGGTAATTACATCTTTTTCTGTCAGTTTCCATAGCCATAGAACTGTTTGTTGGATAAAATAAAAAATAAAATTGAAACAGTTGTAGGAGGATTTTATATGTACGTAGCATTTACTTAGTTACTTCTGGCAGTGGAAATGATTACATGCTTAGTCAAATTAACTACGACTTCTTCATAAGGTTAGTTTTGAATTGAAAATGAAATTGAGTTCTTTCCACAGAGGAAGGCTGGGGGAGATCTGCTTTCATTTCCGTGCTGCAGTAGGCAGCAGTGTCTCACAATCAAAGGTGTTAATTGGTCAAGATTCACCTTGCACTTACCAATCTTCTTTGACCACAACTGTTCTACTGGATATCTATTCAGAGCTGGTGGTTAGAAGGCTTTTGCTAATTTTCACCAGCATTTTTTCTTTTGGCTGTGATAAAATAGCTCTTTCTCTTCATAACATTCATGAATTTGATACATTTATGGAGAGGCATCTTACTCTTTCTCAATCTTTATTTTTTCTGACTAAGCCTAGTGAGCTACTTCAGTCACCTCCCACAACCGCATTTGCTTCATTGTTTTTCTCTGACACTCTTCTAATTGGAATGTCTGTCCTCTAAATAGGTGAGCAGAATTGTTTACTGTCTGTTCCTGCTAAAAATGCTTTCTATGATACATCCCTCCTAAAATACTTCCTTTAGTCTTGGCTTTAGCAAAGTGAGAGCATGTAAAAAAATATCTTGCCAATAGTCTTTCATTCACTGTATTTCAGTTTAATCAGTGTCTGTTATTCCAACCCTCAGGATCATCTACTTCTAAAAGATAATGTGATCATCAGTGTTTGTAATACATAAGAAGTGGGTATCATCTCAGCCAGTTTGAGTGTACGTTAGTGTTTTTGGAGCAAAGACACTGATGAGCTCCCCCTGGGTGCACTAGAGATAGCGTCCACTACAGCACTCCTTAAAAAGGAGCTCTGAATAACTGAAGCTTAGTAAAAATAATGGCCTTCTTTTTCTTTCCTACCCCAAGAATATTAACTTCTACTAGTTGTCCATGACTTTGCTTTTATTTTTTTTTTCCCTGGTCTGCAGCAACATTTCCCTTAGGTATATGTACCTCAAATTAATTGCATTACCTGTTCCCTGCCCTGGCTAAGAGGTCAGGGAGGTTGGACAAACTCTTCTTCAACTCATACTAGGCCGTCTCTTCCTAGCAGATGTGATTCAAATTGCCAGTGCAGATGAGAAATGTGTCCTTCATTCTTTTCTCTCTTCTTACAGTAGATGTATATATAAAACTAACATTATTCTATATTGATTGTAAACTTTTACAAAATGAGATATTGGGAAGGAAGGAGATTGTGAACTGTTAAATTTTATAATATTGCTGTCATACCTTATATTTAGTATGGGAAAAAAAGCTTTTTGATTAATTTAAGCTTGAAACTAATTTAATAATTATTTTATTTTAATTTAAGGCTCAGGAGACATGGACAGTATTTCCAAAGTGAGTACCTAGTAATGTATTTTTTGAGTATTTCATTGTAAACGCATTTTCTTTGTTATGAAGCTTTTTATTATGTGCCTGCATTTTCTGCTCACCGACTATTCAGAGGCTATGCAGAAGATAAACATTAGCTGAAAATTTTAAAGCAATGTCTGTGATCAGTAGAGAATATAAATATGGTATAAAGAGTCACTTTGTGTTGCATAATAATGTGTACTAATGCATGTGATTAATATATATCAATTTCATATTTTGATTGATCATGTTACAATCTTCCATACTGTTAAGACAAATGAACACATATATAAGGAAGGAATTCTCCACAATGAGGATGGTGAGGCCCTGGCACAGCTGCCCCATCACTGGAGATGCTCAGGGTCAGTTTGGATGAGGCCGTGGGCAGCCTGCGATGGGGGTAGGCAACCTGCCCACAGCAGGGGGATTGGGACTGAGTGAACTCTGAGGTCTCTTCAAACCCAAGCCATTCAAAGATTCTATGATAATACAGTTCTAATAATCAAAGCTCGTTAGGTGGAAGTTGGGGAAAATGCCCTTAGGATGTTACTTCTATGCAGTGCACAATTGTCTTTGTCACCTCTGTAAGGCATAGTTAATATCTTAATCATTATTGTAAGTCTATAAAAGCTAGATTTAAAAGTACTTGCAGAAGAGTCACTGTTTTGATTCCATAACCATTAAAATAGTTTACTCAGAACGAATGAGAGCTTAACCTGCAGGGGTTTTGCATCTACAAAAATAATATTATGCTTTAATGTGTCACTTCTTCCATAAAAATAGAACTCTACTATGTATGTGATCATTATTAATTTAGGAACTTACTCAAATAAGGAATTAATAAGCTTATTTGGCATTGATAAAGCAGTGTAAATCTGTCCCTGCAAACTGCTGTTTTGTACACAGTGTCTTCAGGTGTAACTGACTGAAACTAATAAGTGTATCAGTAAACCACTGCACTTTTGTGCTTTTGATCTACAAATACAGAAAAAGATGAATAGCTTGTTCCAGTTAAAATTCTGTAGCTTATTCTTTTACTGCAAAATTCTTAACAATCTTCCCAAAAGGGAGCATGAGTCTGTGGTGAGTGTATGAACTGCTCGTGTACTTTGACTAAGTACCTAGTACCTAAGTACCACAGCACTGCTGTGAGATCCCTCGCAGTGCAGACTTTTTCACTTTGGATGTGTCTGTGGATGCTGTGGTCCTACTGAGGACATCAGTGTTGATGCACCCTCAGGCTGGCCCTGGGCTATGGTGAAATGCAAACACATAGACACCTAAATTTCTGTTTAAACAGAACTTTGTAGGCTGAGAATACACTCCCAGCTATCCAAAGGGCATGTATAGTTAGTTAAACCTATTTGTATATCTAAAGTGGAGAAGGAGGAGCCTGAACTGTTCCCCAGGTGGTGCTCGGGTAGAGCTGTGGGAGAAGCGCAGCTTGTAAAGCATACATAGGCATGTATCATAGTGTGCTGTGCTGTTTATAATGGATTTGAGGTCACTGCCAATACAGAAAACATTATCTTGCATCAGAAGAAATTCACCACAGGCAAACAGCATAATTTCAGAATTGCACGGGTGGTTATGACCTTACAGCATTCCTCTGTGGCCTTTCCTGAAGAGAAGTACCTCAGACCTCAGCAGTATGACTTGGAGCTGGCTGCTGCTCCTGAGATGGAGTAGCATGTGTAGCAGCACAATGTTTTTGTAAGCCTTTAAGGTGTGCATTATGTTCAGGCCCTGCAAATTGTAAAATAAGGGTCTGAAATGACCATATTGCCCTAGATGAGCTATGCTGAGAACTGCAGAGGTGGATTCAATGATAACAAGCATACATCACTTTAAAAATCAATATGTTCTTGTTCTTCAGTAATGTTTTGTTTTGCGAACTGCAGCATTTTTAAGAAAAAATTGAAAACAAAAAAAGCCTTACTATTAGCTTGCCATAGAATTATTTTTAAAAGACTATATTAAACCCACTCGTATTAAGTATCAGTATATGTTCTAATACAATTATCAGGCATTCTGAAAACCTGGATCCAGACATTAACCTGGAAGTCCTGTAATTTGTTCCATGAAACATCATGCAAATCAGATTTGAGGCTCATCTTCAAATATCTAAAAGAAAAGGGTGTTTACTCAGGAAGTAACAGAGTTGTCTTGTTACATTATTCTCTATAATCGCTTGTAAATACCTTTTTCTGAATAGCACAGCCCAACATGCAGCCTTCACTGATACCAGAAGTGTGTGGGCAGAGCCTTGTGTATTGCAATGACAATTTCATGCAGTTAATACTACATAATACTGTTGAAATTTGATTGCAGGTTCTGCTTGCAGCAAATTGTGGATTTATGGAGTTGATGCATGCAGAATTGCTACATGTTTGCCTTCCAATATTGTACACAGTTACCAGGATTGTTCTGGTTACAGCAACAGCCTCCCTTTACACATCACCAGTTAGCCCTGCGGTTGGCTTTTTCACAAACAGATTTCCAGATTACTAATTAATATGACAGGGATTGTTCAGTGCAGCTAACAGAGTTTGTTTGGGTGTTGCTGGATGCTCAGATACAGCCGTAGAACTCCTGTGGATTAAAATGCATATTAGAGTAGCTGATTATCTTTTCCCATGAGATAAAGGAAATTAATCCAGCCTTGGTGGAGTCAGTACAGCTCACAGAATTCAGAGCTACATTTTCCATAGGCAGAGATGATTTTACTTTAATTGGCTGAATGGCAAAACATGAAGCTTTTATGAAGTAGATTGAGATGGAGGAAGTAAATGAACTGAAATTATGCATATTAAATAAACATTAATAACCAGTGTTTCTTTCAGTGCCCGTGGAATTTGTGCAGTCATCAAAGAAAGACTAGCTTTGGAAAAATTCAGCTAGTGCTACAATGTGAAACCCCATACTGCCCATAAAAGCCACCCAGGGGAGTTGCTATAAAAGCATTTATGTCAGGAATTTGAACCTTTGGGGCTGGCGTACTGTAGCAATTGCAGAATTTCAAAGCTTTGTACTAAACAGAGCAAGATAAAATGGGGGTAAATCCCCAAGGAATGATCAAAAGTACGGGAGCATCATATAAAATAAATGTGACAAGGCCTTAGTGGGTTTTAAGCTTTATATTCATAGATTTTAAGGCCAGAAGGGACTGCTATGATTGTGTAGAATGACCTCCTGCATAACATAGGCAACAGGACTACCCTGAATTAATTCCTACTTCAGGTCTGGTAGGTGTGGTTGAACTGGTAGGTATTGTCTGAGGCAATAGTTGTCAACCTTTTCCAAACTGTGGATCCCTAAATATTTGCTCCAATAACTTCACTGAAGAACAAATGTAATTGTCTGATGTAAATTAATTAGTTAATTTGCTTCTGTTTTTGATGGTGCTGCTGTCCTGTGATTCCTGGGGATCTGAGAATCACCATTAGAAGTAGAGTGAATGAGATGGTAAAGGAAACAGAAGGCCGAGGTCTTGACCCTACGAGTAATATTTCAGGTTGCTTATAAAAACAGTTACACCTGCATGTGGATTATGTAATCAGTTAATAATTAATCTATAGTTGCAAATAAATACACCAAGCTGAACCCATAACTATTCAGATTGAAAGTGGAGATCAGGATTATGGTAAAAACTTACTGGCAGCTTTTCATTAGCCATGCAAAAGCCATTTCAAAGCAGATGGCATGTACAACAGTCAGTCCCTACTGGTGTGCTCGTGTGGTAACAAAAGGTAACAGACGTAAGCTTTGGAGAAGCTAGGTACAAATTACATTTTGTTCTCCATGGAGATGGAAGTAAATAATCTTGTGGAACTCTGTAACATTTTATAATATTTAAATTATGGGCAGAGGACAAAATGGAGCTTTTGGAGTACCAGTAGGAGTGTTCAGAAATATGGTTTGAAGGGGAAGAAGGAAGTCATGGCTATTCAGTGAACTCTCCAGAACATGTTATTTCCTGCCATTGAGCACCACTGAATGGAGCCAGGCCCTTCTCAGTGGTGCCCATGAAAGAAGAAGAGGCACTGGGCACAAGCTGGAACACAGGAGGTTCCCTCTGATCATCAGGCAACATTCTGTGCTGTGCAGGTGATGGAGCACTGGCACAGGGACACAGAAGCTGTGGGATCTCTTCCTTGGAGGTCTCCAAAATCCACCTGGGCGTGAGCCTGGGCACCCTCCTCTGGGTGTCCCTGCTGGAGCAGGGGCTGGGACAGAGGGACCATGCCAGCCTCAACACTTCTTTGGAAAGCCACTGTGGGATGGATAGTCTTTGTAGTAGTGAGGAATACCAAGGAATTAAGGGGTCTTTCTCTTAATTTAATCTTTCCAATTTTTTTTCATTCATAGTTTACCCTACTGCAGACTGAGTCATCCTAAATGAATACTTTCTGCAGGTATTTTCAAAGTACAGAGCATCTTTTTTAAAGAAGCCTTATAAAACTATGCTAGCAGGCATACTGTCTGTTATTCTAATTGAGAAATAACATACTAAAAAATGAGTGGTTTCACTCAGGATTCTTCAAGCTATTGCTATTTGGTCACTTAGAACAAAATCTGTACTTGCTGTTGTAATTTATCAGCTTCCTCTTTGACTGCACCGGGTTTTTGTTAATTTTGTTCATAATGGCATATCAAACTTGGATCTGTACTGGTAAAATTCAACAGCAATAACATTCAGTTTTTTGGATCAAGAGACATGAGGGGAAAGCTATGACAGACATTATAAACTTTTCTAATGAAGATCCTGGTTTCATATTTCCATGACTATTCCTTTTCCATTACAAAACCTGTGATAACAGTAGTCTTAACAGTGATAGAAATAGAAGCACCTGTACTCCAGGCATGACAGGTTGCCACAAATGAGCTTTGTGAAAACACCTAACGAATCGTAGTGTCTGACATAATCATGTATTAGCTATTGACTGAATAATTTCTGCGACAGTTAACTAGTTTCATCCTTTCTGTAAGTAACTGAATCTTGAAATCGTTCTCTGAACCTTGTAGATCTGATTGTGTAGTACCTATTTAAAAAATATAGAGAGACATTTAGCTTCAGATGCCTTTATATTGTTACTATTAATTAGCATCTCAGTTACAACTAGACACTGGAAAAGAAAATTAAGACGCTCTTGCAGTAGGCTCTGTGGAAGCAAACACAAAAGTACAGCTGCTTCTGAAAGTGTTTGCAAGTCTGATCTGGGGGCTGGAAATGGGTAGCATTTTGTCTGAATTCTCCTTAACTCAGCTGCCTATAAACTCTTTATTAGCTGCTCACAGTGAAGTGGTTTAGCACCTCCATGTCTGACTACATTCCTGAACTACTTGTGGAACTGTTTCCATTAAGTGCACACTGTGAGCAGAGACCCCAGATATGGGCCTTGATTTATGAGGTCTGTGTATGCTGTCCACATGTTGACCACTAGGTATGCCTTCAGAAGTCATGTATGTCAAGACACGTGCTCATAGACTTTGCTGGATTTGACCATATGAATGAGCACAGTGCCAGAGCTTACTCTTAGACCTGCTGAAGTCATTTATAGTTTTTCCTGACTTTAGTAGGAGGGGATGGTGGCAATAACCTGGAAAATAACAACTACAGGTAAATAGTTGTTCCTTCAGGGCTAGGAATCTGTCTGTATTGGCTAAAGTTAGTGACATAAGCCTGCTGAACTCAGCAGTCTTATCTCTCTTTGTAAATCCCGTGTATTGCATAGTATGCTGTGCTGCTCTGTGTTGTAGTATCCAGTGTGTGACACTTCACGAAGCCTGGAAATTAACTGGTGTTCAACACTTAATCTGTGTTTTAAAATCTTGTTTAACAGAACTCTCCCAGTAATATGAGCATGAGTAATCAGCCTGGCACTCCCAGAGATGACGGTGAGATGGGTGGAAACTTCCTAAACCCTTTTCAGAGTGAGAGTGTAAGTATTTTTTAATGGAGTTGTTTTACTTCGGGAACATTTGTTCCTGATACTTTGTTTAAAAGGACGAAAGTGGGCATTTACCAGGTGCTGTCTGAGCGGCTGAAATACAGAGTTAACAGATCTTTACATCTGACTGTTTCAGTTTGTGGTTGCTCAGCCTTTGACTCCTAAACAATGTGTTCTACACTGTAGGAGTGTCTTCTAGGACAAATTCACACTGAAGTATATAAATAAGAGCACCAGATTTCGTACTGTAAGGAGGTAGTATGCTCTCCGAGACAGAAAAGGCAAAGGTGCCCTCTAGTGTTCATTCTTGGACAAATGGTGTTTTTTTGAAATGGAGACAGCTTAAGGCAGCAAAACGTGGGGTACAACACGTTGCAATGTATTTTCCTACTCCTGTGCCTTAAGCTGGGTTTCTAAATCAACATTTAGGTTCCTAAATAGAAGTGGCTTGGTTTTTCAGAAGTGCTGAGTGACTTGTATTGTTCCAGTAACAACGCTTCTGTTGTTATTGGGCAATCACTGCTGCCAGAAGTGAGTACAACTTTGTTAACTGTGCCAGTGGTGAATTTTGACTTAGTAAATGTGAATAAACAGTTCCTCTCAGTGCACAGGACAGAACAATTGCATGGCAAGTTTAATGGGAATCAGATTTGGGGGTGTTTTGTTGTTGTTATCATTTACTTATTTGAAAGTGAAGTGCAGGACAGAGCAGTTTCTATATGTTACTCGTGTGCATCTTCAGAAAGAGGGCACGTAGTAAAATTGTTTAGAGTACTGGAAGAAATCAGTTTGTACCACCTAATTCGATGTTTTAAAATCTGCCAAAAAATCGCTAGACACAAAACCTCAATTAAATGTGATCTTAGGTCAAGGTAATCTTTGACTTTCGATTTGGCTTACTTTGCCTGAACTTAAGGCAAAAGTTCTTTGCCGTTCACCAGGGTTTTGATTGGGACTGGGGAAAAGCTCCTGACTTTTATAGTAAAGTAAAACTGACAAATAAGCACTATTTTGCCTTTAGATTCCTTGTCCAAAGTGATTACCGGGATACACCGACATTTACTATAATACAGAAACTCATTTGCACAAAGGCTCTACTTTAAACATTTGAGTTGTTCTCCATTGTTGGCTAATGTAAGCATGCTGGCCCACTGTGAGAATGCTCAGCATAGGGTGGGAGTAAGCCCCAAAGTAGAAGAAACATCAGGGATGTTTTACCTGAGTAGTCCATTCTGCGCAGTCTACATGACAGAGACCCATATCAGGTGTTCATAGACACTTGGAAGCAGCCAACTCAAAGCTCCAGCTTTGGCAGTTATGTCACTGGCTGCCTTGTTTTTGCAAAGGCAAATAAATCTCTCCATTTCTTGTATCAGTTTTCATTACATTAATATTTCTTGTGTTTGAACGTTTTTTTTCCTCTAGTTAGATTTTAGGCCAATTGAGTTTCTATAGTCTGCAAATCACAAATTAGGTGTATAAATGTGCAGTTTCTGTAGGCAATGTGCTGTGCCATTGATTATTTGTAATAAAGTACTGCTAACTTGAGGGCAACTGTAACTTCAATAAGGGCTCCAGTTCAGCTTGTGTTAAAATAATAAGTTAAAGTGGTAACTGAACTTTCAGTTCACATAAAAGAGAGTGGCCACTGGTTCAGCTTGTCTCCTAAAGTCGATAACACTGAATAATAGAGACTAAAAGCATAGCTGAATTCCAGTCAGGCTTATCTGCATGCCCTTCTTCCCATAAAGTAATAAAAAGCTCTCCAAAATATTTACATGGTTCACCTTACCACAAATGAGCTGCTCTACTTGAGGCCAGCTCTTTGACTACCTAAATCCCCAGTAGCCAAAATCAATCAGGAAAAGGTCTGGAAAGCATCGTTGAAGTACTAGCTCATCACATCACTCAGGTAACACGGAAATAATCTTTGAGTGAGTTGGCTCAATCAGTAAGAGCTGTATTTTTACATAATGAATGAAGGGTAATAGAAATTATGATTCTGCAAATTGAACTACAAGCCTTTGCACAGGCTATAGTACAAATGTAGGAGAAAATTCAAAGAGCATGTTGACATTTGAACTCATTGGTCCTGAAGTGGTTTTAGTTATCTGGGTAAAAAACGGTTGTTAAAATGTGAATTCCTCTTTTTTCAGTACTCCCCTAGCATGACAATGAGTGTGTGATCCGTTAACAAGTCTCGTCCTGAAGACCACAGTGAGTTGGCCCTCTTCAGAGAGCTACTACAGAAGAAAATTATTCATCCCAGTGTACAGTCTTAACAAAAGGATCTCAGACACAATCAGACCCACCATTTTTTTTCCTACCATCTCCCCTGTTTTTTCAAGAAAGTGGGTCCCAAATATGATTGAGACAACTGAGTGGCATAACAGAACTGCCCATGATGGAACTGCAATTATCTGTGTATGTACATGCATGGGTAAATGTATATGTATGTGTGTGTGGCACAGAAATACACACATACATATATAGCCCTGCAGGACACTGTAAAATATTATCACATGACATCTTAAGTAGAAATGAAAAGTAGGGACTTATATTCCATCTTTTTTTTTCACGTTTACATTCTAATTATTAAAATTTGCTTGCCCTCTCCCCTCCTGAACTGTTTTACGTTGCATATATCATTGCTTTATAAGTTATTTTTTAAGGTGAACTCATTTGATAAAATTCTGATTTTGTAAATGTCTGCCATTATGGATAGGAATAAAATTGCTTATAAGAGCTTTCATTAACTTGTGTTTGATACCAGTTACATACCCTGTGAATCACAAACTGTGTTGTCTCAAGAAATAGAAGAAAGCTCATCTTAATTTTTTGGAGAAATTTAATAATTTTCACCTAGTTTGGTGATTTTTTTAATACTTTGCCTTTAAAAAAAGAAAAAAGAAAAAAAAAAAGAAGCACTGAAGGTTATTTTTCTTCTTTAATCGAAGCCTAATATCTGCAATATCTATTTTGAAATGGAAGCCTGAATTTGATACAAGCTTCTCAGTATATATAGAGTACTATAAGGTTACTGTATGTGAGCTCCAATTGCTATAGAATCTAGCAATAAAGTGTCAGGGCTTATTCTGCCTTTGGGAGTGGATTCTCTATTTAGCACGATCCTCTGTAGGGGTGGTAGCTAGTGGAAATACAGTAGAGTCCTTATTAACGAAACCTGTTCTAACAATTTATGTTTACGTTTCCCCTTTTCAGTGATTCTCAACTGAATCGTAATAATCCATGGTCTTGATGATACAATCTCCCAAGCCCATTGAGAAATCAGGTCACTCTGGTACATGAATTCACCCCCCAAACCTTTCAGTAAGCAGCCATTTTTGTGAAACAAAATGAGGGAGTAAACTTTTTATGACTACTGTGTCTTGTGAGGGTCTTACCTGTTGCCATGGACAGAAGAGGAACAAAGGTCTGGGGCGTTTTATAAGGTCAGCATATTCGATATGAAAGCTGGGAACAGAGTAGAGAAAAGGTGTGTGGTCTTTAAGGAGGAGCTTTTGGAAACAGTCCCATGTCTCTTTAGGCAAAGCTCTAAAACCAAGACTGTAGTAAATTTAGTTCCTAGTGACCTTCAGATCTCCCAGAAAAATGAAAGTTTTCAGCTGAGTAGTGGTCAAAACATTGATGATCAGCAATGTGAACACAAAGTGGCTTGCACTAAAATTTATGCCACAAACAAAAACCGAAGTCCACTTCGGACTTTGCAGATGGATGAGCCACTTAATAGGAGGAGTCCTTCTGGACAGACAGTGTCCGTGCAGTCTTCTAAGGGGATATTTTTTCATAAATTTGTGCTGAAGAATTGTATGTAGTATGCTCATTGTGATGGTAGATGCACATAAGGAGTAACAGAATCTCATAACTCATTTTTATTTTTATATATGTTATATATATGTGAAAATAAAAACATATACATATTTTATTCTCTTCTTAGGGCTGTTAAGGATGAAGCTCTTGGAGGCTTAAAATTATGTTAAAATATCAAAAGTTTTGGTAGCGTTATTTTTTAGTAATAATAGCTACTTTGATTAGCTATAATCTTGAACTAGATTGCCATTATATAGTTTCGTGGACTTTATTCCCATTGATTATGAAGGTTGAATTAATTTGCTTCTTTTTGGAAAAACATTTTGTTGCTGTCTAAAGAGATGCCAGGAGCCCCTATAATTTGCATTTAAAAAAAACACATAAAGCAAAATCTAATTTTCTGAGATCCGTCATGGTTGTCACTAATAAGTTTCCCTGGTTATGTCCGCAGTGCAGCTCAGCTTCTCCCAGAAGTAGTGCAAAGTGCAGGCATCCTTGCAGCTTGTATTTGTCATCTGTATTATCCTTGTTGGTAGCCTTCCAAGAACTATTCTAGGCCTCTTTTCTGCCCAGTTTCAGGCACATGATATCATTGCTGCTGGACTAAGGTAGATGGATATATCTGGACATCACGTGCCAAAGCCCTTTCATGCAGCAGGTAAGTGTGCCCTTTAGTGAGCCTGTAACCTGAGTCCATCTGCGGTCTGCTGGGTGCCTCGGAGGGAGCCCCTACAAAGCATCACTGAGATTGTAAGACAGTGCATGTTGGCACCAAAGCCTCTTGCTCTAGCAACATTAAACAGAACCGTGGCTTTGTATTAATCCAAACTCCTTTTTCTATTTTTCCTCCCGAATTTGGTATTATCTTCAACAATTTAGCTTATTGGCACCTGTTAAGGATAAAAGGATTAAATTAAATCTATGCATAAAGCAGTACCCTTCAAATGGAACTGCCAGCACATATTGAATATTATTATCAAAATATGTTCGCCTAATGTGTATACATGAGCATAACATCCTTTCAGACATATCTTCTGTAGTTCTTTTGAACCTCCCTTCTATGCAGTTTTTCTTATTGCCAGCAAATCTTTGTTTCCCCTTTACATTTAATTTCCCAGACATTTATATCAAACATTGTTGCATCTATCCTGCAGCATGAATGTCAGCACATACACTGCTGGTTTCAAAAGGAGCAGAACTGGGCTGTGCTTCTCATAATGTATAACTCTGTGCCCTCGTACGTCAAATTACTAGGTATTTGAGCACTTTCCATAACAATACAGCCCCACAGATTGGTGGGACAGAAGATCTGCAAGCTTGTAAAATTGTAGATTTGGGTTATTGGATTGAGTAATCGGTGAACATCTTATTATTAGAATTTTAATCAGATATAAAGTAGCCGAATCATCTTGCTTTTTGTAAGGAAAGCTTGCCTTGTGTGCTTACGTACATGAGTGAAGTTGTAAATAACTCATTGCTCATTGCTAATATCAAGTGATTACAACCATTCTGGAACTGAAACTGTAGAAAGCAACAGTACATGCTAAATGCTCGATTTATAAATTACAAGTATCCCATTATTTTCAAAATTTGCAGGGAGATTTTTGCTTGGTCATTTGTTTTCTTTCTTTTGCTTATGATCCTTGTAGGATTTTCATCATATAAAGGAGTATTTATATGGAAAGAAAAATTATTTCCAAGCACTGACTGAATACACCCACTTATGTTTTTAATGCACTAAATATCAGTATGAAACGTAACTACTGTTTTTATCTGTCCTTATGCAACAGCATTGTTGATTATGTCAGAACTTGTCCAGCTCCAGGAGAAATACTATTCTCAGTGATGCTAGGTAGTTTCTCCACACTATGTTTTTAGATAGATTTATTGCTTTCATATAAAAACAAATAATGATTTAGCAGATGGATCTTTCAGGCGAGTTTAAAGTAAGGCTTTTTGGGGGGTTGGACTCGATGATCTCTAGAGGGCACTTCCAACCCCTACAATTCTGTCATTCTGTGATTTTTAAGAGCAAGTAATGAAATCTTAAAAGCATAGAAATATGGGAATAATTTATTGGAACTGCAGAAATAGAGTCTTGTACCATCAGAACCCTGGCAAAAATTCCACCCTTGTAGAATTCAGCTGGAGTTGGGATTCAATTGTGGATTTCGCAGTGAAATCAGTACTTTACCTTCTGCATAAACCCATGAGTAGGAGCATCCGTACCCAGATTTTATCTCCATATCAGAGTCTTGCTTAGACAAGAATGGGGTTTAAGGCAAGAAAGAAGCTGTATGAATCACTAGTAAGACATGTAGCCTGATGTAAACAAGTACCTTGTATTTGCATGCATGGGTTGCATTATTTTCTTAATTGCCTGAGCACAAGGAAGAACTGCAGTTGCACCTGATGTTTTGGGAGTTGGTACATGCAAAAGACAGCAGTAACAGCGAGACAGGTCTCTGACACTCTGTAGGCTGCCCAAATGTGTCCTAGCTTGCCTTGGGATGACTGGTATCTGAATGACAGGCGAGTCCCCGAGGGGTCTCCAGAAACAAGCCCACCCATGTATCACCTCCTCAGGGAGAGTACTAACCACCAGAATGACCAGCTCACTCCCCTCTTGATTCTGCAGAGCACAGTGCCCCATGTCACATCTCATGTCCTCTGGAGGCATTCAGCCCTTCCTCTCCCTCTAAAACAAATCAGTTATCTTAAATATTTGAAAATAGGAAAAAGGGAGTAGAGCCTTGCCTCTGGAAAGCAGTTCAGAATCATTGCATTTGGGCAGCTTCATGAACTGGCCAAAAATCTTTTTGCTCTGTTCTGTGGTTAGCAAATGAAAAACTGCATTTCAAGAGGGCTCGGAATTAGATGGGCAGTGTAATGAGAGACCAGCTGTTACAGTATTCAGTGTTGAACATTTTACTTCACTAGTTCAAATGAATTTTCAGTTGACAAATGTTGCAGTGATTTCTTCTCGGATCAGTTAATTATTTTTAGGTGTTTTCTCCTGTTCTTATGCATCTCTGATCCGGTGGTGGTGGTGGTAAATATGGACTGAATCTCCAGAAATTGACCATATATTTTTGCATTTGCAGAACACAAAAGAGGGTTGAAAAATATTCAAAACAAAACAAACAATCAAAGAAAACCTGGTAATTTTTTTTCTAAATTATTTCACAGTAAGTGAGGATAGAACCACAGCTTCTGTCCCAAATGCTCTTGGGTTTGGTTAGGTCTTCAGGAAGGGAATCCTGGCAAAGCACATTTGTTAAATTAAAACCCCCCCAAAACTGTTTCAACAGTGACAGCTCATTTTTCTTTAAACTGATCACACTAAGGATCTAATTCAGGATGTAATGACACACAGTATCTATAAAAATTGAGTACACTCAAATGTAAATGACTTGGATTTAAATTTTAGCATGTGCAGTTCCCTCTGCTTTCCAGACATTATTGGCTCCATCCTATAAGCTGCTGTTTGTGCCAGTTGTCCTGCTGAAACTTTGATGAAACCACTCAGATAGCGTCATTTTTCTTGTAGGATTTCACCCTGACCTTGGTGAAATGTAGAATTTGTCTGAGGTGTGACATTATTTTGCAGATCTGTATATGGAGAAAATTACAAAGAGTCTACTGGAATTACCAAAACGTTGTTTCAACATGAAAAACAGAGGAAAAAAATCCTTAGCTAAATTACTGATTTGAGTGCATGCATGCAAGTTGTTTGCCAGCACTGTCATCTTGGAAACAAATTACAGTAACAAATTTAGGGGAGATAAATGGACTGTCTACTCAACAATTGAAATTCTGATCCTGCAAACACATGCACATTTGTTTGAAATAAATCCTACACAGGCTTAATTTTAAGCAGATTTAACAATACAAATAATATCCTTCAGAAGAGTGAGACTGCTAAAATGCTAAACCCAGGCTGATCGTGGACAGTCTAGAAGTCTTCCCCAAGCCAACATTTTATCTCATTATACTGATTTTACTGGTACATGAACATGTTCATGTGCCGATAGTACTGATATGTGGAACAGATATGGCTTTCTTCTGTTTCTTATTTTATTTCTTAGAGCATTGTCCACTACTATATTACACGTTTTTGTGAACTTGTCCTTTCATTTTGCTTTCAGTCATGCAGCCATAGTTTCCCTCAACATAGCTCAACAGCTTTGCAGTTTTAGTCTGAACTTCTCTTTGGTCACTGTTCTTCATTGAAGCCTAAAATATGTAAGAAAGTCTCTCATGTAATGGGAAAACTTGCCATAAAAATGTGTAAGGGTTTTCTCGGGTACATGTTTTCACATTTAATAAAGAGACAATTTCAGTTATGATTTGAAATGGTCACTTTCTAGCCACTATTTAATATCTATGTGCAAAAGAATTCAAGAAAACAAATGACTTTTTTTTTTTTTCCCCCTCTCTATTTGAATTCAGCATCGTAAATACTTACTGAAATACTTGTTTTTGGGAAGCCAGACCAAACCAAAATGTACTGCTGTGAATAATACAGGCCTTCATGCCTGAATCTCCTTCCGTATCCCTAAAAGCAGATTGCCTCACATCTGATGCACATGGCTCAGTGGGCCTGTGTGGGGCCTGGCTGTGGAGGACTGGGTGGCAAATAGCCTTCATATCCAGCCTCACCTCTCCCAGGGAGCTGCTGCACTGCGTCTGGCAGCTAGGCCTGTGGGATCCTTGAGATTTTGCGGGGCTGGAGCAAGAGGCCTGGTTTTTCTGAGATTAAAGTTACGGGATGTTGGCACTAGTTTTTGGAATCAGCGCAGAACGTGTTTGGGTTTTTTATTTGGGGGTTTTGTTTTGGTTTGGTTTTTTGGGTGGTTTTTTTTGTTTTTGTTTTTGTTTTTTGTTTTTGATAGACACATTTCCTCAGTACCTTGGGTGTGCTAGGAACTAGATCGTAGTTTGGAAGACTGGTTTGTTTCAGAAATATGTACAGCTCTTCAGGGTCGGAGGGAGTTATAACAACACCCGTGGCCAAACCTATGTTTGTCCCCATAGAGTGAACAGTTTGGTGTGAACAGTTGTTAGTACAGAACTTTGCTCCATACCACAAGGAGCCAACTCATCCTCTGGATGAACTGGAGATTTGTAGGCTTTATTTCTGTTGTTTTATTGTCATGCTTTCTTCCCTCTCATTTGGATTTTTCCATTAAATGTACTCTGCCAGATGTTTACACAAAAACAAGAACAATCTGCCCAATAAACACACAGAAAGTTGTTCACATCCATAACGAGAGTCCCACTATAGAACATTTATTTCATTACAAACATTGTGGCTGTGCAAGATCCCGGGAGCTGTTGTTAAGTGTTCGGCATTAGGAAAGTTAGCTTCTCACAGGCTTATTATGCATTAGACAAGATGACTTCCAGCAATGACATAAAATAGCCTGAGACAGAAGTTGATATTTGCTGTGCAGAATAGAGGAAAAATAAAATCCAAACAGAGCCTACGTGATTGAAGTAGATAATTACTAAACCTGTAATTTCTAGGAGAATTTGAAAAGTATATTAGCTGGCAATAAGCTTTCATTGACATTGACATTAAAAGTTAAGGAAAAGAATACAAGTTCCTAAATGAAACAAGACAAGGGAGGAGAGGCAGGATGACAGTGCGAGCTGGAACTTTCTGCTGAGAATCAAGTAACTTTTTCTCGGGGGAGGAGGCAAAAGGAAGGCATCCAAGGAACCCTTTTTGCCCTGCAGTGGCTGTCTGAGAAGTGTGTACCAGCATGCCCTATATGTTTAATGACCAATCGTGAAGCTTTTTTTTTTTTTTTTTTTTTTTTGTGGCAAGTATCCCCTTCCAAGAATGTTTTAGTGCATCTCTTTTGTGCATGTTTGCCTAAAATGAACAAACAAAAAACATGAACACAGCTTTTTATGTCAGATTTTTATTGCCATACATGCAGCTGGAAAACACTTACTTCTGGTGGGGAGAGGAGGAAGATTTAATTGCATATTTATGGTATTACTTAAAGCATTGGTAAACTGTTGTCAACTTGGTTCACAATGCACACATATTCTGTGTAGCCAACTGCTGGCATTATTACCTCAGCAAACCTTGGTCTGTAAATTCCTGTAGGTTCTGTGCAAGAAAACTTGTCGCTATTGCTTAATACTATAAATTCCTGCCCTGAAGCAAGAGGTGGCTTTGATTGTGCAGCCGTGTGTACTGTGTACTACAGTAGTACCTGTTCTGTCATCAAAACTTGCTGTTCACGTCTAGGTAAGCCTTTGTTAAGCACGCTTAGTGGTTTCAGGACTTATTTCAGACAGCAGGATACATAAGCTGCTAGCAGGAATATTAAATCAAACACAGCCTAAGAGAGTCTGGCCCATTTTGCAGCCTGGATGAGGGCCTGGGGCCAAGCACAATTGGACAACCAGCATCTTGCAGTGCCAAGCTGGCTGTGTGTGCAAGCTGCTTCTGGGAATCAGACCCTGTGGGCAACACACACCAGGTTCTTTCCTGGTGTATCAAAGCCTTTGTGATGGTGCCAGGACAGAAACCCAGAACTGTCAGTTGCAGTCAGGGAACATTCTCATTCGTGCTGTGTGCCCTTGTCACCAGCTATCACTGGCAACGCAACCTGAGAAAGTTGAAGGGGATTCCTAGTCATTTATTTTTCAGTTTAAGTGACTAGGCTGACCTTTTGAGTAAAGGCAGTCTTTGTTAGTGACTTTGGACCTTCACCCATTCATGTAAAACTATTGAGTATTGAAAAAAATGTTCCTCACACCTCCCGGACTGTCCATAGATAAAGTCCTTACATTTCTAAGTCCAAAAAAATCGTAAGGTCAAAAACTAGAGAACAGGGCATAATCCCAGTCAAAGAGAAGTGCTTGCTGGCCACATATAAACAACTAGGCAGGTGTGTTTTCAACAAAGATTGACTTTCAATATCACAAGTGAAACTAACACTCAAACTCAGGTCTCTAGAAATAAAGAGAACCTCAGAAATTTTCCAAGTCACCCGGAATTAAATTTGTCAATCTGAATATTAATATAGAAAATGCATACAGAACAGGATGGCACGCCTCTGACCTTAAGCATTAATACTGATTCTGTCTGGAGTCTCACAGATTTTGTATGTTTCAGTGTGGCTGTATTTCTCCTCAGTGAGTGCTTGACTTTCCTTATTGACGGTTACAGAAAAGAGCTGATCCATGGCATCCCAAAAGAATTTGAAAGTATGGCAATACAGAATTCTCTCTGCATCATAAATATGCAGATGCATGCATGTTGCATTAGGGCAAGTAAAAACTCCAGCTGCAAACTTCTCCAGAACTTGTGTGTGATTTTTGAAGGCAGCCTCTTGGACCATTTCAAAAGGGCAGCAGGCTGCGTCAATGAGAGGTCCAGCAAGCTGCTTGACAGTGGTACCTTTCCAAATGGTTTAAGGTCTTGCTTTGGGGGATCATAACTAGTCCAGCGGCAGCCCTTAGAAGCAGTTGTACCACACATGCATCTTAATTTGAACCTTATTGAATGTGTCAGAAAACAGACATGCACCTGATGGCCTCCCTTCTTTAAAAGTACTTTTTGAACAAAATGTCCAGCTGTTTTGCACAGCTGTTAAGCTGCTGAGAGGTTTGGTGGAGTTAGTTCTGTTGTACCAAGAGACAACTGTGCCTGTGTGCAGAGAGCCTCCCCACAGGGGGTGCCTCTGGCAGCCAGGCTGACACATCTTTGGGAGTCCCCGGTGTCCCAAGAAGCCTGTCTAAGGACCAAACATGGGAAACGAGATCATAAACCTACGTTCACTGCTTTATCTTTAGAGAGTTCCTGGCAAGACCGGGAATCTGCAAAGCAGTGGAGTAACAAGGTGTGGTAACAAGGTATATCTCGGTTGGAACCTCAGACAGTGCTCTTGCAGACTGGTGTTTGGTGATGGCAATTTGATACCACCACACCAGACTTGGTTTTGTTCCACACTGGTCTGATTCAACCTACCCTAACTTTAGCCACCTAAAAATTACCAGTCTAAGTTTCTGCTTTTAAGTCATAGGAAGGGCAGAAGCGAGATGCCTCTGGATAACTGTATGATGGCATCCATTGCCCTCTCCAGTGATAAATCCTGATTCCTTTTAAGAGCATACAGTTGGGTTTAATACTTAGCTTCACATCCCTGGGATGGGCTGAAATGGGAAAGAATAACGCAGCTCCTGAAAATCTGAATCCATGTGGCTTCCAAATGAGTTTATGAATCCTTCAGTCTCAAATGTAATTTCTGCCTCATAGTTTGCTATTGTCTCCTTCTGTACTTCTTTTTTTTTTTTAAATACATATATATGTATACACATATATATAAGCAGGGAAAACTTGAATTAGCTTGTTAAACATTTCTGGAAGGTTTATCCCTGCCCTCCCTTATTTGTTAAATGGGCTCTCTCATTCTTTGTGTGCACTGATTCATTCATTTAAAGCAACATATGAAGAAACCATTGCATAGATGAATCAACACCAGCAATAGCATATGCTGCTTTTAAATTCAGCTGTGAGGTTGTAACTAAGATATTAATGTATATACTTTCTAGGGATGACTAGATTCCTTTCCTAAGAGCTTTCAGGAATGAATCTAGAAGCTCCTAATTTAGGATTGTGAAAATTCAGGTAGTAATGGCAGTATATGGGGATTTTTTGTACGCTTTCTGTAAATGTATATAATTTCATATGCTGGTTTGGAGATAAGGAAGATACCCAGTTTCAGATAGACCAGACTTTTGCAGACAGCATTACTGTCTGGGTTAGCAAAGCCCATCTAGGTTCCACCTCAGGCTTGCACCATACACCCACCTTAATTCTCACCCAGCTTGGTATCTGTCTTTCTTCATTCACCGTGGGTACCAAGTCAAAACAATCATACCACTTCTTGTTGCAAGCTGAGGAACAGCTGAGGTTTAAAAATATGAATGTTGCAACTTGCGCCTTTTCACCTTCGTGAAGTGTCCATATTGTCTCAGCTGAGCCTCCAAAGAGCGGCTGCCTCCAAAGTTGCCATATAATTTCATCACACAAACATGGGTGTAATTTATTTTTTTCTGTATTTCAATGAGTCTAACAGCAGCAGTATTAGTACGTTTGCTATATTTTCAGAGTTGTGGGACATTCAGTGTTGAAAATGATAAGCATCTTGTGTAGCTATGAATAGAAAAACTGAGAAATGCTTCTTATGATAATGCTAGTACAATCCCTGCTCTGCTGTTTGATATTTTAAGTACTGAACTGAACCAAAATATTATCTTCGAGAATTACCCTAGACTCATCCCTCCATGATTTTTTCAGTTCCTGCTTCTGGGTCCTTAGTGAATTCTGGGCCGAGAATAAAGCGGTGTCAAAGGTAACTGTGGTAGCCACTTATGGACAACTTTTCAGATGCATACAGCCATTCTGTCTGTTGCCTGATGCTCTTGCATTATTCTCAGTGGATGACCATATTCTTGAACATCCTGATGGGTTTTGTCAGCCATGGAGGAGACGTGGACAAGATTAGCACCCAGGAAGTGTTGAAATGTAGCAAGTAATGAGCTATCTTCTCCAGCAAGCATTTATTTTTAGTGCTTAACTTTCAATTAATGTTTATATTTTCAGTTATATTTTATCATTCAGTATCTTGAGGTGGTTTGAGCAAAATATATGAATATATATAATTTACAAGAAATATAGGCTTGTATTGTGCCTTTGTAATTCTCTTCAGCTTCAGTATCTATAAGCTACGAGCGGACAAACCTTTGGGGTATTCTTTACTACATAGTAGCTGATGGCTTCATTAATACTGGCTATTTGAGTCTTCTGGGTCTAATGTTTATGTTTTCCCAGGTGAAAACGCCATAGTGTTCTCCACCAGACATAAGCACAATGACATATCACTGCAGTGCATGCTGTCTCTTAGCTTCTCTCTACATGTGCTTGCATGTTGAAAAGTTAGAAATGCTGCTGTGTAAATTGCTACCTTGTTTACCCAATACAGGTGTTTTCCTGCATCCCTTGTTTGCTTGAAACTTATTAACACGAAAGTTATCATTGGCTTGAGAGGGAGTTGTGGATGCACAAAGGATGCAGGGAGCAACTCTTCAGTACTTTACAGGCTGCTGTGCATTAATGTCTTCTCAGCAAAGAAATGTAGCATTAGCAGTGACTTCCTAGTGAAAACACTGAGCGTGCTTATCACTTAAGACTTTAGGAAAAAGCGTCAGACTGTGTAATTGTATCTCATCTAACTTAGACACCTAACCAGTAACATTTGATGAGGCGTGAGCCTCACATTTAACTATGTTTGATCACGATGTACCAACCAATGCAGAACTGAAAGGTGAACAGCCATGTTTTAGTATCACAGCTACACAAGAAATCACGAGTTTTCACGAGGTTCTGTTCTGATTTTGTTTCCTCATCTCTAAAGCATTTTCACTGTGGAAGTATTTTTCCATCCAGTTACCTGAGGCTTCCTTTCACCAACCAAAACAGTCCGTAGCCTTCTACACTGTGAAAGGCAAGCTCTGTGGAGAAACGTGGGCTTTACGCTTGCCCAGCAAATTCGAAGAAATTTCATCCAAGCCATAAAAGCCTTTTATGTTATTCTGTGTTTGTGTAATCAAAGCAATTAGGGATAGGAACCTCGGTAATGAAGAGGTCTCTCTGTCCTCCGTTTTACTCTCTCTCTGTAATTTGTAGGGATTTAAGAGTTATTTTCTCAAGGCTCAGCTGTGTCTCTCTAAACCAGCGCAGTCTACGCATCATGTGAGATTCAACTTAATGGGGATAGCATTTGAACGTTTAAGATTTACTTTTCACATAGCAAGGAGTAATGTATGTCCTTAGGGACATGGACTCTTGCAAACAAGTCTGATACCAAGGATAAAAAATCAAGATGGTACCAGTACATCAGACTCTGTACTACAGTGGGTTTTTTAGCTTTTGTCATTTGTATTTTATTTTGCAGGAGAGGAGTTGGGGAATCTCAGATCACATGGGGGATTTTAGAAGTATATCACTCAACAATCATTTTATAAAGTCTAACTTCAAAATGCACTATGATTTATTACAAAAATATATTTTCTTCTGTTTGCCGACATGGTTGTTCCACTTTGTGATAAGTTAAACTAAGCAGTTAATTTGTTGCACTGCCTAGCTGCATGAATTCATCCAGTGTACGTATGTACCTGTGCAGCATTACTTTGGGTTTTGTATTTGAATTTGCAGTATTGATTATTATTTTTGTATTTTACTTTGCCTCTGTTATTGGAATTGTAGTAAACATAATTTATACATATGATTTTACAACTGTTTTGCAACTGAAAAGTCTTCTTTAAATTGTAAAATTTTATTGATGGATACTCATTAAAATGGTATAAGAATTATATTAACAATTGTTTTGTGTTTTGATGCTCTCTGTACATAAATATATGTCTATTTATCTGTTTAATGGTGCTTGTGTCTTGCAATTTTGGATACATTTTAGAATAAAGTTTCATTTTACAAGAAGTAGTTGTATTTTCAAAAGCTGTGTCAAAAAAACACCAATTTTCTCCAAGAGTAACTAGGGTTATGGGAGAAATGTATGACTCTCCAGAATGTGTACAACTTCAGGCAGAAGTGTGTTTGTTTCAAGAAAATGGAAGCACAAAACCTACAAAGATGCACAGCTGTATATTCCAGTCAGTTTACTGCAGTAACTGACACCTGCATTTAAAACATTACCCAGAAGAGTCACTCCGGAGGCATGTCGTAGCCCTCCTGATTCTATTGGTATGAAGAGATCTGTGAACATGCTAATGATGTCACCATTACCACATTAGGTTGTAGTTTCCCAAAGAACTCTGCAACTCTCTGGTCTTGCATAAATCTGTTTAAACATTGACAGAATTTTGGTAGGCATCTAAAAACCAGTTCTAGATTATAGGCTTCTGTGAAATTTTGGTACTAAATCAGACCTCCTTTGTCCTACAGCATTTCACAGAATAAGGTGTCACTTGGCTGAGGGTCAGATCTAGAGCAGCTATATTAGTTGAATTTGCTGCTGCTGTACAGTTGAGTAATACTTCTTACTAGCTCTAATGGCTTTATTTTACAGAAGATTTATTCACATCTAATATTGACCTTATCTTTTATTAATAAAATGCCTTACCTTTTCTGGCACAGTTCCCCTACAGGCACTGCGCTGTGTCCTATTCATCACAGCACCCTTGAGATGCGCTGTTGTGCTACACAAAGCCTTTAACCTTGCATTGCTTCCATTACAAATACATATTATTAGGAGGGAATAATCTAATATCCATTGTTGTTTTTTGTTTTTTTTTTCCCCTTTTGAAACTATTTAAAACAATACTGCACCTGTTTCTTTTGTTGTTTTTACTGTTTCAGTTCAGGCCTCAAGCCATAAAGTGAGAATCATTTATTGACAAGCACTTTAAAACTGCATTAGCAAATAACTTCTAAAGGAAAGCCAATGTCTTAGGTGGTTAACCAAACCTTCGGAGTTGTGCTCACTCTAGTTCACCACCAGTTCTCATTTTAGAAGAATGCTTTCACCAAAGACTGTAGCTTAGCGATGTATGGGTTTGGATGTAAGGCATCTTCCATCAGCCTGTGACCATTTGTTCCCTTTGCCACACCGGGCATCAGTAAAGAACTTCTTAACTGTGGGGTTGAGAGAGCTCTGGAACAGGCTGCCCAGAGAGGTTGAGGAGTCTCCTTCTCTGGCGATAGTCAAGACACATCTGGTCATCTGCCTCTGTGACCTGCTGTAGGGAACTTGCTTTAGCAGAGGTTTGAACTCCCACCTCCAGAGGTCCCATCCAAACCCTCCAGTTCTGTGATTTTGTGAAAGAGAAATAGGCCCGTTTACAGATGCCTCCCAGAGGCTGCCTTCACCTGGTAGGCAGTCCTGCCAGCTTCTTCTGGTAGTGCTGGTATGGCTGCTGTGCCTCATAAAGCAACTTTATGCTGGGAAACTGAATGTCTGCCACACATCTCTGTGAACTTGGGCTGGTAACTTCATTTCTGAATCCTTTCATCTCTGAAGGAGAACGATACTGATCTGCCAGGTGTTTTCTGAGGCCAAATACACTGACACCTGTGAAAAAGGTACTCTGATGGAGACCGTGCAAGAAGCTAAAGGAGTACCAGGGGCTGCAGTGAAAGGAACTGCTGAAGCTGGAAGATGGACATGACATTCGAGTTAGTTCAGCAGACAGGGAGAGAGGAGAGGTGCAGCAGGGCAGGGGAAAGACCGCTTACAAAAGCTAAGGCTGGTCTGGGACAAGGTCGCTGTATCCAGGCTTCGAGGCTGTCACCTCCACTCCCCACGGCTACCCAGTGGAGAAGGCAGCAGCAACCATTTGTGGCACACATTCGGCTGCTGGGTGCCCACTCTGCCTGGTGGGCAGCTCCTACCTCCAAGAGACCGCCGTCACACAACACCTTCCTTAGAAATCACGAGTTACCTGCAGCTCCAAAGTGCCCTTCCCAAGTACCAGCTTCCCTTACCCTAACAGAAACGAGAGAAGTTGCCATGTCTGTTTCTCTGAGGCTGCTGTGAACCTAGGAGAGGTCTGCTGACCACTCGCCCAAGCACGCGCTCCACACCGCAGCTTTCGATTTCCCCTTAACCTGCCTGGGAAACTGGCAGCCCTATAGATCTCATCTCACAGCGGACGGCAGATAGGAGGTAAGGACCGCGCACCTGCCCTCAGCCCGCCCCGCCAAGAGGGGGCGATTCCCTCTCAGACAAGGGCGCTGGGGCGGGACGGGCACGCCCAGCCCGGTGGAGAGCGTGGAGACCGCGGCGGGCCGGCCTCGGCCGACACTGCCCCGGGCAGAGGCATGGAGCGGAGCGGGGCGGCGGGCGGATGGGTGCCCATGTGCCAGAGCGTCCTGCCAGCCCACGTCAACCACCGCGGGGAGCTGAGCGCCGGGCAGCTCCTCAAGTGGATGGACGCCACCGCCTGCCTGGCAGGTAGAGGGGCCGGGCAGCCCGGCGGGGCGAACGGGAGAGGCGCCCCCGCCGCCATTTGCCGCCCGGAGCCCCTCACACACACTGCGCTCGGCGGGGGTGGGCGGCTTTCTACCCGCAGGGGCTGCGTGAGGCCCGGGGGGGTTTGGGCTTCGAGAGGGATGGTGGGTCCGAGAGGGAGCTGCGAGGGTGGGGAGAGCAAAGAAAAAGAGGGCAGTGGAGGGAGAGTCAGAGATGGAGCAATGAGAAGTACTAGAGGAAGGGAGAGCAAACCCCTAACTTAAGGGTTAAAAAAAGCCACCCACTTGAAAAACTTTTAACGTCTCTTCGATGGCTTCTGGAGATGGTGATCTGCCGGCAGCCATGTCCACTTGAGCACATGAAGCCTCGTGGAGAGCAATGCGATGTGGGGAGCGCGTGCTCTCATGGCACTGCTGTGCCCGGCTGGGTGCTGGCTGTGCAGGTGTGTACCGTGCTGGAGGCCTGCAGCTGTACATAGAGGCTGGACCAGGCTCTGCACACCTGATGTAGCTGTAGGTATCCCTGTTCCTTGCAGGGGAGGTGGATGAGGTGACCTTTCAAGGCCCATTCCCACTCAAATGACTCTACGATTCTATAACCCTTCAGATGGAGAAAGCAGTGGGATGCAGGAGCAGCAGCTGGCACACTTCTCAGGGCCACTGCAGGTTTGCTAGGAGGTGTGATATAGCACTAAGGAATCGCTTTGTGTTCGGCCTTTTGGTTATTTCTCTCTTTAAAATGCTCTTCTTGAAAGCTTCCTTACCGCAGCCCCTGAGTTCCAGCTCTGCAGCAGGGTTGGCGCTTGCTCCCTGGGCTACAAGTGAATCCGTGATCTTAATCAGCTGCAGACTGACTACGGAGCTTGCTTTCAGTCCACCTTCTCTAACTGTTTTTCCTTGGTTTGTCTTAGAACAGCAGCAGTCATGCCACTCATCCCGTTGCACACAGAGTGTTTTTAATGCTTGAGTTCTGTGTCACAGCATGCTGAACTTACCAGACATGGATTTTTTTGCTTTAGCACCTTTTCCCAGTGCTAGTGCTGACTGCTGCAGTTGCCAGCACCTGCATCACACCTCCCATGTTCTGTGTCCTACTGCTTTAGGCTTAACCCAACTTGCAGCTTGCTCCACTTTTGAGGTTGAGCTGTCGCCATCGTACTCATCATCTTCTATTACAACTCCAGCCTCTTAGTTGATAGGGACCTCTTTGCCTCCGTGGTTCGTTGTGTTCCTCATGAGTGCCTTCATGTGTTTCACCATCATATTTTAAAAGGGAATTTCTGAGGTACTGTGATAATCCATGCATCATCCTCTGTCTTACTGCTCCAAGCTTATTCTTGCATAGATCACTAAAAATAGTGTTAGGCTTCTTGTGAGTGAGACTCCCTGCCTGCTTGGCAGAGCACTACCATCAGCATTTCCTGGGACTCCTGTTTTTAACCTTTGTCAGCCAGGAAACTTTTTGGATCCGGAGTTCCTGGTGTTTGCACAGCCCCTGAGGTGCTGGAGATTGAGCCTGTGACATGAAACTCTAGATGCTGTTGTCAAATAAATGTTAAATCACAAAGACTTGCTATTAAAAGAATAAGTATTGAACTACCAAATATTAACAGTATAGATGTTACCCTTTTTTTATAGTTAACTTTCCTAATGATTAGAAATAGATGCTATTTTTCATAGCCAACTGAGTCCTAGGGAGATGGAGAGCATAGTACAGATTTTGCTAATAGTATTTTGCAGTTGTTATACAAAGGAGATACTTACTTTAATGTTTGAATCTTGATTGTATTAGGTTTTTTTTTATATTTAGTAACTGCATTTTAATGCAGTGCTGGGGTCATGCACTTACCTGCTGGCCACTGCTGTGACCATGCTACCAAGGCAGTAGATCATTTTCCTTTGTCTTGGAATTCTCGTGTAACATAAAGCTTCTATGCAGATATAACGTAGCCAAGATTCACAGCATCCTAGTTGTGAGGTGGTTGCTGGGATTGCTGTAGACCTGCTAATACTTTTTGTCCTGGAACGTGCTTGTATCAGAGTGTCCATTTTTAGCGGAAGACCATAAATAGAGCTTTCAGGCTCAGGAGAATCACAATAATCATCCAAACTCATCTCCCGATACTACCCTTATTTCATGGTAAGTATTACTCTTATTTAGCTCCCTTTTTTTTTCTAAAGGGTCTGCATAATTTTCTTCGGGGTGATCACAAGACAAACTGGGATCTGCTGTGTTTCCTCTCTGTCTCTCATGCACAAATACGAATCTATAGGTGAATGGTTTGCTGCTGGAGCAGTGTAGTAACTCTGTGTCCTATGTCTCTTTTGAAGCTGAGAAACATGCTGGTGTGTCTTGTGTGACAGCATCTATGGATGACATACAGTTTGAAGAGGCTGCCAGGTACAAAAACGGCTAGCAATCATCAAATGTTTTCACTCCAGAGTTTCTTATTTGGCAGAGATAAACTGAGGCATTGTACAATCATGGTAAAATGCGCCAGTGAACTCTCCAAAGGCACAGGGTTCAGTCTCCAGATTGCTCTTTTCTGTCTGACACTACTAGAAACAAATCAATTTCTAAAGTCCAAAATAACCTGTACTTATTTGACCTGGCAACATTGATACCAGCTGAGAAACCAGTGGCCTAGTGATCTTTGGCTATAGTTCATGTGAATGCTACACGACTGACTACTAATCTCACTAAACAAGGAATACACACCTATGAAAGTTACTGTATGATTTTTTTTCTATCATTTGTATCACAAATACTTTTTCTCACCATCTTTCTTTCAACTCTTCCTAAAAAAAAAATCTTCTGGTAGCAAAACAGCTGTTCTGCATTTGTGATTAATATTTACTAAGTCTGCAAAGCAGTATGGTTCTTAAAAGGCAAACAGTGTTTTTAAAAAACATTTTTTATTATTTTCCAAAGAAAAAAAAAAGATACTGTAGGAAGAAATGGCACCTTGTTTTCTAAACTTTATCTTGCCATGAATTTACAGCCATTACTTGTAGTTAATGCTGTAATGAACCATTTATGTAACAGCCGTGGTTTACTAACAATGAAATAGGCAAAACTATGTGTGGAAGTTTGTCACATTACAGAACCTGAGCTACTGCAGCAGCAAGACACAAACAGAAGAAGAAAAATGGTCTGTGAACTTCTTATTTGTGTATTTTCACTTTATAAACTAGAAGTTAATGAGTATGTAAGTGATGGCACAGATGGGATAGAACTGCTTGCCTACCTATGTTCATGTAGGGGTGATTGTGATAGCAAGCCAGGAAGCACTGCCTGCCAGATGTACAGCTGATGTCAGTTGAAAACAGTACATGAATGTAAAATAAGCATCCGCTCACACTGCTAAACAACAGATTTTTAGACTAGTGGCTTCAAAGATGAAAACGTGAAGCAGTAGTACAGTGGGTGAATGTGGTCATGCTGAAATCACAGTGTGTTCTTCATGTGTTGTACAAGAAGCTTTAAAATGTTTGTCTTAATTGTATTTGTCCTGTGGTTTTAAACTTCTCCTTAGGAAAAAAAATCTGTTCATCAAAACTGTAATCACAGGGTCCTGCAAATGAAGTCAGGGTGATGTTTCTCTTTCTGGCATGGTATTTCAGACTTAGTAGCTTCAGACCCAAGCTTCTAAAGATACTGTCCTTCCCGATTTATTTCTAACTGTTTTTCTTGTTCTGCTTCCACTTACAGTGCCAGTTTTTCATTATTAACATTAATTTATTCACAAGCCTACTAACTGTGAAGTCATTTCAGTAATTATTTTTCAGCCTCAGGTCAGCCATAACATTTCCAAAACCAGATTATACAAACATTTTGAGTAAGAGAGCTCTTGTATTTTCTAAGTTTTAAGTTACTGGCTGTAACGTTTCGTTTACCTAGCTCAGATTACCAGGTGTTCTGTAGGGATTAACTCTTCTGTGCTTATATCTTGCCAATTGGCATGGAAACATAACTTTTCATGGTACATCCATATACTGCAAAACTCAGCTTTATGTCGTGATAACAAGTAAATCCTTCTTCCTTGTCTTTTAAAATGCAACAGCTCAGTGGTAGTAAGGAAACCTGACTGTAAATGACAGTTCACTTTTGCTAATACTCTGTTTGTGAGTCATTCTGATAGATTTCAGACTCCTCCTGCCAGTTACAAGAGAAAGTGTGCTGTTCTATGACTTCTGCCCAAGCTAATCAGCTGTCTTGTCTTGGAGATAAATTGGTTTTTCCAAAGGCAGAATACATGATGTAGTATAAAAAAATTCCATTTTGAAACCGCTCTGGAAAGTACACAGAAAGACATTTCCTGATTATACTGTCTTACAGTCTCCATTCTGACATCTTTATTTTCTGATATGGCCATGGACCCCAGAAGACATGCTTCTTCAATGAGATGTGAGTTCAGGTAGACAGGCTTGAGTACCAGGGGAGATGTAGGTCAGTCAGGCAGTCTAATGTCTCTGAAATCCTAACCTGTCTTGTTGCAGGGCTAGCTCCTCAGGTTGAGTGAGATCACGTCCAACTTTATTATGTACTTCCCTCAAGTTCTGCGATTCCTCAAACATCAGCAGACCCAGTCCTACCTCTCCAGCCTCTGTTATGCAGTATTCTCAAAAAGAGGAAGAAGAGTGGGCCATGCCCACTGCCCTGGGGAGCTGTGCCATGCCCACCACACTCTGGTGCAGACCCTTTCCCTAACCCCTCCAGCCCTTCCGTAATGCAGCTCCATGCTGTTCCCTCTGGCCACATCGCTGTCACACAGCAGAGCTCAGCGCTGCCCTCCGCTCCCTGTGAGAGCTGCAGACACCATGAGGCCTCCCCTCAGCTCCTCTGCTCTGTGCTGAGCAAACCCATTCACCTTCCCCTGCAGACCCTTCTCCATGTTTGTAGCCCTCCCTTGGGCACCCTGTGACAGTTCTGTGTCCAGCTCACACTGCCAGCCCACGTGCAGTGCAGGAGGTGAGGCAGCACAGTGCAGAGCACAGTGGCACAGCCCCTCACAGCACTGAGCCTGATGCATCCCAGGCATGGCTGGCCCTTTGGGCTCCAGGGCATGCTGTTGGCTCGCATTCATCTTGCTAGCACCAGGACCCCCAGATCCTTTTCTGCACGGCTACTCTTAGCCTTTCATCCCGCTGTCTGTACATATGCACTGTGTCAGGTGCAGAATTCATCACTTCTGTTAAACTTCTAATTGGATACTAGAAATAAAAGTCAGTCTTGTTATCAGTATATAAGAAGCATTTTTAAAGTTCTGTAAGGAAAGAATATGTTTTCACAGCCAATTGATTTTATATAGATGAAATTATATTATGCTGCTTAGATATTCTGTGTAGACGAATGAAAAAGAGAAGTAGTTCTTCAGAAGTACGCTGCTGGGACGGAAGGGGCATGCTGCAGCCCTGCACATGCAAAATACGGAAAGTAAACTTCTTCCACATCCTTCAGAAACTTAAAAGAGCACTTGGGAATAGATCACAGACTTGAAGTATTTCCTAATGATTATGTATGTGTGTGCTAGAGAATGTATATAGAGCGTATCCCATGCACTTTTGCAGCTAGATATACTCAGTAACTTGGTGTAACTTGTGGCAAGATATTCCTTTGAGCAAAAGCAGAATCTAGGCCAAAATTTCCTGAAGACTTTTGGTGCTGAGCATACCTGATGCCATACAGGTACCAACGATACTGCATGATAAGCTTACACTGCTTTGTGAGTGACTGAAATAATTATTGAGCATGATACTGAGTATGATTGAAGCCTGACTTACAAATAATAGCGCTCAACCTTTTTCGCTGCATTTGCAGTGCACGATGGAAGGTACAAACTGATCACAGTTAGTGACAGTTTCATCCAGAGATTTTTTTTCTCTACTGTTATGGATACTTAGAGAGGGAGGGAGGTGCAAACCATTATGAAACTGTGTGATTACACGCCCTAAGAAGATTTTACTCTTCTTAACAGAGTTGGACAAGTTATTACCATCAAGGCAAAGGTGAATAGGGCATTCAAAACCAGCATGGAGGTAAGAGATTACCACTTGTATTTATAATGATGCTTGAAGTACAGAGAAGAGAGGTGGAAGGAGGAATGCAACAAGGGCCCAGCCTTACTAGTTTCAGAAGGCACTTTCTATAGATTTATAAACAAAAGCACAGCCTAATGAAACTCTAGTTTCATAATGACTGTTATAATTCCATGTTGCCTGTTAAATAATCCATGTCAAAGTAGAAACTAGGCCCTGAAGACTTGGAATATTTGGCAGATATTATGGATGGGATGGAATAGATGGTGTTAGTTCAGTCCAAAGCTATTAACCTCAGAGGAGTCTTTGGGTCAAAGCCAGGCTCTACTGAATATGTGGAGTTCTAAGTATTTTTGAAACTTGTGATACGGGAATATTTCTCTCAGTGGAGTGCATGTTCTTCATATTGTAACAGTGCATTGGCCAATAACTTGAAATTAGAATTGAGCCTTAAGGATACTTTTTGCTGACTTCTGCCCAAGTCCAGCTTTTCTTAATATCAATGGGAATTGTGCATATTCTAGAAGATGTATTCCACAATTTAGAAATGAAACTTCAGGTGGTTTGATGCATATCAGGCCTTTCTCAGAGGTTCAAAGAAATTTCTTCAAGTGTTCTGCATGTTTATAAAGATTTAGTTGTTCATACAGGTAGTAGACTTGGATGAGAACTCCAAACAGTACACAAGTAATTAGATATCCATAAACTAAATGTCTGTCCTACTTTTTATTTTACCCTGCAACTGGTAGAAAGAATCCATACGCTAAAAACTTTTCAGGGGTCAGAGAATATTGATATTCTTAAATGTTCAGAGCTCGATCAGTCATAACAGATCAGTCTTTTTACTTATGTTCTTCCTTTAGGTATAAGAGAAAGGATATGATTCATTTGATACACAGTGCACTGCTTTATCTCAATTCAACTGACAATGGTGTAATTACTTTTTTTGTCCCTTTGTCTCACTACCTCCTTCCCTGTAGGTTGGCATCAAGGTTACAGTGCAGGATGTTTTGACTAATGTTGAAAAAATTGTGAGCGTGGCATATGCAACATATGTAGTCAAGCCAGTTGGTGCTGAAAAGGTATTCTTTCTGTTTTGTTCTGTGGTTGAAGTTGGGACCAAGTTTCTCTGAAACAGGCCAAATTTTATATTGTGAAACATGGGAAAACACAGATAAGAGTCTATTCTGTTTGATAGTAGAAAAGCAGCATAAAGTCCTGACAATAAGGAAAGTGGTTTTTCCACAACTACTCTGAAATTCTTAGCCTTTTTATTTTTTTTTCCACTTTGTGTTGCACGTTTACTAGTAGTAGAACCGGTGCCTTTATAAGGGCTCAGTCTTGACAGATGTACGCTCTGGAAGAGATATTCCTGTGAGTCCGCAGCATCTCTCTACATACATGTAAGGGTTTGGGGGGTTCATGTATTTGTTTTTTCTTTTTCATTCTTCACCTCCTTTGAAGAGATTGTTAAATGTCACCACTATTCAGACTGAATAAATATTTTAAGCTGTCTTCCAGTGTAAATTAATTCTTAAGCATTCATGTTAAATAGCTTTCATGCCACTGTTGTGTATTCTCCTCACTGTCTGGCCCCCTGGAGGTGTTCAGCTATCAGTCATGGTACTGTTTGGCCTTCCCGTTGCTGTGCTCAACAAGCACTGTTCTTCTAATATTTTCCTGGGAGAGAGGCTGTATATTCTTCAGATCTTCTTAATAAACTCCCTTTGTACATAATCTGCTTCTTAACACAAATTGCTAGAATCATATTTCGTATCGAACTTTCTTGACTCTTTTAATGTGTTACAAAAATGCATCTGTCTTTTTAAAATATCAACAGGGGATTGTCAGAGAGTAGTCACAGAATCATAGAATCACAGGATGGCTTAGGTTGGAAGGGACCTTGAAGCCCACCCAGTTCCAACCCCCTGCCATTGGCATGTTTGCCACCCACCTGATGGCCCAGGACCCCAGCTATTTCTTTTCTTTTACGAGACAATACATGACAACTTGCTGAAGAAACAGTTCAGAGCACTTTAACCAAAAATAAAGCTCAGTTTACCTCTGAAAGGTTAATGGCTAAATTGGTTAATCTGGGAGCACTAAAATGTTATGAGGTGAGGATTGTTTATTAAACATTTGATATCATAGCTATGGCATTAACCCATTTACCTTTTGCCCAGATTTCCAGGGAGGTTATTTCAGGATTAAATTGGTGATCATTAACTACGATTAGGTTTAAGACAGGACTGCCCAGAGAGAATTTAAGACTTCAATTCTAATTCCATTGCAAATCAAGGTCTTGGGGAAATTAAAGAACATTTTTGTCAAGCCCTTTTTTCCCGATGCTAAAGCTTTTCAGAGAGCAACAGCATACATTCACCATCTTAATCTTTCAGCTGAGACATTTGGAAAATGGAAAGGAAGCTCTTGAGTAAGATCAGAGATGAGACAAGGAGACTAAAAGAGTATTTTGAGTATAGACTCTAAGACTGAGAAATAATAGCAGCACTACCATGTGATGCAAAATATTGATTTTGTCTGTGTTACAGAGCCTGTGCATTATTTTAAGGTTTCTGGAGCCTGATCTTGTAAATAAATCACACGAGTGATATATTAAGGTCTTTTTGTTTTCTTATTTGTTTGTTTGTTTAAACTGCATGTGTTATTATGGATAAGTACATATAAAAGCTAAATGAATTTCATTGGGTTTTAACAAATGACTCTGAAAAGATAACACGGAATCCCTTGAACTTTACCTCTACGCTTGTTTGTATTAATCAGATGTGTCATCTTGGACAATTGATAACAAAAGATTGTAGAAAATGCTGATGCTATTTTGAGTTCAAAGTGCACGGTATGATTGTGGAATTAAGAGCCTTTTATTATTATTATTATTTGTATAGATTGAATTAGAACCTGTAAAGCTTCTGTCTGCAGAAGACCATCTGGAGCATGCCCTGGCTACTGAAAGGAAAAGAATCCGACTGGGCTATCAAGAGGTCTTTCAGAACCTAATGCAGGAGAGTAATAAAGAAGGTGACCACAATGGTCAGTATAGAACATGGAATAAATAACTTGCAGTGCAGTTCAAACATCTGAGTATAGCTTCTTGAGGTGGTGGTGTCAGGTTGAAAAGAGTGTGCCAGATTTGTGATGCTGTGTTGGATAGTTGCACTAACAAAATAGTATGTCTTTGTCTTTCACAAATTTCAGATTTAAAATGCACACTGAAGGCTAAGCACATGTTGAGTAGGTGTGAAATGCAGATCTTCTTATAGATTATGTGTAAGGTTTAACAGTTCATGCAGAACTTTGCAATACAGTAATAAAGTCCTGTAGGACCAGTTACAAGGTGGAAAGAAGGATAAAGTCAATTCATGAATATGACTGTCTGTGCAAGAAAACACTGCAAACTCTGTTCCTGCTGTGAGATATTTCCAACATGCAGAGAATTCTTCATTATGTGATTGTTAAAATAGATTAAAAAAATTTAGACTTCTTAGAACCAAGCTAGAAAAAATTAGTCAAGAAACAAGTTAATCTCTATTTCTGGTAGAAATCTCTTTTCTTAAAGGCAGTCGTACTCCAAAGTTGCTATATAGAAGGACATGAAGGAAATTACAAACACATTTTTAGGAAATCTGCTCATATTTTGAAATTCTGAACTGTAACTGCATAAAAGCAGTCATCAGCATGTATCTTTATTAAGGAAAGATGAAACATCTTTTAAATATAAATTATAGTCTTGATTTAATAAGATTGTGTAGAGGGTACTACAAGAAAAGAAGTATTTGGTCCGTTGGTAATTGCCTTATAGAAAGTGGCTCAGTCCCATGGAAGACAGATCAGAGATGCCTGGCCTAGAAATTTTCTGGAACAACTTTGTCATGGTAAGCACAAATTCACCTACTTCAGGAGGCAGAATGAGCAAAACAGGAAAAAGAGAGAAGAAAATACCACATTTGAGGCTTCCGGGTAGCATATTCAGAAAGTGAAGTTTGTCTTTTGAATAGATGTTATGCAACAACTTAAGCAGTTCCAAAGTTCAGGTTAGTCAAATGTGTCCACAGAATTATATAATCATAAAGCTAGTTAATTAGGGCAAAATTCAAAAGTACAATTCAGGTCAAGTAGCAAGTATTATGGATGTGTGCTTTGTAAATTACTGACATCATCTCATGCCTAAATGCATTCTTTAAAAATACAACTGAAAAAGCAAGGTGACTAGTCACTTGAAAGTGGAATTGGAAATGGTTGAGTAACAGAAGATGGTTATTAATTCAGATCTGTATTCTTTCCTTATTTTGTGCCTTCTGTAGTGTTTCTAATAATGAAAAATTTGTAAGTAGCAGGTTGTGAAATAATCATGCCGTACTCCATCCTTAATTTGGCACATTTGCACAGATGCCTATCGTACACAATGGTCAAAGTCTATGAAAGGCAGCTGAGTAAGTGACAAACAGTTTTAACAATATCCATTAGAGGTCATACATAGCAACCACGAATAACACAAGCGCAGACTCTGGCAGTTGACTGTATGTGTTCTCAACTAACCAAGCTTCACAGTTATTGCTTCTGATGCAGCATCTTCAGAGAAGATAGCCTGGGAAGGGAGGATTGCTGTACTGTCATGGTTAGAGACGTAGGGTTGTGCCATTCACAACCTCTAGCTAGCATGGTAGAACAGAACAAATCATCACTGTCTTTCTGCCCTTTAAAAGAACTGAGGTCTTCCCTGTCTTCCTTTTTTTATTTTTCCTTTTCAGTGTATCTGAGGCAAATGGCACACTTCAGTAACTGGGAGTATTTTCCTTTTGGCTATCAGAGTTAATAGCTGAAATAATTCATTGTACATTGCTGCTATATTTCAGATACTTTTGAAGAGGAAGATGCGGTTTCAACTGACCTTACTCATGTACAGAGTATTGAGCTTGTCCAACCTCCTCATGCAAACCATCATGGAAACACTTTTGGTGGTCAGATCATGGCTTGGATGGAGACAGTGGCAAGTATTTCAGCAAGGTACTTTTCTTCATCATGTTCTTTGTATATGTTTCTAAGTGGATGTATTCCTCCAATTTAATATTTAGTGTTTCAGTGGGATTTATTACGTGAAAAAAGCAGATCCAAATCTTCTTGCCTTTTCTTCTTAAGATTGCAGGAGGTCTTCAAGCAGTTTATGTGGTACATTTACCACAGCTTGCCACACCACTGTGGGAGTCATGTTTTGTTCACTCTGTTACACATGCAGGCCCTAAGGCAAAAGGGGCTATATTATTTGCTTGAAACTCCCTGCAGAAAGTCAGCATTAGGAATAGGAATAGAAACCCAGCCTTCTTGTGTTTGGTGCAGTGTTTTAAAAACAGAGGCAGTCGTTAAGTCAGAATAAAACTCATACTGGCCCTATATCAATGGATAGCAAAAAATAGAGAGACTTCTAAATGGTGGTCTGTAAATCCTTATACCAGAGAAAAGAATAAGTCAGGGAAGAAGAATCAGAGGAACCAGGCTCTTTTTTATTGATGCACGTACTGGATGGATGTTTAACCTCCACAAGTCGCCTAGGCTTTAAGCCCCTTCAAGTCTCACGTCCCGTGGGATCTGATATTTTTAGTAGTGTAATTTGCTTTGACATGTTGAGGTAATAAGTACAAAATATTTTTGTGACACTGTCTAACATTGCTTGTTGTTATGGCCTGGACATTTTGTCATTAAATTCTTCTTCTGAATTTGAACTGTTCATTTTCTTCCTCCTTGTTCTTGGACGGTATACAAAGCTTCTTGGTAAGGAACGCTTGAATTTCAGTTTGAATTCTTCTTGCATACCAAGTGACCTGTTTCACTGTAGGGATGTTAGATTTGCTTTTGTTTTTGAACTTCAATAATTAAATTACTTTCCCATTCATTATTCATGTATTTCTGACTTGGAGACAGTAGTTGTACTGATAGGAATCTATGAAGGATGCTCTGAAAGTAATGCCTCGTATTTCATTGTGTTGGCCCATGCCACTAGAAACAGATGTTGGTGGTATGGCAGTAGAGGCTGAGTCTTCCTGCCAATACTGTTACATTTTGTTTCTGTGCTACAGATGGCAGCAGAGGAGCATCTGATATGGAAGTACGTATGAAGCAAAAGTGTGTAAGTGAATTACTCCATGCAGAAAAAATGACACCCACTGGCATTTATTGACATTTGCTGAGCATTTATGGAAACCAACCAGTGGATTTGAGCACAGTGAGGGGTGGGTGGTGCCTTTCAGCAGTGGTGGCAGCAATGTGAAGGGCAAACCATGTTCCAGATGCCTATGCAGATTGTTCTGAGTGCTGCATGCAGGCTTTTGTTCATCGCTGTTGAAAATGCATGGTGACTATGTTGAGAAATAGCATTTCGTAGCTGAGAATTTGCTCTATCAAGTGGTGGTGGTGTGCTGTTTGTATCTGTTATAGTTTCCATGGAAATAAATGGGAGGCATTACTTTTGGAGCAACCTATGTGCTTTCCTTAGTTAGAGCAGCTTGTTTTATTAACATGAGAATACACTGACCTTACCGAAGTGTAATTTCAAAGCTTCAGATTTGTGCTATGATTTGACCCAAAGTGTTTGCTTGTTTTCATTTGGTAAGTTTGACCTACTGAGAATCATATTTTATTTTTAAAAAGTGAAGGGAACAATCAGCAAAGCAAATACTGAAGACATTTTCATTGGAATAATGAATGTCAAACATGCTTTGTCATGTTGAACATTTCAAGATTAATAACGGATGACAAAGGATGATTGAAAACAGCGATGCTGTGATTTCTGCTTGAGAAGCAGCTAGCTTTTCTAGAAACCTTTTCTGAGGCCACTTGTAATTGGATATGATCTTTGAAGGTGCCAGTTAGGAGTTGCTGTGGCCAGAGATTTTGACAGAGAAATGGAGCAGGAGGGCTAACACTTGAAAAGGTAAATTTGTAGGGACATCTGAAAGGTTACTCACCTTCTCCTCCCTCTTTTTTGCCCATATGATAGATGAAAATCTTACAGATGATAGTAGCAAGTAGTCGTTTGAGCCAGATCAGTCACTTCTTTTGTCTTAAACTTCCAGAAGTATTCAGGCCATAGCTTTCCAGGAGAAACAGAATATTTAGGCCAAATTTCTGTTCTATTACTCTGTTTATTTTCAGTAATACTGTATTTGCAGCTTTATTGTGAACTTTCTAAATGAGATAACCATTGAATGTTTTAAATCAGAAGAGCAAGTTATTCTTAATGAAATTACAAAGTCATTTGAATGTCTTAGTCTATTAAAAAGATGTACCAGTCAATTAATTAGCAACAGATAATTGTGTGCATTTAACAGTACTGGAACATTAGCTTCCACAGTGTTAGCTTCCAGAGTGGAATTGAGTTAGAAGCTAAGAATCCTACAAAACTGTATTTTCAAGTATAAAAACTGCACAATGAAAATCTAGTCTCAGGTACGCATATGCAGTTCTTAATTGAGGAGTTTTGCACACATACATGGGAATTGAACTTATTTTCTCAGAGGGTGAAAATGAATGACATTCATGTATAGTGTTCATGTCATACAAAACAATGTCTGCCAAGAGTCAGACCTTTAGTATGCTTCAGAAGTGCTGAAGAAACAAAAATTCTGCCCACTTGCAAACTAGACCATCACCCTGAAATTCCATAAACTCTTAAACTCAGTAGAATCATAGAGCGTAGAGAACTGTTAGGTTGTTGGAATTCCCTAGTGTGGATGACACAGTGTGGCAAAATTATTATTTTAGCAATGTGGCTTGGTTTGATAAGGTATCTGTTCCTCTAGTGCCCTTGTCCAAAGAATAGCTGTGCTTATGCGCTCATGTAAAGAGTACAGTCTTCAGTACTAGACCAGAAAAATTCTACCACAAAATGTCACAGACAGTTTGAAAAGACCGAACAAAACAACACAGCTGAACCTGATGGCATGTAGTTGAATACAGTACATATCAAGTCTGACACAACAAAAGAGTTCTATACAATTGGACACAGAAAAGAGTATCTCTTTTTTATATTATTATTTAACTAAACAGGTCAGGGTTTCTGTATTGGTAAGGAATTGATTCAACGTCTTGCTATCCCACTGTATGTGCTAATTAAAACTATATGTGTATTTGGTTTATTATTTATTAGTAGTAGTAGCTTTTTATCCTTATTTATGTAGAATGAGCAGAAAAAAAAAATTGACAAAAAAGCAAAAATGCATTAACATTGACAAGAATAGGTCATCATTTTTTCTTTTTTGAACATTGTTTCTGGTGCTGAAGCTTTCTGTTCAGGTTTCTTTAATTGCTGAAAGGCTTTATGATTTAGCATTTTTTGCATATTGTGCATCAACCTGCTCCCCGTGCAGTAATGCAGATGTTAATGAAACTATTTGTGAAGTAGGTGGTTGCTTTGAAGGCAACGTATTCATGGTCTGGCACCAAAAGAAAGTAATAACAAACAGTGGAAATTAATTAGTGTTTGTAAAGTGTGTTAAAAGTGAAGCAGCATATCATAAGTAGTAGCATTATGTTTGAAGCTTGAATTAAATGCTGTTGGAGCTGAACACTTCAACTGTATTTTGGTGAGTTATGGAGTGTGCTCTAATTACTGCTGACTTCAGACTGCACAAAGGAGGTCCTTTAATGTGACTGGATGGTTTGCTCTCTGCCTCTTTTGTTTCTTTTTCAGCCGCCTTTGTCGTTCATATCCCATCTTGAAATCTGTCAATATGTTTAAGTTCTGGGGTCCATCTGTTGTGGGTGACCGCCTTGTCTTCAATGCAATTGTGAACAATACATTTCAAAATAGGTAAAGCTTTTCATATACCAGCACCTGCCTAACTGTATGCTTCAGGTTTTTAGCTAGTAGTTGAGTTTGCCTTGCTCAATGAAGTATTTTGCAAATGGGACTTTGAAAGATGTATGTGTACATATGTGCTTATATATATGCCTGATCCACCCCAGTGTACAGTTGGCCCTTTTGGCTGCCAGGGCACACTGCTGGCCCCTGTTCACTTTGCTGTCACCAGAGCCCCCAGCTTCCTTTCTTCAGGGCTACTCTTATCCCCTGGTCTGTATATACATGAAGGTAGCTTCTTGTTATGCTTTTGCTGAATGTAAAATAAATGCAGTCCTGCTCGCTTTTGCTGTGAGATCTTACAGTGTTCTCACTGGTGTTTATATTTTGCTGTTTAGCTCAGTTTCTTCTCTTTTTACTCATTCTATTTGTCTAGTGTCACCTTTTATATTATTTTATTTTATATTATTTTATTTTATATTATTTTATTTTATATTATTTTATTTTATATTATTTTATTTTATATCATTTTATTTTATATCATTTTATTTTATATCATTTTATTTTATATCATTTTATTTTATATCATTTTATTTTATATCATTTTATTTTATTATTTCTGAAAAGCATCTGTCCATATGGAATAATTTATTTTGTTTCCTGCAGAAGTATTTGCGTAAGGCTTCATGAGCACAGGAAGGTACTCAACAGTCCTTGTTAGTATATCTTAGTGATACTTCTACATCACTTGTGGTAGTTCAGTGATTAATTTGAGCTCTTATTTCAGTGTGGAGGTTGGTGTCCGCGTTGAGGCTTATAACTGTGAAGAATGGATCAAGAACCAAGCACGACACATTAACAGCGCATTTCTCATTTTTAACTCTGTGAATGACAAAGGCGAGCCGCTCACTTTACCCAGAATCAAACCTATTACTAAGGTCAGCTGTTATACTAGTATGAATATATGCATGGAATTACGTGGTCCTGCCCAGCACACTGCATGTCATGCAGGTGGCCACTGTAGACTTGCTGGGAAAGCAGGGGCTAAATAAGGCACTTGAATGGTTCTTCTTGCAATATACAAAGCCTATAAATGAAGTGTTTGCCTCTGATTGCAAAATTAATTGCTATCACTTTAGACATCGAAAACTGACAAGTGAATTGGAGAGTAGTCATCATTAGAACTTCTGTAGTTATGGAATGAAGAGAGAAGAAGTATCTGCTGTGCATATTTTCCACTTTTCTTGTTTAGTCTCCGGGGACTGTAGAAGATGCCCAGACAGCAAGAAACTGGCAAAACCTAGAAATGTTAAATGAACTTTTATTTTTAGAAAATCCTTAAGGAAGATAAGAAATAGAGTTAGTGAGAAAACCTTGGGAATCAAATCTCACGACATGGGCAGGCTTTCCAGTTCTTTTGACATGGAAATAGAAGTGTGTGTTTCCCTAAAAGAGGTTCACTAGGCAATGAGAGCAGTGTAAGCACTGCTGTTGAATTTTTTGTTATCACCTGTCATCAACTAAATGCTCCAATTAATGAGATTTTTTAATGAGAAACCAGCATAGGCAGAAATGAAATTATTCTTTAACATCTAGGTATCCGATGTACTAGGTGAAGTCATAAGATTCACTCCTGCTTCACTCTTGGACTGTTTCCAGAGGGAAGACTGACTCCTACTCTTTTGAAAAATAGGGGAATAAAGCCCACAGCATCTTGACTTCTGCCAGAAGAACAGTGCTTCCCTAAAAGACCTGTCTTAGAGGGGTGTCCACAAATTGAATGTCAAGATAAGAAAATCTATACCCTTTCCCACACAGTCAAGCAGGCAAGTCTAGGAAAAATGGGAAGTATGCTTGAGATTGTTTAAACTTCCAGTGGTTATTAGACTGAACGTGGCAGCTGAAATTATTAGTCTGAGGTATAAGAAAGGCTGAGATGCAGTAATCTGGAGATTCGGCTTATTCCAGGAAAAGCTGCATGTCAGCTCTTTAAAGGAAACAAAAAGCTCTTTACAAAGTATCGTATGCTTCAGAGTAACAAGTCCTGTTGAGCACAGTTTGGTTCAGTTTTTGCTCTTGGGTCACTTCCGTGCTTCAGAAAAAAATACTCCTTGGCAGAGCCAGGGAGTAGTAAGGCAAGTAGTAAGGGAAGGGAAAGACCTGCTGCCTTGAAAGGCAGGGCACATCTGTTTGTACTGTGCTTGCTCTGTGCCCTCTGTCAACGTACTCAGAAGCAGAAATTCTTCCACGTGACTGGCATGCTTTGAAAACTAGGTACTGGTGAGTTGGATTGATAGTTTATTTTGTTAGGTGCCACATTTTAGAAGGAGTAGAATGTAGTTGTGGTACACTGCGTGGCTGCCCCTGCATCAGGACCAAAGTGCTAGGAGTATGCTGCTGTGATATGATTTTTTTTATTGGATTGATTTTGTAACTTAAGGGAATATTGTCAAGTCAAAAGTAAACCACTGAATCAAGTTAATCTGGAGAAAGTCCAACATATCACAGAATCATAGAATCACATAACAGCCTGGTTTGAAAAGGACCACAATGATCAACCAGTTTTAACCCCTCTGCTGTGTGCAGGGTTGCCAACCACCAGACCAGGCTGCCCAGAGCCACATCCAGCCTGGCCTTCAATGCCTCCAGGGATGGGGCATCCACAACCTCCTTGGGCAACCTGTTCCAATGCATCACCACCCTCTGAGTGAAAAACTTCCTCCTAATATGTAACCTAAACTTCTCCTGTCTCAGTTTACAACCATTCCCCCTTGTCCTATCGCTGTCCACCCTCATAAAAGGAACCACCCTCATAAACAGTTTTATAGGGAATACAGTTCTTTATATAATTATCATGCATTCATGGCTTTTGTCCATCTTTTATATTTGTTAGTTAGTCTGTTTGTTTGTTTGTTCTGTGTGCATGTGTGTCCCTTAAAATAATCAGATGTGTCATGATCTGTTTGACTTTGTAAAGGACGGTGTGAGACGATACCATGGAGCTATTGCCCGAAAGAGAATTCGACTAGCCAGGTACAGTTGGACAACAGGGAAAATTTTATTTTAAAAACTCATTATTTTCAGTATGTCTGCTGAAAAGTGATAATTTGTTAAGAATTCCTAAGTCTGCTCAAACATATCTGTTATGTTGCTTAACTATCCAGACTGTTTTGCCTTAGTTGTATCAAATTATTAGGGGCTGCTCATCCCGTAAGTATATTTTTTCTTGAGGTTATTTTTGTCTCCCCTATGTTCTTGGGGAAAAAGGAGTTAGTGCAAACCTGTTGTGAAAGGGGGAGTTGGTAAAATATTTGTGAAGCATTTGGAAGGCACTTAACCCTATAGAGCTAGTTGACTTGGGCATATATATAAAAATACAAGTGTAAATAACTGTTTCATTCTGCTTTTTTTCTTTTTAACTTTGTTTTAGAAAATACATGCTGTCTGCTAAAGAAGGCAAACCTTATGATCTGTGGGAGAAAAGCAATGAGGTGATCTTTAGAATGTGTCCTACCCTCTACCTGAGTAAAATGGTGTACACTTTTTGAGTGTGTAAAAGAGTTGTCAGTTTCCACACTGTACCTGCTGTACTGAAGTATTGTGTTATTTGTGGAAGAATGGACAGGCATGCGATAAAATGAGCATTTTTGTATTCTTAAAGGTTTCTTACCTATTGATGTAAGAGCAAGCTTTGTACAGAACATAAAATGAGCCTCTAAGATAGAATCTTTTACCAAATAGTCCCTTACGTAGCAGAGCTGTAATGAAGACATGTCTCCTGAAGATCTACATACCAGTGTGCCTCTCTTTTAAAAAGTTCTCGGAACTTGTGGAGTTTTACTGTTTCTAGTAAGCTGGGGGAAAGGCCTGGCAATGTGAACAGACAGGTAAACAATGAAATAAGGTAAATTTTGCTTCTGTGGGAATTAAAGGTGAAAATGTGTTCATTCCTGCCTAAAGCGGTATGTGTTTCTGACTTGGATATGCAAGGCCATAGAATCTGCCAGTGCCATAAACTAAAAAGTGGTGAATCTGAGCTTACGTGGGTTTGTGCACACTGAAAATGTTGTTTCAGCTTGGAATTGTGGTTAAATTTTCATTGCATTTAAATTCTCAGTGGCTCCCAGAAATATTTTCAAGACCTTTTTCCATTACATCTCGAAGTAAATAAATAATTAAGAATTATAATCCAGGAGGTGGTTTGCTATTAACAGTGGAATCTCTGTGTGTGGAGTCTTAATCTTACACGAGATTTGTTTTTTGCAAGACAATAAATATAACTATGCACTCACTGCTAAAAGTGAGATACTTAAATTTATTTGGTATAAAATTAAAACCTTTTGTTAAAGACTCTGAAGCTCTGTTCTCTTTTTACAGTGCTTAAAAGAGAGCTCTATCCAGTGTAGGCATGCATAAATAATAGATATGTTTGCGCTTTCTCTGTTCTGAGCCTGCTTTGTAAAGCAACTGCCGTGGTAGACCACAGCTTGATAGCAGTGAGGAGATTAATTTTCTAGTAGGTTTTAATTACTTAGGGGAAATACAGACAAAACCATTAATTTAGCAGCCTCAGAGGTTACCTGTATTAACTCTTGGGTGGTCACAGTTTCACTGCAGTGATCTGTAATTGGAGAAGCCCAAAGTGGTATTTTGTAGTTGTTCAATTAGGGTTATTTTGCCATCAGCCATGTGAGCACATAATCTAGTTACTGAAGATATTTGATTCAGAAACTGCTGGACTGTATATTATGGAAGGGAAGCTTTTATGGGAAAATGTACGTTTGTTTGCAGTTCAGAGGCAATGATGTTAAAAAAAAAAAAGAGCATCTCATTTCTGGAATGTTTATTGTGCCTTTACCATTCGTTTTCAGAAATATATCTTAAATTTCAGGCATATATGAGTTACAGCAATATAGCTACACTGACATACCTGGCAGCAAAACCGGGATGGGAAATAACCAGTACACTGAATAATGTAAGTACATAGTTGTAAGTACGTAGCTTCATGACCACTTAGTTACATTTCTCTGTAAGAGATGAGTAGAGGAAAGCAAGGATTTACATTTATAAGCAAATGCATTGGCTTGGCAGTGTTTGGTTTTACTTTGGCTAGGACTGAAAAACAAAACTTCCAGAGTTACCCTAAAAGGGTGCAGAGCTGTTTGTCCAGAGCACTGTTCAACCTGACAGTGACACGGCGGTCTGATAGAATGCATGGCTAGCAAACAAAGCACTTGAGATGTCTACAGAGCAGGCTTGCAGGAAGTCATGGTTGGGCTTGTTGAGCAAGAGGAGAATGTGAAAACACAACTGAAACCACGTCTCTCTCTGAAGGGTTTTCTCTGGCACAGGTGAAGTACTTCTGTGGTTTTGCCAGTCTTTGATTTTAGTAAAACACCAAGCTTGGTCATCCTTGTGTAGGCAGTGCTGTTAAGGATCTTTTGGGATTCTTGTAAGGGGAATTATCAGCAGAATGCGTGGCAGTCTATAATACGCTGCCTTTACTAGCTTTGTAGCCTGGGAAGTATTTCTAAGTAGCAGACATTATGTTGAGGTAGGTTTAACTGGCTGTTGCCTGTTGGCAGGTGGCAGCAGTATATTTACCATATTTTTCAATCTTTGTCTTTTCAGGAGATCATTTGACTATTTTTCTGTGCATTTTTCCTTTCAGGTGTCTTTTTTCCTACATTTTTTTCCTATTAAAAGTACAGAAGTGTGCAGCAAATCCCTTCTACTGTTAGGACTGGTGTCATAAGCCAGAATTCCTTAGAAGTCTTATATGAGCCAGTTGTAAATTCAGATTATCCTGTTTGGAAAAACAGCAAGAAAACTTTGGAGAAAAATCTATTCAGGTTTGTTTTCTGAAATATGCTTAGTGAGTGGCAGATTATTTAAAGATCATGCAGATTCTGGGATGTTTTGGGACAAGAAGAGACTGTTGCAGTCTGTTAGTTTCAACTCCTGCATGTTGCAGTTTGTGAAACTTCAGTACTGATTCTTACATCTGGTCAATACACAGCTGGTGTTAGAGTATATGTAAATCAGAAGGAATTCAGTGGTGGCAAAAACTGCTAGTTCTGTAGGTACGTTGTTCCGGTAGTTAAAACCCGTTAGTAGATAAACCGCACAGATGACAGCACTTGTGGTGGAGAAAGTCAGATTGAGACACTGGGCATTATTTTCAGAACTCTACTAAGGCTTTATTATTATCCATGTGAAAACTCCTTTCTGCTTCCACTGGAACTGCCACAATATCAGTTTCTTAATGCTAAATGCCTGAAACCTGTCATAGAAACAGCAGCAAATGACGGAACTACCTAATACAGAAAAAAAACATACGTTCCAGAAGGCATTTTAAACATGATCTGATTTTAAACGTGATGTGATTTCTCTCTGTCAGCAAGCTACAATGTACCTTCCACTACTAGTAATACTGCTGCAGTTTGGAACTTCCTCGCTGCTTTGGATTTCTTTAAATAGTCCTGAGGGTAAGATCTGCCTCTGAGGCAGGTATTTTCTGATTGAAGATCTTGAGCAGCTTTTTCTAGCTGCTCATTCAACTAATTGAAGTAGGTATCTTAAAGCCAACAAAATCTTGGCTCAGGCAGCACACTGTTGCTGTCAGTGGACAGAGAGCAGCCATCTGTTCCCATTCTCCTGGGCCTTTCTGCATAATTTGGCATCATCGGTGATTACGTATTCCTTAGAGAAGTGGCAAGGATCAAGGGTAGCACTGTACCATTTTTTTCTGGGATGAGTGCGGTGACCCTCTTTCTGGTTGTGGGACACTTTGATTGTGGTGTGCTGTGTATTCCATGAATCTTCTTTTTCATCTTAACATCCACTTGCAGGAATAATGCAGTCTGCTGACAGTGTGAATATCAGCAATAAGCAGAGGGTATACTGGTCCCCATACGTACCTGTGGTTACCTCCAATTCAACCCATCAGGTAGATGAGATTTGCTCTTTAAAATAGAAAATGTGAGTGAAACCAGTCTTGAACGTAACCTGTACAGCTCCTTTGGTCATGTTTAGATGTGTGCTCAAGTTAACTAAACGTTGATAAGATGCAATCCTAGGAAAGGCTTTCTGCAATTTCAGGTAATGAAATTTATTGTCTTGGGAGATGCTGACTTGGTCATTTGTCACAGTTCCATGTTCACTTCTGTAAACATTGGCAGTAGGAGTATCCCTTATGAAACTGTGTCTCTCAGAACGTTACATCATGTTTCCATAGAAATCGGGTGGTACTGCTGATCAGTGCTGTACATGAAGGCAGTCATATTATGGGAAACAAGACTGTCAAGAGCAGTATTTTGAGCTGAAATATCTCCGTAGGTATATTCTGAAGCAGCATGTCCATCTGTATTCTCATTTTTCCCTGGAGTGACCCCAAGTTGGCTGAGTGGTTTTGAAAGTAGAAGGAGGCACTGTGAGCTCTTTAACACACAGCCACAAGACTTGTAGGTCTGTATAACATGTTTTCCTTACCAGTATTCACTTTACAGAGAGAGGTTTTAACAGCTGTTACTCCCACTTAATTTTGTGACTCTGAAGTCTTGAAGAGTGCATGACTTGTTTGCTGGCTTACTTTTTGAGGTTTTTTTTTTTACCCTGTTCCAAAACATGAAAATGGATGAACATACAAAGCCCGTGTTGCATGAATGCTCAGTAAACCCATGGACTTTTAATTTTTAACTTGGCAAAAAGAGCAGCAGAGATGATGAAGCTTGTGAATTTTGTATCACTTAGAAATGAAAATCTGTTAGAACTTTCCAGGATTCAAGAAGCAAATTAACAGATCTAATACTAACAGATCTGATATTTCTCTCCAGCTCATCTTTTTCCATTTTACAGGGTTTGTGTAACACCCAAGTCATTCTTGGGCAAGAGCTGTTTGTACTTTTTTATGTACAAGTTACTTCTTGTGAAGTCTCCTTCACAGGGTTCAGACACGCAGAGCCAAAATATCAGGACAGTATTCTGCAAGCACAGGACAGTGCAGGCACAACCACATTTTGAATAATGTTTGGGTGTACTGTCAGTGTGCGACTGATTTGTGTGGCTGAAGGGAGCTGCAGTAGTTGAATTCTACTACCTACCTGTTCCAACATCTTCATATCCTTTAAAGACAAGCTGCTGTACTTCATAGTCTGGGGAGATGTCTCAGGGAAGTACGGAATTCATATATTGTCTAAAACCATCTCTCCTAAAACATGGAGAGTGCTTTTCAAAAAGTCTGTTTCCATTCAGATGTTTCTCGATAAGGTTCCCAAAGCTTTAGTGCTAGGGGTTGCTGGATATGTTCCAAAGTCCCAGAGGCAGCGAGAGCAGTTGGTTTTTTATTTTGTTTTGCTGAAGCCTTTGTTGCCTCACGTGTAGTGCAAGGATACCCAGTTCATCTACTCTGGCCTCACTCCAGCTTGCTTCTGCTCACCAGTGCCCCATCCAGTGGATGCTATTCTGTAATCTACAGTTTCTGGAATTATCTCTACCTTGATGCAGTTAAAACTGTGTGATGTCACTGTGCTATCAGTGTATTCAATTTTACATTGTGCTGTATTGTATGGCAAAATTAGTTGTGTTTTTAATACGTTGTTACCTTTTTCAGATAAAAATATGGACCCATGAGGATGGTGATGTCTTGTCACTCAAAGTAGAAATGCAAGTAAAGACACCATCGCATGTAGCTTTCTCCCTTTTGTCTAACTTCATGTACCGCCAGCAGTGGGACAAACATTTCTTGTAAGAACTTACCTTTATTTAAAACTGCTCAAATCCACTGACAGCTAACCTTCTCTGAGACAGATATTTTTTGAGATGTTGACACTTTTTCTACCTAATTAAGAATAAATTGCTGTAGGAGGTTGTCATTAAAGATTCATTAGTCAAAATATGGATTGGGTTTTTCCCTTGAAAACAGAATTTAATTTCTCCAAAACCTGGTTTAAAAACAAGTTTGCCCTGGCCCATCAGAAAAGCTGGGACAGAGGTTACTTTTCACAAAAATGAACAAAATGCCGTGCCTAGATAATTGTATATTAGAAGGGTTAACAAGAAGGTTGTATGTAACTGGATGTTCATATATGATAGACACTGTCTGTGAGAAGTAAGACAGCTGAAAACTCCATCGTGTTTGTCCTTTTTGGGATGCTGATGCTTAGCTTCATCACACAAAGTGAGAACGCCAGAAATTAAGGTCTTCAAAATGCGCATTTTAAGGAAAGTAACATCTTCCAAAGTGTGCCTGAATGGGTTTCAGAATATCTGTAAAAGGTATTTTCTTAATTTGCCTTATATTGTGTAGAATGCCGACCAGAGGCAATTGAATTGATATGATACTAGTTTAAGTAGGTAAATGTTTTCTTAAAGTAGAAGTTTTTTCAGTTAATTATTCTGTCTTGGAAGATTTTTATTACAAAGTGAAAATAACTGGAAGTATAAGAATATTTAAAATCTGGCGTTTTCTGCTGCATTAATAGCTTGAAAAAAAAATGAAATCTGAAGAAAATTGGTGTTGCTTTTCCATATGTAGAGCCAGAATTTTGGGTTTCTTAAAGCTGTCACAAAGCCCAGTTTACTAGTGAAAATAGAACCCCTGCTTAGTGGTACTTATTGCTGAGGCAGTAGAGGCTAAAGTGAAATCAGTTACTGCTAGAGCAAAGAAGAATTCTGGGGTTTCTTTTTTTTTTTGTACTGGAAACTTACAGATAGTGATCAGTACTTCCAAGAAGGAGTATGTCCTACTGGGTGACCTTTTCTAACACAGCAGAACACAGCTTTGAATAAAATTTTGCTTATGTTTCCTAATTGTCACTCCTGTGATCTGTCAAATGGACAGTGTTTGGTCAGTCAGCAAGTATTATGGCATGAAAGCTAATCTCGTTCCAAATAGGAATGAGTAGTATGCAAAATATGGGCTATCAAGACCTTGCTCCAGCATTCTACAGCACTTTTTTCCAGTTTTGTGGACCAGAAGTGTTGTGTCAGGTGACACATTGCATTAAAACTCAGATTTTCTCTGGATTCCTGTCACGTTTGCTGCATCAGCAGGAAAACTATACGTTGAACTTTAGGCTGGAATACATGTTGTTCAGTTGCTTTTCATAAGAGATACTATTGCATATGACAGGTACTACATGCATGTTCTAAATGCATTTGCAGAACTTGTGAAGTCCTACAGGCTGTGAGTGAAGATGACAAAATATATTATGTTACCTCTCCACCTCCACCCATGACTGGCCATCAGCCCAGGGACTTTGTGATTCTCGTGTCTCGAAGGCAACCCCTTGAGCCCAGGTGAGCACAGTACTTCAAGTTGAGCTGTGAGCTTTGGACCCATAGTTTGAATTACTGCTGACCTCCACCAGTGCCTGTTGTTCGATAGCAAAGATATCTGATTTCTTAAGAAAAATCAGATGATTTAAAATATATATTGATACCTGAGACTGCACAACCAGTTCTGTTTTGCAAAGTTGACACACAATGAAATGAATTCAAAGCATCCCAGATTTCTAGCATATTCTAGCATTGCATCTCTGATAATGACTTTTCAGGAGTAGTGTATCATGAGAGAAAACTGGCCAGAGTTCCGAACAGCACCTTGGCAAAGCATGTTCATGTGCAGAAGTACATGATTGAGAGTTTGGGGTTTTTTAGTTACTTTGTAGTCACATTTAATGTAATTCTGGAGAAATTAGGGAAATGCTTGGACTTCACCAATACCTCAGTGTGATTCATTTATTGTGTCAGAAAATGTTGCTGCTAAATGTTAAAGAAGTCTGCTGATTGATTTAACGTAGATTGATTTTTCTTTTTCATTAGATATCCTTTAGTTCTTGCATAATTAAACATGGATAAATGGGGCTTTTTAGTCTATTTTGTGTATGTTATTCTTTGTTTTCACGATAATTTCTTACATTCTATAATTCTTCATGTTAAGGGTACATCACTTCTAAACAATGTTCTGTACCTTGCTTGGGTTCTTTTACCCACATCTGGGAACTGGATTAGGTCTGTTGTTGCTGGGGCCATATCCATGTCCCCTCAGAACTAAGGCCCTGATGCTGTAAACTTGACTCATGGAGAGCTGGGGGAACTGGGGAAAAAAAAAACAAAACACAAAGGCAAATAGAATGGAAATGTTGTATGTAGGTGATCATTCCTTGACTTTTCACACAAGTCCTCATGATTGGAGTCTGTAATGAAGCATTTTCAAAATAAATGAGCTTTTTTACATATTTTAAGCATACAGGAGTGTATTTGCCTTAATATAAAAATGACATCGCATTAAAAAAAATCGTAGACTGTAGTTTTGGTCCTTTACATGCATCTTTTTAAATATATTTTTGGAAAAAAACATTATGTTTTTCTGCTTGCATGGCAGTGAACCCTACGTAGTAGCTGTAAAGTCAGTAACCCTGACGTCTATGCCACCTTCTTCTGAACACTGCAGAAGTGAAATCCTGTGTGCTGGATTCCAGATCTACAGTGACAGCAGCAACTCCTGTAGGGTGAGTTGCTCTGAAGGCCTCATCTGCACCTGCTTTCCTGTGGTGCTGCATGTGCACATAATCTCATTTGAGCTGACGGTCTAGAACAGTAGTAACAATAAAAGCAACAGTTTATCCAGGCATCTGTTAGGTTATCTTTATTCCACTGTGTGAAACTTGTTTTGCCGAGATTCAGCCAACGTGACAGTTAGGAATGAAGTCAAACTAAGCACTGAATAGAGACTGGCGGCTCTGTAGGATCATGGAATCATAGAATGGTTTGGGTTGGAAGGAACCTTTAAGATCGTGTAGTTCCAACCCCCCTGCTATAGGCAGGGACACCTCCCTCTAGACCAGGTTGCTCAAAGCCCCATCCAACCTGGCTTTGAATGCTTCCAGGGAGAGGGCATCCACAGCCTCGCTGGGCAACCTATTCCATTGCCTCATCACCCTCATAGTAAAGAATTTCTTCCTGATATCTAATCTAAATCTCCCCTCTTCCAGTTTAAAACCATTTCCCCTTGTCCTGTCACTACATGCTGTTATAAGAAGTCCCTCCCCAGCTTTCCTGTAGGCCCCTTTGGGTACTGGAAGTTGGCTATAAGGTCCCCTCAGAGCCTTCTCCAGGCTGAAGAGCCTCAATTCTCTCAGCCTGTCCCTGTGGGGGAGGTACTCCAGTCCTCTGATCATCTTTGTGGCCCTCCTCTGGACCTGTTCCAGCAGCTCCATGTCCTTCTTGTGTTGGGGGCCCCAGAACTGGATGCATTACTCCAGGTGGGGTCTCACGATAGCAGAGTAGATGGGCAGAATCACTTCCCCCACCCTGATGGTCATACTTTTCTTGATGCAACCCAGGGTACAGTTGACCTTCTGGGCTGCAAGTGCACACTGACTGTTCATGTTAAGCCTTTCTTCAACTGACACCCCCAAATCCTTCTCAGGACTGCTCTCAAACCATTCTGGGCCCAGCCTATGCCTGTGCTGGGTAGTTCAATCAATCATAAAATAAGCTTCTAGAAGATGTGCATTCTCCTGATGTTTGTTGGTGCGTGTCTGACTTCACTGAGTACAGAGGAAGCCCACGGAATTAGTTCTGATTTAATGCTTAGTTTCTGTGTCTGAAATTATGCAATCTGAACCTCATCCCTGGACAAGCAACAATGTCCTTCTCCTCTGTTGTTTTCCAAGGAGAGGCTCTAACTTTTTAATTTAAGAAAGTGTATTTCTGAAAACACTGAGTATCTCTCACTGGCTGAGATTCTCTTTTCAGGCAGTGGTATTGTTTGTAAAACACATCTGTGGGAGGTGAACTGGATGATCCTTGTGTGTCCCTTCTAACTTAGGATATCCAGTGATTTCTATGATACGTTTAACAGGTTAGACAGTGTTTCCTGCTGCACTGCTGTGTATATTTATGTATATGCTTGAGGGCCTGGCATTCTGATTACTGTAAGACTATAAGAAGTCTTTTTGCTAAGCCTTGTCTTCACTTTCACAGTGCTACTGCATTTGTGCTTCTGTTCTCATCCACAGAAACTTCGATTCTCAGCTAGGCTCTGAAATAAAAGGGCCAACTATTGCAGTCCAGGGTTTTTAATTTCTATTGTTTTTATTTAAACAGGTGTACTACTTCAATCAAATGACGTCAGGTCTTATGCCTTACTTAGCTGCAAATCTTACTGGCTCATCAGACTCCATTGAAGATGCAGCTTTGGAGTGTATTAAGTTCTTGGAGCTGAAGGGCAGCAAGTGCTGAAGTTAACACGAAGTTGTGAAAAGAGTGTGAGAGACTATCATGCAATATTGCCTTAAGTTTTTGCATATGTGTTAATTGTTCTGCAAGTTGCTTTGAGTCATGCAGCTGATACTGGGCTAGAGCTGGATTTTGTGTCAAATTAGGATTAGACTTTACGCTCTAAATTCAAGTTTTCAATTAGAAAAGAAAAAAGATTAAGGCACAGATTCTGCTCTTAAATGTATATTTCATCGCTGGGTTGGGCCTGGTGGCATTCAGTCAGTTTTGAATAAATAGTAAATACTAGTCAGTCTAATATGCAGAGGACAAGTAGCTTGTCCAGTTCTCTGCTCAGTTTGTCCATATGCATTACATGTTGATGTATTACACCCTACAGCAAGTTAGTGTTTGATAATGGTTATCATCTGTTCATGCTAGTACTTTGTCTGTGTTTTTCAATAAATTACTGCTTTTCAGATTACATATCCATCATAGTTTTTATTACACTATATGCTGGAAAGATTTCAGTGCTGGTGGAGGGTGCTGATCTCTTGGAGAAGTGCTGTGACCTCCAGCTACCAAGTTCTGTGCAAGACTGTTCTTCTGGCCTTCAGTTGACATATAACAGGAAGAATCTTGAAACCTTTCCCAGATGAAAAAAAAGAAAATGGTTTCAGAGGTTTTATTGTATTGTGCCTTTTGTTCTGTGCTTTTGTTTTTCTTCGCTAGAGTCCCCTGTTCAGAAAACAGGTAAGATCATCAGCAGTTAATCATAACATGAACAGGGGAGTTGGTTAAAAGGATCAAAGCATGAGAACTGTAGCAGTGCCATTCATCTATCTCACTGTAGTTTCATAATTGGTAGAGTGAGAGCTCTAGGGGTCTGAATCCAGTTCCCGCTTACATAAGAACATCTTCAGTTTGGCCTATGAGCAAATCACAGTTTTTGTTGGTGATTTGTAGGTCATAATATACCTGCAAATTTTGTATGACGTGAAGTGCTGGAAGCCCTCCAGGTGTGTTACGGCAGTAAGTCTGCTGGTCTCTCAGTGAGACTGGTTTCACTTGGGTACAGTGTCAACCCAAAGCATTAGTGAGATTAGGATGTCTTCTGCATTGGTAGTGAAGCTGGCCACTACCTGCCATGTGACAGAGATATGCATTATGCTAGTAATAAAAAGTGCGAACAGTGGCGTGAGCTCTGGAAGGAGGCTTGGGATCCAGACCTTATTTTGGATCGTGATTTTTATCACGTGGGGATCCAGCTCCTAAGTCTGTGATGTGAGGACTGCACCCTCGGGACAGCCCTTTTCGCAGCACAGAAACCACTGCAGCCCAAAGAGGGCAAGCAGCCGCTCTCTGCTTTGGCTGCTGACGGAAGGATCGTTGCCTTCAGGAGCTGCACAGGGCACAAGCTTAGTCGTGGTTATGCTTGCTGTGCCCAGAAGGCGGTAGACAGATAGCGAGTGGGTGGGTGTACGTCTCTGCAGTCCCGGTTTTTAGTGAACAGAGACACCTAGCGTTCAGCTGCGTGTGCATGCACAAAGCTTCGGCCGAAAGAACTGGAACTCTGTGCTGGGCACTGAGAGTTGCCTCCTGTGCAGCACAATTTGCAGCCTGCCTTTAGAGACACACACTGAACTTAGCTGTTGGGTTACTACAAGGACCACCTGGAGAACGTTATTTGGCATTTTGGAAATACAGGTATTCTGCTGAGCCCGCTGATGGCGGCAGGTTCTGCCTTCTCACCCTGGCTCCTTAGCACTGCACAGCAGGGCTGCTTTCTGCACATAGCCACACATCACTTTTTAGGTGCATAGGGAATTGGTATCTTTTTTACAAGGATTATGTACCTACCAACCAGTGTGCAGCTACTGAGACAAGATTTGGGTTTCTGGAAGAACGTTTGCTTAAACTGCTTGTTTGCCAGCAGTTACCGGGAAGTGGTAACCTTTGTAGCTGTTCTGCAGCGGAATATTTCCATACTTCATCCTCAGCAGTTGCTGAGGAAGAAAGAAGGTAGGTAGGCATAGCATCTCACAAACCCATGCAAGCAGACACTGTGTGTGATTATTTGAGAAGCACTGAGACCTATTTTACTTTGTCTTTTTCTGTTGTTTTGTTTGAAGAAACCTGCTCTCTTTTCTCAGGATAACAAAACAGTGTAGGAGCCAGACAAGTGTTTTTAGTGTGTGAGATGGCTCACAGCAACAGGATCAGATATGGGAAGGCAACACTGAATTTTCTTTACCTCCACAGAATAGAAGCAGTGCACAAAATAACTCAGCAGTTTCTCTGCAGGTGCTTTCGCTTCAGCTAACAGGACCACAACGGTGACCACGCTGAACTCAGCCACAGGCTGACACTTCCCTGGGAAGAAGAAACCCCACCACTGTCCATACCAAGTGTTTACATCCCTGTTAAGGGGTTGGCTTCAAGTTTCTGTGTTACATTCTTAGGATTTTGAACAGAATATAATCTAAAAAAGGTTAGGTTTTCAAGCTATATACTCATTCATATACTAGAAAGGGAAATACCTTTTAAGCTGGGACGTCTGTTACAAAATGTTTGTCTGTACTGAAGTGAGTTTTGCACTTCAAAGTTAATTAAAACTGTAGTAATTCAGTGATTTGATCCAAATCCATTCCTCTTCCCCACTTAAACGTGTGCTCTGGTTGTTATGAACTGAATCTGCATAGCACGTTACCTGCCTTAATATCCAAAGCAGAACCAGGAAACCTAAAATACGAGCTCTACCTATTGTATTCTTCATCAGCATTTTATGAAGGAAAAAAAGAACACATTTATGCAAATATATTCAGACAAATTTGTTTTTATTCTGCAAGAAATGTGAAGTTCCAAACCCACAGCCTCAGCGCCTTGTCCTCAGGTATCTCAAAACCCAGTTCTGAGCTCAAGTTTGTTGTCTGGTGTTAGTTCTGTGTTCTCAGCAGGACTCTGTATAAAATAACTTTAATGATAACTAATTATTTAGATGCAACACCTTTATTACCACTCAGCTTTCTGTCAAAGACAGTTGCTTATTAATACATAATGCAAGCTGAAATTTTTAGAAGGCACACGTAAGGCTTTTGGAGCACTGCCTGCAGTACAGCACTGAGAAGGCTGATGGCACAGGGGCTCCAGCCCGCATCTGTACAGTGCAGGGGAGCACAGCACAGAGATGCAGAAGAGCACCTGCCAATGATGTGCCCAGACCCCAGCTCAGAATGCAAGCAGCATGTAAGCATAGCTTGGAATGTACCTTCTCTACTTACATTGTGCTTGTTTGTTCAACTTAGATGACAGAATTAGATGCAAATAAAATTCTGTCAGGAAACCTGAGAGTATATGGAGACCTACTGCAGGAACTCCATCCTTTGTTGGCTTGAGGAAATTTTGTAACATGTACCAGGATTTCCAAGTGCAGGCTGCTTTCTCCATTTAAAAAAAAAATCCACTATGAAGCAGGCACATGTAACTAACAGAAAGGAAAGATTATTTCCAGTACCCCAAGGGACAGAAATACTGAAGATCAAGATGTTTGAGTGCTTTACATAAAAAGTAAACTAAGCAAGCTCCCTTGCTCTCCAGCTACTGACACAGGCTCCCTGGGGCAGGGGGCACAGCCCCAAGCTGCTGGAGCTCAAGCAGTGTTTGGACAATACACTCAGAGATGGGGTTTGGATTTCGGGAGGTCCTGTTTGGGATTAAACGGATGATTGTGACAACTCCCATCCAACTTGGGATATTGTATTTTTCAGGTGAGTTTCATAACGCATATCAGAGGGAGAGCATGATTTGGCTTACTAGTGAAGTACTCAGGTAATCAAAGATACATAACCTATCAGATTATTGCACATACACACTGATAGATCCATCATATATAGCAGGAATTGCACCCCCAAGCTCTCCAGACAGAAGGCACAAGTCACATAGGCTGTAGCTTCACCTGATAGCCATCAGGCAGCTCGAGTGTGCACATACAGAGCACAAAATCATTCTAACAAAACCAATCTAGAGTCCAATAAATATTTAGACGATGCCCACAATCCCTTTCAGAGAAATGCAGGAAGACTTAAGATCAGCATAACTGTATTTGTCTCCAGTACAGCAACACCTTAACGTAACACTACTGACCACCTAAATCCAGTGGTCATAAAGCCCTGTGATGAAATGCACATAACCCTGTGCTTTTATTGCAACCACACTGCATGTTAGCAGAGGAAACCAATTTTCCTCTTTAGAGAATTAACAGAAAGAAAGCTTTCCTGCAAAAACCAATATATATATATATATATATATATATATATATATATATATATATATATATATATATATATATATATATATATATATATATATATATATATATATATATATATATATAAATAAAACACCCTCTTGATGCATTTCTGTTGTTCCCAGATTTTCAGCATGCTGGATGAGACTGTGAATTGAACTGAAAAAAAGCAGGGATGCAACCTAGCGGCAGCAGAGTGCTTGGTTTTCAGGAAGCAGCAATCCACTCTTTGCAGTCACTACACTGAAGTGAAGCAGTGCACAACCACTGCAGTTTAGCACCCAAAGGAGGCTTTCAAAAATTAATAACTTTAAGTACTTTCACTTTGGGTTTCTGTAGCTTTGGTGTTTCTGTAGTTTCTTCATCATCGGCACTCATTCCAGCAGCCCATCGCCCAACTGTAACCTGGTCTGCAGAGTAAGAGACAAGAGTTTACAGAAAGGATTAAATGCTATCATCAGATTGAGCTTTCAGATTTGAGAAACATATGGCCCACAAGGTAGTTTAGTTCTACCTCTGAAACTAATCCCCTTATACAAGTGTGTGTTTTGTAGACTTATCCTAATCCCACCCCCCCGCCCAAGATTTTCAGTGTTCAGAAATCATATGCATCTTTTCCTATTTGACTGTCCAAAGAAAAATTCAGAGTTCACAGAAGACACATTAACACTCACTGAAGTCCTAATAACTCTTTTGATGGATATTTCTGATTGCGTCAGGTATCTCTGCGGAAAGGGCATAAAGGAAAGCATGCTTGAAGAGGTAAAATTGAAAAAAAAATTAATTTTCTCAATTTATCTCTCTACATATAATAAATACCTTTCCCCTCCCCCATTTTAAATACTATTTTGAGCAGTTCTTTTTCATATATCCTTCATTACACTGCCCAAAAGCAGAAAGAGTTGCAGGGATTTTATTTTAACCTCATCTACAAAATTACAGTGGCTCTATAAATCAGCACCTATTAACTGTCATATATATGTGTACACAACTGTTTCAGACTGGACCAAGCAGTTTAATGACTGCAGCCACTCATGTGAAGGAGCAAGCTCTTACAGGTTGCTTTCCAGCTTCCTTGCATAGTGGATCTTTGCTGGTCAGCACCACTCACTGCTCAGGAGCCTCTGGTGGAAAGGGCTAGCTTGACTTTCAGCAGTGCTGTTTCCCACAAATATTTCTTTTCTCCTATAGCATCTGCACAGGTTTTCAATTTGCAAAAGGTATTAAGCATCCAGAAATAGTTTGCTGTTAATGTAGCGTGCAGAAACCCAGCAAGAGACATCACAGACTTGCAGCAGTTACCTGAGTAGGCACTGCACAAACCAATCTGCTATGGCTGGTAAGTGTGGCAAAAAAAGGTAGTTTTCACATCAGAAACTTCTGAGACCAGTCAAGACTCAATCTCACTTGTTCCAAACTAGCAAACCAGCACGCATCCAGAATGGTACAAATGCTCTCTCAAATATCTGCACGGTCACAGAGAGAAAGCAGCTGAAGCACAAAACTCTACTGCCTCTATAAATGTTTTTTACATAAATTCCTCAGAAACTCATGGCATATTACGAACCCAAATGTTCAGCAAGTAGAAAAACCAACAAATGTTTAATCACTCCAGTAACAGTGTCATTCTCCAAACGATGGGCATTTTTGCCTCCCCTAGGTTATGTTTTTTGTGTTGCTTTTTTTTTTAAATAAAAGATACGTAGAGTATCTTACTTCTATACACATGGAACAGAAAGAAACACATTTCTTCTAATGGTTTAAGAATAAATGCCCTTAGATCACATCCTGGTGTGCAAATTGTATACCCCTGTCATAATGAATATATTAAGAAGATGCATTCTAATGTGTAACACATGTTGATGAATTCAGTGCAAACTGATTTGCACGGAGGTTCAAGTGAACAAGGGAAGCTGTTTAATCAAAATACTTTCTATCAGGGGCATTACCACAAGGGAGGGCTCAGGTAAACATCACACATTCTACTAAAAGCCAATCGGCCAAGCAGAATTACAATGTACTTTTCTATCTACACAGGTAAATGAAACCAGCTTATTAGCTGGCAAACCTAGCAGGACTGGCTTGCAGTCTCCTCTCACAGCTGTCTCAAATGACTTAAATGCCTGCCTGCAGATGGAGCTTATAAGCCGCCAAAACCACCACACTGCAACCGACATGACATTCAGCTTCTTCACACAAATTGCCTGAAAAAGAAATCAGTTCTGCATGTTTTCTACTACAGCTGCTAACACTGTGAACGGCAACATCAATACACATTTGCTCATACAACCTTCAGAAGTATACAAGCTAGATTTTTTTAATTGAGAATTCAACTTTTGCCCAGCAACTCACTGTCTCCTCTATCTGCACCCCTTAATAAAAGCACACATTCTTACATGGAATGTGCAAACCTGTTATTTGAAAGCTCTCTACTTGCAATCTACGCCATCCCCTGCATCTCACCTAAGTTCTGGTTTTCCGGACAGTCTTTTCTGTAGTGCTCCACAGAGCCACAAAGTCTGCAGCAGCCACCTGTTAAAAGATAAAGTTGGAAGACAAAACAATACAAACCCACTCTTCTGCTGTTAAATGTATGTTCAAAAATTTTGTTTTACGTTTCTGTAGTGACAACCTGTAGAAAAGATCCATCCCCACAGACAGGTCAATGCACAGTCACACAACATTGTGCAAACGGCTTTAGGAGCCTGCACCTTCCTCGGACCCTCTGTATCTTACAGATAACACCCACTGGTAGTAGCACAGCTCTGTCAATCACTGAATACTACAATTTTCACCACATACAGAATATTTCAGCTTACTCTGAAGCTCCCTTTTTTTTTTTTTTTTTTTTTTGAGAGCTGAAATTCAATTATTCAAAGGAACTTTTGAAATAGGAGTTCCTTAGATCACACCCTGGTGTGCAAATCGTATACCCCTATCATAATGAATATATTACGAAGATGCATTCTAATGTGTAACACATATTGATGAATTCAGTATTTCAAAAGTTCCTGAGCAGTAGGCAATCCAACTTCAGGCACGCAGATTTAGAATATGAATTCTACTACTTTGAATGCCTGTTACAAGAAGTGCAAAGCCTAAAAAGATGCTTGTCTTCTAGTTTAACTGTGTTTTAAGATCACCCTGCAAGTCCCTGAATTCATACTGGAGACAACAGCAAGCACAGTATTGCCAACAAAGAAGACAGGCACTGCAAAATCTGAGCGAAACCTTCACACTTAGATGGTATTTCTCATTAACACCACTTAACCTGACGATCTCTGTCTTGTGAAAGCCCCTCTTGTGGGTGCCACAACCACTGGGATACTGGGCAGCTGTGTGATCAAGTCAATCAGTAGTGTACACACAACATATATTTCTTAGAACATCTGAAAGCCATGGCTTGTTTTTCAATTCTTAATTTCTCCCTAATCTTTTAGTGTCACTTCCCATATAAAACAAATTATTCCTGTGTGTAACTACAACAAATCTTGTGTGAACAGTTCTCATTGTTGCTGAAGTGTTAAACTATAAGGGCTACGAAGTCACTACACAGACCAATGGTATGTGTTTATCACACTCTTAGTTGTATGTAAATTTAAACACACACTGGCCACATACGAATAGGGATTATGGTTTCTTTGTAATCCTCTTGAAACCACAAGTGTGAGCAAATTCTCATACCCCGCACTTCATCTCCTCTTTAACGCTACGCTTAGAATTGAAATAGGAATCTCCAGATAGTGAATACTAATGATGAATTCTGCAGATCTGATCTGCCTTCACCTAGAATAAAAGACACCTGGAAGTTGCTTTCAGTAAGATCTTTCTTAGTTTGAACGGTTACTTAGTTCTGTGTCACATACGCAGGAAAAATATGTTTTAGTTGCAGTAAATCACTGCACTCACCTTCGGCATACAATCCTTTGGGATTGTCAGGACATGACCTTGATAGATGTCCCATCTCACCACAGATGAAACATTTTGCATATGGAAATGCACCTGCAAAATTCCATAATTTATGACAAAAGTTAAGAACATTGCATAGTCACAGACAGCTCTGAAAACACTGTAAGAAGCAGTATGATATTTATAGGATAGCATAACTGCAATGTCAGGTTTGTTGTCACAATACTGTATTCCTTTAAACATATCAATCTCTGACTTCAGAACAGATAAATTGCTAGAACACAAATCAACATATCAGTAGTAAGAAAACTCAGACCGCAGTGAAGCGCAAATTTCTGAATCATACCAACAGCTGGGTCTATCTTTGCCTTGCATTTGCCAATGTCATGCTCCGTGGATCCACACCGGTAACAGATTCCTGTACCCATATCTTGACTTTCCAGAACAGCTGGACAATCAGCAACACCATGGCCAGGTTCCCTGCAGTGGAAACATACCTTTAAAAATAAAAAATAAGTTACATGCATTTTTATAAGCAGTTCACAGAGCAAAGCACAGCACTTACAGGTGGCATTACTACAGGTGGCATTATTACTGCTTACTCTTATTATCCGACTATCGCTTTTATCTGCCAGATTTCCACTAGGTCACAATGTATCTTGGCTGAAGCCTGGGAGGTGCTAATAAATACAAACCTCTTACACTGACATTTGAAGTTACTCCAACATGTAAAACTAAGGTTCAGTGAATAGCTCAGAAAAAAAAACAAACAAAAACAAACAAAAAACAGCCTAACAAGGCTTCTAGGCTTTTCAGAAGGCAAGTATATCAGCAACATCAACAGCTTATCTCCTCGTGGAAAAGGACTTAAGACAGAAGAGTCATTGCAGCACTCACAGAATAACTGCCAGCAGTCTCTGTCTCTAAACAAGATTGATATTGGTGCTTTTGTCCTCTACCAGCAACATGTGCAGGATTTTTGTCCCAGGCCACTGGGAACTGAGCACTGCAGCTGAGCGACAACTTGTGATCCTCACTGCAGCAGAACTGGTTCCATAAGATTGTTCTGGACATGTTAATAAACACAAGCAACAACATACCAGTGCTGATGTCTCAAAAGCTGCTTATAGGACTACAATTCATTCATAAACAAAAACTCGTGGTAGTTCATATTAATGAGCAGCAGTCACTTTCTCTGACACTGCAGATTCCATTTAGAATAACTTTATGAACAATTACTTTCAGGCAGTCTTATTTGCAGTTTGCTGGACCAATTCTCAGGCAGAAGGTGCTGCAAAAAAAGGTCCCAGAACATGCTGAAATTGCAAAAGCATACAGGAACACTGCAGAGTCACACAGAGAGACAAAGAACACATTTCACCCAGGAAAAAGGCTGGCCATTCCCCGAACGGCTGCAGATCAGTATGTAAGCAGAAAAGGCATGCCAAAGGTGAAATTCCCTTAAACTGCATGAACTTAATGAAGCCCACTTACGCTAAAACTCACTTTATAGAATCACAGCACCAAACTTCAGCAGGGATTCAACCCCGCTTAAGGCTGAGATACTCCCGACTTCTCCCCCACCCCAGCCATCCTGCCACCCAGCACCGAGCTCACCATGGCGTTTTTCCTTGCCTCCTGCCTCCTCAGCCTCCTGTCCTCCCGCCGACGGTCCTTCTTCAGGGCCACCGTCGCCGCCTCCTCTTCCCCCGGCCTGTTCCCCGCCTGCTTCAGGTACGCAGCAAACCCATTGACGTCTTCGTTTTGGTACGCTTTTTTCCTTTTATTCTTCCTCTCCGCCCCGTTCTCCACGGGCCCCACCGCCATCTCCTCCCAGGGGGTGGACTTCAGCACCTTGCCGCCCGCAGCGGCGACTTTCCGAGCCCACCTGGTCATAACTGCAGCCGGGTCGCCAGCGCCAGCACAACTCCCGCCGGAAGCGGAACTCTGTCGCTGACGGCGCGGCGTGTCGTCACTTCCTCCCTCCACCGGAAGGGTGCTTGCGACTCGGCTCTCCGCCGCCATATTGGGGGGAGTGAGGGGGAGTGCATTTCTATGGCAGTTGAGGTGTACGCCTGTGGTAGTTGTATTGCCTGCTTTCTTTTGGTACGGTTCCCAGCTTTATAACAGACTTCTTGCATATCGGGAGCTCTGCTTGTGCAGTTATACTGGCTTAACTGCTTACCCTTGAGTAAAAATAGTCTGTTTTATCATAGAACCATGAGGTTGGAAAAGACCTCTAAGATCATCCAGTCCAGACATCAGCCCATCCCCACCGTGCCCACTGTGTTCCTCAGTGCCACATCTCTACGTTTTTTGAAAACTTCCAGGGAAAGTGAATGACTCCACTGCCTCCCTGGGCAGCTCATTCCACTGCCTGTTCACTCTCATGGAGAAGAAATTCCTCCTAATATCCAACCTGGACTGTCCCTGGCAGAACTTGATGCCATTTGTTCTTGTTCTAACACTGTTATGTGGGAGAACGGGCAGACCCCCATCTTGCTACAACTTCATCTTTCATCAGCAGTGATGCTGATGGCACCAGAGTGGTCCCTTCCTTCACTTTGCAATGGTGAACCTAATTGAAAACAACCGAAAAACCTCCAGTGGAATTGGAATTGGTCACATTTCTGTCTAAATTGCCCCATTAAGATCACAACCTAAACCTCTGGGGCTGTGTTGTTCTACCTCCCAGCAAAGCAATCAAAGAACTATTCAAAATACAGTAAGATTCCTCAAGTCAGTCTTCTTAGCATTCACTAGATTTCCATTGCCATTCCTGAGTGGATAGAACAGCTGGACGACATTCCTTCCTTATTAGTCATCTTCAGTATTTGTGACCTTCGAGAAGCACTTGGTGTGCTTTCCTGATTTTCCAAGGCTTTGCTTCCACTAGAGGGAGATACATGTGCACCAAGAGGGCGTTGATGCTGCGCGTCTTTGCCGTTAAGCTGCATCGTCAGCAAGAACCAGCACAGATTTAGGACTGATAAAAGTGTGTGTTTTGCCGTCAAAATTAATGAATGCCTTTTAAGACCTGCTGTTTATAAAACAGGAAATAAAATCAGAAAGACTCCAGGTTTGATTTTAAAGCTAAAAATAACAAATTTGCTAGGGGAGTTACAGTTCAACTACAGCATGAGGTCCTGGTTTTTCCTACAGCATGCCGCTGGCAGATCTCTAGATCAGGAATGTCCAATTCTCGCAGGCACAAACGGCTGCTAGAAATAGACAGCACCGGTGCATGATATGGAACATAAAAGGAGCTATGGATCCTGTAGGTATGTAACACAGCTTCTGATCTCCGCACCAAACTTGCTGCAGACAGACCTGCAGCCACCCTACTGCTAAAACAATGCAGGGAAAAGCTGAAGAACAGCATCAGCAAGAGTAACAGAGTTTTCCTGAAGTACGAGTACTGTCTTCCCTTTCTGCAGTCTGAAATCTTCTGTGCATTATGTCTATAGAAGACAAGCATTGCTTAGGGTCCCCAGCCAGGTTTACAAGCACTGGAAAAAGCTGTTTTATACCTTTCTACTGAACCAAGAAGACAGCATTCCCTGCACAAATAGTCTTTAGCAGTGATCACACCTGTGCTGGCTTGGGTTTTCATTTCAACATAATTTCAGTCACCTGGGAACTCTGCTGCTCACAGGCAGCAAGTGAGAAATGAGAAAGACAGCAACCATGGTAAAAATGTATTACTTTCTTTCTTTTCTTTCTTCCCTTCTTTCCCTCCCCCTCTCCCTTCCTCCCTCCCTTTCTTTTCATACTATACAGTGTTCAAAATGCTGAAGATGTCTGATTGCCTGTCCACAGTACAGTTGGGGCAGCACAGCCTAAAGCATGGATATCCAGTCTTTTGGCTGGCTGGGCTGTGTGGAGTGAAGGGGACCTGTTCTGGGCCACATATAAATTAGTTAATGTATGTAAGAAATAATTTTTTTAAAAAATATATATATATATCTTACAACATTTTGAAATACATACTTTTAATCTTGTGCTTTTATCTGTGTTTCAGATTTTATAATAAAACATGTAACTTACTGTGTTACTTTCACACACACACAAAAAGAAAAGTAGCAGTTAAATACGCAATTTACAAATTCTGAGGAAAAGTGAATAAATGTAGGTATATTGAGTATACTCAACAGACAAGGAGACAAGGATTTTCACTGTAAGTGGAGATCAGGTTCGTGGCCACCTGAGGAACCTGAACATCTACAAGTCTATGGATCCTGATGAGATGATGCATCCCAGAGTCCTGAGGGAATTGGCTGATGTGGATGCCAAGTCACTCTGTATGGTATTTGAAAAGTTGTGGCAATCAGGTGAAGTCCCTGGTGACTGGAAAAAAGGTAACATCACACCCATTTTCAAAAAGGATAAAAAAGATGATGACCCTGGGAACTATCAACTTGTCAATCTTACCTCTGTGCCAAAGAAGGTGATGGAACAGATCCTTCTGGAAGCAATGCTAAAGCACATGGAAGGAAGGGAGGTGATACAGATATGGCTTAACCAAGGGCAAATCCTGGTTAACCAACCTGGTGACCTTCTATGATGGTGTCACTGCGTCAATAAACAAGGGAAGAGCCACTGGTGTCATCCATCTGGACTTCAGTAAGGCCTTTGACATGGTACCCCACAACATCCTTCTCTCCAAATTGGAAAGATACAGACTTGATGGGTGAATTACATATATTAATTAATTGTTACGTGTTTGTTACTGATTTTCACAAGGGACATAAATTTTTCTTATAACTCTGTTAATCCCCCATTGACTATCAGTATAACTGAGGAGATCTCCTCATTCAGAAAATGTACCTACAAAACTGGAAGGAGAGCTAAGACAGATATCCTGATAAAGACACACATGTATACAAAGAGGTTATGGACAGCATTTTTACTTCAAAGAAGAACACACATGCAAGAAAGTAAACTAAAGTTAACTCACATCATTTGTCCTGGACATTTTTCCCTTTATGTGGGAAGCTTATGTATCCATGTGGGTCCCCAGAAAAATGAATAGGTGATCAAAATATGTTCATGACCCTTCTTTTGTAATCTTATTATTGTAGAGTAGCTGTTGTTTTCTCATTAGGAGCCCAGTCTTCTAAAATTAATGACACCAAGTGAGTTAAAAATGCAGTGTCAATAGCAGCAGTATGCTGTGCCTTTCTGGCAGGGGACAGAGTTGACTTTGCAGGGATTCTGTAGTATACCCAATGTGCTTCAGTGCACACTGTGTCTTCAAGTATATTTGCAGGAAAAAAAATATCTATGTAAAGTCTTTAATCTTTTAATTAAGCCTTAAGCTGAAAATAAGCTGTAAAAGGCATTAGAGTAGAAAGATGAACATTAATTATTTTGGCAGGTCTTAAATTACATTCCAACAGATAATATTAGTAAAGCAATATAAATATTAACTGTAATTTATTCCCTGTGTCATCTGCCACCTTTTCTGTTTCCAGAGAAAAAATATATCAGGTCTATTCAGGTGCATATTAGTCTTGTAAGAGTGACAGTTTCATGAACTTTGAAGGTATGTCAAGTCAGCTTTTGTTAGTACAGGGAGTGATTTTAGGTATAGAGTATCAGAGTATCATGAGTGAAAGCAATTACAGCTGTCAAAGCTACAGACCTGGCTTTTAAGCTTTTAAATCACAGTTCAGAAAATGATTCAGTTCAGCACACACAGACCCACCCACCAACATCCTCCCTACAGGGAGCTCACATAACAATGATTGGACTTTTTTTTTTGTTTAGTCTGTGAGTAATGTGAACACCAATGCATGGAAAAAAGCCCAGATTCAAAGATCACGTAGTAGGTGAGTTGTCAGCCACTCAGATGCTCATGTTTTGTTTTTATTTCTCAGAAAAAAAGAGACTGTAACTGTATATCCCCCATTGCAGTGCAGTTTTTCTATGCTAACAGCCCATATTCAGCACTTCAGTGGTGGATAAACCCTTATAACTCACCAGAAAACTGAACAGCTTCAGTATTTGTTCAATAGCTTACTTCATCATACAGGACCTGACTGTTAATATATAGAAATTTGTCATCTGCATGTGTTACAGGAGCCCAGTTAGCAAGCAGAGGAATGTTTGAAGACTGCTTTTCAAATAATCATAGAATGTCCTGGGTTGGAAAGAACCCGAAAGGATCAAGTCCAAACTCTGGCTCAACACAAGACCATCCAAAATTCAAATTATGTCTGAGAGCAATGTCCAAACACTCCTTGAACTCCATACCCTCAGGGCCATGCCCACTGCCCTAAGGAGCTGTTCCATGCCCACCGACTGCCCTCTGACGCAGAAAATATCCTGAAGGTGTATATATATATATCTGTGCGTGTTTCTTTCCCTTTGGGTCCCCAGAAAGGAAGTACCCTTGCCTCTTCCCCTTGGCATTGCCTCCCCCTCCCACCTTGCATGAGTGGCCTTATAGACCACTGATGGGCTGCAATGGGGCATGGCCTGGGAGTTTGCTTATGGTGATCCCTAGTTGGCAATGAGTTTGTCAAGAAGACTGCAAAACTACTTGAGGCATGGCATATAGCTCTTCTTGGACTACTTAATCAAATAAATTCTGAAGATTTATAGAGAATCAGTGGCTGAATCTATCAGGAAGAAATTTTATTGGCAGAAAAGGATCTCAGCAATGCAGAATTAGTGACATGGGAAAACTAAAGATGAGAAGGAAGAACTAACATCATGTCTAGGGCTAGAACAGCAATCCAGCTTTTTAAACCTTTAATATCTTCCTATTGAATCATAATCTGCATGATTCTCTCTCTCTCTCTCTCCCCCTCTTTTTCTTTACAACTTTGCAGACTTTTCCTTCCTTCTTTCCTGCCTGCCTGTCTGCCCGCCTGCCTCCCTCCCTCCCTCCCTCCCTCCCTCCCTCCCTCCTTCCTTCCAAGTCCTGCTGCAGCCATTCTGTGAAGCTTATCCTCTGGAAACAGCGCAGCTGCAGCATTTCTCCCTTCAGACTGTCAGTGAAGGCTGTACAGATAGCCCCCATGCCACAGGATGTGCTCAGCTTGCAGATGAACACAGTCCAGACGGACAGGAAACTGGTGAGGACTGGGTAAAGATGTGCAGCATAACACTAATAGATATTTGACTGTTTGGGTTTCATTTATAATACTGGAATGAAGAATGAAAATACATCGTTCATATTAATCAGCTGAGTTACTCTTGCTGACAGTATGAAGGTCACGGGTAGTGACAGAGTTTGCAGAAGTGAAATATGTACATGGCAAATAACAAGCCTTAAAAAAATGGTCTACAAGGAAGAATATTCTAATTATGAAGGGCATACTTGGAAGCCAGCATTTTGAAGAAAGCCACAGTTTAATCACAGCAGACTTTAAGTCATACCTGGGCATCCCTATTTTGTGCAGGCTTACATTTCCATGTTTGGTTAGAGCACAGGAAGGCTAGGGCATGTCTCTGACTTATTCCCTCAGTTGCAGGCATTTTGCTATTAGTAACTCAGCCACAGGATCACAGAATCATGCAGACTGGAGATGTGGCAGTAGCCTAGCCCAACTCCACTGCTCCACCAAAGCAGGACCAGCTTAGATCAGATCACTCATGTCCTTGTTCCCTTGAGTGTCAAGTATCTCCAAGTGTGTTCCAGTGCTTGACCACTTTCTTAGTGAAAAGAGTCATCCTAATGCCTAACTTAGTACCTAACCCGTGTCCCACCTTCTGTTTGTTGCCTTCTGTCCTATCACCACGGTCTTCTTTTCTCCAGACTGAACAAACCAGTTCCCTTAGCCTCCTGTTGTGCATTTTGTGATCCAGTACCCTGCCTGTCTTGGTAGCCCTGACCTGGACTTGCTGCATGCAGTTTGTCTCTCTTTCTTATACAGAGGAGCTCAAAATTGGACACAGTCCTCCAGAGGTGGTCACATAAATACCACGTGGGAAATAATCGGGTCCCTCAGCTTGTTGACTACATTCACGTAATACAGCCCACTACGGGCAGACTGTCAACTCAGGTTCAGTTTGCTGTCCTCCGGGACCCTAAGCCCTTCCAAAGCTGCTTTGCCCCCATTTGTGCTCCAGCTTGTGCTGCTGAGTGGAGTTACTGTGTCCCAGATGCAGGACTTTGCAATTGCCTATGTTAAATTTCATCAGATTTCTGCCAGCCTATTTCTGTGCTGAAGTTCCCTCTGTATAGCAGCCCTGTTCTCCAGGTCTGCTCCCTCTCACTTAGCACTAGCAGTGGACTTGCTATTTAATGCACCCTAACATCCAGGTCATTATTAAAAGTCTTAAACCAGCATAATCAGCTCTGAAGTGGACCCCTCAGGAATGAAGCTAGCAAATGGCTGCCAGCTGGACTTTGTATTGCTGCCTATCACCACCTTGCACATCAGTGCCTGGAAAGAGAGACACCAATCGGTGTCTTTTGGCCCACAGTTGAATTTTCTATTACCCTGAGTATTCCGGAGAGCTAACACTGAAGTTGTTCCAGATTCAGTGGTTTGTATTCTGTGTGAAGTCAGCAGGCATCTCCTTCCCTTCCCCAGAATTACTTACTGTTATTAATGAACATTCAGGAAGGTGAAAATCATTAGGTAACCCATGTAGTGTAGATGAGGAAGAAACACCAATCAAGTGGAAAGTCCAGCCTACGTTTCCTGCAACAGACTTCTTGAGCAAGAAGCAGGAGTGCACCATGCTATGGATTTTGAAGAGCTGCTAATTCCCCAGTCAGTTCTCAATATCTGATTGATTTTTAAAATGGAATTGATCATTATGATTAACTTTGCAATCAGCTCTTCAGACATGACTCACTGAAGAACTTTCACAAGAGGCTTTACCCTGGGCTGACATGGTACAGTAGATGTTGTCTTGGAAGTTTTCATGAAAGACGCTTTACTAGGGAATCCTTAACACACAGGAAACGAATTAAACTAAGATGGGCAGTTCTCAAAAAGCAACAGGTCTTGGCTGTAATACATTTTTCTGAAACATGGGTAGACACTAGAAGTCTATTCAACTTCCACAGTGGACAGGAGTCATTTCTGGAGAGAAATCTACTGAGTCTTCTAAAGGCACAGAAGCTGCTTCAGAATCAGGAGGGTTTGGAGGCTGGGAATGTTTTAGAGGGTGGACCACAGGCTTATACTGCCTCTCTGGTCTTCTCCACACACCCACTCCTGCCCACTCTCACAGGTGCCAGGGAGAGAGATCTGACCCAGACTGTCCTAGTGGCTTGCCACAACTTCCACATTTTCTCAACAGTACTTTCTCAGATCATACACAGCATGAGTTTTATGAACCATCAGCCTCACGTGAGCTACAATAGCTGGTCAGGGATTTGGCCCAAGCAGTCAGAGCAAGTGAGCAATGTTCCTCGAATACTTGAAAGGTGCTGACAAGCTGCCCCTTAGAGAGGGGTCCTCTGCCTTCTCAGGAGCTGACCCTACCTGCAGGATACACCTTTGCCTGATCATGTAGAACTCAAACATTTTTGGCTAGTACTACTGTCAGCTCAGCAGCAACACAGACAGCAGTCATCACTGCGTGTTCTGGGCTTTTTCTGCTTGTAGTTTGATTTTCTGGGAACTGGTGTTTTGAATGTGGTTACTGTGAAACACCGAGTATGTTTCAATATGCAAAGAAGCAATGGGACAGTTGCTGTCTGCTGTTTGCTCTTTCCATCCAGCTGCTCACCGCACAAATGGTACATTTTAAGGCATATCCTGAGTACATCCTCATCCATCTTACATAATGATTAGCAAGAGCCTGTTCCCCTGGCAGGCTTGTGTTAATATATCAGCAAATTGTTTTGCTAGGGGTTTGAGATGACATGGTGAAGAAGTTTATCTGCAGATCAGTCCCAGAGGGAGAAGTGGCAGCTCCCACAGAGAGACACCAGTGAGCTCCTGATGATGTGTCAAGTGCTGGACTTCTGAGTCTTAAGCCACTGGGTTAACTATTGAGCTAATTACTGTGTCAAAAGTAAAAACAGCTAGCACTATGCAGCACCTGCCTGGGCATAAACTGGAGAGAAGTGCATCCCCGAATGAAAATTGGGTGCTTATTCAAGACTTCACAAGTATGTTTATAAGTGCAAATGCAGACTGGAATTAAGGATTGGTGCTTTTTGCGTTATTCAGCTAGAAATTTCCTTATCACTAGTCAAAAAAGAAAGGGAAGCAGGCCTCACAGAGGAGTGTACCACCAAGATGCTTGTATTGGGTGCATCCTACAAAGACTGTGCAACCAGACACTTAAAGAGACATTAGGTATCAGGCAGTGCTTTATTACACAAGCTATTTGTACAGAGATATACAGAGGTGCCTTTCTGTCAGAAGGGCAGCCAATTACCAGTCATCAGCAGCAAGATCATTTCCTGCCAAACTGTGGCAATGGTGGTGGCACCTTGATATCTTGACCTTTTTCTAGTTTCTTCTCACAGTCAACTAGGTAATTGACCCCATCAATCACAATCTGGACTAGTTCCACCTATAGGAGAAAAAAAATAAAAGGAAAAAAAAGGGGAAAAAAAAGTAGTAAGAGCTTTAGATAATGCTGTTAATACAGAAAGGAAAAAAACTGTCTTGTTCTGAAACAACAATTATAGCTGGACCCAAGGAGGTCACATACCCTATGTGACACCAGAGACTTACACATCTTCACAGACATGGATCAGGACACTGCATTCCCTTACAGATCACCATAAACTCATGTCCTGTCACAATAACTTGTCAGCTGCCTGCATTTCGGGAAAGATTTCCCACCCACACTGGCAGGCATGCTGGCTTTGCTGAGATGATTCATCAAGCCCAGAACCCGCATTTCTGAAGGAGAGGCCATCATCCTAAATTCATGCTGGCTCTACACCATCTACCGCTCCTTTGTTTTCTGCTGAGGTGCTCTTGATTTACACTGGCAGAGATGGGATTAGCTGCAGGCCCCGAGCAGCACCAAAACCGGGAATTCTGCACGGCAGAGTGTAGCGATGTCTTTGTAATCTTTTCAAATTGCAGAAGAATACAAAGAGCCTCGCCCCCATTAGACTTTCTCCAGGCCCCGGGGCGTTGTTACTGTCACTGTAGCCAGCGAACTATAGTACCAGTTTTCACAAGATGGTCCATTAACAACCTTTAACGACTGGTTTGTTCAAACCGAATGCAAAGACTAAATCCCTTTGTCTCCTGATTGCCGCAGTCACTGATTTTCGAGGGATTTGTTTTTGCTATGAAGCATGTCAGTGGCTTAGCAGTTTATTTTATTGTCTGTTATAGACCAGCTGTGTTGGGAAATCAGAGGTCTGAATTTGCAGCCTCCAGGAGAATAGGAATTTCATATTAAGTTTGCATTGACCAGTAACTGAAACAAAACAAAAATACAAACAATTTTATCTTGCACCTTGGGGAACATAATTCAGTTCCGAAAGCAAATTTACCACATAATGGAATTTATTTACTAAAAACTGAGAAAAAATATCTCTTACAATAAAACATTTTTATCTTCTTGAGTTTGTCTTGTCTTATTTAGATTTCAGAATCTTCAAGGCAGGGATTGTATTGTATCTCCTGGCTTAGTTCTCTGAATGCTTGCTTTATGAGGCATCACTGACTTCAGTGGATGTCTTCATATATAGGAAAAATTTACAGTGCACATGCAGTAGAATCCCTTAATGAATTATGCAGTGTAATCCTTCCATGTTTTTTTAGTGTTAATTTAGTATAAAGCACACACAGTGATGTTGAAGTTATTAATAAATATCTCTGCTGCATACTGTTTCTGCATATAGTAATGCTCAATAGCTTTTTACTTTTGCATGTTTCATATTGGATCCACAATAACTTAACTGCTTATATTAAACCGAAAAAAAACCCACAATTTTCATTGTTCTGTCCAAATACCCCTTGTTTGTGAGGACATTTTGAGTAAAGGTAGAAACCGTAGGATGATCCCTGTACAGGGGGGCTGTACAGGGGGGCCCCCTGTACATGTACGGGGGTGGATCCTCGCTTCAATTCCATAGAAATTAAAGAAGGGAGGAACCCTTACTTCTGAGGCGGAGTTTGAGGTGTGGCTTACTAGGCATAGGCAGGACTTGGGGGAGTTTAGGCGGAGTTTGGGGAGGGGATTACTAGGAATAGGCAGGACTTGGGAGGAGTTTGGTAGAATGGGGGCAAGGCTTTCGCTTATCAATAGCACGTTGCAAAGGAAGAAGCTCTTGGAGTTCCAGGCCTGAAACCTTCAGATAAGAAAATGGACCAATCACCATAAAGGAAAACTTATTCAAACTGACTTGACTATACACTGTGCGTGTCCAAGAAGGAGTGAAAAACGAGAAAACATTCAAGGAATTAGTTAGCATAGGACAACCCATTGTCTAGAGTGAGTTAGCAGTACCTGCTTTTGCATAATCGTGAGTGTGCATTTTGTGTGGTATAAATACGGCTGCTTGAGAGACACTAGTTGCGCAATTGGGGTGGCGCAAGCCCCCCAGTGTGCCGGTGTATACACCATAAATAAACTACCTTCCATTCTGACTCTTGTGAGTCTGAGTGCTGTTCCGCAGGTCAATTTAAGGACATACGTAAATAAGAAAGTAAGGAAGACCTGACTTGGCTTTGTCCCTGAGGCAGAAAATGCAAGGTGAGCAAGAAGGGAAACCAGCTGACTGAATGTGAACTAATTTGATCCAAGCGCAATCCAAGTTCATTATCCCAGGACTGTATTTGTGTTACGAAAACTACGAAGCATCAGGCTGAATTCTGGTGTTGGGTTTCAACAAACTGCATCAATATCTAAGCCTCCAAAGACTGCCAAAGATAAGTGCTGTGGTATGCTGGGAAAACACACCTTGACCACACTCATCTGGAAGATGAAATATATTTGACGGAAGATCTGAGCCCGTGTTTCCTATCTACTGGAGGAGCCATCAAATCGCTGGACTTACAGGGCCATGACATGCTGATTTTTCAGTTAGTTGTTCTTGATGTGGCCAAGGGTGAACATAACTGAGGAGCTGTAGCTGTGTCACAGGATGTACAGCCTATGACCTGGAATAGCAATTTTGGGAGTGCTGCTGGAAGGAGGCAGTAACACTGACTGACACTGCCATTTCTTGACCGTCCTTGTGCAGAATTGCTCGCAGGAGCTGTTCTGCTTAATAAATATGAAATTGGAATGGGGTCTGGGACCTGAGTCTTCCAGGAAAGCAGCCTCCCTGCCAAGATGTAGGGTCATTTTCACTCTCTGGCTCCACAAATACACATTAAAACTGAAATAGCTTCAAAAATGCATGAGATGAACTCATCATAGTCTGCAGCACAGTAGAGGGAGTTCAGAGCTGACAAGTCCATATTTTCCCTGAGTGAAACCCAGTTCTCTTGTGTCTTCTGTCCAGTCTGACACAGGACATAAGAAGATACCAACAATTTCTCCTTCTCTTTTATTTTGGAGTGAAAGGACTGACCTCACCCTGTTCTCGCAGTGTGGAGAAAGTGCAAGACTGTGAATACTAAAAGGAAAACAACACATTAATCCTGTCTTGTTTTCTGTAGCAAATTCCCTTGGTGGGTTAGGACACAGTCTGTAATTCTCTCCTTGAGATTTTGCAGTAGGTCACATTTATGGTGCCTTCTCGTAGCTTTTTTTTTTTTTTTTCCCCTCCTCATTACCATAACAAAAATATTTTGGCAAACACTTGATGCACATATATAATTTTTTGTTCTGTAAGCATCTTCATTGGATCTAGGAATGCAAACCACCACAGTTCTATTGAGGTGACTCTAAGACCAGAGTGAACCCAGTTGAAAGGAAACTGGCTTGTATCATTTCAGATCTGTCTAAGGAGCAATGGGGAAAAAAGGAAAAAGAGACCAGGTTACCTCTGATCGACCCATGCGGTCCAGGTTGGAGATATCATACACATCTGCTACGGCTGCAGTATCCACCCCACCAGTGCCACGCTTTTGCAGCCTCAGATTCTCCAGGATTTTTGGAAACCTAGGATCCTAGCAGAAGAAACAGATTTGCGTTTACAGCCTTTTATCCCGTGCATTGTGCTGAATCCTTGTAATGCTCTTAAACGTGACTTAATGTGTAGCATCTCCACACGCACAGGCAGAGACAGAGTTTTCTCAGTCCTTGAATTACAGCAGGCACATCCAACCCACAGCCTGCCGGCTGCATGTGGCCCGGCCCAGCCCCTGCTGCAGCCTCTGCCCCACCCCATCGTGGCAGCAGCTCAGCCCCACCACGGACCTTAGCCTGGCCCTGGGCGTGCACCCATCGCTCACAACAGCCACACAGTGGTGTGTGATCAGCACTGTGTGGGCCGAAACCAGCACATGGAGTGCAGTGCAGTGCTGGCTCAGTGATGACACATAAATGTATGCATTTTGATACACTGGCTGAACACAGTTCTCTGAACAGCGAAAAATAGGCAGCACTGCTGTCTGTTGTGATAAAGGAATTTGAGAACAGACTTCAAGACTGTTAAAAAAAAGTCATCAGTTTATGTTTGTGACTCCATTTTCAGTCGATAGAAATACATGACCTGCAAATTTTCAAATGGAATGTATAGAGTTAGAATCAAATATTCAACTCAGCAATCTGATCATGTCTCTGCTGGACTTTTATAAGCCCTCCTCATCAGAGAGAAATACCCCTTGCTTCACAGTCGTACCTTGTTCATGTCATTGCTTTTTGGCAGTATGTACATTTGTGAACAACTTCTTTCAAGGGTGAAGCACAGGAAAAATAAAATTCTGTCAAAAATCTCTGATGAACACCTTAAGACCTCACTAAGAATGGCCACCACTGCCATCAAACCGGGGTGATGTATTATGATTTTGTTGCTTTCTTTTATTTCAAATGTTCCAATAATTAAAGAAAAAATTAAAATGTTTTGTTACTCATATAGTAACTCTATTTTGCAAGGGCTGCTCCAAAAATAATGCCTCCTATTTTACGATGTTGGCCCACAACATCAGAAGCGAATGTTGGTGGTGGGGCAGAAGGACACAAACATTCCCACACATATTCTGTTACATTTTGTTGCCTTGAGACAGATGGCAGCAGAGGGGCAACCTGGCAAAATGGTGTATAACATGGGAGTGCGTATGTAGCAAATGTGTGGAATTGTATTCCTTCATGCAGGAAAAGTGTCACCCACTGACATTCATTGATGCTTGCTGAACATTTCTGGAGACCAACCAGTGGATGTGACCACAGTGAGGCAGTGGATGGTGCTTCTCAGCAGTAGCAAACAGCAACCATGCATAACCTCCACTGGTGCAGATTTATACAAGAGTGACATGCAAGTTCTTGTTAATTGCTGGTGAAATTGCAGAGCTAATGGTGGAGACTATGTTGAAAAGAGTGCTTTGTAGCTGAGAATTTGCTCTATCAAACAGTGTTCTTGTGCTCTTTCTATCTGTTGTAGTTTCCATGGAAATAAATAAGAGGCATTGCTTTCAGAGCAACCCATATATCTGCTGCCCAAGACAATTCTTTTTCACTCAGTGCAGCCCAGGCAGCCAAAAGGTTTGACACCCATGGATTACAGCCTGTCTTGGCACTGTCTTCTGAGTACATTAATTTCCATAACAAATACAATAATTTGCAGAATAAAAGTCTGCTTAATTAGCGATGCATTATCCTTGGGACCTTGTTATATATCATACTAACATGGAGTCTCTGTAAGCTGTCACTTTGCATTTGTTTCTCTATAAATCACTTGTTTCTCAGTAAATCAGAGGAGCTGACCTATGTCACTAGCTTTTTAAATGATTTATGTACCTTGCTAAGCCTGGGCAGCTTGACATGGACTCCAGCACGTAAACCAGTTCCCAGGTTGGATGGACAGGTCAGAACGTACCCGAGGCGTTCATTCCACATGAATTCCCAGCCTCGTTCTTTAATTAATCTTTCAACCTATGAAGACAAAAAGAGAGAAGGTGAAAAAAAAGGGTTGCGTATATGCCATGTTCTCAGATATTTCCTTACACCTGAGATTCGTCTCATCATATGCATGTGCTGATGGTGAACTCCACTAACATTAATGCACAAATACATGCCTGAATTTGGCCTGGTCCATGCCTGATGGGAACTTCTGCATACACCAGATGCCAAGGTCTCCACTGAATAGTACAAGAATTTCTTCATTATTTTCTCACTATCATTAACTTGCAGATTCTTGGTCACTTTATTGTAAAGCTCCCTGGCGTGATGGTTTTGTATAACCTTAGTCTAGGAAATGATATGCTCATCCCAGAATTATGGCTTTTGCAATGCATTTCTAACCTTGGGAAGATTACAATTCACAAGCCTCAAAGCCTCAACCACTATGGAGGGAAAAACAAACAAGCAAACAAACAAAATGGAGCTACTGGTGAGTTTTGCATCAGTTCCACAGTGGCTCCTGACTCTCAGGGGAGGATACTTGATTTACTTATGCCTACATTTGATTATGTTCCTTCGCAGTTCAGATGAAGTAGGTGTGCCAGGGACATCAGTGGGGAGAAATGATGGTTCTATGTAACACTGTTGCAGTTTTGGAGACAATTATGTCCTTTAGTCTTTCATGTACTCTGGCAACCCATGCAGGAAGGATGGAAAGGAGTAGTAGAGAAGAGTCTACTGCCATGTCATCTGCCCCACTGCACCTTCTTTGCTACACTGCCTGCGGGACTAAGTATAATCCTTTCTCTTAGTTAAAGAAATTTTTATTTGTCTGAGTAGTACATGGGGCTAACTAACATGGCCAGCTTGTAGCCATTCCCAAATTGTCTGGACAGTGCTGTTCTAGCCTGCGTACCAACACATGAAGGCTGTTTTTGTCTTCAGGAGTAGCTGACCATTTATTTTCTCTGCAGCTCAGCTATCAATTTCCCTTTGTTCCCTTCTTTAACTGCACTAGTGTGTTTTGCTTTTGGGACTGATGTTACTCCAATTTGTTGCCCCTGGAAATGCCAGTTCAGTGTGAACCACGGTAACCAATGCTGACTACAGCCCTATAGCAACCAGGCAGGAAAAACTCAAATTCCTACCTCTTTTAAGCCACGGCAAAATCTTTCAAACACTCGTTTCATATTTCCACCCTTCTCCATGGAGATCACTCTGGTGTGGTCCTCTTCATTAATCCAGATGAGAAATGTCTTGTCATTGTTATGCCTGGTTGAGGGGAAAAGTGTTACTTTAAAGCATGAGACAAATGCAATTCTCACTACTCCCACCTTTATCACAGCCTTTCAGGACTGTGTGGAAGATAAATGCAGCAAAGTAACATTGCTTTGCACGGTGGGGGATAAGACAAGAGGCGCATGTTGTCTTCCAGCACAAGAACAGCTGGCGGACATCAAGGGGAGAATACCAGCCCTGCGTCCACTGTCAGTGAGGATGTTTTTTATTGATCTCTGTATACTGTGTGCTGGGAAGGAAAACTGATGTTTACATGCTGCTGGGGGCCAGGCTCTGTGCCTTTACTTAGCCGTGTTCTTTACTTCAAATCTCTGAGCTTGCTTTACCATTTGGTTGCATTGTATGACCACATCCATCAAGTTATATGGAGGACAGCATCTACATATGGGCACTGTACTGGAGCTGCTGGGTCATCAGTTAAGCTATGAATCCTGAAGTTACCCACTCCTACTTTAAACAGTCCATTGTAGCTAAGCATGTAAAGCGTCAGGTTAAACCTGAGGCAACTTTTAGTGGCTTTCCTCCACTTTCTCTGTCTTATCCACAGTCTTTCTTGCAGCATGTAGAATATGTCTGGCAGGACCAGGCTCCTTTGTACAAATACTGGAATATTACCAAGTTTGAAACATATGAAGTATGGAAGTTTAGTTCTCTAGGAATGATTTTCAGCTTGTCTGCCACTGTGAAGCCTTTTGCTGAACTGAACTGTGCAGGTGCAAACATCCTGTGCCCTGACATTAAGGTCACCTGAGACCTGGGATCCTCATTTTCTGGAGGATTTCTTAATATTCATGGATGAATATTAAGAGTAGGCTTTTCCATAGAGGCTGGTGTTGGTCTGACTCAGCTCTCCTATAATTAGTGACTTCCTCAAGTTGTGGGACCAACGGCATTAAAACTGCAACCTTGCTGTTCCTGAGGCTGGTGGGAGCACTCCCAGAGCAAGGACATCACCTCACCTTTTTTAAACAAGATGAATTCCAGAATGTGCATGCATCTAGACAACAATTTCTGGCAGAATAGTGGCTGATTTTCCAGTTTCCATTGACACACTTTTCAATCTTACTATATCTTTCCATTCTACCAAGTGTTTCATGTGTAAAACAAGCCAAGTTGTATTCAACTTGGGATCACTGGATAGTGTCTACATTGTTAGTACTTTTTATGTTTGTAGAAACAGCAGATGTGGTGCCTCAAATTTATCATCTTGTTCGAAAATTTCTTCCCACATCAAAACTCAACAAACACAATGAAAATGCTGACCCTTCCTAGAGCAAGGAGATAAGCTAGATAACTTCTCATCATCCTTTTTGCCTAATTTTTCAAAATTAAAACATCTGGTAATCCATAGACATATACTAGGAGAGATGCAGGTGCACTGTACAGCCATCCAGCTTCTGCTGAATCTCATCCTTGCCCAGATCATTTGGAGAGGAAGTGTTACTTTCAGCCCAGGGAACTGATAAAACATCCTGCCTATTGGGACAGGAGGCAGGAATTAGTGATGCAGTGTCCTGCAGCTGTATGGTCAGTGGTTCTCAGCTGTCACTATCACTGCTGACTGCTGTTACAGCTGCTCTCCTAACCTCAGCTCTACTGGTTTCATGATGACTGATAGGCCTTTTCCCAAATCAAATTTTTAACTAGAAATAGAAAAAAATGAAGATAAAGATCCAAAGAAGGAGCCATGCTTATGTTGCAGTGTTGTGCTGATACTATTAGAGAATATATAAAAATATTCTATGAATATAAAGGTCTTATTCACTCTAGTGTTCTTTCTTGGATATGTATATACTTTTTAAATTAAGCAAGAAATTATTTTTTAAAAGTAACTGAATATGCTGTGAGTATCAGGACAGAATGGCTGCAAGGCTAAGACAAGCAAGGAGAATAGTAATACAATCTTTAAAACGCAGCAGATGCTGCACAACATACCAGATTCCTCTGGCATCTGGCCAGTCACGAGCCATCCCGGCACATGTCAGCAAAGGGGACACTGGCTTGTCAAAGAGAAAGTGATCCTGGCCATGGAAATGGGGCCAGAGAGAAAGAAAGGGAGGGAGAGAAAAGAAAACAAAGTTTATTGAGGGAAGCAGTATAATGTTGTCTTAATATATATTTTACACGAAGGCAATAGTGTATGAGTAAATGACATAGTATACCCTGTGAATCTGGTTCCTTCTTCTGGAAGCTTAAAGCACATTACTCAGGTGAATTTTCCTGAATCTTGCAGGCTCCTGATGGTATTGGCAATGTGAGAGTATTTTCCCAAAACTCTTCTCATAGGGGAAGGCAGTTAGCCCTCACAGACTGCAGAATATCCACTGCTAGTTTTCAAAAGAGGTAGCACTATGCTGGGCTCAACCTCTGGCATCACAGCCTTGTGCAGCTCCTCAGCAGCGATGCTGTTTCCAGCATTAATAAACTTAGCACTCAATGTGTCACAGACTTGTCATATTTCAATTATTTTTTTTTTTAACTGAGATTCTTTTTGTTCCAAAGTAGATAAGATTTTACTGTGTGTGCTGAAAAATTATTAGTTCTCAATTCCTCAAACACTGCCTTGTCAAATATTGTGTATGATTGTTTTTTTTTTCTCCCTAGAGTTTAATTAAGATTAATACTGAGGCTATCCAGAATAAATATGACATGGTAGACAAGCTAATAAAATTTACTTTCTTTTCCCCCTTAGTGGAGGATTTTCAGCTTTCATCTCTGAATGCTCTGTGATAGGCACAGTTCAGACTGTACTCCAATCATGCAGGGGAAAATGATATGGAGTTCCACAGGGACAAGACATTTATTTCCTCTATCTGCTGTATTCTGCACTTCTGTTTGAAAGAAAAAGACATCCTTTTGCAAGTAAACAGCTGAGTGCCATTACCTTCCCATACAAGCATATAGCCCAAATTTTCAGTCCCTTTTTTGCTGAGTGCACTGATTTTGTCTTATAGAGATCAAAATAGTGCCTACTAAACAGTGACAGCAAGCTCTAAGATACACGTTGGGGTTTTGAGGTCCTAAGGAACTGAAGGGAGAAGGCAGTGTTATGAGTAAAAGATAGAACCTGAGGTTACAATGTTCAATGCCTTGATTTTTATGAGTTTGCACTACTGTAAAAGCTAGCAAAATAAGCCAAAATGCTGAATCAGTGAACCTATTCCACCTCCTTAAACTGTAAAGGAATTTGATTTTCCACAGCCCTGTTTTGATCTCTGCTTTCTGAAGAGCTCTCTCCAGCTGGAAAGGGTAATGGAGTAAAGTCCACACAGGTAACCAACGTCTTGTCAATAAACATATCTCCAAGAACATTAAATAAAAAATGTTTCAGACCTTACATAAATTCATAACTCCTGGTTAATCCAGACTACGGTTCCTGATTGTAGTGTTATAAATAGTTATGCTGCTTCATCAGCTGCCTTTGTATTGATGTAACGAATGACTGTGCCATAAATATAAGCCAACAAGGTACAGACATTCCTTTGGAAATTTAAAATACACACGCAACATTTGTGTTGTTTTGTTGTTATTTTGTTTTCATTTTTTTAAACAACCTTGTAGATTTTTATGATTTTTTAAATCTCAACATGAATCCCTGTTATGAGTTTTCAAGGTGACTGCTATTTATGCCAGGTTAGCACTTGGTAACTTTGACCACCTCAAAACATCTCTGCAGAATTGAACAATGACATAATGTGACAAAATCCACGGTGGAAATCTTTTCATGTTTCCATCTGTGTGACAATTAAAATTGCTTTTGACCGTTCAAGTTCAGAAGCACATAGGACTGGGAAAAGGCCATCAGGGTGCAGTTGGCTACTACCATTCTGGGGAAACTAGAATTCATGTAGTTTTGATATAAAGAAATTATAGACAAAAGCCCCAGTCGTGACAGTCTGGAATACAAATAGTAAGTAATGTTTTAATATGTAACATTAGTAGTTAGAATGGTTATTAATATAGGAAATGTCAATCTTTGATGAAGAAAATAAACAAGGAAAACTCCTGAATTTACTGCTTATTTGTCCAAAGAGGTGGCAGCAGCAGCCACATATATTTGACAAAGAGCTTGATATCCAGAATGTAACTCCATGTGCCTACACATGGAGTATATGTGTGTAGCCAAAACACAGACCCTGGATAACATAATTTGCCATTATGTTAAAAATATTGCTGTGCCAATAATCACTGTATTAACACTGTGACTATTCATCCTTAACTACACAGGGATGCATGTACCCTACAGGAAGGTGAAGATAAAAATAAACAAGAGTAAGTGTAGACAGTGTCAGCTCTGGAGCTATACTTACATCAATAAGCTGCTGCTGATCCCTCTCAGACATGTTGGTCAGGCTGTAGTACTTTCCAGAAAGGTCTCCTTTCAGCCCAGCGAGGGCAGTGACCACGACGTTTTCCACCTCTCTCCTCTCAGCCCTGGTGCAGGCAGGAGGAAGGCTCAGGCCACGGATGCTGCGACCAGTGCGCACACGTGATGAGAGGACATAGCGCTCATCAAATTGGCCATGGGTGATCTGAAGGAGGAATGTGGGATTTTATAGTTTATGCATTGTGTTGTGCTCTACTGTTAAAAGAAAAATTCCGACCTACAAAAAGAGGGACATCCTTCTGCTGGGGGATCTGGACTTAGGATGTGGCAGAGTAACCAGCAGGTCCTTCAGTTGGAAGCCCCACCATGGAGGAAAGACTACAGCAGCAATAATATAATTATGGGAAGCAACCCTGATCTTTTACTCCCTTATTATTTTATTTCACTCTTACCTTGGATGCATCCAGGTCAGTGTGATGCTTCATTGTGCGTGGATCATAGCCGTTATGTCTTGCTTTAATGACAGGGTCAAAAATCTCAGCAAACACCTGTGGAAGTCAGAAAAATCTATAGAGTCTGCTGTACCACGGAAACAGTCAAAAGCATGAGCCTCAGCCACAGCAGAAACACCTTGGCATAGACAAACAGGGAGCTCTGCAAATGCTGACAGGGGTAAATATGAAAAGGTCATTTTGACCTAGACAGCACTCTGTAGTGGTTGCTGATCTTCACAGCAAAATGAATGTGTAATTGCAGATTACAAGACTGCTTTGGCTATCACAGACAGGCATAGAATGTGGTGACAACCAGACTAGATTTCAGAACGTATTACCAACCAAAATACATCTTGGCAGCTTGTCTTCTGCTTTTAGGTCACGCAGGACCAATACCGTGGTCCTTGTTAGAGTCACGTGTGTCAGCTGTGGCCACAACCACACCTTCATTCAAACATGGGTCAGTAGCCACAGCAGCTTTTCAGGGTAGCCACCACATCTAAAGCAGAAAACTGAACTGCAGGAGCTGATAACCCAGAATGTCAGACGTCCCAATCCATCTTCCATGACCCAGCATTTGGGATGCTGTTAAGATACCTTTGTGCAGTAGGCTGAAGGAGGCAGACTGCAGAGGTCAAGAAAAATAAGAATTTTCTTCTTTTTTTTCCTATTCTTCTTACTACTTCAGTGTTAAATAAACCTGTCCATCTTAATGCTGTCTATTTTCTTCTTTTGTCATGATCCAATAGCTGTAGCTTAAAGGGGTCTAGCAGTTCCCAGAAGACATTTTCATTTCATTTCTGCCTTAGGTGTTCCACAATACAATTTCCACATTACCTTCATCTTGTGTATCTCAGGGACATGTAGTTTTGCCATAAACTAAGTTTAGTAGTAGGAAGAAGGGCAGCTGCTGGAGGCTGGTAGAATATTGCTCTAAAGCAGCTGTACTTTATTAGCTGTGACTGCAGGAAAGAGGGTACCTGTAGCAATGCCTCATGTGTGTGCATTTTCTAATGTGGAAAAGTAGGGAATACACTGTCTTTATAAACATGGCCTGCCTCTTATGTACTCTCTGGAATATTATTCATCTTAGGAGCACATACCCTGCCAAAGAGCACTGTTCAACTAATGACCATAAAAAACAGCAACAAACAAACACAATAATTTTATGAAAACATTTTACCTCATAGGATTCTTCATCACCTGCAACCATGCCGACAGTTTTAATGAAAGGATGGCCAGGATTGTCCACCCCAGTTTGGATGCACTGGTCCAGGCTGTAGCCATTGGGAGTCAGCTTGTCCCTCAGCTTAGCATAAATGGCTGGAGTGAGACACTCAGCCATGCAGTTGTTGTGCTTGCGAAGATCTGGATAGTCTGCACTGAAGAGAAAAAACATCCCAAGCAATTAACACTGTAACTTTGAACAGTGATCTTTGCTAGTTCACAGAATTATTAAAGGGATCATTACATATGAATTGTATGCATGATTTGAAAGTAAAATTAGTTCTTTGTTTATACATTGCACCAAATTTTAGGAGGGGAGGAACATTCAGGTCACTTGAAATGCCCCAAACTGCGCACAGATAAATAACCCCACATACAGTTGCAGCTTTCTGCTACCTGGGGCAACCATGAAATAGATCTTGATGAGCTTTAAAAGTGTACTAAAACCCATCAAATATCTACTGAGACACTCCTAGTCAGAAACAAATGAGTTCCAATGTTGTTTTGCTAGGTAGGAAGGGAATTAAGTTGAAAAAGGAGTTATAATTCTAAGACAAGGTACTCTCACAGCTGTATGGATATCAGTGGATCTGTCTGGTCTCTGTCAGTGGGAAAGCTAACTCATCTGCAATATCTGCTGTTTTTGTACTTGTATTATTACTGTTTATTTAAAGGTGAACCATATTCCAAGCCAGGAAAAATCATAGAATAATAGAATCTTTGAATGGTTTGAGTTGGAAGGGACCTTAAAGTCCACCCAGTCCCAGTTCCTGCCGTGGACTGGTTACCTGCCATCAGCTGAGGCTGTCAGGGCCCCATCCAACCTGGCCTTGAGCTCCTCCAGGGATGGGGCACCCACACCTTCTCTGGGCAGCTGTGCCAGGGCCTCATCACTCTCACTGTGGAGAATTTCCTTCTACCATCTAACCCAAATCTCTCCTCTTTCAGTTTAAAGCCATTACCCTTTGTCCTGTTACACCCTGACACAGAGTCCCTCTCCAGCTTTGGACCCCTTTGGGGACTGGTAGGCCACAATGAAGTCTCCCAAAAACCTTTTCTTCTCCAAGCTGCACAACCTCAACTTCCTCAGACTCTCTTCACAGGAGAGGTGCTCCAGCCCTCTGATAATCCTCACAGCTCTCCTCTAGACTCATTCCAATGGGTCCATGTTCTTCTTAGGTTGTGTGCCCCAGAGCTGAACACAGTACTCCAAGTGGGATCTCATAGGGGTAGAGTAGAAGGAGAGAATCACTGTTCACATCTCTTGATGCAGCCCGGGATATGGTTTTTTGTGTGGGTTGCAAGCACACAGTACTGGCTTGTATTGAGCTTTCCATCCTCCAGCAACCACAGGATCTTCTCCTCTGGGCTGCCCTCAATCCATTCTTCACCCAGAACATTCAAGTTTGGGATTGCCCCAACACAGGTGCAGCACCTTTAATTTGGTCATGTTCAACTGCACAAGGTTTGCACAGGCCCACCTCTCAAGCTTGTCAATGTGTCTCTGGAAGGTATCTCTTCCTTCCACTCAGATTGGTGTTCTCCACAAAATGGAGATATTATACTTACTAAGGCATTTTTGCAATCAAATCATACCCCACCTACCTTGTAACATTTTGTCTGATGCATAACCCTATTATTTCCATTGGAATTTATTTTAACTAATATTTTATCCACTACTTGAGAAAAAGAGACTGGCAGAGCCTGATCCCTATTGTTTTTCATAAACATCGCCAGCAAAGTCAACCTGCACATTAAGGTCTGTAGCTTGTTTCTAATCATCAGCCAACCAGTTTGCAACAGAATGAGGAATATTTCAAGTGCTGTAGTTACAAGGGAAAATTTTTTGCTACTTGAATGATGAAAGTATATTCACAGTTCCTAGTGGTAGAATCTGTACAGTCAGCCAGTCCCATCAGTGCTACATATCTGATGAGGTAAAATAGGACTAATTTAGCGTTTTGCCAGAAATTTGAAGTATTTTGTAGGCTTGTCACTGTTTGGCAATGTTTTTTTGAGTGTCGATACTACCACACACCCCTGCTTTCTTGTCTTGAGAGTCACTGTTGGTGTAAAACTGAGGTGACCAGCAAAGGGTGTTGTTTGTCAGGTTGTCAGTCCTCAGGCACAGACGGGTGGCTGCATGAGGACTCTGCTGCTCTGATGAGGATCTTCCTCTTTCATGGAGCCCAACGTGATGCCTAGCCTATAGCGCCCACCTGGGAGGGAAGAGCTTCCGCTTCTCATGCACAGTAGCTTTCACATTTTGCTGGTTGAGGAGGTACCCAGTGGTGAGTACCCCTGTGCCTGCTGCTGCAAAAAGTGCAGCAGTTGCACGGCCAGCCAGGAGACGACCAAAAGTGCCAGCCATCCCTCTTGGAGGACACGATCTCTGGAAGAGAAAGCAGCCCAGCATCAACTCAAAGCCCTCTCACAGTGTGCATGACAAATAAACCATCGATTTTAACAGTATCCCTCTAAATGAAGCAATATACTTTTATTGTAGGTTTGCGCTGAAATAGTGTGTTCAGATAAATAGTTAGTGTTCACTGTGTTTCTCTAGCTATGTAGCATTATTGAATCCTAGAGTTATCTTGGCTGGAAAGGTACATTTAGTAGAGTTAGAAATTGGTTGTTTTTTAGTTCTGTATTGAGCACACAATTCCAATCCAGTGTATTTATTTATTTATTTTTCATGATTTAGGGCTATAATTAAATCCTTTACTTTGCTCCTCAGCAACAACACATTATCTGGAGACATTTTCAGTGATCATTAAGTGACTACGGTAAGGTGCAGTAAGGTATGGTCATGGGGGATGGGATGTGACACTAATGAATTTCCTTACAGTTCTGTCACCAACAGAACCCCTGTGCCTTTTATGCATTACCTTGGCCTGTTTAACACTGTGCTTGTTCTACCATAGGACTAAAGTTGGAGTAGGCTAGAAATCACCACAGGAAGGAGTGCTCAATATGCTTGAAATGTGAAAACCCTGACTGGCATGGGAATTGAAACAAAGGTCAGCTCTTCACTACCTTTTCCAATGTAAGAGCACATTCCATCAAATAGGAGTAAGAGCCAAAACAAAGGTAGGCAGCTCTGTACAACTGTGGTCATGGACTTAATGGACCTCCTTGTGAAAGGATAGTGTAGGTGAATGGTGCGCATGTCTTCAGGAATACTGGACAAGCACATGGAAGAGAAGTGAACTGTGTGTGTGCAGCAGACAAAATGAAACAAGCTAACAAAATTCCTGGATCTGGGAGCAGCTGGAAGCCATGGGGACATTGCAGACTGAGTGTTGCATAGTTTGTTCCACTTTCCCCAGTGAGCTACTGGGCTACATACAATTTCCCCTGCTCTGAAACACTATAATAATTTTTAAGACTCAAAATGCTACAGAAGATATATAGAAGTGCTCTATATCTATTAGGCATCTATAACAGAAGCTTTCCAAGCAGCAAATATAGCCAGAGAAAGCCATGTTTAATGACTTCTTTAAGACACGAAGTGCAGAAGCGCACTACAAATTGCAGTTTCTGACTGCCAGCCTCTCAAAAAATTGAGACTTTTCTTCCTTCAAGACAAAGAGAGATACTCTTTCACCCTTATACCATGCATCCTGCACAAAAATCTAGAATAAGAACAAATGTAATGGTTACTTGAATCTGCAATGATCCAGAGGCATACAGCAGTACTGGTTAAGATTATCCAGGCTTTTAAAACCTCTTAGGAATCCATGTACCCAATTAATTCATTATTCCCAGCAGTGTGTTCAGAGCTCAGCCATGAGTTTGGGATTAAGTTTGCTGTACAAGTGATATCGCAGTCTAGCAGAGAAACTGGTATGTTCTGGATTTCTAAAGAAGAGAATGCAGGTTTTTTTTCTTTCCAGAGTCAGAATACAACTAGTTTTGCAAGTGACTGGGTTGCTGAGAAGGTGTATGTCCTGTTTAAATCAATTAGACAAATTCCAATTTGTGTTGCTAAAGGAAATATTTTCTTTAAAAGGGGCTCCAACAAGTCCTGTTTGGGAAATGGACATGGAAGAGTTCCAAGAAGACATGCTGCTGATGTTTTGCTGTGGCTTTATCAATGTAGTGGTTTGTATAATCTCTTCATAATTTTTTTTTTTCCACATGAAGTTAATCACCTCACTTGGTTTTCTTTTTAGTGAGCACGGATTTCCAGCAGGCCACTCCCTTCAGGTTCTGTAGCGGAACCCCTCTGATCTCTGTGAGTGGCTCTGCTCCATCAGTGCCTTCATTTTGGTGCAGCTGCACGACGGGCTGTACCAAAAACAAAGCAGGATATGGTAGGACTGCAAATCAAAAACAAGTATTGGGTTTGTGGCGGATGGTGCTCATAACTTATTGCAGTGTAGCTTCTGCAACTCATGCTCTGGAAATATTTGCATGTGACTAATTTGAGTAGAACTATTAGTGCTATACCTCAGTGTCTCAGAAATGATGCATTTTCTTAACAATGGTATGTATATTTAGTTCTGTTTCACAGATGCCATCCCTACTGCATGGAACTGGCCTACAGTCAAAACGTTTCTCTGAAAACCCAAAGCTGTGCCTGTGTCCCTTTGCAGACAGTGACACCATCACTCCAGCAGCCCCAGGCACACATCAGGTGTGAGTCTTTTTGGTACCCTCTGAATATTGCATTGCTTCAAGGGACTGATCTGATCCACACACCTCATTAAACTATAGGAATCACATGTGGAGTGTATTTAGAAGGCCATGTGAACATGTGTCTGTGCACTGTCTTTTGGACCATGTTGTCATCCATCAAGTGTTCCTGTTCCCCAGGACACTCTTTCCTTGGTGGATCACAGAAAATACTCCCCCTCCCCAAGGCAGGCTCTGATTTACCTTATGGATGCTTCTCTAAGAGCTCCTAAAACCTCCAACACTGGAGATACCGCAGCCTGTGTAGGAGAACTACCTAAAAAAAAAAAAAAAAAAGATCACAGTGAGGCAGGATTTTTTTATTTTGAACAATGTCAATCTGCACACCTGCTGGTACAACTTAAGCCCAGCATGTCACCTCATAATGTTTTCTTCCCCAGACTGTAAAGCAATGTGAGCAGTTTGTTTTCTGTCTGAAAGGTCCGTGGCCATTTCAGCCCTTGGGAGGCTGCAGTGTGGCATTGCTGTTGCAGGGACCACTGCTGGTGGCTGGTGAATGTGAAGGGACTGGCAGGGCAAGAGAGCTGGAATTTTATGTGGGAGAGAAGAACAGTGCCTTCTGGGGTGCTCTGGAAAGAGGTCTACAGTCTTCTCTATCAAAACTTCAATTAATAGGATTTGCCATAAGGGAGGCCTATTGTTCTGAGTATAAATGCACATAATGCTGCAGCACCAACCAAATCTAGGCTGTGTGTAACATGGGCAGTCCACATATAGTAGCAGTAGCAATAGTAGCAAGAATAGCAATAATAACTTGACTGACTCAAGAAGCTGGTGGGCAATTTCAGCAGTCAGCTCAAAGAGCTTTGAAACAATGAGGGTGTAGAGTGAGAAAGACACCTCACTTGATAAGAAACAAGGGCATTTTGTCTTGTTTGCATTTTTTCTTTCTTTCTTTTTTTTTTTTTTTCCCCCTCCTTTAGAAATAGCATGATTTCTAAATAACTAGGTGGCAGTTCTGGTAGAACTGAGCACTGTCCCAAGCTGCTGTGGTGCAAGAAGGAGGGACCAGCGTCAGGAGAAGGTCCACCAGACAGGAGGAGAAAACAGAGGGGCTCATCAGCCTGATGTACAAATAAACGCAGCCCTTAACTTGTTTCTTGCCAGCCTATGCTCATCTTCATTTACTGTCACTGTCTTTTGCTATAAAATTTATCAGCTTCTTGTAGAGATTTCTCCTAATTATTTATGTGCAGCTACACAGTGACTAGCTCCCTTTTTATGTCTCTCATTGCTGCTTTATCATATTTTCACATTTATTAATCACTTGGGGATTGGTGCTCCCTGTTGTGGATCGAGTTCAGAGGAGCACAGGAACAATTTCTGATATGGACGCTGGCACAGGATGAGGCCCAGCATGATGGTGGTCATCTGCAACAGCAGATACCAGATTAGCTGAAGTCAGTGCACATCTATCCTTTTTTTACTTATTAATTTAGCTTTCCCTGAAAGCAGGGATGCTACCCAGGAACCAGAAGAGCTTGAATAATAATAAGGTAGAATAATAATCATAAGATCATTTTAAATTACTTTCTAATAATCATTTACAGATTTCTACTTCAGTTTATAACTGCACCAGCACTACAGAAACTTTGGGTTCTTTCCATGCACCATAAGCTACATGTGAAATTGGATTTTATTTTAGTAACACATAGGACAGAATAAGGTGCATCTGAACAAGCTCTGGATTTTTCTTCTTCTGTTTCCAGACAAAGTCTAATTTTTATGGCATTGTACACAACAACTGTTGAGGTACAATGCTTACTAATATTATTTTGTGTATTTCAAGGTGAATTTTAGACTTTGTACAAGCTTTCTTGAGAGCATAAGTGGTGATTTTGAAGGGAATTAATGCAATGTTGGCACAGAGTAACAGGCATGAACCATGCAGCACATACAACTCCGTGTCTCCGAACCCAAGTTTTCTTCACAGCTGAGCAAAATTGGTCCCATTTCTTGCACATCAGCATCACAGAGGGTAAATGAATTCACACACAGTGTAGAGTCAGGACAAAAGTTGGCTGTGAGATGTAGCAGAAGTCACTGCTGCAGTGCTGGTGCTGGAGAGAAAAAAGCCCAAAGGACTGCAAGTGTCATTTCAGGAGTTGGGAGAATTGGTGACCAGAGAGTGAGTGCTGGGGTCAAGAAATTTGGAGAGTGCCTATTTCGGGGCCTTGAACCAGTTTCCTTTCTTTGTCATAATGCGCACCTAGATTAGTGCCTCTGCTAAAGGTGAGGGTCCTTTCCCAAACGAAGTATGGCTTTCACAGACCAGGTCCCTAGCCAATGTTAAAACATATTAATCACATCTGGCAGCTGGGTGGAAGCAGGCCACGCTACAGCTCCTGTTGTTGCTGCAGCCAGAGGCTGCAGAGCATCCCTCATGTTGTGACGACAGCCTCACTATGCCCAGCTCCCAGCAGGTCGCCTTGCACACGGCCGCCTTGTGACTTGCACACAGGTGAAGCTGCAGCATCCCCTTCTGGAAACTTCGGAGGAGCGTAAATTACGGAAGATGTACAAACCACCTCATTAACCTTAAAGGAACTTACAAACTTTACTACTATTTTAAATATAGACAAAGGAATGCTTTTGCTGTCAACCCTTTACTTTCTTGAACTTGTAAAGAGGAAGCGTCTGCTCCATTTACCCCTGCACTGGTTATCCCTTATTTCACAGCAGGTAGCACATGCGCGTGCAGCTAGGAAGGGAAGAAGGTGCAAGGGTTACAGCGACAGTGACATTTCCAGAAATAGAACAAGATTAAATATTTGGACGGGTGGTGGGTGGTATTACTTGCCACACCATGTGACCCCGAGCGACATTTCAGAGGAATGGCAGAGTCATAGCCAAAGTTCACACAGGTAACGTATATGCACCTCTCAAACTGCTAAGCTGTTGGGTCACGCTGACACGGCGGTGAGCAGAAAGTTCACATGGTGGAGATGGGTGGTCTTTTATTTCTGAGAAGTTATGCCTTTGAGTCATGCCTACCTAAAGCCTGCAGACGCAGGGGGAAAGTTTGCTCTGCCCTTCTATGGAAGTTGTGGGCACCTCAGAAACTTATGCAATAAATATCACAAGCGACTAAATGCAGGATACACCATTTTTAGATGCCCAGAAAACAGCTGACATTGCTCTTCATTTTCTGCCGCACTCTACATGCTCAGAGTGTGAGATACAAATTCAAACATCATTAAATCTTTATCAGCAGTTATCAGAGGTGTTTTCCCCCAGTTTCCCATTGCCCCTGGCCTTTCTGACCAAGAAGGTCTTAAGTTAGGATGTCTAGAGTGCAGAAACAGCGGCAGTGCAGGCATCTTCCTAACTGCACCTCATCACAGAACACAGCACCTCTACAGAAAATAACCTACAATTCAGCCTATTTCTGCTTATAATTCCACAGGCCTGTGAGCGAGTATAAAAACCTAATCATCTGAGTGAAATTAAACAAAAAGCATGCCTAAATCAATTGCTATGAGAAGAGGAGATACGGAAAAGCTGTGTCCCTTGCCTAGCAGGCAGCTTGCTGGCCCCTGCACACACTGCGGTTTGCAGGAGGCCTCTCCTCAGGCCCCTCCTGGTGGGACTGGATGCAAACCCCCACCAGGGCCCAGCGATGTGCTGGGGCCCTTCTGCAGCAGTCAGACCCTGCTGTACCACATAACCCCACTGCACAGAGATGTATCCTGCCCACAGACCGCTCCTAGAACTATCGTGTTCCCTGCGCTGCTGTTACACATCAGAGGAACTGATTTTGCCCTTATTTAAAACTGTCACTGAAGGGTTAGCCTCTGAAGCAGCTTCATGGTGGGCTGACACGTTTCCTCCTGCACCAAATTGCTGTGTGGATTGATAAACTGCGATCGCGTTATGCTGTGTCCCGCGGTGCTTCCAACTGATGGAACAGCCCCAGTGTCAGAAACAACTGCGAGAGAAGCGATGCCGTTAGTGGGACTGACCTTGCAGCCGACGGGAGAGGTCCTGCTGCCTGCAGCGAGCCCGGCGTGTGAGGGGAGCCACGCGCTGGGGCTGACAGGAGTCCAGGTAATATGAGAGGGGCAGAATGAGGTGAGGGAAGGGAAAATAATTGCGGCGGCCAATCCTGTAATGCTCGGTTACATGAATGACATTTGCACTCAGAAGGATGCCCTTGGGGACAGGAGCAGGATGTGGCAGAAGGAGGTGTGAGCTGGGTGACAGCTACACCATCCCTCACATGCTTCTCAGGCAGAGAGGGCCATGGCCTTGGCGCCGAGAAGAGAGATGCCACAAACCCTCTGAGGCCAGGCCGCTCACCTGGCCTGCCCAGAGTGCCGCCCCACTCACCCTGAGGGAGCAGGATCAGAACACTGCAACCTCACAGTGCGGGGGAGGTGACATCACAGCGTGGGTGACAAGACAAAACAGCAGGCAGATTTTTTTCCAATCCTTTTCATCCACCACAGTCATTTTTGGTTCTTTGTATGGCAGAAGTGTCCAGAAACATGAACTTTGAAGGTGTTGATGTAAGAGAAGCACTAAGTTTGGAGTTATTGCAAAGTGGTGAAGTACTGGAAGCATATGTAAGCATATGAAAAAAGGAATAGACAATTTCATTGGCCTAGTTATTTTCTCACTGGAGCCAAGCATTTTTCAGGGCTGGCAGAGAAACATAGGGGCCATATGAGCAGCTTTAAAAAATATACTGAGCAACTTTTAAAAAAGCCCAACACTTTATTTTTTTTTCCATTGTATGCTTAATATCTCTTGAATTATGCAAGGTGATTTCCTAAAATGAAATCTCAGATTTTTGAAGCTTCATAAAACGTAGACATTGCATCCCAAAAATATCATAACTTGTTTAGGTCAATGAGAACCATGCATTCTCACCAGAATCATAAACCAAACCCCCTCTTTACCACACCTGTTTTCTATCAAACCAGCACAGTGTTTCTGGTATTGACAGGGAAAAACAAAACAAACACCAAAAAACAAAAACCCAATGAAGTTTCTCCTGTGATAACATGAGCATAGAAATATGAGCAGAACAAATCCACCTCAGTGCAGGAACTGGCAAAGAAAACAGAGTCACTCTTTCTTCCATGCTCAGCAAGAGCGCCTTGGTGATTGCATCACTTCTGCTCTGGCAATGAGCCCCATCTGTGTGCAGCACAAAGCTCTGCGTGCTGATGCATCTGTGCTGACTGCAACTGCTGTGCCAGCAACACAGGCTGAAGCTTAGACCTCATTTTAAGTGTTTGACTGAAGACAGCCTGTTCTCACAAAGCCCTTGAACTCACAAAGATCTTCCCCTCAAAGCAGCCGACACCATGAATGTAAGCACCTTTGTGACACACTCAGATGTCTAAGCCGTTTGTTAGAGCCTGGTGGGACAGAAGATGCAAACAAAACTCAGGCTGCTAACAAACATCCACAGCAGCTGGCAGAGTTAGCAGGTTTCCTTGCAGTTTCTTTAAAGAGCATCACTCAGTACTTGAGAAATAGCTTGGTCCCTTGAGCTGTTTTCTGAGGAATTCAGCTACAGAAACAATTGGAATGCTAGGAACCACGTATAAATGATAGATGCCCTATTTTCATCTCTATCCAACCTCAGTATTTATCTGAAACCTCCCAGTTAAGATGCTGTCTTGGTTTCCGTGCTTGTGCTGGTGAGGTAGTAGCAGGTGAGTGTTAATTCTCTTGCTATTCATATTAACATCATCTGTCCCTGTGCAGAGAGCTCAGCTGAAATTCAGATGTCATTTGTGCCCCATTTGAGTTTCTTTTGTGTGTGTGTGTGGAAGCTGTTGAACAGAGAACCTACCCATATAGGTGACAAAAAAGGTCATTTTGTGTTATGGGAAGGCATTCCTGATTAGCACATTTCTTTCAAAGAAAATTTCTATAAAGTCAGATTTCCCTATTTGTGGGAAATAATTTATAAGTTATCAAAGCAACCATGACAGAAACTGTAAGTCTATTTGTAGCTGCTTATTACAGGTGCTGAGTAAGGAATTATAAGATGCTAAGTTTGTGGTGAAGAGCTTGCAAGGATCATTATATCTGCACTGCACAGAGATGTATCCTGCCCACAGACCTAATATCATTATTAGCTCTCCTGCTACTGGAATCAGAGTGCTGGCATCATGCAGCTGCAAAGAGCCACTCCTAATGCCACCATCAAAAGCTAACAGTCAACTTGCCTAGTGCAGTGAAAATGAAAATCACTGGTTTTCAGCTTCAGCGGGTCTGAATTCTTCAGACTCCTAAGGCAGTCACATGACAACACAGTGAAGCATACTATCTTCGGAAGAAATATTCTTGTATACCAAATGATTACCAAACGTCTTATTTAGCTTGCGGAAGTTCATTATCCACTCGCAAATTGCACATGCAATTTACTGAGACCTCAGACAAGAAAAGCATTCTGTTTTGAGCTGGCAAAAAACAAAAATACCACTTATATTTCACTGAAGTTGATGGAATTTAAGCAAATACTTGGTGCTAAGCAGGGGCAAAAATTTTCCATTGACCAGCTGCTCAAGTAGGCCCAGAGTAGTCCTCCTACAGCTGTGGCTGCTCAGCTTACTTGTGAGTGCCAATACATGTCTGCTAAATAAAAAGTTGAGCTGGATCCAGCCAACCAGTTAAAAATAACCCTAGTTATTTTAAGTTATTAAAGTTGCTCTCGACAGGACATCCACCGCATTCTATACGAAAGGTTCTCTATAATTAGCAAAGTGCTTTCTGGTCTAAGAGAGGAGAAAGGACTTTTCTAGAAACAAGCCTGACCCTATGAGAAAGTAGGAACATTCATAATCCTTACAAGAGAATCATGGGGCCTTCGTGACTGTCTAAAAATTGACTGCGCTATTTTATGCCAGAGTGCACTGCAGAGTTCCACAATGCATGTTTTTGGGCCAGAGCAGGAAGGCTGAAGGTAGAAATAGTCTAGCGTAGATTCATGCTTGAAGGGGGCAGTAATTTCATTTCAGACAATTTCAGCCCTTAGAAACTTGCTCTTGAAGAGTAGTTTTGTGAAGATTTTGTTTCACTTAAAAAAAAAAAAAAAAAAAGATGTATTAGACTGAAATGTTTTTTTCAATTTTTATTTTTTCCCTCTTTCTCACAAGAACAGGTTGAGAACAAACATTCCTGCTTTGAAAGAGGGAACCGTAACATTCTCTCCTCCTCATCTCAGAGAATGATACCTAACTCTCTTTCTCCTGTCACTCCTGCATGGCCAGCTGGTGACAGTGATGGAAGCCATTTCTTTCATTTCACAAGACACGCTAACTAAGGATTTGAGTTTGTAATATTCAAATGGAGATTCTTATTCTCCTCATAAAACGATACTGCAAAATGCTGCATTTACTTTAAAATGATTAATGATGTCGATTGCCAATAAAGAAATAGAAAAATTAATCAATTCTGAGATTGTGAGGGAATTCTAAAGAGAAGCTCTGCCAACATATTCAAATATGGTGAAGTCTGGACGCCTTCCATCTTTCTACCATACTGATTCCAATACTTTTCATTATGGCAATTCCAGCAGGCATGGTGAGGGAAGAAAAGTGTCCTCTTTTCAAATGCATATCCAATCAGAAATGAAACTTTAACAATAACAAGAGTATATAAAATATTTAGACTTATGAGAGCATAAAAAGGACTGTTAGGACTTTGTGACTTCTTTTTGTCTGGAACAGTTAGTAGTTTTTATTTATGTGAAACATACTCAGGACCTAGAAAGGTAAAATCAAACTGGTTCCCAATCTGAATAAACGAGTAGCTTCCAGGAAGAGAGGAGGGAGAGAATATATGTCTTTAGGAACAGCATCACTGCCTTGCTTCTATCATGCAGCCACACACACAACTTGTGTGTGACTCTGGCAGACCAGTGCCTGGTCTGAAGCTTACACAGAGGAGTTGCTACCAATAGGAAAACAAATTTTAAATAGCTTCTGCTAGAACACTTAGCAAGGCAAGTATGCAGGCTTGGCTCAGGCAGTCAGAAACTGGAACAAACACCAGGGATTGTTTCAGTGCCCACTGAAACCTGAAATTTCAAGCTCTTCTCAAATTTTACTTCTCCTAGGACATACAAATATAAGACCAGAATATTCAAACTCATCTTCCAACGTATAGCTTAATTCTTCAGGATTCCTGTTCATTACTGTTTCTCAATCAAGATTAAGCTCAGGTTTTTCTTTACAGAGTTGATGATTTCAAAAGGCATCTGACAGCTTCCCTCTCTTCATTCTCAAGATTAAAAAGGCAGTATGCTGTTGGATTCCCTGACTATTACAGTGAGTCTACCACTTTGGAGAATATTTAGTGGTTGCTTTCCTGTGACATATTAAGAAGTGGAAAACTGCAATCTCATTGCTAAATACTTCTTAAACAATCTGAGAGTATGACAGTAAGAGAAAAACATAAAACCAGCCAACTCATCAATATAAGCTCAATGAAACAGTTAAAATTGAAGGGAAAACAACTTGAAATGAAAATGGTCTTGTAAAAGCCAGGTCATTTTAAAAGAGCTGGTTGGCAGGTTAATTTCTTTTCTTGCAAAATGAAAACATCTGACATCTTCAAGAGTAAGCTGCTTTTTCAGGTCAGCTTCAGTTCTCATGTGAAACACTGAAAATATAAAAACATTGCAGAAAATGTGATTGTAGGGTTGCAGAACATTGAATGGGTTCTGATTTTAATACATTGCTTTGTGCCCTATTTGTGTGTTCAAATTATGTTATTTCTTGAAATAGATTTAATAGGCATCTTTCCATCCAATTTAATTCAACAAAGGAAAGCAAACCTACTCACAAACCTAAAATGTTTTCTCTTGACTTGTGTTGAGTATGTGGCTTTATGACCTTTAGGTCCAGAGCAGAACAGGAGCCAAGAAAATGTTTGGGATGTTTAGTCAAAAGGTCAGCAACACAGCAACAAGAGAAAGATGTTAGGGACAATGCTATTTTCTATTTAAGTAACTAATTGCTTCTTGTTTCAAAAAACGTTCTATTGAACTAGGAAGTCATTAAACACCTTCTGAAAAGCTATTTAAACTCCAGCTCCTTGTAATTATCTACAGGAGTACAAAGAGAATACAGGTGTAGAAATACAGAGGTTTTCCTCAGCTGAAGGAGAACGAGTTGTGCAGCTGGTCCTGTTTAATCTGCTCCATGTCTAATTTAGTTACTTTGCCATTACACATCACAACGGATCAGCATGTCTTGGTCTGTATGAAATTGGTTTCATTCTTTGCTCCAAGTTAAAAATCAGCTTTCATCCCCATTATGCCCACAGCAGTTGCAGTGCAGCATAAGCAAGCAAAGAATAAAATGGAGAAAGTCAAATTCAAAGCCAAACACCCAGATTTTTCTCTTTCTCCTTATTAACAGCTTGTCCATTCGCAACTCTTGTTTGTCTGAAAGACCCAGAGTTCAGCTGTGGTGTGTTTAAGATCCCACTTTTTCATGGCCAGGGGTTGCAAACAAACATAAACCAGTAAGAACTCTTCAAACTCAGGAAAAAAAAAGTTTAATCAGCACACAGGCACAACACCCTGCCTGATATGCCTTACTAACAATACAAAGCAATAACCTCCGGTAAAAGATAAGTTACAATACATGCAAAAACACCTGGATGTGCACCAAGCAGTTAGATATAGGTACATCTGCCAAATAAACATACATCTATTCACCTAAAGAACAGAAATTCAGAGACAATTGCAAAAGTAAAGGTACAACAAAACCACCATAGGTGAGCAGCATATTGGACATAAAGCAAACTACGCAGAGACATTTGACCTTTGGAGGCAAAAACTGTTAACAGGCAAATAGCTGAGAGCCAGATCCCCAAAAACTTACTTATGAAAAGCTCTCAGTGAAGCCTAATGTATTGTCAGAATGAGGTCTGAAGGATTTTTTGCCCTTAATGGAAAGCAACTATGACTGGGTAAAAACAAGTCTATCAGCGAGAATTTTAAATTATATATCTAAATTTAATGTTGTTGCTAAGAGTGAAAGGAAGAAAGACTGAATCTCCATACAAATAAAACAATGTTTTAAAAATCCCTTAAAATAAATAATGGTAATTAAGGAAAGTTTGGGATCATGAACGTGTCCTCAAATCAAAATCAACATGACTAAATTTAATAAATACTTTTAAATAAAAAGTTTCTTTTTACCCTACAGAACAACAATTAGCAGCAAGAACTAGGGAAGCAGAAAGAAGACAGGTTTCTTTCTTGCTTTTAGACAGTTATCAGTCCTGTCTGAATTTCTCACTCCTAAGCGGCATGTTTATGTGTTACAGGACTAGCGGAAAGAATGGGACAGAACACACTCACTGCAACTGTAAATGCAACAGATTCACTTTGCTTCCACACGATGACTGATCATGGCCTCCATCCACTGGCTGGTGTGGAATGCCATGAACAACACTGGAGAGCTGAGAAGGGAAGGGAAGGGAGCTGGGAGGGAGTGAAGGCTGGGGTGAAGGCATCTCTAACCCTGTACCAGTGTGAGACACGTGTCTGGAGTCACGTACAGGGGCAGTGACCATGCTGCTGCCCAGGTTCCCAGCTGACTGCAGGCTGACTCTGGGATGCTACTTGTGCAGTAAAAATACTGCAGAACTCTCCTGGACTTTGCTGGCAGATGTGCCCACTGAGAAACCAGCGGGTGAAATATGCTATCCCCTTTGCAGCTAGCCAGCCCATACACCCTGAGGCATTTTTATCCAGAGAGCACTGAAGTGAGCAACCCTCTCGCAATGCAAGAACTGCTGTTGCATCTCACTGGTGCAGCAGTGCTGAGGAGCTAAAAGGCAAGTAGAGAGGTGCTTCAGCCCTTCTCTTTCTCACAAATCCTAAATCATATGGGCTTTTTCAGCTCCAGTTACAAATGAGTAAGTTCACACTGCGTCCATGGCATAAAAGCTACAATGGAGAAAATCCTAAAAGACAGCAAGGTCCAAATGCCAAAGTCCTCTCTTGGAAACATCCTCCCTGAAACACCAGTGGCAAACAGGGGGTGTCTGAGGAATGGGATTTGCATCTCAATACACTACATTACACGGTTTGGTGGAGCGGCAGAGAGAAACTTGTAGCAAGGAGCTGCACAACCCCTGCGCTGCACAGGGAGACAGATCACGGCACTAGCTGGTTACATAGGTGTACTGGGCAAAGCCTCACATAAAGCAGGTTGGCACTGCCTACTAACTACAGCCATAGCTCAAGCGCTGCAGCAGTACTGTAGCGGAGGCACTCAGGCTGCTTACACTTGAAATACACACACAACCTGAGTGCGGGGCAAAACGCATCACTCTGCACTTACTGCACAGAACTTCACAACAGCTTTTTCCAGCTCTGATTTAGGCTAGCAAACACTGGCTAGGATTATGGATGTCAAAATATATGCTCAGTTCTTTGAGCAGCCACCTCCTCTATTTTAATGAGCACGTTGAATCCACATCCAAAACCATTATTAAATTAAATTATTAAATTGTTTATCATTGAATCAAACACTGCTCTGACCATAATATCTATCAATCAAGTTACTCCAATGATGCTAAACTAAATCCTGCCACTGACCTAAGAGGTAAATTTTGGCATGTAAGTAGTACATGCCTTTCCAGAGGGGCTGAACAACCACATTGTGGTTGACTTGATTTAAAGATACAGATGCTTAGCACCTTTGAAATAAACATCTTTAATCCTTTATCTTCCTAGCCTATGTCCCTATGTAATACTGGAGCAGTAGCACAGCATCACCCCTGTGTACAGCAAGCATTAAAACGTATTCGGTACTCTCAAACTCCGAAGAACCAATATATGTACCACAAGTACAAAACAACAAACTGAACAAAGTAAGACGAAGAACTATACCCTGTAATCCTAAAAACATCAAGGAAATTTGGTATAGAGGGATACAGGAAGATAAAGCTGCAGTTTATAGCACACAACAGAGATTCCAAGTCACACCGACAATTGTTACATATTTCGTGTTAAGAGAAACAACAAAACCAAGTTAAGAAATCATATTTTGGACCATTTTCTCCCCATTTCTTTTTGACCTTGAAGTCTTTAACAAAAACAAAAACAAAAACAGATAGTATCAGTTTTTGTACAGAAAATACTCAGGAAGCTGGGTTTGTGGTCCAAACAAACCATGCTTTTCATTCTACCATGCACTGGGATGCAACCAGCTTTTTGTCAGCCATTAATGAAAGGAACAAGCACAGTTTTGATAATCAAAAGCTTCTGTAAGTAGTATCTTCCATGTTCATTTCTACAGCAATCATTAGAAATACTTTAGATGTTTCTGGAATTTCCTTTTTTGTTGCTGTCTGCTTTTCTAATTAAGGAACTTCCCAGTATTTGTGGTGTTTACTCATGCAGTTATTTACAAAGAGATGGTCCTTGTGATGAAGAACCTTTACTAAATTTACAGTTGCTAAGGTGCATTTATAAATGCTTGCACTTACACTTGGGTAGAATGAATGAATTTACTGTGCAGTTCTTGGCTGGACTAACAATATAATTAAAGTGCAAATAAAGACAAAGCACACAAGCCAGGCAGATCCATTTTTCACTGCAAGCATTCAGAAGCATCATGACTGTTGTGAGAACTGTCAGATCAAATAGGCCTATGTCACAATCCATTTTAAACATTTATCTCCCTGAGAGGATTTAAGGGAGGTATACAGTGATATAGCCCTATTTCTTCAACTGGCTGAATATCATTGGAAAAGTAAGGACACTTTTCCAGCCAAGTTATTCAACAGTGCTAATACCAGCGCTTTGTATTTTGATGTACTCCATAGCATGCATTTTAGCTCACTTGCCATGCAGCTACAACAGGCCACTTATGATCAGTAAATTTTAGGAAGTACCAACTTGCTGTAGAAATGAAATCTACCTGGCACATATCACAAAAGCGTAGGCTTTAAAAACAGTTACCATTAGTTACATTTCTTTGAAACATGTGCCCCTACACAAATGACGATCACTACTTCAAATAAAAATGTATAGTATGTGTTTGCACCATTCCAAGTTTGCCACTGATATGAATGATTTTAGAGCTGAGTCAGCGCTGAATGACCGAACAAAAAACAGGTATTTGCAAGCAAAACAGTCATTTCAACTTCTAATGGTCACTGCTGATTACTACCCATTGCCAGACCATGTATATACTTCTCTCCACAGTGTGTCCAGAAAGTGTTCTGTTGCCTGACTTGCCACAGAAACTGCAGAAGGTGCAGAAAAAATAAAGTGCCTTTTCAGGACTGCATTGCAACATGACTAACCATCCCGTTCACTGCATGTCCAGATCGCTCAAGTCTCAGATGTAGCTCCTAACCTTGTACTTCCCAGACAAGGCCTGCAAGGCTGGCAACTGTGTACAACTGTTCAGCTAGTTTATTTACTTTCCGTGCTGAAAATACTCTCATAGAATATTAATGAAAAAGTATTTACAATTTATTTATATGTAAAATCAGTCACCTTAGAAAAGGCTGATAAGACATTTAAAGAAGGTAACATTCTATAAAGGATATAATTAAACAAACATTTAGAACAACTGCAGATATGGAGAGAGATATTAGATGCTACCTTAGAGTCATTCCAGGCTAGGAGATGACTGCTAAGATCCTGTTTTTTTCAATTAATTTAAAGTCACAGGAGGACACCAGTACCATTACTTCTTCAGTCAGCCCTCAACACAGACCACATCATAGCCATCTCATTTTGCTCATTTACTGTTACATAACAAGATGCATTACCACCATTTAAATTTGTTGACATTAAGATGGCTAGAATGAGTTATCTTTCACAGGAAAGCTTCTTATTTTCCATTAAATGCACACGTCTTACTGCAAAACGTTATCTTTGCAAAATAGCAATCATTTAATGCAGAGATGAAAGCATCTTTGTCTTCCATGTCCAACAGCAAATTTTCATTGCCTGAGAGGGAAATGCTGTGAGGTTCAGTATCTCTTACTGGAAAAGAGAGGTTGCATTCTTCTCAATATTTCCCTTGCTGTCTTTAGGACTGGGCATGCATAATTTTGTTCATTATATTAAAGCTTTCTGTAGACTCTGAGACAAAGCTGGATCTTCAGGCAGGGAGTCTGGGTTCAAGCTTTAGGGAAAGCTCATACAAAGTATCTTCATCTATGATGAGTGTCTTGTCAAGTAAGTAGTGAGTAACCTGAAATGCAGAAAACATAGCTGAACAGATCATTTCACTGCCTGCCCCTTCCCGCCCCCCCTCCCTTTTTTCCCTTCAATCAAGTTCAGAGCCTGACTTCCTCTGATGTTTTCTCAGAGAAACACAACATCTCATTGTAATGGTATAAAGCTGCACCACCAGTGCTCTATGAATCAAGAACAGTGTCTGAGGACTAGATTCTTAGCCAGGTTATCAAGACTCGCGTTGTTTTTCTGGAGTCTTTTCTTTGGGGACACAGGCTGACTTTGGACAACTTTTCAAAGGTGCCATAAATGACAAGAGGAAAATAACTACAGGATGGACACAGCATCAGTGGATGCTTGTGTCATCTCTTATCCCCTAATCCCAGTATTCTGGGATTCTGTGAGGAATTAGGTTCTAACTGGGCAGGAAGATCACATTTCTCTTTGAACCCATTCCCTTGTGCTCCAAAATTGTTGGCTGAAATCCCAGGAGAGTTCTCAGAGGCTAGTGAAAAACTTGCCTCTACAAACTGCTAAGGAAACAAGATATCACACACCTGCAGTATTTATCCATATTTCTCTGTCCTCTCCTGTTTGTGGTAGCAGAAAACACTCATTTTGGCTTTCAGCAACAGCAGTATCTTACAGCCAACTGCTACCCCTGCTTTAGTTTCATTGGTAGTAACAGAGCCTTACCTTCTGCTGATGTTCTATGCGGTAGGAGGTCTGCTGGAATTGGCGTATTTCCCTGATAATGTGTGAGATCTTTCAAAAGAGCACATAAATCTAGTGAGTACAACTTCATTTTGACTTCAGTTAGGCACATAATGCAACATTTTTTTTTGCCAAATTTTTGAACTACCTGGGGAACAGAAGTGCAGAGATCATCTCCTAATGGCTTCCAAGGATTTCGCTTCCTTAAGTTAACCATTTAGTGTAAAGTCAGTCTCAAGTGATCCACCTTCTCTCCCCTCTCTGTATACTGATAACTTCCTTTACCTTTGCCTCAAGTTACTACTGTAGACTGTAGTCATTCATTACATGAGCATTAAGTTGAGATTAACAGAGAAGTTTCCATGCTTCACTCCAAGGAGTTTTATAAAAATAAAGTTGGAGAGAATCAATTTTGTAATGCTTTTTTAAATTGATCCTATCAAACTTGGAAAAAAGATTGTGAGCACTATTTTCTGATGAATCACTTCAATCTTCTCATTTAAAAATGTTGCTCTTTTGCTGCTTCTTCACAGGCTTAAGGCAGCTGCTTTTTCTGTCAGTGACTTTGCAGTGAACAAACTGGAGACAAATTCACACCATACAAATCCTCAGTTTACCAGAAGGTGGTGATAGAAGACTGGGACAATTTCTTTCAAATAGCTACCTATCATGCACGATGCAAATACACTTCTAAGTCTTAGCAGTTACATTCAAAGCAGATGTAATTAAATCAATAATTAGCTCACAGTTAAACATCTGTTGGGAAAGCATGTAAGGAAATAAAAATTACCATTCTCATCTTGGAAAAATTAACAAGGCCTTCCTCAGTGAAGTTTGGTGTTCCTTCCTCAATAAATGCTAGATCTGTCAAGTACATTCCAAGGTATGGGACAGCAGGTGGGTTACAACTGTAAAAAAAATAAAAAATAAAAAATAAAAAAATCCGTATATTTGCATATAAATAAATTTATAAACTATTATTTTTATAGCTCATGCAAACTCTTCAGTACTTGAAGAACTTTTGTACAGTGGATCACATTTGTTTGTAATACTGACTGGAGTTATTCTCACTCCATGTGTGAAAAACTGAATGGACTACATCAAATATGTAATTTAAATTAAAGCCAGGTAGCCTTTAGCTAATGTACAATGGAGCAAGAGGAAGGGCTGGTGTACTCTGGAATCAAAAAACACCTTCAAGCTTATTTCAGTCCCAGCTGACAGGAGATATCAGAAACAGACTGTATGAACAAACTTAAAGTGCACAAAGATGTGCTTCTGAGTGGCTGGTGTTCTTATGCATCAGTGCTAAGCTTTCTAAGGCCACTAAAAGATCCATGTGCATGTGTGTGCATGCACTTGTTGAGACATACATAAACGTGCATGTATGTGTAAATACATAGCATTTTTTCAGTTTTTTTAAGCCTGGTCAACAGTGAATACAGGAAAGTAAAAGACAGAGAGATAGGAAGGATGATCTGGAAAACTAGGAACAGCAGGTCTAGAAAAGTGGGAGTGGCTTTTCTTGGTGGTGACAGAAGAACAAGATAGTGATTGCTGCTTCCCTAGATAATCACTACTCCACACCTGCTGATTCTTATCTCAGCAGAAATAGTGGCAAACCTGGTTTTCTGAAGCTCTGGCATGAGAAAAAATGGCCATGGCTGTACTGTTAAAGGCAGACTGCTGTCTTTGCTTAGCTAAGCAGTTAATTGAGAGTATTTTTTATATTGTAAGGATGATTGTTGTGCACAGGCAAGAATTACATTGACTGAAAGGTGTACAACTTTACAGGAGCTATACTTATGTATATATTTTCAACATTTGCAATTATTCTAATAGTTCAATTCTTTGCTTGTCTCAAAACCATTTAAAGTAGTTCCAATACTCCATTCTGGAAAGCCTACTTTTAAATACAGAACTTATAAAAATACAGGTTTTATAAATTCAGGGGCTACTCTACAAATACACAGGCTGTTTTCCAGAGCAGCAGACTACAAGAGCTGGAAGGGTATAGGAGAGGAAATACCAATGTTCTGTGCACTCTGTTCCTCTGAGCATCAGCTACAGGGCACTGTCAGAGGTAACGGGGTAAAGGGTCTTTGATCTGACTAAAGCTCATTCATCACCCCTAAGCTATCTGGAGCAAGAAAATTTTCAATCTTGTTTCTGAATAAGAATCTTTATTTATAAATCTGGTTTTACACTTACTGAAAACGTTTGTAAGTAACACTCTGCACAGATGAACAGTTAAATTTGTTTCAGTAATTCTCTGCAGATGTCATATTTACCCATCAGAGTGCTAGACTGGAGGATACTGAGCAAAAAGAAAAAGTCCACATAGAAAAAAATAAGAATTTAAAAAGGTTTTAGGTAAAAGTGTTACCCAACATTAAATTAATTTTAAAACTTAATCAAAGCCACTTCATCTATAACATATGCCATCCACTGTTTGTAACAAAACATAATTGTGTTGTGTAGGTAAGCATACTTTTTGAGTGTTTCTCTAAGATTTTTAAATCTTCCTTCTGATGACACAGTCTTCTGAAGCTTGTCCATGAGTGCTTTTGCCTAGAAGGAGAAAACATAATCAACATCATTGCCATTGCACGTAGAAGAACTGGAATCAGATTTTTTTAAAAAGATGTAATTCACTTAGCATCTTTACCACATTTTCAAAGGTAACAATACAGGTACTACAAATCTAGCTTCACTGTAGTCCTAATGCTTTTCTGCAAAAAGAGGTTAGGCATCCTTAAAGATATTCTTTTGAGTGATATGCAGAATATGTATCTACGCTGATACTTTCAGTCTGCAAATTCAGAAAAAAAAAAAACCCATGTTCAATAAATTAATGACCAGAACATCAATTTACTGTGTATACAAGAATTTCAGAGGCGTGATTTTGCATGTTGCTGAGACTCTACATCTGGGTTCACTGAAACTGGGGACAGTAAAGGATGTACTGTCTTGCAGCCTGCACCAAACCGGTTTTGCCTCAAGATTCTGATAAAAGCTGAATGTATATTTGAAAAGTTATTGCTGCCTTACAAGATTGATTTTGCACTGGACAGCATCATAACTTGGTTACTCCACAAATGAAAATACATTTTGTTTTCATTATTTATTTATGCTACAGATGAGAAAACAGAGAATCCTGAGGAATTTGTCATATTTGACGTGGAAATTCCAGTTAATAGGAAGCTGTAGGCAGAAACAGTCACGTTCCTCTTCAGGCCGATGAAACACTCTGAGAATATTTCTAATAAGCACTGGAGAACAGTGCAATAATATTAATTTGTTGGGCTTTATGTTTGTTCATTTTACATTTACATTTACAAATCCCAGACATACTTTTTAATTTTTTTTTTTTTTTGAAGGTAAACTCTTACCAAAGAGTTTATATTGAAGGATTTTTATCATATTTTTAACCAAAAGAAAGCAGCCACAGATAAAATGCATCTGAGAATAAGTTGACTGGGGAATACAGCACAGTCGGAAAATGGATTTTGTTATTTGGGCTGCTTGACTGCTCTTTAATAGTTGCAGGAACATACTGAGGAGAAAAATGTACTAATAAAAGCCCAGATTTTTGCATGCCAGTTAGAGAGATATTTCAGTTGGCTGGAAATAACTCTTTATCCAAACACTGCCTAACTTATAAGTGATTGGTTCTGTCCTACTGACCTCAGCACTCTGTTACAGCACCATAATAAAATGGTTTTTTTTGAACAGCAGAAAGCTATTTACATTGCTCATTGCTCATTTATTGCTCATTGCTCATTGCTCATGGGCAGTGAGGCTAGTGAAGGGCTTGGAAAATCAGCCCTATGAGGAGAGGCTGAGGGAGCTACAGCTGTTTAGTCTGGGGAAGAGGCAGCTGAGGGGGAGACCTTATTACTCTCTTCCAGTACCTGAAAGGTGCTTATAGAGAGAGCGGGGCTGGTCTCTTCTCACTGCTGACAGGTGACAAGAAGAGGGGAAATGGCCTCAAGTTGAACCAGGGTAGGTTTAGGTTGGACGTTAGGAAACACTTCTTTACAGAAGGGTGGTTAAACATTGAAATAGGCTTCCCAGGGAGGTGGTTGAATCACCGTCCCTGGATGTGTTTAAGAGCCATTTGGATGTGGTGCTTGGACATATGATTTAGCAGAGGGTTGTTAGAGTTAGGGTACTATGGTTAGGCTGTGGTTGGACTTGATGATCCTTGAGGTCCCTTTCAACCTGAGTGATTCTATGATTCTATGAAACCATTTAAAGCAGCTGTGCTAATTCTACTGAAATCAGTTTGTTCTCACAGATAATTAATGACACCAAAAAGAGGATACACTAAATGCAAAACACCTTGACATGACATACCAGCACAACTTCATGCTTCAAGCAAAGAAGTTATGAGTACTGTCAAAGTAGAAGTATTTATCAGAGGAATACTACAACACATTGCTCCCTGACAACATAATGATGAGAGAAATCTAGAAGCTAGAAAAGTGTAATAACATCTTTCTTACCTGTTTGGACACCTTAGCCCAAGTTTTCTTCAGTCTGTAGATTGCACTTCTGTTCAAGGCTGACGTGATTTCTAACACACCATTATAATTGTGCATACATCGACAAATATCAGCTACTGCTACCCACTTTTCAATTGAGTTAGCCCGGGAACTGACATCAGCATAATTCATTATCTGGGAGGCTACCAGGTTACTCATCTGTGGGAATACAAGAAAGACCATTCAGAGCAGATGCTGCAGAGCAAGATAAATGGCATGAGAAGGCAATGCTGAGAACCAAGGATGCCTCCAGAAGAGAAAAACAAAGTCAAGTAAGCTGCGTGATGGCTGCACAATGACGACCCTGACTGGTGGAAGAGCACACGGCTAGGGATGTCTCATGACTCTGACTGGATGAGCACCTGCATGCACGGCTATGGAGTGTTTGTGGAATGTTTTGCTGGCATGTAAATGCATGTGGGAAAGTTGAAAGAGAAAACTTGTGTATAAGGAAAGTTAGAACCTGCAACAAAAGATTTGGATCGTTCCCATCTGAGTCTGTGCCTCAGATTCTGCACTCATCTGACCAAACAAAGAGGACATCTAAATATAATCACTTCAGAAACAATTATTTAACAAATGAGGTAGAAAATATAATTGATGCACAAGAGAAATTGCAGTTCTTAATAAAATCAGAAAAAGCATATTGAGAACACTGTTGTAGGACAGTGGATGTGAATGAGCATATGAAAGAAGGGAGAGAAATGCAATGTGGTGTACCTACAAGCCAACAGCAGTAACGCTGATTGGAATGTCTTCCAGGAAAATTCACCGAAAATGGTAAAGAACAAATAGATGGAGATTCAAAAGGTGTTCATTAAACAGAACTGGTTTTACGTTTTCGCTATGAAAAAGAACTATTTTATTCTGTAAGGAATAAGACAGTTTAGCATAGTTAAAAACGTTTTAGTCTATTTAGTAGTTATTGAAATGCTGAGAAGCAATTAATGAAAGGGAGAATCTTGGTATGCATTGATTTTAAAAGGTAATCAGAAAAAGACTGTAGCATGCAGTCACTGCTAGATAAGAAATCATAAAATGTTGTAAAAATGGTGTTTCTGTTCCAGAGGTCACAGGCAGTGTCAAAAGAGTTCCTAGAAGGCAATCCATATTTGTAAGTACTTACATCATTAAAATGTTGACTAGTTTTCATAATATAGGGTGTTCTCTCATTTTTATCCAGTTTCATCCAGCCCTGCCCAAGAAACTCTCTAGATAATGAGTGGAGAGAAAAAACAAAAAGAAAAATTTAATTAATGAACAGATTACAGTGTCTTTGTCTTTAACTGTAGCCTGAATGTATTTCAAGTATACCTCATATTTTTAGAAGATAACTACAAAGCTCTACACTAATTCCAGCACTTCATTATTACATTATTATTGCTAACAAAATAAAGCTGTAGGTATTATAAAGATTTATGCTGGTTTTAATGCCATCTTCCAATTTTCCCATATAAATTTTCAGCATTGACCCTATCTGAAATTGGTCTTATCAGCTTACATGATTATATGAATTGTAAGCTGCTGTATGAGGAATGTCTATTTGACATTCCCTCTTCAGAGACTGAGCACATCCATACTATACTCACCTTTCACTAGACCGAAGCCTTACATCACAGATTTTTTTCATAGCCACAGACTGGAAAAACTCAGTCTTTCAAAAAAAGAACATACTACAGGGGAATCATAAACAATAACAGAAACAGTCAATAGATTTCATTCTGTTATATTTGCAAATCTCTTTGCCAGGATGTCAGTAGCATGAATTAGCGTAGTGCCCAGAACCAGTTAATAACTCATCCAGCGCTCACTTCAGTCAGTTGTAGGAGAACACTTACTCATAGGGTATGCTTCTGAAAACTATGTGGTCTAAAAGAGTTATTTGCTCTGCAAGCTCCATGGCAGACAAAGTCTCAAAGCACTCTGGTTTCGGACATTCTGACTGCAAAAACAAGAAAAACATGCAAGGATCTCCCTTTGTATTTAAGAGTACTTCAGAGCAGTGAAAAAGTGAAAAACTTCATATGCATTTTCAATATAGAACTGCAATTAACTTATTTGAGACAGAGAAATAAGAATTAATAAAAATTGTTAACAACGTGAGGTTAAACATCAGGCTGGAAACCCACATGAAAACTGGCACATACTAAGTTATGAGCATGTAAGTAGGTTAACTAGAGTCTATGTGATGTGAGTCTGTGCCACTTTCCATGGAAGCATTCACTGCTCACACACTTAGTTGTAGCAACACTTAAGAGATGATGATGACTATAAAGTTTGGAGGACAGTTCTCATCAGTGAAAGACAACTAAGATTCTCATGGTTGCTGAGATGGCAGATATTTAGCACTTCAAATATATTCATCTTTCACTTTTTTGTTTTGTTTTGTTTTTCATCACATCATTAACACCAAATTGTTAAGTTCTGGCCTAACCTTCTTTGACATGAGCACCAAATTCTCTCTCTAAACTGAAATGTACATCCATGGGATGAAAGAATATTACTTCTGTCCTGAGTTGTAAAGGTGAAGAAGTGATACAATTTAGTGACTTAAATATGCTATATCTCTATAGGCATATTTACATTTCAAGATGAACTTACCATCTGAATGATATCCTCTATTTTTAAATGGGTATCATCTTGATCATCCTGAGAAAGTGCCCTAAAAAAATAAGCAGCAAATCTTCTGAGACGGGCAAGCATGTTCACCTAATACAAATTCTTAGATTGCAATTGAAGATGCAAATAGAAAATAATAATAATATTGGACCTAAAAACTAATTTTCTGATTTCAATACAGTGTATAAAATCACATATCAGCATTATGTTAGTTAAAATGCCAGTTATGGGGAGGAACTGCATCTCAAGGCTTTTCTCTGATTTTCAAATGGCATACTAAATGATATTTTGGAGAAATGTTTGAGTAATCAACATTTGAGAAGAAGAAAAGAGTACAACAGACGTGCATGAAAGAGTGATTCACTGGGAAGTGTTGTTTATTGGCACCAGACTATCCTCTTCACTGATCTACTCTAAGAACTCTGAGCATAAAAACAGACAACAAACAGCAGATTTTACTGTGCATGCTGTGCTTTCAGTAAAAGAAGCATTAAGCTATGTTTTCAATCTTCCTGTAGAACCTATGATTATTATCCTGTAAAGTTATTTCAGAATAATGGGTCAAAAATGAACCCAGCAGAAGAAACAAGTATCTACCTAAGCCCATCCTCTTTAAAGTATTAACATAGTACATCATTCTAAGATCTTACCCCCTCCTTTTATGTATGCAATTTAACTTGCAAACAATCAGTCTCAGTGCTGAACTTAATGAGTCATCAGTCTTGGGAGGATCCTGTTTGAAAGATTTCATGGAATTCATTTTATAATGTAATATTCTTTCCAGAAAGTCAGGTAACATCTCAACTTGCAAGATTACCGTATATAAAGCACAGGTAACGTGTAATTCTACTCCACTGGCATTACTTAAATTTCAGCTGCAGTACTATGACCAGTCCTGAACATCACAGCAGGACAAAGACAATATGGCATGAGTCCAAATCAAGAAGTATGATATAGCATTTGGGAAGCACAGTCTCAAACAAACCTTGAACATGCTGGATTTATATAATACAGGAAATAATATTTAGAGAGCAATAAAACCATGCTAGTGTGTAAAAGATTGGCTACAAAGACAACAGTAACTGCCAGACTGATTCAGATTAAGGAAGATTTAGTTTAAACATTACATTCAAATTTTCACTTACAGTTGGAAATCACTGAGATAAGTTTTGTGCAGAAGACAAAGAATATTAATCAATTGAATTTTTAAGTTTAGATAACTGTTTTCAAAGAAGATCCAGTTTCACTGATCCACGGAAAAGAGCAACTGGAGAAGATATTTTCTCATAGTTCCTCTTTCTGCACTCTGTAGAGATGAGCTTTCTATATGCCATTTGGGAAAGGACTGAAAGAAAAGGATTATATTGCCTGGAGTCTTCAGCAGTGAGTGTAAAATATGGAATCTGTACTATGTGGGTGGGGAGGAAGCATCATTGCTTAGTACACTAGGTTATTCTGTTGTGAGCTGCTGTTGTTTCCTTTTGGTTTGCCAAACTGGAGGACTAGGTTAGTAGAGATATACAGCAAAAGAGCCTAAGATTTCTCTCTGCCTTCATTTCAGCCTATCAAATCCAGAGAAAATTCTTGTTTCTTCTTAGCAGTTGGAAATGTTTATGTCTAATGGGCAAGGCATGCAGGGTCCTGAATGTCAACTTCTTCAGGAAAACACAAAATTTCTTCACAGAACAGCTCTTCGTAGCCTCACTAACTGCAAATAGACTGGCAGCCTGTGTTTCCTCAGCAGCTTGTTCTGTGTTGCATCTCATGACTGACTGCCTCTAGAAAGCTACTGCACATCATGCAGCAAAAGTACGCGTATCCCTAGCATTAAAAAAAAAAACCACAGCACTTGCTCTCCTGCCCCATGTATTCTCAGTAATCTTGTAAACACATAATCTGAGTTCCTTATATTTAACTTCATATAGGTTGGAGTTTGTACCATTGATACAGAAAAGGTTTTATTTGCTTAATAGAAATTCAGACACATGAGATTCTGAAAAGGCTCAAAATACTTAACTTTTTCCCTTCACTTTCTGATTTTTCTTTTATGATAGGCATAGTATGTATATGGACTTTTAATCCCTTGCTCTACAGAGATGACTCGTGAAAAAAATTATTTTATCCATAAATGTTCTATATTTAAATATTCAGAGGTCATCACCTCTCTCTCGACCACAAAAAATTACTTCTTAATAACAACAGTAGTAGCTTCCATTTCAGTCTGCACTGTCGCTGGCCTTGGAACAATTAATTTCAACAGAGGTCTAGGAACACATGCTGAGTTCCTCAGTTCTGCTTGAGCAGTTACCATTAAATACTTCCTGGAAATCAGGTGAGCACCTCAGGATCATGTGAAAATAGATACAAAAGAAAGCAAAGCCATGGAAACATTTTGCATGACTATTAAACAGTATCTCTCTCAGCAGGACTGAATGGAATGACAACTGTGTGGTTATTCTTACACAGGAAGAAAGTAAAATTCTTATAAATGAAGAAAGTAAATATGTAGGAAATAACTTTCTAATTCCAACACCTAGTAGCTACGATTAAAATTCTGTCATTTCAGCTACTCCTCATGCTTGACCAGCCCAAATAATTTTCAACATAAAACTCTAAAGTTTGTTACAAAATACCTGTCTTTTATTTTTATTAGTGTACATACAATATTTTTCAAAATATTTTAAAAGCTGCAGAAAGTTATGCAGCCTCAAATGTATTGTCTGGTGAGATCATATAGGGTAGAATATAGGTCACAGATCACATTTTGACCTTCACATATTCCCAGATTCCATTCACATTCATATTGAGGAATGTGAAGTAAAAAGTGTTTCTTGAACTTCTTTTACCCCACATACGACATTCACCAACCAAGTTATCTGCTGCAGTACTTTACACTCTCCTGGCTCATTGTCACTGAAATGCCATCTGGATTTCAGGGGTTACTAAAAAGGGCTGGTTAAATCTCAAGCAAACCATACTTCAGTATGTTTGCCTAGCTTTCTAAAAAACATATTGAATAAAAAGAAGCTATTTTACTCCACAGAGAAACCCTGCCAGTCCATTCACCAAATTTCCCTTTGTGAAAGAAATACCAGCTGTTCTCTCTGATGACTCAAGAAGGCATGAACCAGTACAGTATTTTTCATAAACACTTTCCTTGCCATTCAGTTTCTTTGCTGTATCTTTCCTAGAGCTTAGCACAATGCTTCTAGAATGCAAACCATTCTTACCTCCTCCTCTAGTATCCACTAACAAAAATGATTAAAAGAAACTGATTTTCCAAGAAATGCATTCATGTATATATACATGTAAACTCACAGGCTGCATCAGTTTCTAAAACAAGACATTTCTATCCAATATCCTTCAAGGAGATGGCCCATGGCATACACTCATGTGCAGACTCTAAAAGTTTTTCAAAATATGATCATGAACAATAACAGAAACAGCCAAAGAATTTCATTCTGTTATGTATGCAAACCTGTTTGCCTGGACACCAGTAGCATGAATTAGTGTGATGCCCAGAACTGCCAGTTACACTCACCTATGCTCTCAGTTCAGTCAGTTGCAGGAGAAAATTTACATAGCATATGCTTCTGAAAACTGTGTGGTCTAAAAGAGTTATTTGCTCTGCATGATCCATGGCTGACAAAGTCTCAAAGCACTCTGCTTTCAGACGTCTGGCTCCTTCAAAGAGATAGCCCAAGCATAATATCATATGCAGACTCTCAAAGTGTTTGAACAATATATTTACAATAAAAAAAGTCGTTTTCCTCGCCCTGAATTTTTCTTCTTTCTGAATTGAGAGTGAACTATAAAAAGGGAAACCAACAGCTACAGCAGAGAAGTGGAATGAAAGTGAAGAATTCTGATACACGCATTTTGACATGTCTAGATCTTTTAGATCTAAAAGCAGGCAGTGAGCACCTCTTCAGAACAACTAGAAAACCTATTTTATGAAATCCACGTAGCAACTGGATTTATTATCTTCATGGAGGGTATGTTAACTGGCTCACCCCTACTTGCTGTTTTCACCCTGGCCCAGGAAAGACTTCTGAATGAAAGTTTCATCAAAACCTTCTCATAAATCTGTGCTTTCACATATAAAATATGCTGTCAAATGTCTTCAAACTGATGTGTAGTAACAGCAAAAAACTCTTCTAGGTGGGTAATTTATAGAATTCTTAAGTAATATCAGCTAGGAGCCCTGAACCTCAAAGAACAACAAGTAACAGCTTTCCATGGGGAGTTATGTGGTGGTGATGGACTCTGCAGAATCTGTCCAAAGCAAGGGCACTTGAGCTCAAGAGGAGCACAGTATCTTGGAACATCTCTACAAGTTTCTGCAGCAAGAAGGACTCTGGATACCTGTCTTTTGGACATGTATGGTGTAATTCCTATCCTCCCAAAGTCAGTGCTTATATTCTGTAATTGTCAGAGAGAGGAAGGTGTCTTATTATCTGCTCAGGAAAAGTCAGTATGCCTAATTTTAGACCAATCTGGTGGACAGAATCTCTTTCTTACTTGACAGACAATGAACTACATTGGAAAGGGTGCTTTACCAGCTGCGCACAGCTCATTTCATAGCAGGTTCTTCAGACAAAAGTGAGCCTTACCATAGCATTTTTTTTTATCTCATCCTGTCACTAAAACCTACAGGCACTTAAAGAAACTAATGAAACTAATGAAAATTTCTTCTATTACAGAATGGAACGTCCTCTTAGCACTCAGGACGTTGTCTCTAATCTGCCAGGTTGGCAGATGATAGAAAATCAGTAATCTTATGCAGATAAAAGTCACAATGATGAGAGATATTTTGGTGCTGAACACAATACCTCTTTACAACATCTTGGTGTAGTATGGGAGTGTTTGCTTAAAACTTGGCAACACAACCTTGGTTGTTTCTACCTCAAGAAACAGAAATCTTCAGTGACAACGAATAGAGAAAACTCTCCCAGTTAAACATTTTTCTTGACCTAGTTCCATAAGCAGACATAGCCCTGCAGAAGGCACTGGACAATAATGACAGGGGAAAGAACCACCTCTGCGTTACTGCGTCTGCTTTCTGCAGCAGAAATGTCTTTGCTTTCAGTGCTTATATCATTGAGCCTAGTGCAAACATAGAAAGTTTTCTTTGTTTGTCTAGCAGTAGAAAGCCTAAATATGTACTGTGTTCATATAATTATGTTATCAGATAGGATGCAGGCATGTGGATAATGTCTTCTCCTGCTTCTGTTGGTTTCTCATTCTTCATGAAATCAGTTCCAAAATCGAGTGAGTTTTCAACTGTCTGGAAAAGCCAAATCCCTGACTGAATCCACGACTCAGTTTTATACTTTGGATTATTAAAAGTTAAGATGTTAAAGAACAGTCCGAAGTTGGCTTGACCTGTGAATCCACTAACAAGATGAGAAACTGGTGAATCAGAGGGGGACCTATCTATGTTCACAGTCTCCATGGGACAACAGGTCAAGTGAATAGGACTAACCATTTTATTATTTTTTTAATGCTTATGAGCACTCATTTTTTAATAATGTGCAATAAAAATGAAGACTTGTGGAAAAGTAAAGCAATGTACAACCTTCTGTCATTACCACAGATCTGCAGTTATACACAAAAAACTCAATTAAATTGCAGATTACTTCTGAAACCCTACAATTTCGTCTTCTCAGTTAACCATACAAACTAGCTGAGAACATACATTTGAGAGTAACTATAGCGCTTTTCAAAAGCAAAGAAACTGCTCCTAATTAGCATACAACCCATTTTCCTGACGTTATTTGAGAACCTGAGTTCCTTCTCTTAGTGAAAGAATGGGATATATGACACATCTGAGTACTTCATCCTAGCTGAATGATTTTCATCCAAAATCAGAATTGCTCCAACACACTCCTCACAAGGTCACGAAGCAGTTCCCATTCCTGGAAAATTAGTTTATCCTGAACTATTAACAGCTGACTGTTACCAAATTTGATGTGTCTGGCAATTAACTGCCACCTATAAGGGAGAAGAAAGTTCCCAAGAACTTCAGATTTTATTTTCTTCAGTGTAAGTCTTTGGGGCAGTATATTCTTATTTACTAACATTTTTAACATGGAGATTACATGAAAGTTATATTTCTGCAACAGTTTTCACCTGAAGCATATTTGTATTTGAAAGTGTACAAACAATTTGTATATATAATAAATACACAGATATGAAACAGGAGTATTTTCAGCTGCTACAGGAACATGGTTACCACAGAAAATGGAACACAGCAAATGGAACAGAGAAGTTTTCTGGACCCTTGAGACAACAACACTGCATCACTGATGTTTACTGGATTTTCACTAGGCAGTGTGGAAGGAAATATTCAACACAGTGTTTCAGGATGCAACATTACTGGTCTTAAAAAGTAATGCACAACTTTTGATAATCACTGATAGCCAAAGCCTAAATTTCATATCTCATTTTGAAGGCAAGTAGAGCACTCACGCCTCTTTCAGTCAAAAAGACTAGCTCCATGTGCTGACTCACCAATGTGTTTTTTTCTAGTGCTAGCTTGCAGGTTGAAACCAAATACTTGTGACCATAATATATGATGAAATCTATAATCAAACTACTTTGTTTGAAAATTCTGATAGGATGAGGGTGTGCACCTGCAAACCCTGATGGAAGACAGCTTTGTTGAAGATTTTATCTCAGGAAATTTTCATTCTCCTCTTGTTTCCAAAGGAAACTCCAACTAAGAACTTGAATAGATCATCTTAATCGTGCTTTACTCCCTTTCTTGTAAAGTGCCATAATATTTTTCACAAACATAGGATAGTGGCTATGAAAGATTGACTTTTAGAGAAGAGTCTGTTCTACAACATATTTTAAATGAGTTAATTAAAAATATTTTTTTGTTCAGTTTCTGTGCCTACATTTTTCATTGTTGCTAGCATTTTAATTTACAAGTATCGTTTTCTTTCATTAGTCCTTTTTTATTCTATTCATTTATCAGTTAAAAAGTTAATTCGTAGAACTTTTACTTCTTAAAAACTTTTTTTCACAAAAGAAACACTGAAAATCACAGAACAGCCACTACCATATAGGGTGTGCTTAGATACTGAAGTAGCAACTACTAAAAAGCAAAGAGATGAAAAAGGATACGCACCATTTCACAGAATAGCAGAATGTAACTGGGGGCAACTTGCAGTTTACACTTAATTACCAACATCTCATTTTTGGATGCAACATCTAATGGAAATTGGCTAATTTGAAACTGGATACAGAAAATTGATAACAATCTTGTATACTTGCAGGCTTACAAATCTGTTCCACTACTTTGTCAGGAACACCCACATTTTCTCTAGAAGCCAAAGATCTTAAGGTAATTTTCTACACTATGAGCAGTAATCCCTTTGTGCTTTTCTTGTAGTTTCTTCCAAGGAAATTCATGAAATTAACTTCCTTTTTTTACTTTGAATAACAGTACACACAGTATAATTAACAAAAAGATCTATTTCTATTTACATAAAAATGAAGTAGGGTCCTACTGACACACACTGCTTATATTAAGAACTTTGTTTCTTTTCTCCGATTTGATTTTCTTTTCAACAGATGAACAACTTAATGCTATTCTTTCAATATTCTTTTTCACATAAATATCTGATGGGGAAAACTGTCAAATGTTAGAAAATTCAGATACATAGCATTGATTGCATCTTTGTTAGCTTTCCGGCAGAATACTTACGAAAATACTGGGCATAAAATAAGTTTATCTGCTTTTTTTCATTGTCTTATTTTAATAATTATTTGGTCTTTATATGTTTACAGTTTCTTGGTAATGTAGAATAATTTACATGAAAGATGTTACTATAAAACATTCACATTTAATGAATTGTTTTCAATGATAAATGCATGCAAGGACTTGTCTGGCACTCAGCTCTCTAACAACAACCCTAAATTTCAAAATAAGGTGTTTGAAACCCAAGTTAAATAATTCTGGTTATGCACGAGTTTAAGGATCTTTTATGCTGTGGCACTATTCAAACAAGAATTTCTCTCCCTAAGCTACCCAAAGTAGTAAAGACACAACTGTCAACACAAAGGAAAGTGCAAGAGTGGTCTAGTGACTGTGTGATGACACATTAGACTATCAACAGCCTCCCAGGAGCTTAGCAGGACTGATTGCTCATTACTGAGATGAGAGTTCTTCAAGGTTTTATAGTGAATGGTCTTCCTGCTTTACTAGACAGCACTTTCCACTACCTCATAAAGACTGAACCAGTGGCTGCCAGATTTTTAAGGGACAAATTTTCTGAATAAAACTTGGAACGATCTGATACCTGATGTTTGTGTAGACTCATGAAGTTACACAGGAATTTTAAAACACTCCTCATAATAGACACGGCTAAGTTTTCCCTAGTCCATTTTGAAGATATCCAAATTATTCTTTGGTTAATTGTTCTTTAGATCCCACTGTACAATATGTGCAATGTGTGTATACTTAGCCATAATCACTACAAATAAACCTGAATGTATGCTCTGTTTGCTGCTGGACGACGTGCTTCTAATTTCTTCTGTCTTACAGCAAATAAAACACTTACTAATATTCCAAAATGAAATACTCTGGAGAAAAACAGATCACATGAATTCTATAATACATTTTCTCATATCTATTCCACATGCTACAGATAGATGAACTTTACAGAGATGCATTTACCTCAGTATATTTGCAGTAGCTTTCCTTTCTTGTGGTAGAAGGTCAGGGTCTCTCAAAACTTCTTCCAGCAAATTTAACACATTCATTTTCAGCTCATTGTTTAGCTCAAAATCCTACAAAGGAAAACAATTTTATTTTCTTTTTTTTCAGTTAACTATTTTAATCAAATAACTGAAAGGATACAGTTTTGTGAGTTTTTCCCATTTCTTTTTGTGTGCTTTGAATACCTAAGTAAACTTTGGCAGCGGTTGAAAAGAACAGGCTGCAAAAGTGGGAACCTGAAAGGCTATAATTTATCTACTCTTCTGATCTCTGATCTATTGTCGAACCAGACAAATGAGTTAATCTTTCTGTTACGGATTATGCGTTATCTTCTCTTGACCTACAATGGCTAAAAAAGTGGAGAAACAATTTTGTTCCAATGCTGAGATTACTATCTAGCAAGGGTGGACACTGTTTTTTCCCCACTGTTCTACTGGGTTTCTCTATTTACCTTTCTCAACCTCTATTTCTTCTTCCATACTCTTAGGAATGATCTGCTTTTTGTTTCACACAGTGAAGTAATCAATCAATACAGTCTTGATAAATCAGACCAGTTGTCTGGCTCTACGTTTAGTTTAATAGAATTGTAATTATTTTTAAGGCAGATTAATATCTTACACAGGACCACGACTGAAGAACAGGAACACACAACTCCAATTTCTGTTGACACCTCATACAGGGGAAAATCAAAGAATAGAACAATGTACAAATCTTAAGGTAGGAAGGGACAGGTAGGTCATGGAGTAGACTTCAAAAATACTTGTATTAAGCTCAAAGCTAGCATCTGGATCAGGAAACTGAATGCTGGACAAATATTGCAAGACTAACTGCAAATAGTTCCAGGTACTGCACTGTATTTGTTTTATAATGTTATTATTATTATTATTTTTTTTACCCGTAGTCCAAAATGCCTGCTTTAGAAACTATTTTAGCTTGTTTGGAAAAAAAAAGAGAAATTTATTTATTTATTTGGGGTACAGAAATGGGACTATTTAGTGAAAGCGTGAGGAATATAACTGAACTAGAAGAGAGTAGTGTTTGCTCCAGTGACTTTTAAAAGAAAACCATTTGGAATATGAAGTTGTCAAAATTCATCTAAAAGAGAAATCTTTTAGTCCCTCCCCAGCTCTCCTTACAGGTACTGGAAGGCCACATAAAGGTACTCCCTGGAGCGCTCTCTTCTCTGGGCTGAAGTGCTCCAGCTCTCTAAGCCTGTCTTTGTAAGGGAGCTGCTCCAGCCCTTTGATCATCTTTGTGGCCCTCCTCTGAACAGCTCAATGTTCTTCTTGTCCTGGACCCCAGAACTGGATGCAGTACTTCAGCTGGGGTCTCATGAGAGCAGAATAGAGGGGCAGAATCATCTCCATCAACCTGCTGGTCAGCATTGTGTCTGCTCAATAGCTCAGTGGTTTGTGCCCTTGCTAGTCAAGGCAAAAGGACAGGGTTTTTTGCATACAGTATATCCAAGAAATGACAATCTTTCCCATAGGACAGAGAAAGCACTTTACTGATGTTGTTGCAGCAGATATTGCCTTACAGCCCCAAATTTTGGCATTGGTTTTTGTTGTTCTCGTTGTTTTTGTTGTTGTTCTGTGGTTGTTGTTTTTTTTTTTTTTTTTTTTTTTTTGTGCTTGGATGATTTTTTTTTATTACAATGTGTGATCTGCTTCTCATACTGTGAGGAGAAAAGAACACTGAAGAAAAGTGGAATTCAAAAGAAAATTGTAGAGATAATCTATTTTCCAGCTGTATCGGGGATCTATCATTCCTAATATGTTACAGGTGTAAAGAAAGTCTAAAGAATCTAGGAAAATCATTTAATGCGCTTAAATTCTTGTAGAAAGTTTATCAGAATTATAGAAACACACCAAAAAACTATCAATTCCAAGAAGCATTTGTAGATAAGTAATTAGATCTACCTCTATTATGAACATTATGCAAGAATATATACTTATATATTACACTTATTTATAGTACTGGTATGTATAGATCAAAATGCAAATATGGATAGGTCTAGATATACTGTGTATTTGTATGGCATTTCTCCATATGTAGTTTTAGATTAATCTTGTGACATTTTTTATCTGCTGTTATCTCCTGTTTATATATTTGCTTAATTCTTCAGCACTTCTAACCTGACAGTATCCCACCATGCCAGCACTAGGAGGAGTAACAAAAAGAATGCCACCAAACAGCACAAGGCAGACTGAAGCACCCACCAGGCCTGGCAGAAGCAAGAAGGCTCCCTAATTTCTGCTGAGTAGAAGTACAGGCTGGCAAGCAGAAGTGAAGTTGCTGTACTGGCTTACATTTAAAGAGCTGCTCAAAATTTGCAGCATACTAGTATTCAAAGAGACTTTCAATTGGAATTTATAAATTTCAGAAGGAATGCAGTCAGTCAGACAAGAACTGCTCAAGTTTTGAGCTTTCTGTAAGGCAGATTTCAGTTTGATAGTGACTGAATTCTTTACGAAATGGTACATAACTCTCATATATTTTAGAGTCCACATTAGCTTAAAGATTTGTTGGCTTTATTCAGATTTACAGATGGCTTAAGCAGAGAAATTAACTAAGTACAAAATCACTTATGAAATGTGCAGATATTAAAAAAAAATAAAACTGACAGCTGATAAATTAAGTAGCAGGGCTGCCGTGGGGTCGCACAGGATAAGAATAGGATGTATGAAGTTCTCAGCTGTTCAAAAACACAATGATCACCATCACTTATTTAAATTTGCAGCAGTAGAGCAGTGCCGCAACAGAAGTAACACACTGATGTTCTATTTACTGCTGAGCAGTGCTGCACAGAGCCAAGGACTTTTCAGCTTCTGACACTGCTCTGGCAGTGAGGAGCTGGGGGTTAACAAGGAGCTGGGAGGGAACAGAACCAGCACAGTTGATCCAACCGGCCAAAGGGATGTCACATACCATGTGGTGTCATATAGAATGATAGACCTGGAGGAGTTGGCCAGCATGCTGTCACTGCCTGGGGACTGGTTAGGCATTGGTCAGCAGGTGCTGAGCAAGTCTCTTTATCTTGGCTTGCAAGCTTGTCATTTACGGACTGAAAGAGAACTGGGTGGGAGTAAGTGTGCAACTGTGGTGCTTACCTGCTTATCAGGGTTAAACAACATCATCTCCTTTAAAGCTGAAGAACACCAAGTTCAGCATGATCACATTTTAAGTAAATTCACAACAATGATCAGTACCACCCGTTGATCAGTACCACCCACAAGACTAGATGGTACTGTTTTCTTCAGAAAGTGCATACACATTCCCTTGCCAGGAGGAGCTAGAAAAGCTGTGCTGCAGTATGAAACTGCTTCAGGAGCAACCTATCCAGCTAAGTGAAAAATCAAAAAAAAGAAGGGATGCTGGATTTAGAATCACTGGCCAGAAGACAAGAGACTGTGACAGTAGCAGCAGAAAGCAAGAAAAACAACTAGATGTGCCAGTGAGGTTCAACAAGAAATATGTAGGTTTATTACAGGTGGTAGTTACATAATTTTTAAGTTTCATCATGTGAAACTCCCAAAACATTTCCTCCTCCCTTTCTTTAAATTTTCTTAAGTGTGAGGAAACATTCTCCATTTAAACAATGTCAGGAAACATTGAATAACCGAGGCAAACAAAAGGGAGCTAAAACCTGAGAACATAATTTATTTGGAAAGTAGTATTTGAGTACGTCACAGAATCACAGAATGGCTGAGGTTGGAATGGACATTAAAGATCACCTAGTTCCAAACCCCCTGCCTTGGGCAGGGCTGCCCACCAGATGAGGCTGCCCAGGGCCCCATCCAACCTGGCTGGAGCACCTACAGGGATGGGGCATTCATAGCCTCTCTGGGCAGCTGTGCCAGGGCCTCAGAACCCTCTGAGTAGGGAATTTCTGCCTAACAACATCTAATATAAATCTCCACTCTTTTCAATTTAAAGACATTCTACCTTGTCTTGCCACTTTCAGACAGTGTAAAAACTTTATCTCCCTCCTACATTTAAGCTCCCCTCAAGAAGTGGAAGACTGCAATGAGGTTCCCCCAGAGCTCCAGAGCTTTCTCTTCTATAGGCCGAAGACCATCAGTTCCCTCAGCTCGTCCTCACAGGAGAGGTGCTCCAACCCTCTGGTCATCTTCATGGCCCTCCTTTTGACCACCTCCAACAGCTCCAGCTTTCTTGAGCTGGGGAGCCTGAGGCCTTGATGCAGTACTCAAGATGGGGCCTCACAAGACCTGAGTAGACAATCGCCTCCTTCTCGCTGCTGGCCACTTTTATGTTGATGCAGCCCAGGATACAGCTAGTCTTTAGGGCTGCAATACATTATGATGGCTCACATCCAACTTTTTGTCCACCAGAACCTCTAAGGCCTTCTCAGCTGGGCTGCTCTCCATGAGTTCTTCTCCCAGTCCATACATATATCTGGAATTGCCTCAACCCAAGTGCAACACCTTATACTTGGCCTTGTTGAATGTCATTAGAATCACAGAAACCTTAAAATCAGAAGGGACCTTTAAAGGTCATCTAGTCCAACTCCCCTCCTATGAACAGGGACATCTACAGCTATATCAGGCTGCTCATAGCCCTGTCCAGCCTTGCCTTGAATGTCTCCAGGGCAATGTCTCCATCCAACCAATTCTTAATCCGTAGAATAATCCAGCCTTCAAATCATCTCTCTCCAGTGTAGAGATAAAGACACGTTTTGGGATCATGTCAATGGCCTAGCAGGTCCATCAGTTACCCCTTCTTTGTCCACTGAAGCCATCACTCCACAGCAGAAGGCCACTCAATTGGTTAGGCAAGGGAACTGTACAAGGAGTAGCCATGAAGAACCCACTGAGATCTTCAAAGGTGTCCAACTTTAACAAGCGTATACATGCTAACTATAAAAATAATTTCACCTAAGTTCAGCTCTCAAAATACAGCCAAGTTTTCAAATTTTCAGGTGTCTGCTTAGAAGGCAAGAAAAAAACAAACTCTAGCAGAAAACAACTACTAGGAGACTGGCTTCAGAGTTCTGATTGCCATGTGGAGAGGAGTAGGAGGAGTACAAATTGTCATGATAAATGTATTGCCAATCCCTTGTGACAGAGTTTGTCAAATACATTTGGATCAATTTTATTAGTTTCTCTCTATTGGTCTGAGGAAACATGGGAGAACTGCTCAAAAAGATGTGGCAGACACACTTGGCTGACTAGGAGCAGCACAGCCAAAGCCTGCGTGGCTCTGCATCACTACAAGTGGACAGAAAACTAATCCACTGACCAAGAATGCATCTGAAGCTGGAAGCCTTTTTTCAAGCAGGGAAGGAAGAAAGCTGATTGCTGTCCAATCCAGATTCCCAGCACCAACATACATAATCAACGGTGTTTTCCAGATGTAGATAATATTATCACTACAAGCAAGAAGAATCAATGCACTGAAGTTTTTCCTCACAAATTCTCTTCATCTTTTGAATAACTACACAGTGAAGACCTTTCAGTCCATAAATGACAAACAAGAGAAGCTGAAGAGAGGTGTGTTTGAAGGAAACACGGGGGAGTAGAAAAGACAAACATATAGAAAGAACAAGAAGTGGTCACATTTCCAAAATTGAAGGTTAAGGGAGAAGCACCGTATTAGAAGATATGTCAGTGAAGACAGAAATTGCTGGGGATATGGCATAGTGGCTAGGAAAAAGGAAAATTTTTAGAGATATGTGAAGCGAAAATGTTATAATGGAGAGCAAAAAAAGAGTTTAATTAGTGAATGGACAATAACAATTTAATGAAGGATTAAAAATACCAGATGTGAAGGGAAAACTACATGTACATCTAGAGTCAGGTTTTGGAAGTCTCTATGAGTATTCATATGATGTGGATGTACTGTGTGCAGACTCACTGTCCTTTGCCCCCACTGCCAGCAGCAAACTGAAAATAGCAGATGGGCACAGACATTGAGAAAGACTAGCACTGCTGCTGGCTACAACTGAATACTTTAAAGTGACAGGATAACGATAAAATCTTGCTGGGAGCCCGACACTGGAGATGTCCAGGAGCAGAAAGAGACCCACTGAAAGACTTTTCACAATGAAATCGGTATATTTTTAAATAGATGGATTTTTCCTTACAATCTTAATGTATCTGTTCTTATGCCAAAGTGCAAACAGATAATCATTGCAATGACATCAGCAGGGTAACTTATAATTTACTACACAGAAGATCAAACTTGATCATAATTAACTGGAATTACTCCAGTGATGCAGAACTCTACAACAATATTTCCTTTTTTTTGTTTGTTTTTTCATAAAAGCACAACTATCATATATAATTCTGCTGCATGAAATTTTTATAAATACACTTGCAACAAAACATTTACATATTTGGCAAAAAAACGGATAAAAGATACTAAAACTGGCAATCAGTAAAATGCATGACTGCACCGGTGAACTTCTAGTTTATTTCAGAAAGCAATCAAAGGACAATAGCTTTGTCTTCCAGTTAGTTTCAAGTGCAAAGAAACAATCATCTTTTGGGGAAGAGTGCCAGCTCTGGTTCTGCAGTATCAGTGTTAGCTTGCCACTCCTGGTTGAATATAATTAGGATAAAAGTACAAGCTACGTTAATAGCATGACTGAGTAATTCTCAGTGCATACAACACAAACCTTTCATTATCCAAGAACTATAAAACCTGGTAGTATAAAGGAACCTTGAAAGAAGAATCTAGCCACTAGGTACTGTCAGACTAAAGTAATCAGGACTGATAGGAAATGTGACATCTCTGCCTCTAAGTTCTGGGACTTAGTGCAAGTAAGAGCTTTGCAGGGAGACCTCAGTGAGGGTGGATCTGTCATGCTCCAGCAGGAGTGAGGGTAGTGTACCTCTAATTAGTTTGACTGATTGCAAGCTTGGCTACTATTCTGAGGGTGACTCATGCTCCCTAAAGGGTCATGGAATATCAAACCCTTATGCTTCTGCAATATTTGGACAAAGCACAACAACAGTTAAGTATACTACTACTGAATATGCATGTGTATTGTGCACATGGAGTAAGTTTATGTAAGCTTGATTTCTTTACTGAATGACCAATGGTACGCTGGAACATTCACTCACAGCTCCCTTGCTCTGCCTCTCCTTTTGGCAGCCTCTTTTTCAATCCACAATTAGTATCTTTACATGTCTACTTCAGAAAGAACACCAGAAGCATCTTTGTTGTTTCAAGACAGAGATCACAGGTCTTAAGGGTTTAATTCACGGGTAGCCAGAATATAGAATATCTTGCTGTAAGAAAAATACAGATTATCGTAGAGTTAATGTGGCATAAGTGTGATCTGTTCACATTTCTACAATAAACCCACTATAACTTTGTCAGCTTTATTACTTTATGCCTTTAAACAAGAGCCAAGTAGGGCTCAGATGAATGAATTTTCATATCTTTTGTTGTTGTTGTTGTAATGTACAAAATGGGATTTTCAGTTTCAATGGGATTTCCAATTCATGTGCAAGATATAAATACTGGTGCCTAACCATAACCTACTTTCTTGGACAATTTTCTATATACAGGTTTCTTCCTTCCGTATTTCCCAGGCAAGATCAGTAACTACATATGAAAACCTTCTTTTGAAAACCCAACATGGCTTAATCAAGCAAGCAAGAGGATGATTTGTAGAAGGTTATTTCACAGTTGGAACAAGACAGGAGTCAGGCACCAAAAACATGACCTATACTCTCAAAACGCAAGTTTTGGTCTGCTCCCCAGATCCTGCGGTAATTTCATAACTCACTGACACCATCTGGCAGTCATGTCGTTTGTAACAGAATCAAGATTTTCCAATTCATTCCAGCTGAGATTCTCAAAGAAGCCAGCAGGAACAAGAACCGAACTGTCATTCAAAACTGGGAAGTCTGGAAAAGCCAGCTTTTCTTTCCTCAGCAGCAGATGCAAATTTTTTCTCCTTGGACAAACTCCATTTCCATCTGCTTGTCACAGAAGCAGAAAACATTCATTTTGCGACTTGAAGTGTTTAGACAAAAGCAAGTATTGTTAAACAAAGACGAGGCTGCAATATCTCATCAGGAAAACGAAAACCATGCATGAACTTTCTCCTCTTTGCCTCATTTTCCCTTCCTATTTTTCCATCTCTGACAGGAGTTAAATGGGAGTTTTGCCTTCCTAAGTCCATTCCATGCTCATCAAAGCTTTTGTCTTCATAGTAACTGTCTGCCTCAGCATTTGTGTTTTCATTGTTTACAACCAGAGAATCCTATGCTGTTCCTCTCAATTACATTCTAAAAACAAAATGTAAACGTGAATGTTCAGCTGTTATTTTGGGAAAAAGAAAGCTTTGTTGGCCTATTGGTGTTTGAATGAAGAAAAGCATGGAAAAAAGGAGTTAAAGAAAATGAAAAGAGCAAAATGTAAATTCAAATAAAAACAAAAAACAACTGGGAAGTCTTTCATGCACCAAAAACAAAAAACAAAATAACAACAACAAAAAAAAAACAATAAAAAAAAAAGAAGACGAAGAAGAAGAAAAAGAAAAGATCAGCAATACAGGTTTGATTTCACTTGCTCAGAGTGGTAAAAACAAAAAGCAAAAAGCATATATCACATTTCATGAGTATGTTTGTTCCAAATTTTCGTCTGTGCCTTGGGAGCTCTTGGAGACATTAATTAGTTCCTTCTGCCCTTCTGAAAGGGCTGCAGATCTGGCATCACAATATATTTACTCAGAATTTAAGTGAGGCTCCTACAGTGAATGACCCAACTTTTAAAAATAATTAGTCTTTTTTCTAAACATTATTTAGGATGATTTCAAGATAACAAAACTGCTTCATGAAAACATATTCTCACTGAATAGGCTGAAATGTTAATTTTAATGATCCTGTTTTCTGCACACAGACAAGTTTACATATTAAACAGCATCCATGATCAGACAAGTTTTTAAAAGCACGTGCTTAAAAAATAATCATCCCCAACTGTGGTTTTGACACAACTGCAAGATGTTGTAGAAAGCTAATTAGTTCCATAGCAGATGAAACATCTTCAAGACCTAGCCAAGAACTGGATGTAGGAAAAGTGAGGAAATACAAAGCTTTGAAACATTTGTTTGGACAGTATCTCTCTCCCTTGGTTCATGCACTAACCTTGACCTGTGTTATTATACACTAGAGAGTAGAACACTGAAATGAGCCAAAGGGATCCAGAGGGAGGAATGGAGGGTAGGGAATAAATAACTTGAGTAAAATTTGCAAACACACTTATGACAGATGTTTGTATACATTTCTGAACATAGGCCACATACTGTTTTGTGACTGTGCAACACCTTGTATACCCTTATCACTGAAACACTACGAATCAGTACAATAATTCAGGTGAATAAATAACTTGTAAATAAATTACTATTATTGGTGGATCAGAGAACACCAGCACTGAGTTACTCATATCCTGCAGAGGTAGTCATATGCTGCAACACTAAGCACATGTGCAGTAGCATCCAGCACTCTAAAGATAGAGCTAAACAATGCTCCACAATCCACCCATCTTTTTATCCACTAATGAGGAGATGGCATTTTGGCGGAAAAAGTCTGGCAAAGTAGATAACCTTTTCCAGCAGCACAGACTAGCAGTGATGACAAGTATCTAGGCATACCACAAGGAGGAGGGTTCCCTGCAGAGGACAAAATCTCTTTTTGGTATTGTGAGCGTTTGCAGCAAGAGCAAGTTCAAAGTCAAGTGGAGAGAAAATGGTATCAGGAAAACTTACTGAGTGAATAACTTATCCTTGCAAATACCAACTTATTTTGTCAACGTTTTTCTTTTGTTATCCTTTTTTTTTTTTTAAGAGGATAAAATCTTCCCATTTCTGTGGGCAAAGATGAAGGATGTCCCAAGTATGATGGCCTGTGAATGACGCAAATACCTTAAAATGTAATAAAGTTTTTGGCACGTCTGTTGATCCCAACAAATTTTTGTGCTTCCACTGTTTTGTCATTTTGGAAATCTAATAAGCATTTCTTCAGCAGACATTGGTGGCTAAGGGTTCTCTGGTTTGCAGTTTGTGTTCTCACTGTAAAATGAGGCTCTGAGCTACTGCTCTCCACGGACCATCTATCTTCACTGGCAACACTTCACACTGTTTGGCCAGACAATAATTCTTTACTTGCCTTCCTTAATGCAGTCCTGATCTTGGCTTTTTTATTTGACAGAAACTAACCAGTTATTTCTTTTTTGCTTAGGTCTTATGTCCTTCCTTTGTCCCTCATCTCTCAAGTAAACAACACAAACAGCTGATTACATGCTTTGTTACTGCAGCATTCATTACTTTTTGTGCCAAAGTCCTTGCATTTTAAAATATTTGCTATACTGAAATAGTGGGTTAAGAGAGAGAGAGAATTAAAATCTGCCACCCTTGCAAGAGAAAAAACAAAAGGCAGTAATGATTAGGGAGCTCAAGTAACAGCTTCCTCTTTGCAAATTCATTGCTTTGGACTTTTGCCCATTACCTTAATTCCCACAATAGTTTAAAAAAAAAATAGTAACTGTGTAATATTCTGTAAAAGTAGGTGCAAAAATAATCAGGACAATACTGTATTTCTGCATAGCATTGGAGGCCTTTGATATGGGAACAGAGAACCTCTTCATTTCCAGGAGAGAAAAGAGTACTTTTGTTAAATTGACACAGCGACAGAGAGTGCTTACATTCTTCACAGTTACTTTGTGTTTATACTAGTGAATCATCACAATTCAATCAGGGTCAGCCCTGAAACTGAAACATCAGTTTAACAAGTTGTAGAGATTTACTTAATGTAGACAGAAGTCTGATGACTCTGTCATTTAATTAGCACTGAAGGTTGACTCATAGCACTCACTTATTGATAACTATAGCACGGACATAGCATGTACAGTACAATGCCAAAATCTCTTCTTGGCTTGCTTTTCAAACACAAGCAGTTTTCACACTTGGGCACTCCCTACTGGCTTCATTCTCTAGCAAATTTGATCTCTATTAAAACTAAATCCATTATAAGGACAAAAAGGGAACAGTGTTTGACTCAGGAGAGTGCTGCAGACAGCTGTGCAATGAACCCTGCTTTGATCAAGTGTTCTTGATTATTAACATGGAGCAATAAAGCAGTCAATAATTGCCACAGTGTACCATCTGCCCAAGGCTTACAGATGTTTCATACGCTTCCATAATGCTCTTTTGCTAGTTTCCTCATTTTTTTCTGTCCCTGTTTCCATTCTTCCCTCCATTGTTTCTTTCAATAATTTTCCTGACAGTCTTCTGGATGCATGCCAAAACCCTCCAATGTTTTTCTTACCTAGCAGCTTAAAAGACTCTGCTATGTAGGAAATTCTACTAGTTACTCTGTTTTGTGATCATTCACAGAATTGGACTGTAGAGTGATCAAAATGAAGGACTGGTGCATCTTTCCAGATATGCTTCAGAGCAAATATATAAACATCTTAATGCAAGCACAAGCATTTCAACACATTCAATCAAAGTGACTTAACTGAACAACCCCACAATATTTTCTAGAGGGAATCAAAGTACATAAACTCCATTTGTTGACTGAAATCAGATAGCATACTTCCACTTATGCATTACACATGGAGAGAACAAATGCAACACAAGAATACCTGAGAGTGCTTGGAGACCCAGTGACGTAAGACATTCAGGACACGATTAGTGGCTGCTCTGCGTATTATGAACTCTTTGTCACACATGCGTTCAGAATTGTTAAAACCTGTGAGGTAAAAACACAGACATAAGAATTAAAATTAACAGAGGTATCAAATTTCTTCAAATACTGTATTAGTAACTGCTAAATAGAAGGCTTATTTGAGCCTTTATGAGTAATGAGAAGAAGAAAGCTTGTATTTCAAACATGATCATTTAGATCACTGTAATTATGCAAAACCAGTACAATGTAATCTTGTCCATCATAAATAATACAGACATCTACTTGGTTCACTGTTCAGCTTTAGAAAGATTGAGAGTATTGGCTTGTGTCATGAACATCGAGACAGGTCTCTCTTCAGTATGAAAGAAACAATATAAAACATGACAAACCCAAAAGCAAACAGAGCCTGTAATCAAGCAGGCTATAGAAAGCAACTATGATTTAGAAACAGGAGTGGTACATAATAGAAGCCATACATTGTAAGGAATCAGAGGATGATAATAGTATAAATACAGAGGAGAAAAAGGTCAACACAAGAAATGTTTCTCCCTTCACGAAAGCAGTATTATAGAGGCTCTACTAGTTAACAGCACATACAAACAAACCGCTTATTTTTTTTTTACCACAGTAGTGATGAGAAGGTGGAAAGGTATACAGCAAACACATTTACAGACTGAAAGCAACAATATGACAATTGCAGCATTTCCCCACACATCTTATAATAACAACTTTTTTTTAAGTCACCGATACTTACTCATCCAGAAATATTTTTAAATATCATAGAATCACAGAATTGCTCAGGTTGGAAAAGACCTTCAAGATCATCAAGTTCAACCTCAACCAAACCACACTGCCCTAATCCTAACAATCCTCCACTAAATCATGTCCCTGAGCACAACATCCAAACTGTTTCTAAGCACATCCAGGGATGGTAAGTTTCTTACTACATTCACACCATTGTTTCTTTCTTGTCTAGTTTTGTTGTAGCTGTATATTGCTAACAAAATGGTTACACTAAATACTTCTATTAAAAAAGAAAACAACACAGCAAACAATAACTCTGACAAAACTCTTGAGAAGTGAATATAATTTTTCTCTAGGTTTTTGTTGGATTTGATCTTACACTATATTGTTTTCCATTTCACACAGTGCAGAGTCCAGGAACAACAGGAAATTCCCTTACTTATGGACCAGAGCTTTGCAATTTTTTGGGCATAAAAGCCATTCTGAAGCCTGTATATTATTAGAAATAGCAAAGGGGGATTAAGCATCTATTTAATCTGTGAAAAGAACATTGGAAGTATTCTCAGAGGCTAGTATTAGTATTATACTATTTTTATTACAGACATTTAATACACAGCCCGTCTGAAAAAACCAAATTGCTGTTCTGCATTTTTAGACAGATGGAAAAAAAACAAGTGTAACTGCAATTATGTATCTTTCACTATAGGCTGGACCCCAGACAGATTCTCTACTATTCTACTTCATGGAAGTTTTTTTGAAGTATGGCATATTACATTGTAGTTGATATCTAAGATTCCATATTGAAGGAATTTTCATTTAACACATCTTCAGGAGTTTCATTGCCCATAAACAGCAAAGTAAACAAAATCTCTGGGGCTTGACTTAGTAAAAGGTAACCTAGGCAACATTTTGTGTGTTAATTTTCTATGCTTTATGCAGTTAACCTCTCGCAGATGCAATTAGGCACACACATTATAAACTGCTCAATTAGCCGCTTAATTTCAGCAATGAAAGTCACAATGAAAATTATGTATTAATGCAGCAGAGTCTCTATGAAAGTAACACTAAGGAAAAGAAGTTTTGGTAAGTTGAAAGGAAAAAAAAATAGAGAAAAAACTAAAGAGACAGATAGCTGCAAATAAATAAATAAATAAATAAATAAAAACAATAATAAAAGAGGAAGAAAGGAAAAACGTAAAGCCCCAGGGATCACTCAGCAAACTTCTCTGGTTCTCAGAATTTCATCAATTTTTAATCAGTAATTATCTTTAACAGAGTCTAGGCAACACATCCAGTCAGATCCACATAATCAGTAGCTAATACCTTGGATGGATACACAGAGATGCCCAATTATGTATGAAGGGAACTTAGGTGACCAGAGACGTATGGATGTGGAGGTGTACTTAACTCCATCTGTGTTAACTCTCCATACAAACACAGGTACAAGACTTCACTAAATAGCTATGTAACATATTTGTTCAAAACAAAACTGAAAATCTACTGATTTCATAATCACTTTGTTTTTAATACCAAACACATCAGTATGCCACGATGCACTTCTTTCTCTTTTCACAAAACACTTATGCTTGATTGTTCTTTCTGAAAAAAAAGAACCCCAGAACACTTCAGGAGTGCTTTCTGTCAGAGAACTAAATCTGCCAACTGATTTTGAAGAAAATTGCGTTTATGGTATTTTCTTCTGGACTCTCATAAATTATCTGGAAATGCTATGTATCACACAATTCCCAAAAAGAGATCAGTGATCAGCATCTTCTATCTGAGACCATAAAGACATACAATAAAAACTGTTACACTGCTACCCTGGTCTGTTCTTTGCGTACAGTAGTTTCTTTCCATCCTGGACTTTTCAATACTCAAACGCATTTTGGCGTAAAATGTATCGGTTGGCTTAGGGAATGGACAGGTTTTCTGCTGTCTGTACAAACAAGCTTTCACTGCACGTTTACTTCACATACTTGCTTCTTCTCTCTCTCTATTTTATAATTAATTATATTCCTGAAAGCTTTCGGAAAAGATGTGTAAAGCACAGTATGCAGGAAAAGCCCCTCCTCTGGTTCCACTCCCCACCCTCCACCCACAAACAGAATATTATAAGGACTAAATGGTATACTGGAAATAATCCAAAAGTCATGGCCAGTATTGTCACTATTCTTTGTATACAAGGAGACATAGCCTCCTTTTACGTGGATGTTTGGCTTTACCTCAGTGTTCTCCCTCTTAACTTGTTTTCAGTAACAATAGACCTTAGCTAGGCTCCATACTCGGTAGTTTTGACAATAACACAGCAGAGTCAGGCCTTAAGGCAGAACCAGGTACTCTGGAGAACCACACATAGAGTTCCAGAACCTCCCTGAAGCAGCTGAGGTTGGAGCAGGCAAAGTTGGTGGGACTTGCAGCGCTCAGAAAATGAAGCCTCTGCCATGCAGCCTCTCTTATACGATAATACTCCAAATGTTTCTGCATAGATATGGAATGATCAGCAAGCAGTTCTGGACAAAGGGACTGATTATGTTCCCACCTCAAAAAGGGGTGACCAAACATTCTGGTCAACACTGAGGACCTGCTCTACAACAGAGAAGCAAACTGTCCTCCATGAAGATGGAGACGTGCCAGTCATCACTGATCAGTGTGGTCAAATGTCCAGAAGCACAGCAGATTATCTTCATTAGGTCTACCATCAAAGTGAGAAACTTTGAAGGGTGTTTAGCATGCCACTCATTCTCAGCTTTTCAATTCCAAACTAAATGATAACTGAAATGGGAGCTAGAGACTGCCAGCAGGTGGTACAAATGGTTACTTTTCACATCATTAACATGCCCATCAAACAAAGATTAATTAGATTATACTTAAAATTCTAAGTTTTTTAAATAACTGCTAGATAAACTGCAGTGACTATATACATGAATTTTTCATTACAATCATAGACAAAACCCACCTATACTTCAGAAGAGGTGTGAAGCCAGATAGATATCAGCAGACCTATTCAAAACTAATATTACAACTCCCTCCCAGACAGTACAGCAACAGCTAAATATACTCACCATTCAAAATGCTGGACTGTATTATTCCTGATGCTAAGAGAATTCTGACACATTATCAGTCTAAATAAAAGTTGGTGACTTGACTATGCAAGCAAAGGAAATTTCATTAGTTCTTACAGACACGGAATAAATCTTTTCATTAATGAGAATGTGAGAATAAGTAAGAAATACAGTACTCAAGAACATACGAATTGCACAGAAGTATGGTGTTAATTTCTTCAGAATCTTATAAAACTCAGAAAAAAATAGCAGATGTAGGAGCTGTAAGCAAATAAGATCTCTAAGTACTGCTACTTTGAGGTCTTCTAACTTTGAAAGGAAAGGTTAAACAAAACACAAAGAAAAACAACAGAAACTTATTACCACACCAAAATTAATATAAAAGCAGAGACATGCAAAAACAAGTCCTTGGCTGGCACTGTTTTTGCTCCTACCAACTTTCAAAGCGATATGGTCTGTGGAAAAGGAAGTGCCAAAGATAGCCACAATCAGATGTGTCTGCTAAAGGTAATCCAAATTCTAGCTACCCTTCAATCCTTACTATATTTCAACACGTGGTATTAGCGCTGGCCTAGCAGGAACTGCATGTCACCTACTGCCAGAAGTAGGTGAGAGACAGAACCTTGTGGGGCTACACAGCATTTGCTTTTGCCTGTCTATATATGAGTATGAAATAATATCTACTGAAGGACAGTGCAAAGTATGCAATACAACATTTGGGATTATAAGTCCACTTCGGCAGACAAAAAGGTGCACTTACAACAAAGAAGTGATTCCACAACCAAAGAGCTTGCAACCTTAGCAAGCTAACAATCCACAGCAGCTACTCGACATGGACAAATGGGAGAGCACAATGGGACTGAGGGAAAGTGCTGATAAGGCTGACAGGCAGACTAGTCTACAATGCACTTAGTATAAATGGAACTGTGTCCAGGTGAGGTAACAAAAAAAATCTGGTATGTGGAGAAGCAACACAGAAACGTGGCGCACAATTTCATCCATCTTATGGAAGTCAATGGCAAAAATAGATAATTAATTTTACTGAGCCCCTTTGCTCATTAACCGCAAGTTTCTCACTCTGCAAATGCAGAGCTGATTTATGAGAGGCTGGAAGAGATACGCTGCCTGTCAGAGATTGCCCAGGATTCTTAATCGAAGCAGAAAACTTTATGGGTCTGCAGGTGTATCAGCTAAAAGAAACGGCAGTGAACTACAGACTAGACTTGGGAACCAAGACAGGCTTCAGCTCAGATGCTAACTGCAACAAATGGAAAGGTTTCATTACACATCTCAGATCTATCTGAGAGTTCATTCATTCTAGCAGTTTCCTGTTAGGCTTTCAGCACTGCCAGATCTATGCTGGTATTCCTGATATACTTTTCCTACCTTGCTTGGGTGTAGAAACAATTTTTAATTTTGATTATACAGTCCCTTGCATAATATCATTCCTGTCTGTGACTTAGGCTCTTAAACACTCTTAGCCATGAAGGCTATAAATCTAGGTGGATTGAAAAATGAACAAAATAGCCATACTTCATGTCTCAGTTTCAGCTGAGAAGGAATCATTGTCTTCAGAGTGTCTGGTATGATGCTATGTTTTGGTTCAAGGAGAAGAACGATGTTGATAACACACTGATGTTTCTAGCTGCTGCCAAGTAGTGTTGTACAGAGCCAAGACCATTCACAGTGAAGGGACCAAGGAGCTGAGCGGGAACAGAACTAGGATAGTTGACTTGAACTGGCCAAAGGAATATTCCATATCATATGACATCATGCAGAAGGAGAATTTTGAAGGGGTGGGAGTTCATCTCATTCTCTTCTGCTGGCATTGTCAGGGGGTGGTTAGCATCACTTGTTTGTGTATCACTTGTTATATACATTCATATATCTATATTTATATATGGTCATAACTATTATCCTTTACTTTTTCTCTGTCTTAGTAAATAGTTTTATTTCAACTCACAAGTTCCACTGTTTTTTTTCCTGATTCTCTCCCCCATTCCACTAGAAAGGAGGAGGAGTGAGCAAATGACTGTGTGGCACTTAACCACCTGCTGGGTTGAACCACTACACTTCATCAGTTGAAATTTTATCTAGCTTACTATGCAGAAGCAAGTGCTTATGAAAAAATCTTTAAAATGGACAATTTTAAAGCAGCCTTCCCATAGTGCTTTATCATTGGCATTATGCAGTTTGGAAGCTAAGTATCATTTAGATTAAACCAGGGGCAAAGCATGCATGATTTCATCTAAGCTCATCTTCATTGTGGTTTCAGAAGAGGAGAAAGATGAAGAGTCTCCTTTAGCAGGATGCTAATATTTTCTAAGATTTAATTAGGGTTCTAGATTGAAGTACATTTCCCAGGTAGGACTACATGGAGACTCCAAGGTGAAACAACCGGAAACATTCCATAGTACGTAACCACTTTGGTTGTTTGGTATGGAATGTTACGTGCATCCTTTGAAGGATGCAATCTTTCTGCATCAGAAATAGCAGCAATATTTCTGATCACTAATAATCTTCACTGTAATCAAATTTCAAGCAACTTTTTTTTTTTTTTTTTTTTTTTTTTTCCCTGCAGTATCTGTTGAGATGAATACGGGCTGCTTCCAATTGTATTTTCTTCACATAATGGTGATACAGAACTTTTACCACATGCTGTCACACACAATGCTGACTTGTCACCACTGTTAGTTATTAGTATTAGTTAGTATTACTTCTGATATAATTTAATCACCCTGCTTGTGCAGCTGTCTTTAGATTGTTATGCGAAATCCAGCTTCACCTCCAGATGTTTTTATTACAGGTACTATTATCAAAACTGATCTTTTTGAAGCTCTCACCAAAGAAAACAAAGGTGCTGAATAAATGTGAATCTCAACATCTGAAAACACAAGCACATTAAATTATGACAGTATCTTTTACATAAGTAGCTTCCTTCATGAGAAAGTCTATAGCACATTCCATAGGTAGATATCATTGTCTATCCCATTCATAAAGCAAAAGCACAGAAGGACACCACATGTCACTGTTTCCACCACCTCTGGAACTCCTACAATTTGGACCAGATTTAAAGGTCTTGCTGCATGACATTGTGAGACAGAGAATGGACCCTTCCCCTCGAAAGTTACAGGAAAGTCCAAACAGCACAGTCATGTTCTGCATTTTCTTGTTCTACTAAGCAAACCTGACTCTATCAGAAATTCACATAATTCTCCATTTAAAAGCCACTCTCATCCAACAAAAGCATTTATACTATGTCACATTTTGCACTGTGTGCTAAAGGAATTGATGAACGCATACTCACTTTTATACTTTGCTTAATATGTAATAAATATATATATATATATGCTGAGTCCAGTTGCAATAACTGTAACAATTTCATTTTATTTTTCAGTGTTAATACAGTAGGACATGATTCCTGACCATAATAACTAACTTGTCAAAAGTTTTGATGATAGATCACCTATTTGGAATGACTTATCTACATTAAAAAATAATTTTAATTCCCCAAATTAGGGGAAAATTGTCTGTACTTAAGAAGAGTAACTACAACTAGTTTCCAGTGACTTTCCTAACAAACAAGTCTTCATTTCTAAAAAGCATTTTATCAGTTTCAACAAAATACCCTGGAATCATATACTGAAGATGCATTAGCATCTAATATGGTTGAAAACTGCAATCCAACAAGTGAGGAGGTAACAACCAACCCCAGAGCCTCAGTAAGGCGGAAGGGGAATGTCTACTGCCCATAAAACAGACAACCAATAATTAAAAAAAAAAAGGTGTAAAATACATTTCTCTCTCTTATGTGTTTTTTTTCTTCTGATAAATACACTCATGGGCTATAAGCCAGCTTCATGATTCAGCCCAGCTCAAATCCTGAAAGCTTAGGGTCGGCAAACATCAGCAGTCCTTTCTGACCTGGATAACGAATAAACACAACACCCAGGCTTTGAGCAGAGTGATTTTCATACAGAGATTAAAACTGAAAAAGCCTCTGCAACATATGTAGCACAAACACACACCTAATTTTAAAAGGCTTTCACTGACATAAGTAAAAAGTTTGGCTGACAGTTTTAAAGATATACATGTTTATTGGACACAGATTCTGAAGCATGTAATTGAGTTTCACACATTCTCACAGAAAAGCATCAGAAAGCAAGCAGTCTAATATTGATAAGAAATCTAAACTTGCAAGGATTCTGCTCTTCTTCTAATTTCTTTCTTTATGATATTAGACTGCCATACATCAGCTAGCTGTAAAATGGCAAAACTGGAAATAAGATCATTTATATTAACTGAGAGGAAAAGAAGCAAGAAGATGAACTCCCACTCACTGCATAAAGAACAGTAAATTTGACCAATAATATAGTTCTCCTTCAGGAATTACCAAATGTGGATATTCAGATTTATAATGGAATGGGTCCTATGAGCGGTCCAAGTCTTGAAGGTGGGAATTATCAAGTCTAAGCATGCTCTTCAGGCTACCTTAATTTGAGAGAGGCACATTTAATCATTCACTATGCCCTGGCTTGGCTTGTTTCTTGAAGAGTTAACAGCTGATACCGTATCAAAAGCAGTGATCATTACAAAAAGAAGAAATCAAGTACCCAAAGCATTTCAGGCTTTTAATTTCACTTTCACTGGTCCTTGGGACTTCTGAAATCATTTTGTTCTAAGAAATATGCTGCTGAAAATCCCTGTTGTATCCACCCACGTCAGAAGTAATTCCAAGTATGTATTTGATTCTTCTGCCTAAAGCCTCCATAGCAAATACAATCTAACTATCAAATCAAGTCAAGGGATTATAGTCTTAGTAAAGTAAATCCCATTGGATTCACATGCATCAGCTGACGTACAATAGTGTAACACAGATACACCTATAGTTACTGTTTTTCATTTCTGCAAAATACTTAAGAGAAAGGTTGGTAAACTATTTTTAAATGAGTCTTGCTTTAGAAAGGATTTTTCTAATAACAGAAACTTAAAGAAAACATAACTGAGACAAAGCAGTTATTATAATGTTGTGAATTGAACCAAAATCCAGAAGTCTAAAAATCTGTCTGTACAGTTAAATAATTTTAGTTCAATGAGTGGGAAATAAGATAGATGTCTAAATAATATGCACAACACCAACACACTGTTCCAAGTCCTAATCATAACATTAAGGTTGCAAATTACAATGATCTAGATGAGACGTTAAAACATGAGTATAATGAAGAATGAAAATCTTCCTTCAAAGTCAACTATTCAAATTTGAAAATTCTCCCTTTTATATTTCTTTACAAAAAGGTTACTGCTACAGGTAGTCTAGTACACACTTTGGGGAATTATTATTTCTTTTTCAATTAAGATTTGCTCTTGGGAGAGCATGTCTGAAAGTCACACCTGTCAGAGAATCATTAGAATTTGCTCAACACCAAGAGTATAACTGCAGTTATACAACTTGTTCTAGAAAATCTAAAACACTCCTTGGGAAGTAAGAAACAATCAAGAATCTGTTTGTTAATGTTTCTGTAAGTAAAATTCAGCAGCAATATGAAATTGCATTTTTATTTTTGGAACACTGTGATAAACATATGGCTTCAGAGAAAACAGCGTCGTTCACTCCTCTGTTAGATAGATAAAAATGAACATGTGTGCATTAGTATTTACATATGCTATACCCACACAGGGAACGAGTACCTATCTGTAACTTTAGTCTACAGCACGTACTAGAATATATTTTCAAAAATAGGAAGAAGTGGTAATTCCATTAGGGTAGAACCCTATTCTTTTCCTCTTTCAGCAATAACAAAGAGACACAACAAGAAGTTCATGTAATTCACCAAAACCCAATGTTAAATTTTGGTTTACATGCCTACATCTTCAAAACCACATTCACTTTCATGGAAGTTTTATAAATATTTGCTCGTATGTGTAACATCCTAGTCCAATTTTCTAATGAAATTGTAAGCCACACCATCAAAATCTCATGTCCGTATTTATAAATGTAAGTCTACAAAAGAACAGATCTTCAATTTCAAAAGCTGTTGCAGCCAACTCTGTTTACACATTGTAGAATATCATGACAAATCTGCAGTGCAACAGCAATTCTTTTTCCTATGGCTTATTTATATAAAATAACTGTAGGAAATGAAATAATTGACAAAGAAGAAAAGACTTCTTGACCAGCCTATCTTAACAATTATAATTTGTAATTGGTTTAGTACATCTTTTTATTGTGGTAATGGCCTTATCTTCTGTGAATAAGGACAAGAATAATGACACTGCAGCTGATATATCTTTTAATTTGTATGTCAGCCAAGTGACTTTGCCTCAATTCCTGCTATGCCTCTTAGTCTTTAAGGGACACAGATGCAGTTTTTACCTGCTGAAGTGTTTCTGCAGTTCATCCCCAGCTTTTCATTTCTTTGATTACAGACAGCATATACTTTCAACCTGCACACCTTTTTGCATAATGCTCGCAGTCTGCTCAAGAGCTATTCAAAGTAAGGTTTCAGACTTTTAAAATACTCAATGCACAGAGCCACAAAAGACATTTTAAAGTTCTATGAAAACATATAGCTAGAAAAGGAAAACTGCCTAAAAGCCGGTTGGAATTTTTTCTATCAGTTGGCCTGTACTTTTTACATAAACTAAAGGAAGCATTTTACAAAACTGTTAGATTTTTTTTGAAGACAATAAAAGTAAAGGTTAAATAGGAAGGAGGCAATAGTTCCAAAGAGCCAAATGCATCATTTTTCAGACCATCTGCGAATGGATAGACTGTCACGCCAAACAAAAAACTGACAGTATGTGTATCAGTCAACAAAAATCTCTGAATAAAACATCCATCCTTCGTCTCCCAGACCGTTTATGACTGGGCTACAAACCAAGCAATGCAGGGGAAAAAAACAAAAACAAAAAAAACCACACACAAAACAAACAAGAAAAGCCACCAAAAAATCCTTCCAAAACTTATTTCACCTGTCTCATGAAGATCATGTAACATCACTGCATGCCCCAAATGTAAGGAGGATAACTGGGTAACAACCTGTGCCTTCTATGAACTCAGATTTTATAGTCCGATTCTCCACTTGCAAAGTTTTTTTTCCTTCCTTGTAAGTGGTCAAAATTCTATTCCAACTTCCTTCCTCTTTAGCTTAGGAAAGCAGTGTGAGAAAACGCATGTTCAACACAGCCTGTTCAATTAATCATAGGAGGATCCAGTTTTGGGGTTCAGGAATAGGCACAATATTCTCCTTTCTCAGATATAGAAAATGTTTCTATCCCAGTGTCAGTTTGCTTGCGTGCATCTATGAAACAGAGCTTTCCCTGCAGCTGCTCCAAGATTAGTGCAATAGGTCAGGAAGCACATGGCTAATGGTGTTATAACTCGGGAATTCTCCACTGCATTTACATTTTTTCCCAAGTAGCCAGCTTCTTTCATAAGCCTGAATAAGAAAATACTTTAGTAGAGGGGAACCCATAAAGAAGGTTTTCCAAATTTCTGGTAAAGTGAGAAAAATCATTGTTTTCCTCTGACTTTTAACTTGCAAAAGCATGGGTCACCTGAGACAAAAATAAACTTCATCTTGAACCTACTGTTCCAGTTCAAAGTTATTCTTCTATCAAAACTGCAAGGGAAGATTCAACTTCATTTGAACGCTTAGCCAGTTACCTAAAATTGCTAAGCAACAATTTTGTTAAATTTGAAGGGCTCTTAATTCAGAAGTAAAAATAGAAATCTATTCAAATTCACTACAAAGTAGCTGAATATCATTTAGGGTTATCGAATTAAAAGGTACATTCCAAACAAATTAGTTTTAATCTCTATTTTCATCTCCCTACTGATTTCCCAGTAAAATATCCTCTAGCAGGAGAAAACTTACAGAAATTAATCACAAAAGCAGCTTGGTGAACATGTGTTAAAGATGCAGCCTACAACAGAAGATAGTTTGCCTCCCTGGTAAACAACGACATCACCCCCTGCTGCCCCACAGAAGCCAGCCCAGCAACACCAACATTGGCTATGTCCACAAAGGACATCTGGTTAGTTCCTGACAACTATCCAGCCACAAAGGAAGAAAGCTGGCTGGTCTATTAATGGTTAATTATCACACAATCCTTTCTGATAAAGAACAGTGCCAGGTGTAAAGCAAGCCAATGAGGACTTCCTACCCAACTCCACCTATAGCTCTTCAGTCAAAATGTGGAACACGAGGAAGCTATGTAGTATTCAGGCCTCAGAGCTTCTCAAAACTTCCTAAGTCTGCATGACTTGGTCTGGAAATCTCTTTATAATATGTTCCCAAGAGGGCACAAGCAGAGTCACTTTTCCATTTCCTGGCTAAAACTAAAAATAAAAACAAACAAAAAAAACCCTTCCCTGTCCTACAGAAAAGATCAAGGGAGGATCCCAACTCCCACATGAACCCTTCTCTTTTGTGGAGCTAAACACTGCAGATCACTAACACAAAGTAGGGACTGGAAAGGTACACAACTCAAACATGACTGCAAACCATACATGGAACCATGATGTCACTGATTTGCTGATATCCTGTAACCATGACAGGAGGCTAGATGCCTGCAAATTAAATGTTGCAGCTCCATGTAGAAACCTACTACCTAAAGCATTACAGTTAAAATTGAAGTCTGCTTCCAACTGCTTAGAAACAATCTCCACAATATCTGCCATGCAGTTGTTCCCATCTACACTGCAGTATTCCCACTGGTTTAAATGACAGAACTCCAAAGTAAAAGGTTCTTTGTATTTCAAATACAGATTGGGATATCATCATCATGATTTTTTATTTTTATTTTTTTCAGGGCAGAATTCCTAAGAAATTTCCCCAAAGCTTTTCCAGTAAACAGAATGAAATGGTATATATATATCCCAGAAAATTACTCAGTGCAAAAGTACTGTAACTAGTACTAACATCAACATTTACACCAAGATATTGAAAATCAACTAGAAAAAGACACAAATTCTCTGGAGTACCTAAAATCAGTCCCAAGTCACATTATACAGTTAAAGTGCCAAGTACCCCAAACAGGCAAGGGTATGAAAGCTACAGTGAGTCCCTCTTCTTTTCACAAACATACATGTAACTACAAATACGTGAACACACAAACATGCACATAGGATCTCTCTTGTATCATTTGGTACCAAGTATCATTCCATTACTCCAGTTAGTGCTTATGCCAAAACAAAACAAAAATATTGTGACACAGGGGACTGGCTAATAGTCTGAATGCTTGCAGAACATAACCACTGGTCAATACCTAAAATTATTTAAGCAGCTCTCACTAAAAAATTTTGCTGAAATTTCTCACACTTTTAGCTTTTCTAAATAAGCAATCAGTCATAATCAATCTATGCTTGATTTATTTGAAATGACCCACATTACCCACAGTGTAATCTGGGTCTCTGTGGAACATGAATTACTACTTTTAGCTTATTGTTATCTGTTCCATAAAATGGTAGTAATCAAAGCAGGACTAATGTGTGTCAAACTCAAGAGTCCAAAGGACTCATCTGACACAGGTTCAGTACATACTCAGCTTTCAAGAGATACATCATTCTGGAAACCACAATTGTAATTTACAAAAGTCTGTTTCTGTTAGCTACTGCTCCTACAATTAAGACACATTACTGCATACAGATATCAACAGCAACTCTGGGCATAGACTTTCTATATGCACTTCAGTGGCTCATTTTCACATCAAAATTTTCACAGAATCATTGAATGGTTTGGTTTGGAAGGGACCTTTAAGATCATTATGTTCCAACCCCCTGCTATAGGCAGGGACACCTCCCTCTAGATGAGGTTGCTCAAAGACCCATCCAGCCCAGCCTTGAATGCTTCCATGGAGGGGGCATCCACAGCCTCTCTGGGCAACCTGTTTCCAGTGCCTCACCAGACTCACAATACAGAATTTCTTCCTAATATCTAGTCTAAATCTCTCCTTTTCCAGTTTAAAACCACTTACTCTCGTCCTGTCACTACATGCCCTTAAAAAAGTCCCTCCTCAGTTCTCCTGTGAGACCTCCTCTGGTACTGGACGGCCACTGTAAGATCCCCCCACAGCCTTCTCTTCCAGGCTGAACAGCCCCAGCTCTCTCAGCCTGTCCCTGTGGGGGAGCTTCTCCAGCCCCCTGATCATCTTTGTGGCCTAGCTCTAAACCAGCTCCAGCAGCTCCATGTTCTTCTTGGGTTGGGCCCCCAGAACTGGATGCAGTACTCCAAGCAGGGTCTCGCAAGAGCAGAGTAGAGGGGCACAACCACCTTCTTTGACCTGCTGGTCACGCTTCTCTTGATGCAACCCAGGATACAGTTGGCCTTCTGGGCTGCAAGTGCACACTGCCTGCTCACACTGAGTCTTTCATCAACTGACACCACCAAATCCTTCTCCCCAAGGTTGCTCTCAAGCCATCTTCTGCCCAACCTGTATCTGTGCTTGGGATTGCCCCTATCCAGGTGCAGGACCTTGCACTTGCCCTTGTTCATGAGGTTGGCATGGACCCACCTCTCAAGCCCATCCAGGTCCCTCTGAATAGCATTTCTTCCCTCTAGCATGTCAACTGTACCACTCAGCTTGGTGTTATCTGCAAATCTGTTGAAGGTACACTCAATCCCACTGTCCATGTTGCCTACAAAGATGTTAAATAACACCTGTCACAGCAACAATCCCTGAGGAATACCACTCGTCACAGGTCATTTAGCTCAAATCCCCTGCAATGAACAGGGACACCACAGACACACCAGGCTGCCCAGGGCCTGATCCAGCCTTGCCTGGAAAGTCTCCTGGGACCGGGCATCCAGCACATTTCTGAGCAACCTATTCCAGGGCCTCACCACCCTCACTGTAAAAGACTTTTCCCTCATATCTAATCTAAATCTGCACTCTTAAAGCCTGAAACTACTCCCTCTTGTCCTGTCACATCAAACCCTGCTAAGGAGTTTGTCCCTTTCTGTCCTGTAGCTCCCCTTTAGACACTGAAAGGCTGCTATAAAGTCACCTTACAGCTTTCTCTTCACCAGGGTGAACAGCCCCAGCTCTTTCAGCCTGTCCTCATAGGAGAAGTGTTCCATCCCTTGATCATTTTTGTGATTTGAAGGATGACTGTTTGAGTGACACTTAGAAATATTTTTTGATAAGATAGAAGTAGCAAAACACAGAGGTTTTAGGAAAGTATTCTCTACCCTGAATCATGCTCAGGTAAATAATTTAAGTCAAAATTGATTTACCACCAGAGATATGTCTAGGCAACTAACTGAAAGGGACAGTATATAAGCAATTCATTTTTGAGAAGATGCTTTCAAACTTCCAGCTGTTATTTTAATTAGTCTTTTAAATCATTAAAATTATACAGAGTAAAATCAACTTACACCCTTACTAGCATGGGGCTTATTTTCCAGCATGTAAATCATATTTGTCAGAGATAGATACTCCCCCAATGACTTTTTTTCCCCTACTTTTCTCACTTCTTCTCCTCTTCCTTTCATATGTATTTTTAAAAACAAATGTTTATACTGAAGAAGCCAGGCCCTCCTGCCAACCACAAGCTTCCATCCCACTCCTATACTCTCCTGTAACACGTCACCTTGTTCTTGTGAAAAATGGTATATCCTTTACAGTGCAGACCAGCATGCTGTAGGAGGAGAAAGGCAGCTCTGCAGCATGCAGCATGCTGGAAACACAGAAGTACCCAACTTGAAATAAGATGACAGAATTGCTGAAATAAGCTGCTGTATTCATGATGAAATAATATAGGAATGTTTGGTTGGGATGAATTATTTGCTTCTTGTCAAATGCTTGTTTTCTGTGTCAGGAGATTTTGGGTTTTAATTAATTTTTAAATTAATCTAATTTAATTTGGGAAAGAAATACACTTCTCAAAATAAATAGAGCATACAAGATTAATTTGGATTTTGAATGTAGGTTACGTCAATGCAAACTCCCTGAAGCCCATGTTCAGTGGAACTGTTACAAAATAAAATGACCAACTTAACTATTTTTCTTAAAATTGTGCTAGATATTCTTAGTAAAGTAGAAATTTGTTTGCTATGCCATTGGTTACTCTTTGTTTTATTGATAATTTACCAAGTGCAAATCATGTCTGACCAGTCTGTTGGCCTATGTTGAAGTGACAGTGTGGACAGGAAGTACAAACTGATGTCATCTATGTAGACTTCTGTAAGGTCTTTGACATGATCCCACACAACATCCTTGTCTCCAAATTGGAAAGATGCATTTGATGTATGGACTATTTGGTGCACAAAGAATTGGTGGGACAGCTGCATCCAGAGATCTTTAGTCAATAGCTCAGCATTTAAGTGATCAGTGACGAACAGTGCTCCCCAGGGGACTGTACTAGGACCAGTACAATTCAATATCCATATCAATGACACAGACTGTATAACAAATCTAGTTTGCAGTTGATACCAAGCAGAGTGGTGCAGTTGATGCTTCAGAAGGAAGGGATGCTGCCTAGAGGGATCTGGACAGATTTACGAGGTGCGCCTGCATGTGAGTTGGCGCAATTCAGAATATCAGTACACACAGTCAGATGAATGGATTGGGAGCAGTCCTGCAGAAAAAGACTTGGAGGATGAAAAGCTCATCATAAGCCATCCCAGGCATTAATGCCAAGTTGGACATGGCCCTGGGCAGCCTGATCTGGCGGGAGAAGTCCTTGCACATGGCAGGGAGTTGGAACTGGATGCTCTTCATGGCCCCTTCCAAACCAAGCCATTCTATAATTCCCCCAAAACAACAAAGCGTTATTTTGCTAATTTGGCATCATCCATACAAGTATTCAAGATTTTAAGCAAAATTTCAGTCTCTTCTAGCCCCACTTTCATGGTTTATGAATAGTAACAAGTATGAGGACCTGCATGCAAAACAAATAATTTCAGTAAATGAATGCTACAAAGATGTTTTTTTTTCATTAGAAATCAGCACAAGATAATCTTACTTATTTTGAGGTTGTGCTCTGATTCTGCAGAAAACAGAGAAAAAGAATAGTTAAGGAGAAAAAGAAGTAACATGTTTGAAAGGACTGAGCAAAGATAAACCAAAAGTCAAGAACCACTTTTCTAGAGGCACAAACAGAAGAAAAGAAACAGCCCAAGTATCTAATGCCGCTGAGCAGTCAGTCATATATTCTTGACAGCTCAGAGTTTATCTGTCATTTCAAGAAGCATGTAGCTGATCAGAAGTCCTCAAAAGCAATCACAGAGAGTCAGAGGAAATGGAAATTCAGGATAAGTAAAGAATGCATGTCCCTACATCAGCAATTTGAGTTTATACAATTTTACATCTAGTCAAGAAAACCAGGTATATTACATTGTTCACAGGAAATGTGTTTATGTAATGACAGTTCTCTTCCCTTGCTAAAGAATGAGCTTTACTGCAGTGAAAGAAATTGGTAAGGCTGGAGGAAGACTTGATGTATCCCTAAACAGTTAAAACTGGAAGGCAGAAGATTGAGACGAGCTACAAAATCTTACCCTGGCAAAACAAAATTAAGCGGAACAAAGCCAGAAGTAGACTATTAGGAAGCATAGATAATAGAAGTTACAGAGATTCTTACCTCCTAATATCCTCCCACCTGCTCCAGCTGTTTTCTGCTCCTGGAGCTGCTTAAGTTTGCCCTTCTAGTAGCTACCAATAACTCTCACTTGCATACAGCCACTGTCTTTTTTAAAATCTGCATAAATCTCTTTCAGTCACAATGTCCACAAGATCCACATACTTTCTGAACCTCTTACCTCTGGCACTGGAAAAGGCAACAAATGCCTATTTAACTGTTCTGATGGCATCCTTACTTTTACAAACCCTTCTCAGCAACCCTTCAAGTCAACTCTATTCTGAACATGTAAAGCTTGGACTGTTTTTCCTCACGTGCATTCATGCATTATTTACCAACACTGAATTTCATTTGATGTTTCATTTATGTTCAGTGGTGGACTGTATTAAGTGGCATACTTCACAATATCTGCACCAAGGAGACAAGGGACTAATTGAAAAAAGCATTAAAAGAAACAAACAAAAATGAATCTCATTCACTACCTAGACTCAATTCACTGAAGGGTAAGAGACAGGAGTCCTAAGGGGATAAGAAAGATGTCATTAAAAAACCCTGTACAATATAAAGCACGTAAGGGGAAGAAATAAAATTATTTGAATTACTCAAATTTGAACTATACAACTCTTCAACTGGAATACCATCTTCAACCTATGTAAGATAAATGAAATGGTAACATTTCAAACACTACCTTACTAATTGCATCAGCACGTTCAAGTTACAAAGTGTGTGATTCCGATGAGCTGTGGTTTGTTACCTGAAATTCACATATTAAGTCCAGATGGAGAGCCATGCCTCTTGACTTCCCAAACTATGCCATTTTCTTTTTAGTTCTGATGCAGAGACTTCTTTTCATAGAATCATAGAATCCTAGAATCACTCAGGTGACCTTAAAGATCATCGAGTCCAACCGCAACCTAACCATACTAACCTAACTCTAACCCTCTGCTAAGTCATGTCCCTGAGCACCACATCCAAATGTTTTTTAAACACATCCAGGGATGGTGACTCAACCACCTCCCTGGGGAGCCTATTCCAGTGCTTAACAACCCCTTCTGTAAAGAACTGTTTCCTGATATCCAACCTAAACTTACCCTGGCCCAACTTGATGCCATTTCCCCTCGTCCTGTCACCTGTCACCAGTGAGAAGAGCCCAACCCCACTCTCACTGTAAGCACCTTTTAGATACTGGAAGAGAGCAATAAGGTCTCCCCTCAGCCTCCTTTTCCCCAGACTAAACAGCCTCAGTTCCTTCAGTTCCTTTTTTACAAAATAGCCTTTTATAGCCAGCAAAATAGCCTTTTATGCACAATTATCTTAAAAAACAATACAAGAATGTACTTAATATTCTTAGAGATGTATCTTTTTTTCCAGTGCTTTGAAATTCCCTCACGCAATGCAGTAATGTTAGATGTTATTTTCTCTAACATTTGTCTGATAAGTATTGAGAACCTGTGCTTTAAAAATATAAAAGCTGTGATTTTAAACTATATTGGTCCTAGTGGATAAAAACCCGTTTTTTTTTTTTTTTTTCTTTTTATTGTACTATGTGAACATTTTGTAAATACATTGGAATTAATTCGTAAAGTAAAATATGTCACTGATTTCTTGGCAATGCCTGTTTTCAAAGGCAAACAATATTCTTCACTTCAAAAAAATTTACTAAATATCTGCTGTTTGAAGTTCATAAGGACTCTAGAACAGAATATAACTTTTGTGATCATCTAAAAATCAAAGGAAGTATATAAAATTCATAGGAATACAACCCTTATTGTCCAGAAGTTATGGTCGCATGATGTCTACTCACTCAAAGAAAACAACCACAGCTGTAGACATTAAGGACAAAATGCAATAGATACAGTTTTAAACAATGTAAATATAATTCTAATTTAAGTAAGCAAGAAAAGAGATCACTGGTTTATACAGTGATCATCCAAAATCTTGCTGAACGATTTTGTAATATTCTTAGAACTCACAAAACAAAGGCACAAAGCTCACAACCATTTCTAGAAGGTATTTGGTACAGTATGAAGTCCTCGTTTATTTAAGATTCATGCTTACTCTAAAGGGTATTACTCAATACATTCCCATTTTTTCCTTCTTTCATGTAGACACAATGAAGGTTACTGACAGCTCCCCAGAACAGAGTAGTATACAGTCTAAGAGATACTTTTACTATTTGGTGATGTAAATTTCTTCACAAATTTTCAGACTGCCACAGTACAAAAGCTAACAGTGTGGATGCACCTGAACACTCTCTCTTATGTTCTTCTTTTGGTCATGTTTATGGGTCAATTTCTTGGTGATTTCTTCATTTGCAGTAAACACACATTTCCATTAAATTTGAAAATGCTGTTTGTTATGCAGAAGGTTGTAATATCTAAGGATTTCAGTTTAGCTTTTTTCCAAGTGAGAAACTGCTGAATGGATTTCCTTCTTTTTTTTTTCATCTTATCAATTGTTTCAAGTTGTTTTTTTATTGTAACTGACCTATGTATTCATGTCAACTAAATCACATAATCACAATTCCAGTATTCTACACTGCTTTTGTGAGATAAAATCAGTGTTTAAATTTCTCCTGTAAAATACTACAGGGTTAAATAACATTTTTATTAATTTCCTCAGTATTCTAATTTTTGTCTTTTGTACATAATTTCAAAAAGTTTTAAGAAAAACCTTTAAATTAAAGAAGTTACATTACAATTATCTCATATTGGCCTCAAATGGAAGCCAAACCTCCAGCCAATGTAAGACACCAAGCAGATTATAGTAACAAATCAGAGGCTATTTAGGATTCAGGTAAATTCCTAAGAAATATTTATCTTCTGAGACTTAAGTATCTTAATGTTTGGTACAGAAAATTTTTCTCACCTGGTGGACTCCCATGTCCAGCTGCAGCTGTAGCAATAGCAAAAGCAGATGCAGGAGAAACAGCACAATGACTGTTGTCAGCAGTTTGCACTGTAAAGAGAATAGACAGAGGAAGGTCATGCCTTTAATTTTTTCAGGTACGTGACAGTAATATTTCAAATCTTTACTGATGTTCATACACTGTGAACATTTTCTATTTTCATTATATGTTCCTGATTTTATATTGATTTGATCTTGCAGGTTTTTTCCAACCTGAACTATTCTATGATTCTATCATTCTATACTAAATAAAATAAAAATATCACTATAATTTCTGCAATTTGAATATTAGCTCTAGGCCTGTACAATTGATGTTGCTATGGGAAAAATATTCTTAAGACATCGCTAAGGATGAGGAATAAACACGAACCAAACAGAATGACAAAAGTAATGGTGCAGAGAGTTAACTGAAACAAACAAAAAAACCCAACAAACATATGAAAGGACAAAGTATATTAACAAATCAGATGAGATTTACAGATCTTCCCTGCTTATCACTTGAGTACAGTTTTGCAAAATTCATCAGATTTTCTCTTTATGGAGGTCTGTCGATGTTGATTCTGTTAGTACTCAAATAATGTACTACTGCTCCCCACAGTATCCAACTCCAGAGTCTTGCCATCCTACTGTAACTATGGCCAATAGCAAAAGAGTACTATTGGTTTAGTACTGAAGTGTCTTAGTAACTTATTAACAGTTGAGAAGGCTGTGTTCTGTTTTCCTTTCCTTTCCTTTCTTTCCTTTCTTTTCTTTTCTTTTCTTTTCTTTTCTTTTCTTTTCTTTTCTTTTCTTTTCTTTTCTTTTCTTTTCTTTTCTTTTCTTTTCTTTTCTTTTCTTTTCTTTTCTTTTCTTTTCTTTTCCTTTCTTTTCTTTTCTTTTCTATTTTTTTTTTTTTAATCCCATGTATCAAACTGCCTTGAGATCTGGTTTGTGTGAGAAGATAACATGTTAAGTGGATGGAGTTTATGGATAGATCTCACAGCTCAGTTAATGTTTTTGAAGAGACCTGTGAGAGCTATTTGAGGAGTTCCAGTTCTCCCTTTACCCCTTCAACAGAGCAGTTTATTCAAACTTCTAGAACAAATCACATGCTATCACCTGTAAATTTTCAGTTTCACACAAGGTAACTCACACAGTCACTTCCAAATGACAATATTGGGTATTGTGTATTTCATGACTACGTACTGTGTCCAAAATATGTCTCCATAGCAGCTGAGAAAAAAGTCTGTAAATATCTAGAGAATTTTGTGAGAATAAGGCTGATTCAGTATTAGTTCTGAATTTGGGTATATCCTGCTCAAGCTGTTAAAGAAAATTTCATCACACACAAAGCTCGAACACGCTTCTAAGTCTCCTGTTATTAACACATACTTCTCTCTAGAAATAATGCCTCCAACTTATTTCCATAGAAACTAAAATAGATACAAAGAGCACAAGAGCCCTATCTGATTTAGCATATTTTCAGCAACAAAACACAAGTTTTCAACACAGTCAACACCATTAGCTATGCATTTTTGCCAGCAATGAACAAGAACCTGCATGTCAGACTTGTAGAAAATCAGCAGCAGTGGAGATGACCCATTTCACAGCTGCTATGACAGCATCATTGCTAGGTAATGTTGCTCATGCAGTCCATCTTTCATCGGCCCAAACAGATGAAGGACAGAAAGGGTGAAATCCAGACTGTTTACGGTCAATGTAGTAGGGCCTTCCAGCCATGACTGGCAATGCACTCCATGATCTTCATACTAGTATGGGGCCTGGTATCATTGTGCTGCAAGAGAAAGGCTGTCTTCTTCTCTGGCCTGGTACACGGAGTTTGAGCCTTCCGCTTTACCAGTGTTGCAAAGTAGTTATCAGCAGTTGATGGCTTATCCAGGTTCCAGGAAATCCAGACAGATCACCCTTTCCTATCCCAGAAGATAGTGTGCATCACTTTATCTACTGGGAACTACATCTTGAACTTCTTCTTCAATGGGGAATTCATATTTCGCCACTCCATGGGCTGCCATTTTGACTCCACCGTGTGGTTGTGACACCACATTTCATCATCAGTAAAGATGCAATCCAGGAAACTGTCATCTTCAGCCTCACACTGGTTCAGTAGGTCCTGACAAACTTGCATACAGTGTTCTTTCTATTCCTGCCTGAGCATTTGTGGGACCCACCTGGCTCCAAGTTTGAGATATTCCAATTTTGGCACCGTTTCCAATGTATTGAAACTGATACTCATCTCCAAACACAGTTTCCCAATCATAATTCCCGGTCATGTGGATGAACTGATCAAGACACTCTTCACTTCATGGTGTAACAACATGAGTTTCAATAGGGCCAAGTGTCGGGTCCTGCATTTTGGCCACAACAACCCCAGGCAACCCTACAGGCTTGGGGAGGTGTGGCTGGAAAGCTGCCTGATGGACAGGGACCTTGGTGTGCTGATGGACAGTCGGCTGAATATGAGCCAGCAGTGTGCCCTGGCAGCCAAGAAGGCCAATGGCATCCTGGCTTTTATCAGGAATGGGATGGTGAGCAGGACTAGGGAAGTCATCCTGCCCCTGTACTCGGCATTGGTGGGGCCTCACTTCAAGTACTGTGTTCAGTTTTGGGCACCTCAGTACAGAAAGGACGTGGAGGTACTGGAGCAGGCCCAGAGAAGGGCAACGAGGCTAGCGAAGGGCTTGGAAAATCAGCCCTATGAGGAGAGGCTGAGGGAGTTGCGGCTGTTTAGTCTGGGGAAGAGGTGGCTGAGGGGAGACCTTATTACCCTCTTCCAGTACCTGAAAGGTGCTTACAGAGAGAGAGGGGCTGGTCTCTTCTCACTGGCGACAGGTGACAAGATGAGGGGAAATGGCCTCAAGTTGCACCAAGGTAGGTTTAGGTTGGACGTTAGGAAACACTTCTTTACAGAAAGGGTGGTTAAACATTGGAATAGGCTCCCCAGGGAGGTGGTTGAGTCACCGTCCCTGGATGTGTTTAAGAGCCATTTGGATGTGGTGCTTGGAGATATGATTTAGCAGAGGGTTGTTAGAGTTAGGGTACTATGGTTAGGCTGCGGTTGGACTTGATGATCTTTGAGGTCCCTTCCAACCTGAGTGATTCTATGATTCTATGATTCTATGACAGCTGTGCATGGCTGTCCAGAATGTGGCTTGCCTTTTATATCACTGTTGCCACTGCTGAAATGCAACACCCATCTCTCACTGCGCTCATATCCACTTTCTGTCTCCAGAAACATTCAGCAATTATGGATGTATGTCAATGGGTGCCGTTTTTTTTCACACAGAGGAAGGCAATGCACCAGATACACCTCCCTGTCAAATACCATTCCGTGTGCCACTCTGTTGCCATTCATCATGCAGCAATAAAATACAGCGCAGTAACAATACTGGCAGGAAGGTTCAAACTCTACTGTTACACCACCACCAATTCAACATCTGCCTCTCTCATCATGGGCCACCATAATAAAAAAGGAAGCATTACTTTTGGAGCAGCCCTCATTTATTAATTGAGTGGTGTAATTCACATCATTGAAAAACTATGAATTTCTAATATTTTGCAAAGATTATGGCCACATTATTTAAACTCCTGGAAGTTACAGAAGGCAGAAACTTTAGTTTCTTACCTCCTGATTGACGATAGCGGAGATGACGAGGTGTTGAAGGGGATCTACATGGGGAAAGTTCTGTGGTATCCACTGCTGAGGTGCTTTCAGGAATAGTTCTGTCCACTGACACTGACTCTAGGACTGCTGCTTTAAAAGAGAACAGATGTTAATAAAAGGATGATAGCTCAAAATTTACAACATATTAAGAGGTTTTGGGAGAAAAGGTATGTGGTTTTATGACACGCCTTTTTAAAGTACAGAGTACAGTCAGGTTAGTTTGTTTTAGATACGAACATGGTACAGCTCTGAAGAGAATAGAGTAGGTACGTGACTCAGAACTCTCAGTGTATGAACACCAAAAGATAGAAAATCTGCTAACAGTCAAATCTGAGCAAAATGACTGCAGTGATACTAAAGAATTTGTGTTAAAATTGAAAAGCAGTATTTTAAAAATGGCCATTAATTAAGAACATTTTACACCAATGTTTAAATACCAAACCTAGTACACAAAAATGATCTATGTTTAATCTACATTCTGCAGTCATTACATAATGCTACATTCAAATGGTAATGCTTTTGGAACTTGCCATGCAACTCCTGTGCTTAGAAGATTCAGCAATAATTATTGTCTGGAATGAAAGCTTTGTACCTATGACATAACCAGACAAAAGCTCATAGGTAAAGAACTTGGTGAAAAATAGAAAGTTGTCAGTTTTAAAAAATAGCTTTGTTATGACTGCAATTTAAGTCAGCAGAGCATGCACTAAAATGCATTTGTAATAAGGGTACCTGAAGTCACAAGTTTCATATGAGCTCAGGAGAAGAAATCCTTGATAGATTACTATCTATAATCAGAATACTACTTAATAAAATGGCCAACAACACTGGAAAGCTGATTAGTCTGTGGAGAAGTTCTTCCATTAGAAGCATATTAAAAGAAACGGTCATAACTTCAGAGTAGCAGAAAAGATACTTCCACTGCAGGAAAACCAAGTATTTTAGAAAGCTGATAAAATATATTTTATGTTTGATATTTACAACAACTGTGCCTTCAGTGTAAGTACTATAAAAATATAAATAAAATTTGATAATGTGGGAAGTAGGCGAAAATTCTGGAATATAAATGAACCACATTCAAAAAGAACAACCATCACCATAATAATAGGTCATGGGAAACTGAATTTGCATAGTTATATTGGATTTAGAATAAGATACCTTTGTTTTCCCAGAAATCCTCAAGTACCAGAGCAATAGCATTAACGATTATGAGGTGGTGGTGGCTCCTGATTAAGCAGAACTTGTCTCCTTACCCATAAAACTTCAGAAATAAAGAACCATGTTTGAATGATGTGGAAAATGTAGATCAGCATTATGTAGTTCTCCTACTACTCATTTCCATTCTCCGTGAGCAATTTCTTTTTAAAGTTACTCCTCTTCTTGGACATGCTATAAGCAGCCTTGTGACAAAAGGACTTTCCGCTGGGGAACAAAGCTAGATAGTTGCAAATTCCTCTAAACTGTGTGCAATCCTGTTCAGCAGGAGATCTCCAAAGGGACTAGAGACAGTCATTTAGCATTTATATGAGATTCTTGCCATTTCCAAATGTTCCCTCATGCTGCCCATGTGACATGGCATTGACAGAGTAGAACGCAGCGTGTGAATACTTCTGCAATAATGCACGGTGCTAATGCTAGGTCACAATAATCTCTTCTTTAGTAGGTGTACACTTAGTGTACAACAAAATATGTTTCATCTAAGACATATATAAGACATAATAAGTTACCTATTTACAAATGACCTTAACACTTGGCCTATATTTTGGAACATGCTATCATAAAGATATGAATATGACTACTCTGGTGTATGCAAAGAATTTGCCCAATTCTATACAACAAATACTGTATTTTAGGCATATTAATGGATGGTTATGTAATTAAGCCACAAATATCCAGTTGACAGAAACAATGTTTAAATGTAACAGTTAACCAGTATTTCATGAAAGCATAAAGAGTAAGCAGTCACATTTTCCCGGAATGCTAACACAGCTATACTGCCTGATGAAAAAATTCTATGTTGAACAATACACTACGCTCTGTAAAAATAATGCACCAGTAAGAAGGAGATAGATATAATGCTTCAATGATCTTCTTAATTTACATTTGGCTATCTTTTTGTTCTTTCCTCTTTGGTTTTACCAGCTACCACTTCTGCAGTGTTTGTAAAGAGACTGAGCTATCTTCTGCTCATATTTATTCAGGTTATAGAAGACTTGAATTTTAGGAAGAAAACAGTAATTTTGCATTTCCTCATCTTTTGCTTAATGCAACAAGATAAAAAATTATGGTATGTTTTTATTCCAATTCAGAATACCATACCTCCATTCCCAAACAGCAATAACTACTCACCCTATGCATACCTTATGAAAACAGAGCTACTTTCTTGCTTTGTCATCTATTCTCTGCCCAGGGAAGTCGTGGAGTGCCCATCTCTGGAGATATTTAAGAGATATGTGGATGTGGCACTTAGAGACATGGTTTAGTGGTGGACTTGTAGTGTTAGGCAGATGGATGGACTTGATGATCTTAAGGGTTTTTTTCTAACCTATATAATTCGGTGATTTTACTTGCAATGCTCTCATTCTAGATGCCCACAGTGAGGTTTATATCAACTAGCATTATTCCTCTGAAAGTAGTACCTATTCTAAGGTGCCTTACAAAAGCCTGCAAGCATTCACACAAGAGCAATTCATCTTTTTAGACATCTACCTTCTGGACTGATCACAATCAGATGCTATGAATCTCATTAATGCACCCAGTGCTCACATAAATTATTTGGATTAGCAACTAAATCTATGTGGAGAACTCCCCCTAATTTTATATATCTTTTTCTTTTTAGCTTAATATTTTACTTCACAGAACAACTTCAACAAAATGCAACTGGCATCAAATATTTCTTTTTGACTTCATCCAAAACATTCTGCTGGACTGAAAACAGACAGGTTTAGTCTGCCATACTATGTCTACAAAAAAGGAACAACAAACAGAGGAAAAACACCTCAGCCGCTAGAAAAGAAACAGAGAGCAGTGTATTTGTGTATTTTATTCCCCAATACAGGTTACTGTGATCAAGAAAAAAAAAAAAAGGAAAAAGAAGGGAAAAGGAAAAAGAAACCACTGCTGTGCAGTAATCTGATAAAAATTAAGCTTTCATTTGAGACTGCTCCACTGCTCCATTTACCCAAAAGTAACATTCACTGTAGATACAGAATACCTCTTCGAATGCTTCTCCTCAGCTTGTTACAAAGGTCAATGCGAGGGTTCTCCAAGCTATCCTCTATGGAGCCAGGGCTTTGCTCAGGAGAGGAGGGCCCTTTGCTAAGGTCCAGAGGTACTTTGCTACCTGTTGGTGGAGGAGAGGTGGCTGGACTATACGTTGAGGTAGGACTGCTTGCCACAGATGAAGTAGAAAGATCAAGGGCACCAATTCTTGAATTCAGTGGTGAAGTCAATGACAATTTTCGAGTTCTGACAGGTGAGGATGTTCTGGAAAGGGACAGTGGAGGGGGAGAAGAAAATTTCCGACAGAGATGTGGTGACTTCGCATCAGCTAGGTACTCTCCTCTGTTGTTCTGACTGGTAGCAAAAAATAACTCCAAAGCCCTGAAAGCAAGAAACAAAAAAGCAACATTGTAGTAACAAATGCAAAACAGATTTAAGTGAAAACGCTTGTGAAGGGAAAATCCATTAGATATATAAACCTCTGGCTTATGGCAGCCAAGTGTTCATAGCGATGTTGCTTTTTGATCCTTTGATGTCAGCTCTTCCTATCATTGCGAAGCAGAATTCACCGAGTGTTGGATTGTTCACCCACTAACAGCAAACGTGAGCTGGGTTTAGGCCATCGTGAGACAGGTTAGTTTTACCCAACTGATAATGTGTTGTTCCGCTAGTAATACCGCTTACCTAAAAATTTACACCTTATTTACAGAGTACAAACTTTCCTCTCAGATTGTTTACACAAAAGTCATGGTTAAAAACAAACAAATGATCTCTTGGTAATTCTGTAAGAAATTTACCACAAAAGACAAAAGACAGTGCTCACCTAACTGGAATGGAAGTGAAAGGCCGCCTGTATATGTCTGAAAGTTTTTCCAGTACAACAGCTGCTGTAGTAAATATGCGGTAAGTATGTAGGAACGTATTCAGGAAATCAATACTCAGAAATCGCAAGTCTGTTAGCCTCTCCAAAAGGCGCTCAACACTTGCGTAACGGATCTGAGGTACTTTGCAGGAATTTAGAGTTTTGCTGAAGCAGATATCAATGTCATCTCTATGAAGACGTGCGTCAGACCTACACAAAAGTTAAAGTAGAACGTTTCACCAGAGAGGAAGAATGATTATGGTACACTTGAGGTACCACTTCAGCTACTCCTGTCAACACAGAACCAAGAAATACATACTGCATTCTTGTATTTCATCAACACAAGAAGACTCTTAACTTATGGAGAAACTTGCTTCTGCTGGGATCTTGCTTTATAGGGGATCCCAGTGAAAGAGAGTAAAATGAACCTCTTAGCTAAACTTATGGCTTACTTCACAGCTAGTACCTGCACCCAGGTTCCAAGAATTACTTTAAAAAAAAAAGAAAAAAGAAAAAAAGTGAATGAATTTAAGCATGAAAGAAGCAGATTTATGAATAAACAAGCTACCTTAATTCAATGTTAAAATTTTAGGATAATGTGGTTTTTTCCCCTCAGAAATAGGAGAAACAAGGAAAAGAAAAACTTTGGCTTTGGAATGCTTTGGAAAGTCATACTTGTTTGCACTCAGCATAGGTTTACCAAACATTTAAAAACACACTAAATGAAATGATAAGTGGTAGAACAGAAAATAAATACCCAATACAGAATTAAACTACTTATCCAAACCATAACTTACTGCATCTTCAGAAATAAAAGAGAAAATTGAGCTGTGATCGTATATAGTGCAACACTGTGATTTCAGAGTTGGTCCTTTTCAGTTATCCCTACTATTTCAGGAAACAGGTTGAAAAAAATACATGTTGGGATGAAGATTTAATTCCAGTCAACAAAAAGGGGAGAGGGGAGTGGTGTGTAAGTCCTTTACTTTTCAGTAACGCACTTCCTTTTGTTAAAATTTTTATTAAAATGAAAACAAACAAATTTTGTTCACGGGGAATAAAATGCCTCACTTACTTTATCATATGTGGCACAGTGACTTTAGAATTTTCTTCAAACACTATGGTCATTAAACCATTGCACCTTATGTTATCGATGCACTGTGAAAATAAATATTGAAAACTGTTAATATCAAAACACATGGTAAGGGATTAACTTCCACACTGTTAGTATCACCATTAACATCACTAAAACAGCTTTCACAGAGTCTGAGCCTAGTACAAGGTATTTTCATAAAAGAAAAGCAGTGATGAAGGAATCATAACAGATATGATGCTCTAGTCTTCTTCCTTTGATTTAGACTCATGGACTCAAGTCCACGCATCTTTACCAGCACGCTCAGAGAATTTGGCCCAGAATCTTTTTAACATGGTTTCAGATTTTTAGTTGTAAATGAGATAACCTTGAAGTTCATTTGAAACCGAATGGTGTTAAATACTTAAATCTTGAAAAATCAGCACTGGCAGAAAGTTAGACTATTATATATATATTATATATAAAGTGAAAGACAGATAGTTTCTAAAAGCACACATTTCCTTTAAAAACAAATTCAAATAGTGCTATTATTTTGAAATATAGCTATGAAGCTGCTGTCTGAGCAGTCTATTGCAAACTCTTGTATAAATGTTTTGGGCTAGGTATCAGAAGGTGTAAAGACGCTTCTGGGACATGTTCATAGCACACATTCGTTTGAAATTACAGGTTGTCCTGCGGTCAATAGAAGTTTACAAGTTATGGGTGGTCAAGCTGTTATTCAAGCCTCAAAACAGCTCAGCACTAGTGGTGTATACGTACAGCTCAAAGCCATCTGAACAGCATTTTCTGCTGATTTGTATTCTGACATAGTTGAGGTAAAGCAGAACCCAAAACCCTGCTCTTGGAAGTCTGCAGTCTGCCAGTCGTTAAGGCTCTTATGGTCTGCAACAATTATCTCATACTTACTACTACAGGACTCTTGCTTTTGTAATAATTTCAAATTTTATTTTAAACAATTACATGTATGCAGACAATGCTATTTCTTCATATCAATAAACTGGAGTTTCCGAAGTTCTCATACGCACTTACACTGAATTTAAGAATAATCTGTTGAACTTGAAATATCATCTAGCAAAATAATCACTGATGTTAGATCAGTTAAAGAAGATTACCAGAGGCCTTTTCTGATCTTCTATGATTTAATTGTATGTGTTTTTAATATCAGGTATTTAACAATGGTTTCAAAGTTAAATAATTCACATTATGACTTTACCAAATCGTTACTTTAAAGCACCGAGAAAAAAACAACACACATATCTAATAATAATACATAGTTTCCCCCAGGTGATTTTTAAATGTTACAAAGAAGCACTAAGCATGAAAATGTCCATGGTCATTCAGCACTGTTTTCATTAAGACTAGGACTATGGTCCTAGCATTTGTCAGTTATTCAACAGATAAAATCTTTCAAAGAAATCAGGGAAGTATCAAAGTAATAGGGAGCTAGGGTCAAAGGACAAACTTAAACTAGAAGAGAGGAGATTTCTTGAGCAGCAGTGAAGAGAGTGCATTTTCCATAAGAAGTGTATGGTTTGGATGAGAGGAATACAATTTTCAAGCAGACTCACTAAGAACACATGAACTGAAACGGCATGTATACAGTTTTAATTGCAAACATTGTTAGGAGAATACCTCTTAATAAAAAAAAAAGGCTTTCTACATTCTCTTTTTGTTAGTGTGGTTCCTGTGTTCTCCTTGAGGGCTGTAGCCAGGGGCAAAAAGAAATAAAATGCTTCTGGACAGGCACTTCATTATGTTTTTATGACAAGATTCCTAGTAATGGGTTCAATCAGGAAAATGATTTTGTTTCCAAAATCAGTGGTTTCAGTTCTTCAGAGGTTCAGTAGTACCACTTCAGCTTCTAAAATGCCCATGATGTTTGTACAGGGTCTTGAGTTCTTATTCTTTTAAGGTGGTGTCTACCCTTGCAAATGACACCAAGTTAGGAGCAAGTGTTGATCTGCCTGAGGGTAAGAAGGCCCTTCAGAGGGATCTGGACAGGCTGAGGCCAATAGGATGAAATTCAACAAGGCCGAGTGCCAGGTCTTGCACTTTGGCCACAACAACCCCAGGCTTGAGGCAGAGTGGCTGGAAGGCTGTGTGAACAGAGCTGGTAGTGTTGGTTGATGCTCAGCAGCGTGCCCAGGTGGCCAAGAAGGCCAGTGGCAACCTGGCTTGTATAAGAAGTAGCGCAACCAGCAGGACTGGGGATGTGATCATTCCCCTGTACTCAGCACAAGTGAGGCTGCACTTCAAGTACTCTATTCAGCTCTGAGCCCCTCACTACTAGTAAAACATTAAGGGCCAGGAGAGTGTCCAGAGAAGATCAATAAAGCTGTGAAGGGACTGGAGCACAAGTCTTATGGGGAGAGGCTGAGGGAACTGGAATTGTTTCGTCTGAAGAATGTTCAGGGGAGACCTTACAGTTCACTACAACTACCTTAAGGGAGGTTGTGGTGAGGTGCAGGTCAGGCTTTTCTCCGGTGTAACTAGCAGTAGGACTAAAAGAAATGACCTGAAGTTGCTCCAAGGGAGATTCAGGTTGGACATTAGGAAAAGTTTCTTTTCCAGAAGAGTGGTCAGATGCTGGAACAGGCTAGGGCTGCCCAGGGCAGAGGTTGATTCATCGTCCCTGGAGGTGTTCACGAAGCAATCAGATGCTGTACTAGGGAACAAGGTTTAGTGGGGAAATGGTGGTAGGTGGATGGTTGGGCTAGATGATCCTGGAGGTCTTTTCCAACTTCGGCGCTTCCATCATTCAGCTTCTCTGCTTTCTTAAGAAACTTAATCTTCTTCAGATTCACATGGTTAAAATACCTCTGTGATTGCCCTCAAACTTCTTCAGAAATGAACAGCTGGGGCAGAATTTCGTTTCCTCAAAAGGAATAAATAACAGAGAAAAGTTTCCTACTGTTTTCCCCTGGCAGTCTGACTAACTACTTCACTCGACGCTCTCTCAGCTGCTATGTTTACCTATACCTTATTATGCCAATTCCAAGCTTTGCAGGCATGCAGCACACAACTCAGTCATGCAGCTCATCAGCCCTCAGAGAGACACACATTCCACTGACAAGTCTAATGCAAAACCAAAATTTCAGGGAGAACAGGTAACACTAGAGGATTTTCAAATGCATTGCAATCAATTAGCTCTCAAGAAATCAGTTTTCACTTGGATTAGTTTTCAGAAACATGGAATAAATAACCTCATGACAAGCAAGATAAAGAATGCAGAAAGCTACCTGACTTATATCACTTGTCCATGCAGCTTTCTCTTGACGTGAAGGGGCTAAGAGGACAATAGTAAAAGGAGGAGCATCTGTAGGTTCAACTACAAGCTTGAAATCAAGATGTCCAAACACTTGTCCAGAGCTTTTTGCTTCATGGTGAAAGGAATAAAAAAAGACAAAATGTGAGATTTCAAACCACAATATAAAGAAAATATTGTTTCCACTTACTGGAAAAGTTATATTAAAATATTTCTCTGACAAGGAGTAAATGCAACTGGGAATCCAAAACACCGATTTTGGTTTTCCACATACACCAAATACAATAAATGTTACAAATATACAATAGTGGGAGTTGAAGTAAGTTACATGTTAATATGCAAATAAGGCTGAAGTCCTTCTAACACTTCTATATTTCATACACTCTCAGTATACTGAAGGATAACAGAAATTAATGAAACTACTTCCACAATTCATGGGTAATACTTGTCTAAAACTACAGGATGGAAGCCAAAATGAGTAACAAAACACCCAGCTTGGGAATGTGCTTAGTTACTTCATTTGAAAGGGGCTGTAGTCAAAATCTGTAAGGAGTCCAAGAGGAGTCCACTAATTCTTTCAACTCTCTCAACTTCCATGAAAGAAGAAACCCAATTATCTGTTTTGTCTTTCAAGATGTTTTTTTTTTCTTTCTAAGATCCTCAGGGTGAAGCTATATAGAAAAGTCAGCAAATAATTTGTCACATTCCTTCAGCCATTGTACTTTGAAATCTTATGTGAGATGTCAACAGCAAGAACAAACATAGCAAAACAAATCCTTATGCAAGCCAGAATGTCCATTATAAAACCATTTATTCTACTCAATCAGTTAACAGATGTTTCTCTGATTTCATGAATGAGGAGAACATACCAATTTGTTATGAAAAATAAACCAAGGGTAAACGTAAAAAAAAAATACTTAGAACTGTAATTACTACAAGCAGTTCAACGTAACTTACAGTCATCATCTGTTGCATCTGTCTCCTCAATCAATGTGCATTCTATTAATGACAGAACACCTCCTGTCTATGAAAACAAAGTGCATTTTTCATAAATTTAGACATTTGCTCCCATTTGCCATTACAGCTATTTTAAAATATCGGTACACCTTACAGTAAGATTCTACAGAATCCAGAGCTTGTAGGAAGATACATCAATTTCACGGTGACTATTTTTAAAGAACTAAAACCAGCTGGATTAGATATTACATTTTCCTTAAGCAAGCAAATCAATCAAACGTTTAAACGTGCAAAATTTCTTTCATATTTTTACCGTACTACAGTTTGTCTCACAGAGGCTTGTTCACAAGTTTCAGAAAAGGTAACTAGAATTTCATCATTTTGTTTTGAACTTAAATAAAACTAATACATGACTTTTTGAAAGTTTCAGTTACACTTAATTTGATTTGCAAAATACATTATTTAAAGAGTACAAAGTGCAAATGAATACAGAAAGTAACACAAGAGACTTTCTAAGCATTCTTAATAATATCTCAGATATGTCTTTGTTGCATTAAAATTTTGTTCAACATACATCAATTCATAAACGGCCACTCTACCTTCATTCAAAAGCCAACACAAGAAAGACTGATTCTCAACTAGTGTAACCAGAGCATTCTTAGAGGAATATTCACTTTAAGACAATATGCTGTTCAGGAAAACAAAACTGACTTTAAATATTAATTTTATTACACCTCTGGAAGGTGTTCTTTCATAATTCTGTGGGGGTGTACTGGCTGATTACTGTAAAAGGACTGGCTTATAAATAGACACTGATGTACTGTTTCTAGCCCCAGGTTTATTAAATCACACACTTCTGGAAAAAAAATATTTCTCACTGCAATGAGAAATACATCACCTCACTTCTGTTTGTAACAACACAAAATCTCAGTTTAAAACGACAAAAAAAAACCAACAAAATTTCACTGAAGCTTTATTTTCATTTAATAAATTGAGTCATAACATAACATCTGTACCTTAAGTAGATGCAGTTTTCCTCCTGAACTTCTTGTACAAATTAAAAAATGTTTTGTAAATAAGAAGCACTGCCTTTCTCCTTCTTTTTTCAAAGATAATGATCCCAGGCGAACTTTGCTAAGTTTTCCCCTTTCAACTGAAGGGACTTGAATAAGGGAACCTGGTAATAAAAAAAATAAAAAATACACTGTAACTACAGCAATATTTAGTAGGCAGTGTTTGAAGTGTTAATCCACCAAACATTTTGGTATTAAACCATGCAACTTTTCATTCTAATAAGTATTAACACACATCAGTTTCCATTTAAAAAAAAAATAAATAAGTCATTTATCATTTTTGTATCAGTTCATTTTGAGTTTTAGGACAAGTTCACAAGTACTTTTTTTAATGGAAGCCGTAAATCTACCTATCTCTGTAACCACAGTCTTAGAATCAAGCAAGCACAGTCTAAACTGATAGATACTCGTCAAATTCTCGTGCAACTCTGAGCTAATAACATGTTGATCAGAGAACAAAGCTGAACAGCAATCTCCATTTGCTCAACTTTCAGCAATTGCTAGATTTGCAAAGGTACGCTAGTTCCAAGCCAAAGAGAGAGAAAAAGAAAAACAAAGGTTTTGAAGGAAAAAGGTTTGTATATATGTATATGAAAGAGATGGAAATGAAGCAGATCTCATGTTGCATTGTGTTAGTGTCAGCGGTACACAGCTCAATTTTGAAGTGTTACCAGTAAAGCACTACATTGAATCTCAGAATCACAGAATCACCAAGGTTGGAAAAGACCTACAAGATCATCCAGTCCAACCATCCACCCATCACCGACAGTTCTCTCTAGACCATGTCCTTCAACACAATGTCTAAACGTCCACCTCATCACATTAAGTCTGAATTTGTGCTCTACAGAATTCCAAAACAGAGAAAGCTATGTTCCCATGTTGTTTCATACCTCAAAACCATTCTCTGACCAATTTTTTTTGCATGCTGATATCATGATCACTTTTGATTTTGAGTCTGGAATCAAATTTGATAGTGAAGCACAATTTGAAGTTCATATAAAAAAACAGAGAAATTAAGATTACTCTCTGAAAAAGCTACTGTCATTCTTCATCACTTTTTCCTACATTTATTTCCTTACTTGCACTTCAGTATTAAGTTATTAATATATCTGAGACAAAACAAAATATACACTGATCAACTTACAACATTTTATTGTTCTTTGACAACCATGACATTTTCAGACTAAATGAATACACAACGATTTGTGCCACTACAATAAAACACTAAGAAAAGTTATACTCTAGAAATCTGCAAACCTGTGCAAATTTTTAGATTCACCTATATTCTACCAAAAAAAACCCACCAAACAACCCACCCTACTTACTGTCCTTCAGTCACATATTCTGTTCTGCTAAAACAGCAGAAGTTTAAACACTGCTCTTGTATGGACCTGAAATATTAGTATTTAATAGCATGAAGAGAGACTGCATCTGCATTATCTCTTTTCAATAATGAACTTAATACTTACAGAAAAAAAAGCAAATTTCTATACAGTTGAAATCTAGCAAGGACATGCTGCATTTCCATCAAGCTCTCATGGTTAAAGAAACTGAGCTTTTACCTGCCACAGATCCTAGTACAGATCTCCTCTTAAGGAAAAAAAAAAAAAAAGTTATGACTGGCCAGTGCACAACTGCCACAACCAAGTGAGGCTAATTTTGCAATGTTAATTAACGGTATGATTAAAAAAACCCCCAAACCTCCATTCTCTTGAAATAATCAAAACTTGACTGGACTTGATGCTGAGTAACTGACTCTAGTCCATAATGCTTTCAGTAGATGGAACTGGACAGGACAATTCTCAAAAGTCCCTTCCAACCTCAACTAGTCCATAATTTTGTAATTGTGACATATTTGTTAGCAGAGGCAAATTTAGTGCAGCTGATGATAGGAAGATCAGAAAACATGTTTGATGGCCTCTGAGGGGCCTCCAGAAGCCAGTTTTCTGGGTGTCAGCCAATGCTGGATGGCAGATCAAGGTCTCCATTGCCTTAGGCCTATTAAATAATCATAGAATCATAGAATGGCCTAGGTTGAAAAGGACCACAATGATCATCTAGTTTCAATCCCCCTGCTGTACCCTGTGCAGGGTAGCCAACCACAAGACCAGGCTGCCCGGAGCCACATCCAGCCTGGCCTTGACTGCCTCCAGGGATGGGGCATCCACAACATCCTTGGGCAACCTGTTCCAGTGCGTCACCACCCTCTGAGTGAAAAAATTCCTTCTAATGCCTAACCTAAACCTCCCCCGTCTCAGTTTAAGACCATTTCCCCTTGTCCTATCACTATCCACCCTCGTAAACAGCCATTGCCCCTCCTGTTTATATGCTCCCTTCATCTACTGGAAGGCCACAATGAGGTCTCCCTGGAGCCTTCTCTTCTCCAAGCTAAACAAGCCCAGTTCCCTCAACTTTTTCTCATAGGAGAGGTGCTCCAGCCCCCTGATAATCTTAGTGACCCTCCTCTGGACCTGCTCCAAGAGCTCCACGTCCTTTCTGTACTGGGGGCCCCAGGCCTGGATGCAGTACTGCAGACAGGGCCTCACAAGAGCTGAGTAGAGGGGGACAATCACCTCCCTCTCCCTGCTGGCCACCCCTTTTTTAATGCAGCCCAGAACACAGTTGGCCTTCCAGGCTGTAAACGCACACTGCTGGCTAAGGTCCAGCCTCTCATCCACCAGGACCCCCAAGTCCTTCTCCACAGGGCTGCTTTCAAGGAGATTTTCCCCCGTTTGTATAAGTACCTGACCCCAGTGCAGCACCCTGCACTTGGCTTTACTGAGCCTCATTAGATTTTCATGGGCCCACTTCTCCAGCCTGTCCAGGTCCCTCTGGATGGCTTCTCTTCCCTCCAGTGTATCGACTGCACCGCTCAGCATGGTGTCATCAGCAAACTTTCTGAGGGTGCTGATGGCTCGATGCCATCGTTTGTGCCATTGATGAAGATGCTGAAGAGCACCGGTCCCAAGACTGACCCCTGAGGGACACCACTTGTGACCGGCCTCTGCCCTGACACAGAACCATTGATCACAACCCTTTGGCTGCAACCAGCCAACCAATTCTTAATCAATTGGACAGTCCATCCTTCCAATCCGTACCTCTCCAATTTAGAGAGAAGGATGTGATGAGGGACCATGTCAAAGAGAAGGAAATAAGATAAAGAAGATACTGTTTGCCTTGACAGAGGGCCTATCAATAAAGTCTGTATCAAAGTAAGAGATAGATAAAAGGAGACCCCAAGAAATCTGAAGGCGAATTCATTTTACTGTGCAAAGCACTGTCAGAAATGGTTCCATGGTCTCAACAGCTATAGCTTAAGAGAATCAATCTTTTCTTAGAAAAATCAATTGTATAACATAGATAGCATACATCTAAGTTAAAGTGAACCTTCAAAAAAAAAAAAAAAAAAAAAAAGAAGCCTGATAGAAATAAGCCTGAATAAAGGTGAGGGTACCTTTTTTGTTGTTTGTTTGTTTGTTTTTGTTTTTTTATCAGAAACAGGTATCCTCTACCTCTCCACAATCAACACAAAGAATAGGAGCTTAACTGAAATTAGAAGTGGTTGACATCACTCTTAAAGTGACCCTACAATCAGATGTGAAAGGAAAATGGGCTTGGCATTATTTCATTAGCCCAAGTCAGATTTCTGCACTCATACCATGTAAAATGCTTTAGGTGTTCTAAAAGGTAAATTGTGATGCAGCCTTTCATAACATGCAGGCTTGTCCACTGTCCTTAACAGTGTTCCCAGTATTAAACCTGAAATTCATTTACTTAAATCATGGGTTTGACTTGGGTCTTACATACCAACATTCCAACCTTCACAGGTTGATTCCCACAGAAAAATTAATAGGTTTCTACTGATGAAACACCAGGTACACAGACAAAATATTAGCCAATTTTAAGGTGAAAAGCATTATATGCATTTAAATACAAAATAATGTAATCATAGTGAAAAAAAAATACTCAGTTTAAGAAAATCTCACAGTACAAGTCAGTCATGGAGAATCAGTCCTGTAATTCTCTGGAGGTGGCTGCAATGTAACAATTTTACATTTTTCTTGAAACCACATTCATAACTCCTTAAGCACCTCAATTACAACAAACACATACATTTAAAGAACAACAGAGTAACTTAAATGTGACCATTGTACAAACAATCTTAGAAGTTATTATGGAAAGTTTCATAGTTTGCTTAAATAACTACAGAAACACTACAGAATGGATTTCAAAATCTATACAAAGCCTATTAAACTACCAGCTTTGCCTATGGTTCTATTTAAATACCAAGTGTTCTGATGATGCTATCTAAAGAAGATCTTGTGAAGGGATATATCTAAATTAAATTCTCAACCATCCCTAAATATATGTAATGCTTTACAGACACAAAGAAGCTTGTACCTTGTTAAAATCCTCCAATACAGACCTGTAGCTACTCCATACAAAACTACTACCTTGTTACAAAAGATTCAGATGTAAATTCTTATATAAATGGAAAACAGACTTCAATTATGAAGTTTTTACATTTGCTTACCATTAGAGTGAGCCCCCCAAGGTAAGAACTGCAGTCTGTTTATAGTTTCTGGTTAAAGTTATCACTTACTTTAAGTTACAGTTTTGTGGAACACAATAAGAAATTTATCTCCTGATATCACAGGATGGTAAACAGACCTGTGGTTTCATCTGGTCCAACCCTTCCTGCTCAAGCAGGGCCACCCAAAACAGGGCACCCAGGCTCATGCCCAGGTGGCTTCTGAAGACCTCCAAGGAGGAGACCCCACAGCCTCTGGGTCCCTGCGCCAGGGCCCCCACACCCTCACAGAAGAGAATTGCTGCCTGATGGTCAAAGGGAACCATCTGTGTTCCGGGCTGTGCTCAGTGCCTCTTCTCCTGGCAGTGGGCACCACTGAAAAGAGTGAGGCTCTGTCTTCTCTGCACCCCCTTCAGGTCCTTATACATGTTGATAAGGTCCTCCCTGAACCTTCTCTTCTCCAGGCTAGACAGTCCCAGCTCTCTCAGACTCTCCTCATGGGAGAGGTGCTCTAGGCCTTTCAGCATCTTGGTAGCTTTGCACTGGACTTCCTCCAGTTTGTCCATGTTACTATTGAACTGAGTGGACTAGAACTGGACACAGTACTCAGCTACAACCTCAAAATGCTGAGGGGTGGAATGATCACTTCTCCATACTTGATGGACCTAAGCTTCAGTGGGGAGAGTTTCCAAAACCCTCAAGAATAAAGAATATGGTATGCCTCTCCCTCTTTTTGCTAACTGCATTTTCTAGATGTAATTCTACATTTATGGAAGAATAAAAACCCTTTATTTTCTTATGACTTTCTTCTTGAAGTGATTTTTGTAACTATTCCAGATTTTTACTGAAGCCCAAAAATGTACCTCTCAAGAGATGGAGCGAGTGTATCAGGTATTGGATCTACTCTGACACTGTGAATTTGAGAGGTTTCTGAAGCAATGATTAAAATGGGAATTACAGCCCTTTTCTTTCTTAGCTACCACTTTATCATTTGACAAAATCCCAAGCTTCTCATGCACTTTTGTCCAGATGATGCATCAGCTGGTATTACCATTCTGACTGACCAGACAGCCCCAGACTCTGTGGAGCTGTAGGTAATTATAATTGAAGATCACAGCCTAGTCAGTGTATAACACTGTCCCATGAATGATTTACCATTACTATTCTTCTGTTTTTCATGGTTCCTCAATAAAACAGTACAGAAATGGGGCTCAACTACAGTCCCAAATTACTTATCTGAGCATTTTTTAAGTCATCCTCAACACTCCATTAGACTTTAAGGATGTTACCTGTGCCCAGTGCACTGACCTGCCCAATGATGGCAACATGAGCCCTGCTGTTTTTAATGCAATATTTTCATGGTTACATAGGTAGCTTTAAAAGAGAAGTCTTACCTTGGCGTATAAAAGTTTGACTAGTATCTAGCAATATATCACAGCCTTCTACTATTGTTCTTTCTATGGCCAGATTCTTCCGGATGTTTTCTGTGTCACTCACTTCATCATGCATCACCCTGTCAGACACAATACATAATGTACTTAAAACTCCCCAAGGTATATCTTGCAATGTTTTATCTAATTTCATTTGCACTTCTGACAGTGTAAGCACAAAGAGTTGGTAATGTCCTTTACAACACAACAGATATATACCCACGGTACATGACTAGTCCAGAGCAAGTTTCTTGCTCTGCTTTTCCTTCTTTCAAACCACTGTTGTAATCATGTTTTTTTTCAGCAGTGGAACCTATTTTGCCAGAGTTGTTCTTAGACTATTCTTGAACACATACGACAGATGCCGCCAAGATGAAAACTCTTCACAGCTTTTAGAAGAGTACTACTTGATACTGAACAGCATCCATCAAACTGGAAATGTTTCTTAGTTCTTTGTGTTACTTATATAACAGATTTTAGACTCCCTGACCTTGGTTTTAGGTTCCCACTATGTCTGCCTCAGTTTACTTTTGAATGTACCATTCACTTCCTCATTGCTCCCTATAACAATCACAGCTTTAATGGTTCATCTCTTAACTTCTTCCTCTTCTTTTTGTAAGCATCCTTCTCTTACATAGAAAAACACAGTTTATTCCAAGACTGAGGTCAACACAGAAACTTATATGGTGTTGTGATGTTCCTGAACTGTGACTTGACTGCACTGTCTCAAAGCTACTCTTACCTCCCATCTACGATAAATGAGCCATGAAGTTTTATACATATGGCCCATATTGCCTGCCTTGTGAGCAGAGAAGTATCAGCCAACTTGAGCCTCCAATACTGAACATTCAGAGATAAATTAGTTGGATGAACTCTAATTTATGAGATGAAGCACAGTCAATGCTATTTGATCCAATTATACACAGTTACATATAACCCTACCCACAGAAAGTCCTGGCTTTGACTAAGGGGAAAGAAGTCATTACTTCTCTGCTTCAAATGGCCACAGAATATGGCAGACCCTGCTTACACTGCAAGAAGCAAATGCAGCTACTTCTTCAAAAGGCTCTTCAAAAGAAACCAGAGCTTTAAAAGGTGGCGGACATAACATTTAGATGACTCAGAAAGCTGACTGTATTGAAGATGCAGCAGGACAAAAAAGAAAAATTAATAAGCTCCAAACTAATAGACAGTTTGTCCAACATAGCGACTGTGTCTTAAAGGCATTAGAAATCTGAACAGCCAAAAGAATGTAATTAACAAGAGCTATAAAGCAATCACGCATTTACAGCTACATATTTTACAGGGACTTTTTTGGTGAATACTCCAGATATTCAAGGCATGCATTCTTGTTCATGTAGCATGTCTTTGTTCACAGCAGAAAGATCTGTTTCCTAGTGATAGCAACCAAATTTCTTCCTTGGCTGACAGAAAGAAGCATCTAAGATAGGCCTGGAGTTTCTGGGAAGAGATTCATTTTACAGGCTTTTACAGCGAGTACTAATTCTGAAAATACATCTTTAGCTCCAGTTTATTTGGCATTCTTTAAAGCATATGTGAAAATCAGTTATTTCATTAACACATGCAAACTGTAACATACATTGAGAACTCAGTACTTCTCAAGACCCTGACTGATCTCCAGCGTTGCAGAATATTGAAAATGCCCTTTTTTTAAAAAAAACTGTGAAAAAACACATATATTTCTTTATATAAAGAAAACTGCTCATAACTCAAGGGTAGGTGGTTTCTATAGCAACTCTGTTCTCCCCTACCCAAAATACAAGATACTTGTAGATTTCTGTTAAACCAAAGACTAGAAAGGTTTAAATATTACTATTTTTTCCTTCTGTTTTCTGGACTTTGGTTTGGTTTTGTTCCTTTTCTTTAAAATAATTTTCTAAAAAAAGAACAAAACCAAATCTTCAGAGAGAAAATTCATTTTACATTTCAGGGTCTTTGCTTCAGAATATTGAAATAAAAGCATAGAAAGTCTCACCTTGAAAGTTCTTCTAGTTTGGATTTTGCAAATTCAAGGCTTTTTCGTTCAACATGTTCATGTGGTGTGTGAGCCAGGAGTTCATGAAGTGTTATTATGTATCTAGGAATCTTAAACAAATTAGGTATAGAATCAGTAAATCGTTAAAGAAATAATTTTGATACAGCTTTTTTTTTTTTTTTTTAAGTACAAGCTATTACATGGGTTGGAGAATTTTTTCAAATATTGTCTTTTTTAACAAATATCCACAGCTAAGTGATTATACATACAACCTAAACAGAACTGCCAAAATACTGAACTTTTGGGTCACAGGGGCTGCACTGCATGTGTACATTTTCAGACTGAGGAAACATAAGTTCAATTCATTATTCTACGAAAAAAAAATCAGATCAGAGACACTGACAAATATAACACGGAATTTCTTATTTTCTTGCTGTTATTCAAGTGTCAACACAGAAAATTTTCAAAACATTCTGGGAGATCCACATATACCTTACTAGAATTGTGACAGACTGCATTCATTTTTTACAAGCCAGGTGGTGGCCTGTTAGCATACAGATGAAATAATTCACACTGTACTAATGGACACTGAAGAACATGCAAGATTTGACAGTTAAAGGCCAAATAATAGCACAATGATCCCGATTCACTTTGTCATCACTTAAAGCACGTTCATAAATGTTATACAGAAGCAAGTGATCCTGCAGTACTACTTTTCTTTAAAGAATAATTGCTATAGAGAAAGAGGAGAGATGCTTTCTCCTATGCTGAAAACATCCTCAACACAACATTATTTATTCGCATATCAATAGGACCCTCTCTTTCTCCCCTCTAAAATCCCAAGATATTTTTAAGTTCAATCAAAATTTCCCAAACTTTATGATACACAAGCTGAAAGCTGAACAGTTACACTGTTAGAGGCAGCAATAGCCTTGTAAGTATGATAGTAGGGCTGACTAGCTCCAACACAATGGCAGTGACCCTTTTTTGGGGATGGGCGAGGGGGGGAACATTTGCCAGTTACTGAGGGGGTTCACTGTTGTAATGTTAAGTAAACTTCTATGTCAAACATGAAAGTCACAACATCACACTAGTGTTTCAAAGACTTTTGAAAACAGTTGCAAATAATTAATCCAGACAGATCAACACAAAATATCACAAGGCTAATGAAGTTTTCAAAACTTCTGCAGTATATTTTTCATTTTCTAAAGGCCAGGTCACTGAAGAACAAAAGTAGGAGGAAGGTTTCAAAATATATTTCTCCTAAAATGCTTGTGACTGCTCTAACTGGATATACCAGTTATATTACCCCTGTCTGCACTGCTGTGTATTCCTGCAGCAGGTAAGAAGCCAAGAATTTGTTTCTCAACTTTTCCTTTTTTTCTCTTTTGGTACTAGTCATCACCCAACATTCTCCTTGCATATATACAGGATTCTTAATAGATTTGAGTCAGTGTAGCTGGAGAAAAGATCCCTACCAGCAGTTTCTGTATGATAATGAAATACATAAAAAACTAAATCAGTTTGCACAAGACTACTTTTACTTAAGCAAGAAACATCTTCTATCAGTCATGATTTCAGTAACACAAAATGATTCAACAAAACATTAAAAACAAAGAGTGAAAAAAATGTACAGAGACTACCTGAAACATGGGGTAAGTAAGGAAAGTTTCCAGCATTCGCCCCTCACATGCTGGGTTGGCTTCATATTGCTTCAAGAGTTTGTCAAAATCTCTGTTTTGCTTACAGTTTGCCAGTACTTGTAGACTATACTGATGATTCCGAACAAATTCTTGATATATGTTCAGCATTGGCAGCAGAATGTCAAATAAGTCAGCTAGAAAAAGTCAAGAAACGCTTTTTTTTCCAGCTACCCATGTGTTGGAATGTATTTTTAAAAGAATGATTATGTTCTATGGAAGTGAATTACTGTAATCAGTTCTGTTTCCAATATATTTAAATTTCAGAAACATTATACTGGGTTCTTTCACCTGTCAAAATATAGTTGTTCTGATGAGTTAATAATCAGATAGATAATTTCACTGAAAATGCAGGGGCCCCTGTGTAAACAATGCTCACCACTGAAGCTAAAACAGAGGAATTATCATCTGGATATCAGGAGTGTTATACTACTACCCACATGGTACACACTCACTACACCAAACCACACAATACTAGTTCTACAAAAGCATTTCACTCAAAAAGGACACCATCATTTAAAAAAAGAAGAAAAAAAAAAGAAAAAAGGAAAACTCACAGTAATTTTAAAAAAATAATTTAAAAAATTGAGAAAGTATAATAACTTGTAAAAATACAGTAAAAAATACAGTAATAGAAAATACAGTAACTTACCTAGAATTAAGGTGGGCCAATTAGCAATTCTTGCTTTTAAACCTTGATGAAATATTTCATGAAGAAACATGATTGTTTCACTGAAAAACAATTTTTTAAAGAAACAAAAAGGCAACTCAGGTCTATTTGCCAATTTATAATTCACAAAGAAGCATTCCTTCCTGTTTACTGGTGCGTTTTTCATTTCAGCAGGAAAAACAGGAGACTATTATTATTATTATTATTATTATTATTATTATTATTATTATTATGGAAGTAAACAATTCATTTTATTACACTGTTTAGAATTTTTACTGCAGTATCTTTACAAAATACACAGTATTTACCATGGAAAACGTATCTTAATTGCTTAATCTTTTAAATAAAATAATCTATTAAATAACATATTCCACATAGGTTAACGGTTAAGTGTTCCAAGAATATCTTTGACAATGTATCAATAGTTTTAGGAAACCTCTAGCCTGTGGCAGTTATAGGTACTCTTCAAGATTTGAAGTTGAGAGGTTTTCTATAGAAAAAGTGAATTTTAATGCTGAGCTTGAACTCGTGATCAGCAGAAGAAGCTTTAGAGGCATCCTGACGGTAAGTGAAATCATGAAGAATTCAGTGATCATGAATAAGATGTTATGAAAGGAAAGTCTGTCTCATAACTAAAGGAACAAGTTGTTCTCTTAGAAGTTTGGGGCAGTCTTGGATGCAGTCCCAATCCTGTATCAAGTTCTAGATGGCTGCTGGCTTGCTTTTACATACTTGCTACAATAGCACTAGGATGCTTAATGCAAAGAACAATTCTTTTTTGCTGGATATGAAAAGACAAGCAAGAGAAAAGGAGGCTCCTTAGGCATGACAACAGAAAATAGAAAATACGACAAACTCATCCTCAGGGTCTTATCTGAATCATATGAGGCCACTAAGTACAATTTCACTCTCTTAAGAGAAAAGGAAACAGGAAAGGTGACAGAAAATTCAAGAGAGCAGCTCCATAAGACATTATTTGTGTTTTCCTTCCTCTAACACAGCAGCTATGGAATGTAAGGAGGCAGAGAGGACTAAGTGGCTTCAAACAGAATCACAGACTGCATCCTACCTCTTACCCCAAGGGAATGAGGTCCAACTCAGACATATTACTTATATCACAACAAACAAACAAAAGCAAAACTTCATTACTCCAAATACAGACAGAATGAAAAGGAGTCGTCAGAGGAAGCTCCAAAAGCAACCAAAAAATAAACATACCTATTGAGGAAAATGCTACTAACATCATCATGACTGATAGGTGGCTTCTTTGAACTTGCAGCCATTCTTAAGGGCCTCAGAAAACAGTTCACAAGAACATAAAGTTGATGCACATATTCAGATTCAGCCTCAACCATGTTAAAAACTATCTGATTCCTTTTTCTCATACTTTCTGCGTGGGGAGAACAAATATAATCTTGGACAATAGTCTTCCATTTTCTTCTACATAACCAGCCTCGCATAAAGCTTTGAACCTAAAAAGGAACCAGGCAGAAAAATAGATGAGAAGAAAACTTTCATGACTATTTGTAAGTTCTTCTCTCAAGAAATAACTTTCTACATATAAAGCCACTGTCAAAAAAATCTGTTGCCTTCTAAAACATTACTGATCTATAATTGTTCCTTAATTGTTCTTTTAGGTATCTAGTTTTAATATAAGTCCTACAAGCATTTGGTAATATTAATAATGTTTGTTGCCCAAAAGTTGTTTGGGAAGACAACACGTACACATCAAGATTTTACTACGGTCGGTCCCAAAAGTTCAACCTCTTTCTGTCAGCATAATTCTCCTACACGCAGGTTGTTTTAAGTCCTTTTACCTATCCTTACACATTTCCCACTTTCTTACACCACCAATCACGTTGTGCAACATTTTTATGTAAGGTATTTCAAGACACACTTCAATATCAGCACTGACATAATTCTGAAAAAGCCGTTAAGCTCAGTTTGGTTTCTTTTTCACACAGATATCACTTAGTGTTTGTATCTAGAGCCACATATCCTGTTCAATAGCAGACACATAGACCAGAAATACTATTATCCTATTATACTATTATAGGTTTGGGGCATTCTTACAATGATTTTCTACGCTACAGAAAAACATACTTAAGCATAATATCCACTGAAGTTACAAGTGGATTAAACATCTACTTCTAGTCACAGAAAGCTTCAGTTGCCCGGACTTTGATGTGACAACCATTTGTCTTGAAAGAGAAATGGAAAATTTCACTGGTAACAGTTTACACTGAATAAACAGCTCAAAAAAAAAAAAAAAAAAAAAAAAAAAAAAGCCTGACTGTCAAAACAATGAAGATGCAGAAAGCAGTGAATCAGAATCAGAACTCTCCTTGTACGAAAAGAGACAGTTCTGGCTTTATTACAATGAAAAAAAATATTCACATAATGGTACCAGCTCAGTATTGACCCTGGCTCAGACTATCTGAAATGGTTAGTGAAACTAAATCCATGCAGCAGAAAAATTACGTAATCCGAGAGACTGAGCACCGTGAAAATTTGGGTGACAGATACAGGACTACATCTTCAAGCATGATTTCCATTTATACTCATGTATTAGGATTTGTGGGAGTCAGCCATGGGCACAATTCTGGTGGCAGTTATATACAGTCTTAAGCAGTATCACCAAAAGCTTCGCATGTAAATACCATACATACTGGGACAATTCTTCTCTTACATTAAAAACACTGGCCATATCATCCTAGAATGACCAACATCAAATAGACCAGAAGAAAAACTGAAATAATATAGCTCTCCACATTTTCAGTGTTTGTATTCCATATGCAGTGGCCTGTGTCCTCTTTTCAATCTTCACACGCAGTTGAATGAAATGTGCAACCTTCTCTAATAAACCGAATACATACCAAGTAAAAACAAACACCTAAATAAGTAAGAGATACACTACGGGATAAATATACCTTTGAAAAATTAGAAATAATTGATATAATTTAAGTAGTTTGAGTAGGGTCATGGCAAAAGATATCTTGTTAGTTGACTGTGCTTAATTAAACAGCAACTAAAGACAAAACTAGTGGAAAACAAAACAAGACATACTAAAATAGAAGAGCATCTCCCCCATTCCATTCTCCTCCTCCCAAACACAGAACAGTGCATGTTTACCTTTTTAATTTTTTTAATATCTGGATCCTCATCTTCCTGGTTGCCTTGATAAGGTCGCATTCTTTCTTTTGTTTTATTTAGAGCTATAATCTGACAAAAACAACCATTTATTAAATGCTTTTTCAATGTAATGAAATTGTTATGGAACTAACAGAAAAATAATTTCCTTATTTTCTAGGGCTCTTATTAAAGTTTGTTTAAGCTGCACAGAATGACAAGCATATATTTGGTCACAGGGACATAAACACAGTTCTCAGGAAACAAATAAGGCTCTTTTTCCGGATGGAAAAAGAACCAGAAGAGAGCTGGCTCTCCTCTCAAAATGAAGTGCACATTTAACACCTCCTCAGATCAAAACTGCAACAAAACTTCTAATACTCAGTGAAATACAGTAGTTTGGACCAAATTCATTGTCCAAACAGACAGAAAATAATATCAGCAATGGTATTCATATTGAAAAGCAAGCTGTCATCGTAAAGTCTCTGACAAAGTAGTAATCCAATCAGTATACCAGTCCATAATACGTGCAAGAAAAAAAATCTAGCCAAGGATTCATAGCAGGAATATTATATACTGATTCACAAAAATTACAGAAATATTGAAAATTATTATAATGCACACAGGAAAATATTACAATTTAATGATTACTTGATGACTTTGTCACATACTTCAGATTTAAGTCTTTCAATTTCTGTGTCTTGATCTTCAAGCTGATGTCGAAGCTGATTGGCTGCAATCTTTTCGGTCTCTACAATTTGGACGAGATGAATGTACTTCTGCATCAATACTTCCCTTTCAATCAAAATGTCTGAATAACTAGAAAGGAAAACAATTAATTCAGTAAAAATAGCAAAATGTTGTCTTTCATATCCCTTTCTGGGATATTGACAGAAATTATAAAAATGACATGAAAACAGCAAAAAAAAAAATCCTTGTTTGGCCTAATATATAATGAAAAGCTTGATCGCAAATCATCCAGAGCTACAAAATGTTCAATGAACTTCTCAGATATACAAGTGTACCAAATCACCCCTGAGCAAGACAATTGTACTCATCTTTTTAAAAGCTTCTAATCCTCAGGTTTAGCTCAAGAATTCTCTTCACCCAAATTCTTTAATTATTTTAAGGACTGCCTTTTCCTCCTGTTACTTGGGGACATATGTGTACAGCATTTAGCTCCTCAGCTTAAATGCTTCTAACTCTGTCTATCTTTGCAGAAGAGCTCTCATCATAATCTTCAACACCGTTATTTTGCTTTGCTAATACATACTTCACTGTTTTATTCAAATAAGTTTATTTAATCTACTTAGTAACAGGAACTGTGGTATCAGTCCTTTCTTATAACTCTTAGCTGACAAATCATCAACTTCAGGTAAAGAAGAAATCAGACCTTCTTACACATCTTAATCAGACTGTTTTTTCAAGTGATTCAATCTCTCTGACAAAGACAATTTAAATGCACAGAAAAGCAGTCCTATGAAGTGCCTGCTTGCTGGAAACGATTCAGTAAAATCTGCAGACACACACAGCCTATTTACCTAGGTCTCAAAGAAACTGTTCCCGAGAGTCAAGTAATTAACCACTCATCCTAACTGACTAGTATGGTTGACACACTGGAGGAAATGGATGCCATCCAAAGCAATCCTGACAGATTTGAGAGATGGGCTCTGTGTGAAGCTCATGAAATTCAACAAGCCAAGTGCAGGTTCTGCACGTAGGTCAAAGCAATCTCAATCACAAGTTCCAGCTGGGTAGTGAGCAGACTGGGAGCAACACTGAGGAGAAGGACTTAGTACTGGTGGATAGAAAACTGAGCATGAGCTGGCTATGCGTGCTTGCCGCCCAGAAAACCAAGTGAACCAAGTGTATCCTGGCCTGCATCAAAAGAAGGGAAAAAGAGGTGATCCTTCCCCTAACCTTCACAAGACATAATCCAGCATTCAGCTTTGGGCTCCCCAAAACAAGAAGGACGTGAACCTGTTGAAGCAGGTTCAGAGGAGCACCAGAAGCATGACCAGAGGGCTGGAGCACCCCTCTTACAAAGAAAGGCTTACAGAGTTGGGGTTGCTCAGACTGGAAAAGAGACCTAATTGCAGCCTACCAGCACCTAAAGGGGCCTACAGGACAGCTGAGGAGAGACTCTGGAGGTGTTCAAGGCTGGGCTGAACGAGTGCAGTGTGAGGTGTCCTTGTCTGTTTGGACAGGGGTTTGGAACTAGATGACCTGTAAGGTCCTTTCCTACTCAACACATTCTACAGATCTATGATTTGTAAGACAAAGACCAAATTGCAAAAACATGGTGGAAGTAAGGTCCAAATCTTTGTCAAAGGATCTGTTATTATTTCATGATCTATAATCAATCACTGAAAATGCTGACTATCACATCTTTCCTACAGCCATGTTAGTACAGGATTTGATGGAAGCACTTTTTGGATTGCACGTGTTTTTCTTTTAGACTTCGTTCTACTTGCTATAGCATTTATTTTTAAATGAATATCTGCTATTAAATGCTGCTTCAAAAATGTAATAATGTGCATCCTCTCCAGTTAATCTTTTTTTCCCCTATATATTTATGGCTAATTCAATCAGTATAACTGCAATTACATACTGGAGGGGTAAACTATTTAGTATAGCTATTAAATTCATTGCTTAACCTGGAAAGGAAACTTCGATTTAAAACAGTTAGCTATCATAAAGCAAAAGCTTTTCCTCCTTGAATGGATTATGAGAAGGATAAAAAGTGAATTCAATTCTATTGCATTTACATTTTAACTACTGCAATAGTAAAACGTAAATGGCCAGAAAAGGGCACAGAACATCTCTTCTAAAAAAATAAAATACAATCCCTGAAAAAATGCATAACGGAGAAGTACATATGTCTTTTGTGGAATAAACAGTAATAAAGTATAAGATTTAGTGCTTTACAGGTGTTTGTTAATTATCTTTTTGGTTTACGAGAATTCAGCTTTTTCAGAAAACACAGCTCTCAATCTCCTTGCACTTTAAGAGGCATGATAAGAAGTGTCTGAGTTAGAAACACAGATAGCCCCTGCGCATTTACAATGATCAAGAGGTGTTACAACGATAAAAGCATATGTAACCGAAAACAAAATGTGGTTCCTACTGCTTGCAGCACCAAGTAATTCACATTTAACATGAAGTGCTGCATTTTCTACCCAGAACTAGACCCAGACAGGTGACAAGCCCTTTTTTTGGATCTCCCCTTTTCAAAATTGTCTTTCTTTCTTTCACTACAAAATGTTTCCAATACAAAACTTGACAGATTTGGATTTACTTTCATTTAAGACCAGGGAAAACATCAAGATATAGAATCTTGAAGAGTGAACAATTCCTGAGGTCTTAACTGACATAAGATTCAAGAGTACTAGTACATAAAAAATTTTTTTCTACTTTTTTGCTATTTTTATTTTCTTCCTTTAGGGGAAGAAATTTCATCTAGATTTCTCAAGTTCTTAAAATGCATTAAGCTATACTTCTGCAGTCTTGCTTTATAAGGCCATGAGAACTTTACAACAAAAGGCTGGAAATGTTTTATTTTTTTGAGATGCACATAGACAATTTTGCCTAGCTAGTGGTTTTGATTGCATAAAATGCCAGTCTCAGGATAGAAACCAAACACTTCCTTCACTCCCATAATTGGTAATACAAAAAGAAGTTAGTTAGAACAGCCTGTGCAACTACAGTAACTTCAAATGGGCTAGCCATTTTCCTTCTCAAATCTGCATTTGCTCTGGGAAATGAAAATTACAGAATTTTGGAATAAACTTCATTTAATTCCAACAACTCTTTTCTCTGCATTTCTCATCCACCTCTACATTTAAGAGTTAGATGTAACACTTAAATTGCTATTCTGTGTATCAAGCATAATCTCTGGAGCCTTCAAAGACAGCACGGTTTCAATAATCAATCAGCAGGCTTTTAATTAATTACATATGTACACAAGATCCGCAAATAACGAAAATGATACCAAAGTCTTCAACTGTCAAAAGAAGATGAAACATTCATAAAACAACACATAAACAGTCTGGATCTAGTTATCTTATTTAGGTACTGCTTGAAAGAAAAAAAAAACAAAACAACTGTTGTGAATCACAGTTTTCTATAGAGTGGTATTTATTGAGAGAAGTAATTCTGTAAGGTTTTAACAGTAAGTAGCAAGACAAAAAACAGAACTACTTGAAAGGTGTGTCATTATTAGGAACTCCCCGTTCTGGTAGCACGTAAAGGCTTCAGTACGTTAACTGTACAAAAACTACATAAGCAGCCAAAAGCACTATGCAGTGAACCTTGACAGAAATACTTATGGCTCCATCAAGTCACCCTAAAAACCAGAAATGCAAAATGCAACATCATTAGCTCTTTGTGAAAAGCAGGCAAGATGGCTTTGGAGGTGTGGCATGAAAAAGAAATTGCACATACATCTGCCTATATGAACTACCTTCAAGCAGCCCTGGACTCCTCATCAAAGGAGAAACAGCCTCCAGACAGGCTTTGAAGTTTACTGTGATATTAGCAGCCATGTTAAGAATGGTAAATGTTACAATAGAACCTACGTAATCCATCCCTACGACTGCAATCAGTGTGGCTTGTGAAACCACCTGTACATGAGTACTGCTGACATTTAATGACCTTCTGATGATATAAGATTTCAAAGACAACCAATGGCTTTGAGAGTTTATAGGGCTGTGGCTCATTGGAAGATATAAAACTAAAATGAGCTTTCAGCTACACATGGACAATTGTTAAGAAAGGCTGTAAAAGTAGCGTCTGTTGATTTCCAGTCATGCAAGTGGGAAATGGCATCTGGACTATGAATGACTACAGTAGTTAGTATGGAGAGGGTGGCGTAGCAGAACTGTGTGTCATATCCTGAAACATGGTTAGTCTGCATCCCAAGTGGCTCATTATTTTTAGTACAAGACCCTTCAAATTGAGATACGAAAATAAAAACTGGAACATAAACTCTTAAAGAGGTAGACCCAACAGCCACTGAAAGCTTTGTGCACCCAAGCCGTGGAGTTTAGGAATGGCTTTCTTTTGGACAACAGGTATGCTGGAGGGCAATGCTACCCTCTCATGGGACAATGAGACTCACTGAGTTCCTGGGAACTTACAGCTATTATCTCTTGGAGAGGAGGGTACTGGTGAAAATGCAAATATTCACTTAAAAAACAACTACCACACCAATCACCTGGATAGCAATGATAACAATAAATAATGACTGCCTCTGGAGTTTTGTGTCTATCTAATGTGCTGTGTGCTGATGTGGAAATGACAGAAAAGGGAAACACAATAGGAACCTATATGTCAAGATGTAGAAATCCCCTTAATGGGCTAAAGAAGTAGCCTGCAGCATCACTAAGACGTCTGCTCCACGAACATAGCCCTCCTGGGGGAGAAGACAGACTTCTATGTGCAAGGAGTATAGGTGATGCCATCCTCTCTGGTTCTATGTCTAAGAGTAGGAATGTTAGCGTGTGTGATAACAGACTAATTTTAACAAATGCAAATAACCTAAGCAGATAAATGAGCCCCTTGGCCAGGCTACTTCCACAGCTATCGCAGGAGACAAATCAGCCCATAAAAGGTCATTCTCCACAGGAATGGCCAAAAGCACAGGCAGAGAACACCAGTGATGCAGCCAAGAAAAAAGCTGCCAGCTCCTGCCACCAGCAGGAGTCACCAGCCTCATCAGTAATGTTTCTGGCTGTGCCCTACCCCTTATCAGCACAGTACGCCCTATCTTCTCAGTAAACTCAGTTTCTAACTCTTTGCCTAAGTGAGGGGACTCTGTACACGTGTTCATGGAGATGTAAGCACCAGCAGCTGGGACAACAGGCAATAGGACCATGCGTGTCTGCAGTTTCAGGAGAGCAGGAGGAGTGTGCGGATATGGTGTGGGTGTGCATGTTCAGGGTGTGATCACCAGCGAGTGTCAAGTCTGACTAGACAGTGGGTCAGATTAGCCCCTTGGAAGCCAGGTACTGATGAGTCTGCAAGACTGGAATCATAAGAGAGTCGGTGAGATGGCCTCTGGAGGGTCACAGAAGACCCAGTTCAGTTACTAGGAAGACCATACGGTTAGACGATTAACTGAAAAATGTATCTGCATGTATGACTTCCGGAAATGAGCTTACCCACAGACTACTTGTCAGCTAGGCTGAGTGTATAAGGCCAGATACAAGAGACCCTCACCTCTGAGTGAGAGGGACTGAAGGCCAGCAGCTGGAGAGGGACTGAGGGGCTTTGGGTCATGCTTCCAGGTGCCAGCAATGGAGGACCAAGGATCCAGGGCCAGTTCCAGGGCAGACTGCATGTCTAGGCTATTTATTGAAGGGTTCCATATTGTGTATACGTGTGTCTTTCTGTAAGTATGCCTTCAACCTAATCAGTCAGGAGGGGGAACAGGATAAGGCTACTGGTGATGTCTGTGCCTGCAAGAGAGCTAAATGTTTGTCTGTGCTGATCTGTGTGGCCAGCTAGGTTTGCATCTGTATTCATGTGTGTTGAGGACACATGCTCAGGCTCACTTCTGATTCATTCTTGGTACAGGGACAAAGGCAGCCTCACCTCAGATCTGGTACTGCCTGTCCTTTTGTTCTGTGGATTTAGCCAGACATTATTTGAGCGGCAGATTTGAGATTGCTTTGCTTATGTTCTGAGCATTACTAAAATCCTTTCAGACCTATTCCCAGCCAAATGGAAAGTACGAAATCATGGTTGTTATTGCCTTTCCAGCATTAGCAGCATTAGCACCAAAGGAACTTGCTCTGAGCTTCCAGGCAGCTTCAAGCCAGCACTCTGAGCTTACAACTGACTGCAAAATCCTATGTAAAATACATCCTGTATTAGAAAAGTGTGCCAACAAGACTGAAAAATGAGCCTTTTCTTTGAGGACTGTGGATAGGTGTGCATATCATATAGTCTAAACAGCAACCTAGCTGGAAGAAACACTCCACTCTTCTCCCCCACATAGCTTTTCCAACCAAGTGCTTCCCATTCCTTTGTGTGGTGAACACAGGTGTATTCTGTGGATGTGTAGTAAACAGACTCAGAGAACCAAGATAGATTAAAACTATGCAGGCAAAAATATGCAAAACATGATTGTTTTTAGTGCAAATCAGTTTCCCAATTAAGTTCATGCTTGTGGCAGCGTGAGGGAAGGGCTGGCAAAGGTGTGGGAAAGAACAGCTGACTTATGAAAATGACAGCTCCTTCCAGCAGCAGTGTAGGCATGTACAGGTCTACAGTATATGTGAAACTGCAGCCTGGGGTACTTAATTTAAGACTTTCAAATAAGCTAGAGTAGAAATTTGATGAGTACTTCATACATCAAAAAAAAAAAAAAGAAAAAAGAAAAAAGAAAAAAAAGAAAAAAACCTCAGGATTTCAGCTAAGTGAAAAAAAAAATAAAATCAAAGAAGAGAGAGCAAAGAAGGTAGAAAGCTCAGTCTGAGTCTATTGACAGAGAAATATATTTTCAAAAGGGGCCAAGTTCTGGAACAGAAGCCCAAGACAGAAATCCCAGAAGCAGACACGGACAGAGGAGCCAGCGTTTGCCAAGAAAAAATCCTCCAGTCCAGAAATGTAACTCAAAAAAGTAAACCTTTCTCTGCCACTCTGAATATTACTGAAAAGTCAAAACAATGAGAATTGAAACAAAATGAGAAGATGTGAAAAGTAGGTACAAACATGGAGCTCACAGTGAATTGAGTCCCAGTAGAATATATTGAATTGCATATGCCATTGTAAGATCATAAACCATCCATTCTCAGATGAGGAGGAGGTACTGTGGAGGGGAGAATAAGCACTGCAGCATCTAGCTGCAGCACACAAAAGCATGTCAGCTCTCAAAGACTGTACAGTACTCCCCAAATGATAAGCAGCAGCAGCCCACGATAGCAAAATCTTCCAGGAAATAAGGGACATGTTTATCCCTTCACAACAGGTAATGTTTTAATTAATAATTTGCATCCAGACAAAATACCTAATTCTCAAAGAGAGTTGTAGCATGTACGGGGATGGAAAGGCTTATTTTTTCAACAGCATGCTTGTAACTTTCAAATTAGATAAAACATGGAAGAGACTCTGATGACTGCCAATATGCATTTTGCAAGAAGTCAGGGAAAGCAGTCCAAAAAATCACATTTTGTATGCATAAATCAAATCAAAACAAAACAAAACAAAAACCCCAAACAACAATTAAACAAAAAAAGAAAAGCAACTCACTCCGAACCTGTTTTGTCTCACCTAAAACAGGGATTATCATAGCTACTGATGACAAAGGGACCCTCCAGAAAATAAATGAATAATTCTAACATATTCACACAAAACAAGATATCCCAGGCCTTAAACTTAAGGGAAGGGGAGATGTTCTTAATATCTCTTCAATTTTTTACCTAAGATATCTAAGATACTGAAAAAAAGTATCTTCAGAAGATTTCACAAACTGTCATTTAGCAATTCAAAACAAAACTGTGAGAGAAGGGTCAGAAATGTCTTATGCTAGTCTCAGACAAACAGTAACACTCGAGCAGTTGCTACGGTTTGTCCCCGTATGTCAAAAACAGACAAATTCAAACAAAAAATGCTACACTGGTGACGCAGGGAAAAAATAATCTCTGAGACAACATTGTTTTATTTAAGATGGCAAGAAAAATCATAGGTAATAGCCTAAAACTATTACATTTTACTTTTCTCTATCTTTTTTAAAAGACCAATGCTTAAATAAGTAGGTGTGTATCCACAAGTGTTTTTGCCAGGCACAACATAAAGCAAATAAAAGCAATTTGCACTCCAGCAGCATAGTATTAGAATAACGATGCAACAACAGTACTGTCTTACACTGTGTGCTGAGCAGCTAAATTTCGACATAATTTTTGTCACTTATTGGTATTCTGTCAAAATAAGAAGAATACTAGAACATGAAAAGCAGTGTTCAAGTCCTTGGAAAGCCTTGCCAAGAAATATCGAACCTATATGGAAAAGCACATTCAAAAATCCCTCAGGAGACACAAGGCCCTGAGAATATCCCTCATAGTCCATGTCCATAGTTTCAAGTTATTAAAGCTGTCACTTCAGACCATAGGTGCAAGTAACAATTCAAGACTAGCTTCTTATAAAACAGTTTGTCTATGTTTTCATTTGTGCTTTATTTAAGGTTGGTTTAATATTTTGCTTACTGCTGCCCTGTAAATTCACGTGGGATGTGTTTATGAACTGAATCTTCCAATAAGAAATTTTAACTCAGTGTTGTGAAGCTCTTCTTGCGTATGTGCCTTTTACACCAGGCAACAAGCTAGAAGAAAATTCTCAGAATAGGGAACACGCTGTAGGATCCTGCTTACCCTGAATGCCCTTACCAGAAAGCAAAAAATTCAGACTCCTTTCTTCATTTCTTTTTTATCATAAATCACAGCAGAAATTGACCTAAAATCAATAACAAGTCGAACAGTTCACCATAATAACACAGGTGGTATGGGAAGAAACTTCAAAACCTGACAGCTTCTCAGTTCCTGAAATGTGTTGTTCAGTGGCAGGGCTAACGTGCAAAATTTGGCTCTCATCTAGTACCACAGCCTAGCCGGTGCTCCAAGAAAGAGTGAGACCTGTTCAGTTAGGCAGCAATGCTAAGAAAATGTTAAAGACATTAACAAAGGCAGTAGATATCTAGAAGACATAAAGGCTAGAGATTCAGAGACTAATTTCAGAAGGTCTAAATTAAATGCTGCTATCTGGTGTTGTTCATTTTTAGATATAAAGCACAATCACTTTTGTTTACATGGCTTAGGTTGTAAGCAACTCAGAAACTGTCTCCTTCCTCAAAGTGTTACCATGGTAGAGTAGATTAGCTGAGGTTAGTTTGTAAGAGAAGAGGGTGGAGAAAGTGCATTTCAGAAGACATTTGCCTCTGCAACCTGTTTCTCAAACCTTCCGTTGACTGATTTTCAATTATACTGTAAACCTTGAATACTATCCAATCAGACCTTTTTTCAGGGAAATTATTGCATGGCTGGAAGTATTAACATGCCCCCTTTCAAAAGACACTGTTCAGAGATTCAGTTTAAAGAAGAATTTTTTTCATTATACTTCGATATAATGTCTTATATATATGTCTGATATAATGCACAACGATGGTCTGATCTCCTTTTTCTAACATTCACTCCTGAATAAGAGCTTTTGAAACATTCATTTCTTCATTTGGCAGATCACTTATTTCTTCACGCATATAACTCGCTTCGCTTTTAACAGAGACTTATCCTAGAAGCTGTTTCTACTAAAAGGATATCCTGTAGCAAATTTCATCTGGAATACAATCAGTTTCAAATGATAAAATACAGCTTTGTAAGCATGAACTGAAGAAAGCACTTATTTTTAAAACATATCTGTAAACTGCACATAATACACATCTAACACATTGTAAAATGTATTTCTATTTTAGAAGGTGAATTTAGATTTTCAAATTATTATCAGTAAAACAGAGGTGAAGATTGATGACCAAGTTTCATACCTAGCCTGGTGAATAGCTTCCACCCATTCATCTCCATCACCTTCATCCTCACACCGGAGCTCCAGTGGCTTCTGCCCTTCATGGCCAAAAAGAACAGTAAAGTAATACTGCAAATTAAAATGAGAAAAAGAAGTATTTAGAAACTCTTAAATATTAAAGGTATATAAGGAATTTTAAACTCAGCCCCAAACCATTGCCAGCCTGCGATGATATGTTTTATGCTATTAGTCATGAAACATGGATTGAAGTTGAAACTGTAACATATTCCCCTGTGAATCAAGGTAATAGCTTTCATGATACTTACAGTAAGTTATCATTCTTAAGATCTCACATACAAGGCAACAGAATATAACTCCTTTACAAGCTTCTACGGTCAAATACAATACTGTAACTGTAATAGAGTATCTGTAATTCTTTTTTCCTGGCATTTTTTTCAGCTAACATTTTTCTTATATGCCATCATAGGATACCAAATCTGGTGATGTCACCACTTCATTGCAAGAATGTGCATTTCGTCATTACTCCAGAAGAACAAGAAAAGTGTCCCTTTATATTTTTCACACTCCAAAAACGTTTTTTTCCTTTTTTTTTTCAAGAAGCCTCAGTCTTAATTATAGCACATTTTATGTTCATAAGAAAATACTCCTCACAGAAGAAGTGTCGTATTTTTTGATGGCCTTTTCATATGACTTGTTTTGCCCATGGTATGTTCTGTGGAATGCACAATCTCAGGGAAATTTTTCCTCTTTTCAGAATGTAGTAATACGAGTAATATCAATAGCTAGCAGAACCTGAGAATATCATCACCTATTTCAAAACTCATTTCACAAGGTTGCTTGCAGTCTGGTGTCAAAAAGTAACCCTGCAATTTAGATGAAAATAAGTGAGAAAATATTCTAACTAAACATACACCTTTAACTTCAGTAGGTGCCTTGACTGCAGCCATTAGGTAGTCAGTTGTTTCACGGGCAGATTTACCTTTACTTGGATCTGACCCCACACAGAGCCATCCAGCTGTTAGACCGTGTGATTCAGAAGATCTCAGATCATTCAGTTGTCTTTATTATCTAAAATTTTTCAGTTCTTCTTCCACCATCATCCCCATTAATAGGAAACTGACTGTAACCACATGGTAGCAATTATTTTCTGAGTTCTAACAGCAAATTCCAAGCTCACAACACTTAGCAATTGAGGTATGTAATTTACTTTCATCCAGCACTCCATTAGCCGTGGTTTACAGCAGTAAGTAACCTGAAGTGATGTCAACAAACATTCTGCTTTCCTTGTCAAACCCACAGTTCAGCTGAAAATTCCTCTCTGAGGAAGCACCAATCTCCAAGCACAATGCTGGAGATCCAGCAAATATAAACCACTTCAGAATTAACAGCCATTTCCAGGGCAGGAGGAACACAAGCACAAAAAGAAACAGAGGGATGAAATTTTACCTACAGAGAAGTGGCTGCAGATATTTATAATGAACATTTATAATGAATTTTGTCCATATAAAAAGAGAGAGGGTTTCATCCATTCATTGAGCCAACTGAAACATCTGGCAGCCTGCTGTGCAAGCACAGCGCATGCATGGCATGTACAGAGCCCAGAATGAATTGTATTCACTACAGGCACTACAGCTCTGTGCACACCTGTGCTTGTATCTAGGTTTGTGCCTGGGGGCCTCACATTTACAAAACCCAGCTGTTTCTGTTCTTCTGAGTACAATTCCATGTTTAACTTCATTTTAGGTAACGTGAGTACATAAAATGGCATTCCACGAAGAGAAATCTATTTCCCTGTGCACTGCATTATTTACTAAAAAATGTTAAATGCATACAAAACAGTTTTCATACAGAAGATCACAAGTCCTGCAGGATTAGCGGCAGGCATTCAAAACAAGCAAGGCAAGGCACAATAAGCAGAAACACATTTCACAGGCTACATAAAGAAAGTTTGGGCCCAGATCAGATAGGTTCCTGAAAGAAAACAACTCTCATTCACAGTCAAGAATCAATAAATCATCCAAAGGACAGTCCTGCTAAACTGCGAGTTTCCCAATGATGTATATAATTTAAACCCAAATGTCTTGAAAATGAATAAAATGATGACATCCATAAGATTTTCCATGTCAGTAACTTTCATGATAGTGCAGTGCAGTTGAATACAACCTACAAGATGGAAAAAAGTGCAGCACGATTACATACAAATGTGCTTTGTTTATAGACTGGAACAGTCTTTCTTTTAAAATATATTTAAAGATAAATCACACCAATCAGTGCTGCATTTTATGTAACAAGTTATTTGTGATTCACAAAGCTGCTAACTGACATATGAAATAAGAACAGATACAAGTATAGACAAGCACGGGATTTAATCCCACTGTGTTCAAGTTAAAGGAAAAAACAGCACTGCAGTTCTCCCTATCCCTTCTTTAGAAGTCATCTAATTCAGACCTCATTTGAGCAAGATTTGCAGTGATCTCATGTCACAGAATTTAGACTTAGAGGTATGCAGTTATTATGGTGACAAGCACGACCTAAATGCTTTTCATTAGACCTGGAAAATGCACAAATTCAAAGTTAAGAGGGCTACTGCCAAAGGACTGGACTTGATGAGAACAAAAACTAAATTGTAAAAGGCATTTGTTTCCATAAGCAACTTTTAAAAAATCACCTACCTGCTCCATCACACATAGGTGTGTGTAGTACTGCACTCCAGCAAGAGCATTAATTATCACTTGACTTAGCCTGAAGTCAACTCTACAGTAAGTAGAGTGCAAAGTATCATAACGTCCAAAGAAAATCTCTACATCATGCTCGAATTCTAACTCCTCTCTAACATTTCTCAAGCAGCAAATATCTTACTGCAAGAAAATGATGGTATCCCTGATGCTTTACTGTATTTTCAGCACTCTTCTGTATATATCCAGTAGTTTCCTGATGTGATGACAGTAAATACACACTACAGGACACATTAACACCAACTACCAGTATCATCATTTATTATGTCTGTTGGACTAGCAAGTAGGCATTCATGTTTCAAAACAAACCCATGGTTTGGTTGGACTTTTTTTTTTTACTGTTAATTCTAAAAATCTTCAGTCTCGTAGAAGATAAAACGAACATTCAGCATTTTGATATAAAGCATACATACCCATTTCATTTTAAGGTGAGTTTTCAGTATTCACATATGCACAAGTGAAATATAAGCCTTCCTCTTAATACAAGCATGTTTGGACAGGGAAGTTCTCAAAAACAGCCTGAGTAAATGAGGTTATTACTAGTTGCATAAATTTGAAGGCACTGTCTTGACTGACCGTGACAAAAAGAAAAATAGGAGGAAGATGCATCAAGAACATTACTGTGCATCACTGCTCCAGCTTGTACCTACCACTAATCAAAGTTCCTTATTGTGGTGAGAATGGAAGACTATGCAGTGAGATGATCAGTACTTCTGCTTCAGAGAAGTGACCAGTACAAGAATAAGACAAAAAGTACTTCACCAGAGCATTCTATGCCACTCATTATTATGCTGAACTCTCCACTGACAGTGTAACACATACATATGACTTTGTAAAATCCCAGATAATAGCTATATTCAAAATAAGACATCAAAAGATTTAATGTTCTCCTTCCTAAAGGGAAAAACAAGCTTTACTGGGGGGGGGGAAATCGAAGAGCAACAAAAAACATGCCCTAAATAAACACCACTTTTGCGACATACTAGGGTCAATTCTCCATCAATACAAACACCCTTAAGACTAAATTTCTCAGCAACAGTATGCTGTTTCCCTTGTGACTGACATGAGCATTTGCTGTTTATGAAGTGAGAGTCACACAAACACAGACAGAGCACTCCCAATAAACAGGGATGGTCCCACAGCTCACTCTTCTTTCCATCTCACACGGAATCTGCAAAGGACATCTCCGCTTTGACACCTGGTAGATCATCACCACACTTATATCATCTGTTTACTCCTTTCCATCTCCTACTACTGCAGCAATCTGAAAAGTCTTTTCTGTTAGTAAATTACTGCTGATGCTCACAAAGGAAGCAACAATTCCAAGTTACTGAAAGATGAGAGGACCAAGAAGAACAAGCACTTATCTTCCCATAGATGTGCCACCACATGTCACAGACTGAAAAGCTACTGCCACAGATAATAATGCTGCTTGACATCTCCCACTACAAGCTCCTGTGTCCAGCTCCTTGAAGATTTTGGTCAGCTTTCGGTGCCTGGATAGAAAAATTCATACAGGATAAAGGATGCATGTGCTTTTGGTACCTTATCCTTTCATCGGCATGGTATAAAAAACATTTAAATTACGTTTGTAAGGACTCCACGGTGACTACCAAATTTTTTAATGTTGTGGGCTTGTAAATGATTACAGTATGGCAATAATTGCCTATGCGCTGCTTCTCCCTAAACTTTCCTTATTAAACAAAATTGTTATCTCCATAATATACTACCTTTATAGAAATTTTTAGAATGTGGAGTGACCTAATGCTATCTCCTGACTGGCCAATGACTTACTGTGCAGTTCTGTTCACATCATTGAAGCCAGAACCTTGATAGGAATCTAAAAAGAAAATTCCAGCCAACATACTGAAAAGAATGGTAATAATAAATACAAAACAGCTGGGAAACGTTAGTCTGTGCATGAAGATTACCATCAAAAACTAGGAACCTTAACAAAAGCCTGTCTCCAGTGTGAGACGTGAGGAAGCTGTTTATTATTTATTATTTGTTTATTATCATTTGCTGTATCCTTCAGGATTACATTCAATACCCAATGATTATACTGGCATGTTAAAATCCTCTGTAAAAAAGGTAGAAGAGGCAACTAATTGAGACTGAATGAGACAGGTCAGAAATATTTCTCATTCTTGACTACCAAGGGCATTTTCATTTCAGGATCTGGAAATCTGTATGCCATCTCAAGCAGTAGGAAATTACTGGGCCAAAGAGGACAATCACTGCAGTGTTCTAAGATTCTTCAACAATCCCTGAAAGAAAAGCAGTAAGCTGCACTCTAAATCAAAGCAGCATGTACTATTCAAGGACAGACTAACTCATAAAGTTACCAGATATCTTCTACTGACAGATATCTGTCAGTATTATGCCCGGGCTCTCAAATATAAAAACAGCACGTGCATTTTCTGCTTCTTAAATCCTGTGGTAAGCGGGGGAAGGGAAAGAAGTCTTTTTGGAACAAGGCAGTATCCCTAAAAAGGAATCAGTACAGAAGGATGAGGGTATTGAGGTGAGGAAGACGGTGGGTTGGATCAGAAGTGGGAAGGAAGCTCTTTTCCTTTAAGTCAGAAGAAAGCAAATGCCAGAGCTGGGTTTTTCTCCATCAAAATTTGCTGTGCCACTAACGCTGGCAAGAAATCTGTAGCTCGCTGTTAAATTAGCATGAAAATGAAATAACAGTTAGAAGGATTAAAGTTACTATGATTTTTTAGAAGTTTCCAGGGATATCTACAAACCCCACAATGCACATAATTTTTGTATCACATCAACTACTAAAAGCTATAATAAGAACAGAATTATTGGATAATCTAATTAATATGATGTACTTGGAAAAATCTGGTATCACAGACATAAAACGATGTCATCACCTCTGTGCCATCAGAGTTCTTTGATGGGGTCAAGTAGCATTTGGATTACAACGATAAAATTTCCAGAATGCTTTTGACAGATTTTAAGAGAATAAACCATCCAGGACTTACAAGAGGAATGTCCTTCCACAAATAAAAAGAAAAAAAAAAGAAATCAAATCAAAAGCTAGGAAAGGATTTGAATATTGGACCATCTGTCAGTTCTTACAATGGAACAAGGTCACTAAAGGACTTCCTTAGAGAATTGCTCTGAGAACTGGAACAACAGATTACAAAGGATGACAAAGTTTGTTAATTATTCAAGATAGTAATGACAAGAACCATTGTGAAGAACTGCATACTCGACACGCCTGAGTTACTGGACGATAAAATGGCAGGTTAAGTTTGTTGTACGCAAATGTAAAGTGACATACATTACGGAATACATTCCAAGCTTCAAGTGTGAAAAAAATGGGCTCTGTGCTTGGCACCACCACTCAGGGGTAAGAACCTGGGGTAATGACAAATTACTGCCATGAGAATACCAGCCCAGTGTCAGCGGCTGCCAAAAAAAAAGCAGATGAGAATGGTAGGGATGATTTGGAAAGGACCATAACAGAGCAGACAAGACTATTAGGCTATAGAACATATTGAGTAATGCAAGTAACTACACACATCTTTAGTCTTTACAGTTGCACGCATTGATTTTTATTCTTTAAAGAAATGAAGAGGAAATGTGCAAAACTCGTGGGGAGCCACTGCAACATTTTAACTTCTATGTTTTGTTGTGATCCCACAGTTTTGCTGAAGAAGATTAGAGATTAAGAGGTTTTTTAATCATCTTAATGTTACTTCATCACTCCTGGTAGACAGAAGTCTGGTACAGAACCAGGCAAGAGGAAAAAAAAACAAACTTCTGTAAGTAAATAAGAAAGAGGCCTAAAAATCTGCTAGCCCATAACAAAAATATATGACAAATATAAGAATATGGCGAGCCGCTGGATTAAGAACAGGATAGAAGGTATTTTTTTAAATGCTATCTCTTGCACTGAGGAGATTCAGAGATAGGCTGTAGTATCTATCCAATTTTTTGGTTAAACACCAGCCAAATATAAACAGCAACCCTATAAAAGACCATTAAGTTATTTTATGGTGCCTTCTCTCTTTAACTAATATTGGATTAATCAAGTTATAAACCACAGCATAAAATCTATTCTGGCCTGTGTCACTTAATCACATTTCTGAGCTATTCTACAAATAATGTCTAGGCCCAAAGCAACAGCAATGTATTTAAACAAGCAGTCAGCACTTTTGGATGTAGAGAGGGTATGCATAAGTCTACCCTCTTTTATTCACTCTTCCTGTATTGAGAAAAAGAATACCATACCCAACCTGCATGTAAAAACAAACAAACAAACAAACAAAAAAAAAAGGGAATACACGATGGTCACTGAAGACTGTAGTCTTGCAAACACATTAACTTGAATTAAAATGATGCCAAATTATAATGGTTATGGCATTTGTTTTCATGGATGAGAGAATCAGGCTAATATGGCCCCATCTGCTAAATTTTCGGTGCCGACCATTTGTACTTCAGCAACGCATCAACAGGGAAAAATTCTGCCACACAAAAGGAGACTTCAGCATGTAAAGACTACAGTAACTGATAGAACACATTAAGCATAGCTAAATTATTCACTAATAATAAACAGAATATGGGTACCATCTTCTCAAACTTTATCTGACGCCGTCCAGTGGGAATTTCCTGTCAGAAAGCACAGGCCGGTTACCTGGTAAGGGCCACGCATTACCTAGCAGCAGGACATCTTTCCTCCCCATGCAACAGTCATTTCTCTGCTGCTGCCGTCCCCAGGGCCTGGCACAGAACAGACAGGAGGTCTGTAATGAAGGACTGGAATTCAGGACAGTCAGGTTAAACATCTCATTTTGTTGGGAAATCTGTGTATAACACAGGCCTCCTTAAGGCCTTTTGGCAACAAACATGGGACTTGCACTCAATATCAATGTGCTTGTTTCTGGCAAAGCAATCTACAAAGCACCTCACCTAAGTTTTTAGGGAGCTGAAAGGCTGCATCATGATGCTACCATATTCACTAGTAAATATTCACAGTATTCCTGGAACAGCTGCCTTCCTGCTTATCCTTAGCTTCTCCTCCCACATGCAGGGCCTCATGGGACTGACACTGATATGCCTCTACATCTAACGTCTGGGGGTTGCTGTACCCTGACAGTATTTCTATAAAAACAAATATCTATACAGTGAAAGCTGTATTCTGTACACAGCAAACAAATAATATCTGCCTAAAACCAAGAGATAGGCAGAATTTGTTTTCTTATTTCTTGTTTTTAGTATTCTTCTGCTTCCCACTGCATGTCGTGAACCCCTTCCCCTAGGATTCTCACCCTTCCACGCGCTGCAAAAAGGAAACATTACTCAGGTCTGCCAATCTCACTCAACAATTAAACCTCTAAATTTTAGCTACCATGTTAACACATGTTGCTTCTCATCTTCAGTTTCTTTATAATGTATTCCTTGTATTTCCTTGTAAAAGGAAAATATCACTTGCTTTGATAGAGTTCCTTTCACTTATAGTTCAAGACATGTTCAGTACCTGTACATTCGACCCACATGTAGCTCAGCAGAAGCCTGTGTTGAAACCATAGTCACCTGCACTACTAATGCAAGGAACAGAAAAGGAGCACAGCCCTACCATGTAATCTAGCATGGAATGGCTGCATAAGCAAAAACTGCACCGTTCAGACTGATAAAGAAAGGACAGATGGGAGAAATGGGTAGAAGGAGACATCAGAGAACACTACAGTTAGTGACAGTTTTACATCTATGTCAGGAATTAGACTTTTTGAGTCACTTTTTTTCTGTCTCATTCCTAGCAAGCCTAACCTTTCTCCGTGTACTGACAGCCATCCTCTACTTGTCCAACAAACATCCCAAGTACCTGTCATCCAACTTTCTTCTCTAAAATCTGATAATGATGCAGAGCTCTTTCGGATAAATTCAGCTTTAAATTACCTCCGTTTTTGTTTTGCTCCACAACATTAATGCCGGTATTTTAATTAGCAGATAAGATTTTAAAGGCCAGAAGGGACGTTTATAATCTTCTAGTAAAAACTCTTGGGTAATACAGGCCAGAAAAATCTCACTAGACTGTTCCTGCATCAAAGAGGCTCACAGTGAGAACCTCCTTAATCAATGCTAACATAACAAGCAATGGAAAATCCACCTAAGTTCTTGTTTAATTGTTCTAGATGTCAAATTACACTTACTACAAAACATGCCTCTTACTTTAAACAATGAATGAACAGCTAAATAACAAAATTACTAGTAAGTAAGTCTCAGTTTTAAATATTGTGCCTAAAGAGAGTGTACTGGCAAGAGTGGAACCTGGGTTTCTCAGCAAATTTACATTATAAAAAAAAAAACAAACAACAAAACACACATAAAAATGTACACAATTCAAGGTCATGCACCTAAATAATTTTTACATGGTGAGATATTTTGAAGTATTAATTTCTAATAAGCAGATTAACTGGCAGGGTTTCTAGTTATATTCTGAATATACACAAACACAGGATTTGTCATTTTTAAAGCCCTCTACAGATAGTAACTAATCTTCTAACTCCTCTACAAGGTAAGAATTATGGTGCTTATTTTAGACATAACGATATGTGCAAAGATGCCCAAATATAGATCTGCTGTGAACAAATTCAACTCAAGATTGCTATAAACAGAGCTCTTCTCCATAAAGTGAGCCAACATATGATAAGGAAGCAAGAATCAGAAGTCAGCTCATCCTAGACCTTGTTACATCTCTGTTATTTATAATCATTTCTATATATAAACAGTTTTAGGAAAAACAAACACGCAAAATTTCAAGCAGCTGCTGTGTACTTTGAGTTGAGGAGCAAGACTGGTATAATCCACCCTCTAGAATGGGAAATTGCCAAAGCTCTAATAGAATATAAAAGACCACCGTTAACAGCCATGTGTAATGTTTTCAAAACATTAAACCTGAATGACTTTGTGACACAGAAAAATGTCTTTTTGGAATCACCAAGCTGTAACTGATAGCTTTACTTTGTAGTTCATTATGGTTCAATGATTCTGTAGTTCAGTAGTTCAGGGTTGGAGCTAGCAAAAAAATTCTGGAAGCCAGAATCTTGTTTTAAGTGAAAAGAGGCCATTTGAAAACGAGAAGAACACTACTGCCTAGACAGCCGCCATACATTTGCTTATACTCCATCAAGAGGAGCACTGGCTGATCCAAACTCAGCACACCGAGGAACTGCAGACATGAATTCTGTGAACTAACTCTGCAGACCTGAAAACTGAGCCTCTCTAACATCAATCCACATAAAAACAAATTATTCATTATACTCACACTTCTTGACCTCATTCCTGAAGACTGTAAGTAGTAGCACTTCTCTCCTTAGAGGAAACTAAATCTGGGGCTGTATACGTACATGGACATTCAGAACCACCATGGCAATGGTTTGGACCTTATTGTCTCATCATGACCTCGGCACAAGGAGCATGCTCACGCACAGCTCAAGTTGTTTTCCCAGTCCCTAGACACCAGGCATCCCCTGGATGAATTCTATCAGAACAGAGAGAACCACTTGGATCAGATTTCCATGACATGTCTGAACATGCTCTTACAACTGATATCCTTGTCAATTCTCCAGTTTTTCATCAATGACAAAAAAAAAAAAAAAAGTCCAATGCAGCTTACTTTTCTGAAGCAACAATTATGATGACTCAGTCTATTCCATAAGACGATCTTTTACTAATCTCAGTAGCATTACATCAACTTCAGGCTATCCACTGTCAATACATTTCTGTGCAAGAATTTACTGAGGTTTCATAAAGCTGATGAATTTATTTAGACTCTATGTAACAGTGAACTTAAGCAGTCCAATCAGTTAACCTACTGTGCACTTATAAATGAAAACCTCACACTGCTAAGACACCTACAAATGCTTTTAGTGAAGAGGGAGAGAAATGGGTTGTACAATGGAACCTGTGAGTCAACAATTGCTTTTCAGAATTTGGCTGGACATTACTAAAACCAACAGCATTAGAGAAAGAATCCACATTTCACAGCATTGAATGTCAAAGGCCCACTTAAATATTCAGTTTTCAAAAATTTACCCAAGTACACCCACAGTAAATGTTTTCAGGTTTTTACAATGATCTTTCAAATACTTCTAACTGTGATACACTCAATAAGTTGTCTGTTAGTAACAAAGATTTTGGATTTCATGCAATATGAAATACTTTAAACCTTCAGAAATTGCATCTGTCTTTTCACCCAAAGTAGTGTCACGCATACAGCAAAGGACATGTTGAAGTTTCTTTTTTTTTCTTTTAAGTAACTCAACATCTACTGGTATTCTCTGATAATAGGACAGAAAAGTTCCATGACTTTTAGGGAATGCCTGCACATTAGTTCCCCTAAAGACTGTTTGCGAAGGGTCTGATTTTAATCATACTTGTCATTCCACCACTATTGAACGAACAATGTCATTCGTACAATCAGAGCAATAGGAAGTTACTTGTTAATAACTATAACCTACTGCTTAAGCACACGGGAGAAAAAACACTTCTCTTCATACATAGCCACAGATTTTGCTGGAAAAATGTTAATATTCATCCACAGGACTTTCTATCCATTCAAACACCAAGACTACCTTAACTGAGCCTCTGGATGAGAGAAAGCATTTTTTCTCTCCTCCACTCCAAGTGTTTCAAAGACACCATTATAAAGGACTGCCTCGATAAAGGAAAGGAGAATTCTCCTAACAGACTACAGATGCTCTCCTCCTTTGGAGCTACAGGTTTCCTAAAACATGGGAGTACACACCCAGAGCCTATTAGTTTTACTTATGCAGGGGTCCTATTTCCTGGAGAGTTTCTCTCTTTGTGGGGAGTTTACACAGAGGAGAAGCGTCCACAAAATCTTTTGCAAGAGAAAGATGTTAAAGATATCATGTTCTAAACTGCATGAAGGCACTAAAAGATATACATCCTTGCAAAGTACGTTCAGAACACACAAACATTACTTGTTCCAGCATTTGAATAAGTGGTCCCCTTTTTGGCCACAAATACCATTTTTTATCTTTTATTTACCCATGCTTCCTCTGTAAAACAGATCTTGTACAACTGACTCCAAATGCTGTTTTTATCTAACTGTGTCATTTGACAGCAGGTATCTCCTGTCTTCAGAGATGACATAATCAAGTTAGTAAATGCAAATCAAAATTACCTTTTGTGTGCTGATTTCTACCTTGTGCAGAAATAAAAACTGCTTAAAGCAAATATTTCAAGAGGAGTTATTAGAACTACTTTTCAATATCCAAGTTAGTGATAATATACTTCCATCCACTCTTTTGCTCTAGAACTGTGATATCAAGTAAACAGCAGTGATAATTTTTTTGTACATGCTAGGCATGCATTTCCTTTTCAGTTGATGACAGTTTTCTGGCACTGATAATACAGATGTTTGGAAGCACCTTTCTGAGAGTGGACACATTTCCAGATGTTTCACAACTGTAGGATTGCATCGATGTTTGTGTTCAATTCATAGACAATATTCTGTTTTGTTACTCAGGATAAGGGGCATGCAACATGGCTTTACTTCCTGAACAGTGCAGCTCATTAGGGCATTTCACATCACATATATTTAAAATGGTACCATTCTCTCTTACTAGCTTTAAGAAATACTTCCTGCAGGAAGTTAGCAACTACCACTACATGCTCTTCACAAAGCTGTTAGGGGCACATGAGAACTCTGTTTCAGATTCACAGGTACTGCTTAAGTTCAGTAACCACAGCCAGAACACCTCAATCCAGCTGTTAGGCTGTTCTGCACACACTCTGCACAGCAGCAAAGGCTGACTCTGCTGTCCGCTGTTTTGAAAATATAAAAGCATACAAAGGATTGCTAGCCAAATGACACCTCCCTGCAGTCAGAGCATGTGAGAACCACTGTGAGAACCGGGAGCAATTCTAAGCTGACATCAGTTTGGAGAAGACAGAGTCAAAAGAGTGGTGGAGAGAGAAGGGCAGAAATGCATGGGTATCACTCTCCCTCTCTCAAAAAACAACAGTAGGTTGCATGCAAAACCAGGAAGCTTTCTGTTTCCACACAGAATATTTTGTGTTTCTTGTTAAGCAGCCTCAAATTTTGCTATGTCTAGCTGCATCCTCAAGAACAATAGATTTCTCAGGCTCACCTGAACACAGACTGAACTTCTGAGAGAGATCATCTTCGAACAGAAAAAACCTTCATGTGATGGTAGCAATGTTGGAATTCCACAAGAAATACTATGAAGCTTTGGCTTGAGAATTGCAAAACAGTATTCTGGTCTTTCCCTTGCAGCAGCTAATGGCTACATGTTATTGATTTCTTGCCAGTTTGACAAAAAACAGCAGTTCGTTAGGTGCTGAACTTGCCATAAAATCAAATAAACCTTCCTGTTTTCTATTGTTTGCTTCAAAAAACTTAATAGTACATTGCTGAAAAGCCTAAGATGGCAAATAAAGTGGATCAGCTAAATCAGCTTCAGCTTGAATACAAATACAATTATTTCAAAGGATGTTACTGCACTTCAAATGCTGTCAATATCAAGTTTTAGAAGTCATGATGCTACTATTCTACTGAAGTTTCTCAAAATAATGATTCATATTCCTTAATGTAATAATAAAGTGTAAATGATAAATAAGTATTCACATGACAAATGTCAAAATTCAATTTGCTTTATGTTTCTTCTTTGCATTTGCACACAGATGTCCCCTTTTTCGAATTAAATTAATTCTCCTCTCACACGAAATAGAAATTACCCTTTAATTTTGTTTAACTTCACCAAAATTTATCCTTTAAAAAAAAATAAAAATACACACAGAAAAGCACCATCACCACATATTTAGGTAGTTTTCAACGAAAACGCATGAGAAACAGTTAATCATCCAAAGCTGCATCTGAGTACATTCTAGTGAGTTTTGTTGCTGTTTGTTTTCAACTCATTGGAATTTACTGTGGGAAGACTATGCCTGAAATTCTGTTTCTCTCCTCACAGTTCTCTCATGTATGGAGCTTTATAGCCCACGTAAACATTACCCTTTTCAAAGCCACAGGAACACAATGGTTGGATTGAAAAGCTACCCAGTTTTGCTACTGACAAAAAGAAATTATGTACTATGGAAACTATAAAGGAACAATATTCTGTACCAGCAGGCATGTAAAGCATAAGTTCAGAATACAGCAGGGATCAACTGCAACTTTTGGATCTATTAAAATTCTCACCCACTTTCCTACTGAAAACTTAATATTTTTTCAACAGCAATGGACAAAACATTGCTTAAATCATCCTTTCTAAGGGAAAGATTTGAATAAGAGGAAAAATACTGTTTGCATCTTCTAGTTTGATTTACACCATCATTGAGCAATGGAGACAGTGGTGGTACCAAGGCAAAAAATACTTCTCTATCCCACAGAAAATTCCAGTGCTTCAGCATCTCAAGAATTATTTAGAAACATGTACTCAAAAAAACAAACAAACAAAAAAATCTTTCAATGCAAATATTTCTGTGTTGAATTGGTGCATGGTGATAGATCAACAGGTTTGAGACCTGTTTCACAGTAACTGACATGTGCCTTCATGTAACTTACATGGAGCACCACATCCAGCTTATCTGAGTCACTGAAACACTGTAAACCAATCATATTTAAATCAGCTCTGCAGTCAAAGACAGGCATTTATTTCACAGTGTGTGAGTAGAAAATTTGATTTATCTGATTTATCAACTCAAGCCAACTTAAAACTAACTACTGAGTCACATGGGAAAATGTTGCAGTAAATACAATGGAAGTTCTTCAGGTCTCTTGAAATTACACAGCCATGCAAAATAATTACTCTACCAGAAAGCCAAAGGTCAGCATCTGCTGAAACCCTCCCATCCCCAGATTCCCATCCTACTTGTTTTCATTCTTAAAATTCCATTGCTAACACCTCCACTCCGTTTCTAATGTAAAACATAAGATCTTCTATTTGTTCTACAAGTTGCATAAAAATGGGATACTATTTCTATGTATCTATATCTATAAAATGGGATATTATGGTCCAGTGGAGGGCCACAAAGGTGGTGAAGGGCCTGGAGCATCTCCCCTATGAAGAAAGGCTAAGTGAACTGGGTCTGTTTAGCCTTGAGAAAAGAAGACTGAGAGGGGACCTGATCCAGGTCCATAAATATCTAAGATGTGGGGGGCAAAGTGGCAAGGCCAGACTCTTCAGCAGTGTGTGGAGACAGGACAAGGGGAAACGGCCAGAAACTGGAGCATAGGAAGTTCCGCACGAATGTGCACAAGAACTTCTTTACGGTGAGGGTGACGGAGCACTGGAACAGGCTGCCCAGGGGGGTTGTGGAGTCTCCTTCTCTGGAGATATTCAAGACCCGCCTAGACGCCTACCTGTGCGACCTGCTGTAGGGAACCTGCTTTGGCAGGGGGGTTGGACTCGATGATCTCTGGAGGTCCCTTCTAACCCCTACGATTCTGTGATTCTACTGGAGAAGTTGCAGTAATCATGATGATTGCCACCCTACTACCTGACAGTGTAAAAAAACAGCTTCACTCAGGTTTCCCTAAAAATAAAAAGCCACCAACTGCCTTTGTCAACTCATTAAAATTATCCTTTCAAAGATAAAACAATGTAAGAGTTGCTTCAGTGCTTCTGATAAGCGAAGCTTGAAGTTCCAAAGTTCACAATTTGAATACCAAATTCAAGAATTGGAGAAACATTTGCTTCTTCGGCAACATACAGATGTTTACTGAGCATTCTTATAGGTACCCAACTGTAGCGTTGAAAATTCTTTATATTTTTTTTATTCCCATGGAAAAAGAAAATACATGGCTTAAAATCTGGCTGTTGCAGAGGCATGAATGACACAGCTGGAGTAAGGGAGGAAGAAAAAAAAGGAGGACAACACTGTTCATCAGCATTCTATCTTCCATATTAACATGCCCATTTTTATTCTCACACTTGTACAGGCTCCATCAAGAGCTTTGTGAGGAAGTTCTGAAGGATCCAGCTCAAAGAAAAGGTATGGCTCTGATTCAGTAAAACTTCTTGGACACTTATTTTGACAGGATGCAATTAGTAATGTCTTAATTCTTCATTACTTAGATGAAGAGACAACAGAGTCATATATTTACCACAGCACTCAAGCAGAGAACTATTTTAATGTACAGATTTTAATGTACAGAGCTGACAACACGCTACACTTATGGATGGACAAGTGGTTTGCATGGAGAGGTTAAGAGCGTGCATTCAGTGATGCAAATCTTGTGTAAGCACTGAAACAAGATGTAAAACCCCAACAGCTCCAGTGTAAACAGTGACATTTGAAAACTTTTTTTCAGATCTTTTACTTCAAACCTGTTCAAAACATAACCATTACCCTGACAACCTAATTTGAATTCTCTCAAGAAGACCCACAGGATCATTCTGCTCCAAGTACATTTCTATACAACAGAGAATTGAAGATTGGCTACTACTGTCTCTAAAAATCTGTTGAGCTAAAAACACAGCATATAACAGTGCTATAAAATCATTTCTGTATAATCAGAACATAACTCTGCAGGCAAGGCAGATAGCTACACATTCTGCTTATGGATTCTGCCACCTACCACAAACCACTTATCTATTGTCCTGTCACCACAACCACTTCTCAGTTTTTAAATGATTCAGAGACAGAGGGAAGAACAAATTATTGCTGAAAATATGCAATCAATTAGCAAAACACAATTTTTGCTGGCTGGTATTAGTGGCTGCTGTCAGTGGCTATTGTTTATTGTTGTTATATTACTTCTAAAAATTTTAAAAAGCAAGTTCTATTAAAATATACAGCATGTAAATGTTTTACTTGCATTACCAGTTCTGTAAGTAGATGGTTCTTCACTAAAAATATATGTGCATATCTTTTTCTTGCAGCATAACTATGTTTACTTCACAGTCATTGTGACTGTGGGCAATGATTTTCTATGTGAGTTACAACAGTAACTTAGATTTTTGAACAAACCTTAACATTAAAAGTAGCATCATACATTGTTTCAGTCTTTGAAGGTTTGCTTTTCAGATAGTACAAGTTACCCCTGAGATCTACCTCTTGTAAATATTTATGCCAGATTATTTTTAAACTTTCACAGCGCAGGTACCAATCTATACAGTTTCTCCAGCTAAATTACTGCTATTTAGACTTGAAATGCTGAAGAGCACTTTATTTTTGTTCTGCTAAACTGTATCATAATGTCATTAAGCTGAAGTAGTTATAAACCAGTGTTCTAACAAAACACTCTGAAGGCAAGTCTGCAATATAACAAGGTGACAGGTGCACCAATGTGTAATTTGGGGCTTGTGTACAAGAAAACACCATGTCCTACTAAGAAGGTCAGTAGTACAAACACAGCTATTTACATGGCTAGGCAGAGAGCTGGAATGAAGATATTCAAGATGCTTTTGTAGAACACTGATCGTAAAGCACTAGTAGCACTACTAGAAAAAATAAGAATAGTGGAAGTTTAACTCCTAATAATATCTGTTCTCTTATTTAGCTGGATAAATTATTACTGCTGGGCTGAAATCTCATAATCACTGAAATAAGTGGCATAACTCCAGTTATGCGCAGAGTTGCTTTAGAATTCTTTAGAACTCTGATTTAACTCACGCTGAAGTAAAACTGATCTAATCCCAGTGAGCATCACCCATTATTTCTTCTAAGTCTTCTTACTTCTTGCTTGAATGCCCAAGCAAGTTTCTAGACAGCTGAAAATGTCACATCATGAAGGTCAAAGCAAACAAATCACAGAATCACAGAATGGCTTGGCTTGGAAAGGACCTTAAAGATCATCTAGTTCCAATCCCCTTGCCACAGGCAGGATTGCTACCCACTGAATGTGTTTGATGCATCTGAAGTTCCATATAAACGCAAGGAAGAACAACTTTACTGTGAGAGTGACAGAGCACTAAAACAGGCTGCCCAGAGAGGATGTGCAGTCTCCTCCACTGGAGGCATTCAAGACTTACTTATCTGGACATTTTACTGTGCAACTTACAGTACAACTTGCTTTAGCAGAAGGGCTAGACTTTGGATTCTGTGATTCTGTGTAAATCTTGCACTATATCAGGTTGCACAGGGCCCCATCCAACTTGGCCTTGAACACCTCCACGGATGGGGCATCCACAGCTAATCTAGGCACCATGTGCCAGTGCCTCACTGCGATATGAGTAAAAAATTTCTTCCTAATATCTAACCTAGATCTCTACTCTTTTATTTAAAGCCACTCCCTATCACTAACAGACCATATAAAATGTTAATCTTCCTCCTGCATATGGGCTCCCTCTAACTACTTCAGGGCCATAATGAGGTCACCTTCAAGCCTTTTCTTCTCCAGGCTAAAAAAGAGCAGCTCCCAAAATGTTTCTTCATAGGAGAGGTGGTGGGGCCCTCTGATCATCTCTGTGGCTCCTCTCTGGACCTGCTCCAACAGTTCTATGTCTTTCTTGCACTGGGAAGCCCCAGGCCTAGATGCAGTACTCCAGTTATGACGTCTCACGAGGGCAGAGAAGAGGTGGACAATCCCCCCTCTCAACCTGCTGGCCCATCTCTGTTGATGCAGCCCAGGATACAGTTGGCCTGCTGGGCTGCAAGTGTACTCAGCTGGCTCACATCCAGCTTCCCATCCACCAGAAGCCCTAAGTCCTTCTTGGCTGGCTGCTCTGAAGTTCTTCTCCCAGCCTGCATGCACTTCTGGGATTGCAGCGACTCAAGTGCAACACCTTACACTTGCTCTTGTTGAATCTCATCAGCTTCTTTCTGACCTGCTTTTCAAGCTTGTCCAGGTCCCTCTGGACAGTAGTCCTTCCTTCTGTCGTATCAACAGTACCACTCAGATTGGCGCTGGCTGCAAATCTGCTGATCCAAATGTCTATGCTATTGATAAAGAGCACCAGTCCCGAGATGGACTTCTGGGGAGCACCATTCATCACCTGCCTCCGTTTGGACATACAGGTGTTAACCACAGGGCTTGGAGAATATGCCCTACAAGGAGAGACTGAAGGAACTGGGGCTGTTTAGTCTGGGGAAAAGGAGGCTGAGGGGAGACCTTATTGCTCTCTTCTAATATTTGAAAGGTGTTTACAGTGAGAGCAAAGTTGATCTCTTCTCACTGGTGACAGGTGACAGGACGAGGGGAAATGGCCTTAAGTTGCACCAGGGTAAGTTTAGGTTGGATATCAGGAAAAACTTCTTCACAAAAAGGGTTGTTAAGCACTGGAATAGGCTCCCCAGGGAGCTGGTTGAGTCACCATCCCCAGATGTGTTTAAAAACCATTTGGATATGGTGCTCAGGGACATGATTTTGCTGAGGGTTGTTAGAGTTATGGTTAGCTTGTGGTTGGACTCAACAATCTTTAAGATCTTTTTAATCTTTTCCAATCTGGGCAATTCTATGATCTAGTCAATTCTTTATCCACCAACTAGCCCAGCCTTCATATCTCTCCAATGTGAAGATAAGGATGTGGCTTGGAACCACATAAAAATAGTTCTCTTTGCCTAGCTCCCTAAGATTCTTCCCTGCACCACCCTCATTCCATGTTGCCCTCATCTAAACAAGTTTTAAAATACTAGAGTACACAGACTGAAGGAGCAGTCTTGGAGTTGCTGGTTCACATTATATGCTCAATTGCAAAGACTCAAAAGAAACTGCCAAAGCCTAGCACCCGTTGTTTATTTGGAGTGTGGAAGAGAAAACCTGTTGTTATTCAAAAGCACTGAAGATTGTATTTTCTAGTTCTGGAAAGAAAGAGATCCCAAATACAAGACTAATCTGCTGCTGTTTGGGGGTCACATTTGCGGTACGTCTCAGGCCAACAATGAGTGCCTTGCTAGCCACATATATGGGCTCTGTAGAAAGCCTATTCAGAAGAAACTTGTGGAGCATGAATCATAGAATGGCTTGGGTTGGAAGGGATCCCAAGGATATCAAGTGCCAACCCTGCTGCCACAGGCAGGGCCACCAACCTCCAGATCTGGCACTAGACCATGCTGCCCAGGGCCCAATCCAATCTAGCATGTGTATTGGCCACTCCTACTCCATTTATGACCCACACATCAGTAGTGCAAAAGCATCAGAGAGATATGTAGAGCATCAGATGAAGACGTATTGGGCAGAATTTTGATGCAGTAGCTTGAAATGCTTCTGCACATCCTTGTGCCACAGCAAAAAGGAATGTTGTCACACTGGTGAGCAGACCATCTCAGTTCAGCGAGAGCAGCAACTCTGCAGGGAAAAAGTATGGCTTCTAATGCTACAAAACTTTCACTGACACAGACTTGGCTCCAAAGATAGTGCAAAAGGAAGGTCTTTTCAGATCAGCATAGCATCGAATTCTTACAGCAGGTAATTTAAACAACAACAACTTGGTCCAAATTTGACAGGTTTCTCACAAGCATTCTCAAACAAGGCTCTTTTCTGGCTGTGTATTCATACACACATAATTTATGACCTAAGAGTTTGGGTTCATTTTACTAAAATTATGTCATATCATTCCTACATTAGAAATGATCATTAATAAGACAGCTCTCAAGCTAATGATCCATTTTTAACACAGGATCACCATCAATCACTTCACTATTTGTCTTCACACATGCAACTGTTGCTTAGAACTACAAAGATATAAAAAGGCTCCAGTTAGTTACGTCAATCAGGTACTTTGTATAAAATTGAAATGTCAGTTTCACAGCTCTTTTCCCACACCTTGACATAAACATAGAAAACAGTTTTATAATGAGAGGCATTCACTTTTAAGATAAATTTTATTTAAATTTAACAATTTATTTATTCTTTCTTTCATTTGGAAGCATGAACTACAAGCTAGTAGCTCCTTCATTCAGTGGTGAGATTTTGTGATTCATGAGATTTTTCACAGTGGACTTTTGCCAAATATTGTTGTCTACTTAAAAAGAAAGAAAGGGAAAAAAAAAATTTACAGAGAATGAACATCTTTGAAGTAAGTATGTACCTGCACTGAATGAATGGCCAGGCAGTTTGTCACAGACAATCTATTATGATTATCATCATTGGATGGCTACTAGAATTATTTCAAAATCAATTTGGTTTACTAAACAGTCGTAAGTGTGACTGAAATGCAGATGTATCATAAGCCCCCCAAAAAATGGAGGGAGATGAAAAGGGAGAAACCTTCAAGAGTACTCAGCGGAAAGGCTCTCTTGAAAACTCTTTGGGTAATGGAAAGTAATCATTTATATGGGTGCAACACCTGTGGGATGCAGGAAAGACCATTTTGGGACTGTGCAAGTCTTGTTAAGGGATGATCACAGGAGGAACCAAAGGCAGTGCAAGTGAGGGACCGAGGAGGCTGGAGAAGGAACAACTGGGGAAAAATAGGGGGAAGAAAAAAAAAAAAAAAAAAAAAAAGGCCAATCTGGACAGCACAGTTGTCTGTACATGTCTTCTGCTTCACAATCACAGTTTTTACTGTGTTCCTGTTAAACTCCATTTCTAACAGTTTTTCTGGATAAGAGGATTCTGTATATTCATCAATGTCTGTGCGTCTGCGTGGAGCTCTAAGAGTCAAAGTGGTGGTTATGTAATTCAACAAGAAGTTCAACGTCCTGTACCTACGGAGGAACAAGCCTAAGTAGGCAGACACTACCCAGCAGGAAAGCAGGTTGTCAGAAAATGTCCTAGGAGACCTTGTGGAAACCAAGTTGATCATGGGCCAGCAATGTGCCCATGACAAAAAAGCTAAGAGTATCCTGGGCTACACCTAGGAAAAGCACTGCCAGTCAGACAAGGAGGGTGATCCTCCCATCTACTCAACACTGCTGAGGCCGCACTTGAAATACTGTGTCCAGCTCTGGGCACCCCAGTACAAGAGCAGTATGGACAGACGTATTGGAGAGAGCACAGCATGGGACCATGAATACAACAAAAGGCTTCGAGCACCTCTTCAGGGAGGAAAGCCTGAGAGAGCCTGTGGCTGCTCAGCCTGGAGGAGGCTTGGGTGATCTCAACAATGTCTTCTAAATGTCATGAGGGAGAGTGCAGAGAAGACAGAGCCAGACTCTTGTGAGTGGTGCCCTGTATGAGGACAAGGGGCAACGAAGACAAAGACAAATGAAATAAAAAAGGTTCAATCTGAGGAACCAACACCAGGAAACACTTCTTGCTGTGTAGGTGATGAAGCACTGGCACAGGCTGGCCAGGGAGGTTGAGTTCTGTGTCATTATCTTATGGGCCAGGATAACAACACATTCTCAGGAAAACAGTGAGGGTTCACACTAAACTAATGAAAGGTAGCAGGATTTCTCCCTATCAGGACAAAGATATTGGCTAGAATATAGAAAGCTGGGAGAACCTGGAAGATTTATTCTTTATTGTGAAATATTTATCTAGATAGGAGTATCATAATTATTAGTTAACTAATGTTCTGCAGCCATCAGAACATCTCAGGCAAGGCACTAGACATCACTTTTCAGATCTGGGTGTGTAACTAAGAAACCAATTTTAATGCAAGTTTTCAAGACTTTTTATTTTTTTTAATACATTAGATAGTACATACTTAGAGTAATTACTTCTTACTTGCTGACTGCTATCTGACTCTGGAAAACCTAGCTGACTTGCTAGCAATGTAGCTAACCATAAAGAGATATGCAAGTGTTATATTTAAAACATGACCTGTGTTAGGTATTGAAAAATTACATATTATTTAAGAAGTCACTCATCACACATTCTAAGTCACTCAGTGTAAGTACAATAAGCAGGAATTATTACAACCACATCTCATACTCCCTGGCAGTAGCAGTTATGTAGGATACATTTTATATACCGATTTTCACAAAGTACATTTTAGGATTGCACAAATGAGCCATTTTAGGTGAGAAGTTTCAGAAATCTTCTACACTGGAAACTTAAGTTAGGAATTTTCTAAACTTTTGGAGTGTACTGCAATGCTCTCAATATAAGAATATTCAATATTCAACAATACAAAGTGTATTAAATTCAATTTAGTAATACACAGAATAAGATTTTTAGAACACCTGAATTCACCTACAGTATGCTTCTGCTGCATAAACAGCTTAAAGTGAATATTGGCAAATATTTCCAAAAATGAAGCCGATGTTGCTTAAGTGGTAAATCAGAACAATTAGTTCAGCTCAAGTTTTTACAAGCACCTTGAGTAGTATGTTTAAGGACATTCCCAGAGCAATTTCTGTAACACTTTAAAAAAAAAAAAAAAAAGCATCTATGCATACTTCTACATCTATACTGTGTATTTTGTTTTAGTGATCATAAGAACTTTTGCCATCTACTCTGTGTTTATTATGCTAACAGATACCAGTACTTCCATTTTATCCAATCTGCAATGTCTGCTGTATCTTACCATGTCTTCCTGTGTCCGTGTACGGTAAACTAAGCATGCCTAGCTCAGAAACATACTGTTACACAACTTTGGCTTCCACACATACAAGCAGCTTCTAATTTAGCTTTTCTGTATACCCAAATGGCTGTTATGGGTTTAAATTCATCAAGCCCACCAAATCATCACTTGAAAGGACGTGTGTTTGGGTATTTTTGATGATACGCATAAGTTCTTCCTACCCAGCAACAAGGATGAGCTCATGTTATCCATTACAATTCTGACTTCAGAGCAAAATTCGGTTAGTAAGGCTTTGGCCAACATGTGAATTTATTTATCTCAGAACAGTTTACAATACTTTGTATTTTCTCAAATACTAGAGGAGACAGCTTAAGTAACAGATAACAACACCTACGTAATAGAATTCTGCAGTTCCTGTCAAATAGTACTTCAAGTCACTGACAGATCCAAGATGCCTAATGCAGTTAACTGATAAGGGAGAAGGGACAGGTCAGGCGACTGAAGAATTAATGACAGTTTTTTATTTGCTGGGAGAAAGGCAAATAAAATTTTTTGTTTGATTGTTTTTATTCACAGCTATAAACATAAAAATTGGTGCTGTGAAACAGTTTTTGTTCAACATAAACACTGTAATCACATATGCCCACCCCTAGTGACAGGATGTGCTTTCAACCAGTTACTCACTTTTAATTCCTTTCTTTGAAAAATAGAAAAACACTCATGAAATTATGATGTCTCGTAGTCTGTATTGCTACGTTCTAACCCCAAAAATAAGAGGGAATGTCAGTGACTCTAGACTGTTATTTTCCGTATTACTGCATTAGCAGCTTTGTATTATTCTCAGGCAGTTCATGGAAAAATGCATGTGTTTGAAGCAGATCTGACATGCTTCAGCATCCCAAATAGTAACTAAAAATTCACATACGCTGACATTCTCAAGACATGAGTAAGTCCTACTAAGAGGTGCAGGTTTCATATGTACAAAAAATGCAAAATTGTATACTATTAGTGATACAAATAACAATCTGCTGTAGCTACATTAGTGTTTTGGTTTTGGTTTGGTTTTTCTCCCCCCCTCAAGAGGGTAAGAGGGTAACCTGATTCTGATAAGCATCTGTAATCAAGTGAGACAGTTACATTTGATTTGCTCCCCAGACTCTTTACCAAATGTTTTCCATTAATTGTCCGTATTTCCCACTGCACTCCACCCCAATCATATCCTTCCTGACTGGGGTTACTTAAAAATAACTTCAAATCGAGAAAGAACTTCAGGAAAAAAAAAAGAAAAAAAAAAAAAAAAAAGAAAATGGCAGCTGATCAAGCCTTAATAAAAGGTACATGTTACTAGAGCAGCTGAAGCACTTGGTCCCACTTGAAATATTTAGAGAATTCACTTAAATAACCCACTCCAGTGAAATTACTGCAGATGTACTTACACAACGTAATGCTTACACAACGTAAAGGAGAAGCACTTGATTCTATGCTTTTGATGAAAGAATTATCACTCATTCATTTTTATAAAAGTAAATACAGTAAGAATAAACCATCATAATGTTTAACTGCCTGGGGATGTTCTAGTTTTATCCATGATGCAGCAGGTATTCCCCCAAAGGATGAAGCATTAAAAAAAAGAAAAGAAAAGAAAAGAAAAAGAAAGAACAAACAAGGAACAAACAAAAGCCACCAGAACAAACAGTACAGGTAAGTAAAGGACAAGGGGAAATTCAGGAAGAAAAAGGGTAGTAATGGAGAGTAACACAGTGATACAGATGAGGGTTGCTCTGAAGGCAGTGCATCCTATTTTATGATGTTGGCCCACAATGTCTGCAGCAGATGTGGATGGAATGGAAGTAGAGGTGAACCTTCCCACCAGTCTTCTGTTACATGCTGTTGCCGTGTGACAGATGGCAGCAGAGGGGCACCCTGGCAGAATGGTGTCTGGCACGGAAGTACATGTTGAGCAAGGGTTTATCACTGAATTCCTCCATGCACAAAAAATGGCACCCACTGACATTCGTTGACTCTTGCTGAATGTTTACAGAGACAAATCAGTGGCTGTGAGCACAGTGAAGCAGTGGGTGGTGCATTCTAGCAGTAGCAACAGTGAGAGCTGGTCCCTTGCACAAGTGCAGATTGTTACAAGAGAAGCATGCAGGTTCTTCATCACTGGTGAAACTGCATAGCTAATAGTGGTGACTGTGTTGAAAAATACCATTTCGTAGCTGAGAACTTGCTCTATCAAATGGTGTCACTGTGCTCTTTGTATTGGTTGTAGCTTCTGTGGAATTAAATAGGAGGCATTACTTTCAGAGAGACTTACATAGTACCTGACCCAGAAAATTAAAGGTAAGGAAACACAATAATAGCATGACCAAGTAGGCAAGATATGAAATAATAAGAGGCTGAATCATAAAGCAGGCTGTGGTCACCAGGGAGCCCAACCACAGGGAAACATCCCACAGGCATGAGATAGGAGCGGTCAGCAGCCCTGCCCATGGCTGGGCGTTGGAGCTGGATGATCTTTGAGGTCCCATCCAAACCAAGCCATTCTATGATTTTATGAAAACAAGCTCCCAGAGAGACCACAAATACTGCAGCTGCACTCTGAGAGGCAGTCTACACCTTCCAATGCACTCCCCCCAATGGTTATGGACGTCTTGCACTACAGTATTTTCTTCTAAGCTTATTTCATGCAAGATGAGTAAATCAAATGAAATCCTTTGTTTTATTTCAGTAATGTAAAGTACACCGTGCCACTGTCAGAACAAGAAGATTTTGTTGTTTACACTTCCTCGCTGCCCCTGGAAACAACAGTAGAAAGTCAGAATTACTCAGCAAACTGAGAAATAAAATGTTCTTGCCCTGGAAGCTACTGGAACATGCGGGCAAAAAAAGATACAATGCATTTGTAAAGCCATGAGTAAAAAAATGCACAGTATCTTGGTTTTGGTCATGTGTTCCCTCCTGGTAGCACACTGAAGCATCTTCTCATACAATGTGAATGAGAGGGAGTATGGAGACTACACAACTCACACAGCACTGCTCAGCGCTGCACCCACAAAGCAACTCAGAGGCACTGCCTTAGTATTCATGGGGCAGAAATCAGACAAAACAAGCAGTCTGAAATTTAAACAAGGCAAAGTGCCTGCCAAAGGAAAAGACAAAAATGAAGACATTAGAAAGATGTGCACATAATATATTATGAACCTAGTAATGAGTTTCAGTCATTACAAAAATCATACTCTTAGCAGAGAAGAAACATCCTGCTATTATAAGTACCATTAACAGATACTATGCTATAATTACATATAACTGATGTCCTTAATCATTGGTTGTTACTGTTCCAGGAAAAAAAAAAAAAAAAGAGAGAGAGAGAGAGAGAAAACTCTCCAATTTCAGTTAAGTGCATCAAAAACAAGAGGTGCAATTCAGGTCAACAAGATCAATGAGAGCATTTCACCTGCAGTATAAATTGCCAAGGTGTACCCAGCAGAGGGAACTAAAGTCATTAATTACAATTAGAGCACAGCTGTATGTTTTGCTATTAGGTACTACACACGCGCACACTACCTCAGAACTAACTTGTTAACTACTGTTGTGTTCTCCCATTAAACCACAGATGAATACCCTAAAATACTACAAGGATAAACAACTATCCCCATGCAGATGGTGTTACCCATATGCTAACATATGGGAAGCACTATTAGGCCTGTTGTACTACAGAGGAAGTAGGGCAGTCAAGGAGCTGATTTAGCAGGAGGCCACAGGCAGCAAGGGGCTCAGGATGCAAATGTACACAAAACACACTGACTCCAAAGAACTCCTTACCACCCAGCCTATCAGCACATATACAACCTGCATGCATTTAGATGTCCTCAAAAAAATAAAAATACACTTAAGTAAAAAAATTGAAGTATTTGCACAAAGTCAATGACCTTTAAGAAAACCTATTTAAAACCAGAGCTGGTTGCATTTTCTGCCCTTCTATGGAAAGTAAACCTACTTATTTATTTCACACGGAAGCACTTGGCATTACTCAAAATTATCAGTCTGAGTGGTTGCCTTTACTTGGTTCATTTGGATGGCATGCAGCCAGTGTACTGCTGCTAAGCTACAAGAATGCAGTACAGCATTAAGGGAGAATCTCTCTCTTTAAAGCATCTTAATATTAGTGTATGTTGTGCAGACATTACTTTTCTGTAGGTCTGCAGCAATTTTCATACTGCTGATGACAGCACTCTCTCAGGTCGCTGAACATTTTGGACTGCACAATACTGGACACAAGCTAAGTCGGCTTTCCCTCAGGCCACCAAGTAATGCACTTATGAAACTTCCATCTGCAGCAGGCAACACAAATCTGAATCGAATTAGCCTACGACCTGCAAGCTCACACCCATCACAATAACAGATCCGCAGCAAAACGAATTGTCTCCATCTGCTCAATCAAAGCACTTCATCTTTTACATCCGTTTATACATTACTTTCATGCTTTAGATTTGTTTCTTGGGGAAGATGGTACTGAGGCCCATTAGTCTTTTGGCATTAGATGACAAAGTCAAGTAAACAGAGGTTAGGAGAAGTGCCACATATGGAACAGATTTGTGCATTATTACCTTAGTACCAGATCTGCAGGTGTACTGATTATGATCTTTTACTACACAATTTCATACCTTGCTTTCTCTTAATTCTTGGATATGTGTCTTCCATACTTTATTGCAGACTAAATAGAAGAATTCAGAAACTGTTTACATGCTGTCCTATGACATTCCTCATTACATCATTCAGATGCTTCCTTAAAATAAACACATCTATTTTCACAGCAGCTTGTGAAGTAAGAAAGCAGCAGTGCAAAGATGGTCAGAACAAGAAATAGTCATTTCAGAAACAGTAACTCAGTTTTGATGCTGATCTGAGAAACCATCAGCCTTTTGTGTTCAGAAGGCACTTCTATTAGTTTTAATCATAAATTTCAGAGAGTTAAATTCCACCTTCAACTGCCAAGCTCCTGTTTGATATCAGGATAACCAAAATGAGGAATGATTAATAACCCCTTTTAAAATACATAGAAAAGCAAAAGACACAGAAAAGGACAACACTTCATCCAAGCATACACTAACAAGAAACAGCTACAGGATCAGAGAGTTGAACCGGGCTGACAATGTGATAGCAGCTGACAACTATCCCGATCTGGGATAATCACTAGAAGGAGAGAAGGGACATACCTCCCTCTCAAGTAGCTTTTATACTTGTCCTGATATTCTTGGATTCTAGTGTAAGTTCAGAAGTGCATGCAGTTCAATGCTTACAGCCTCTTATAATCCAGCCTGTTTAGCCAGGCATTTCTATCACTGTACGTGCAGTTCCTGCTGTTCCCTTATCTGAATTTTAGATGTAGTGTGAAACTGATCAGCCAGAAATAAAAGAAAGAGATCTGTTACCAAACTGTGGCTCTACTTGCACTTGAAACACAACAGATTCCACTGCCCACTTATAACTTTAAGCACGCCATGCTGGCATGTAGCTTGGAAAAAAAAAAGAAGGGGAAAGCCTGGAATGACAAATTCATCTGTAACTTCTATGCCATCTCCCCTCCACTATTCCCAAGCTCAGCTTGTATTGCCTTTAATCATCATGTACTTCTTGTGTCAAGGAAGCTACAACCAAAAGTCACAACATTCCTGAAAAATACCCCTGACAAATTACACAGGTAAGACAGAGAACCAACCCAGGAGCATTATTCAACAGCCCTCATTTGCCCGATGTTCCTCGTCAAGCCCTAGAAATAGGCAAGAACACTGATGCATCAAATGCAGCAGTGTTATCTCAAATACTGACTTTCCCTTTATCTGTACACACAAACATCTGTATGACTAGTGACAGTACTGCACTGCAGTCAGTGATGGATTCCTCCTCTCTTCTGTCAGTCTTTCTTCTTTCTTTAAGAGAGTTTTGCAGATGGTCCACAACTTTGAACTTCCACACAAAGAATTTATTAGGAAGAAGCAGTTTTAATATTTCTCTAAAATTGCTCTTTGTGCCAAATGGAAGAGGATTAGCATAAAAGAACGTGGCAATTTTCTTGTCATACTTGAACAACCAAGAATGCATGAAGTTAAAAATGAATTCCCAAATTCTAGAGGACATCACAGAGATTCTGTCAAAATCACTAAACATGCTTTCCACAATTCCAGAGAAGTATATATAAGCTGTAGCACATGCTGAAACAGAAGAAACAATTTGCGTGAAGGGGAGGAAGGAAAGCAGAAGAAAAAAAATACTGTCCCACTCAATCCTTCTAAACTTTCTGCATGTGAGAATCCAGAACATGACAAAAATGTTGAACAAAAAGCAGCAGTGTTGTTGTATGTCTTAGCACCCAGCATGAGAGACTTCAGAACTTCGTCTAAACGCACAAGCACTAAAATCTCATGGTTGGGTAGGGAAAAGAAAAGAACAGAAAGCCTGTTCTCAATGCCAGCAGAACACATCGTGTAACATGCCTGGAATACAGATGTCTGCATGCCAGGCATCTAAGTTGATATTACAGTCAGCTGCAACTCAGAAAGAGTCAGTGGAGTCCGTTCAGTTTAACCAATATTGATGTCTCTATTATACTGAAATGAATCATTCTCTAGTCCTCCCTGTCAGCTCACATGGGGTGCCTAAAGCTACAAGAGCAGCATCCTACTCTGTGTTGATTTAAATATATGGACATTTGCAGAGTGTTTATAATTTCTTCAAAGAATGCTAAATAGATGCAGAGTATTTAACAAAAGCACCATAATGATCTGTCAGACTTCAAGAGATTGGAGAGGATGCAGCTGTGCAATGGAAATCTTGCAGTGATTTAGGAACTTCAACCACACTAAGTCACACCACAGAATGATTAAAAGGCAGATAATTTCCATTAATCAGCCATCACACCACAGCCAAAGATTTAATAGGCAAAAAATGTACAAAAGTTACTGTCCTGCAGTGCCATGAGAAGAAAGGGAGAACCATTAGAGAAACACAGAAAATAATTCCAATTCTTTTCAATAAATAAGGCACTGAAATTGAAGACACAATGTGTATTTACAAAAGAAGTAGTGGAACTGAATAAATCTGTCACTGTAAAAGTCTGCACTACAGAACAGTGAAGTAAAATCACTTACAATGATACAGCTGAATTCAGTCGGTAGTTCATAATCACTTCCTAATAAAATGCTCATTTCTGAACTTGTGGAAAAGATAATGAAGACACTGAAATGGCTAGATGGTGTTGGGGAAGCCTCTGCTTTTACGTATACCGATTTTGTACCTCAAACAGAAATCCTTATGGGATTGGCAAGTCAAACAGCGTTTGGAAGCTAGATTGCAAGCATATGTTCCTAGGCACCTAGTGCAGAGGCAGTGTGCTAAATAAAATCCCATCCTTCAATCAGCATCGGTAATGGCTGCCAGACAGAAAAGCTGAAAAGAGGCACTATGTGAAATCTCATTTTCTTTTAACTTCATGAACAGAGCAATGGCATTGTCTTCCTAAATTGTTAACACAGGCAAAAATAAAGCAACAAGTATCGTAATTGTTTTCAGTTCAAACAAAATCTAATCCTCCATCAGATCTATCAAACGGTACCTAAATTTGAACATCACACCACCTTGTAAGCACAAAATGAGAAAGCTTAGAACATTCACACTGAAAAACAGGTTAGTATTGCAGCCACTGCAGCATGGCATCAAACTTGCTTTGAAGCAGTGGATCTAGAGAAGTACACCACAGCTAGCAGCAAAATCTGTTGCTAAGAGCAGCCAAAACCTGTGGATGGATATTTTCAGACCTCATTATCTTCACCAGCCACATTAGGTCTACATTAACAATTTACTAATGTACCACAGCAGTTCTTTTTGATGCAAATCTGCTCCACGTTTATATATTGAGCTGTGGAGAATACTGCACCAGCTCTGCACAGACGCCCAGAGCAGCCATCCTCCAAGTGAAGCCAAGATAAGGTGACAAAGTGGGACACAATCCAGAGTGCCACTTTCAGTGAGGGCAGAAGGTGCTACAGCAATCAGCTCTCCACACAAACAGCATGCACTATCAGCTGGGCAGGACATCACTGCTGGAAGGGATGCACTGTGGGTACATATGCCAGGAATCAGAAAATGATATACTGGAACAAGACCTGTCCCTTCCCTCTCTACACAAACTAGTTGGTAATGCAGACATATTGCATCCTACATTCTTACAGATGTGTGTGGATGATGAAGAAGGAGAAAATATATATTTTAAAAGTAAAATAAAGTCAAGTGAACATGGATGGAGCATAATTATCCAGCAGATTAGGGACAGACTTGCTATTTTTATGCTCAGAATTTTTTGTTTCTTTCCCACCGATTCCTAAAAATTCTTGAGGAATCGAATCAAGTGAAATGTGTGCAATTCTACTAACAGAAACACAGAGATAAAATGAGGAGAAAAAAAAAAAAAAAGTATCAGCATTCACCATCAAGAAGAATGAAATTCATGTTAAATTGATATGAAACTATTCACATTAAGCATGAGTTACGCTGCTGTACCTGCATTAGCTTCAGTCATTTTGTACAGCCTTTGTGCAATGCTGAAGTCTGCAAAGGTTAAACAAAGTCTGACACTGTAAGTATCTACACATTTTATGGTCACGATGCTCTGGGATGAAGTTCTAATTTTATGTGCCTCCAGTCTTTTACTCGTTGATATCTCACCTGTTGGCTACAGAGAATTCCCAGCAAGTCCCTTCACAAGACTTTGCCAAATGATGTTTGCCATTTGGGATCATATTTTTGCCAGTACTTCAACTAAGGAGCATGCTTTTCCACTATAACATCCTGCAGTATTTCAGAATGTTACAGTACCTCACAGAAAGTTGTTAAGGATGTCATGCTGCAATTTCTCTTCAATAATACCTTGTACCCACTGATTTTGGTATTTCTGCCACACTTCCAATGTTCTTAACACTGTCTTTCTGTTCTGAGTGTGAACAACATTTGTAGACAGAAAACAACAGATCATTGTCACCTCCTGGATCAAAGTCACCTGACATAGATTAAGGTAGCCAAAAGTTAATATTAACCTACTGAAGGACATCTGTATTCTACAAGTCATGTCTGCGTAGATTTAGCTAACTTTTAAAGAGGAAGGCATCTCAAAAACAACCTCATTCTACCTGTAACTCATTTCTGAGAGATATTCCCCACATAGGGACATTCTCCAGACCTGCACAGTTACAAGCTGCCTTTTTTTTTTTTTTTTTCCCCCCCTCTCAATTCCTGCATCAGAAACATATCCTTCCAAGGGTTACAATTAAATGCTTAAAAACACTCTGCCAATATGCCATAGTAAGTATGGCCGTGGCACTTATGTTCTATTCTTTTTATTCTCAAAATATACTCATTACCAAGCAAGCAGAAATCCTAAGCATTTATCAGGTAGCAAAGCTCAATCAGTTCAGAAATCAGAACTAAACTTTTCTATTTATTTACTGTATGTTGCTGCAAGCCAAAAAGTATGCTGTAAATCCAGTTCACAACTCTCCACAAAGAGCCAGAGGTAACCACTCCAAAACAGCATGACTTAAGCATGAGGCCATGTCAGCAACTCATTTCTTAGTTACTGTTTAACTGTATCTGAAAGTGATTTTTGCACTTATGTCCACAAGCCATACTGTCTTATGACAGTCCAGAAATGACAAGGGGAGAAATAGAGTTTATCTGGAAAAGTAATTAAGAGTTAGTTAGATGAAAACCATCTTCATGCAAGAGCCATTCACAGAATCTTCTATGAGAAGGTCTTATTAACACTACTGAGATTAGTATTTCTGCATCTTAAAACAAACAAAAAAACAACCTTTACATTGCAAGAATGTTTTTATTCAAAGCAACACCTCCGCTAATATTCTATGATATCTATTACAGAACAACTGCCATCTGAACCACCCTGACACTGAGAAAACAAATTCATCTATTCTTTTTGAAATTGTATAGGGAATGCCTAAAAGTTGGGCATCTATGCTAGACCTATCCACTGGAACTTCCAAAGAAGCTATGTGCCTGCACGCAAACGGTACGACTTACAGACAGTACTACAGCTGAACCCGGTAACCTGTCTTGTCAAAAAGATAAGCCTTACAAATGCCTGAGGAGTAATGCAACAGACACGGGACACTGAGTGACAGAGGGGTTTTCTTGGCCTATTAAAGGTTAAGAAATGAACTTTTAAGTTACTATACCTTCAGACAAAATGCCAGATTTTATGCATACTGAATTAGCAGAGAGGTGCAGAAAGAGCTACTAGTGACACATGCCTTCATTGGTTCATGGAACATATAGAAAACAGTGAGGTTTCAAACTCTGAAAAAAAATCCCAATGTCCTTTATAAAATAAATACGCAGCTACAGTACGCAGCAAAAATTCAAATAATTGGATTCTGTTAATCTGTGGGGACATGGACTTAATGCTGCATTTAATTTTGTTAAGTGGGAGGAAGATTAGGCAAGATGCAAACAATGGTCTCTGCACAAATCATAGAAATTCACGAACTTAAGCACACTAGGACAGTTACTAACGACCAGATCAGAATATTTTGATGTATTCAGGCTAGAGCTACAAAACAAACTAATAATCAGTTACCCTCCTAGTGAAGACAAAGATATTTATCTTTCAGTACACACATTTCCAACAGTCTTAAAAAAAAAAAAAAAAAAAGTGAACTTGCTAGATAACAAGCATTGGCCTCCTATGAAATACTGGGAAAAGCTTACTTTTCAAGGATTTTATTTAACTTCTGAAAGAGGCAAGCCACTCACTGATACAAAACCAATCTCTTTCCAGAATCTCTGAAAGAAAAGCTGAAACTCATTCCCATCATCTCCGTCACTGTCACAGCGGAGTATCTGTTGGGACCCGTGCTTGTTTGCTCTCTGCGGTTCCTGCAGGGAGAAGCATTTTAACTAACACCAGAATTTAAGCTCTTCAAATGTAGTATTTCCATGTTATAATCTGCTGTTTTGAAACAACGCTCCTTCCACGCTGTTCTCTCAATTTCAATCTGTTTTCTTTCCTGAAATAATTTTGAAGTAAAATCAGAGTGGATAGCAACAACTGCTTAGCATTTACAAAATCGCTCCTAAAATTTGAGGGAGATCAAAACACTATTTTTAAAATCAAAGCTTCCCCTGAAAAATCACGAGTATCTACAGCACATTTGGTTCAGTGCCATACTCACAGAATACCAACTGATTCATGCACTGCGCAACTTCTTAATATTGAGCAATGTACTGTACTTACTTTCAAAACAAGCATCCTGAAGGACTCTGAAGCAAAAAGTATACTAACATCCTTAAGCAAAAGAGGGGAAAAAAGCCCTCTGTCTTTGTAATTTTTAAAGCTCTGATTATTTTCTTTTACCTGAAAAATCTCATTGGCGTCTTTTGCAAAACAGCATGACCGTGCCTGTAATACTTTGTGTTCCCTCATGATGGACAGTTGGGAGAGCTAACAAACAGCACCAGCATGGCTCAATGCGAAATAATTAAGCTGCTGTGCCTGCTGGGAGCCAGATATCCAAGCCTAAATGCATCTCTTGCCTAAAATACAGGCTCCTGGATACCAAAGCACAGTGCCAGCACTCTCCCCAAACGCCTCTCAGCAGAGTTTTGATCTGACACATGAATTGCCAACTGATACTAAAGACTAAAGCATGTCAAACTAACAAGGATGGGAAAACTAAGGAAAATAAAATATATTTTTCTGCACGCATCTTCCACAATCTTTGGCTACATAACTTAAAGAAAATGCATTGTTGGTCCAAATGTTAATTCAAAGGATGCTGATGAAACTCTCGTGTAATTAATTGTTCCTACTCTCTCTCTATGTGTAATTCCTCTGCACAAATCGCTCTGGTGCTTAAACTATCCCAGCAATTAAAACTCCGAGGGCTTCTTTTTCTTTTGTCCCTTGGCAAAGATTGATCTGATTTGTGAAAAGATGATGTCCAACTTTCATTATTTTTTTTTATTCCATTATTACACTTCTGAGGTTAAATCAAAGCAAGTTAAACCAAGGCAGTATTCTTACACTGCCAGCAGATAAAATGTGTAAGAGTTTTCATTAGCATCTGATTAAAATAAATTTGTCTTCCTCTGTTACCAAACGGAAGGCTCACATCTTATTACTTTATGCCTGGAAGAAGACAAGCATGGTTTTTAAATAAAAAGAAGCAAAAGACTTTCAAATACTTCTTCATTCTTCTTATTTTGGATTAGTTTTGGTCACTGTGGCAGCGCACCTTAGCAAAGGCTGGTGTCTACACCAACATGCAGGCAAGGGTGTGTTTTAAAGAGTTAACGTCTGGAAGAGCTGCCAGCACTCAGGAGCTTTATTCTGCGAAATGGGATGAACGGGACAAAGGTGTTTTCTGATGGTGTGCCTTGCAAATTCAGGCTAAAATATCAAGAAAAAACTAAACGGTGTTCTGTCTCTGTAACAGTGATCCGTTAGTCTATCACGTTTTTAAGGCAGCATTTACAGAAATATAAACATAACCGATGTTTGACAGAAAGCAAAATGCAGCGTGCTGTCCAGAAATCAGTCTGTCTGTGCACTGCTAAACGTAACTACAAACAGCTCCGACATCCACCGCGGCCAAAGCGCAACTCGGAGCTCCGCACGAACAGACGCGGGAAGGCGTTGTTTTCACACAGTCCTTAGTCAAGCTACAGTTTCACAACGCTGCCAATAACAGAGCGTACATAAAGCAGACAGTGAAGCGGGCAGTTCAGATTGACCCGGGGGATCCTCGGGATTTGGACGATCAGTGCTTATGGAAGCGCACCTGGCAGCCTCGTGTTACCGGCGGACGCAGCGCGGCTAAATCACCTCAGCGCTGCGTGTCACCGCAAGCCGCTGAAGTACACAGCACTCGTCCAGGGAGGAGGCGAGCGCTCAGGACAGCGCGGGCTGCGCGCCGCCGGCACGGCTGCAGGGCGGGCGGGACACGGCAGAGGCCGACCCGGTGACAGCCGGCGACAACCGCCCGCTGCGACCCCGGGGCCGCCGCATCTCGGCAGCCCGTCTGACACCTGTTGGGCTCCGCGCGGCACGGTGCGACCGGGGCGCGCCAGGTGCGGCTCCCGCGTATTTCAACGAGAGAACGCAACGGAGATAAGAAGGCAGGTAAGGCGGGAGGAGGCGAGCCGCTCCCACCGGCCCGCGCGCCCTTCCCTCGCGGGTTATGCAACATCCCCGCCCGCCCCATCCCGCCGCCGGTTACCTGCTTGTCCAACGCCGCGTCCTTCGCACTGCCGGCGGCCGCGCCCTTGGGGGCCGGCGCCCGCTCGCAACTGCAGCCCTCCAGCATGTAGATGCCGGCGGGCCGGGCGGTCTGCTCGCTCTCGAAGTAGAAGAGGACGTTCTGATAGAGGGCGAACCACTTCTCGTGCCAGCGGTTGGCCTCGGCCGTCCTCTTGCTTAGGTAGCCGCGCTTGGTGCCCTCCTTGCGGGCCAGCAGCGCCAGGTATAGGGCGTGCCCCTCGTTGTACCTCACGCTCTTCTGCATGGTGCCCGGCAGCGCCTCGCCGCTCACAGCCCGCCCGACATCGGGCGCCCAGCGCGCCGGCACCGGCTGCGCCGGGCGGCCCCGGCCCCCGCCCCGCCCGCCTCCGTGCGCACCGCCTCCCCGAAGTTGGGGCCCGGCCGGAGCGAGCGGGCAGGCGGCGGCGGCTGCTACTGCCCCCCGAGCAGCGTCACGTGGCGAAGATCAGCCGCAAAGCCGCTTTACAGCCCGGCGATTTAAAGAGCAAAGTCGCCGCCGCAGCGCGCGGTCCCTCCCTCAGCGCCTCGCGGGGCCGCCCCCCTCTCGCCCGCCCGCAGGGATCGGCGCGGGGGCGGCGGGCAGCGGGGGGCGGCAGCGAGCGCTCGGGACGGGACGGGGCGGTGGTTCGCTGGCTGTCGCGCCCAGCCTTCCTCCTTCTCTCTGAGAAAAACCTTCGAAAGCGCCGGGTCGCAGCGCGCGGGGTCGGTAACTCGGTTCCTCGAGCTGAGCGGCGAATCAAAGCGCAGAAACCCGCCACTTTTAACCCGGTTTTCTCTTTTCTTAAAGGCGAGGAGCGCCGCAGGCAGCCCCCCGCTGCCAGGAGGGGATGCTGAGCGCGCCCGGTAAGTGCTGCTCGGGGGGCTGCGGGGAGCTGTGCGGGGCTCAGTTCTGTGCCACAGCCGGGCGGGGACCGGGGGCGGGCAGACCCCCTCATAACGGTAAAGTGTGGAAAAGGCGCTGCTGTCAGTAGTTGTTTTACATAAAACATAGGCGGCGTGGAAATTGCTGCTCGCTTAAGGAGCCTGGATCTTTAATTGACTGTGTTATTTAAGCTTTTGTAGCTCCTTCACCTTTAAAGCTCTTTCGCTTAAAATGTATTTGTGCCTCTTTTGCTTTGAAGAAATCTTAGAAAAAGAACTTTGTATCTCTTGCTGTCTATTTGAACAACTCCTGAAAGTTGCAGTAAACGATGTGCCTTACATACGAGTTGTGATGTGCTCCGTGTGGTCTCCCGCAGCAATGATGATTCTGAGCGTGGCTGATGAACACGTGGCCCCATGTGGAGCGCACTCTGTGAACGCACAACTTTGTCTAAGGAGAAGCAAGCATACAGAAGTTCTGATGAAACTGGCTGTCTTCCTCCGTGGTTTCAAATCGTGCAATCTGAGTGCAATACCGTGCCCAGGAAAGTCCAGCTTTTGGACAGGGATTGAAGAAACGTCATGTGGATGACTTGCACGTATGACATAATCCATATTCAGGCATATTGATGACTGGGTTCTCACTTGGATCTTACTCTGCATCTGTGGTTCAGCATCACTCAGCCCTGTGCTATCCAAGCCAGCATCAACGCAGTGTGAGAAACATCATGAGATGCTGCGTTTCTTGATAGAAGCAAATGTCCAGGCAGAAAAATTAAGGGAAAGATGTAGGGTGCAGTTCAAAAGAGTTTTCAAATACTGGAGACTACATGAGTAAATAGTTTTTTCCAAAAGAAGCACATCTGTGTCATGACCAAAAGCTGTAGTACAAATCTGTATTTGCCAAAGTAAGGTTTCAAGTTTTGCCCCGATTTGAGTCATTTGTATATTAACGTGCCTTTTGCATAAATCAGAAATAGTTATGTCTATTCTACCATAGCAGCTTCAACATACATTAAAATGTGATGACAGCTATTTCAACTACAAAATGAAGAAAGAAGATTTCATTTCACTATGTTTTCTTCTAGACAAGCAGGCATTTTTCTTACACTGAGAATGCTGGTATGCATAGCAGTCCACGGGAATTATGAGGCATCCAATGTTCCTGTTCACTGAAGTAAACGTTGATTGTGCAACCATCAGTTTGCTGTGAACTTCTCTACTTTATTGTTCAGAGTGTGGCACAGTTATCTGAGGGATAAGTTCTTCATCGCTTGGTTGTCCTTATAAAACACAACCCAGGTTTTACCATTCTAAATATTTACCATGTATCACCCATGTGTCATATTCAATGCATCTAAATGCATGCAAGTAAGTGTGTTTTTTAAAAACTTCATTGCCAGCAATAAAGAAGTATGTTTTTTAAAAAGCAGTACTGAATTTGTATGTAGGAATATGATCGAGCTGTTTATGTAGACATGGATTCAAGGGAATCTGTTGATGTAATCAGTATCACAGGGTTCTGAAGGACAGGACGTATAGACAAGCACACTGTTTTACCTTATTTTCATTACGTCTTCCTTAAATAACTTCTTTTGTGTATTTTCATTCCAGAGGATAATTTGTAAAACCATATCCCCGAGTATGGCAGTGTTAGACACCCTAGGGAATTTTCTGTAGAACTGATGGCTAGCTGGAACATTACACCAGCTGAGATCGGTTAAGTTAGTTCAGCCTGTATTACCTTGCGATTTTCTTTGGGAGGTAATTCGTTGCAAGTTGTTTAACGCTAACATAGATAGCAAAATACACACCAATGTATATGGTGGTGCGAGTGCTGATGTTGTTCTGGGGCCAAAAGCTTGTGAGGGCAAGTCAGTGAGTTGTCACTCTTCTGATTGACAGGTGTCAGGAAAATCTATTTCAGAATGTATGTAGAAAGAAGGCCTCTATTCTGAAAAAACACTGGGAAAAAAATGATGTTAATATAATGGTAATAAAAATTGCTTAAAGCAGTGGAAAAGTGTTGTTCTGCTGTCATTTTATGTCTGGTTTTGTCTGGTCTTGCTGTATGCTTTTACACATTTAGAATGCTTTCTCTTCATTTGTCACTAGGTTGTGGTAGTAAATCATTATTTACCTTTACATGTCAAGGTAATATATCAGATACAAAATAGTTTTGTAAAGCTGTTGAACAACGACTACAATATCTTAAGGGGAAGAAATTCCATTTCACTGAGAATGTACATGCATATCCCTTAGTAGTACACTTTGAAAGGCAGAACTGAGTATCTTCATAATTATACTCAGGTGTTTTACTGACATCCTGGTTTACTCTTTAAGGCACAGAACAGGATTTGTCCATTTGGAAGGTGCTTAAAACATTCATCTACAAATTAGCTATCCTTTGAAGTAGGAATATTTTTGAACATGGTATGTTATACATCACCAGCACAGTAAATCATAAATAGCTTGAAAATGGCTATGTAGTGGGCTCTGAAAGTACCGCCTCCTATTTATTTCCACTGAAACTACAGCAGATACAAAGAGTATAATAACATGGTTTAACAGAACACATTTTCAGCTACAAAACACTATTTTGTCACCACAGTGAGCTCTGCATTTTCACCAGCAATGAGCAAGAGCCTGCAAGCCACACTCGTAACAATCTGCACCAGCAGAGATGACCCACTGTTGCTATCACCACTGTTGAAATGCCACCACCCATTGCCTCACTGTGCTCGCGCCCACTGTTTGGTCTCCATAAACATTCAGCAAGTGCTGATGAATACCAGTGGGTGCCATTTCTTTTTCTGCACAGAGGAATTCAGTGATACACTTTTGCTTCATCCGCACTTCCATGTCAGACACCATTCTGTCAGGCTGCTCCTCTGCTGCCATCTGTCACACAGCAATGACAAGTAACGGGATGTAAATCAGATGTAAGGTTCAGCCCATGCTGCCATACCACCACCATCTGCCTCTGACATGGTGGGCCAATATCATAACATCAGTTACTGTTGGAGCAACTCTCAGATGTTTTCTGCTATGACCATTCACCTTTTAAACAACTATAACAAACAACGTGCTTGTTGAATAAATCGATTGATGTCATTTGAGGAAATCTGTGTTTTTTATCAAGACATTTTTGGGGGTGAACTGCCCTAGTGAACCACTTTTAAATCACTCTGTATACCAAGTCCTTTTAATTCATTTCTCAAGGCTACTTGTTGTTTTAGCAACTTGAATATTTGAGGTCAGCAGTTTAAGCATAATAGTAATTACATAGTGGCTCTACACAAAGCATGAGTAGTGCCTCTGATGCCTCTTGTACATCCTTCCAAGAAAGAGCATTTGCAATCATTTTAAGAAAAAAAGTGTTGATGTTCTGTGTGCAGCAGAAGCATCTAGTTACAGCACAAGTAAGGGCTATCCAGCAGTTTTGTATCTCTGCGCACTCTGATTCACGTGGAGAAAGCATATTTGCTGCTGTATTGAAGGGTAACAAAGTGACTCTTCCTTTCAGTGGCAGACCACAGCAGAAGGCAGGTATCTGCAAATCACTTTGCTATTACGCAGTTGAGGACACCATAAACACAGTAGTCTAATGCCTGAGCCTCCGTGTGCTCAGTGCTATGGAAAAAAGTTTATGTAACGCCTACTCTGAAAGGCACGACTAACTTATTTGTTGGTGGGATTCTGGGAGAGTAATAGTGAAAGGAGATTTTAAAGGAAGTTTTGAAAGAAGTAATATAGTGTGTCTGGAGAAGTCACTGGGGAACTCCATGGTCAGAAACAGCATGGAAAAAAAGTGATAGGACTACCAAAGAAGGAAAATTGCAGAAGCTGTCTTACAGTTACAGAAAGAAAAAAAAAAAAAATAGAGAGAGGGAGAGAGAGAGAGAAAAGCTGGAATCAAGGGACTCAATTAAATTGAAAAAAATATAGCAGTACTTAGGCAGGAGGCAGAAGAAAGTGGGTAGTGGAATTCTGCCTGTTTGGCAGACTGATTATAATGAGTGCACTGCAGATGAAGTGCAGAGGAAGCCAGAAGCCAGCATTAAGCGAGGGATGAAAATGGCTGGGGAATTGGAGAAGACAGTACGAGGAGCATAACAGGGAGAAGCAGGGGAAGAAACTAGTGGGAAATGCTGGTGGAGAGAGTCACAGAGAAGACAATGTTAGGAGTGACAGAGCATAGCAGTTGTGACAGAGCATAGCAGTTGTGGCTAGTGGGTACACTGGAAAAAACAGGTGGTCACTGAAGAAACATAATTCAATAGCAGAGACCCTGGGGTTGTGCTAGTCAGTGAGAGGAAAATAGACCAGCACACTGGGGAGCAGGCTGAGGGGTCTGGTGGGCAGTAGCATGGAAGAGAAGAATCAAGTAGTGTCAGTCCAATACAGAAAATGAAGCGACAAGAGGAGATCAAGGTTAATGCTGATTAATAAAGTAGCATTGACAATGTGGAAATGCTAGTAGTCTAAGTCACTGTTAAAATGTCATAGGAAGGAAAGACACTGTTTTGCTCTTCAGGCCTGTTTCTTTGTTTTGAAAACAGCAAAGATTCATGGCTTCACAAAAGGAAAGTTGTGACTGACAACCTGGTAGCCTTCTGTGGTGGAGTGGTGGCATCAGTGGACAAAGGAAAGGTAACCAATGTCATCTACCTGGACTTCTGCAAGGCCTTTGACGTGGCCCCCACCACATCCTTATCTGTAAACTGGATTTGAAGAGTAGACTATTCAGTGGATAATGAATTGGTTGGAAGGTCCCAGCCAGAGGGTTGTGTTCAATGGCACTATGTCCAGTAATGAGCAGTGTCCCCCAAGGGTCCATACTGGGTCCAGTACTTTTTAATATCTTTATCAGTGACATAGATGATGGGATTGAGTGCACCCTTAGCAAGTTTGCTGATGACACCAAGCTGAGTGGTGTGGTTGATACAGTGGAAGGAAGGGATGCCACCCAGAGGGACCTTGATAAACGCAGGTCGGCCCTTGTGAACCTAATGAAGTTCAACAAAGCAAGGCTTTGCACTTGGGTCAAAGTAATCCCAGATATGTACACAGACTGGGAGAAGAACACCTTGAGAGAAGCTCTGCTGAGAAGGACTTAGGAATCCTGGCTGATGACAAATTTAACATGAGCCAATAGTGTTAGCTTGCAGCCTGAATGGCTGTCACGGAGTTATCTAGATCAATCTGTGTACGTGACAGGGAGGCAATAGGCCCGTGGGCCCCCTGACCCCCAAAATGGGAAGGGAAAAGGGAAAGGTGTAGGGAGATGGTAGCTGGACTCAAGGAAACAAACAGAGCAGTGGCAATGATCTAAGGAGGAGAACTTATTTTACTATGATACTGGAATGCAAGATAATATAATACAATCTAATTGAAATTGAGGCTAATAAATCAAGTAAAATAAGAGAGAGAGAGAGGTTTCTGAAGACCAAGAAGCCTACTTTGAAACTGAAGGCAAACAGCTTGGAAGCATACCCACCTGCCAGGCAGTGAGAGAGAGAGAGCGTCGCTTCCGTGACGTATTTTCCTCTTTGACCACGAGGTCCTCTGGGACGTGTAGTTCTTCTCTGTGCTCTATATGATGTTATGATGTGGAATACCAATAGCAAAAATTACAAAACCATGACATTCCACCCCTTATTCTACATCACTACATCGTGCTTAATATACATATATATACAAATAAACAATAATTAAAAAATGCATTACACACACAGGTCTATATACATATATATACACAGAATTACTGACTGCACTCCCCCAACATCAAATTCCCTTGTGGTACACATTGAACATCCCCATCTTTCTGCATCACCCAAGTACGCCCAGGTCCCTGGGCAAAAACAGTTCCACGGAGAGGTTTGCCCTTTCCCCGGCATGTTCTTTACATGTACAGCAGGGACCTTATCTCCCTCTAGAGTATGTAGGGGGCTGGATTGGATAGGACCATCACGATTGACAGATCCTCTGGTATTGACCAACCAGGTGGCTTCTGCCAAATGCTTCTCCCAGTGCTTAAATGTTCCACCACCCACTGCCTTCAACATGGTTTTCAACAACCCATTGTATCATTCAATTTTACCAGAAGCTGGTGCATGATAGGGGATATGATAAATCCACTCAATGCCATGATCTTTGGCCCGAGTATTTACAAAGGAATTTTTGAAATGTGTCCCATTATCAGACTCAGTTCTTTCTGGGGTGCCATGTCTCCACAGGACTTGTTTCTCCAGACCCAATATGGGGTTTTGAGCAGTAGCATGGGGTACTGCGTATGTTTCAAGCCACCCAGTGGTTTGCCTCCACCATGGTAAGCACAAAACGCTTACCATTGCGAGATTGCAGCAAGGTGATATAATCAACCTGCCACGCCTCCCCATATTTATACTTTTGCCATCGCCCTTCCCCCCAGAGAGGTTTCATCCTCCTGGCTTGTTTAATTATGGCACACGTCTCACAGTCATGAATAACCTGTGCAATAGCGTCCATAGTTAAGTCCACCCCTCGGTCTCTAGCCCATTTATATGTCGCATCTCTTCCTGATGGCCCAAGGTCTCATGGGCCCATCGAGCTAGAAATAATTCACCCTTGTTCTGCCAGCCCAAGTCTATCTGAGCCACCTCGATTCTGGCAGCTCGATCTACCTGACGGTTGTTTTGTTGTTCTTCAGTAGCCCGACTCTTGGGCACGTGAGCATCCACATGGCGTACCTTTACAACCATATTCTTTATTCGGGCAGCAATGTCTTTCCACAGTTCAGCAGCCCAAATAGGTTTACCCCTCCGCTGCCAGTTATTTTGCTCCCACCATCCATGAGTCAGTATAAAGATAAAGCATTGGCCACCTCTCCCGTTCAGCAACATCTAAGGCCATCTGGACAGCCTTTACCTCTGCAAATTTCCTTGATTCTCCTTTTCCTTCAGAGGCCTCTGCAACCTGTCGTGTGGGGCTCCACACAGCAGCTTTCCATCTGCGATGCTTCCCCACAATACGACACGATCCATCAGTGAACAGGGCATATTTCTTCTCATTTTCTGGTAGTTCATTGTATGGTGGGGCCTGTTTAGCATGCAGCACCTCTTCTCCTGGTGTTGTTCCAAACTTTTTACCTTCAGGCCAATCCATGATCACCTGTAAAAATCCTGGACTACTGAGGCTCCCCATCTGAGCTCGTTGTGTAATCAGGGCAATCCACTTGCTCCAAGTGGCATCAGTAGCATGATGGGTGGAGGGAAGCTTTCCTTTAAACATCCAGTCCGAACCCCCTCATAGGCCCTAAGATCTCCTCCTCAGTTGGAGTGTAGCCCTCTTCAGACCCCTTGTACGCTCGACTCCAAAATCCCAGGGGTCGGCCTCGGGTCTCTCCTGAGGCTCTTTGCCACAAACTCCAGGTGGGACCTTTCTTTCCAGCAGCAGTATAGAGGATGTTCTTTACATCCTGTCCCATCCATACTGGCCCCAGGGCCACAGCACGGGCTATCTCCTGTTTAATCTGTTCAGAAGCCTGCTGCTGCTCTGGGCCCCATGTAAAATCATTCTTCTTCCGCGTCACTTGATAAAGGGGGCTTACAATGAGGCTGTAGTTTGGAACATGCATCCTCCAAAAGCCCACTGCACCCAGAAAAGACTGTGTCTCTTCCTTGCTAGTGGGCGGAGACATAGCAGCGATATTGTCAATCACATCTGCTGGGATGTGACGACGTCCATCTTGCGACTTTATACCTAGGAACTGAATCTCCTGGGCAGGTTCTTTTACTTTGCTTTGCTTTATAGCCAAACCAGCTCGCAGAAGAATTTTGATTATTTGCTCTCCTTTCATGAAAACTACTTCTGCTGTATCGCCCCACACAACGACATCATCAATGTACTGCAGGTGCTCAGGTGCACCACCCTGTTCCAATACAGTTTGGACCAACCCATTGCAAATGGTTGGGCTGTGTTTCCACCCCTGGGGCAAACGGTTCCAGGTATACTGAACACCCCTCCAGGTGAAGGCAAACTGTGGCCTACAGTCTGTGGCCAAAGGAATGGAGAAGAAGGCATTAGCAATGTCAGCAGTGGCATATCATTTGGCTGCTTTTGACTCCAGCTCGTACTGTAGTTCTGACACGTCCAGCACAGCAGCGCTCAGTGGGGGTGTGACCTCATTCAGGCCACGGTAGTCTACCGTCAGCCGCCATTCTCCACTGGCTTTATGCACTGGCTATATGAGGCTGTTAAAAGAATCACAGAATCACAGAATTGTAGGGGTTGGAAGGGACCTCCAGAGATCATCGAGTCCAACCCCCCTGCCAAAGCAGGTTCCCTACAGCAGGTCGCACAGGTAGGCGTCCAGGCGGGTCTTGAATATCTCCAGAGAAGGAGACTCCACAACCCCCCTGGGCAGCCTGTTCCAGTGCTCCGTCACCCTCACCATAAAGAAGTTCTTGCGCACATTCATGCGGAACTTCCTGTGCCCTAGCTTCATCCCATTTCCCCTTGTCCTGTCCCCACGCATGACTGAAAAGAGTTCAGCCTCACCACTATGGCCCCCACACCTCAGGTATTTATAAACCTGAATCAAATCCCCTCTCAGCCTTCTTTTCTCATGGCTAAACAGACACAGTTCACTTAGTTGTTCCTCATAGGGGAGATGCTCCAGGCCCTTCACCATCTTTGTGGCCCTCTGCTGGACTCTTTCCAAGAGATCCCTGTCCTTTTTATACTGGGGAGCCCAGAACTGGACACAGTACTCCAGATGAGGCCTTACCAGGGCAGAGTAGAGGGGGAGGATCACCTCCCTTGACCTGCTGGCAACGCTCTTTTTTATACACCCCAGTATGCCATTGGCCCTTTTGGCCACGAGGGCACACTGCTGGCTCATGGCCAACCTGTCATCCACCAGGACGCCCAGGTCCCTCTCTGCAGAGCTCCTCTCCAGCAGGTCATCCCCCAGCCTGTACTGGTGCATGCAATTATTCCTCCCTAGGTGCAAGACTCTACACTTGCTTTTGTTAAACCTCATCCTGTTTCTTACTGCCCAGCTCTCCAGCCTGTCCGGGTCTTGCTGAATGGCAGCACAGCCTTCAGGCGTGTCAGCCAGTCCACCCAACTTCGTATCATCAGCAAACTTGCTGAGGGTGGCCACTATCCCCTCATCAAGTTCATTGATGAAGATGTTGAACAAGACTGGACCCAGCACAGACCCCTGGGGGACGCCACTAGTTACAGGCCTTCAGCCGGACACTGCACCACCAACGACAGACCCTCTGCACTCTGCCAGTCAGCCAGTTCTCAACCCACCTCATTGTCCACTCATCTATCCCGTATTTCCTCAGCTTTGTTATAAGGAGGTCATGGGGGACAGTATCAAAAGCCTTACTGAAATCAAGGTAGACTACGTCTACCGCTCTCCCCCCATCCACCCAGCCAGTGACAACTTCATAGAAGGCCACCAGGTTGGTCGAGCACGACCTCCCCTTGGTGAACCCATGCTGGGTACTCCTGATAACCTTCTTTTCTCCCAATTGTCTGGAGATGGCATCCAGCACAAGCTGTTCCATCACCTTCCCTGGGACAGAGGTGAGGCTGACCGGCCTATAATTACCTGGGTCCTCCTTCTTGCCCTTTTTGAAGACCAGAGTGACGTTGGCTGTCCTCCAGTCATCAGGCACCTCCCCAGTTCTCCAAGACCTCTGAAAGATTACAGAGAACGGCTCAGCAATGACTTCCAACAGCTCTCTCAGCACCCGTGGATGCACCCCATCAGGTCCCATGGATTTATGGACCTTAGTGTTTCCTAGGCACACACGGACCACCTCTTCCCTGACTAAAGGGAAGTCTCCCATTCCCCAGACTCTCTCATTAACCTCCAAGGTTTGGGATTCCTGAGGGAGAGCCTTTTCACTAAACATAGAAGCAAAGAAGGCGTTCAGTATTTCCGCCTTCTCAGCATCCCCTGTTACCAGAACCCCCCCCCCCCCCCCCCCCCCCCCCCCCCCACTTAATATGGGGCCCACATTCTCCCTGACCTTCCTTTTGCTGTTAACGTACTTAAAAAAGCCTTTTTTATTATCCTTCATCCCTTTAGCTAGATTCAACTCCAGGTTGGCTTTGGCCTTCCTCGTTGCATCTCTACAGGCCCTGACTACATTCTTATATTCTTCCCAAGTGGTCAGACCCTTTTTCCACATTTCATGAGCTTTCTTCTTTCCTTGGAGCTTGCGCATGAGCTCCTTGCTCATCCATGCAGGTCTCCTGCCACCTTTTCCCGATTTCTTAGTCACAGGGACACACTGATCCTGAGCTTGGAAGAAGAGCTGTTTAAATGCTAACCAGCTCTCACAGGTGAGTGAGTTTTGCTTATCACTCCCTGATTCTCCAGCTGGTGAATCAACTCATGAATGGGGAGCAAGGAATCCCTGTTGGTGCGGTACTGTCGTCTGTGCACCATCTTTGTAGCAATCAGTACCTGCTGCTCTTTCACTCATAGGAGCCCCACAACAGATGGGTCTTCTGACAGGCCAGGCAAAACAGACAACTGCTTAATGTTGTCTGTATCTACAGCAGCTATTCCAAAGGCCCATCGATACCCCTTAGATCCTTGACATGCCCCTTTCTGAGGTAATTGATACCAAGTATGCATGGAGCTCCTGGGCCAGTCACAATAGGATGTTTTTGCCAGTCTTTACCAGTGAGGCTTATTTCAGCCTCCAACACAGTCAATCCTTGAGAGCCCCCAGTCACTCCACAAATATGGATTGATTCTGTCCCTTCATGATTCGAGCACATCAGAGTGCACTGTGCACCAGTATCCACCAGTGCCTCGTATTTCTGTGGTTCTGATGTGCCAGGCCATCGAATCCACACAGTCCAATAAACTCTATTATCCCTTTCCCCCTCTTGACTGAGGGCAGGGCCCCTCTTTTCATTACCTGTGGTGACTGGAGCAGCTGTATTGGCGATGGATCTGTTTTGTAGTTCTCTCACCTGTGCTCGTAGTACAGGAGTAGCTTCCTCATGTCTTCTCCATGGTCACGTAGGTAACGCCACAAGGCAATACGAGATGTATTCTTACTGTTGTTCCTTGCTTGAGCTGAAAAGTGTTTGCGTTTAATAGCTGAGATATTTGATGATACAGGAGAGGAGGAGGGTTCATCACCTTTAATTAATTGGACTAGTTTGATCAGCTCCTTCATTAGACCCCTTTGATGATCCTGATCTCCATCAATTGTTTCTGATATTACTACGGGATCATCACTATTAATCAATAGAGACATTTGCTCTTGCATTTCATCCAGTCTGTCCGTTACTTCTGAGATGGCTGAAATAGAGACGTGAGTTGGAGGTAACTGTTGGTCAAAGTTTTGAAGTGTAAGAACCAACTCAAAAACTAGGGGTCTTCTCTGTTATTCCTCGTACCTTTGAAACATTGCTGCTAGTGTAATAGCGTATCTTTCTGGTGCTGTTTTTGAGTTTCTGCCATGTATCAGGCATTGTCCTCACTCTCTCAGGATCATGGTCTTGGCAAGGATCGTTAGGGTCAAAATTAGGGTTATACAACATTTCCACCACAGCTATTTCCCTCAAATACGGGATACCTTTTTCAACTGCACCCCCTTTTTCATCACAGGCTTCAGATTGTCTTTGAAGGGAAACTTTTCCTTCATGGCTACTAACATTCGCTCCCAGGGGGTGGCAGCCCCATCCATACATCTACTAATCCCTCTGTCAATAGTTGGATCTCTGGCAATGCTCCTAGCTGATGAGCTTCTTTACCATCTAGAGACAAGCTACCAGCCCCTCTGTCCCAACAGCGAAGCAACCAGGTAACAGGAGATTCACTCGGGCACTGTGTAAACTCCTTTCTCAAGCCTTGGACTTCAGTCATCTTCAGAGGTTGACGAACAGTAATAGAGACTTCCTCCTCATCACTCTCCTCTTCATGTCTCTTAGCTTTTCCTTTTGCCTTCCTCGGTGCTGAGGAGGGCCCCTCGCCTGGATTTTCCTCTGTGTCCTCCTCCGCTTCTTCTTTTTTCCGTTCTAGATGTGAGGACACCCGTTTCCATTTCTTGCCTTCTACAGGGGCAACTGACATTGTTACTGGTGCCTCCTGTGACTGACCAGATTTGACTTGGGGATTTCCCCCTTTGGCTTGAACCTCAGCTCGGAAACTCTCTCTTTCCAGAATAGTATTATATAGAGCATGGTAAGCACAAGCCAAGCCCCAAATAAGCCGTACCTCCTTAGATCTATCTAAGCCGCACCATCCCTGACTCAAATACTGGCTTAGTTTCTCGGGATCCCACAGGTGTTCAAGAGTGAAATCCCATGACACTGCAGGCCCTCACACTTCTAAGATTTTTCCTAACCCTCTCTATATTCCCTGCCAGTCAGCATTCTCTGGTTTTGGAGACTTCTTCCACATAAAACAAATGGAGAGGAGTACATTCAGGGAGATCGATAACATGCACACGAATATGAGCACGAGTATGAACACTAACTCGGCTTTCAAAAAGTGTGTGGCAAACTGAGAAAACAGCCTGGAAACCAGCAAACAGCCTGGAAACCGGATTGAACATCGTGTTGTTTGTAAAACTGGCTATTCCATCTGGGATGTAATTGTTTGTAAAATTAGCTATTCCATCTGGGATATAAGTGTCAAAATTCAAATTATTCCACACTGCATATAGGTACCAGGCAGGTGTCTCCATCAGTGCCCTTATTTGGTAATATATGAACACAATTCCACAACAATAAATCATGATGTTAATAATCAGCCAATAGGTTGAGAAGATCATAATTGCTTTCAATCCCTTAAACAGAGCAGCTAGAATGAAGAGTGGATTCATAGCTGGTTGCTGCTAAAAAGGGAAGGGAAAAAAAGAACCAAAACAGAAGACACTCTGTACAGTGTCCCGAGTTTGGCAGACTGCCCAGACTACAGTCTAGTAGCAATGCTTTTGCAGTGTCTGGCTTAAATAAATCCTTTTTATTTTTTTATATTTTATTTTCTTCCTTCCTTCCTTCCTTCCTTCCTTCCTTCCTTCCTTCCTTCCTTCCTTCCTTCCTTCCTTCCTTCCTTCCTTCCTTCCTTCCTTCCTTCCTTCCTTCCTTCCTTCCTTTCTTCCCTGCTAACTAACTTCTAACTAACGTTAAAATCTTACGCTACTGCCCGCATTCTCCACCAAAAACTGTCACGAAGTTATCTAGATCAATCTGTGTACATGACAGGGAGGCAGTAGGCCCGTGGGCCCCCTGACCCCCAAAATGGGAAGGGAAAAAGGGAAAGGGGTAGGGAGATGGGATCTGGACTCAAGGAAACAAACAGAGCAGCGGCAACGATCTAAGGAGGAGAACTTATTTTACTAACTATGATATCGGAATGCAAGATAACACAATATAATACAATATAATTGAAATTGAGGCTAATAAACCAAGTAAAATAAGAGAGAGGAAAGTTTCCAAAGACCAAGAAGCCTACTTTGAAATTGAAGGCGCACAGCTGGGAAGCACACCCACACCCACCTGCCCGGCAGTGAAAGAGAGAGAGCGAGCGAGTGTCACTTCTGTGATGTATTTTCCTCCTTGACCGTGAGGTCCTCTGGGACGTGTAGTTCTTCTTCTCTGTGCTCCATATGATGTTGTAATGTGGAATACCAATAGCAAAAATTACAAAACCATGACATGGTATCTTGGGTTCCATCAGAAGACGGGTGGCCAGCAGGGACAGGGAGGTGACTGTCCCCCACTACTCTGCCCTTGCGAGGCACCACCTGGTGTACTGCCTGCCAGATCTGGGGCCCCCAGCACAGGGAAGATGTGGAGGTTTTGGAGAGGGTCCAGAGAAGGGCTATGTAGACAATGCAAGGGCTAGAGCACCTCTTCTGTGAAGACAGCCTGAAGGAACTGGATTTGTTCAGCTTCGAAAAGAGAAGACTGTAGGGAGACCTCACTGCAACCTTGTAATATTTACAGGGAGTTTATAAACATGAGAGAAAACAACCTTTTACACAGGTAGACAGTGATAAGACAAGGGGGAGTGATTTCAAACTAAAGGAAGGGAGAGTTAGGTTGGATGTCAAGGAAGTTTTTTACAGAGTGAGTGGTAAGATGCTGGAACATGTTGCCCAAAGAGGTTGTGGATGCCCCATCCCTGCAGGTGTTTAAGGCTAGGCTGGATAGAGCCTTGGGCAATCTGATCTAGCGCTTGATGCAGTGATTGGCAATCCTGCCTATGACAGAGGTTGGAAGTTGATTATCCTTGAGGTCCCTTCCTACCCAAGCCATTCTATGATTCTATGATTCAAAAATTGGAATTTGAATTGGAATTTGAAGAGCCAGAATTCTGCTTCTTGACCAAAGGTTTAGGGATACACAAACACAAAATCGTAGAATGAACCATAAAATGAATCATAGAATGATTAAGGTTGGAAAAGACCTCTAAGATCACCCAGTCCAACTATCTACTTACCACCAGCGTTGCTCATTTAACCAGGTTTGAAAGTAACACATCTCCATGTTTCTTGAACACCTCCGGGTATGTTGACAGCACTACTTGCCTGGGCAGCCTGTTGCAGTGCCTCACCTCACCACTCTTTTAGAGAAGATGCCATTCCTCGTATCCAACCAGGAGTTGTACCTTGTCCATGTTACATGAGGAGCTAGGAAAGTCAGATTTTGTGGCTAGAAATTGATTTCTGCTATAGGCTACAAAACCTCTTTCCATTTTATGATGGAATCAGAGAATCATAGAATATTCCAGGTTGGAAGGGACCCATAAGGATCATTGAATGGTTTGGGTTGGAAGGGACCTTAAAGCCCATTCATTTCCAACCTCTCTGCTGTGGGCTGGTTGCCCTCCACCAGACGAGGTTGCCCAGGGTCCCATCCAACCCAGCCTTGGGCACCTGCAGGGTTGGGAGATCCACAGCACCTCTGGGCAGCTGTGCTAGGGCCTCAGCACCCTCTGAGTAAAGAATTTCCACCTAACATCTAACCTAAATCTCCACTCTTTCAGTTTTAACCCATGCTTGGGTGTTTTCCACACTGTTAATTAAAAATTGCTGAAGTGCCTTACACAGTACAGATACAACAGAAAGAACTGAGATTTATGATGCAAAGCGTAGAAGAATAATATTACAAAACTTTCTTCACATTGTTAAAATTTACATCATGAAGGACTTGCTTTTGGAAGAGCTGAGCCCTGATTTCTAAAGTTAGTAGTGATCACTCCCCTTTTCTCAGTTCTGTGGGCTGTGTAATGAGACTTTCACAGACCTTGTGGTCAGTGCAGTATCTATACGAAGAGCATTGTCCTGGTGCTCACAGATGGACAAAACATGAAACTGTCTCAACATTCTTGGGAGATGGCTTAAATACATTTTTTAAATGTTCCAAAGACATTGGCATGTCATAATGGAGATTTCATAATGTTCTCCAAATGTGAGTCAGGAGAGAGTCTGACAGCAGAGCTCTTGCAAGTAGAGGGTTCAGTAGACAGCAGGCTGGTATTACTCCAAGTTTCAAAAAGCCACTGGTAACTGGGAAAACTACTTTAAAATTAAAAAGACATATTAGGAATAAATTTCCTTCTTTCCTTATTCAATGTGAGCTGAGTATAAATGCAAATCATTCTTTGCTTATCCTCTCTTCTCTGTTTTGGCATAAAAATAGGAAAATTGTGTAAAATACTTAAGAGTTCTCGTGTTTTGGGGAAAGGAAGCCCCACTAACTGGAAGAAGGATGCAGAGAGCGCAGCGGGTGCCATCTGGAATAAGTAACCCTGGGAAGAATTTGTGATATTTACAAGGCACGGTACTGATACAGAGAATTCTATCCATCTGGCAGAAAGCCGGCAAGTAATCTACCACAGGGGCGCATAATTCAATAGAAATAGGTTTGGTAAACTGGAGGTAACGTTCCCCATAGTCACCTTGAAAAAAACAGTTAACAGTAGCTGAGCAGCTTTCAAAAGTACAGCACCTGACTTTTTAGGCAGGCATGCCTGTAGATACTAGAAAATTCAGTTTTACAGGAGATGTAATCCGCTGATCTCTAAGGAGAAAACAGACATTGCAGGGCACCCACATAACCTCAAGACCATATGAAATTTCTGAGAGGATGCATTTTTATGAGAAGATTGCATTTATATTTGGTACAGATGCAAATATATTGAAAGCCATTTTAATTAAGCCATGGAGATGCAGCTGGGACTGTTACGAATGCATGCAGAAAACGTGTGTACCAGCAGAAAAAATCTTACAAGGCTGTAGGCAGAGCAACCCCAACAACAGTGATCTGAGCCAAAGTTACCACCCCACACATCATCTACTTGCAAGCACAGAGATACCAAGCAACAGTCTTGCTTAACAACAGTTAATAAATTAAGCTTAATATCAGCTACTGTTTGCTTGAGGGGTTTCTGATCAGGTGCAAAGTGGACGATGGTGTCTGTAGTTTTGGACCCACTGATGCTAACACAGAGTACTCTTGGTTTACATATGCGCTGCTGTGATTTTAGCTCATAACTTTTGCGTATGCTTGGGAGCTGTGGAATGTACTTTTCTGGCAGAAAAAAAAAAAGAGAGAGGAAAAATAGTTTGGAGACGCGTAATTAAAATTTGAAAAATGAAAACAATATCCAGCTACAGTTGTATTCAACAGCACATCAAAGTAGTGTAGCTTCATCTTTTACAGTAGATTTCAGAGAAGAAGCATATTAATTGAACTTCATGTTAACAGATGTGTATTTATTTAAGTAAAATAGAAACAAAACATTTATTGTACACATCACAAAGCCACTGCTGTTGCAAACTAAAGTGAATAGAGGCCTGAATCTATGCAAAACCACACCTGGTCTTTTTTGATGCGGGAATGAACCAGGACTTACTTCATGATTAGTTTCATTTTGAGTAGTTTCATTTTGAATGTATAATAAAAAAAGAAAATGACATTTTTTTCTATCATTTAAAAAAGGAATAAAACTTGTGTTACTATTAACATTGTTTGCCTTTTGGGGTCAATTTTATCCTCATTCTGACTACTAACACAACATTTCATTTCCTCCAATTTTAAAATTGATCCAATGCTCATGGTAGCAAGGAGAGATGGAAGGTATATTTATTCCAATTTGACATTCTGTTTTCTTGAATCAAATCAAATTTGTAGATTTGGAGAATATGAAGGAAAATTATTTCTTCTTGGACTGCAGTTTGTTTTTGTGGTTTTTTTGGGGAGGGCGGGGGGGAGGGTTTATTGTTGATGTTGTTTTACCAAGGGACTATGCAACATGAAAATAATACTTCCCTAATTGATTTATACTGTTTCTATTTTTTTGCTGTGGTGTATAATCACTTTGGAGAACCATGTCTAAATTTCTGATCAGTGTGTAGATATATAGACGGGATAGAGCTATACCGTAATTGTTTTAGTCATCTAACAGAAAGGCCTACTAGACAATGCCTTAGAGTCTTCTTCACAAAGAGAACCGAAACCTGGAATTAACATATCCTTCAGTTTCACAAGCCAGGCAAAGTGAAGTTTTGAAACCTACGGTGTAAGAGGAATATAATCTTGATTTTAACATTTCAGAAGAAAATACCCATTGTCAATTACGTGCAAAAATTTCGAAAAGGTTATACTCCAAAATTCAAAGTTTAAGCAAATACAAAGTTTTTTTGGATTTGGATTTACAAATCCAAATACAAAGTTTAAGCAAAACGTATTATTCAACCACTTCAGCAGCCTGGAAAATTCAGGTATTTTTGGTTTTGTTTGTTTTGTTTTTCAAAAGTCAAATGCCATTACATATTTGAAAGTTCTTCCAGAGTGTCTGAGGTCAAACATTTGCCAAATGCTATTCTTTCCTCCAAATGTTAACTACCTCTCCAGCAGAATTTTTCATGAAAAACACCATTAAAAAATCACAACCAGTTTTAGCACAAACTGCTCAGGACACCCTTGTTCTCCCAGATGAAGCTCACTGGCCTTAAAAGACTTCCTTGTGCCTAAGTTTCAGTCTAAGAGGAATAAATTCATTGAACGTTTTCTGCAAAGCACTTTGAGGTCTAGCAGTGAAAAAATCCCTAGAAAAGCTTCAGATGGCAGCTTGTCTTATTCTTCTGGATTGTGGAAGGAAAATATGTCTCTTGTACTTCTCTGTGCCATCTGTACTGTTCTGGCTTCTGAGAAAGTTTAAGTTTTCCCCTAAAGAAACAGCAGCCTAGGTTTTTGAGAGAAAAGTTTGCATTATATCTGTGCTTTATACTCACTTTTTTAACAGGTACAGTAATTTGCTTTATTAATTGTTCATTTACATATTTCTCTCCTAAATGTCACCACTGCTGGACTTAAAGAGCATTCCAGGATGCTATAGTTATCACTTACCAATGTAATTATTATGTATGATTAAGTTTGTTCATCCCATAAAAACTGAAACCATTTCTTCTGGAGGGTACGCCTTTATGTTTCTGTGTTACCCATCCATAATACAAGCTGGCAAGCAGTGTAACTGAAAGAAAGAAAAATGTGAGGTTTAGATTATAGGATGCTTTCCTGGCAGGCAGAGGATATATTGAAATTGTGTTGATAAGGCTTTCAGTAAGTGTTTCTCAGATTGTGCTGTGTGTACTCAAAAGAAGGTAGCTAGTTTTTCTGCAAAGAGAGTGGGGTCTGTGCAGAAGGGAGAATAACTCCAAGTTAATCCTCTTAGTTCTTCCAACAGTCCCATACTAAAATTATTCCAATCTATTTTTTTTTCAGAAAAGATTTTAATGCTCCTAAGTGAAGTAACTGAATGGATCATGGAATTAGTAATAGGAATACAGAGCTTTCTGTCCTTGGATCATTGGTTCATACTCAGTAAAAGACAGCAACTGGGACAAATCCTGCTCTAAGTAATAGAGTTTCCACAAGAGTAAATGACTGCTCATTTATATCTGAATCATTATCTGGTATCTGATCAGTACCTATGTAATAAATACATAGTACCTATGTAAATGAATGGATGTAGCCTGTCCTTTTTTTTTTTCTTTTTTTCTTTTTTTCTTTTTTAGGTTCAATAACACATACAGCTTTAGGAGCAAAGATAAAATAAGAAAAAAGGTCAGTGTGCTCCATACTTCTATTGAGTCATGCTCAACGCTTCCTATTTACAGACATCTTCCTCTGGAATGATGCTCACACAGAGGGCAAAATACGCACCTGGGGAATCCTCCAAGATTTAAGGGGCTTAGGCTGCAGAATTTAAGATCTCATTGCCCCCACTCCAGCCTACCTAATGGTAGGAGTAACAGTATTTAAACAATCAGAAGATTTAGGATTTTTAAAAGCTAAATGTGCTAGCTGTTTTCCTACTGATCTTTGGTCCTTGCACTGCAGGTAGAAATGAAATGAATCCTATGTGATTAATCCTACCTACATGTTTGCAAGAGCTTCAGGCAACCACCACAGTTGGATTAATTTTGTTGTGTTGCAATTGCCTCTTCATCTATGGCTGTGAGAATACGTTTTATAACTGTGGTAAGTGATTGACTCACATTTGGTATGTCACATATATATGCAGATGGTATTATATAAAGACGGTGGTTTTATTGTTCTAAGCCACTCTATCTTTTTTCATCAAAACTCCCTTCTTCCATAACACTTAAGACAGATCAACTGCCTAAAATCAGAGTTATCAGATATGACTACAATGGAATTATTACATAAACTGGGTAAGAAATATAGGTTAAATGTACACAATTTATAGAAAAATAAGTGTTTAATTTCTCTTTGCACCATTTTTATGTTGTATGCTTTCCTGAATTACTACTTTAACTTCAATTGAGCTGTGAGCAGTGCACTGTCATCTTCACTGAGATGTGCTCTATGAATTATATAAATCTATTAACATATGTGTATTAGAATAGCTGTTAAAATTAGAAGTACTAGAATAACCGAGAAACAGACAAGACAATTCCTGTTAGATACAGGAATTAGGTGTGAAAGGACAAGACAAAATTACGAACTACCAGCATGGTGACTTCATTTGGGCTTTTTAGTAGTATTTACTGCTGTCATTCTTTGCAGATACAGCAAAATACTTCATAAATAAAATATTCAGGAAAGACAACAAAGTCTCAAAGTGCCTGTTTATTCTGCTACTTCTACAACACCCTTTTCTGAGCTAATTTACTTCATTAGTCAAACAAAAATATAGCCATGCACAGATTTCCTGTAGTGCTTATCTGCCCAGGAAAACTGAGCAGAAATATGAATGTATTTGCATTACAAACAAGAGGTTTTTTTCCCCAAACACATTTTCCATTGTAGTCAATTATATTGAGTGTTTTGGCTAAAAACAGAGTTTGTGGAAAAGACAATCATATACTGAAAATAAAAATGATTTTTTTTTTTTTTTTAATGAAGTCGGTGGGGATATAATGTCATAATGCAGCAAAACATGTCGCATACGAACAGAAGAGTTACAACTGCACCCCGGCTTACCCAGTTGGTATATGATAGCATTCCGGCACATGTCCACAAATGTGCACAGTCTTGACAATATTTTTCTTCCATCTTGAGAACCCTTTTTTTTTCACCTTGGCAGAAGTAGAGTTTAAATGTTCCAAAGGCCTGGTAAACAAAATCCTCTTCCAATACAGCATGTTCATAACACTGCATTGGAAAGCTAGGCCAGTCCAGCTAGTGATGGAAGGCAGTGGTGCTGTGTCATTGCCTATGGCTCTGTAGAGGTTATGTCTCCACTTACATAATGAGATGAGACACAAAATCATGACTATCCTCTGATTTATTTTTTATTTTTTGGTTTTCTTACGGTGACAGAAAAACTCACTTTTATTCCACCATTTGAGAAAGGGTTTTCCCACTTCTCAAACTACTGAAATCACATATCTTGTTATAATAATTGCAAATAGGGAAGACAGTCCATGATGTAGAACTATATAATTCGTTCTCATGAGTATAAAAACCCACAGACACACACTATCTGGGATACCATAAGCTCATAAATCTTGGAAGGACTCAGAAAGCTTACCCCCTCCCTTTCCTACAGATCCAGTGTAGTCAGCATCCTCCCCCAATGGTGTATACCTCGCCAGCTCCAGAAGTCTCCAAGACTTTGGAGTTCTTCCCAGATACTGCACACAGCCTGTTCAAGTCAGTAGCCAGCCTTACCTTGTGCAGCATTGACCTAAAGTATAATGCCAGTCTTCTTTCCTGGGGCATGAAGCATTGTGGCATTAACCTGACAAGAAACTAAAACCCGCTGAGTCCTTTTCTGCAGCTGCCTTTTACTGTTCAGGAGGCTCTCACCACATCTTTCCTCAGCCTTCCTCCCTCCTGGCCAACCCCCTCTGTTTCCAGACATCCTACCGCTGTTGCCGCTCTTTCTTGATCTCACTCCAGGAGGTCCATGTTTTCTGCACGTGGTGCCAGTGGCTGGACAAGGAGTTCATGCAGAGCCCTCTGCAGCCCTGAAAAGAGCAGAGTTTGATGTCACTGTTCTTGCAGTATGCACTTGAGCCAACAGAGCTTCATCAAACATCTGCCTGCTGCATAGAAGCATGGTTGTGTTGACTCATACTCAGTTTATGGTTGATGACTACCTCTGGATCTTTTTCTGCAAACTGCCACCTAAAACAGAATTCAGGATAAACAGCTTTTAGTTTATCCTGAACAAAACTAGCTTCTAGTGTTGTGTGGAAAACTTCCACATGGTTTGGTTTCAGTGACATACAATTCACATCCCCAAACTCTGCGGCCACACAAATATTTGTCCATTGCAAGGGAGATAATCATACAAAGGACCGCAGGACCAGTTCTCTTGGTAGCACAGACATTCTTCTGACAAGCCTGCTTGTGGAGCTGGAGCCTGAGGCCACACAGGTGTGCAAGTCATTTAACAATGTAATATTTCATTCACCACAATTTCATTTAATAGTGCACTGACTTTGAATAGAATTATTTTATCCTCATTTTAGCTCACTTCCTCTCCCCTTCTCTGGGCGCACACTTTTACTACTTGCTTTGTTTAGACAATATCAGTCTCATGGCCGTGCAGTAAGCTGGCCAAGTTTGCCCGTCTGGCGAACAATTAAACCAGTACCACAACCAGAAATAGTGCATGCCTTCTGGTCACTCACTTGCTAGCACTAATACGCAAGAAGACATGGACAGGGGCTGGGATGGACAGACGACAGCAATGTGGCTTAGAGCTTTTTAAGCCAAATGTGAAACTGCGCCTTTTCCAAAGTAGATTTCTAGTGGAGACACAATTGCATTTAATTAAATAAGAATTATTGTCTGCGTAAGTTGCCAGCAAAACCTTACTGCCAAGTTTAAATTTTAAAAATATTGGAAGACTCGGTGCTCTTTGGCTGAAAAATGTACAAGGCGGAGAGACTTGTCCTGCAGTTCCAAATGTGACCTTATTGTATCTGTTCGTTCTTATCTTAATGGTATTTAAATATGATTAGCTGCATTGCTTTCAGCCTCAAACATGGGGTTTTCTTTCAGACTGAAGGCATATCTTAGGGTTAGTAACACGACTTTTCCTGAAGAAAGTTTGCAAAAGTTTTTATGACATCACTTCAGTTCATTTTTCTCAGGTAGGCCGGAGAGCAGGCCTAGAGCAGGAAATATTCAAATCATAGCTACAGGGTTCTTTATGTTTGACTTTCTTTTGTCCATAATTTAAAGAAGATTTTGAACAGCATGTATAATCTGTAGATAAGTGTTGTAGAAAATAACTATTGCTTATGGAACTGTATTTATTTTTTTACTGACTAGAAGATGAGTCTTCATGGAACTAAAAGATTATGTGTGATGACCAAGTGACAAGAAAAGGACAATGTGTGATAACCAAACAGCTCTACCGAAGCTTCAGTAAATTTCTGCATAAGAAAACACTGCATTTGCTAATTGAGCACTTGATCTGCATGGCCTGCCTGAGGGCCTGGGTGATGGCCTCTGCCTGCAGGCTCCAGCAGCTCCACTGCCTCTTCCTTTTCTCCAGCTGTGCCTGCAGATTTCAGGTGTGTGGCTGGACAGCTTCTGCAACGTACTGATGTGTTCATGTATCAGATCAGATGACTAGTTGTGTTTTATGCAGTCTGTGCAATGCTCTCTCCTCCGCTTTCTGTTATTCTTACTGTGCTGGCCTAATTTCATGGAAAACCTTAGTGCTATCATGCTTAATTCATGACATGAGAAAAGACTTGTGCCACCATGCTAATCACATGTTTTCACAGAGGTGAATGCAGAGGAAAGACCTGCAGAGTCCAGAGCTGCTCCCAGACAGAGGGTCCATCTCCACTGGGAACCAGAGGCAATGCCACCAGCAAGCACCATGCTGCTGCTGGACATGCTGCTCTTAGCCAAACTGCACAAATGCTTTGATTGCACTACTAGCAGACCTCCATAACCTTCTCTGATGAGGTATGCACAAAGATACAAGTCCTTCAACCTTTATGGGCCCAATGCATGCTCTGGCCAGGTTTTGCTGGGCATAGTCCCCCTTAGGGGCTCTGCTGCTATGAGACAGACTAAAGGTGACATCTGTAACCCACCCCATACTGCCTCAGTGCAGACACCCTGTCTGAAGCACTGTGGTAGCACCAGTGAACACAGTGACTGGTTCCTGGCAGGCACAGGTCAGGACAGAAAGAAGCAGGGAGTATTCATGGGCCGGGCTTGCTGTGGACAGCTCTGCATCTTTCATACTCACAGAAGTGATCCCAACAGGATCTCACTCTGCCTTGATGGCATGGTGCCCTGTGTGTCCCCAGACCACAGTCTGCAACTTCAATTTGCAAAGAATCTAAGGGAGGAAGTGCAGTTTGTACAACTTATCTGAACCTATTTCCCAACAATAACTATTGTTCAGTCTAGCAACTTGACATGATACAATTTGTTTTGTGAAAAATATATTTAATTTGCAGCCTGTGACTGTATAGTGAGATATCCTGTGGTTTTATTAGCAAGAGTAGATGGATCTTTTCATTGTTTCTGAAAGAAATCAACATGATTCTATTTGCAGATTGCATTAAAAACTCATATTGAAACCCCTGAGATGGCATTGCATCAGCTGGTTTCAGATCTTAGCTTCATCTGAGCTAGAAGATGCTACATCTTCCATACGCTGAAAGAAGGTTAGCATCCCTCTGTCTTCCGTGAGTGCTCGACCATGCTCCAGTACTGTTGTGGAGTCTTTGGTGCCATGCATGAACTCTGCTAGCTGAGGTGGTAGGATTCTGCTGTGACACTGGGAGAAGCACAGAGAGCAATTTTTCTCTATAATGACGTCTATAATGAGTCACTTCAGAGCGACTTTTGTTGAAATAACCCATCTGTGGATCTCCTGAGCAGGCTAAACAAGCTGATCTGACAGCTGGGGTCTTGGTGTCTGACATTCTGAGAACTAAAGCTGTGCTAAAGGAAGGATCATGAAAAATGTAAAACAAATGTTAGCGCATATTTTTTAGCAGAGGTTACACTGCATTGTGAATGTTTATTTTCATCTTTAATCATTACAGAAATCTTCCTCCATGAATGCTGTGGACTGTTGAAACTGAGGCAGTCTCACCTATCTTGGCTCATGGGTAGGCAGCCTCCAGCCCACTTCTGTATTCACTCAGTGTTTTCTTTGTCACTGGTTTTCTTTGTGTTCTTAACCACTACTGTGATTTTGCATATAAAGCAGTGTGCATTCATTTCATAACGCAATAATTCATCGCCAGTATAATGCAGACATTTCACCTTTTGTAATGAACTTTAGGTCTTAATAAAAAAGGCAGTCAGCAACTTTAAAAATATCAGTATTGTGTCAAATTAATTAACAGATCTACATATCTCAAATGTGAGGATTACTTCAAGGAAAATTATCATAATCTCATATGCATCAAATTTGGCAATCCAGAAGACAACTTTGAATCACTTTCTCTTTTGCAAAAGCGTTTGCTCACAATGAAAAAGAACACCTGAAAGCAGAGATCTCCCAGAGCTGCTGGTAACTGCTGCTGCTCCTCATCCTCTCTGCTGTAGAAAATGCACCTGGCAGCAGCCTGGGTGGGTTAGCTTCCAGGGACAGGCTTTACTTCTGCCTTTCGTCCTAGCCCAGGCACACGTCAGCACGATCTGGTGCACAGCCAGCATCACACACACAGCCACAAGGGAAGCAGTGCACACATCCTTGAAGGAGATAGCAGTCAGCAATTGCTTTGTGCTAGTAAACAGAAAAACATCTAAACCACTGCACAAGAAAGTTAAACCTGTGTGTATCAACAAAGGCTACAGCTGTTCCACTGAATGCATGACAATAGAGGCAGAGGCACTATAAAAAGAAATTTTCCAAGTTTAGATAACAGGGCTTTGTATCAGCAGTGGGAAGGATAGGGCTGTCCTCAATGGGTCATCATGGGAAAATCCTTCTGGCTGCGCTTCTTAGTGTTTGTCCTCAGCCTTGAAAAGCCACAGAAGAGGAAAGCTGATCGTCCCCTTGTGAATGCTGTTCTTTCCTTGGAAGCTTCGTCACATGGGACTTCCTGAAACAGCTTGTCCAAGAACAGTGTTTCTCAGCGCGGGCTCAGACTTTCACAGCCTGCAGTTATTTCCTCTTCATGCTAGGAGCCGTCTATTTCCTGATTTACACAGCACCAGCCACAATTCATGGTTGAGAGCTGGGGAGGAGCTAGGTGTTATTACTAGCTATTGCCTGGAAAAGTGCTGCTTTATGTCCTGGCAGTTCAACAAGTCCCAAGAAATGACTTCATTTCAAGGATGCAGAAATGACATATTCTTTTCAGGCATGACAGCAGAGACAGGCCTTTCTTCATTCATATATACAACAGCATAAATGTTAGCAAGGCTTTCAAGAGTGCAGAGGACAGAGATCATACCACCAAGTATGCCAATGAGAAATCTAATGAAGTATGCCTTCATCTTATCTACAGGGCATTTTTCCTCATGTAAACCAAAAGTTTAACATTAACTTCTCTCCAGCAGTGCAGAGCTGTTGCACAGAAGACATGCAGGACCCTCTGAGCAGTACCTGGACTCCTTGCTTCATTGCCACTGCCTGGTTCAGGGCTGCCCTGATCCACCTACCATAATGGACAGAGCTTTGCCTTGGGTGCCTCAGGCACCAGCTGCCCAGATGCTGCAGGAGCAAAGCGCTCATTATGCCTTCAGGGGCTCTTGGATGTGGATGATTAAATTCTGACTTTTATTGCCAATAAATAAGCTGTAGCATTGCTTATCAGGAAAGGAAATGTGCTGGGTTTAGGTGGGCAACACATTAGGCGCTACCAGTGAAGATGCCTCAGCAGGAAGACTGACATCTACCAATGCCATCTCACCTCCTCAGTGGGACTGAGACAAGCCCTGTGTTACTACAGGGCAACTGGGCTTTCCTCCTGCACTTCGTTCTCTAGGTCTATGCATTTCTACTGGCAATAAATAAACAAACAAACAAACAAACAAACATACTCGAAAGAGAAATAACTTGCTGCAGAGTATTAGCTCTTGTAAAAATCTCTGCTGGGGCATGCTTGAGTCAGTTACAGCTACCACATGTCCCCAGATGTTCCCCTCTTTTATGGTACCTCAGTATATGTTTGGAAGAAGAGGCAGAACATAGAGGCAGGGAATATAACCTGAACTATCTTCTACCATGCCACAGGGACTATGTCATAATTTGCTCGCACTGTGCACCTGGTTTACACTTGTGGAGAAGGGTGTCGGCCCTCTTGACTGCTAGACTGGGTACAACATTGCTGTAATCTCAGACGGGGGAATAAAGTTCTACTGGAAAGAGCAGGCACAAGAGGAGTATTTTTGAACATGTCCTGACCTTCACACAAGAAGCCCAGGCCCCAAGATGTGGTAGAAATAAGCGTATAAAAAACCTCATGCTGTTCAGTAAGAGAAGAGCAAAGTCCTGCGCCACATAAAGATCAATCCCAAGCACGAGGACACGCTGCCAGCACTGGCAGACGCAGAGTTGAACAGAAGCCAGCAGTGTGCCCTTACTGCTAAGAAGGCTAACCCTATTCTTGGCTGCGTTAGGCCAAGTATCGCCAGCAGGATGAGGGAGGTGATCCTTCCTCTCTGCTTAGCACTGATGAGACTGCACTTGGAGCGCTGGGTCAAATTCTGGTTTCCCAGTACAAGAGAGGCATGGACATACTGGAAAGAATACAGTGAAGGACCAAAACAGTGATGAAGGACCTGGAGCGCCTCTCCTGTAAGGGAAGGCTGAGAGAGCCTGTGACTGCCCAGTGTGCAGAAGAGAAGGCTGAGGGGGATCTCATCACTGAAGGCATGGCGCGAAGAGGCAGAGCCAAGCTCTTGTCAATGGCAACCAGTGCCAGGACCAGAGGCATTGGTCACAAACTGGAACATGCAAGGTTCTCTCTGACCTTCAGGCAGCACTTCTGTGCTGTGTGGATGATGAAGTGGTGGCACAAGCACCCAGTAGCTGTGAGGTCTCCTTCTCAGAGATCTCCAGAAGCTGCCCGGATATGGTCGCGGGCTCACTGCTCTGGGTAGCCCTGCTGGAACAGGGGCTGGAACAGATGGACCCTGAGGTCCCTGCCAGCCTCAGCCCTTCTGGGACTCTTTGGTCATGCTTTGGCATTTAAATTTAGTCCCAGTTTCACAAAAAGGTATATATTAAACATCCACCACACCACCGTGCTGGATTAGGCCTGTGCTGTGTCTGTTTCTGTAGATGAAGCCAAGATGAACAAGCCGTGAAAAGCAAGCTCAGGAAGAGAATCTAGCATTTTGATGGCAAATGCTAGTTCTAAACAGAAGATAATACTGTTGCTTACACGAATGTTTAAAATACTTTATCTGCGTACCAAGAAGAGAGTTACTGTGACAAGTTTGCACAAATATAAAATTGCTGCCAATGCTATCCAAACAGTATCTGCTCTTACAGTAGATGACTGATGGATTGTTACCCACTACTTATGTGTGAGGTGAAGGCTTCTGCCAACAGTTAGCTGCTGCAATACATAAACAATCCTTAGCTGAGAGTTAGATACATTAGTTTTATGTTTTCTCCGAGGGTCATGTTAAGTGCCCTCTTGAAAGCTTTCACGCTGTACTTAGAAACAGACCGCTTATCATTCATAATAATAATAATAATAAAAATCCTTGAACTTTATTTTGTTTGTGGTGCATTACAGATTCCTGGTGGAATGGATGAAGAAAAGCAACCTTGGTAACAATCAAAATAGACAAGCATCATCCAAATGGGAATTATTCTTAGTCAGGTTCAATCTGTGATAGAGATCTCGGGCCTCTAAAGCCAGCAAGTGGATATTGTCCATGACACAGCCCAAAGCAGGCAGCAATTCTCAAAAGTGTTACACTTTTGTGCCTTGTACTGAAGCTGCTTAGCTTCTTAGAGGCAGGGACAAATATAATGCAACAAAAAGTTTGTACACGTGGAGGTATGCTTGGAGCACAAGGACACTTCAGCCTAGCCTCTTCCTCACGTTCTTCCTGGAACGTACTTCAGAACTGTGGATGACTAAACCCTTGCCACCTCTGGCTGTTGTGACATGTTACAACTCTAATGCAAAACGTGCAAGGACTGAGTATGAATTGTACTGCATAAATAACTCCATCAGTGCAGCAGTATCTAGTTCAATGCTTTTTCACACATATGTCTACTTTTTGAAACATGCATGGAGTATGGTAACACCATGGAGGTGTTAGAAAGAAGAATAAGACTCAGAAACATTTTTGTGAGCACTTCTTTGCACATGCAGGACTGTGATCTGAAGTACAAATGGTCTGGTCACGCAGCCTGGGGTGTGTCAGAACTGGCAGAAGGTGAATGGAAGGAGGCTTGACAGGGCAGCGCTGAACCCACGCAAGCAGTGGCCAGTTGCTCAGTGAAACAAGCTGCAGACACAACCAGGGAAATGCTTGGGCTGCCCGGTGTCAGGCAGTGTAGTATCTTCAGGCTTGATTCACTCGTCCAAATGTGCAACTCCAGCACTGCCAACCTGAGACGCTGCAGGGCAAGGCCCACACAGGAGGAGGGTGGGTCATCTTTGTAGGCTTTGTCATTTCTGCCAGCCTCATGAGGATGTTTCAGCTGCCCCAAGGCATTTCAAATGGCATTAGCTGTACGCACTCAGGTAGCTGACTCGTGCCCTTTACCTCTGCCGATTCTGTGGCACGACATCTTTCATGAAAAAATGTCAGACTGGACACACACGCTTTGGCAGCGCTGGGAAATCCAGTGGGAATTTTTAAATGGTTCAATATAGAGAGAATGTAACTAAGAACAATATATTTTCACAATAATTGCTTTTGTCACTCAAGAACATAAATGTATATATATGTATAAACATATATATGTGCACATACGAATGCATATGAGTAGATATGCACTTATCCATATACATAAGTGAAAAAATACCCTGAATTGTCTTAGACAACATAATTGTACCTCCAGGCAGGATCTTTAACCTGTCGTTCCATCAGCAGTTAAAAGAGCAGAGCCTGCCTTCCTCCAGCCCCTGACCCTGCTCCCAAAAACCCTTCCCACAGCTCCCTCCTGCCAGGTGGAGGTATGTGTGTGTGCAGTTTCACCATGCAGGAGGAGCAGCTCCTTCACGTGCCCATGGGGATGGTGGCTGTGGCCTCACAAGAGGAGAAGACCTCGACTTCTGCCTGCAGGAGACCTCCTACCTGGGAGGTCCTTCAGACTCAGCTGGATTTCTACATAAACACAACCACTAAGGCTCCTTGTGGGTTGCTGAGGAGCTTGTCTGTGAGTTACAGACTGGAACTGGCCAATGAGTTTAAAAAATACTGAGGGCCTGAAAGAGGAAGGTGTGGGGGAGAAGGGAGATAAATTGATCGAGTCAGTACTTCTGTTGTACTGTTTTGGGCCCTTTAGCAAGCAGTCGCTCCTCATTTGCAAACCCAGTCTGAATGTAATACATGAATCTTTTACTAGGATACATGGCTTCAGAACTTGTGGTATCTTCAGCACACAACAGCTTACAGGTAGAGCCACTGTAAGTTCACGAAGGGAAAGACAGAGGTTTAGCAACATCACAAATCTGCATTATGTATCTCTGCCACTGCCACCTTCTCTCCTCTAACCTAGAGAGGTGCCCATCTGCATAAACACCAAACAGAAAGCATCACAGGAGCAGCATTTTCTGATTGCTAATGCACAGTATTGGTGTGTTATGTCAACGGGAATTTCTTTGCTCCTTTTTTACTACAGCACTGAGCTTCCTGTTGTCCAGCCAATTCCCTGTGTAATGCTGGCAGCTATATCAGCATGCTAACAGACAGCTTCACCACCAGGGCCTTACAGGAGGCTACTGAGGTTTTAAACACGGTAAAGATTAAACACAATAAATAAGTCTGCTTCCATAAGTGCTTGGTAATGTTGCTGTTTATGAGGCATAAAGGGTAATCAAACAGGAAATACAGTGACCGCAGAGATCCGTCAGCGAGCTGAGGGAAACTGGTGCACAGCACAGGGCTACCTGCTATCAGTGTGCCACAGGATGTTGTCTTGAATGGAAACACAAAGGGAGGCTGAGACCTGCAAATCTGGATGACAGAGCTGGCAGCGGGCAGCAGTTTGTTGCCAGTGAGGCTGGACGTAGAAATGTAATTTCCATTACCCTAATACCAGGAGATAAGCAAAGTATTAAAAGATAATTGCATAAATGTGGAGGAAACGGTCACAATGCCTCCCCTCAGCCTACCATTCTCTTACCTACATTTCAGGCATAAAGAAGGAAGAAACTATTAAATGTATTAAAAAGAAGAAGAAGAAAACAACAACTAGATAATACTGGCTGAGACTTTGTAAAACACAGGGGAAAACACAGAACAATTTCTGATTTAGAGTCTAAATTGATTCTCACTTGAAGTCCTTGGGAAGATTTTCAAGGCTCCCTAAAGATTAAGCTTTTAGAACCAAGGGCTTGCTATGAAATTCTCAACACCAGTGGACTCACTATAGTAACAACACACAGGCCTCGTCCAGCATTTTGCTGCCTGCAGAAGAGAGATCCCTGGGGCACAACAGCCTGTTGGCTGCACTGCTGGTCCCACCAGCCCTGTGTCTGTCTGCCCAACAGTGGACAGGTCTGCAGAAACTGAGGGAAGAGAAAAGGGATCACAGAACACCTCGGCTGAAGGAAGGCGCAGATTGTAAAAGTGTCTTGGCACACTTTCACATTATGGTGTTGGGAAGATAAAATCCAAAATCTTGTAGCCTTCCCTCTAATTTCTGCAGTTGATTACTGGAGGGAGAAAGAATGAGTTGCAAGGTGCTGCTTGCTGTTCACCTTTTCCAAAACAAACATTATTAGCAGTGATACATGAAAGAGTTGTGGTGAATACCAGCTGAGAAGTGGAGATGAGGGCAAACCGTGGCTCCTGTTAGCACCGTTTGAAGGGGAACAAACTGCCATGTCCTAAGGAACTGGAGCAGCAGTGGTGGAGAGGACATCACGGTGCCACCACTGTGGAGACATCCTAAGGGGAACAGAGCCACTCCTGTGTGAATGGACACAGTCTGTCAGTTCTTGCTCTAGCTGTTTGCATGCAGTGGGCACGCTGCACACCTCTCACAGTGGGTATTTGTTCTGTGTAGCTGGGGACACTAAGGAGGACTGCTCCACCTTCCTCGCCACTGGTGTGTCAAACACCACAGCATGAAGGCACTGCTGACCACGGGCTTGACCTTGTTTACAAGACATAGTTGCTTCTCAAAAGAAAAGCATCAAAGGCTCACACAGCATTAATTTGCAAATTTAATTAAAGAGTTTTAGCAAAGTTTTCTTTTCCTGTGTGGAAGCAATTCAGAATAGGAAGTTGCACAGAAGATTAGATCATGTAATACGGCTACTTATTGCATAAAGATAGCGCCAGCCTAAACAGAGCGTTTCACTTCATACAGAACAGCTTGCATGGTGAGCCACCATGAAATGAGATGAACACCAAGTGCGTACAAAACATAGCTGAGGAGAACACAAACATGGCAGGTGCCAGGCAGCCCGCAGTGGGGGCAGTCCCCCCGCGCACCATGCTGCGTGCCAAGGGATGCCCTGCTGCATGCAACACCTGGGTTGTTCTTGGGCTCAGCATGCCTTGCTGCACTGTACTTAGCGTCATTAAAATGTATTTACTTTGAGATCGGTTTTGAAAGAAAAATCCAGAGGACGAGCCTTCCCCCTCATTGGTGATGCACTTTTTGGATGAGCTGACTTAAGACAAAAGTGCTGTCTCAAGGCCTTCCTGAGGATCCCCCCTTCCCTCTCTGTACTCTGTCCCACCATTGTTTTCCCAGCTGTTGGCAGTGGGATGCCTCAGACAGGCAGGGGGCTGACAAGCTGCCTAAACCAGCACATCTACACAGAGTTCTGAGGAAGGCCCTCCAGCCACCCCAGCGTGACACCAATATTCACCCCATGAGCATGCCTTGCGGCAGATCAGCCTAGCTGGATCGAAGAGCAGCCCTTTCCCCTCTGCACTCCTGCCCCAGCAGGGCACCTCTGCTGACCAAACAGCCCAGCCCTCAGCACTGCACACCCATGCCTTAGCCCCTCTGCACCCCACAGTCTCGCTGTGCTTTCCTTCCCCTTCCACTCAGGCTCCACTTGCCAGCGGAGAGCAGGGCGCTTGGGAAGTGGCAGGCAGATAGGCCTGCCCAGGGCCATGGAGCCCGCAGCAGAGGAAGCCTCCATGGTAGGCCTAGTGTAAGAGGCCCCATAATACACCTCAGCGATGAGCATCACAGCACTGTGTTATCCTTTTGCCCTTCTGAATGAGGAGAACTATAAATACATGCTCTTACCGTGGTTAGTGCTCTAAGATGATACTTGGTTTCTCATGGCTTATGTGGAGAGGAATATGCAAAGAGAAATATTTCAATATGTAGGCAGGAGGGAGAGCTCGGTACTTGCCTGAAACTTTCATTTTGTGTTACATAAGAGTGAGATAATTATATCTCGTAATCTTCCCAGTATCCAGGACACTGAGTTTTAAGTCACCCTAGATATTTGGATCATTATGAGTAAAAAGCAACATTGATTTCTGCCTCCTTATTGAAGATTGTGTATTTAAGGTTTGCTGTGTACTGCATTTTCTGATCCCTCTGCTGCCAGGAATTGCCCTTTTTCTTATAATACTTCGTAAGGTCATAAGAATTGACTGCTTAAAACGAAGAAATAAAGAGGCTACAAAACCTTTAAAAACCCAAAATAGTATTTTTCATGATTATCATTATGTGCAGCTGATAAAATTTCAAATAAAAATCATCTTATTTTATGATTTGTGAAAAGAAGCACTTTAACTCACAAGCAAACAGGTTGAAGGAGAGCAGCCAAAAAGTTATTTCAGATTCCCTCTGAGTTCAAAAGAACAAAGCTATTGAAATAGAAAAGGCTTTTAATGGAAGTTATTGCACACGTATGTATGTAAAAGACTGGGCAACCTCTCAGATAGATTGATATTTCATAGCTGAAATAAGTCCTCTGCTGACCCTAAGCAGGACAGAAGATGGGGCACATGAACTTTTTCTCCTTTCCAGGTGATGGGTAACACCAGACATACAGGCAACCTACAGCGTGGTGTCAGCTGGAGCCATCCAGCTCACCTCCCCACCCAGCATAGTGGCAGCAAGGTGGCAGCTCCCATCCGTGTCCTGACCTGTACATACCGACTGACAAAGTGCCTCCTTCTTAGACTTGGTTCATCCTTCATCAGCTGTAGTCGCAATTGCCCAAATCCCACAGCCAGAAACCTCCTGCGCTGCCCTGTAATGGCCTCCCTTGGTCACCCTTCTCAAGGAGAGATGCTGCAGGCAAGCTGCATGCTGCGCACCCAGCGAGCAGCTCTTGGGCTCACTCAGCCTCAGGCGATGCCTGGTCTGGCACACTGTGCCTGATGGCTAGCAAGCCTGCAGCCAAAATATCAATCACGCTGGTACCCGCTCGCTCCTTAACAGATCCTGACACCACGTGGGAAGAAACCATCCTGTTTCCTAATGTCATTATTCTTAGAACAGCTAATTATTCTTAGATATCTCTATCTGGCTTTGTCTTGTTCACCCTTTAGTTCCCTTGAAGTGTATATAAAACATTGCCATCCTTTCTTCTGCAGCTCGCTTGAGACTTAAACCAATTTAGTCTCAGAGAATTACACCATTTCACAGTTAACAGCGTGGGCCTGAAAGGACTCACATCTTGCAAAACAAGACAATCATTTGAGAAATTGATTTCTAAAGATTTTTTTAGGTGTAAGAGATGAAGAAAACATCCGTTGCTTTCTTCTAGTCTCTATGGCTGGACGCACAGCAAAATCTATAATGCAGTTAAGGAAGGCAGGCTTATGCATGTGTAGCTGAAAAAGAAGAAAGTAAGTGACCCACAGTTGGAAGCACAGGGAGGACTTCCACATGCTAAGCCATGTGCAGTGAGTGGCAAACTGAGCACTGCTAAGGTAAGCAGAGTTCCATAGCATTGGCAGCAGTGTTTGTAGTGCAGGGCTATGCAGAGCTGTGCAAACGCAAGGCTCGCCCCAAAGAACTGCACGACAGAACAGCCAGCAGAGTGGGACAGGTGCAACTCCAAGACCCAAACAGGCTATTTCAGAACTGAACACCTACTGGCTTGAGCTCCAGTTATGAATTCAGTCTTGTTCAGCTTTAGATCCTTTCCTGTGCTTTTAAAGAGCATAATTCAGATCAGCAGATTGCAAATTTATTCACCAGAACTGAATTCAGATCTAGGAAATATTGGATCTGAATTTGATTGCCAGACAGAGACAGATCCCCCCAGAGATGGGGGACAGCTTTGAAAATGAATGCTGAGATGATAGATTGAAGCTTGCTATGGCCTCTGTATTAAGGAAGAATGAAAGATAATGAGACTCATCCACTCCATTTGCTCCAAAAGCTGAACAGAAGGAAGAGGCAGCTCAGGCTTACTTTTCAGACTGCAGAATCAGTGTCAGGATTTGGGGAAGACAGCGATGGCCACCTGGAGCCAGAGCTCAGGAGGCCACCTGAGGGCTGACCCCAACTCTGGGACAGAGTCCCCCCCACTCCAGTACAGCACAATTTATCAAAACCTTAACATCCTCTGAAACATGCGTTTGTATCAGAGCTACTAAGTTAAAATAATTGAATGAAAATATCTCTGCATTCTACATTTAGTAGAAGTATTTGGATAATTTACTTTCCCACAGATGTCAATACATAAGACATTGCTTTAATGGCAGTGAACAGACTCACTGCACTAACAGACTCTGCTGACATTTCTGTGACGTTTTGGTTCATTTAACTGCGTTGTAAACATATGTACATAGATAAACTCATGTCATTTCTATAAATACTTGTGGAAAACTGCAATAAAAAATTAAAAAAAACCCACCCTTTTGTGAATTACTTAAAAGAAAGATGCTGTATGCCAGAACAAAGATAATTGCTACAGATAAGGTATGCTACTGTGTGTATTCTGTAAAAACTCTCACATAACTGAATGCAGAAAGGCAGCAATAGTGTATCCAACCCTCCTTCCTTCTCTTCCTTCACAACGTTTTTACCAATTTTTATCACTGAGCCATGGCACTGTGATTTCTAAAGGTACCGCATTCAAGGCAGGATGTGCAAAGGCATTAATGCTTTCACGTTAGGAGCAAGGGAGAGAAAACAATAAAGATGCTCAAGAAAATGAAATAAATATTTTAAAAAAATGGATAAAAGCCACAAAGTGCAAGAGCCTGTCAAAGAGACTGCACCTTTATGTGTAGCACAATATTAGTACTAGTATTAAACAGTGCCAGTAACATCCTAGCATAGACAGTAAGATATTCAATTGAAATAAGTTTGTGTTTTTTTTATAATACTAATATTTAGACAAGGATGTAGACGTATCTTTTTTGAAGAAAAACTAAGCACTGGCATGTATCCTGGGCTGCATCAAAAGAAGAGTGGCCAACAGGGTGAGGCAGGTGATCCTGCCCCTCTGCTCTGTGATAGTGAGACCTCAGCTGGAGTACTGTGTCCAGATGAGCAGTCCTCAGTACAGGAGAGACATGGACCTGTTGGAGCGTGTCCAGAGGAGGGCCACAAAAATCATCCAAGGGATGGAACACCTTTCCTGCAAGGACAGGCTGAGAGCTGGGGCTGTTCAGCGAGAAGAGAGAGCTGCCAAGTGACCTGATAGTGGCCTTTCAGTATCAAGGGGGGTCTATGTGAAAGAAGAGGACAGTCTCCTTAATGTGGTCTGACGTGATGTAATGAAGGGAAATAGTTTCAAACAAAAAGAGTGGAGATTTAGATGGAACATGAAGTTTTTTATAATAAAAGTGGTGAGGCTGCCCAGAGAGGTGGTAGATGCCCTCCATCCCTGGAGATACTCAAGGCCAGGCTGGTCCAGTCTCTGAGCACCTGATGGAGCTGTGGATGTCTCTGTTTGTTGCAGAGGAGTTGGAGTGGATGACCTTTATGGGACCTTTCCCACTCACACAGTTTTGTGATTTGAGGTATTCCTGCTGCAGCCAAGGACCGTCTAAGGACAGGTCATCCTTCTTCACCCTCACTTTACCTGACAGGCCGCAGTGCACCAGAACAAACTCCCTGACTCAGCACGCTGCTGAAATTAGATTGCTATGGTTTAAAAACAGAGCACATCTTCAGGATTACACCGCTACCAAAGCTTGTGCTTCAAATGATCTCTAAAATAAAGTTTAGTGTACTGGTATTTTGTAATAATTAAAAAGAAAAAAGAAAAAAAAAGAAAAGGAATGAGAAGAAAGAACAAAGAAAACACAAGATTGGGTTCTCTGTCTCTCAGGAAGGCTCCTGCAGTGACAGCTGCGGAAGCCCTGCTTATCACAGCAAAATAAATAAAAACTCTCTTACAAAATTAATGCATTTCTGTTTTCCAGCAGGCCTCTGTTTCTCTGTCCTCAGACTGCACACCACCAAATGTGCAGGCTTCCTGTCCAGAGTACGTCCGCTACCCAAGTTTTGGGCTCTGCAAACATACTCGAACAAGCACTGAACTCATCACACCTCAGAATAACTGCCCTTGCACAGCGCCCATGCCGCAAATGAGCTTGGTTGTTCCACCATGGCAGAACGAGGCCTAGACAAATCCACAGCTTTCTGTATGGCGCATCTGAGCACCTGCAAACACATCCAACAACAGCCTGCACTTCCTGGCAGTGCATTCTCAAACGGTCAGTTAAACTTTTACCTATCTCTATGATTACTAATCAGACAGCAATTCCTTTGTATATCCAGAAGCTGTCTTACTGGGTTAGGAAGATCTATGTTTCCTTCATTGAAGTGAGCAGGGCTACCATCAAAAGCTATTTTCAAAATGATCACGGACATTAAGAAACAAGATGCTGTCACTGCTTTGTACTCACTGTTATGAGCAGGTCAGCAGCACCTCGGCTGCTCACCCACCATTAATTGCATTTCCTTATTTTTCTCAGAATGCACCCAGGTGTTTTTTCTTGTTAGAGCACAGCCTGAACCCTCCCTCAAAGGCAAAGAGTCTTAGTGAAAGCACATCTAGCGAATGCAGGAAGTCAGCAGTGGTTGATTACAGCCTTTGAAGGTGACGGTCAGGGGTCTTCAGCTCCAACGCACAGTGTCTGTGCTAATCAGTAACAGGGAGTTACATTAATCATACTTTGCAATGTGTGGCATACTTAAACATGCATGTATAACTACATCCACAAAGAGCAGTTTTCTTTTACAGCTCTTCCCGATTGGACAAATACACTGCAGTTCTGGAAGGAGACGCCATTATTGATTGCTGCTGTTGAGCAGCAGATAAACTGTTTGTTTAAAAGATCCTCTGTAATTTGAGGGAGAACATGGAAAAAAGTCCTGTGTTAGCAATTCCTTACAACAGGTACTAAAAATGCATTCTTCTGTACAAAGCTCTTTACATAGGAAAGACTACCTCTGAATCACCTGCAATGACGTAATTTCATACTCATCTAACGTGCATCATTTTGACACGATACCCTCATTATGTTTACTGAAATCATCAGAAAGTTTCAGCTGTCTCAAAGATGACAAACCCCATTTTATTATTTTCTTTATAGCAAAACCTCAATATTTTATTTCACTGAAGTTCTCTGCAGTTAATAAAATACTTTTTTTTTTTTTTAATATAATAAGCTATTTTCTAAGAATTATGTACGTGAATGCCATTATTCATTTTCATAACAAGATGCTTCACCTAGTTGGATTTATAAAAAACAAAACAAACTAATTTGGACACCAAATTCCTATGTGAAATTTCCCTGAAACTTGAAAACTGAAATAAAAAAAATTAAAATATTTCTATTTCTTTCCAGCTTTATGCTCGGGATTTCAGTTGCAAAGTTTGAATCACCCATTTCAGCTCTTCTTACCATGTCTGGAGCAAAAAAGAAGTGGGCAGGTATGAGAATGAAGGGGAGGGAAGCAGAAATGCAGTCAGTGCATGTTTTGTGTTGCTGCTTTGGAAGTTACACATTGCATCATCATTAATGCCATCAGTAGAAGTGAGACTCTCCCATGCACCTGTATAACACATACATTCTTAAATTCATTGTGTACATCCAACATAAGGGGTGCTTTACATAAACAACTTTAAATGCATTAAAATGAGAAGAAAAAAAATCAGTTTACGTTATTTGTTCTTCCCTTTTGCACATTAGTACAGCACCATCAGGACACAGTTACATTTTCACAATGCAGAGAATTATTTCTACTGAAATTGAAGTACAATAAAGTTAAAATCCATTATTTTATTTATAAAACATGTATTTAATAATTTACCAACATAATTTCCCATGCTTTCTATACATATTCTAAACTTAATCCAATATCATTTTGCAATTAAGGAAAACATTTCAGGGAAGGAAAATGGAGTGAGAAAATCAGACAGTGGATGTGGATATGGGGCACCATATCACAGCACAGCATCTCTTATCTCTGCAAAAGCAGAGAAGCCAACTTAATGCACCTACGACTATATATACACACCAACAGAATCTATTACTCTCCAGACTTATATTTTCTATCTGCAGTATTTTCCATCTTTAAGCATGATCTGAGGATTAAAATCTGTCCTTTCTTTCATCTCCAGGTTCACACATATTTCTCCATTTCTGCAGTTCCTGAGAATCATTTATTTTCCATACTTCAGCAAAAGACTTCAGCTTTTTTCTGAGGGGAAAAAGAAAGTCAGTCAAAATATGGACACACTTTCAAATTAAGTACATAATTCCTTGAAAGCCTTACAGTCATCTACAAAATTTTATACACAGTCTGCATTGCTCAAAACGTTGTATGATCTATAAGCAATCAATGAACATTTTCTCCTATGTATTCCATCTACAGAATAGTCAACAATGTAATTTTACAAATAAATTATCGTACTAGATACAAAGTCAAGATGAAATACAACACCCAGCAAGTGTGAATCATTAAAGGAAATGAGTACTTGTGCAAACCACACAACACCTTTAGTTTGCACATTTTAGACTGCACATTTCTAGGAGCTGTGCAAACGAGCTCTGAGATAATAAAAGGGGTAACATTTCCAAAACCACTGAGTACAGTCATCTTCCCTATTTTCTTTTCAAAATTTTTTTCAATATCAGAAGGACTGATAAGCACTGTGACAAGTAAACAAGTCATTTAAAATGGGTTAACAGACATTCCTGATGACAAAGATGTCAAGACCGGACAGAATTACCCAGTGGATTTTCTTAAATGATATGAAGGTGATTTAAGAAAATAAGACAAGGCAGCTGGCCTGTGGCTGTTGTGACAGCACTTGTACACTGCTATGAAAAGGTCTGAGTTTGACTCACATGATAATTTTTATGTCCTACTACTGATACACTACAGCAAAGCTCATACCCATTTTTAAATGTGTTAATGTATCTTTGGAGAGGGGGTACAGAAGAAAATGTGGAATCATAGAATGGTTTGGGTTGGTAGGGACCTCAAGGATCATCTAGTTCCAACCCCCTGCTGTGGGCAGGACTGTCAATCAGTAGGTCAAGCACCAGATCAAGCTGCCCAGGGCCCCATCCTACCTGACCTTGAACACCTCCAGGAATGGGGCATCCGCAGTCTCTCTGGGCAGCCTGTGCCAGGGTTTCTGCACTCTTTGTGATAAAATTCCCCCTGATATCTAACCCAAATTTCTCCTCTTCCAATTTAAAGCTGTTCCTCCTTGTCCTATTACTATCAGACCATGTAAAAAGTTAATTTCCCTCCTGATTATAATCTCCCTTCAAACGTTGCAAGGCTGCAATGAGGTCTCCCCACAGCTTTCTCTTCCCAAGACTGAACAAGCCCAGCTCCCTCAGTGTTTCTTTGTAGGAGAGGAGCTCCAGCCATATGAGCATCCTGTGGTCTTCTCTGGACCCTCCCTGAAATCTCCACATTATGGTAATAACAGAAAGTAAAGAAGAACAGGCAAAAGAGAATATACCTTTAATTACTTATATTGAACTTAAAAAAAAAAAAAAAAAGAATTATGAGAGTGATTGTTAAGTCATCAGCCACATTTGATAATCTCTGTCTTGCCACTGACTTATGCTCTGGGTTCATGCAGGTGAGTGAAGACCCCCACAAAGTTCACACAAAAATTTACACTGAAGAAACGACCCAGAAGACATCAAACCCAATGCTTCAGCAATGGCCATGTGTATGAGTGCCTCACCCTGTGCACAGCCCCGTCTCTCATTCAAGAGGGAGGTGGAGGTGACAACCTTCAGGTGGGGCTGATGCTGTGGGCGGCAGGGCTGCAGCCTCACCCTGCTGCCTGAAGGAACACCTCCTCCCTCCCACACGTGTACTGCCTGCTCTCCTCACACACCAGGAAAGGAAACTGAACCGGTATTGGCAGGGACTGAAGAAATGACTTTTCCAGCTGGACTGAATCCGAAAAGCTGCTCACCCTGCAGGGGCAGGAGGCAGGGCTCAGACCTCAGCCACCAGCCAGGGTGAAGGACCCGCTGCAGACATGGATGACATTTACTCTTTTTCTCTTTAAGAATACCAGCAAACTGCACACCAAAAACTAAAATACAGATGGCAGTGTACCTATTGAAAAGCTGGAAAATGTCACACAATTAAGTCCCATAATTACGCTTACCCGCTCAGCCATAGTCCTACCCTTACTGTGCACTGCAGATCACTCTTCTAATTACATCATCACATACTATTTTCACTGCTCACAGGTTCTGTATGAAGTTAACTACATTTTTTGGCAGTGGAGGCATGCTAGAACTCTGTCTCTGCCCTATGACTTTGACAGAATGGAAATTACACTGTCATATTCTATTACTTCTCTTCTAAACTATATTACACAATAACTCTGGCCTTCCAGCTCACATTCTCACCTTTCTGGAAAATATTTTTTCTAGAACTACAATTCTATATATCTTCTAGCAGAGTTATGGCATTGCTAGTAATTTGACATTTTACTTTTGTAAACTGTGGACCGCTATTCACAATGAACAAAAGCTACCACATTATTTTTCCCACAAACTGTCACGCATCTTCCATACGGTTTTTAAATTTTATTTTGCTTTCCTAGAAATAGATAAAAACCAGTGCTGAGCACTACATATTATTTAGCATCAAAAGAACTGTTTGCACCTACAAATAACTAGGCAATAAAGTTTTCTTTTACAGAATTCTTCTACCATGATTGGCTATGACCATCAGGCAACAAAGACCTTGACTTACTGCATTCCCAATGGCTTACTTGAAAGTACCTGATAGGACTTGCATTGAAAATAATAGCAACAACAACAGGTGGAAATGCATATGAATGCTATGCATATATTTACATCTGAAATATGTGCATAATATTACAGGACTTAAAAAGGTGAGGCTATTTGATGCACATGAATTTTCCTGCATAGTTGTGTGAGGCACACACATTCCTAAATGAAACCTGGTTCTCAAAGAAATTCTAAAATCGTAACTTTCAGTAAAATCTGGTGTGTTTGGGGTGCACTCAAAATATGATAAATATTTAGTTTTAAGTTAAAATAGCAAAAATACCAGTATTCCTCTATATTGCATGCACAGTGCTCCGAAAGTAATGCCTCCTATTTATTTCCATGGAAACTATGAGATACAAAGAGCACAAGAGCATTATTTGGTAGAGGAAATTCTCAGCTCCAAAACACTCTTTTTCAACATAGTCACCACCATTAGCTATCCGTTTTTGCCTGCAATGAACAATAGCCTGCACTGGTTGGTCTCCATAAACATTTAGCAAGAGTCAATGAACCTTTATGAGTGTCATTTTTTCCACATGGAGAAAATCAATGACACACCTCGCTTCATATGCACTTCTGTGTCAGACACCTTTCTGTCAGACTGCCCCCCTGCTGCCATCTGTCACACAGCAACAACATTTAACAGGATTTTGGTGGGAAGGTTCAACCTCTACTGTTATCCCACCAATATCCACCTCTGACATCGTGGGCCAACATCATAAATTAGGAGGCATTACTTTTGGAGCAGCCATTGTAGCGCAAATAAAATTTCAATTTTAAAAGCGAATGTTTTATGAATTAAATCCATATCTTCACCACCACTGCCACAAGACAAATAGATATTTATTAGATGTACTTCAAATATATCTCTCAGAATTTCTTCCTGAAAAAAGTGAAAATAATGCACTTTAAAGAATAAATTTGACAGTATTTGCTCTAAGAACAACAAAAAAAAAATTATTCCCAGCTTTAGTTCAATGTGCTCTTGGTGGTGTGTTTTTTTTTTTTCCAATCGTGATTAAGAGGGTAGCAATTAACCTCTGACATAATAGCTAACTACAAAATCCAAACTTTTAATTGAAATTGATAGCATAATTTATCAAATATTTTAGAAAGTTTTGTCTCACTTTCTCTTCCCTGAAGGAATATTATATACGTAAAATAGCTCTCATGGCTCTTTTTACGTACATTCTGTGAAATGTTCTTTCATTCACATCTGGAAGAAACCTCCTAATTGTTCTCACCTTTTCATATTCACCAATCTCTCTAACTCCTTTGATTTGTGAGCTGCCTTCTTCAAGACTTCTTCAGGAATACCTGCCAGTTTGGCAACATTTAGCCCATAGCTTCTCGCAGTGACTCCTTTAGTTATTTGATAAAGAAAAGTGATAAATTCAGGATTCTCTTCCTCTTCAGATCCTAAAAAAATAAAACAAAAATCAGGGTTCCTCTGTTTTATTTATAATGTGTAGTAGTCCAGTGCCTTAAATAGCAAAGGACTGGTTTTATTATCATTCATGCTTCCTGTGATATTAATTCTATTGAGTAGATAAAAAAAATAAAAATGTTTCCTTGAGTTCACATTTTATTTGTACAGAGTGAGTTTCAAAAAACTATTTTACTATAGTTTTATCTGGTGTCTTATTAGACAGAGGTTTGTGCATGTGTGTAAAACATAGAGTATTTGTATGTCAAGTTCATTAGTTATGCTGGAACTGAGATACTACAACTCATGTCCATGAAATAAAAGAGGTGTCTGCAGTCAAGAAGTCTATCAGTACAGCACAGCAAAATGTCTGCTGCCTGTCAGTAGGCTAGGAGCTCCAGAAAATGCTTATGGAAGCCCATAACAGACAGCATACAGACAGTGGATTCTTTTATTGCATGGCAATCAGATGAAAATATAAGAGCCAGTACAATAAATCTGATGATTCCCTTCCCTTTCCTCTTCAGGCATTCTTTTAAAATTTCTGCACACTCTAGGCCTGGTGTTAAGGGCAGAACTAATATGGTGTCAGTCACTGCCCTTCATTCTTCTGTTTTGAAAATGTAAGTTTTTGGGAACTGGAGATTTCCATAAATGGTAATGACTCAAGCTGATTTGATCTGAGTGTTCCAACCCAAAGGCTGGCAAACATTGTGCCATAAATCTCATCTTTTTGTTTTTGTTGTTCATATTGTTTTGTTTTGCTTTTTCCTCCTCCAGCAAGGTACCTACATTGTGATCAGGTACTCTTCTAAATTTTATTTTTACATAAAAATATAAAAGCCAAAATTTCCCTCCAGATAAAACTCCATCTGAAGTTGAAGAGTTTCTGTGTGAGTAAAGGCTTTAGAAAGTAACTTTTCTTTTTAACTTTCTGAGAAGTTTAAAAAGTGATAGATTATTTTTATTTATGTACAGTATTTAATGGCAATACTAGACACCCCTGCCTGATTAGCTTACAACCTAAGCAGATAATACAATACTAAGAATGAATTATAGGGAAGATTAATAACAAACAGCACAGCAATTTGAAAAATTAAAATAAGAAAAAACAGAATTGATACAGGCAAGATGCAACTTATATAGAACATAGAGATGCAGTACAGAGAACACTTTGCAAAATGGGAAAACCAGAATAAGAACAGAGTTTTCCAAATGTCTGAGTAAAGCTAACATCAGGAAAACAGCTGAAGAACTTTGTGTAGAAGAAAGTTCTACATCACAAATCTGGTTTAAGTTTGGAAGCCACATAAGGAAATAGACACAGTGGATAAACCCTATTTTCAGAATGCTTTTGAGAAGTGCCCTGCATCAAATGCTCTTCTAAAAACCAAGCAGCCATGGTCTACAAGGAAGGCAAAGGCCTTTGTAAATATCTGGCTAGCAGACAGTTAACGGTAAGAGTCAGTTCTATGAGGAGAGACTGAGGAGAGGATCATCATGGCAGACAGAGCTGCTTACCTTACCCATTAGCAAAGAGAGAAAAAGGGTAGGCAGTGAAGTGACAAAATGCACTGAAAATACTATCTAATTCACACCAGCAGTCACAAGAAGAACCACTGTGACTCTCCTGCCTGATAAAAACAAAGATGAATGGGATTAAGACAAGCAACATACAAAATTAGGCATGGGACTGAAACAGTACATTGAGATTATTCCTCTGTCTCTTTGAATTCAAGAACTGGGACCATCAACTGAAACTACATGTTTCAAAACAGTCTCAAAATAAACAAGAGGAGGTGGTTCCTCTCATAATGCAGTGTTCAGTTTTGGAGCTCTCTGACACACCAGGATGAAGACTCTAAAAGTATACATGGATACAAAGGGAGATTGGACCTCATTAAAAAGAAATCCAAAGATTCAAAAACAAACAAAAAACAAGCAAACAAACAAACAGAAAACCCCCCAACCAGCAAATGTTTGCAGACAGTGGGCTTTTTTAGAGAGAGCTGCCATATGTTTGATCCCTAATCCCTCCTCCCTAATCCTCTGTTATTTGGCTACCATGAGAAGCTGGACGCTAGGCTGGGTGAATCTTTGATCTGACCTAGCTCAGTCATCCTTGCATTGACTGTGAGAGAGAAATGATTATTTAGTTTTCAAGCCCCTAAAATTGAAAGCATAGACTGATACTTCAGTGTGTGCAGTATGTAGCAGCTACTACAACTTCTGCCTCTGTCTGAAACGCCAGAATATCGACGAATTTATACTGTACCTTTCTGTTCAGCACTTTCTTCCTCATTCACCAAGAAAGCCATATGATAATTACCAACTTTTTCTGGATACACTTTTTCTAGCTCACAAACTGAAGGATAGTGGGTGACAAACAACGTTAGTGACTCCACCTACAATAAAGAGATTGACACGCAAGGTTTAATTTTTTTCAAACACAACAACATAGCACTGGTATTCTTTACATATAAGCCCTTGTACTGAGTTTAGACACAGCACGTTTCTGCAACAGTGGAACATGCACCATGTCAAAGTCAACCTACAATAGCACAGGCTGAAAAAAAGTGTTCACAAGCACATCAGATTGACTACTTACATCTGTAATAAAATGTTCCAGTGTAGCATAAGCAATAGCAATTCCATCATGTGTGCTAGTTCCTCTTCCCAGTTCATCCAAAATTACTAGTGATCTTGAAGTTGCTTTTCTTATTATCTCAGCAGTGTCTGTCAGTTCTTCCATAAAGGTACTTCGGCCTTTGTAAATGTTATCTGCAGCACCCATTCTGCATTGGGATATGAAGCAGATCAATTTATTGAGTTCAAGTAAGGGCCAGATACAACGAAAAAAAGATCACGATCAGGAAATCACGTTGCTATAAATCTCCTACTGCAGGAGCAAAAAAAAAAAAAAAATAGGCAAAACATCCACTTCCCAGAGCAAGTTTACAAAAAAAAAAAGCCAGCAAGAGCACATGGTGTAGATGAGAGGGTGCTCTGAAGGACTGAATGGTCTGGGAAAAAACAATTAACGTACCATTAAATAAAAGCTTGCATGCATTTCTCAAGACATCAGTTTACAAAGACCCTGTGGTCTTCTGGGGAGGTAAGACTGTAAGGACAGCAGGGAACTTTTCTGTGTCATCTATAATGTAGTCTCAAGGCAAGACAGTAGCATACTGTCACACAGACAGTAAATGCAGCATCGCATGCCAACTACAGAAACTGGGGGAAAAAGAGAACACAGACAAGTGGGTGTTTTTTAGCATGGAATCCTTCCATGTTGAGAAGCTGCACAAAGTGGCCTGCTCTTCCCTTTAGAACGGACCCTGACAATCCAGACCTGTCAGCTCACTAGGACTCCAGCAAAGTATCTGTGAAAAAGATTTTTATTTCCCCTTCGGTATGACTATGTGTGCAGTTATTCAACTGTACAGTTATACAGTCAATAGGTAAACAGAGGTTAAACTGATGTTTCTTACAAAAGATTATTGTGATAGAAAGATAATCAGTGATAAATGGAAAATGCTCACCGATGTCGAAGGCTCGCAGTAAACTCCACACAGGAGCGATCTCCAGAGAAAGACTACCTTAATAGTAGTCAGCCCTTAAATGAGATCTAGGAGGTGTGGAGTCAAGCTCCACCCCTTCCAGTACCACAGCTGAATTACCTTCACCTGTGCTCCCACAGCTGACTCATTGCTTGCCTCGGGTGGTCAATCAGAGGTTCAGGCTGTGATCAACAGTTTCCCATACACTATGTAATTTGTGCATTTATAAATGCTACACCTGCAGTTATCAAATAGTAGCACTCCCATGAAGAAATACAGTGGAAACTCATTTTTCCAGTTATTTGTGCATCCAGCAGATAAAGCAGTTAGGTCCTTCAAGCACTATAAAAATAATGATTTCTTCCAATTACAAACATTTAGAGAATGATTTTTCTCCTCATCCATTTATGTATCAGTCCTTCAACTTACTTACTCCCGTTGCCACAGAAATGGGTATGCATGTACACATGCATTCTGTCATGCCCCACACAACTCTTTTAGTGCTGCTTCAGGCTCACATAACCTTCAGTCCCTGTTATTTTGTTTCAAATGATGAAATCACAGTTTTCACCTCAGAAACCTGATAATAATTTACTGTATTTTTCTTTGCCTGTGCAGGTTTCCTTACCTACTCAGTAACCACACTGTCTTCCTGCAAGAAAGAACATTTCCTTCCTCCATATATACTTTTCAATTACATTAATCACATCACAATGTCACTTCTGAGATAGCTTATCATTAGCAATCCACTGTGCAGAGCTGTAAAAAATGGGTTTGTTCGTTCTCATCAGCCAACAATATAGTTACATACAAGCCACACTGATTTAAGGAAAACGGACTCACAGGCTTAAGATATTACATTTTCAAATATAACAGTTGGCCACAACGGTATTTAAAGTCAATCAAAACCTGAAAGAGAATCCCAGTATAGCCTTTTTCTTTCAGTCTTTTGCAGCATCTCTACAATGTAATTGCTTTTGTTGCCTCCAAAGCACTATCAAGATTCTCATCGGTTTATGAGTATCTTATAAGAGTAATTGACTACCAACACCACAAACAGGTTGAACACTGTGAATCCTCCAGTTCCTATCCCGAAAATTTTGCATAATGACACATGTAACTTAGCAATAAGCAAATCTTCAACTATACATGAACTAATTTGGGTTGGAGATGGGCATTATGATGCAACATGCACATCACTACCTGGGTATTTTTTAATGGCTATGTGTTTGCATACACACAGTGGGTATACTCCCACATATTCTAAAAAAAGGTGATTTTGCACATAACTCAGTTAAATTAATTTAAAGTTTAATTAACTTAAATATATAATTCAGGATACTGAGATGCTGTGAAGTTAACATTTTATTAAACCATTCAATAATACAATCTCTTTAAATGCCTTAAATATGTACCAGGATGTTAAGAACTACAAACACACTGCTGAAGTTCTCACTGTCCTATAACCTCCCCAGCACATATTCTACTTTGGTTCACATATCACATGCTATTGCAAAATTAAACAATCCCCATTTATTGCACTATAGCTCAGTTCTACAGAGAAGAATATAAATTAGATCTGCTTTTAGTGCTGTGAACTGCAAATAAGTTTGCCAGAAAGATAAATACTCTTCACATCTATAAAATCCATGGATTTTATAGCCTACAAAATACCACAGAGTTACCATGGGTAACTTTAACCTTAGTTTCCAACCCTGACAATACCAGTATTACTGCTTTAGCATTTTTATTTGGCTTTTCATTCCACAGACGACACCTACTTAGCCAGTCTGTTCAGCACCTATGAAGAGTACAATGAGAGTTCTCAGTTGTGTTTCTTGGATTGCATCACAGAGCCCTCAGAATCATTTAGACATTCTGAATCTAGTTTGCATTTGTGAAAATAGTTTTCAGGACTTCCTTATTAAATGCTTAAGATACAAACAGAAATGAATATTATCTTTATCTGGAACAAAAAAGACAGGGATCTCCTGGAAAGAGTCCAGCAGAGGGCCGCAATGATGATCAAGGGCCTGGAGAACCGCTCTTATGAGGAAAGGCTGGGCAACCTGGGTCTGTTCAGCCTTGAGGAAAGAAGACTCAGACGGGATCTGATCAATGTCTATGAATATCTAAGGTGTGGGAAGCAAAGGGACAAGGTCAGACTATTTTCAGTGGTGTGTGGCAATGGGACAGGGAAAACAGCCACAAACTGGAGCATTAGGAAGTTCCACACAAATGCGTGAGAACTTCACAGTGTGTAACGGAGCACTGGAACAGGCTGCCCAAGGAGGTGGTGGGGTCTCCTTTTCTGGAGATATTCAAGACCTGCCTGGATGCCTACCACCACAGCCTGGTCTAGCAAGCCTGCTTTGGCAGGGGTTTGGACTAGATGATCTCCGGAGTTACTTTGAGATTATAGCTTAATGTGTTTTGTCTCCTATCTGTTTTTGTTTTTGTTGTTCATTTTATTTTGTTTTGCTTTTTTCCTCCTCCAGCAAGGTACCTACATTGTGATCAGGTACTTTTCTAAATTTTATTTTTACATAAAAATAACCATTTGATTAGATTCATCACAATAATTGGAAAATGATGCAGTGAAATATACCAAGAATAATAAGTGGTCCTTACTACTGTGATACAGACATGTTATGCATTATCACAGAATCGTAGAATCACCAAGGTTGGAAAAGACCTACAAGATCATCCAGTCCAACCGTTCACCTATCACCATTAGCTCCCACTAAACCATGTCCCTCAACACAACATCCAATTGTTCCTTGAACACCCCCAGGGTCAGTGACTCCACCACCTCCCTGGGCATCCCATTCCAGTGCCTGACCACCCTTTCTAAGAAGTAATATTTCCTAATGTCCAGCCTGAATCTGAATCTGAACCTCCCCTGCTGCAGCTTGAAACCATTCCCTCTAGTCCTATCACTAATGACACGAGAGAAGAGGCCGACCCCCAGCTCACCACAACCTCCCTTCAGGAAGTTATAGAGAGCTATAAGGTCTCCCCTGAGCCTCCTCTTCTCCAGGCTGAACATTCCCAGCTCCTTCAGCCTCTCCTCATATGGCCTGTGCTCCAGACCCCTCACCAGCTTTGTTGCCCTTCTTTGAACACGTTCCAGGGCCTCGATGTCTTTCTTGCAGTGAGGGGCCCAAAACTGGACACAGTACTCGAGGTGCGGCCTCACCAGTGCTGAGTACAGGGGGACAGTCACTTCAGTGTTCCTGCTGGCAACACTGTTTCTGATGCAAGCCAGGATGCCTTGGCCTTCTTGGTCACCTGGGCACACTGTCAGCTCATGTTCAGCCAAGCATCAATCAATACCCCCATGTCCATCTCCTCTACACAGTCTTCCAGCCACTCCGCCCCAAGCCTGTAGCATCGCCTGGGGTTGCTGTAGCTGAAGTGCAGGACCCGGCATTTGGTCTTGTTGAACCTCATCCCATTGGCTTCAGCCCAGCTCTCCAGCTTGTCCAGATCCCTCTGTAGGGCCTGGCTACCCCCAGGCAGATCCACACTCCCAGCCAATTTGGTGTCATCTGCAAGCTTACTGAGGGTGCACTCAATGCCCTCGTCCAGGTCATCAAGAAAGATATGGAAGAGGACAGGCCCCAGCACTGACCCCTGGGGAACACCACTCATGACTGTTCGCCAGCTGGATTTAACTCCATTCACCACCACTCTCTGAGCCCGGCCCTCCAGCCAGCTCCTTACCCAGCCAAGAGTGTACCCGTCCAAGCCACGGGCTGCCAGCTTCTGCAGGAGAATACTGTGGGAGACAGTGTCAAAGGCTTTGCTGAAGTCGAGGTAGACCACATCAACAGCCTTCCCCTCAATCACCAGATGGGTCACTAGATCACAGAAGGAGATTATCCAAACTTTCTTTTCTTACCTCCTTCCTAATTAAAGATACTAATTAAAAAAAATAAATAAATAAAGAGGGAAAAAAGCATACAATAAGACAGTCACAAAAGAAAACTATTAGAGCAAAACAACACCACTCACCCTCATTAGCTCTATCTGTTAAAACACCAGCTGCTGGAAGTGGTGACATAGTTAATATGAAAACTTCAATTTCTGCTATAGAATTTCTAACATCTACTTTCAGGAAAATTACTGCATTCTGCCCACGAAGAACGTGCAGACATCCGTGAAAAGTGCCTCTTTAGTGCTGGCAAGAGATCTACCACTTCTCCGCAAATGCAGTTTGGCTGGAAACCACTTGTTATAATGTCTCTGATAGCCAACCAAATTTTATAAAATTAAAACCTCTTCTTCTTATAATATTCAACATATTTATTATGTAAAGAAAAAATACTGGGAAGCATTATTCCTTTTCAGCATTTGGCTTCAAGTGCTGAGGATTCTTGTCTAGAATCTCAGTAGAAAACAACAGACACAGTTAATTTTTTGAAGGATAAATTATGTGACAGGCAGTGCTAGCTGGCTTTATGTAAATCAGTTAGCTCTACATGCTTAAGCTGTATGTGACCCCTCAGAGGAAAAGATACTGATTTCCTTTTTTTGGCAGGAGCAGCATTTTAACCTGCTTTCCTGACTCAACACATGCACACAACAGTGACCTTTTCCAGATCAAGTGCACACCGTTCTGGGAAGGTATCCTATGACATTTTGTCCTAAGGGGCTCTACGAATATTGAGAATTTGCTAATGATAAAATGTAAGATACCATTCAGAAATCCTTAAAGTAGCAGAATTGTTTTTGAATTCAGTATGAATTCAGTATCCGTTTAAAATTACTCTCAGCAGTCATGAACTGCATTTAGAGTCACCGCGTGGCTCTGAAAGTTACCTTCAAGTCTGGTGCTTTCAAACTTTTGATCAGCCAGTCAGGTCTAAGTCCCGACAGCCATTTGTGAAAAATTTGTATGGAGGGAGGAAATGAAATTGGGGCATCTGAGCTCTTCCTGGAGATCCTTCACTCAGCGCCCTGCTATTACTGCTCTCAAAACCAGAGTGTCCTGGAGAAGCACAGACTTGCATGCCAGAGATGGCTTACAGTGGTGTGTGACAACATTATTTTGGAATAAATAATAGAGGTACCCCAGAGAACAGCATCTGCTTTGCTCTAGCAGCCTTGACTTAAAAGTCCCAATGTGTACATTAAACCTGAAGTGGCCCCAGTGCAACAGACGGCAGTAAACAAAGTGAACTTCTCAAGCAGAGAAATTCATCTGAAACTCAGAAGCTTCTACTTGAGGTTTTTTTTTCCCCATATTTTCTTTTAAAATAAGTTATCCAACACACTGTGTGTTGATTTAGTTCTACAACTAAAAACATGGTATGGACCCCAAATGTTTTAATGTTCTTTTGTGTTAGTCTGAATCCCTTGCAATACTTGCGAAAATGACCAAGCAGGGGTCTGAGGTCAACTGGTGGTAACAAAAAGCAATCAAGAAAACTCAGAACTTTCCAGAAGTCCTACTTTCACATGGCTTCAAACGTCCCAATGCCATTTTTCATTCCCAGTTTGTTAAATACTTCTTATGGGAGAAAAAAAAAGAAATTTAAGTATTTTTCACCTTAACTGTAGAAACTTGCTCTTGCCAAGAAGTTCATCCAGATAAAATTCTTATTGGAGAAATTAAAACTGTTCCTATTACAGAATAACAAATCTAGTTAGTATAGAGTCTCCACAGATTGCCTTTGCAGTAACTGCAGTTCTCAGGAAAAGGCATTCAGGTTTCTAGGCATGGTTTAATTTTCCAGGGATCAGAATTTGAAATCAGATTTCTACTCAGAATGTACTCATAGTCAAATTATTTATTCATCAAGAACAACTAAAACTATAACAGAACTACTCTTTTCTCTGAGATTATCTCAAATAGGAGGTGTAGAATAACATGCTCTCAGCAGCGACAAAGACATTCCTTCTCTGATTGAAAAACACAAATAAAATATAATATGACTTTACAATTTCACTCACTCTCTTCTCAAACAAAACCCTTCAAAATGTCACTTCAAAGCTCACTGTATTTGAACAGGTGTTATTTCAACTAAAATAAGTATTTTGAAGAAAGAAAGGAGTAGCTGGGGTCTTGCCTTAGAATTTATCCCACTGCTTGTATAGGGCTTTTCTCAGCAATTTGTTTTTGATCAGCAACACAGTTACTCCTTAAAAAAACAAACAAACAAAAAAACCCACAAAAACTTCCTAACAACTGCTTCATATTCTGTTAATTTTTGCAGAAAACACTCTTTCCAGCTGAAGTTTCTTACCTGGTCTCTGCACAAAGAAGTTGGAAAAATGTGAGTAATTAACTGAAGAAAATGTCTATGGGAACAGAAAGCCTTGTTATTGATCCTTATATGAATGGAAGGATACAACCATAATTTCGTTTCAACATCTAGGTTCATCTTCTCCCATTGTGCTACATTTTTAACTTTCTGTTAGGCACCAAGCTGTAAATTTAATTAATTGCTGTTTTAAAATACATATTAATGGCAAGATTTAATATTAACACGGGGTCATTTTCACACTCTTTTCATATTCCTCAAGAAAATATTACAAACAAAATAAAACACAGTCATGCCCTCTTTACTGCAGACAACATTTCAGATTTCTCATGTTAAAAATTGGTCTGCCGAGAGAATGAAAATAGATGTCTTAAACTGAGGACTGTCAGGTTGACAACTGCAAGTCCTCTCCTACCAACACCAAATACCCAACACCATCAACCAGAACAATCAGTTTGTTTTGCCCATGACAGCAAATTGAAACCCTGGGTATTTTTGAAACAGCCCACTAATGAGAATTTCACAGTGCTACTATATGAGTAACCCAAGTCACACATTCTAACTCCTAGCTTATTTCTATTCTACAGTGACAATTTATCTAGTAATCCTTAGAAGACAGCAAGCTTGCAAGAGTTCACTGGCAAGAACCTAATGCTTCACACTCCCCCACAAAGTACTGGTAAATCATTTACTTCATTTCCATCAATCTACTGCTTATTAAAACAAAAACTGACAAGATGCACTGTCTTCAGGATGGTTATTATTTTTGTATTGTTCACAGACAGCTTCCACAAAGCAAATGTGTGTGAAATTATACGGACAATAGTGATAGAAATTTGGAAGGTGCTCATAATACAAACTTATTTACAGTCAACATGCATGTACATGGTCAACTGTTTCTACAACTGTTTATTAGCAAATTAAATAAATATCCATGGTATGTTACCTAATTTAAAAGAACAGTTGTTGAAAAGCATGCGTTACACACTTACTTAGTGTCAAAATAATTTTTATTTTGTAAATTGCTATAGAGGTGCAATATTCTCAACCACTGACAAATTAATGAAACTAGTAAAACCTACAACCACTAGTCCAAACTGATTTCAATACTCAGTTTCACAATCTTGTTTTTATTGTTTTTTGTCTGTCATAGAATCATAGAATCCCAAGGTTGGAAAGGACCTACAAGATCACCTAGTCCAACCGTCCTCCCATCACCATTGCTGCCACAAGCACTAAACCATATCTCATAGCTCCTCAGAGCACCTCTTGAACACTGCCAGGGACGGTGACTCCACCACCTCCCTGGGCAGCCATTCCAGTGCCTGACCACTCTCTGAGAGAAAAAGCTTTTCCTTATGTCATTAGGTAACTGAAGTAGCCAAAACAATTCATTGGATAATGGTAACTTGCTACCTTTTACATCTGATCAGTAAAGGTGTGCTGCACATACTAACACCCTAGTATATTTGACAAGATGAATCTAACAGATCATCTTTCAAGATATGATCTGCAGTGTTTTTGTGGGAAGCCATGGGAAATAAACATCCATGGATTGCAGTGAACATTGAACAGTTTAAAAGCTTCACATCAACTGACTGAACCGGGCAGGACTGAGTTCAGAGGAGGCAATGCCAGGCTTATCAATACAATCACTGAATGATCAGAATGTAATCCTCTCGCTTCTGATGCTTTACAATGCAACAGAAATTCATCTGTTCTTGGAAAAACCTTACGCTAGGTTCCCCATTCAGACTGCAAGGTCTGTCAGTGCAAGCAGTGTGCAGTGAAAGGCTAATACTCAAAGGAAAAGAAGTTTTGTGAAGGTCCCATTAAGGAACAGAAGCTCCAAAAACATGACCTTGATTTCTCTGTAGGAAACATTTAGTTAACATGTAGTTAACAACATCTACATTTTACTGATGGTCAAGAGAAAGAACAGATTAAAAATACAACCAAATCAGTGTTTACGTGCAAGACATCAGTGTCAGCCCAAAGAAACTGAAAAAAAAAAAAGATGACAACAGAAGACAACTTTAAAACACACACAGGTTTACACTTACTACTCTTGGATTCCACTGAGGGAACTCAAGGTAATTAAGTTAATGTGCACATGTAGCCGAAGGATTGAGGCCAAGGGAGGATTAAAAAGCAGGAACTATAGCAACAGACGAGGGACAGTAGCTGAAGCATTCAGCAGAAGTGAACTTTTCCCCTTTAGACCTGTGGACACTACAGAAAATCCAGTTCAAATCGTGACTGGGTTAAATTCTAGCCTTGCTGAGTTTTAGAAAGGTAGGTGCCACTATTCCAGGAAAGAAGCCTCAACCTGACTGTAAAACAGCCGGTCAATTTCAGAGGCATTTTTTTTCTTTCTTTTTCCCTTTCATAAACCATTTTAACCCTATCAGTTTCTTTTCAAGGACAGTGCAATATGCAGCATGCCTTTATTATTATTATTATTAAATTTTATAATTTATAATTATTATAAATTATAATTTATGAAATTCATGTATTTAAATATTATAATCCTTATATTTTATATATACTTACATATTTTGTATATTTTATATAATTATAAATCTCCCTGTATATTTAAATAATTGCCTTTTATTGGCTTAAATGAATTTTCAAAGTTGATTTAAACCCCTGTAAATGAAACAGTTGTTTACTCTTACAGATTTTACCAAATGCCACGTTTTGTTAAATAAACCATTATTACTTGTATGAGAGATACAGACCAACCAATGCAGCTACATTTTACTATGACATGAACATAGACATGAAGCTAAACTAGCTATAAATACATGGAGCGTTGCTTAAGCCCTCTCTGTAGAGTTACATTTCACTGCTAGATGTAGCTGCAGTTCAAAAGCACTCCAGATTGCCAAGATAAAACTTTTCCAGAAAAACAGAACAAAAACATTTTTATTTGAACAACACTAACTACAACTTTTACTCATTCTCTTCGTTTTCTCCACATGATAGAAAATGGGCACAAAGAATATAATACAACCTTTTTCTTTTCCCTCAAATCTGAGCATAATTTACCCCAGAAGTGTAATTATATGAATGCAAGCATAAATGAAAAGCTTCAGTCATTTTTGTTATTCTGGCAATAAACACATTACAATTAAGCAGGAACAAAATGAAACAAATTACTGTGCTCCAAAGAAGCAATACTTCTGGAAATTACTTTTGGGTCTTGACAACTAACAAGTTCTGTTGATCTCACTCTCACTGTTGCTTTCCAGAGTAATACAGGCACTAAAACAACACTTATTGAGCATATCCACACAGAAGACTCTGGTGTGAACTTCTCAGTCACTTGGGATTGTTTATTATGAATGGTTCCCTACTGTTCTGCAGATATACAATTTGTGTGTACAGAAAAAATAATAGACATCACCACATTCAAATACAGTGGCGTGAAAAGATGCCTTTGTTCTAACATTTTCTGACACTTATCTTTCAGGGGCTAATTGCACATACACACTGGGAATCTACTTTCTTCAAAGGAAAATCCAAATCTGAAAAATAGAATAAAGCTTCAGTAAAACTTCTGGCCAAAATCAAGTAGCATACAGGCAAGTAGCTCTGCTAAATGATTAACTCCTCCATAGGTTCTCTTCAGCATTCTCGGGCAATTTCTATATGACAAAGGGTGCCTGCAGACTGCTCTGCCAGCCACTAATGTCACCTCAAAAATGGAATTTCATAGCTTATGTTTTATGATAAATATCTAAAGACACTAGCTGAATCATGCCAGGTTTTGCGATCTGATATTTCTAGGACTGACAGTAAGACTAATCTCCAATAATCTACCCAGTATGTCTTGAAGAAATCAATAAAGCTTAATAAAGCAATAAATGCAGCCAAGGAATTTTAGAGATTGGTAACAGGTCTTTTGAGTTAAGAACAACAAAGTTCATAACGTGGTATAAAAATAAAAGGTTATAGGCTGCTCTGGCAAAATACTGCAGAGACCGCCATAAAGGACAACTTATTATTAAATATGTGAACACATAATCTATGCCACTCTATCCCAGTGATCTGATTCATTTCTGAGGCTGTGACCAGTAAAAGAAGAATTCAGAGAAAGGCATGGCAACCCTGGCATGGTAATAATGCTGAAACATAAGAGGAAAAAAAAAACCCCTTTCTTTAAGTCACATGCACATGAACTCACATATAATTCCAAAGCATGCCTTATTTCTCCTTAAAGGTTATTAGCAAAAAGCAATCAATTTAGCTCCCTAGGGGTGAAAAGCAGTAACATCATATTCCACTCAGAACAAAAGACTAAAATCAAGATGGGGGAGGCCCATTTAAAGCCTCTCCCATTTAAAGACTCTCCAAGTCTTTTAAACCCATTTAAAGACTCTCCAAGTCTTTCCTGCATGCTGATAACTATTTTAAAATGCCATCAGTGTGCTTCCCCTTCAACAATCAAGGTTAAGTGCACAGTGCTGATCTGGATGAAGGATCCAGTTCTTTCTGCTTAGTGAAATCACTAGGTAGGAAGAGACTTCTAATGTAGAGTGTTTCTAAACCATTTTCAAGCAGGCAGGCTCCTGTGCATTCTCTTTGCACATAATGCTCACCCATGAAGCAAACAATGAGTAAATGGCAAAGAAGAGAGTAAACTGAATTCTAGCCATAACAAACTGCCCTGTTTTTCAACTGATACTTGCCTATCACTGTGCAAACAGCACAACTTCTGCTGTGAAGCTCTGAAAAAAAAAAAATAAAAAAAATTGAATTTTTATTTACCATATAGAATAAGCATCAGTGATGTTTTTTCCCATCTTCTCTTGTGCTGCCTTTCACCAATCAACTGGTGAAACTGGAATGATATAAAGAGCAATGTTATTTGCCCAAGCAGAAAAAGTTGTGAAGTTTTGGCAGCTATGGCAATCGAACACTCATTTCCATTAATATTGACAAGCCCTATTTCATTTTCATTCTTATGTGACTGACTTCAGGTTTCAGTGTATTGTGAAAAGCACCTGGAAAACATCTTCAATTCAATTTCTGCTCTGATAGAAACATTTTCTGTTTCCCTGTTCATATACCTATGCTGTGCCTTCCAGTTTTCTCAAGATTTCTTACAAAATATACTTTGAATAAGCCTTGCAACATTTAGGCTGTTAAAGTAAATTGTGCAACTTTAAAGACCTTTCAAACTTTAATGATAGTGACATTCCAATGAAGGAAATTAAAAATAAATACAAACATCCAAAATTGATTGCCCAAATGTTTGCAGGTGCTAATAAAGTATTTGCTTTCCATCATTACTTTTACCTGTACCAAAATTTGTAATGATGCCATAAATATGTACATTTTATCTGGTTAAAAAAGAAATTGTTTAGAGAGAAAACAGTGAATTTTCCTACTAGTTTCTTCCAACTCCACACACTTGATGAAATAGTAATACAAGACTGAGAAGTTGTCAGAATTAAATACCTGTTACAGTATTTCAGGAGATAGCACACAAATTTCCTTTGTAAGGAACCTGACCTTTTTTTGAAAGTCAACTCCAGCATTCAGTGATCAGACAGACATTTTGCATAAAACTTTCCCTATTTCCTGGCCAATAAATGATCTTTTAGGTGCCAGTTCTTACAACATAAAGACAATACCAGTGAAAGCATCTGCAATGGCTCTAGTGCCTGAGGCAAAAAAAAAAAAAAAAAAAGTGAGAGAGAAAAAAAAAGTTACTTCAGTATGTACAAATGCCCTTTCCTCTTCAGATATTCGCAGTGTGGATCCTTTACTGGCATGGATCCTTATGGATCCTTTAGCTCCCTGGATGATGAAGATGAGAAGTGTCAGACACATCACTTATAGAGAGATACAAATACTGCTTTTTGCAGATCTGGCATCAAGTTCACACCCATGTGAGTGCACAATTCTCACAGATTTACATAGAATAGGCCCACAGGTCAGATTTGCAGATTTGTGAATCCATCGGAGATAGTATCAGCAGCAGCAAGCCTTTACAGGCAGCAACGGAAGTACTGTCACCAGTGGCAAGAGCAGCACAATGCATTGAGTTATCCATTTTGAGAGACTCTGTGATGAAATGTCTTGGCCTTCAAAGCAGCCTCATACCGAGAAAAATATTACATTTCATCAGTTTCACCATGTTAAGCAAGGTATATGTAGCAATGATGCCATTTCATCTTTAGACGGGAGCGCACAATGTAAGTTGACTGTCTGACTTGTACAAAGGGTTGAAAACATTGTTGCTCACATTTTTGAAAGAACATGGAGGACAAAAGGAGACCTCATTTTTTATCTATTCTTTTTCTTAGAAGAGAAATAAAGGTTGTCTGGTCAGCACTACTGGGGTGCTTTTAAGTGCCACTTGTGATGCCACAATAAATCTGGCTCATTGGGATAAAAAAGCCAGGTTGGAGTGATAGGCCAGTTTGGGGCAGTCTGGCACTACCTGTGCAAAAGAGAATAATGTGGGATGTCTTTTCCTGGGTAGATGCGGCCTATTAAGATGTTTTCCTAGACTCCAGAAAGACTGGAAAGATTAGGGAGTAAGTACGAGCCTGTGAATTATATCACTACATTTCTCAGGTTGTGAAGACATCATTGATACTGACGTGGATAGGACCTCAAATCCAATTTTCTGTAGCAGGAGGTGATCTTCAGTTGATGACTCTCTCAGTAGCACTGCTGTCATTTGCAGAGATTACAGTTCTTTCCTTTTACTGAATCCATTGCTAAATTCAGAATCACCTTTCCTTAGCAAGGTCCATATTTGGAACTGGATCTCAGGGGCTGGAATTGAATAAAGTGAACTAACTGAGGCCCGTGGCAAAGGTGACAGACCTCACTCTTGCAGTGTTGGATGAGGCTGCCTGTTTTCAACCAATGTAGAAAATATATTTTCATGTGCCTACTCCCTCTCTTTATATACTCAAAGATCACAAAAGTTGAGAGAAGTTTCTTGTGCTCGAAGGGCAATAAAGCGGGTCTTTGAGCTGGGGTCTGAAGACTGCTTACAGGGGCAACTCCAAGAATCACACGTACTGAAGTACGCAAAGTACTGAAGTACATGCTAGTACCTCATGCATGATGCAGCTTTGTCTGAATCAATCAGAAGCACCAGCTCACTGCATTAGGTCAGCCTAATTCATATGGCTCTGCAACTTTGTCATGCTATACAGGGACACGAGGATCAGCTGCCTGAAGATTTTTGTACTCTGGTTTTAGTTGCATGAACAACTGTTAGGCTTTTTCAGAATTATTACACAAGGTAAAAAGACAGACAAGAAAACAACAAAATAGCTATGTAACTGAAAATCATGAATCTACATGCTCCGGTGTTCACTTGCAGACATGTCTGTCTGAAAGACCCTGTGAATAGATAGGTAAGTACTATCTAGAATAATTAAATCTTCCCTCCTGCACTGAGGTGAGAAATGACCTGCTGTTTTCACATTTTATGACATACAGTGGAATTTAATGATCTCCTACCTATAGACCTAGGAATCAAGAATACTCTTCACCTTAAAAAAAAAAGCCCACATCCAAACCACCTGTTACAGGGATTAAATTTAGGACGGAGTCCTGTATACCACAATACAGATCATGTGATGTGCAGTCTATACCAAGACAATTGCCTTGAAGTGCTGGCAACCCGCATGTCTTACATAAAAGAAATTAAACTGCTGCTCATCTAAGCAACCTACAGCTATCGCCTAATAATGTGTACTGCCAACCTCCTCCACTCCTCAGTTTTCTTAATATACTTTCTTTGACAATTCAAACTCAACTTCTTTGCCATCATGAGGATTAAAGACAGTAAACAGAAAGAAAGTTCTTTGTGAAAGAGAGAAATTGCATGGGTGTGTAATCTACACGCATCTCACTGATGCTTCATTGTATTCCTGTAACTTCAAGCATGTAGTGCCTAGCCTGCAAGAGGAAGCTTTGAAATGCAATTGAAGCACTGTGCAGAATACTAGTTCAGACAACTAAAGCTGCCTTTCAAATACCATGCCCAGCTTGGCTGATGATGTAAAAATCTCAGTGGAACATGCATGTCCCTCTCATGTGACTGTGCATACTAATATGTGACCACTAGAACAAATGAAACAGCTTTCATACTAATGCAAAAGGAGAAAGCTTGGTACTAAGTCTGTTAGAAAGGAAATTCTTCTTTTGCTCTTTACCATTTCCTAGAGTTGGCAGCTGTCTCCTTAGAAGTATTCTTTCTACTGGCAGCTTATAATTTCAATAAATTAATTCTTGAGATTTTGAATACAAAGTCTTCAGTAATTTGAACTATTATTAGTTTGCTTATTTCATCTTCTACCTCCAAATTGTTATAATATTCTTTGTCTCTCTCTCTCAGTTTTGAAAACTGACTCTTATAAAGAGATACTGGTGACCTACAGGAAGTGGATTAGTTTCTAGCAGTAAGAAATTATTTCAATAATGGATCAAGTGGGACCTCTTTACAGGTCAGTTATCCTCAGCAGCTAAACACCGTCCCTTCTCAGTGCTCTATTAGGTCAACAGAATTTCTTTCATTAGCTCCTCTGTGTGTGCGTGTCCACACTTGCTTTGTCATTCTACAAAACACACACACAGAAATATTAAATTAGTTTCAATGTCTGAGTGACTAAATTAGTAGAAAAACTAACACAAATGGAAGGTTAATTTAAAAGAAAAATTGAATCCATTTACTGCACAAAGAACTCTGAATGTGAACTTTTAAACATACCAGAGAATTAAACACTCAAATCCCATTAAAAGTCAGTGTACTTTGGACAGTGACCTTTACAAAACTCTCCTAAAATTCCTAACAACGATGAAATTGATTAAGTAAAATTCTATGAGTGAATGCTGCTTGAAAACATTATCCTTTACTGAAAAAAAAAAATACCACTTACAGAACATCCTCTAAAGACAATGTCTTCCTCATTACTTCTCTGTCCCTTAAGTACAGTGCACAGCAGAAGATCTGAAAAGTAGTAGCTTAGTGTGTACAACAGTTTTCACATAGCTTGACTCATGAAGAAATGAATATGGATATGTGGAATTTCAAGTGAGAGATTTATTCAAACACTTTTAGTATAAAATACATAAATTAATCCAAACACAGCTTTAAATAAACACAGAAATACAGAGAACTAAACATAACGCAGACTTTTTACTCTGTATTTCACAGTTCCTTCACATCCTTTTGCTAGGATGAGGACTGCAATGGAAGTAACAAGACTGTTTTTACAAATAAGAAATGGTCAAATCTGGGGATAATCCACAGGAACACTCAGAGACTTACTTAAGAAGTAGTAAAGGAGAATAAGAGACTGGAAGAAATTATTCTCACCCCTCAAAGTTTTCAATTAACAGACTGGTAATAGCAGATCATCTGGGTTTAGAGGCATTATGCACTGAAAGGATCTCTCCCTTTCTTCCTCTTTATAACCAAATTATCAGCTCTACTCTGTATTTTGCCTGTACACCTAGTAATGAAGATTAATCATGTCTGTTTTCACTATCTCTAAGTAAGACATTTCCTTTAAACCACTTTTTTTTTTTTTCAGCTTTAAAATGCTTAATCGAATGCAGTATTTAAAGTCAATTTAGAGATGCCATAATACATAAATACTAAATATATCCAGAGGAATAACCATAGTAGCAACCTTTCAATCTCCATGGAAACCTTACTTAAAACACAATATATAAATCGTATATGAATGGTAATCTCTTAAACCTATATAAATTCACTCTTGGAAGATGCAGCCTACAACAACAAAAAAGATACTGCAGTATAAAGCCTCAATATTCAAAAAAATTTAGCAAGAAGCAGAACTGCTGGTGCTCCTGATGCACGGAACTTCTCATATAGTCAGCCTGTAAAGCACCCCTCACAGCAGGAGTGCTATGCTAATAGCAGCATCTAGAAAACAACACACCATGGCAGTGATGAAAATAACTTGGAAACTGACATCTTTCTGTGCAATGTTTTCAAAAGATTAAAAATATACCAAAGTTGTCAACCACAAAATCCCATTTTCCTGTGAGATATCTGTGGCCTGAGGTGGCAGTGAAGAAAGGATGTCTGCATAACTCCATCCTATTAAAACGATAACAACAGATGAAGAAAACAAAATAAAAAAGCTCAACTGAGGGTGAATTGCAGAAAGAGCACAAAGAGAAATCTCTTCAAGCTCATCCCCTAACAGATGAGAGTTCTTGGCAAAAGCTGAGGCCTTACAAATGTAAGGCCTGCCAGTCAGAGCATTAAAGAAACTGTGCAGGAGACAGCATGTGGTATCTGAATTTATTATTTCTTTCCTCCAACCAAGCATTCCAATACATAAAAAAGTAATTTCTTAGGGCTAAAAAATACTCTGGATGAAACACCACGTTAACCTGTCCTGACAAACTTGCATATTTTAAGACATTTCCAGAACTCAGAACAACAAAATAAATAAAATGTCTGCTTCCTTGACAGTGTCTGTACACCTTAAGCCTGACCTGTAGAATGTGGTAGAGGTTGAAGCTCATGTATGTGGTGAAAATGAAAAAGTAGTTAGGCAAAGACTACACTAGGCACTGAAAACCACTTTCTGGCTACTGAACATTATGATGGGACAGAAAAAGTATTGAGGAATCATCCATGCAGGGACTCCAGATGATCATTAGTTGGATATATAGAGCAAGGAAGTCCCCTATACTCCACAGGCAGAAGAAAAATCATGATGAAAGAAATCTCCTAAACATTTGTACTGGAAGGAAAGTTAAGGCCATCTAATCTAACATCCTGTAAATTCATAGCAGATGGATAATACTGGTCTCAACAGTAACACTGATTCTCTTAATTTACATTAAAAAGAAGAGAAAGGTTTAAATATACACAGTTCCACTGATTATCTTCTACAAAAGATCAATGAATATCCTGAGTTTCTGAAGGAATCACAGAATGGTTTGTGTTGGAAGAGACCTTTAAGATCATGTAGTTCCAACCCCCCTGCTATAGGCAGGGACACCTCCCTCTAGATCAGGTTGCTCAAAGATCCATACAAATTGGCCTTGAATGCTTCCAGGGAGGGGGCATCCACAGCTTCTCTGGGCAACCTGTTCCAGTGTCTCACCACCCTCATAGTAAAGAATTTCTTCCTGATATCTAATCTAAATCTCCCCTCTTCCAGTTTAAAACCATTTCCCCTTGTCCTTTCACTATATGACCTTATAAGAAGTCCCTCCCCAGCTTTCCTGTAGGCCCCTTCGGGTACTGGAAGGCCGCTATGAAGTCCCCTTCAGAGCCTTCTCTTCTCCAGGCTGAACAGCCCCAGCTATCTCAGACTGTTCTCATAGGGGAGCAGCTCCAGCCCTCTGATCATCTTTGTGGCCCTGCTTTGGACCTGCTCCAGCAGTTCCATGTCCTTCTTGGGTTGGGCCCCCAGAACTGGATGCAGTACTTCAAGTTGGGTCTCACAAGAGCAGAGTAGAGAGGCAGAATCACCTCCCTTGATCTGCTGGTCACGCTTCTCTTGATGCAATCCAGGATACAGTTGGCCTTCTGGGCCGCAAGCCCACACTGCCTGCTCATGTTGAGTCACTCATCAACCAACACTCCCAAATCCTTCTCCTCGGGGCTGCTCTCAAGCCATTCTCCACCTAATTTGTATTTGTGCTTGGGATTACCCTGACCCAGATGCAGGACCTTGTACCTGTCATACGCAAACCAGGCTTTTTGCTTCCTGTTATTCTTATGCTAACCATGTAACAAATGCATTACTATTTCTATAAGTAATATATTTTCAGTTCATTGTTGATTAATTTTAAGCCAATTAGTTTATTCAATTACCAGTGCAATGACAAGAATTTAAATAATTAGTATACTCATCTAGTGTTCATATTTCAATTTTGACACATCTCACATTGATTAAAGAATGGCATATCCAGCTGAGAATCCAAAGCTAATTTAGACAGAGAAAAATAAATAATTAAAAAAAAAAAACAAAAAAAATCAATCACAGGATTAAGATCTGACTGGCTCCAAATTAACTGGTCTGAAACCTCACAGTCAGTAGGTAACTTGCCCTAATCCTTTTTGGCTCGAAATCAAAAAGCATAAGGTAGCGTGGTTGAAGAGAAAAGCTTACTGAAACAGATGCAAAAATACCCACTACATAGAGAAAAGATACGTGGAATCAGAGAAGTGCACTGGGAATGGGTGAAATTTGTATATTCAAGGATTTCGTGCTACAAAGGACAAGAAACAATTTTTCCACTTGCTAGTGGGCACATAACAAAATGGCACTCCTAGTGACCAAATCAATCTTTCTTAATCTTTCTGCTGAAAAAATCATGCTGTAGTGACAGTCAAACATCAGAGGAAAGGGGATGCTGAGGTTAAAATAAATAGATTTATGCTCTTGTGGCTAGAAATTGAGTTAGTGTGAACACAGAAGGGTACTCTGTTCATCTGAAAACAGAGGAGACAAAAATAGCCTTCCAGTTGTTAGCAACACTGGAATGTTTTTGCTGTAAAATTAATTACGTCTTATGTATCTCCACATTCACTCAGAAGTGCTTGTTCAATCAACCAGTCAATTACTTTCAATATAAGTTGAGGGGAAAAAAAGGTAACTATTTTGAATATTCAGCTCCAATTAATTCTGGAACAACAATGCAAGTTCTTTTTTAATTCCTTCAACTGTGTGGCACTGAAGTGCATCAAAGCACTATTTTGTTCATTTTTTAAAATGACACTGTGATGCACAAGAACACAACATCTTTATGTGATGAAGCAACCCCATATGAGCAGTATTTCAAATTCTCTGTTAAAAGTTAACTTTGAAGTGCACCCTGCCATAACATTTCAGGAAAGATAATTCTACCACAAGTAATACTAATCTTTATGAAACTTAAAACCATAAATAATTATCCAGCTAAAATGGTATCACGAACACAGAACTTTAGCTGATTAAAATAGACAGAAAAGAGGAAGGAAACAGAGACTGGATAATCCACAGTAATGCCTGACTATAAAAAAAGTTAGTTTAGACTGTGCTAGTAATCCTTAAAATTTATTCAGCTTTATTTTAAAAATGAGACTGATACCTGCCAAGTGAAATGAACTCCCATTAGTTCATTGTATAGAAGACATACATCAAGTAATGCATACTTAAGACTGATAGTACAGGCTAGATAATATAATCAGGCCCAAATTCTCAGTCCCAAATATTGAAAGTACGTATGACTAGACTGCACAGCAGAACTGCAACATGATTTTCAGAAGTGGAGGCATTCATATTAGGGTAAATATCAATTAGGTATCATGCAGTTGAATACTTGGCTGAGATGTCCATTCGGACAGATGAAGTTAAATGCCTGAATCTTAATAAAGACATAAGTATTAACATTTTTATCCTTTAAAGACCAAAGATTCCAAAACAGTTACAGTAGTCAAACAGCTGATCAAAAAATCAAAACAATCAAACCTAACAATCAGTATACATATTTAAAAATGAAGGAAAAAACTAAGTATACATTCTAACATTCTACATGAAGAATGAAATTCACTTTGAGGCATCCCCACGCATTCACTGTAGTAATGTTTTCATAAGCAAACAGCAGATTTCAAAAGATTACCTGGTAAAAATACCATCCACAATACCAACTGTTGACTCCTCTGCAGGAACGTAGGAACCAATCTGTGCCATGACTGTGATCAATGCAACTTGCTTTATATAGGAGCTCTTTCCTCCCATGTTGGGTCCAGTTATTATCATGACTCTTTCACCATCTCTCTGGAAACATAAATCAGTGGTTAAATATATTGTCTTCACATGAGGTGCACATAAGAAAGACTGGTGTGTATACATTTTTTCAGAGAGATACAGGACATGTCCTTAGGATTAAGCATTCTCTTTCTATGTGAACAGCTTCCTTCATGAGAGTTCATCACGTTCACATCTCAAGATATTATGAAGTCTCACATGGATATATCTTCCTAAGGTCTCCCCAGGCTGGTGAGAGAGAAGCACAGCAATCAACATTCATTACTCTTGAGCAATGTGGACAGACTGAGGAAAAAATTTCCCTGTCTTCATCCAGGAGCTAAGAAAGCTCTCCAAGAACTTTCTATGAAGTTTTCTTTGGAGAAATGGAGAAAAGCCAGTGTCATCCTAATTTGTTTGTGCTCTGGATTCCTCTCCAGTTAAGAGTTCTTATTGCCAAATGGGAAAAAATCTAGGAGAAAAAGATCTGACCTACATGCTAAACCTTTCAACAACCCACATCAAAACAGGCCACTACAAGAAATCAAGATGTTGATGAGTTTAGCAATACTTGATTGCAACACAGATGTTGTAATCAGACTGTGTCCAATCTCTGAATGATCGGTGTATCTAATCACTGAAATCCTAAGGAAAATGTTATCAGACACAACAGCTCATCTCAGCTGTAAGACTTCCTATAGTACTGAAACCCATGTATGGCTCTAGAAAAAAGCATTCATACTGTGGTGCAGGAAAATGCTATAGAAATGAAAACTCATCAGTGAACCTATAAAGCCTTCTCAGGGCCTGAATCAAGACTAGGAAATCAGATTATGTAAGGACTTCAGACAATCAGACTTTTCATTTCTACAGGGACATACAATGAAATCCAACGATTTATGATCCAATAAAAAGTCAGCACATTCCCTTGCCCCATGGGAGGTGCAAGGAAGAAAGGACAAGCTGTGCATAACAAATATTTGCCACACTACTTAGGAAACCTGGAAGTCATCAGGCACTGTGACAATAAGAAAATTACAAAGTTCTCTACGGAAAAATACCTTGTGAACTTTACAGATTTGCCTTTCTTTTGGACTTCCCTTCTTGTCAAAAGGGAGGCAAATAACACTAAAAGAGGACTGACAGTATTATATCACAAACTAGACCACACAGAAGAGATATGCTACCAGTTATTACGAGTAAAGTTGTTTATCTTTTCCTAAAAGCAAACAAGCCACCACCAACAAGAACATGTTCAGAAATAACTTGCAATAAAGTTAAAACACAGAAAAAACCATTACCGGGAATAAAGGATGGATGTAATAAAATGCATATGACTATAAAGAAACAAAATTCATAACAATTTAATCTCAAAGGTACAGTTTCAATAGTGCTGCTAAAACTTCTTCAGGACCATCATTTGGCTCAACACAAGAACTTATAGATACTGAAAAGCAGAATGAGTTAATCTGCTAAAATCCACAAGTTTCTTGCTCATGTTTGGTGCTTCTCTAGGGCCCCTCCAAGCATATTCTGAGATTGGTGGTCTGTCTGCAAAGCCAGCTTTCAAGAAGAATATATATATATTGCTCAGGGAACACAACCACTCTTACAATGGCATGCAACCATAAGCCAATATCTTACTGAAATTTATGGTAAAGATAATGGATGTTTATTTCAAGGCAGAGCAAAGAAAACTTTCCTAAAGTTAGGTTTCTGACAGCATTTCAGCTGAACCTGTGACAGGAGGCACATTTTCCTGCTGATTCAGACAAATTCATTAAAACTACAGACATTTTAATAACTGGATTCCCATCCACCTCTCACAAAAAAAGAGAACTCAACAGTAAGAGAGAAGGGGATTCTACCATGATTCTTGGCTTTGTAATACACAGTATTCGGAAAGCCAACCATAAGAAGGAGAATAAGGGGAAAAAGTAAAGGATGAGTACTGAATGAAATGTTGATTTTTTTCTAAGTGCCATCTGTCGCTATTTCCGAGTTCACAAACAATTCTGAAAACGTTCTATGAAATATTGTGCAATATCTATATCATTGTCCCATATTTACAAATATTTCTGGAGAAATGCATACAAGTTTGAGCAATGCTTACACCGTGGCAATGACTTTACACTGACATGTGCTATCTTTTCTGCATTTAATGGAATGGCAGGGCAGTGACTATGCTCGTGACTTACCTCTAAATACATATCTGCCCCTTCATTAGGGCAGATATGTATTTAGAGGTAAGTCACGAGCATATTTTTATATTCATTAGGAAAATAAATGTATGTAAAAAAAGATATAGGCAAATATTAAAAAAAAAAAATAAAAAATTAGTTTTTCAGGAAAGAAGAAAAAGAACCGTGTAGGTTGCTCCAAAAGTAATGCTTTCTGTTTATTTCCATGGAAACTACAACAGACACAAAGAGCACAATAACACTATTTGATAGAGCACATTCTCAGCTACAAAACACTGTTTTTCAACACAGTTGCTACCATTTGCTATTTTTTTTGCCAGTACTGAACAAGAGCCTGCATGCCGAGCTGTAACTTCTACATGGAGGTCTGGAAGATGGCTTTTCTTTCACATTGTTGCTGCAACTGCTGAAACACATCACTGTAAATGTTCAGCAAGAACCAACGAATGTCAGTGGATGCCATCTTTTCTGCAATGAGGAATTTAATTCCACACCCTTGCTTCATACACACTTCTGTGCCAGACACCATTCTGCCAGAGTGCCCCTCTGCCGCCATCTGTTACACAGCAACAACACGTAGTGGAATACGGGCAGGAAGGTTCAACCTCTGCTGCTGCGCCACCAATATCTGCCACTGACATCATGGGCCAATGTCACAAAATAGGCATTACTTTCAGAGCACCCCTCGTAAAACATGCTCAACAGAAACAGATATATGAAATAAAACAAGGTAACAGTTTTTATACCAAATTTAGCTAATCTACATTATATGGTGAAAGTAATATTGCATGAAGAACAACAAGGAGCCCTCTTTGATCTACTGACAGCAATATCAAAAAAGCAGTAATCTCATTTCTCAGCATCATGTTACTTAAATCTCTGTTGCATAAAACAAGTCAGGAGGACTTACGTGTAACACAGAATCTGCAGCTACACATTAGGGATCTTTATCTATGTTAATATTAATGGCTTCTTAAAATTACTATGTATTACACAGAGTGTGTACACAATACTACAGATTTAATAGTCAGAACTCCAAATCTGCATAATCAAATTAAGAAATAACGTTTCAATTTTGTACTTCCAGAGAGAAAGAAAATGCATAGTACCTTAAAAAAAAAAATCTGAGCTATGTTAGAAATAATTTGGAAAACTGACCCTCTAAATGTGACACATGAATTTAAATGGTTGATAATTTTATACGTGACATTCCTTTGGAAAAACAACAGTTAAGAACTAAACAATTTTGAGGTAGAATTCCTACAAAAATGCACCCTCGCTCCAATGACATTGGTAATAACCCTGTAATTATTTACTTACATTTCAAAAATAAGCATTTAAAAGTTTCATTTTCCTAACTTTCAGATCACCTTTTTTTTTCTCTCTTTTTTATTTTTATTCCATTAAGCTCAAGCAGGGTTGCTAAGACAGACTCTGGCTGCATGACAACAGCAAAAGGACAAAACTGATGTGGCTGTGCGTAGTAATGTCTCTCTGACATGAAAGCAAGCAGCCAGTTTTAAGATAAAATTATTTATTTTAACTTCCTGGCCAGGAAGCAAATCACAGATTCCTTCCCCTGAATCATTTGCAGCTCAACATGTATCTCAATACCTACTGATAGGTTAGTGGTGTTTGGAACATACTGATCCTGTTCTCCCAGTAGTACATCAATCACAGGGTGCCTGCCATTTTTTATAATTATTTCTTGCTGATTATCTTTCACAACTGGTCTGAAAAAAAGAAGACATGTTAGTTTCAGTATGCACTGTAATTGATTAATTAGAACAACTGTAACTAAAGCCTGATGGGGAAGGGTAATCTACAATGCAGACTTTCCTGAAAATATACACAACACATAAAAAAGAATTCTCACTAACAAATATTTCTAAAGATTGGCATCATTTAGTTTGAAAAGTATTAGCTGATTAGATGGAGATATTTTAAAGTAATTACGTATTTTTTTCATTACCTAAAAAACTCATTCCGAAGAACCATTAAGAACTAAAAGATGATCAAGCAATAGCAAAACACCCTAGCTGAGGTCAGTGGACTTTTGTCCTCTCGCTGCTGCAGCACCTCTTGCAAAGTTCCACCGCTTATGGATGCATTTGATATTCTCAGGATGATCTTGGACATCAACTCATGCAGCCTGCTATGGGACCAAGCCTTGGCTGGCACAGAAAGAAATTTGTTCAACTATGTTTATTGTGACTGACTACACACAGACCATACAAATCAAAAACTACTGTAGGACAGTCGTATTTCTATAAACATGAGCTGCACTCATACTTGGCAGCAACTTCCAAACAGGTTTAAGAGTCCCCACAATTACTGTCTACAAAAAGAGGGTACTAAACTGAAACACTGAAATGACAGCCTCTTTTTAGAAATAAATCTACAAACCAAACTGATGGCAGTTGTATTTTTCTCAAAATTGTTTAAGGAGAAGTACTGTTTCAAATGGCTCCACCTTAGCTACAAATTAGGCTGTATCCAAGAACACTACTAATACAGCATTCGTAATCCTGCATTACATACCAGTCTGAAGCATTCCACCTGAAAAAGCTGTGTGCTCTTCACATAAACAATGCAAATTAGCATAGTCACTGAATTATGACTGTGATTTATTTTGGGGGGTTTTGGTTTTTTTTCTGCAACCTAGTTGTCCTTTTTCATCATAAGTGAAGATCAACATTCAATATGACTTAATGCCTCTCCAATATTCTCCATTTATACTACAAGTGTAAGCACTCTGTGAAAAGAGCAATAACTTAGGAAAGTGGCAATAGCTGAGAAAAGAGAATACTCAAATACAACCACAGAACTAATGCTAAATGATCCATTTGGTATTTAATACTCTGCCCTCATCTTTGGAAATCATAACTTTTTTTTTTCCTTAACTGTTCAGGTCTCCTTCCATGCAACTGTGAGACGGGATCTAGTTTCAGGATGCTATGGGCCTTGCCGCCCGTTCTGGTTCCAGACAATGGGGTCTGCAAACACAGAGCCTCATTCAAAAGGTTTTTCCTATGTCTCCACAATCAGACAAGCATGTCATGCAAGGGGGAAAAACTGAATTGTTTGGAATGCACTACACGTGGTTGAGTCGTGGAAAAAAAATCATAATCTGCAGAGTGGACAGCACAAACATTTCATAACTATGTCTGGGCTACCTACACTACCATCTTTACACATGTAACTTTGCTGCCTGAGTGCCCTGACTTAGTTTATCCTCCACATAAAGGAAGAGCCTCCCGTCACAGGTTTCCCACGATGCCCTTTGGAAACCGTAAGAGGTGCTTACCTCATTCCAACAGCTGTGGAACATCTTGTAGGATGATTATGAAACTATCCTTACTCAGACAAAAAAAACTCCTCTGAAATGCTTGAATTAGTTAACATGAATGTCCCATTCAAAATTAATTACTGACATCTTCCCCGTGGCTGAAGTTGAACTGAGAAGACTCCTCCCTGCCAGTTTACAAGCTGTAAGCCTCTCCTTAACATCCAGTGAATTATTTAAATTCTGCACAGTGAATTAATAAGATTTCAGTTTGTTTTCTCATCTGAGTATACAGAAATAAGGGAGCAATTACTTTCAAAGAGATTTTGATAGAAGCACACAAGATCCCGAGAGTCCACAAGAGATCAATATTATCTGTAATGCTGTATAAAAGCAGAAGCATATGTATGTTGATTTCCCTTCATTCTCAGACATTTAACACACAATTTGTTGTATTTCCACAAGTCTCAAACTTCACTAATTCAGATGGCTGTTCATAAGTAATTGTCAGATCACTTGTGGCACAGCCTCACAATGAAAATATTTACTGGAAATTGGTGACTGGAAATCAACTCTTTACAAAGCTGTCTGAAATAAACCTCAGGAATAGTAACTAGTGATCTATAGGGCAGCACTCACAAGTAGTAGCTCAGTGTGTGTCTGTGGGGATAGAGACCTCTTAGTATGGAAATGGGCACCCTAGAGAAAGTGACTGTCATTATGTGGAGGGAAGAGATAGGGCTTGTGATGGGAAAGGAACACACGAATGACAAGGTGGACATGCTCATGAAAAAGCTTTGAACCAGTCTCTGGGGAAGCAGAGGGCTCTTGTCTCCTCAGGGACAGCCTTGGCATCAGCAGAGTCCCAGGCTGCACTGCCTGGTGTGCATGAGGTCTTTGTCAGAGGGATGTGAGCAGCTCATCTTAGCTGAACACACTATCTCAGGATCCTTGGTGAGACATTATCACTGCTGTAGGAGGTGGCACCTATTTTCACCTGAAATGCATCCATGAAACAAGCCTCATACACCATAAAGTCTTAATACCAGAAAGACAAAAATACAACAAAAATTTCTGAGTGAAATTCAACATATATAAATGTATCTTTAAGATATTGTCTACCAGGCTCATGTGAAACAACAGACCGACAAACGGAAGTCATCAAATGTGAACAGCAATGCTTAAGGATTTGAAATAAGGCTAGAAGCACGTGCAAAATCAAATAAAGATGAAACTATTGTAAACAATTTTAATTATGCATACTATGCCACTTACACTCATCTCAAATTTACTTTAAATACTCAAATTCCATATAAAATCCCAGATAAAAATTAAAAATTGATTACCTGCAGTAGTCTCCTTGTTTAGCCACCTGTGCCAATGAGAACAGACAGTCGATAGTTGCTAGGTGACCAATCGCTTTAGATACAGGGTGATAATGTTCACTAAAATGGCTACACCAAAATAGGGAAAAATAGTGGGAGGAAATAAGAAGAAAAAATTAATTTCATACAAATACAAACGTATTTTCAAAATATACCCCGTGCGAGTTTTTCAGAGGGCTCCCATGGTCTTTAAATTATTTGAATTCAAAGCTCCCAGCAGTGTATTAAGTTATAATATGATGAAACAATCTTAATCAAGATGAACTTCATGATCCTATTGTAGCAGTGAATTATTTTTAAGTGCAAAAATGCAGACAAAATGAAATTCGCTAGATAGCATGTAAAGGGTCTGCAGTTGATCCCTGCTGCCTAAATGAGGTCTGCAAAAATGCCACTGTTTATCACAGTGGTAACTGAATTCCAAATGTCAATTCACTTCAATCATAAGTTAAAGTCAAAAATATATATAATAAAAGTGCCTGAACACAGGAATTGACTGCAATTTCAACAAAATATGGTATTTACAACAGAAAATTTGGGAATTAGTTTTCCATTTATGGTACTGTTTTCCTCAGTGCAATGATGAAATTACCAGTAGAAAACAGAAAACAGTTTTCAATGGACTTCATTCTCTTAGTACTTATGAATTTCTTTTCTCATCTCCTAAGCTCAAGGAAACAATATAGAATATAAACCTAGAAAGGAAGCAAAATCTGAGGGGGACAGAGTAGAATGCTGTATGCTGCTTCCAGCACTGAACAGCAAAGTAAACAGGAGAAGCAACAGATCTAATGCAGAGAAGTTAACATATGTCAATTCAAATTTACATGGCTAATTTAGTGGCAACAACTAACTTAAGTTAGTCTCAAAAGGTGACTTTCAGGCCTCACAACTGTTTTGAAGAGCTCACAGCATTAAAACTCATTTTCGTACTTAACAAAACAGGAAATCTAGTTAATCATTCAGCAACTAATCATCGTAGGTAATTTCCAGGGTGTTTAATCACTACTTTAAAAGTAGTACTCCAAAATACTGCTGATGTCTTTCATAGGGGTGGCCAACCTGTGGTTCTGGAGATGCATAAAGATCACAAATCCAAGAGTTGCTCCTAGTCTAGTGCTGTGTCAGGACTGGCAGTGGGAATCTACTGATAGTTACTTGGAAACTGTCACAAGGTAAGTAAAATAACACAGGCTGCTGGCGGCGCATCTACACATTACAACTACGTTAGCACCTGGCATTGATATCCTGAACAAATTCCTTTCCTTCTCTCTAGTTCCAGCCACCTGCTTCCAATTCCTCTGTCCTCAGAAAATGATGCTTCTGCTGAGAAGCCTGTTCATGGAACTAAATGCTTCAAAATCTGTTCTTGTTTTTGCAGAATCACTGTAACTCCAACCCTGCTTACTGTCTGAGTGCGGAGGTCCCAATTCTGTCAGCAAGGAGTTTCTACACATACAGAAATGTAAGAGCACCTGGAGAAGGACGCGCTTAAAGCCAAATGCATATTCAGCCCAGTCCTATCGTGCAACACGAGGTGGGACCCTTACGAGAAACCATTGTATCCTATCATACATGACCCAATACTGGAGCAGCCAAATTCACCACATCATACAGATATGAAACACAACTTACAGATATCCACCACAGAAGTATTTTGATACTTAACTATTTGCATCATCAAGTTTGATCATTCCTCTTTAAAGGACAAACAGTGTTTGTCATTTACAAACATACTGTCTGTTCTGTATTTAAATCAGAACACAGTAGAATCAATGATATACGAAAAAGCAATCTTTTTTAAAGAAGTTAACTACAGCAAAGGCTACTATGTATGTGGCCATGGTATGTACCATGTAAGTAGAAGAAAAGGAAACTTCAACACAGTGATGTTTATTGGTAATTCAGCACGATAGTAGATCACAGTAGATAAAAAGTCTCTGTCATGTTGAGACAGCATCAGAGGGAACTTGCTAAAGATTCAGTAGTGAGGACAAAATCACAACTGAAAGTCAAGCAGTAATCAGTGCACAACATTAGGAATAATGCCAGTGGTCTGTAACTTGTGGAAGTGAAAAAATAATTGACAGCCTGACACTTCAAGAATCAAAGCCATTCAGAAATTGTTGAAATCATTTTTAATCTTCCAATTCGAAGATCTTTCAGCTGAACAGTCAAATAAGTTTTCTCTGAAACTCTGATGTGAGAGAAACAGATCTTACACTCCAGTTGTGAAGCACAGTAATACCCTAATTACCTTCTAAGAAACAGATTCACAATCAGTTGCAGAGGTAATATATAGCTGTGATGGCTCACATTGACCCAAGAGATTGTCTTAATAACCTGAACATTCCTGTCCAAAAACTGTGAGAAACACTGCAAAAGTACTTTTTCTTTTATTATTGGTATACTTAACTGTAATTGTATGAAGCCATACAATTTATCAATTAATATTGGAAGAGAATTTGTTTAACTTATATCATAAACTTTTACTTCTCCTCATTTGCATCGTGCATTACTAATAAAACTATTAGATTCCGTTCCACTCTTCTACAGTGAGTTGATAATAACTTGCAAACTTTGAGAGTCACATATACTTAATAATGAATTTTCATCAGTTTCAAAATCTGGAGATATCACTGCTGGTGTTAGTTCTCAGTTGGTTTTAAGTTCGTGCCTTAAAATACTTTAAGAACAATAATTTGATGATATCTTTACATTTGCTCAGGGTAAAATAACAATTTTTTTGTTTTTTTTAAGATAAAGATCTTTCTTTTTCTGTTCTTGTAGCAAAAATAATATAAAATACAATACAATGGTAAGGGATATGTTGTAAACTCACTCTAGAAAATGCAGCCATTCAGCACCACAGTCAAGGACTAGCTGCTCCCGAAGCTGATTGAGATGTCTGTAATTTTCTATAATAAAAGGAGAGTGGAAACGGCTGACAGCTTTTGTGCTGGAAGAGAGAAAAAGCCAAACAGGAAGTCAAGGTTACTAAGCAATCAGCTACACCATTTACATTCAAAATTAGACAAATTTTCTTATTCTCTGTGAGCCTTGAAAATGTATATTTTATATATATATATATATATACATATATATATATAAGAGGTATTTTAATGCTGCAGAAAACTCTTTTGATGCCAGTGATCTGTACTGTGAATAAAGTGATTGGTTACTGCACCACTGCCCACTCAGAAAGCTTTTAAAAGCTTTTTCACAAAGTAGTACTTATCAGTGACGGGTACATGTTTCACAGAATTCTGTTCAGCCACACACCGCACAAATGGATGACTTTCCTGTTACTGATTGAATTTACAGAGAACTCCCAAGAAAGAAAAATCAGCTTAAAAAGGAGAACTATGATAAGCCCGATATAAATGTGTTAAATACAGAGTTCTGCATGCATACTAGTTTCTGTTTGGGGCACCTGTTATTTAGCCATATATTTTCATTAAGTACTCTGTCATTCCCAGGCATTTTTTAATTCTGAGGTTTTGATGATTTTTTTTTTTTTTGCTTTGTTTTGTTTTTCAAAATCCAGATTAACTGCAGTTTGCTCTTCTTTATCTTACTTCTGGCTAATCTGTTGAATTCAGTAGCGACCTCTTGTATAAATCAATATAAACACTTCAGAGTTCACTCTGATCATGCCAATTTCATATGATAGAAGTCTGGGCTCACACCTTATAACACTAAAGTATTGGACCTGCTTAAATAATAAAACAAGTGGCTGAAAAGGAAAAAAAGCCAATTACACAGTTTGTTCCATCTCTCTACTGAAAAAATTATCCAAAAATGTCTAAGAACATGATTAGATAATACTAAATAGCATGACAAACAATGTTTGTGTATATGAGTAAAATGTCACTTTAAATATAAATTTATTGAGACATACACACAGATCTATGCATGCTAACCTTTACCTTTCTAAATAGAATAAGAACAGTTATCATTTTGAGAGGTCTATATCTACTAACTACAGGAACAACTGAACCAAAACAACAGTTCAGACACCAGTATATATATATACATGACATTAATATATACATATATATATATATATATATTGCATTAAGGATATATCACATTAAAACATTTCAAGAACTCTAATTCTTCAGTTTGGTTTTGTATGCTTTTAAGCAAAACTTATTATGGCAGTAAATAATCATTTGATTTATTTGGTTTTCAGTTTAAAAATGTATATGGAGCAACAAGAAAGCGTCTGGGGTTAAAATTAACACCAAAGTACCAAATTTATTCTTACTTTTTAGAATAGAACAAACTTGAAAGATATTTTACATACCTGCTAACCATAACCCAGTTAGATGGCACAGATGATATACTGGAATTTTTGACTTCTACCAAAAACTAAAATAAACAGAGATGTAGTATTAGACATCACAGGAAGACAACAGAACTGTATTTTCTTCTTTTAACAAGAAATCTGCCTACATCAGAGGAAAACCATATTTGACCTGAAGAGGCTGCGTAGACCAGGAGCTAATAATGTTCCTTGTCCCCAGATGTGAGGGTTATGACATGAATATTTTCTACCAGCAGCTCCCTCCCTGAGCTGTTCCTGTGCTGTGACCCCTTGCTGCAGCTTCTCTGCCCTTCTCCAACCACTAGTGTGCTCTTCTCACCTCCCTCCTACCAAGACAAAACCAGATCAAAGCTATTAAGTGAGTCCTGTTATGTGATCTGACCTAGCTGTGTACCCAATCAGCACACAGTTTATTTACACAGCACCTACACTGTAATCCACATGTACTGAGGATACTCCATACCAGAGAGACAGGCCTTCTGAAGGATCAGTGATTCACACTGAGCCATGCTCGCCTGTAACATTTCATAAACAAGAACTCAATCTCAAATGCCAGCACTTTATCTTCAGTACCTTATTTCAAATTTAGATACACTTGAGGTCAGAAAGAGAAGGAATAGGGGAAAACAGCAGTAATGGTGAGAAGCTCAGAGGAAGGAAAATTACATCATGAGTTTATTGCAGTATTTTATATGATTCATACTGATTATCTTTATAGCACTGTGCTAAAGTCCTAGATGTCAAAGAATTCAGGCTTTCTCAAATACAAGAATTTAGTTGCAAAATGAATTTCTAACAGAGATTAAATTAACCCAGAATCTGATCACCTTTACAGTAAACCATCATACTCTCATCTCAGAAAGCTTGTCCATTATAGACGGAGTGATTTAGATAAAACTTTCCCTCCCTCACCAGAATAGCCAGCAACCACCTCCAATTACAAAGAATAATCCTAAAAGGATCACGAGTTTCCACGAAGGACATATGATACTAGTTCTTAACTCATCTAAGACACCTTAAAATATTTGATACTGTAGAAATTTTTGAAATGCTTAATAGGCATGAGATAACAGGAATGCAAACAGATAGATCTGCAAAGATTTGAAAATGAGCCAACTGGTGCTACTGCTAGCCTTGCTGCTGCTGTTCTGGTATTAAATTATTTTGAAATGAACTTCCAAAAAAATCAAGTATGATGTGTTCACAAAAGGAAGATAGAAAATAATCCACATTTATGTCTATGCTGGATGCCGAAGTGAACCCAAGACAGTTGAAGTGAACACAGAGTTTAATTGCCTGGTTTGTTTGTGTGGCCAGTGAGAAACCATGAAAGAAATTGCGACCTGCTTCTGTTGTTGAAACAACAAAAGCATCAGCATTAGCTTTTTCACCATTTAAATCTTAGTTCTATCGTAGAGAAATAACGGAAGTATTAAATACATTGGGACCAACACACTGTTTATGCCATTGCAGGAAGCAAAATTTCTCTTTCAACCCTGCCTGAAACAAATACCATGCTGTCACTACCTGGACAGCTTTCTGTTCTGTTTAGCATCTATGACAATTTACAGTAGAGACACGGAAACAAAAGACAAGATAGATAAGGGCATGACTCCTGGTGTGTTGGAAAAGGTGTGTGTCATCTGGAGATTCATCAGAATACTAACAGGAACTTAACAAGTGTTAACAAATTATGGGCTGACTGAATATCTAATCACATGCTCACATTAGACAGCAAATAGTTAAGTCCATTTTTCTCTAGGAAGTTTCCTTGCAGTTTCACTCTTCTCCAGAACAAACGAACCAGACCTACTTCTGCCCAGGCCAATTGCTAAGAAGTTTTGAACACTACTACAGCTGCCAGCATGCTACAAGAATGCAAGAATACACCAGACCAATCTGGGGAAGAAAGATCTAACCTGAAAGAGACTCTTCCTGTTCTCTGCTCCTCCCACTCAATTTCCATTAATTCCGCACCTTTAGCACCATTCCTCACCTCAGAGATCATCTTCTGCAACCCTTTTTCTGCTGCCTCTTTTGATGTCGATGAAATACTGACACCAGGCATAATGCAGGTAACAGCTGCCCCAAATCTTCTGCTCCTTTCAAGACAGATTTCTCAGTTCACAATTTCTTATGAGCTATCCATGCCTACAAAGACCTCCTCTCTTAAAAATGTACAAGCTGACTTGTGGCTTTTGAGATTGTCTGATTCAGTTAATATCTGGTTACACCCTCAGACTATAACCAGTCTTTAACCAGTCCTTCTTTTCTCCTTTCCTCCATACAACTGTCATTGTCCACTTTTCAAACCACCCCACACAAGAGAAACATTTCTAATCCTGGCTCTTCCCTTCTTCTCAAAACTCTCTTCTGTGTTTTTTCTTAGACTTCATCATCTATGCTGACTGCCTACCCAACTTGCTAGCTGCTCTTCTCAGTGCCACCATCAAGAGGAATATTCACCTAAGCTCTTCATCAGATGCTCTTCTCCCCATTCTAATTGGTTAATCTCTTTTAACCCCAGCTTTCATGTTATTTCCTCACTGCTTCTCAGTATTTCTGTCTTTTCCCGGTTTTCTGTGGATTTTTCCCCAGACTTGCTCCTGTCAGTTCCCAAATGATAATGCTGCACAGCGCTGCCTCACTGCTCCTTTCAATACCCTTACAAATCTTTCCAGAACCATCTTCTCTTTATTTTGTGCTGAACTTCTCAGCTCACTGAAGCATGACCTGTCCACACTTGCACAGCATCTAGCATACAAATGCTCTGTCCACAACCACTGTTAAAAATAGTGAAGTAACATCTATCATTCCTTAATATTGTTCCTCTTCTCTTCTGTCTTTCAAATGAGAGTCTTAATCAGTACTTAGAAAATTATTCTACCATTCCCCAAATTAACCTAATGCTATGTCTCTTGGTTCTCTGAGAATATTTCTGCACTTAATAGCCACATAATTAACCTCAAAGTATGCAACTGTTTTTACACATGGAAAAAAGCAAAGCATTACAGAATCAAATCCAACTTCACTAATGCTTTTTTGTTCTTGAAATCACTAAAGCAAATTGAGTTAACAAATAAAAAAAGCGTCCCTGTCAGAAAACTATTCTTCAAAGATGTACAAAAGAATATGTTAAGATGACCTCATCAAATATCATACAAACTGAAGAGAGTTCCAGCTAAGCCCCAGCCTTCCGCTATTTTTTAGTAGGGTACAAAGATACAGTCATAAATCACAGACATTGTATTACCTCTTGACCAGAAACTGTAACATACTCTGCAGAAGGATTCTTAATTTGTTTACGAACTTCCAGAAGATGTAATTGGATTTTAGACAGCACATCTAGGATCTCTTCCTTTTTCTTTCTGATGACAGGGAAATCTGTAAGGTCTTTGAATAGTTGGGTTTTATCTCCAGTCCTATCCATAAGAAGGGTAAGAAAAAATAACAGTAAATCCAAAAATGTATTCCCTATTTACCAGCTGTGTCTTTATTTTTATTAATTATTCTCATTTGTTTTAACACTAGCTTTATTTCTTTTTAAATTCTACTTGGTCATAGTGCAGCATGTTTATCAGAAGCTGCTGTACACACTACATAAACAGAGAGGCACTGTGCATACAAAAGGCTACACAAAGACAGCTCCAGAAAATGTTTTCAAAATTCCTTCCTACTCTAACACATCATGCTCATTCTTCTGTTGTTTTGTTGATTTGGTTTGGCTTTTTTTTTTTTTCCCCCTCCTCTGAATGTGAATCCCGAAGCTTTCTCCTCATTCTCCCTCGGTCCAGCAGTGCAAAAGGAAAGCACAACAAGTTGTTCCTTTCTGTCTCAGTTTGTAATTCTGGAATGAAGTTGCTGTCTCACTCTGCAGCATCCTGAGTACAGGCAAAATCTTTATCAATACTGAATGTGGAGTTCTGGATAATTTCTGTACAACTTGTTAGCGGTTTTTTCATGGATTTAGAATTTGCCGAGTTTGGGCAGATTTCTGTGAAGACTGCGAAGAAAAATCTTCCCACAAAGCTTTCATCAAAGTATGAGGGCTGCTCTGAAAGCAGTGCCTCCTGTTTCATGATGCTGGCCCAAAACAACAGAGGCAGATGTTGGTGGTACAGCAGCAAAGGTTGAACCTTCCCACCAGTATCCCGCTACACGTCATTGCCATGTGGCAGATGGCAGCAGAGGGGCACTCTGATGGAATGGTGTCTGACAGGGAAGTGCGTATGGAACAAAGGAGTGTCACTGAATTCCTCCGTGCAGAAAAAGTTGCACCAATTGACATTCATAGATGCTTACTGAACATTTATGGAGACAAACGCTGGATGTGAGTACAGTGAGACAATGAATAGTGTGTTTCAGCAGTGGCGACAGTAACAGCCGTTCACCTCTACGCATGCAGACTGTTGTGAGTGCAGCACGCAGGCTCACGTTCATTGCTGGTGAAAATGCATAGCTAATGGTGGTGACTGTTGAAAAATAGCGTTTTGCAGCTGAAAATGCGCTCTATCAAATAATGTTCTTGTGTTCTTTGTAGCTGTTGCAGTTTCCATGGAAATAAGTAGAAGGCAGTACTTTCAGAGTGATATATGTAGAATGTAATAAGAAGTTTCTCAGATGAGCTTTCTTCTTTTCTCGTTAGAAGATTAACCTGAATATTTCTAATACATGCAAAACAATGTTCTTTTACAGACTCGGTGTCAGAAAATGACGGAAATGTTTTGACTGCAATATCTTAGTTCAGGACTGAAACCTGAAAGTGCCATTCAAATGTTTAAAACTGTGAAATTGAACAAATTATTACAAATAAGCTTGTCATAAAAAATAAGTAAATAAATACCTTAATAGATAGCAGGAAAACAAAAAGAAAGTAGCCCAATCTGCACTAAGTTAACTATATTACGTATTTGTATTTTAGAGAAAATATGAGACAGTAACTGTTAGTTACATAATTTCCCTGAATTTTATACTTGGAGAGCAAGTAATTAGAAAATGAGGTAATAAAATATGGTAGAAATGAAGAATTCCAGTGTCCTCACTACTTGGATATCCTTTTCCCTGAAAATGAATTCAGTTTGACCCAGTGACCAGACAGGTAACACAAAAGCTGTGTTCCGATCTTGCATTACATGGACATAGCTATTATATAAGTGACAGTAAAGACACCACTTTAAAATACAATACTAATTTTTAGAAACAATTTTGTGCTAATTAGACTTGTTTCCATGGGAATGTGAGGAAAAAAGATCTCTACAGCCAGCAGCTGATAGCAAAGACTGTCACTGCTATGTAATGCTTACCAAAAATTTAGAAGTTGAAACTTTAAAACGAGATGAAAATCACAAATTCCATGCCAAAAAGCTCTTGGAACAGAGTTTTGAAAAACACTACACCATGTACTAAAATTAACACATGATGCATGTGTGTGTTGAAGTGTTTGTGCACATATGTATATCAATAGTCATCATAATTATTATGAGAAGTTTTTGAGCATGAATAATATTGTCACACAAGTTTGAGATGTATTTAGGCCAAAATGAAAATTACTTTAAATGTCTTCATCTTGAATAAATAAATGCAAATAAAATCCATGCATACTGCAGATCTACTTTTACTACTGTATCTTTTTTTTTTTTGTATGCTGCTTTAAATATCATCAAGACAGTGACAAAATATATATTTTTTAACTTACAGTAAATTTGGCATAATTAAAATAAATTCTGTTTTGTCATAAACTGCCAAAACTATAATTGGATACCTTGAATCAGGAGAAAACTTATAATTCCACCTGTCCAACGGACAGCAAATATTTCACCCCTTCTCAACTTCCAAATTTATACACTTTGCATCTGTCTCTAGTTAAGAAGCAAATAAAGGAAGTCCTGGGTTTTACTCCCGCATCTTTCTCAGCAGGAGAAAGATGACAAAGATTTTATACATAAAGTGGATATCTAATCTTAGTCTGCTGGTGGAAAAAAAAAAAAAAAAAAAAGATACGCTGCTTCAATATAATGAAACATTAAACTATATTCTGCATATTACATCAAGAATCCATAGGTATACCAATTAAATCTCATAGTATGACACACAGGAAAATGCTCAGTGTTGAATGAAATTTGCTGTGAGAGGGAAGTTCAGGATGACCTGAGCATAAAGCCAGATGGTATTCACTATGTATTCAGAATGGCTTTCCCACAAACATGTTGTGTAAACAAAAACTACAGAGAAGGGAGACAAAGACCCAGCAGAGGCAAGTGCTCATAAAGATTGGCTGCCTTTTTGACTAGCACCAGGAGAGAACCCTTTTTGGATTATTAAACTGATTGCTGTTCCAAAAAGCACTGAGTCTTACTGGCCACCAGCTACTCTCCTGCAAATCTGAACCAGACGGGTATCACTCCCTTAACTGAATCCATGTTCTTGCTTCATTATTTTGCATTTAAGCCTCCTGTCTTCTTCCTCCAGTGGTTAAAAACAGGATCTAGGGTTAACAATGGAGACAGCAGTACTTCCAAAGAAGCAGTATACACAATAAATCATTTGCAGTCACTCTCCCATATAATGCAGATTCATTACAATTTCTTTGTCTACCTTTTTGGGAGGAGGAGGGTGGCAAAGAAGAACAGAATTAAGACAACAGGACAGATGCCTCCATGCTTTCTCCTTTCCAAGACTACAGGAAAGTAATTACAGGAAAAAGCCTGAGCACATCTCAAGACTGAGGTAGGAGCTCATTTAGTCATTCTGCTCAGTGCATGAACAGGGCACTAACCCCAGAAATGCTAAGAGCAGACGCAAATCCCACAGGCTATGTGGAGTCTTCAGAATTATTAAACTCCATATTCTCATCATTAGTGAGTATATAGAGAGACAAAAAAACCCAAACAAACAACAAATGGGGGGAAGGCCTCAAAGATTTGGTGAATTTTCAAAAAAATTGTAAAAAGCATATCCCTGACAGCAGAGCAGTCATTCCATTAAATGTCAAGTCTCTCTTCAAAAGAAATAGCTTATCTACCTAAATTTTACAAAGCAAATACTTGTTAAAAGAATTAATATGTGCAAAACTCTGTTTGTTCTACATTTGTTCCCCAGAGCAGCTGAAAAGTTTTCCAAAATTTTTTTCAGCCTGAGGCACATAACACAGGGCAAAACACTCGCTCACCTAGTTTATCTATTAAAATAAACAAAAACAAGAAAAACCAAACTGCAAGAAGCTCTGCATTAACTGAAAGTAACATCTGCAGAAATATAAAAACTAAAATATAAAATGGAGATGTGTTAAAACAAGATGCATGCTTCACACAACTGAATATACTTAGCCAGAAATCCTATGAGGCATGGAAATACACCTGTTTTCTCTACTTACTTAGCTGCTTCTTCATTAAGAATCTTTAAATAATGTTTTACTGGGGAGAGAAGTTCTGGAATTTCCAACAGTGCATTTTGTAACAGAGAAGATTTCACATGAGACTGTATGACTGGAACAAGAGCTTGAATTTCCAAGTCCAGATGAGACAGAGTGCTGACTATCAAGAAGAACTCTTGGGTTGAACACTGAAAAGGAAGCAATACCTAAATTGTTACAGTGTACATTTTCATTAATCCCTGCTTTTTTCAGAATTTTAAAAACCAGACAAAATACAGTTAAGGCACATGCACTGCAACGCAACTGCAGAATCTTACCACATTCACAATGCTAATAAAATGTGCTAATTGATATATACAAAATTCTAATTGTTTTAACCACTGTCTTTAGGGATCAGTCCAGAGCTGATCACCACTGTTGTTATTACTGGGTGGAGATGTGTAACACACATGCAGTACACAACAAGCAGAAAAACAGGCTGATAACATGTGGGCAGCAAATAAGCAGGCTGAGTATTTTCATGAGTATCACAATATTTCCATGCAGGCTTCTGCATCCACACGCTGCCATCTGTATCCACACGCTGTAGTTTTGTCAAGAGAGCATTTGGAAAGGCAAGGTTAAGCACAGAAGGGGAGAGTTTTGGCACAAGAACACAGAAAAGAAGAAGCCAAAAGTCACTGTTTAGAATGTTAGTAGCTGTTGCCAGCTTCAGTGCCTAGCTGGTTACTGCCAGGTCTATGTGACAAGATGGATCCATCACAGAATTCCTTGCAACCCCATGTATTGGCCCTTACTCTCACATTTCTAGAGAAGGAAAGAAGGAGAAAACAAGCACTCATTCTTCTTTCACCCTCTCCTACCTACAGAGGTATGAAAAAGATTCTTCTGTCTCTTTCAGGCAGCTGACCAGGGTATTATTGAAAGGGAATCTCTCAGAGAGCAGCCGGTAACATGCAGTGCTTTCAGAGGCTGCTTCTCAATACCCACAGAACAGGAAAACTGCATATTGGTTCCTTTAAAAAAAACATCTCACCAAAACCAGTGACTTCTTGAAGAAAAGTAAGCTTGCATTTGTGCTGCAATATATGCGTATGCCAAATAGAACCACAGTCCTCTGAGACATGTAACAACCCTTTCTTAACCTGGTTCATTGGGACTCTGGGACATTTACACTTTAGAAAGTTTGAATAAGAAGTTGCCAATAAAGAATTATGCTTCGATTTTCTTACATTTTGGTTGGCAGGTACCTGACAATAGGAATGTGTAATTTAACCATAATATTTCAAAGACAGGTTACATTCTGCATGCTTTCAGAAAACTCAATTCATCTTTGTTTCATACACATGAAAGGTAAGGTAGAACAGACCTACTAGGTGGTTTCTCCTAGTACAACTGCTCAGTTGTACAAGAGTTTTCTTTTTGTCTAGACTTAAGCTCTTTATACTCCATGAAACTATGTGCTCCCCAGTTCCTTTCAAAAACTAATCCACAAAGCACTAAATCTCATCATACAAAAGTTTTATCTGGTAGCCTAAATTTACCTTCCATTAAATTAATCCAAATATCTCCAGTTTTACTCTTTTGTATTACACAAACTCCACTCTCTTTGCTATTAACACCCTACAAATATCTTAGAGCTTTCTGTTGTCCTTTAATAATCAATTTAACCAACCTATAATCTTTTAATCTTTCTTCATAAACAACCCATTATTCATCCTCATGAAAATTTCATTTTTCCCCTGTGCTTGCTGCAATTTATCAACATATTTCTGATAATCTGGAACTTGCTTATAAAAGCTATGACAGCAAAATAAAACAAAATAATAACACAGTAAATCTGTCAATGGCATTTGAAGTCGCAGCACAGAAGAAAGGTCTCAAAGACTAAAGAAGTGATAAATCCAGGCCTGGATTCAAAGTCAGAGTAATTTACAATATGACTGGCTGCATCATCATCAACAGCCTTGATGCAGATAAAGGATAAAATTCTGCAAGACTTCCCTTGAGTATGAAGTGTACTCCTCAAGGATGCAAAGGCTGAAGCCTTGCCACACAAAATTGTATTGCAGATTCCTGACAGACAACATTAAGTGATTCATAGCAGAACAACATTCAGAAAAAAAAGAATGAAAAAATATGGGCAGTATGAAATACATAAGCTAAACAGGTGTTTTTATGTTTTGCTTTTACAAAACTATTCTTTTAAAAAAGGGGGGTGGGGGGTAGGGGGTGAAAGGATTCAATCTGCTACTTAACTAGCACATTATCTGTAAGCAGAGGGCAAAGGCAAAAGTTTTTAAGCGAACAATACAACATGTATCTGAGGTGCTATAAGAAGGGTTGGGAGGTAGATGAAGGAATCAAACAAACAAACAAACAAAAAATCAAAAACAAAACGAAGAAACCCACCACCACAACAGAAAAAAACCTTGATCATGTACAGGAACACCACAAACAACCCTCACAGTTATCATGAGATGATATCAAAGGGCACATAACAAACATTCTGAAGTTTCTTGCAGCAACTCCACTAAGCTCCGCTAAGTTGCCTAATTAGATAAAACCTGTTTGATTCTATTACAATCTTCAATACCGTTGGAGGATGGCAAATTTTACTACGCAAAACTTAGCTGAACATAATGTTCCCAAGAAAAAGGTGAAAATAATACTTTTTTTGCTTATTCAGAGTATTATTCTTTCCACAGCTTGATCTCAGTAACACTGCAGGACTTTGCATCTAAAATTTTATGGCTCCAGTGCAGAACAAGGCAAACAGATATCTTGAACAGATGCATAAAATGATCATGAAAAGCTGGGCTCCATTAAAGTGGGACTAGTTCTATTTAAATTCTAACTAACTTTACAGAAGCAATATATTTATAACTTTATAACAATATTTATAACTGTTTTATAAATTAGAAGCTTTTAAAATGTGTTGTAAAAATAGTTTACATAAAGCAGGATTAATAATCCTGCAACCACCAAAGATTCTCACAAGCCTATTCAATGCTATTTTTTAAGACTAATACTGAAATGTGCCCAGTGATGGTTACAGCTTCTCTGGCACAAGAAAAATAACCTTAGAGCTGACAATGATGTCAAATACTTTCAAGCGGCAGTTCCTCAAACTATAATGAAAATGGTGTGGCTGCCACCAGGGAGAACACATGGAAGATGTGTAGCAGTATGACAGGTCTACCACCACTCCAAGAACACCACTGAAAGCCATTGAGAATTGTTTGCATTAGAGAAATTGTTTCCAGTAGATCTAAACAGAAGCCGCTGAGACCACAGTTAACAGCCATTGACCACTCCAAGTTAAAAGCATTTCAGATTCAAGAAATGGGAATTGAAATGCAGCATTCATTCATCACTCATTTCAAGCTAAAACAACTACCTTCAAGTTTTTAGTATAGTGAGCATAATAGATGTGCTGAAGTCAATAACATGCTATGGGGAGAATTTATTTTAAACATTTTACACAAACAGTAACAAATTTCAAGGACATATATAACAGGTGTCAATATAATAAGAGGAAAAATAAAAAATACAGTGCTTTTCTCTGAATCATCAGGATACTTAAAATCACAGAGCCGTTAATGTAATGTCAGAGCCCTTAATGAAATATCAGGCGTGGCTTCAGACACTGATTCAGAACAAAACAGGTTTTGTTTTTCTAACTGTGACAACTTATGAGGAACTCAAAACCAGGGAGACTCTAAAGTTAGGAGCAGAATATACCAAAATGGCATTTTATTATGTGCCCTGACAAGGTTTGATTGACTTCACTTCTTGTACAAGAAGACTTCGTGAAACTTTTTCACTTTAATGTGTGCTATAAATTCGCTATGTTTGTTATGATGATTGCTGTACACTTCGGTAACTGAGCTTTAGTTAAAAAAAAAAAAAAGAAAAAAAAGATTCTGGAGCTAGGGGTACAGATAAGATAAACATAGAGATAAATCTGTACAAATATTTTCTTCTGAAACACAGGCCACCATACACGGTACCAGAAAGCAACACTGGAATGGTTTTGTAGAACACATTTCTAAATGTACTGAGGGCATGTTTGTTCTGTTCTGGTTCCTAAACCCATTTAAGCATAGAGCTCAGACAACTGTCTTGCCATTCTGCACACTCCAAGGCCAAGCTGCCATCACTTCAACTGACAGAAAAAAAAAGTAGGATCCAGCCATTCATAATTCCCAGCGTCCTCCAAGAGCGGCAGAGTAGGCTGAACTTGTTATAGAGAACAGGAATTTTGAGATGTGTTTTCCAGTAAGATTTCATTGTGCATCAGATCCAGGCACAACTTAGACAAAAGTCTTGTTTCTCAGAGTTAGACAATACTCCTGTTTCTCATTTGCCTTTTGAACTTATCTTCTGAATGCTACCAAGAGGTCTTCAGATCTCTTTATCTCCAGCCATCCCGCTCTTGCCACAGAGAAGGGTAAGGCTATTTTGTGGTTAACAGCATTTCTGCCTGGGAAGATGTCAGGTGCTGCAGCTGCAGAAACTGAGAACAAGTAGTTCTTGTATTAATTCCTCTCTCCATAGCAACAGTAACATTACTCGTCTCATTCCTGTAATTATCATTCCCATAATTCCTTTCCAGACTGGGGCAAATTTGGAGCTGGCAACACCACCTTTGAAACAATGCCTAATTTTTTTCCCTCTCCTCCCTATTTGTACAAGAATGCTGTTCTAACTCCAGATCTGGAGTTAGATTAGCAATAGTTTTTGGTGGTTTGGGACAACAGGACCTTGTGGAGGGTCAGATTAGCAATTACAAACCTCTATGATGCTAACAGACAAGAATCATAAATTGACTTATTAAAAAAATTAAGTCCGACCAGGAAAACGTACAGTGATGACATACTTATTACCAGAAGAGTTCCTGTTTTTGCTTTGCAACGTTGATTCTGTAATACAGTTTTTTCTTTTTTTTTTTTTTCCTTCTGTCTCCACCAGAGGTTACAGACGCAAAGTTCATCACACAGCAGAAGATCTGCAGTGACTGATGTGAATGAAAGGTATTCAGAACAACTGACACAACACAGCCACCCCTGCACACTTCAGAAACCTGCCTTTGTGAAACATATCTTCTCAAATGCTAACATCAGTGAAGCCCAAAGAGTCTGAAAGATTAAATACTTGTCAGATTTACCTATTTTTCTAGTAGTTAACACTGAGTTATCAAGACTACATTATGGCACATCAGTGATTAGAGTTAATATTTAATTGTTGATTAGTTCATTTATCAGTGTGCTCCCATCTTTTTGTACTCCTTAATAGGAATGAAAATACAGAAGGGGAACCTCATGTGGGAACATATGGGAGACAGACATCTGGAGTTAACAGAATTGGAAACACTCCTAGTAGAAACTGAAATGGCAGCCTTCACTAGATAAGCAGAACAGTCATCCATGAAAACCAGTTACTTTGTGTTCTTGAATACGCAACCACTACAGAGGGGACCGTTTTTCAGTCAGGCTCATTATCTATCTACACTTCAGAATCTGCTTTCCAATGTTTGCTTTTGTTTCTTTATTCAAAACAGACCCTGTTTTGCAGGGACACTATCATCTACTCAAAGTCCTACAAGTTTTGAGGGATTACTCAGTGCTTAGGGCACTCCCTACTACATTTTGCTGTGGATAACAAACTAGATTTTTACCATGGGAAGGAAGCTAAGTCATCAAAGGCAATTTGCATGCTTGGAGCAAGAAAACTCATTCCTCTCGCCCCATTTACTTTTCCTGAGGGTTCTACTGCAGCCCTCCTCCACTAGAGCAACTTTTTTCCAACGTCTGGTTCACAAAACACCCTACCAATGTTGTTGATAAGACAGATTACATCACCTCATTCCAAAAATAACATGAAAATCCATGACCTCTGAATAGTCCCACCTAAAATGCCAGTTTTAAAGCTGAAAGAGTAAGCAGTCCTACAACAGGAAGGAACAGCACCTGAACAAACACATACAGACTGACACACACAGACAAAATGAAGAACAAGACAGGAGTGGAGTACTGCCAGAATTCAGATGTATTCCTACAAATCTTGACATGTATCATTGAACCTGAAATGAGATAAACCATTAAAAAGTGAATACTTTTTAAAGTACCATTGTATCATGCAGATACTGTACATTTTAGAGGATGATGAAGTTGGTGCACGCCCTCTTTTCATATACTTCATGATGGCAGATCTCTGTTATCCATTCATTGAAATATAAAAGTGTCTCTGTGCACCTAACACTCTTAACATCTTAAAGCCTTAAAAAGAACTTGAGTTTCAAATTTTCAGAGAGATGAAGTCTTTGTGATGTACCATCCAAAGAAATTACAACTTTGCGCTCCATCTACCCACCTATTCCTTTATCTAAAACAAGCTGTCAAAACCTCTAAATATAACAGTGAAATAAAAGAACATGAAGTACTGCATAGGTGCTATTAGTGCATTAATCTGCTTCAGCTAAGAATTGCCAGCGTCTCATTACAAGTAATTCTTATTAAAATGTGCAAGTGAGATCCAAATCAGAGAATTTATAAACAAATTAACATTCATCTTAAAACAGCTAGCTACAGCCAAATAGTTTCACTTGGAAGTGTGATTTTAGATAAGTATACAGAACGTCATGCATTGTTTTAAAGGGAAATAACTGACAGCATGAGGACCTACTGCATCCTCTCATCCCACTGAATCCAGTGACTAAAACAGGAACACCTTCAATGTTTTTCCTGTTAGCATTAGCAATACATTGTATTTGTACTCTAATTTTACTAAAATGTTTCTTCTTCGAACAACAGATCACTGATAACTTGCAAGATAACATAAGAGTCTACCATAAGGCAGAATAATTTTTTTATAAACTCGTATCCCTTTATTATGTCAGCTTTGGTCTTGCTATTAAGAAAATATTTTTAAACACACATGCAAAATCTATGAAAAATACACTGAGATAGAAACACAGCATAAGAAAATAATAAATTAGGATAACCATGGATATACCTTTTTGTGAAAAACACTGCAAAGTCCTCTCTCTAAATCTGGCAGCTTACAAAGAAGATTCTGAATCTGGACAAACACACTGGATTCCGACAGGAGAATTTCAGACACAGCATCAAGCCGGGCATTTATTTCACTGTAAGAGATTAATCACAAGCTCAATTAATAATAATAAAAATAATAATTAAAAAACCCAATTAATTTAAAAAAACAATTAAAAAAAATGAAGGAAAGGTATATAGCTAGTTAATTTTTTGCCATGCTTTCCACCCCTTTTTTCTTTTTTAACATTTTGACAATGGCCACACTCTCATGAAGATGAGTAGAATTTATAAATGTGTAAAATTTTAAGCTTTCATTCAGGATGCAAACAACGCCCTGGACATGTTAAATCATTTGCCCTCTCTATGCTTAAAACGGCTCTGTATATACTGTGCCACTGTCCACATATTCATCTAATGATATGTAAAATGAGCAACACTCAGTCCTAAATACTCTAAATTTGCAGTCAAGTAGCAGTGAGGGAACTGGGGAAGGGAGGGAGGGATTTCTTTTCAACTACATCTCACATACTTTATTGCAACACAGGATAAATATTTTTTACCATTTTACCTCTCTACTTTTTACACAGAGCAATGATTGATCATCAGAACCACAATAGGATTTTGTCTTGTTCAAAAATTGTAACATGCATCTCCATATTCCAGGACTGAAGACAAACAATCACAGACTCACAGAATCACAGAATGGCTTGGCTTGGCAGGGATCTTAAAGCCCACCCAGCCCCAATCTTCTGCTGTGGGCAGGTTCCCACTCACCAGATCAGGCTGCCCACAGCCCCATCCAACCCGGCCTTGAGTGCCTCCAGGGATGGGGTGTCCACAGCTTCAGTAAACATTTTGTTATTTGAACAAATAACTATGTAGTTTTTTGCACCTTTCTTACAAAGATATAACCCAAATTAACCCAACAGTTTTTCTACAAAATATTGAGATCAGAGGTAAATGAGTGTGTTCAAAACATGCAGTCTTCGGGAACTTATGAACAAGAGCAGCTTTAGTGCATGTAGCCCAAAGGAAATTTTGCCAAAGCAAGAGGTAGCTATCTTGCTCTAAGACAGATGCAAAAGAGATATGTCAAGGGTTTTTCACGTTCAGGCTTTATCTCTGCAGCAATTGTGCATACGACAGAACAAAGTTAACTAAGTGAAAGCCGTGATAAAATTTGCTGAAATTTCATGACAAGAACACATCTCTTCTAGATCAGATTTTATCCCAAAGTCCCCCACCAGTGTGCCTGTAGGCACACCATACAGGTACTAACAAGCTGGAAAGTAGGCAGATGGAAAATTTCCAACAAATAACTCTGAACCTGAATCATGATATTCCAGGAAATTTGAAAAATCTCTGAGATAATTCAGTGTTTATTTTTTTTAAAAAACATGCATTTTCATCTAAATAGACTTTATCCAACATTCTCCTCCTGAGGCAAGAGAGTCCATAAATCACCACATTTACCATGCTGCTGCTGCTGTGCGTGACCATCCATCCTAGTAGGCCTGGAAGAAAGCACTCATTTGATGCTGTCACTTCATGAACTAGCCAAGCATGTGCAAGTAAATGCAGCCCAGCCCATGCCTTTTCTCACAGACAGTGAGATGGTTAGAGGTCAGTCAGCATAGGAAAGCAAACAGTAAGCGCATAATCCAAATTTAGGAATCTGAGAGAGACTGCCTGTCTTGCTTGCAGTGCCCAGTGTCCATGTCTTTTATACCAGAACTGCCATGTCACTCGTCACTGTAGCTGCTAATAAACACTACCCATGAGAAATTCAACAAAATCAGGCAGCTCCACAGATTGCAGACATTACAACAGACTAGCAGCCACAGGCCTGTAGCCCCAAAGACAGATAAATCTAAGAGGCCTTGAAATCTTATTACACCACATGCGAAAGGGAGAACATCATGACTATATGTGCACTCAAGATATGCGCAAGTCTAACAGCGCTTAAGTGCCAGGATTTTTCAGTGACATACTGCTGTATCCTAGAACAGTAAAACCATTCTCTCATCCATCACAAATAGCACTCACCAGTTTCCAGTGTGGCCTGGCCGTACAACGCCAAGATTTGTGATGCCTCACCCACTGCTGTCTGTGTGGATTCAGAGAATGCATAGGCCTTGTTTCACAGCCACTGCAGGGATCAGGGATGGACTCCTCCACCTTGGCCCCAGAACAGCATGGAAATGAGCTGCATTGCCTCCAAACTGGATGGTCTACTCTCAGATCATACCACAGGCCCCAAAATCTATCTCAGCCCTGACAGACTGTTTTTCTCCCAGCCCAAAGCAGAGACATCAGACTTCACAGGCTCCACTCTGCATGCTGTGAGAATGCCATCTTCTTCCTGACCCTGTCCCACTCCTCTGGAAACATCATTTATCACATAGCTAAACACTTCTGCTGTTGCTCTGAGCAGCCAAGCAGCCTTTAGACAGCAGGAGCAGAAAGCAGCTACCAACAGTGCAACTGCTTGAAGGTGTAGCAGCTGCTTTCATCATACAACACACCTGAATTTTAAATTTTATCTCTAAGAGCCACAGCCACATACCTCGTGGCAACCAGCGTGGTACCAGCAGGATTACATAACTAAACAATTAACGAGCAAGTTGTTGGCTGTCACACAACATGTTTGAGACAGCAGATATAAGTTTTGTGCCTCAGTCAGCGAGGCTCTCTGAACGACAGCTGGATAATGGAAAGGAAATTGGGATGTGTTAATGTCAGTGGCAAAATAATAAAGCACTCTGTGTGTGTGGAACTTTGAAGCTAGCTAAAAGTTATGTCGAAACTCTGAAAGGTCAGTATCATCAGCCATGATTAAATTTTCACAGGGAGTTATTAAAACTTGCTGTACTCGAGACCTTGGAATGCTCTTCAGCGTGAGAGTGAACTAGGCTGCTAAATTACAAACACATGCATCTTAAGGAAGAAAATCATCTGTGTTTTTATTATAAAAAGTCCATGTAAGCAGCACACATATTCCAGAACACTGCCACTAAATTCAAACAGCATGATTGTATCTATTTGGCCATCTGAAAACATGCAACAATATGTAGAGTAGTTGTAGATATTCAAAAAACTCCTCCCTTCAAAGCTTAATCCGCGCTTTAATCATCCTCACATATGGCTATGGTACTGTAGCTCCAGCAATCTAAAACTAAGCATCCGTACAGTTTTTCTGCCTTAATCCTACAAATCAGAAAGGGTCAGGAGAATGGCATTCAGTATCAGATGACCCACTTTTTCCACCTGAAAACAAACCATACTGGGATTCCTATTTTGAAAGCCAGAAGGACTGTGAAGAGTTATGTAAAACTGCACATATATGGGGAAGGAAGGACAGGAAAGAAAAATGACAAAAACAGCCAGATGGTGAATTTCAAAGAATGCTTTTAAACTTTAAAATATTTTTATTTACACTAGCAAACACTTTGTGGACATGAATATATTATGCTGATCAGTTATTAAACTACCTGAAAAGAAAATTTATTCTGGAATGCACAATTATTCAGTGTACAGATTGGGGCTTCTAATCTGTGTATGGTTTCAAAAAAAACATCTGCCTGGAGAAAATCTGAATCTAACATTTATACAAAGAAACTCAGCAACTGATGCTAAGAAACTGTCTCACATTTTATATATTGGCTACTATTCCATTCTCTATTTAGGTCCACTATTAGCATATTCTTCCCCATCTGTATAAATCATGTCAAAAATCTGAAATCTATCCAGTTTTCCAAGCAGTCATCTGAAAAATAACGCAACAGAAGTCAGCTGACTCAAAGCAAAAGTCTCACTTCTGCCATACTCTCCATCTATGAATAGCATCGTGTTGTGGTTTGAAACTAAGATACATCATTAATACAATATTAAAATCATTTTCCAATGTATTTAAATATTTTTCATTCTAGTATTTTAGAAGAATCACTTGAAATTAAGTCATATGATATTGTCCTCTTTTATTCTGTTGCTAAATACCAAAATAAAAATTTGCAAATAGGAAAATATTTGAATCCTTCACTAAAAATTATTTTGCCATAACAGAAGGCTGCAGACATAAGTGCAGTGCACTGAATTAGTGCCACAACATCTTATCTGTCCGAATCTTCAATTCTAACAGGCCTAAAAGATGTTTAGATAACTTTCATACAATGAAGCAAACCCAATATTTTTAGATGTGATACTTACTCATTACTTTTAAAGCATACTGAAACTAATTATGTAATCACTACATAAGCACCCAAGAAACCTTCGGTCATATATAAAGTTTTATATTTACACAAGGCAAAGGATTACTAATAAGAATCTGTTATACACCTTTTAATGTACAATAAATGCCGAAAATGTGGGTTCATAGGAAGCTCAAGTACAGTGAAAGTACAGAACTGAATTTACTTTTACTAAATTTGTTTGAAGACCACAACAATATGTGAAATATAGTGAATATTCCAAAAATATAATAAAGGATGTGCAACATCAAAAGCTGCTTTCCATGAACTGTTTCTAGGCCAATGTGTAGCAGCCTCCTCGTAGTTACTTTGAACACAGAAAATGTATTACCTAAACACTAGGAAAATGCAAGAGGCACATGGACATTTCTTGCGCTCGTGAAAGTCCCTGCACTGCACATCACCGGGAGCATGCCCTGGGGAGGTAACATTTCCCAGCTGTCCAGTTCTATGCTCCACATCTCTGACACCAGCTACTTTCAAACACACAACAACATGAAGGCTGCACAGACTTCTGTTGCTTTATATTCTATCACACTGTCTGATTCTTGATCATCCTACAGAGCCCTGTTTGTAATTGAACACATCAGATGAGTTTACAGCTTTCAAAAACTGCTAAATAGCACACGGTGTTTTCTGCTTTAAACCACTTTCTCCTCTCACAACAAGTAATTACAGGTATCAGAACACAAAGCCACGGCAGAATTACCACTAGGAAATCAGTAAACTGTGTGAGCCTTTAGAACGGTCTGTGTGTTTTTTTACTTCAGTGGTTCTCTTTTGAATCTGAGTGACTTCATAGGCTAAATCTTGAACTGTTCAACTGCTGTGACCACTGTAATTTATGCATTATCACCAATTAAAGAGTGAAAAACAAGTATAACAATGACTGCCACAATGAAATTCAAGTGAAAACTAAAAAAATTAACATCCTTCCAGATCTGTTCACTTGGTTTTCCATATGCAGGAGAAACAGAATCATTTACTGTAAAACTCACAATGTCTCCTTCCCCTGCACAGAGGTCCAGCATTCCCCTAAATCAACACACAGCCATGAGCAGACAGTATTCCTAAGTGGACCTCAAGTACTTAAGAGCAATACACAAATACCATAAGCTTTGTCTTCACATCTGTTAAAAGAATGTAAAAAAAAAAATATATGCAAATGGCAATCAAACACTTTTGTTTATGGTCACACACAGTGTATTTCAGCTATTTGTGAGAAAAAAAAGGGAATTGTTTGCTACTTTAGCTTACATGAATGCATGCCTGATTACTACAAAGAGTAAGAGACAAGTGGTACCAAAACACAGCAAACAAAAATGAATGAATATATGTGATGATGCTGCAATCTTTTTCTTTACTATATCAATTTTGAGATTTCAGGCGTATGTTCTAACCTGCATTTGTGCATTTCATATTGGCACTGATGCTGTAAAGTGTTTATGCTTAGGAGGAAAATTTAGCCCATGAAATTGTGCTGTAGGAGGGACAGATTTCATATCTAAATGTCTACTGCAAAAGAAGATTCTAAGCTAGGTCTGGATGCTGATGGTATCAGACAGTAACCAGACAAACTCTGAATAAAGATGAGTTTATTTAAAGACTTTCAGGTAGTTTGCTTTACTATTCAGTCAGATGCCTTAGATATGGGAACAAGGTCAAAGTCAAACATAAAAGTCTTTCCCTTAGGACTATAAGTTGTGTAGAGATATATAAATATAATAGGGCTATATGTTCAAAACAAGAGGAATCAGAATGATCTGGTTTCATATTTGGAAAGACTTGTCATTGCCAACATCCCTATAATGGGACTCTCTTCATAGAATCACAGAATCACAAGGTTGAAAAGGACCTACAAGATCATCCTAGTCCAACCGTCCTCCCGTTACCATTGCTACCACAAGCACTAAACCATATCTCATAGCTCCTCATCATAGTATCACAGAAAATCATCTCAGTTTTGATGGACATCTCCTCCAAACAAAAGGCAATGTGCATTAGGAACACTTCCTCCTTTCTGGAGGGATGTTAGGAACCATCTGCAGTTCTGAGATTGTTAAAGCTATGGTCATTCTATGCTCTTGCAAGCACGTTATTCAGACTAACAGAAATTATTAGTACTATCTTTTAAGACTTTAAAAAGCCTTTTTAAAAGCATCATTTCATCCAGAACAGAAAGAAACAGGGCATTGCAAAGGCTATGAGAAAAAAAAAGGAAAAATAGGAATCTTGTTTGTGAGCGGCAATTAAAAATACGGTTTATCCAGTTTTGAAAAACAAAGCTTGAGATGTTTTTGGCAGCTGTCTAAATAAATACATTTACCTCCTTCCTTGACGTTTAAGCATCAGCTTTAACTAGAAAAAGATCAAACGAGTATAAATCAATTGCATACATAGTTTAGCTAGAAAATATACACCAAACTAAAGGACATAAAAGTCCTTTAATCATTTTTGGCTAATTATGTGTCCTGGAGACAAGCACATGAAACCGATGGAACACACTGGGAGGTTGGTGTGTATACACAGGGCTAAAGCATGTGCTCACCATAGAGGCTTTAAGCACGTGATTTGTTGGTATCCCTGGCAGCATGCAGAAAGAGGCTTCATTGCCACCCACCTGATGTGGTCAAGAATATCTTTTAACTCCTTAATTCTACACTTCTGCACTTGCATTCATGACCTGAAGGAATCAGGAGTGGTGCCTCTGTCCCCAGCCTTTCTCCACAGAGAAAGGTGTGCAGGGACATGGCTACTGGTAGGGTGGGCATGGAAGACACTGACATGGAAGATTCCTGTAGCAGCTTTTTATTTATTGCTCTCTGTTTTCCCTAGTACACATAGCACATTGTGTAGCAAGCAGTGCACACCAGAAGCAACACACATCCCCAAAACATGCATGTGAAGTTGTGTGCATAGGCAAGCATTCTTTTTCCTCCTATTTCTGCACAGACTGACACAGACAAGACCCACTTACACCAGAGCATGGAGCACGTTCTGTGCTTCCAGTTGCGTTACTTCTGAACTGTGTGTGCTTAAGGAGCTCTGCTGTCTGTAATCATATCCTTAACCTTGTTAAGCTAACTTCTGCTCTTCACACATAACACAGCAAAGTGCCAAGACATGCAACAGAATATTAAAGAAGCTCACCACGGATCATTCAGTCTGCCCAAGCTACTTCAAACCACAAACACCTTCAAAATAAAATAGATACTGTCCCAGTAAGAGCCAGACTGTTGTGCAATCTAACATGCCACATGCACAACAAACATTTTATCACTTCAAGTTACCTCCCCACCATATAAGCTTTTCAAATTTTGCAATATACACTTTTCTAACTGACAAACTAAGCAGTTTTTCTACAAAGGGATACGTGAACATTTCCCAGGTTATCTTTTGCTCAGTTGGCAAAGTATCTAACTTATCCCTGGCTACAGCACTAGAAATGCAACTTCATAATATCCACCCACTGTATTTAAGATATTCTCTCTCTCCAGAAATAGACCAGGAAAAAAAACCTCTTATGCAATGTGTTCCGTTCTATACATACAGGCCACAGAGTTCTCTGCACACACATTCCCCTACAATGGCTATAAACTGCTCTATATTATATATCTATCATTTATCTCATGTTCTACTTTAAGCACCTCATCACAGCTTTATTAGCTTTAGAGACTGATTTAATTTGGAAATAATGAGGGTGCAATCAATTATTCTACCCACCCACCTTTTTCAGATTTGAACTCTTTGTTAAATTCCAACCAACCCTGACAAGGTGGAAGATGTTTATTTGACATCATAGTAACAGATTTCCTACATATTGTGGAAGAACCAACAGCTGGGCAAGGCACAGGCACAAATTACTAACCACTGAGAAAAAGGATGCAGTATTAGTTCAAGAGTTCAGATTCCTGACGCTACAAGCAGCATTGCTAGAGCTTGAAGTCAGCTGTAATACTCAAGGAGTATGAACAGGAGTTGTAAGAATAATTGTAGGGAAGGAATAACCATGGATAAGATCACAGAATCATAGAATGGTTTGGGTTGGAAGAGACCTTTAAGATCATGTAGTTCCAACCCCCCTGCTATAGGCAGGGACATCTCCCTCTAGATCAGGTTGCTCAAAGATCCATCCAACCTGGCCTTGAATGCTTCCAGGGAGGGGGCATCCACAGCCTCTCTGGGCAACCTGTTCCAGTGTCTCACCACCCTCATAGTAAAGAATTTCTTCCTACCATCTAGTCTAAATCTCCTGTCTTATAGTTTAAAACTATTTCCTCTCATCCTGTCACTACAGGCCCTGATAAAAAATGCCTCCCCAGCTTTCCTGTAGGTCCCTTTGGGTACTGGAAGGCCGCTATCAGGTCCCCTTCAGAGCCTTCTCTTCTCCAGGCTGAAGAGCCCCAGCTATTTCAGACTGTCCTTGCAGAGGAGACGTTCCAGCCCTCTGATCATCTTCACAGCCCTCCTCTGGACCCACTCCAGCAGCTCCATGTTCTTCTTGTCTTAAGCCCCCAGAACTGGATGCAGTACTCCAAAGTAGGGTCTCACAAGAGCAGAGTAGAGAGGCAGAATCACCTCCCTTGATCTGCTGGTCACGCTTCTCTTGATGCAATCCAGGATACAGTTGGCCTTCTGGGCTGCAAGCCCACACTGCCTGCTCATGTTGAGTCATTCATCAACCAACACTCCCAAATCCTTCTCCTCAGGGCTGCTCTCAAGCCATTCTCCACCTAATTTGTATTATCCCTTCCCTCTAGCATGTCAAATGCACCACTCAACTTGGTCTTGTCTGCAGTCTTGCTGAGGGTGCACTTGATCCCACTGTCCATGTCACCTTCAAAGATGTTAAATAACACCAGTCCCATCAGCCATCTCTGAGGAATGCCACTCATCACAGGTCTCCACTTGGACATTGAGCTGTTGACCACAACTCTCTGAGTACAACCATCCAGGCAATTCCCTATGCAATGAGTAGTCCAGCCATCAAAACCATTTTTCTCCAATTTGGTGACTGAGATGTCATGTGGGACATTGTCAAATGTTTTGCCCAAGTCCAGGCAGATGACATCAGTTGCTCTTTATCTACTGACACTGTAACTCCATCATAAGAAGCCACCAAGTTTGTCAGGCACAGTTTGCCCTTGGTGAAGCCATGCTGATTACCAGCAGTTACCTCATCTTTATTTTCCATTTGCCTTAGTAGGGTCTTCAGGACAATCTGCCCCATTATCTTGCCAGGCACAGAGGGGAGACTGACTGGCGTTTAGTTCCCCAGATCTTCTTTTTTTCCGTTCTTGAAAATGGGGGTTATGTTTCCCCTTTTCCAGTCAGAGGGAACTTCACCAGACTGCCATGACCTCTCAAATATGATGAATAAGCGGCTTGGCAGCTTCATCCACAATTACCTCAGAACCCATGGATGGATCTCATTGGGTCCCATGGCCTTGTGCACCTTTAGGTTCTTTAGACAGTCTTCAACATGATCTCCACTTACAGCAGGCAGATCTTCCTTCTCCTTCCTTTTTCCTTCACCATGGAAAGACTCACCTTGCAGAAAGGCTCTGACTGCCTTGTACTTCCTTTCATACCACAACCACAGGACAGCATGTCCATTACATGCAATAAAATATCTTTTTACTTTCCCTGATAGCTACTGAAAAAATAATGATGGCTTCACATCAGCTTCTAAGGTTCTTGGGTTAATTATAGCTTTGTATTAGAAATTACTCACAAATGTTGCACACATACAAACACCAAAAAAAATGACATTATGTTAAAATGCTGTATCCTGAAACCAGTGCCTTAGCTGTTTTGACTGCTGAGTGTGACAGCACCTCTGTCTTCTTCTGCTCAGACTTCATGGCCTTACAAGGAAACAGCATGTTTTTCAGTTGAAAATGTTCCAACTAACTCAACTATTTTCTTTTCACTTCCCTCACAGAAGTTAGGTTGAAAAAGACACTTGATGAAACTTTGAAGGCAAGACAGGCAAGTCAATGTAATATTTCTGTAATTTGCACACACACAACTTTTACCAAAAACAGTGACTTTCCCAATTCCTCCTAAAAAAAAAAAAAATAATAATAATAACAGTCTTCAGTGACTGATACATTCTCATCATTGCCAAATTAGTACAACCAGGCAAGTGAGGACCTTACACCTTGTTTAGTTATGCCTGTTTTGTTTTCCAAAATTGCACATGCCTAATGCTTAAAACCTCTTCTTGGTATTCTCTAAATATATTGCACTACTGATTGCCCAAGTGGTTGCCTTCAGGATTGCCCAAGTAATCTGTCCATACACATTCTACCTTTATTAAACTTGATGTAGTGTTTCTCTAGTGGAAACTTATCCATCATCCCAGTTTTCAACTTTAAGGCACAGAGCTGTAATTGCACTCTCTCACTTTTTGATATGCCAGGGGAAATGCACCTACCCACTGAATGGAAAGGCTGCAGTACAAAAATCTTACTTCCACTGAAAATGTCACTCCATGAGGCACAGGTGAATTAGAATTATAGAATATTCTTTAAGTGCATTTGTGTGCATTACTGGAAACAATACTACCAGATGTCTGATGCACTGCTACGCATGTGAAATTACAACTTCTAGTCAAGATGGAAAAAATACACAGAAACAGTACAGCTTTTTTCACTTCAAACAAAGACTATTGCTAACTCTAGCCATAGAACTTTCTGCTATACTGAGAAAAAAAGACTTAAAAAGGAGAAGTCTTAGCTCTCTAGGAGTAATAAAGAGCAGTGAAGAAAGAAGAAATCAAAACTGGTAACTTCTGCTATTGGTTCTGTACTTACAGAAAGGAGAATACAAATGAAAATTTACTGGTTAAAAAAGAAACCCTGAAGTCCCCTAGCAAGATTTTTTTTTTTATCCCTTGTGGCCAGACAAGTGTGCCTGCACCACTGTTGAAGACTGTTTCACCTGTGGCATCACATGCAATCATCTGGGAGCAAAGTGGTTGGAGCCATTTCTTTACAGGTTGTTAACCTCAGTGCTGTCCCTGCATGAGTCCTGAGCCTGTGCTCTGGCTCCCCCCACTGACAACTTTACAAACAATTCCCAAAAGGCTGTAGGGGGCCAATGGGGCTGAAGAAGATTTAAAGTAATTTATTTCAAGTTATTTCTGTAAAGTGGCCCAGAAATTCTATCCACATGCTTTTAAGGTGAACACCAGGCAGACAATTAAATTCCCTAAAGTAGAATTTAGGAAGAGTAAAGCCATTTTTAAGTGAGTAACTTCTATACAAGCTATTATCAGAAGGAAAAAAAAAAAAAAAAGACATTCTGAAATCAATAAATTAAAAACCTTGCCAAAAATTTCCATGTCATACTGTCCAACCAGTATGGCATCTACAGAGGGAACAAGTCTATGAGACTTCACATCAGCAACAAAGGTGAGGGAAAGATAGCTACATTATTTATTTATTTATTTATTTAACACTGTTGAGAAAAGGTTCTTACAAAAAAGCTAGGAAGAAGATATTTCAGAAGCAAATAGTGATTTAGTGTATTAAAAATAGGTAAAAAAAAAACTCCCATAAAAACGAGTATGAACTATCAATAGCAGCATGATGCTAAAACATTGGTATACTTGTTCATTTAGATCTGGCTGATTTCTGATATTAGCAAATCAAAAACAGAAGTAAAACAGAGGGAAGAGTTATTTTAGTTAGGGTCCAGGAACATCTCTCTTATGCAGAAAGACTGGAGAAGATCAAGAGGGGATCTTATCAATGTTTATAAATGTCTGATGGGCAGGTGTTAAGTAGATGGGGCCAGGACTTTCGCTGGTGCCGTGCAACTAGACAAAAGGCAATGAACACAAACTAGAACAAAGGAAATTCTATTTGTACATGAGAAGAAGCTTCTTTACTTTGATGATGACAGAATTCTGGAACAAGCTGCCCAGAGAAGTTGTAGAGTCCATGGAGGTATTCAGAACCCACCTGGATGTTTTCCTATGTAACCTATTGTATGCAACCTGCTTTAGCAGGGGGTTGGACTAGATGATATCCAGAGGTCCCTTCCAAATCCTATAATTCTGCAAACTGTTTTCTGTACAGTATACTTGAAGAGAGTAACACAGTAACTGAGTAAATTCCACACTGATTACTGTCAAGGAATTCACATTCAAAGGAAGAAATCCAGAAACTCAAATTGTAGGCAACAAATATCACATGGAAAGACAATACTGTTGTTATTTATCCTACATTAAAGGTTAAGTTGTACAGTCCAATAAAGCCTGCAAGGAGAAATTACAAGATGCAGAGTCCATTTCAAGATAAAGTAAGAATGAGCATGATAGATATTACAAAATAAAGTATTTCTAATCATTACAAAATAAACCATAGCTTAAAATATATGAGCGAGTGAACAGTGATCACATTTCCAAACTAACAAAAAGAAACACTTCATATGCAACACATCATTAACAGGAGTAACAGTAAAAATAACTAGTAAAATGCAGTAAGGATCTAGTTATTTGTGAGGCAAGAAATAGGTGAAACACTCATTGGAAAGTTTAGAATAAAACATTACCAGCATGTAATTCCTCATTCATGGTCTGAAAAAGGATTTAAATTTTAATTGATTTAAAATGGTATGAAATCTGATTTCTGCACAGCAATCTCTAATTTGCTCCAAACCAACCATACTGAACTACTTGGATGTTCTGTGACCAGAGTTGCTTAACTGTCTCAAACCTTTACATACAGCATCTGTATCTAGCACACTTGCCATGTAAACTCTACTATGGGTCTCAGATCTTAGAGAAAAATAAACATTGGGAATACTCAGTGTCATTATTTTAAAACATAGATTTAGACTGAGAAAAAGAGATATCTAACCTGGATTTCATGAGTGGTTGAATTACCCATTTCTTCAGTCTCCGACGACCAAAGGAAGTTTTAGTATGATCCAAGACCCAGAGCAGGCTTCCTTTTGTTTTCAAATCAGTCTAAAATGATAAAAATAAGCATCATTATTTTTAACTTAACAATCAATTACATAGCTAAAGGATTTTCACTACACTACGTAAACTGTCTATTTAGACTATAAGATATTGCAACTAAAACATGTCTATTCATGTTTCTAATGAATAACACCTTGCACAAAACTTCTCCAGCAGTCATGAGTTACTTGAATATGTTTTTTCTTTAGCCAGAAAATGTTTGTAGAAAATGAATCCAATACATTCAACCTGTGAAATTATGTCTGTACATAAACCAGCAGCACAGATGAAAAACAAATGCTATTGCATCTGTATCACCTGACTGCTCTTGCTAAAGAAGTCTAAAACTTTAGGAAAACCCTTTGTTATTCAAAATACAATAAAGTTCCTAACTCATACTAAAATCTATTAGAGGTTATCTTTCATTTATACCTCTTAAAATATAATCCTCCTTGAGTCTGATCCCATTCAAAATAATTTAAACAAATATCTGGGTGAAATTTTCAAGCTAACTTAACCAACTTCATTAGGAATAGTATGTCAAACAGCTTGGAGAATCTCAGCAATTAAAAACAAAATCCACTATATTTTTCCTTACCTGATTCTGTAAAATTTCAAGATTTTTCATTGTTGTCCCATTAATTGTCATGTATTCAGTTTCACTTGACAACTGTTTGAAATTGCTGAGGAGAGAAAATTCAGATGCTATATTTGAAATACTGGCACATATGTAATGGCTAAATACTGTCAGGTTTCTCAGAGAATTCATCAGTTATGTGAAACAACAAAAAAAAAATTATGTAAGAAATCAGAATCTATTCAAATAAATATCAGTTGAACACCAATAACATATTTTACTTTACTGCTTGGGAAAACAAGATTTGAAGATTCATTTGCCCTGTTTCTTATAACGATTCCAACAAAGCTCAGAATACAATTCAGCTTTCCTGTCACCTAATCCTGATGCACTCAGTAGTGAAAAAACTGTTCCTTCTTCAGTCTATGATGAAACTGAGAAGGTAGACACTTTTGTTAGTGTTCTGATTACTACTGGACTAGGGACGGGGGTAATATTTAGAATTAATACTTTGAGAGCTGAACAAACTTGATCATTCATCATCAAAACAACATATACCAAAACAGACAATTTTTTTTTTTTTTTTTTTTTTAGTGACTGGTACTAATTTAAGCTGCCTGTTAGCACCATTATTTAAGAAAAGGAAAATAGGGCATATTTAACTGTTTCATTTTGTTTTTAATACGACATGACCAAAATGACAGAACTTTCTGACACTCCCTAACACAACAGGAAGAGACCAACCCAAATGTGATGTTTATGCACAGCTAGAGCAAAATACTCAACAGAGCCAACATTAATAAATGTATTAGATATGTAATCATACAAGGAACGAAAATTTCTCTGTCTCAGATATACAAATGTGGTAGTCAGGACAGTGAAGTGAAGCGCAAGATCCTCACTAAATGCTTCTGACAAATCAAGTCATGATTGTCTAGGTTAATCACACCACTGACTGCTCTTTTCACAAAATCTAGGACGTTCTTTATTGTCTTAGCCTAAAAGGAATGACTTGCTGGGTACAATTTAAAACTGCTTTCCTGGATTATTGTACTTTTTTTTTTTTAGTGCATGCCATTTTAGCTCTGTGGGGGAGCACTCATACTCCGACTGTTCAGTTAGGCATTCACAGCTGCATTATTGCTATATATTTAAAAAAAAAAAAAAAAAAAGGAACTAAAACTTTCAGAAGCATGAAATATTCAGAAAGTAATGTTGTACATTCAAGTTGCATGCAGGTGTTCAGGCCTGCTATTAAATTTGTTCCTAAATAATAGGTCAAATTAAAAGTATTTTCTGCAGATTTACTTTATTTTAAGTCAATTTAACTGAGTGCCCTCAAGAAGTTCAGGGGAAGTTTGAAAACAGAGCTAACTCAGAACTGCACCCATAACCAGCCTTAGCAAAACAGTGCTTGGAGGCAATATAAGAAATGTCCTCCAGAATACACAATGTTATAAGCAACAAAACAATACTTTCTTTTATGATATTCAGTCCCAGCTGGTGCTGGCAAAATTAAATAGGAATGATTCTTGCTCGACTCCCAATCTCTGTAATCAATACTAAATCCTACTCACTCTTCCAAAAGCACCTAATCATCTCTTCTACATCTAGAACTTACCTGAGCTGGAATTTCCCCATTTGCTGCATTTTGATTTGCCACTACTCAAGCCTGTGACCTCTTAAACCCACTGGATTCAAGGTTGAAGAACTATGTCTTTCTCTTTCCCTAAAAGCACAAAGGATGTTTCTGCTTGTTTCTATCAACTCCACAAGTGAGTTGCAAGACTAAACTTACTGGCTGCAGTGTTTCCACACTTCAACTGGCTGAAGCACAGTGCTTCAAAGAGTACAGAGCATGTCCCGTCCACTGCACATGTTCTATGATGGCATAAGAAAACAGCTAACTGACCAATGGCAGGTTCAATTTACTAGTCCTTCAGAAGAAGACATGCTGAAGATGTTCTCATGGCATAAGTTATGTATGTTATATTTTACTCAGCTGTTTGCTTTATCTGAGTTACTCCAACCCTGCCATTAATCCTGGTGATTGAGAGCTTGGAGTATATGAGTAATAGCCAAGATCAACTGCAGAATATGCTGAACCAGCAATTCCAGATGTCACAGGAAGAATGTGTTTTGCTTCCACCCCCTCATCTTCCTTCAGCTTAGGATCAGAACTTGATAAAAATGTGAACAAAGAGACTTTGTAGGGAATTAAGGGACCAAGTTACATGAGATGGAGGTTGTAAACAAAATATTAAGTCAGTGCTGGTTTTACAGTGAGAGTGTCAGCTCTGCCCTTGTGAGAAGTTCTAGTGTGCTGCTATTTGCCATCTTACGCGCCAGCAAAAATGGCCCTTTAAAATCACTTCAGCTGGAGCACAACACGTTGGTTTCTTCAGCAAGTTATAAAGGAGTGACTTTTCAAAAGAGTTGAATACTTAAACAGCACAAAACACTCATGATGGAAAAAGCTAGTTATTCTACTGCTGGTGAGCAGGCAAGGTAGGATCATGCCTGGGAAGAGAGAAATAAGAGGAAACAAAAAGAACGTTTCTAGTAGGATTTATGAAACTTTTAAGGAATGCTTACTAGGAAGAGCTTGCTATTCATATAACAGCTTTTCAGAGTAGAATTGCACTTGATGATGATGACTATTAAAGGGTTAGTATGATTATTTTAGGACAGTAAACTATATCCTCAGACTTTTATTCTTGCATGTTACCTGTGAAACTTGATCATTTTGGTCTTTATACATTCTAAGAAGCTTATAGGAAAAGTGCGCTTTTAAAGCTCTTCTAATTATTCCTTCTGCAGGAGTCATTAAGTATCATTTCACAATAAGTAACACAGCCCAAGTGAATGTATGTTATTCAGATCAGCGGTTTTCAAATACTTTAATTTTGCAAATCTCTAAAAGCTTCCCAATGAAGCTGCAAGGCACTGCTTTGAAAGTCTACTAAACAGCAGATTTTCTTTGCTCAATTACATTTTACAGACCTCTGGAGTCTACATCTTCAAGACTTCTAAGAGTGAATGAACCCATGCATTTAAATAAGAGTTGCAGGAATTCCTGTTCAGCTTCGAGGAGTAAAAAACAGTCTCTTCATTTCTCAGAAGCTTTAGGTAAGAAAGACATTTACCACAGTCTAAGTAGTGAAGGACGTTGAGCCCAGATTACATTCTCTGTTTAATTAACCAGAGTTTGAAATTTGTTAGTGAATATTGCCACAGGGCAAGAATGTCTGATACGAATCCTTGATGTGACAAGAGTCCAGAAATTCCTAACTAAAAACAGTAACAAAAAAAAAAAAAAAAAAAAAAAAAGCACAAAACCAAGACAAGGGGAGAAAAATAACCTCCATCATTTTTATCCTGAACTAGTTTTCTCCTTTTTCTCCATTGAACTCACCCCAAGGGGTAGGTCTGCAGCCTTGCTCTTCCCAAATGACTGCTGCCTCAGAACACTTTCCTTGAATGCAGTCTCAGCTTCCTAAAAGTTTCAAACTTCTGTAGTGGAAGAAGTGCCCTCTGCCAGTCATCTTCTGTGCTGTTCAGATTTAAGGCACATCCTTTCCTAAACACCTCTTCTTAGTATCTGAAAACCATACCTTTCCTTTTCCAGTCCCTCATGCTTCTGAGCTGACCTTGAAACCTCCCAAAATCATTTCAGTACTCTCTTTCTCAAAGTCTCACACCTAGCACATGGGAGGAAATAAACCTGTGCAATATCTTGTATACACAGTGTTTTCCAAAACATCAACATACAAAAGATATGGAAGCAATATACACACAGCATCCTCAATTTCAATGACATTTCTCCTGAAAATTCAAGGAAGACCACCATTTTATGCTGAGAGAACTAATTTTGAGTCCTCTCAATTTCATCTCTCAAACTCCTTCCCATTTTTATTATAAATACAAATAAATCACTTATCCTCTTGTTACTTTCCTCGTAGTCACTTTAACTATTCCATCTCCTCTCTTTCACTTCTGCCTCCTATCTTCACTACTGATTGTTCTCCAAACCCACAGCTACTTTTCTACTTCAGAAAGACAGCTGGCTCTTCCTTTCCTGAATTTCTTAAGTTTATCTATCACTGGTCACACTGTAAGGACTACAGTCTCTCTTTTTTTTTTTTCCAATATGCTGGAAAGCATGTGTGTAATATAAAAATACACTGACACATTTCCCAGCAACTGCTATGCAAACGATGATTTTTTTCAAACAAAACTGGGTATTCAACTGTCTTTGAAAATCCCTCCGAGATATGTACAGCTTCATGACAAAACCAAAAAAGGTATCTCAATATGTAAAGTATTACAACACGTGATAAAAAAGCTTCTCTTGTTCATTGCTAAATCTATTTTTACTTGCTGCTGGAGATCCAGAGCAGCCTAGCCATATCCTAGGGTTCTTCTGTGGCAGAAACATTTTTTCTCTTAATACCTTGCTTTGTTGAGGAACTTAAAACTGTATTTTACATTTTTATCTGAATATCAAAACAAAATGAGTTTCCCATCGGTAATTGTTACTTGTTATAAATTTCAGCTGGAATTGTCTTCAGCTGGGAGAAGGGTGTTTCTCGGAAGAAAATACAAAGGGATAAGGAATTTTTTTTCATTCTTCCTATCAAATAGGTCTTCTTCATCCAGATCTGCACCACATCAATAAACTGAAAACTGTCTCACAGCTCTGACTTCATGCTTACTGACTCATCAGTATATGCTCATTGACCTGAATTCTCCTAGGAATTCTAAGTTGCCTGACAGTACAATGAAAGTATTTCTTTTCTGCTTTCTGCAGAATCACACAAAATCCATGAACCTGACATCCTTTGTCTTAAAGGTTCTCTCTTTCTAGTATTTAAGTAGCGTTTCTAAAGTGAAGTATATAAAATTGAGTCTGGCTCAGTGTATTCACATTCAGTACATGCAAATACATTGTGACATACTAAAAATGACAATTGGAAGTCAGTATTGGCAAGATAAACAGGTAAGAGCTTTAGAAATAAATGCAGTAGAATCTGAGTTTCTGAGCTCAGGAACAATGTTATCCTAAGGAACATCTTCTATTTCTTCATAGTGTATCACCACGATACCAAACAGTTCATTGACTTTCCATTCAGATATTCAAAAGTTCAGATAAAATTGGTCAGAATGACACACAGCAGGCAAATGTCAACTGTAAAATTTAATGTTTTTCCTTCTCAGTCTATAATTGATTTTGAGATGAAGCTAGTGTCTGCTGCTAGATAAACCCTCACATAATGTCATTCCTCCTTTGGTACTGAGTTTATTTCTGTGCGAAATGTGAACTTGTATCCCGCTCTACCAGAAAACATACACTTTGTGATTGAACATAAGGCATTGTGACAATAGTGATTCAGAAGCATGACCATGGAAAGGCATTGCCTGAGAGTTCACTTTCTATTTCAGATTTTTCTTGCAAGATTTCTCCAGGTCCTGCCTCACCATCCAAGCATTTTTGCAAACAAACCAGCAAAAGGATGGGAACACCACAGCGCCATAATGCCACAGGTTAAAGCACTCCTTGGTGGACAAAGCAAGATGTCTTAGAAGATACCACGGGAATTGCTTTCTCATTAGGCCTATGAGTCCAGCATACTTTGTTAATGTTTTAATGGTGCTTATCAAGGGGAAGGGCAACTTGAGGAAAAAAATCTATTCCAAAAATCCAGAATACCAAACTACAAATAATTTCCAAATATTTTAGAAGATATGTGAAAAATATTTAAAGAGGACACCAGCAATCATTTTCTCAAAGCAGCTGATTTATTTAATACATGCATAATATACAGATCCTTTCAAAATGGAGCTTGAAATTCTTTGAACACTGTGCAATATGTGAATGATCTATGACTGACATGAAATATTTTGAAGTTTCTAGCTTGCATGCAGGTTTTCTTTGTCGACTACTACCTGTTTGCAGGACAGAGGAACACAGAGACAACCAGGACAGTATTTTGCACAGGATGCATAACCAAGAAAGCTGTTTCATAAAACATTTAATAAACCTTAATGATATTTTCAAACATAAATGAGGATATCAGCCTTTTATATTTGTGCAAAATGGAATAAAAAGATGCTTGAATGGCAATATCTATTTTATTTTTATTCCGGCTGCGTAATACTGTTTAAACTTTTGAGTACTCACTTGAGAATACCTAATAAACATGAGGTGTGACTACCCAGGGCAAGAAGAGTTTATTTTCATGGCTGTGTTATCTTTTCAGTAACCTTGTGCTGGAAGGTCTAACAAGTTTTTTGCAAGTTTGGTTCCCTGTTCCTAGGCTATACCACTGAGCCAACTCAAGGGCTAGTCAAGGATGCAGTGGTTGGGGGAATTCTGGGATGCAGCAATCCCTTCATGGTGGAGTTCAAGATCTTGTGTGGAAGGAGCAAAGCAATAAGTAGAATTGCTACCCTGGACTTCAGAAGAGCTGACTTTGACTTCTTCAAAGACCTACTTGGAGGTATACCATGGGTTAGGGTGTTAGAAGGTAAGGGGGACCCATGAGAGTTGGTTGGCACTTAAACACCACTTCTTCAAAGCTCAAGATTGGTGCATCCCTAAGAATAAGAAATCAGGGAAAGGTGGCAAGATGCCTGTGTGGCTGAACAAAGAACTCATATATAAACTAAAAGAAAAGAAAGTCCATGGAATGGGGAAAAAGGGCCTATCCACCTGGGAAGAATATAGGAAAGTTGTCAGGACCTGCAGGAATGCAATGAGAAAGGCTCTTTTTTTTTTCTTTTTAATTCCTCTTGGAATTAAACCTTGCAAAGGAGGTAAAGGATAGCAAGAAGGGCTTTTTTCAGCACGTCAACATTAAAAGGCAAGGGAAAACATGGGTCCCTTACTAAATGAGGCGGCTGCCTTGGACACTGAGAAGGCAGAGACCCTGAATGCCTTCTTTGCTTCAGACTTTAATGATAAGACTAGCCCTCAGGAAGTAAGAGAGAGTCTAGGTAAAGGAAGACCTTCTGTTCATCAAAGACAATCTGGTCAGAGAGCATCTATCCAAAGTCAATGCATACAGATCCATGGGCCCAGTGGGACACACCCATGTGTGCTGAGAGAAGTGGCAGAGGTGACTGCAGAACCATTCTCTATCATCTTTGAAAAGTCTTGGCAAATGGGAGAGGTACCTGAAGACCGGAGGATTGCCGATGTCACTCCAGTCTTCATAAAAGGCAAAAAGGAAAATCAGAGAAACTACAGACCAGTCTGCCTCACCTCCATTGCTGGAAAGCTGATGGAACAACTTGTTCTGGATGTCCCCTCCAAGCAAATGGAAGAGAAGACAGTTATCAAGAGTAGTCAGCACGGATTCACAAAGGGGAAACCAACCCCTGACCAACCTAATAGCCTTCTATGTCATCACTATCTGGGTAGATGGGGGCAGAGCAGTGGATGTTGTGTACCTTGTCTTCAGCAAGGTTTCTGACACTGTCTCCCACAGGATCCTTGTTATGAAACTTAGGAAATATGGGATAGCTGAGTGGATGGTGAGGTGCATGGAGAACTGGCTAACTGGCAGAGTTCAGAGGGATGTTATCAGTGGCGCAGAGCCTGGTTGGAAGCCTGTAACTAGTAGTGCTCCCCAGGGGTCAGTGCTGAGTCCAGTCAGTTGTGGAATCTCCTTCTATAGAGATGTTCAAGGCCTGCCTGGATGCCTACCTGGGCCGCCTATTGTAGGGTACCTGCTTTAGCATTGGGCTTGGACTTGATGATCTCTTGCGGTTCCTTCCAACCCCTGCAATTTTGTGATTCTGTGATTTGTCACAGAGCTGGGATGTGCTGAACGTCTGTTTTCTTTTTAACTGTTAACTTGATTCAGTAGTTTAAACAGATCTGCTGAGTGCTGTCTAAACATTGCAACATGTCAGCATTTATATCTGCTTCCAAAGCTACAAAAAGAGTATGATTTACACACCTCTATGGAAAAATAAAACATCTTGCAAAGCTAAATTACAGCATAAAAAAGAGGTTTTAAAAACCTGCCAAAAAAGCATAATACTTGTTCATAGAGTAAAGCTGAGACTGAGATATGATAGCAAGTATTTACTGACAAAATTTACAATTTCCCTCCTAGTATCTACAAGTTTTTGCTCCTTGTTCATTTTTAATAACACTTGTCTGTAGTACCTGTTCATTTACATTATTGACAGTAATGTCTGTAAGAACATACTTCAAGAATATTTTCACAAAACTCCATTTGGGGAAAAAAAAAAAAATAAAAATCACTTGATTCTTCCAGTTCTGATTAGAAACTTAATTTTTTTAACGTTTACTTTAATCATTCTGGGTGAGCTCATTTCATTTAAGGCAAGTTGTCTGATAAAAGTTACAAGATATCTCTGGTACAAGTGTTGTTGCTTTGAAGTAGAAACGCAACTTACCTTGGATTGTAAAGCATCTTTTCCAAATTAAATTCTTTGAGGTATGTAATTACTGCTGCCAGAGCACAAATAACAGGCTTATCCAAGCTTAGTATTACAGATAGTTTTTGAGGACCTAAAAAAAAAAAAAAAGTAATTTCCTTGTTAAATCACCGTTTACTGCCTATGCATTTTAGAAAAAGCATAATCAATTTTCCAATTTAATTGAAGTCTTTATTATGCATACAGTGTAGTATGATATCTATAAATCAACATAAATACTGGTTCCAAAAGAATGTACACCTTGACAATAACACAAATTATGAAATACTAAATACTGGATTCCACATGTTTTTCTTCATAAAAACAATTAACAACTGGCAGAAGATATTTCTAAGTATACCAAGTTAGAACTGAATTCTGAAATCTCCATTACTGTAAGTAACATCTTCGCAAATTAAAAAGAATACAAATGCCTGATGATTTACCTGTCTCAACAAGTCTACAGAATAAGGTTCCATCTTGGTAAAACAGATATTTCTACTAGCTAGTGCTTCTGCGTCTAGAGGGTACTCTACTACAATGTATGTTCCAGATGTGACAATAGGAAAATTCACTCCACCATATCTCATTATGAAAGGGTACTTTTGAAACCTTACATAATAAAGATTTGTCAGAGAAATTTTTCCATTCTTAAGAACATCAACAAATATACTGAAGAGCTCGAAGAAACATTTCAGATACTGTATCATTTCCATCAATTTGCTAAATTTATAGAATTTGTACTCGTCTTAACACATATGCTCATGACATTAAAAAAAGGATGCTGCATTCATTTCTACATAAGCAGTGTTCATTTTCAAGGATTCTCCAAACTCAGAGGTGGTCCCAGTGTGCAAAAACTGAATCAAAAGCAACAGGAGGCATACATGGGATGAATAAGATTCTAAAAGGAAGAATACAGAGACTGTTCAAGCGTCCTGAGCTTAGGAAACTCAGAGGACACCTGGAATTGAAATTGACAAAATACATGAAGAGCAACAAAAGCTTCTACACTTACAAAAGCAACAGAAATAAGACAAGGAAAAACATGGGCCTACTGCCAGATGGGCAGTGGATCTGGTGAGAAAGGGCATGGAAGAGGCTGAGAAATTCAATGTCTCCTTTACTAGTAAGATTTGCCTTGCAGATTTCTAGGCCCCTGAAACCAGTGGCAAAGTCTAGAGCAATCAAGACTCATTCTTAACACATAGGATCAAGTTGGGGAACATTTAAATATATCAGAAGTAGCCAAGTCTATGAGGCCGTGACATATCCTCATGTATACTCCTTCTCCATGTACAAGCTAACAGGAATACATGCATCAAAGATATTCTGACATACCTGGCATATCAGGCACTTCTTTTGCATAAAAATCAGTAACCAGTTGGAAAGCATGACTGTATTCAAAATGGTAGTTTTCCATTCTTTCTATCCTAATTCTGTCATCTCGTAACCTGCAAAGAAAAAATAACTGAATGACTTCCAGTACTTATGCTCCTTTCAAAAAGAGAGGCTTGGTAGTTTACAAAAGGTGGACTTCTTTCCTCTTCCAATTGGTAAGAAGAGAATGGGTAAAGAATGGAGATATCAGCTGCACAGCTGCATTGGAAACTTTTAAAAGAGGTTTTAATGTTTTAAGCCTTTCTTTTTTTTCCACTGTGAAAGAAGAAATGTATAAAAGAATGAACAAAATAAAGACAAAAAAACAGCAACATAAAACTTGCCCAAAACAGACTTAAAGAGTTCATCAAGTCTCCCTGCAAGGCAAATATATTTTCATAAATGATAACAACCATTGGCTTTATCTGTTCTTGAAATCTTATGATGATTGAGCAATTAAGTCACTCATGCATGTTATATATCACCTCATTTAATTAAGCTTTATTTGTGAAGGCATTCTTCTCTGACATGCAATTATTGTAACATTAAGCTATATCACCTCTTCTTATATGCAGAAGACAAGGCATTGCTGTAATTTACTTTCTATCTGAAGACTCTTATCTTCTTTGTGCTCAAATTCAAGATTTTGTTCAGCCTTTTTGCAGAGGTCATATGCTACGTCTCTCAGCACTCCCATGGTTGCTCTTTTGCTCTGCTGCATTTGATCAGTATATCTGAAGTTTTCAAAAGATGGAGATACAGTTCTTAGCACACTCCTTACTCCAAAACAGAGCAAAAGGAAAACACGAAGCAGTTCAGCTTAAATTCAACTTTATTTTTTCCAACATGACATTTCTGACTTCCAGACAGCTTGCAATCTGTTTAACACATTCTTGCAAAACTGCTCCTTTGCATTCTGACCACTGCATTCATTCCTGCGACCCCTGCTTCCACCAGCCTACTAACAAGATGGTGGAAAAACCTTTAATTATTACAACATGCATGAGATCACAGTTATTCAGTACCTGGCTCAAAAGATCTGAGATGCCAAAATCTGAGTCAAAGAAAGGTGCGTGATTTGTGTTTATGGACACAGCTTTTTGTTACATGGGGTGCTTTTATGAACTGCTAACTGAGGTTAAAATTGGATGCAACAATGTCAGCTGCATGTATATAGCTGATAAATAACAGCTGAAAATAAACCATAAAAACAAACAATAACCTTGCAATTTTTGAGCATAATCATACATACACAGTGCATCCATTGATGCACTGAAGAAGCAGCTAGTAGAAGGTGCCAGTAAAAGATGCGTATAAAACAAACCTATTTGGAACGAGAGTATCCAAGCTCCAGTTTCATACTACCATGGGACATGAATTAACTAAGTATTCCTAGCACACTGGAATTATGCCAATCAGAGGGACGTGTAGGTGTTATAGGAAAGAAACAAATCAATATTCTTCTTACAGAGCTTTTCAACTTTACAAGAAAAAGGACAGGTTTTCTGCATTACATACTCCCATGCGAAAGGATCAATATAACTGAGGATCAATTCTTAAAAATTAGAGTTATTTTCCAATAACGTGTCAAACTAACAGTCTTGGATTTTTCTCAGCACATCCTTGATGATCCCTTACGTATTTTAAGTGCCTTAGTTTTAGCTGCCATCCAATTAAGTTTTCAATCTTTAGACCCACCAGAACTCTCTTTGCTCCACCCCTATTCAAAACGTGTAAACATTTTTAAAGCAATTGGATTTCAATGAAAGACAATTAGTCCATTTCTCAACTTCTTGTAGCAACTAGCTGTTTTCTTCCTTGCATCGTTCACTTGTTCCAGCCTTCACTAACAATCTACTTCAATATATCAATTTTACTAAATGAGCAAGTATACTCAGTACAGCACTTTGCAAGAACACCACTTAAGCATTACATTCCCTAAGATGTGTTAGCTACTGTCCAGAGCTTAGCAGAGTACTAGCCTCTGAATCAGTCCTGTGAGAGAGCGGATATTTTCTTTTGACTGTGGATGAGCAGAGACTTAAAGAAATTCTTATAAAACAAGATTTTTTTTTTCATTTATACATACATACAGTATGCTCTCAAAACACAGCCTTTGGAAAAACAACACAAGGCTTGCAGAGATGATTTTTCAGAACTGAAGACAAATCAAGAGGTTTTGGAGAGTAGTTCATTGGATGATTCACATCACCTGCCTGTTTTTAAAGTAAGAGTTAAAAATTATCATTATCTTTAATGCATTTGTAATTTTCTTCCATTTTATAACCAAACTTACCCAATTATATAGTATAAACTTTAGCAAAAATTAGCTTGTCTGACTTTTATTGTAATTATTCTGTTATTATCCCCACACCTTATAAATACCTGAGGTGTGGGGGCCATAGTGGTGAGGCCGGACTCTTTTCAGTAGTGCATGGGGACAGGACAAGGGGAAATGGGATGAAGCTAGGGCATAGGAAGTTCTGCACGAATGTGCGCAAGAACTTCTTTATGGTGAGGGTGACGGAGCACTGGAACAGGCTGCCCAGGGGGGTTGTGGAGTCTCCTTCTCTGGAGATATTCAAGACCCGCCTGGACGCCTACCTGTGCGACCTGCTGTAGGGAACCTGCTTTGGCAGGGGGGTTGGACTCGATGATCTCTGGAGGTCCCTTCCAACCCCTACGATTCTGTGATTCTGTGATTCATCAGCTATATTTAAAGTAAATTGTCCAAATTAGAACTAGACCATTCAGTGATTTGTAAAGCCCTTCATGTATTTTAGTATTTCTATTTCAGATATAGGCATTGTGAAACAAATAGCAGACACCTCATCTACCTGAAAGCATGCATATGATATTCTGGCTAAAGCCAAAAAAAAAACTACTGTAGAATTATTCATTTCTCCTAAACATATGGAAAAACCTCAATTTTTACAAAAACAAAACTTGCTGCAGAAACTTTTTTGTGTCTGCCCTTCACTCAGCCAAGTGATCACCCACAGGACATTTTTGTGATTACAGCCAGAATGATATGTTGACGCTCTACCTCTCCAGCTACCAATGCCTATTTAAATCAGAAGTCAATTTTCTATCAACTTCTGTAAACATCATTCTTGTCAGAACATCTGCAACAAATTGCTTTTAAAATTCATACAGCATTTTATTGATAGCCTTTCCAGTACTTCTCAGAAGAAACAATCCCTGTAGTTCTGCAACACTGATGAGCCTAGTCCGTGAAGAACACTGAACTTTTCAACGACCTTCTACACTCCTTGCATAAACATTTCTGAAACAAACCTGTTTCAGGATTTCAAATCATCAAGTGAAGTTGTGAAGGAATCTATAGCAGCCCTTACCAAACTTCCAGCTCTCAAAACTGCACTGGGATCTTATGCAGAACTATCTTTGTTCACTACGTGAGTTATGGAAGTTGTCTGAAGAGGTAATCATCAGCTGCTGTTAAGTGTATGAAATCAACACACTGACCGGTAAATTTGTAATGAGTGGGATTCTAACAAATACACATTAATACACACACACACTTGTATATAAAGGGCAAAAGCTCACTACAGTATTCTCAGTAAAACAGGAGGCACTTCATTACTGCTGTACAATTCAAAATTACACATGCATAAGTATGCAAACACTTAGTTTTTAAAAAGAAGGAAAGCCTCCCTATGGAAAAATAAGAAACTCACCAGACTTTTAACCTGTAACTACTACCCTGCCATACCCATTCCACTTAGGCAGTCTTTAAATACTGGGATGTGGGCACCCATACGTTTTGTATATCCATACATCATAACTCAAATTAACAAACGATACTGAATTTTGGAGGACAGATGTTTTTATTACTAATGTTAAGCACAGACTTATAAAGCACAAATAACTGCTACATAAATTTTGTTATACATTTTATTCAAACTGCTCTTTGTGCTTCTCATAATTCATTCTGCTAGGATCACCGGTGTGCCACTCTATGGAAAATATGCCTACACTGCACAGAAGAGCAAGGTAACCCGACAGCCTTAATCCCTTCGTATATCCAATATTCGGTATGACGACTTCTTATTAACAGGCTGAGCAGAAATGATATTTGCATTATGTTTCATCGCAGTGTTGCCTTTGTTAGACAATTTGTTTCTAGCTCAGGGACTCTAGCTTTGAACTTTTCTATGAGAACTGGAGAACAATCACCCTTCCTTTTTTGGTCAGTCTTGGCATGGAGCTCCAGCAGCTTTTCTGCCAATGTCTCAATAACATTTCCAAGCAGCTGTTCTTTTGGCATCATCTGCATACACTTTTAGAAGCACAGCTTTTTTCTCCTGCCACAGTAAAGCACTTTCCCATATTTGCTCTCAACAACCTTCAGCCACCAGACAGTGCTGCTGCAAGGAGACTGGCAGCACAAAGACCTCTGAGCATCTGCCCATCTCAAAAATGATATAAACCACTGATGCCATGTGCATGGATCCATATACTACATTCCACTATGCATACATACACTTCACCCCATATCCTGTACAAACATCCTGTCCCAAAGCCATCACTATCTCCTAGGGGAGACTCTAAAAAGCCAGTAAGCAAATCTGACACACTTTAATGCACACATTTGTAAATACAGATATAAAGAGAAAACTTGGGGAAAATTTCTTGCTTATCTTTTACTATCTATCAAAATATCAACATCTGTCAATATGTGCATCTTGACTTCCTTCTAGTCACCTTAGCAAAATTATGTCTGAGCAGAAACCCCAACATAACTGCAAATCAAATGCAGTTTGCATTTCAAATCAAATTGCAGTTTACCATCAAAATAATAATAATTAAAAAAAAGTAAAGAAAATTTTCTTTTAGCTTTTGGAAGTTGGAGATAGGTGCCGTCTGATAGCAGACGGGCTATCAGAAATTGCAAAGGGTATTTTGAGTAGGCACTGTATGACTCTCTATGCCTTCTATGAAAACAAGATTACTTACTACAGAATAAAATACAAACATAGTTAGGGCTCCAGAAGCTACTGCATCAACAGATGGACACAGACAAGCTGCCTCTTTGAGGCTCCTTCCATTTGCCTATATGAAGAATGGGATGAGATACATTGTGCTTGGTTCATGGAAACCTGGAAGAAAAGGTCAAGAACTACTAGGAAAATATTTCTAAGCACATACAATGCAAGATAAATAAAAGCCAACAAGGATTTATCAAGATAATGAAAATTCCATTTTCTCCAACAGCAGAGTAACAGATTCAGCAGAGAGGAGAGACACTGGGACACTAACTTTTTACATGGGTAGATAGCGACAGAACAAGGAGGAATAGCTCTAAACTAAAAATGGGGAGATTTAAGTTAAATGTTAGGGAGCAGTTCTTTACTCAGAGGGTGGTGATGCCCTGTCAGAGGCTGCCCAGAGCAGGTGTGAGTGCCCCGTCCCTGGAGATGTTCAGGGCTGGGTTGGATGGGGCCCTGTTCTAACCTGATCTTCAGATGGCAGCCCTGCCCATGGCAGCAGGTTGGAACTGAATATAAGGGTTGGTTCCTTCCAACCTAAGCCCTTCTGTGATTCTTCAAGTTTCCTACCTGCTTGATTCAGCAATGTTAGTTAATACTGTTTCACATAATATTCTCATAGTGTATTTACAGAAGCTTGATTTATATGAAAACATTTTTTACTGAGTGGGCACAAAACTGGTTAGAGAACAGAATACACAGAAAAGTACCAGGATCTCACCATCAAAATAGAGAAACGTATTTTAGAAAGGTCCATGAAGCTTAATGGCACACATGGTAGCATTCAGTACTTCAGTTATCACAGAAAAAAAAAAAAAAAATCACACAAAGGACGACTCCAGTTGCAAATTATATGAAGCTGATGTGACTGCAAAGAAAGTTAGAAAACCAGACTTTAACTCAAAACTCTCTGACATGCTGGAGAAATTACCTATAATATGTGACTACCACATATAACATGAAAAAACATTTGCACAAGTAGAACGTGGAATGAGTGTGCAGAAGATCGAACTTCTAATGCAGGAGTTCTGTTCATTAATCATCCAAAGCATATACAGTTTACTTGCACAGTGACAGCACTGAGTGGTTCTTATCCAATGAATAACACTTCTTCAAGTCATCTGCAGTGCATTATGCATTGTTTACTGCATTGTTCACAGAATCACAGAATTGTAGGGGTTGGAAGGGACCTCCAGAGATCATCGAGTCCAACCCCCCTGCCAAAGCAGGTTCCCTACAGCAGGTCGCACAGGTAGGCGTCCAGGCGGGTCTTGAATATCTCCAGAGAAGGAGACTCCACAACCCCCCTGGGCAGCCTGTTCCAGTGCTCTGTCACCCTCACCGTAAAGAATCTCTTGCGCACATTCGTGCGGAACTTCCTATGCCCTAGCTTCATCCCATTTCCCCTTGTCCTGTCCCCACGCATGACTGAAAAGAGTTCAGCCTCACCACTATGGCCCCCACACCTCAGGTATTTATAAACCTGGATCAAATCCCCTCTCAGCCTTCTTTTCTCATGGCTAAACAGACCCAGTTCACTTAGTCGTTCCTCATAGGGGAGATGCTCCAGGCCCTTCACCATCTTTGTGGCCCTCTGCTGGACTCTTTCCAAGAGATCCCTGTCCTTTTTATACTGGGGAGCCCAGAACTGGACACAGTACTCCAGATGAGGCCTTACCAGGGCAGAGTAGAGGGGGAAGATCACCTCCCTTGACCTGCTGGCAACGCTCTTTTTTATACACCCCAGTATGCCATTGGCCCTTTTGGCCACGAGGGCACACTGCTGGCTCATGGCCAACCTGTCATCCACCAGGACGCCCAGGTCCCTCTCTGCAGAGCTCCTCTCCAGCAGGTCATCCCCCAGCCTGTACTGGTGCATGCAATTATTCCTCCCTAGGTGCAAGACTCTACACTTGCTTTTGTTAAACCTCATCCTGTTTCTTACTGCCCAGCTCTCCAGCCTGTCCGGGTCTTGCTGAATGGCAGCACAGCCTTCAGGCTTGTCAGCCAATCCACCCAACTTCGTATCATCAGCAAACTTGCTGAGGGTGGCCACTGTCCCCTCATCAAGGTCATGGATGAAGATGCTGAACAAGACCGGACCCAGCACAGACCCCTGGGGGACGCCACTAGTTACAGGCCTCTAGCCGGACACTGCACCACCAACGACGGACCCTCTGCACTCTGCCAGTCAGCCAGTTCTCAACCCACCTCATTGTCCACTCATCTATCCCGTATTTCCTCAGCTTTGTTATAAGGAGGTCATGGGGGACAGTATCAAAAGCCTTACTGAAATCAAGGTAGACTACGTCTACCGCTCTCCCCCCATCCACCCAGCCAGTGACAACTTCATAGAAGGCCACCAGGTTGGTCGAGCACGACCTCCTCTTGGTGAACCCATGCTGGGTACTCCTGATAACCTCCTTTTCTCCCAATTGTCTGGAGATGGCATCCAGCACAAGCTGTTCCATCACCTTCCCTGGGACAGAGGTAAGGCTGACCGGCCTATAATTACCTGGGTCCTCCTTCTTGCCCTTTTTGAAGACCGGAGTGACGTTGGCTGTCCTCCAGTCATCAGGCACCTCCCCAGTTCTCCAAGACCTCTGAAAGATTACAGAGAACGGCTCAGCAATGACTTCCGCCAGCTCTCTCAGCACCCGTGGATGCACCCCATCAGGTCCCATGGATTTATGGGCCTTAGTGTTTCCTAGGCACACACGGACCACCTCTTCCCTGACTAAAGGGAAGTCTCCCATTCCCCAGACTCTCTCATTAACCTCCAAGGTTTGGGATTCCTGAGGGAGAGCCTTTTCACTAAACACAGAAGCAAAGAAGGCGTTCAGTATTTCCGCCTTCTCAGCATCCCCTGTTACCAGAACACCTCCCTCACTTAATATGGGGCCCACATTCTCCCTGACCTTCCTTTTGCTGTTAACGTACTTAAAAAAGCCTTTTTTATTATCCTTTATCCCTTTAGCTAGATTCAACTCCAGGTTGGCTTTGGCCTTCCTCGTTGCATCTCTACAGGCCCTGACTACATTCTTATATTCTTCCCAAGTGGTCAGACCCTTTTTCCACATTTCATGAGCTTTCTTCTTTCCTTGGAGCTTGCGCATGAGCTCCTTGCTCATCCATGCAGGTCTCCTGCCACCTTTTCCCGATTTCTTAGTCACAGGGACGCACCGATCCTGAGCTTGGAAGAAGAGCTGTTTAAATGCTAACCAGCTCTCACAGGCCCCCATACCTTCTAATACCCTGGCCCACGGGACAGCCCCAAGTAGGTCCCAGAAGAGATCAAAGTTTGCTCTCCTAAAGTCCAGGGTAGCAATCCTACTTTTTTGCTTTGCTTCCTCTGCTCAGGATCTTGAACTCCACCATCTCGTTACAACCCAAGCTGCCCCCGACCTTTACTTCCTTAACAAGTCCTTCCTTGTTGGTAAGAATGAGGTCCAGTAACGCCCCACCCCATGTCGGTTCCTCCACCACCTGCATCAGAAAGTTGTCTTCAACGCACTGCAAGAATCGTCTGGACAGTGCATGCCTGGCCATGTTGGTCATCCAGCAATCATCCGGCTGGATGAAAGGGGAAATAATTGAAGTCCCACATAAGTACCAGCGACTGGGAGCGTGACGCTACTTCCAGTTGCTTACAGAAGGCCTCATCTACCTCCTCCTCCTGATCAGGGGGCCTGTAGTACACACCCACCACAGTGTCACCCTTACCAGCCTGCCCCTTAATTCTTACCCACAAGCTCTCCACTGGTCCGTCACTCTCCCCCAGGTGGAGTTCAATACAATCTAGCTGCTCTCTCACATAAAGAGCAACTCCACCACCCCGCCTTGCCAGCCAATTTTTCCTAAAAAGCATATAGCCCTCCATGACAACATTCCAGTCACACGGGCTGTCCAACCACGTCTCCGTGATCGCAATGAGATCATGACCTCGCGACCGCATGCAGAACTCCAGCTCTTCCTGTTTATTTCCCATGCTATGCGCATTAGTATACAGGCACTTAAGAGAAGCAGCATCTCCCCACCCCTCTTCATGCCCTTGGGCTCCATTGTCTCCACCCATCAAGCTTTGTTTTAAGCCTTGAACTGCCACCTCAGACCCAGCGGCCCTCATTTTATCCCCCTCCCCCTTCATACCTAGTTTAAACACCTGTCGATAAGTCCCGACAGTTCCTCAGCTAGAACCCTCCTACCCCTTGGAGACAGGCTGCTTCCATCTGCAGCCGTCATACCAGGTGCCGAATAAATTGCCCCGTGATCAAAAAAAAACAAAACTCCGGTGTTTGCACCAACTCTTAAGCCTAATTCAAGAGGTGGGTTTTTAGGGTGGGTTTTTAGGTTCAATCCAGTATCCTTCTCTGCCACTGAAGGAACAGATGCAATAACCACTTGCACACCTGTTCCTTCAACTACCCTCCCCAGTCCCCTGAAGTCATCTTTGATAGCCTTCAGGCTTTTTTTACCAGGCGTTTTTGTTACCCTCCATCTGCACCCCACTGTGTTACAGCTCCACAGACCATAAAGTTTGTCCCCTGAATCACCACTGACATGGTGGTTCCTTTTTTCAGGACTAAGCCAACCACTTAAAAAATCCTCTCTTTTGTATGAACTTCAAATAAACGAAAGATTTCCAGAGCAACGTCAACTGCAAAAACAAAACCAAAATACAGGAACACCTTTCTAACGTTAACAAATATTCATTCAGACACAACCCATGTGAAAAAATGCCTTTCTGAATCAAAGTGCAAGTAAGGATAGAGTGAAGATGTGCATCCAAGCCGTTGCTTTGGATAGCTTGGGCTGACCCCTGTGCCTTGACTCTCCTTTCTGAACACCAGCAAGTCCTCCGCAGCAAGACATATTTCCCAGCCCTGATTAACAGATCTGAGACTACTATTTCTGCCCTGAATTTTCTGTTGGAGGGCTGGAACTTTCCAATAGAATTGGCACATTTCTTTTTCAGAAAGATGATTTCATTGTGGTACCTTTCTGTCACAGAACAGTTCAACAAATTTCAGATGCACACTATCCTGGTGTCCTGGAAACCCTCGGGGAAGGAATGATTGAAAAGAAAAACCACAAAATAAAGATTTTTGCTAGCTTAACCTGATGAAATGGCTTGGCAACAATGAAATGAAAATATGGTAACTGTCAGGACCACAGCAGATAGGTTGGATCACAATTTCTAAGGGACAGTGTGGCAAAAGCTTGCCACCAGTACACTTTGGGAGCACTGGCTATTTTTTCAGGCTCCTAATGCAGTCTTCTCCCAACCCTCCCCGAGGCCAGAAGTGTTATTTCTATATTTGCTTAGCAACAATATTCATCCCTTGGAGTCCTTTCCTTGCTTTCTGCCCCTTCTGACTCCACCAGCTTTAAACTTTCCTATTTCCACCGCTCAGTAACATGACTGTGAGTGTCAGCAGTACCACAGCAAGCAAAGCAGAATTGCATGTGCCACCTTACAGGCTGCAGTCACCAAGGGATGCTCAGAAGTCATGCTGTTCAACCTCTGCTTGAAGCAGGACCATGGCTAACATCAGATCTCTTCACTGAAGTTGCAAGTCTGTCACTGGGATAACAAAGGAGATGACAGAAATGAAAAGTGAGGAGTAGGAGCACTTGCAAAGTCAGACCAAACTGAATTTTAATATATAACAACACAGAGAAGACTGTTGAGTTGTACAACTTGAAAGAGTTGTGCAGGAGGACAGCATGTTAAAAGCAATGCAGCAACACCAAGACCAGAACAGTTATAATTATATTTAACTGAAACCACCACAAGAAGTTGAGTGCCAAATTTCTCATGGATGTGATACGTGCTAGAAATGTGTAGAGAACTGCTGTTCTTGGAGAAGCACAGCAAAAGCGACGTTTAGGGAAAAGAGATTTAATTTAGAGAAGCAACCCCAGGGCTGAGGAGTCCCACCCACACAAACACTTGTAAGAAAAACCAGAAATGTAATCCAGGAACTCATATCAATATTTTAATCTCTTTTTTATATATTTCTCCCAGAAGCCAATTGTGATTACTGCTGAAATATTTGCTTTTACAAAGATTATACCCTTCTCCAAAACACTGTTATATCAGCTCATGTAAAGAAATGTTTAAGATAATTTCATACTTGAGCAGAAAATGTATAGCATTTTAATACTAATTAATACTGTTTTCAGTTATCCTGTAACACAGTGATAACTGACTTCTCAGGACCCCCCAAAAACTGTCAAGCCTTTTCTTTTTTTTGGTGTGTGTGTGTGTGCTTCTTAGTTGTTTTTTTAATGTTTTAAAATAAAAGGGACTTGTCAGAAACTGTTCACACCACAAGAAAATAGCATGGCAAACAGAAAGACTGAGTACTGTATTACATATTCTGTATCACATCCCTTCCCTTAAAAAGATTTGAAATGCTTCATATCTTCAGCAATAAATAAAATAACAGGAAGAGAATGACTACAGCTGAAAGACACCTAGAAATTCTGGACAGGAAGACAGAAAGTAAAGATAATTTAATTACCTTAGAATAAAATGAGTCTTGAAACTCTAATACAAATGATTATGACAAACTGGGGACTATCACCTTGTCCCAAAGAGTATCATTTCTAATATCCCCCTCACAACCCTACACCTCCTTCACAGTGTTATACACCACTGCGAGGTAGATGTACTACCCTTTGCTTCATAAGGTCATGTGTTACCAGCTCATGCTTATGTTGACTGACAGGAATACTAAACTCTTCCATTCTGAACAGCAGAAATTTTTGAGCACAAAGCACTTCAGTTCCCTTCTAAGCCTTCTTAAAAGGTTTTTCACCTACCAGATCATGCGGTGAAGTCATAACCACTGTGCTTCTGTCAAATTGCTGCCTACTGCCACTAAAACTCACCACTCTGATCTCATTCTAGGATCAGGCTGATGGAGTAAAGCTTGGTAGAACATATTTTGTTCAAAGATCTATCTTCCCTGGGAGCAAAGAGTACTGACCAAATCCAATTTGAACAAAGTCAGTTTAACGTTTAACAAAGTTTCTCATACTAATCTCTCATCTCTTACACCACCTCTGAGCAAAAATCTCTCAGGCATTCTTAGTTTAACATATCTGAAATATCACTGACCCTCAAACATTCAAAATTATTTGGAACCTACACACACATAAGGAAAATATTTAGCAGTTTGTCCAAGAAAGGTGGCGCTATTTAAGTAATCACAAATTAAAAGCATATGGCTACAAGATAACATATTCCTGGAAAGACTCTTGAATGCAATCTAATCCTCTGACTTCTTCACAGGATTAAAGAGAACTCTGGGCTGAATATTGTAGAACATATGAGCTGTAGAGCATCTGCAACAGCGCTAATGAGAGCTGCTGAAGCACAAACAGTGCCTTTGCTCAGGATATGAATAAAAGCATTTCTATAGCAAAGATTAGAGAACATAAATGGGAATTTGAATGGAAGTCATCATCTGCTTATGAAACACCTTTTCCAAAGATTACATAAGAATTAATGGAGACAATGACAGAGTCCAGACATGTATCTGTTATAAATCATTTTGAACTAACCTCCCACACTTCTACTAGAACTCTACCTGCCAAGAACTGTCAAAAACATAAATCTTGTTCTTTAATCAGCATGAGACTTGTGGTAGAAATATACTAAGAGCCCTAAACATGTAACAAAATACCATGCAAAAAAAGTAAATTTCTTCTGCAAGCAGAAAGGCCATAGTCAGATTTTCCCCTCATTAGTGTATTGAAATCAGCTAGATTAACAGCTAGGTTCCATTCAGTCTCTTACACATCTTCTGTGCTCTGCAGAAACAGTATACTTGCTGCTTGGGTTTCAACTTTGTATAAGCAAAATTCAGAATCTTCTACAATAAAGAAATACACACATGCTAATAGCAAAGCAAAAGAGAACTCTTACAGGAAGACAGTCTTATCTGTTTTGTTGGCCTGGATTGGTGTATTACACTAAGAGAAATGAGGAGGTCCCCCAGGGACAGCCTGAAGCAGGGCGAAGGCCAGGGAGCAGATGTCTGTACTTTCCATGCAGATGTCATGTGGGAATGGAAGAGCTGAAATGCCTCCAGGAAGAATCTATCTATGCCTTGTCTGCATTACATAAAGTAGTATTCTGACCTCTATCTGGAAACTGATCAGCAGTCAAAATTAGCTACATGTAACTAATTTGGCACTCTGCTTCATCACTTCGTGTTCACAGCTGGAGAAACCCTAATACACCAAAGAAACAAGTAGAAACTGGAAATTTTCTTCTTTCGGTTTACTAGAAGTGCAGATCACAGGTCAGACCAGAAACAAGTGCCTAAAATTTCTCGCACTTCAGCCATGTCCTGCCAGGAGAGACTTAACTTGTTCTCAAATGTCACCCAGTAATACACATCCGAAGATGTGTATTTCTTTTAAGAAAAAAAAAAAAGAGGGGAGTGCTGAATCCTCTTGATTTCTTGCACGACACTGTAGGATTGCAAGCAAACTATAAAAAGAAATTAAATAGAAAAAATGAAAATAAAATGCAGCCCATAGCATCTCGCTTTAATTTACATTTGAAAAGAAAGTATATATTACTGCTTTCAAATTAAGCTGACGTGTTGTTATACCTGGCACAGGCAGACAACCTACAATCATTCTTGAACTCACAGTCTAAACCACCACATTATTCTAAGAAGTTATATAAAAAGGAGGAAAGTAAACCAAACTGTTTTCAAGATTTATGTAATTTTATCCAGATATTTTTGCACAAGATTTGATATTCTCAATTATTTTTTTTCTTCATTATTAACTATTTGCAAAATAGATATCTGATTTATATCCAGACTTGAAACTTGAGTAGCTATTCCTTCAGGTATTATCTATCCTTAAAAAAGGTGGGAAATACATTCAGCAAAGCTGCAAGACAAAAAAAGCACACAAACAAAACAGCATATACACAGCACAAGACTGCGTATCAGACTCATTAAACAGGTCTACAGAAACCAGTAATATGATGTCATGGTTTTACAGTCATCAGTATTCCACATCATAACATCATGTAGTGCACTGGGAATTAAAGTGTTAATGTCCCAGTTCAACATACTAAAGAGAAGACACTACGCTCCCCAGAAGACTGTTCGCTGTGCTGATATCATTCTTGCACAGGGGGGAACACATATAAGGTGCTGTCAGGCCATCTGACTTCCTTTTGGCTTTCCTTCATCACTCTTCTGCTTCTGCACTGCTGCACACGCTGCTTCAGCATTACTGTAAAGTCTTCAGCTTTTTTTTCAGATACTCTCTCATTATATTTGGTAAACTAGTTTGTTCCTCCTCAGATCACTGTTGCTGTTCTTTTCTTTAATTATTTTGGGGTCCCCTGTTTTCCCTTTTCCAGAGGCGTGGACTTTGCAAAGTCCCTCCGCCCCCCCACTAGTCACGGAACCGGGCCGAACCAGCCCATAAACCACTGACATAAGAACATGGCTAGGCTATGCTGTGCCAACTGTAATTGAGCTAGCAGAGGTAAATGAATAATATTAAGCACAATGCTTCATAACTGCTGGTATTGGTGATGCTCACTTGCCTATTTCTTTTGTTCTTGCTATTCTTGTTTTTTTTTCTATGCAGGTTAAGACACTAAGAGACTTTGGTATGTATTATGTGCAAAGAGAAAGGAAGCAAACGTACCAGGATAAAGTAATTTTAGTACAATAAAGTCAAATCATTCTTGTGGCAGTGAAAACCAACTCATATTGGGCCACACAGCTTACCTCCACAAATAAGAACAACGACACATGGGCTGGCCAAGCACCCTATCTTGCTTTACACCATCTACCAAGCTGTTTCCTCTGTGCTGTAGGAAAGAGATGAGCTCAGAAATGGAACAGAGGCTGGGATAATTATGGTTCTAGAGTTGGACTATGACTACTGTCCAGTGATCTGTGGTGTGATCTTACACAGCATCTACTTGTACAAATTCCTTCTCACATATCTCAGAGACTGAAAGTTCTGAGCAATGGATGCTCTTTAGAAAAGAGACTCATTTTCCATGCAGGAACTCTCTTTATAGAGTATCTTGACTTAGTGAACTTCAGTTATCCAGTAACTAGGTGAGGAGGAGATATGTATTCCCATTTTCTCTGGGAAAACATCATATGGAACAGGACAGAACATTCTATTTAAGCTGATTATTTAGCCATATTTTTCTACTGAGAACGTGGCACAAAGTCTCTTATATTTTGATTTCTGGCATGCATAGCTTGCTATTCACGTTTCATTTTCCTCTCATGCGTCTGACAGCATCACTTGAACTGACTCCAACTGAAAGGATGTGATAGATTATGTAACTATTTAGTCTACCGCATTTTTCTTATTTTTTTTCCGCCCCTCTCTATTTGGAGGATCAATGTTTGGAATATCTAACACGTTCAAGTTCCGTCTAACTGTACAGAAATAAAAACATTATGCTGTAACAAGATCATCTCAACATCTGTAACTGCAGATGTAATTACAGATTATAAATAAAACATTCAGCACCTCCATTCCCAAATCAAACCCACAGTGTTTTGAAGAAGCTTCAATAATCAAACTGTATGTTTCTACAAAGTTTGCCACTGTAGATGGTCTACACCTCGTAAGCCTTACCTTCCTTTCAAGGAAAGATCCAGCTGTATGTTTCTGCAGCATTTGCAGCAACCAGCTCACAAAAAGAAAACCTGAGTAAGGAATGGTTCCACGAGGCCCTTTGCATATTTGGAATGAACTCCGTGAGCTTAAAGGACAAAACACATTCAACCCATGCAGTAAAGACCTGTGTATTTTTGGATGTTAACATATGACAATCATAGAATCATAGAATGGCCTGGGTTGAAAAGGACCACAATGATCATCTAGTTTCAACCCCCTGCTGTGTGCAGGGTCACCCACCACTAGACCAGACTGCCCAGAGCCACATCCAGCCTGGCCTTGAATGCCTCTGGGGATGGGGCATCCACAACCAACTTGGGCAACCTGTTCCAGTGCATCACCACTCTCTGAGTGAAAAACTTCCTCCAAATGTAACCAAAACCTCTCCTGTCTTAGTTTGAAACCATTTCCTCTTGTCCTATCACTATCCACCCTTGTAAACAGCCATTGCCCCTCCTGTTTATATGCTCCCTTCAAGTACTGGAAGGCCACAATGATGTATGTCTCCCCAGAGCCTTCACTTTTCCAAGCTAAACAAGCCCAGTTCCCTCAAACTTTCCTCATAGGAGAGGTGCTCCAGCCCTCTGATCAATTTGGTAAGATAGAACTCTTCTTCAGCACATGCCTATTTACCATTCCATCCAAACACAAAACCAAAACTTCAGAAACACATTGCTGCCTCAGGATTTCTAGTACATAATAAGGAAAACCCATCCACATAGAATCACAGAATTGCTCAGGTTGGAAAAGATGGAAAAGACCTTCTAAATCATCAAGTCCAACCACAACCCAACCATACTGCCCTAACTCTAACAACCCTCCACTAAATCAAGTCCATGAGCACCACATCCAAACTGATTTTAAACACATTCAGGGATGGTGAGTCAACCACCTCCCTGGGGAGCCTATTCCAGTGCTTCACAACCCTTTCTGTAAAGAGGTGTTTCCCTGATATCCAACCTAAACCTCCCCTGGCGCAACTTGAGGCCATTTCCCCTCGTCCTGTCACCTGTCACCAGTGAGAAGAGACAAACCCTGCTCTCACTGCAACCACATTTCAGGTATTTGAAAAGAGCAATAAGGTCTCCCCTCAGCCTCTTCTTCCTCAGACTAAAGAGCCCCAGTTCCTCCAGTCACTCCTCCATAGGGCATATTCTCCAATCCCTTCACCCGCCTTGTTGCCCTTCTTTAGACCTGCTCCAGCACCTGCATGTCCTTTCTGTGCTGAGGTGCGCAAAACTGAACACTATAATCAAGGTGGGGCCACACCAGTGCTGAGTACAGGGGCAGGACTACCTCCCTAGTGCTGCTCACCACACCATTCCTGATACAAGCCAGGATGCCATTGGCCTTCTTGGCCACCTGGGCACACTGCTGGCTCACATTCAGCTGTCTGTTATTACAACAAAGTCCCTTTCTGTCAGGCAGCTTTCCAGCCACTTCTCCTTTAGTCATGCAATACACCCCTCTGGGAACAAAGTATTCAGGTGTGCTACCTGTGCACATCCTGTTTTAAAAGTGACTTCTGTGTCAATTAACAACAGCCTGCTTCCATCAAAGCAGTGCGTGTCCATAGGTATTGGTCACCCAATGTGCATTCAACTAAGATGATATCACTTAAACCTCCCAGTGTCAGGACAATTTGGCACAGGGAATTTCTCATCTGCTCAGCTTCTCATTTCAGAAAAAGAGCTTTACATGTTTTGTAACGTTTTTAATAGAGGCTGCTGGACAGAAAACGTGGAACAGCTCACAGAACAGCTGGCCAGTCAATTACACTTTCAATTAATGTTTCCTTTGATAAGCTGATAGAGATTTAAGAATCCATTAAATGTGATGAAATGAACTTGTTAATTTTTCAACAAATTATTTCAGGCTTTCCTGTGAGATGTATAAAGATGCTTAAACACACTGACATTTCTACTATAGTAAATATGAAGAGCGTTAATAATTATGCCCTCTATACACAAATTTTCATCTCACTGCCATATTCCTGTAATTAGGAGTGGCACATTTTAACCATGAATGGGTACCTACCTCGACTTCACATTCTATGAAAAGATAACACAAATGAAAAAGCAAGGAAATCAACCTTCCCCATGGCTTACTTTAGTTTGTAACATACAGATGCTATATACCACCTACCTTCCAAGCTAGGATTTATGATAAAGGAGCCAACAGCGACAATGCAAGTTAAACTGTTTTACAAACAGAAAATATATTTGAAGGAAACAGATAAAGGTATCATAATTTTAATGGTAGAGTTTAAAAGGAAAAATGAAAAAGGAGATGAGAATTTGAAACGGAGACTGAATTTATCTCATGTTAACACTTTGGAGGCCTCACTTTAAGAGAATGTTCTCTCTGGCGAGTGTTGAGTCCAAAAAGTAATTTTCATTACCATATGACTGTATACCATTTCTGTAGAACTGAACTGAAAATAGAAGTGATAGAATTTTTTGCATTTATTAGTTTGCTTTCTAAAAATGACTGAATTTTAAAAAAATACTATATTCTACTAGTAACTAAGGTAAAATCTAATAAATGAGAGTAAATAATTCAAGACTTAATTTAGGGAAACTGAAGGATAAAATTCATGCTACTACCTACATAATAAATATTTACAATGCTAGAAATAGGGAAAAAAAATACAAAATGAAACAGTTCATTTATGTCAGAAAAGGCATTTTAGCACATAACTGAGAAAAATCAGGAGATACATCATTCAGATCCTGTACTATAAAATACCAAAAGTTGTTGGCATTGTATACTGAAATGTATCTATAAAGAACAGTCCTAACACACAGGAATTCCCTTCACCAAACATAACATAAAAGGTGATAGTCTACATTTTACTCATAGAAAATTATGATATACAGGCATCTGAAAATACATCCCTCTTAATAAAAATCTATGGTCATGCTTCAAGATAAATACTTAAAAAAAAAAAAGAAAAAGATAAAAATTTAGGGAGGTGTACAAGTACAAAGAGTGAGTTTCCTTTTAATTCATCACATTACAGTTCTGATTTAGACCACAGTCCTCACAGGACCAAGAGTACAGCTTGCCAAGCAATTTAAACTACTAACTTAGATTAACACAACCACCAAAAGCAACAGCCCTGCCATTTCTACCATCTTCAGTCATTCTCTTTCATTTTCCATGGGCATAAAAGCCTGGACTTTAAGCAAACAGCTATAATAATAATTTCTCAACAATTCACCCAGAAATAACAAACAGCTTTTGAACTGTCCCAGTTACTTGCTGCACTTCATCAAGAAGTCACAAAAGCTTTCACACTGAATACACAAAACGTTCTATGGGACAGCAGTTTAACCCACAAGTACCACTTAAAAAATTATAGATTGACTTCAGTCTGAGGTTTCCTTCCAAAGTATCTTAAAAATCAAATACAGAATGGCTTGGGGTGGAAGGGACCTTAAGATCATTTAGTTCCAAACCCTTGCCATAGGAAGGGACACCTCCCACTAGATGAGGCTGCCTTGAACACCTCCAGGAATGGGACAACCAGAGTTTTCTCAGTTTCTCAGTCTGTTTCAGTATCTCACTACTCTCACAGTAAAGAATTTCTTTCTAACATCTAATCTAAATAAACTCTCTTTTAGTTTAACTCCATTATCCCTTGTTCTATCACTGCACCCGATACAGAATGCCTCCAGCTTTCTTACAGTCCTCTTTAACTATTTATTAGCTACGATAAAGTCTCTCCAGAGCACCTTCTTATCTAGGTTGAACAAGCTCAGCTCACTCAGCCTCTCTTTGTAGGAGAGGTGTCTCAGCTCACTGATCATCCTTATAAATCCTTGTCTGTATTCATTCCAACAAGTCCACATCCTTATTCCGTAGGGGGTCACAGAGCTGGGGACTCACAAGATTGGATTAGACGAGGAGTGAGAAAGTCACCCCCCTCACCCTGCTGGCCATGCTTCTTTAGATGCAGCCCAAGGTACAGTTGGCTTTCTCTGGGCTGCAAGTAACCTAATGCTGGCTTATACCCAATTTTTCATCCACCACTATCCCCAAGGAGTTCTCCTCAGGGCTGCTCTCAATCATCATCCCCAAGTCTATATCCATACTAAGGAATTTCAAAACACAGGTGCAGAGACCTTGCACTCAGCCTGTTAAATTTCATGAGGTTCACACAGGCCAACCTTTTAAACCTGTCCAGATCCCTCTGCATGGCATCCTTCTAAAATATCAACTGCTCTAGTCAGTCTGGTGTCATCTGCAAAACTGCTGAGAGAACCAGACCCACAACAAGCCCCTGCAGGACACCACTCATCACTTGTCTCCACCTGGATACTGAGATCTTGAGTATCCCTCTTTGGATGCAATCATTCAGCCAAAACCTTATGAACTGGACAGCCTATCCCCCATGTCTCTCCAATTTAGGGGCAAGAATGTTGCGTGAGACCATATCAAAGCCTCTATATGCAACACACTGCTTTTTGATTAATGGCATTTGCCAATATGCTAATTATACATCACAGGTTGAATAAACTGCCATGCAAATTTCAGTTCACTTTTGTAGCATCAGAAAGCTACATGATGTATAATGTGTTAGTCTCGCTGAACTTTTCTTTTAAAGCATTTGAAAAGCAGCTAATCTAACATCAAGAGTCAAACATAACTCACTGGTAACAGGTAGCCCTTTATTTGCATAGAGAAGACTTCTAAAAATTACATATGCACCCTGACCAAGTAGCAACGGGATCCTTCTCTTACTGTGGAGCATGACACCCGTTGAAATAACTCTGACACACATTGCCCCTGAATCTACAATATCAACAGGCTAGAACTATTCTGCAAATTATAACACTATGATAATTAGAAACATAATGATAAATCACACTCATCTGCTTCTCAGTGGTACATATCACAAGTGTCCCTGCTGCCACTGCTGAGGCTCTTGTCAGGTATTGGATGGATGGATGTAGTCAAGAAAAAGAGTTAATTATCCTTTCATGTCAGAGCTGAGGGTGTTTGACTCACTGCTGTCCTTACTTATGCTTTTTATAGACTTCTGTCTTCAAAATATGATCTATTGTATTTCAAAGGCCCTACACTCACCCTAAGTTACAGAGCTCTTTTCTGCATGTCTTCCATATTATCACCAAAGTTTCCGCTTTGAATTCAGTATCCAGCTGATGGATCATATGAAATGTCAGGCTCAAACAGAATGTAGGTTCAGATTCCTGCATTATCTGAATGACTGGACATTAGTAAGTGAGGCATTTTATCAGTGTAATTGAAATCCTACATTATACAAGACAGCATAAATCCAGGTATCTTAACCAACAGCAATAACCTTAGCATTACAATTTTTTTTTCATTTGATAAGAGTTGGTAGCTTCCACTCCTTTGTGAGCCGAGGTTCACAAAAATTACATTATAATTTTGAGTAAAAAGCAACAAACTATTTGAAAACATGCACTCCAAAAAATAAGTTAATGCAAGCTCATGCTAACTGCATTTGATTATGTCAGTTATGAAAGCATTTCTTTACTTAGGAAACCCAAAGGCATTAGTATTCAAATTCTCATGTCAAAGTGAGACTGTAGTCTGATACTGGCTGTGTCTGAGCCCTGGGCAACATTTTATTTTTCACAACCAGATTAGATAACTAAACATGTACCACTATATGCTTTATTTTCAGTACTTTCCCTCTTGTTTTCAACAATGTTTTCTGCATCTTGTTGCCTCTATACACAAGTCAGTGAGCATTTAACTCTCTAGCAGATGAGAAAGACCTCTTTCTCAGAGACTCTGTCCTCAACCCCATGAGAGTAATCTAGCAGAAAGGAGCAACATTCCTGGCTTCTGTGCGTTAGAGAAAAGACAACAGAGTTCTCTATACTACATTCAGTTCCCACTCTTCAATTTACAAGGCTTGTCCGAACAGAGGGAGTTGTTAGGTCAACCTGACCACAAAATACTCAAAAAAGGAACAGCATTTTCTAGACCGACTGACAATTTTCATCAATCAAATGTAAATGCAAGCACTGACCACTTTCCTCAAAATGCTGCTGTGCGCACAACTAGACTGCATGAGCTTTGGTGGAGATGTTAGACCTAATCAATTAAAAATATTTAAAACTTGTCCGGGAAAACAGACGTTCCTTTAGATTGAGAGAAGACAAAAGCAAAGCCCAGTCTTCATTTTACAGTCTTCCTTAGTTTCAGATTTTTTTAAGCACTCTGTAAGCTGGGTACTTTTCATGTTACAGCTATAAATTTATCATGAAGCAGAGACATTTTTACAGGCAAGGAGTTTACAAAACCCTTTACAGCATGTCTGCATATAAGTAGCAAAACAAGTATACTACATGTGTATACTATTACGTAGATGTACTCAAAATAAAAATCCTTTAAGGAAGTTTCAGAGACAAATGAAACATTTTTTAGCCAAGGACACGAGGAACAACGAGCATGTTGTGTTTGTAATATATGTAAAATGTTTTATCAGGAGGCTTAAGTTCTCCACTTAGAGATGCAAATCCATGTGCAATCTTTTCAGAGAATTAAAACAGTTTAACACATCAATTAATACTGTAAGTAAGGATTTTTGACAGCTACACAACTGATTACATGTTCCTCATAAATTAAAGGCTTTTTTCAGTCTTTTCCTACTTGCCCTCTCTCCAGCAGTATACCAGGAAATCTTTCATTGCAAATGCAACACTGCCCTGTGAATATCACCTTGCTCCTCTCGATATTCTCCTGAACCCTCCTCAAGTTCTGATAAAATGTGTTCAGTAGAAAGCGAAATGCATACCCCAAACGTAGTAAAACCTTCAGTGTGGCGGTTTAAAGTACAAAGTCTTAAGATCCCTGTCAGCCTTGACTTTGCATAGCGGTAGGTACAGCAAAACACAATGTACTGCTTGACACTGTCAAGGAGTACATGAAATACGCCTGGAGATGGGGAAAAAGGCAGTCTAGAGACAGCAAACAAAACACGGCAGAGACATGAAGAGGTGGCAAAGACTCATGAAAGCAGGTGGCATAGGCGTAAAGGGCTGGCAGGAAGGGGTGGAGAGGCAGACAGTTGCCTTTCACCTGAGAATTAGAGAGGCACAATATAAACAAAGAATGCAGTTAAGGATTCAAGCCATTTCATGGTTTTTGTCCCTTCCATAACTCAGGATGGGCGGGATGATGGACATTAAGAGGAAATCAATCTTCTCCTCTCTCTAGAATCATTGTTATTTGTATGCCAAACATGCAGAGTGCTTCAAGCTTTTTTCCTCCCACCCTACTACCCTCACTTACATTGCTACATTGTTTTTATCAAAATGGTTGAATTTCTAACCCTTGGCACTAACAATGACGGCAGAAGATAAGGGAAGGAGATGTAAAGTCTGAGAAAATAACGTATCCAAACTGTCCACGATGTCAGTGTTTCAAAACTGAAGATTTATGTCCCAAGGGAACTTCAAAGAAGACTACATTACAGAAGAGTAGGTGCTATTTTGAAAATGCTAAGACTTTAACAAAGATACCATACCTACATAAAAACAAACAAACAAACAAACAAAAGGATGATAGTTTAAGAGCTAACAAATTTTTCTCCATTTAAATGTGTACATTATAGCTGCTGGTTACTGTAGCATATTCAGTGACATCTGGAACAAGTGAAAATGAGCAACTCGCGTCCTGGTTATGAGTTAGCACCTTTTATACGTACGTGAAGCTTCATCATATGTTAGCTCCTCCACAGTGCACAAAACTGTAAATATGCATTCAGCTTTGCAGAACTCCTGCTAGATAACTGCTTGATGAAAATAAATTTCAAATTTAAAACACAGAACAGGCCCACTGGAAGTTACCATGGAACAGTCAACATGCAGGATAGCCTACAGTATGGACTTAATAAACAGCAAAGTACTGAAGTAATTGTATCCATATAAAAGGACTCACTTTCATTTTAAACATAATTAGCAGTTGTGCCTGGGGTTTGGATATTTTTAAGAAGAAAAAAACCCTAAAATTTTGTTCTTGTCCAGTTTCTGTACTCCACAATATCTGGACAATTAGAGTTGCTGGGACATTCAACACTTTTGCAAGTCATGTACTTTAATAAAGGTGACATAACTTCAGCAGAGTGCAAGAATGTGATTATTCCCTTCTCTCATCTCAGTGCAGTATGCAGTCTCTATACTGACTACAACTGTGCAACTCCCATACTACACATTCCTGCCAGACATAATCACTTGCTCTATTATGAAAATCTCTGATGTGTGTAACATCTCTGCTACCTTATTAGCAAAGCAGATTTCCATCAGTAAATGTTCGCTTCTTCAAATAATACTTGCATTATTTGAAAATCTGGAAATTAAATTACTAGTGTGAATCACATTGCAGTGACAATGCCATGTCAGTATCTTTAATCAGAGCAGGGACCTCTAATCTGCAATTCAAAAACTTAAAAAAGTATATGCAAACTGTCCCTTCAAATTAGGATTACCAAATTTGGTAATTTATTACAATAATCCACCAAGGCAACTAACATACCATAATTATTTTTCTTACAGATATCTGGGGAAAATTTGTTGCTGTAAATTGGTTGCTGACACCCATTCTTCCCCCAATAATAGGATCAGCGCCTCAGCATGGAGGTGCCACCTCCAGAAAGACTGAGACGCAGAGCTCCAGACTCCCATCTGGATTTGTAATTACGAGTTTCAGAATTCTTCCCTGGTAGAGAAACTTACATAGCTGATGTGAGAAGTCAACAGTCAATAATATAAATATATATTGAGATAAATATACAAGTAGCAACTTACCTGAGCGGACAAAAAAAACCAACAACAACAACAAAAAAACCCAAAAATTAGAATTACTTACATGTCACTTTCTTGTACAGTTTCTGCTCTCTCCTATAATAAATCAAATATGTGCCAAAACATGAATCAAGAACACTTTGGTTTTCCTGTTCTTTTCAGTACGATGGTTTTTTATAATTAAAAAGTTAATGTTTGACTGTTAGAAGCTGCACAACCATCAAGATCAATTTAACCATTTTTCATTTAACAATTTCTGTCTCAACTTCTGGGGAAGAAAGAAAGCCAAAATACAGAACTAACCACTAAACTGCAAATATGACCAATCAGTGCAAGAATACCACAAATAAAGCTCCTGAATGCAACACTTTTTCATGTAGTTTGCAATCTTGTGAAAAACAATGCACCTCCAAACCAGTTAAGAACGACTGGGGAGACTTACCAAGGCACAAAGCTTCCCTTTTGCTGGAGGAATTTACATGAACAGGTGGGCTGGGCAAGGCATCCAAAGGACAGCTGTTATTTTAACATTTTTTATCTAATATCACCCACATTGAGAAAAGGTCTCTACGAACATTTGCACTGTGTTCAGACGTAATGCTTTGCAGCTTCCTTACCACACTTTTCTAACAACAAATCCACACAGAACAGAACAGTAACTGAATCCAAAGGGTGCTATATGCCTGTGTTGTGTCTTAATCTGTGAAAGGCAGTAAGGAAGGCAGTGGAGAAGTTGTTTCCACACAGAAGCAATGTGCCAAAACAGATTTACACCTTATACTGGCACTGTCATAGAATACAATAATGAACTATGATACTGAGAACAGCACCTGTTTTATGACTGCAACAAGATCAAATGGAGAAGCATCATCCAACAATGATTTGGTAATACTTCTTTTTCTTCCTGTGCATTCAAGCCAAGTAAGCTATGACATGACCAATATTCTTCAAACAGCTCTCTGTACAGTTGAATTGCCCAGGACATGAATTGGATTCTTAACAGTGCAAAAAGCCTCTTTAATCCATGAACATCTGTTCAATGATGCATTTGTTTGTGTGTTGTTTTTTTTTTATTTACAGAAAATAGCTCACATGCTGTTTTCATACTTGACTTGCTTTTTTTTTTTTTTTCTGCTGCAAATTCCACTGCTTGTACCATCCATTTATACAAAGCATTCTCAAGATATTTGTCACAGCTTGCCTTTCACTTAAAAATCCATGAGAATATTACAAACTATACAAACCATGAGACTACTAGTTTCTAGATAACCCACTCTTCAGTTACTTTTCACTGGTTAGTAATTTCATTTGCAAAACTATTTTCTCTTGTTTTAACCACTTAGTGTCTTGGTTTTGCCTTTACAAGCCTCCTCCCCCTCCTTGTTCCTTTACAAACCTCATTAGCTAGGCTACATAAATATATGCACATCTACCTTCTTTAAAAAAAAAAAAATCTTCAGTATTAACTCTATTAAAGCACCCTCTGATCTCAGCAATCGTTAGCCACATATAAAGATATGCAAAACTAAGTGCACTGTTAATTCATTTCCATGGCTTCACTGAGCTAACTGCAGCTGAGTTTCTACCTGCTTGCAGGTGACAAACTCGTAAATATCTGTAAGAATAATTCATAATGAGTAGCACTACAGACTAATAGATGTATTAAATTTGCCATAGCTTGCTCCTATACCCTTTACAAATTAACTTAAAAAGATGATTGTACTTTTCCTTTCCAGGAACCCTGAGCGTTTTGTTCTATTCTATTACGGCACTGAATACATTGAAACAAAAAGACAAAAGACACCTCTTATTTCTGGGCACCCTGCTCTGGGTGTCCCTGCTGGAGCAGGGGCTAGGACAAATGGATTCGGAGGACCCTGCCAACCTCTGCCACCCGTGACCACAACTGACACAAAGGTAAAGGCAGAAAACATTGCTAAATCAGACGGGTACTTAGCACTTTAATGACTCAGTGTAAGCAGACAGATCTTGAAACAATGCTTAAGAAGATCCTTAAATACAAAGCCTGCTTTGTATGCAGTGATGAAGGATGAACTACTTGAGGGATTCAGATCAGGAGTAATTTGACTGTATCTGTCACAGGGTCAGTTAAGAATGGATTTGAGAAGGCAGTTCCACGGAGCAATATCCAGGCCAAAAGCAATACTGAAGTACTGAAGCAAACACAGAAACCTGAATGCCATACTCAGGAGTTTAGTCTTAGCTATAGTACAGAACAGCAATTAGCAGCACCAGTTTCAGCACAAGTAAAGCAGCACTGATTGAAATCTAAGCCAAAAAGGCCTCCCACATTGCAGGCTCAAGCTAGTAGGAAGAAGACAAGGTCTGCAAGGATAATAAAGTGAGAAATCCGAGGACACAGATGAGGTTATTTACCATGTCATCCCAATTTTAGATTGTCAGCCAGATATCTAACAGAGCACGCTAAAAAACAAACAGATAAACAGACTTGGATGTAATGGTGCTTTGAAGATGAGGGTGCAACACTTGTCAAAGAATGTCACAGAATAATGCATTAACACCGTCTGCATCAAAAGGGCAAATGGGAACAGAATATAAAGAGAAGCCCCGAGACATCTTAAGACTTGCAGGACAGAGAAGTACCACATTTTTCAATGAAACAAAAAAAATGGATACACGAGGAGGAGAACAACCGAAAGGGGAAGGACTGCAGGAAGACCAGGACAGACCAACTCTTAATGCAGCACTTATGAAGGAGAATGGATATTGACCCTTGACTAGGAAGAGCACAGTGCATACGCATGTTTTGGCAAGGAAGAATCTTTTCTAGAAAAAAAAAAAAAAAAAAAGGAAACTAAAAGTGTTAAAAGATTTTCCTCGAACCCAGCCAGCACTTGCAAACAGATGTTAGTAAGGGTTCGGGAACAGAACAGTACCTGCCAGAACAGTTTGTTCTGAACCATTTTCCATAAGCTACTTTTAACTTAAGGTTTGCTTTTGAACGAAGGCTTGCCACCAGGACTGACCTCAGGTTCAATGTCCTTGAATAGCACTTTCTAGTGATTAGTTTTTATGGACAGTGTCTGCCACAACATTGGCAATAGGACCATTTCACTTACCACCTGAAACTGCAATGCACTGGAACAAAATGAACATGGAACCACATCACACATTTCAAAACATTTGCTTCCACAAGTTTTACATTACCAAGGGGGAAAATTTGCCCAGAAGAAGATGCAAATTAAACTACTTTTTAAAGCTTACTCATTTTGGTAAACTAACACTAAAGTTTAAACCAAATGGTTAAGCAAAATCTTTTACAAAGAGTCTAACGTCTTTCAAACCTACCGATCTTAAGACAGAGCTTTTTTTCCCCCTCCAAGAAAGCATTTCAGCTAAACTGCCTTTGTACCAACTGAATTAAAGCTCCACTGTTTGAATAAATCATGCAAGTATCTGAGTTAGTTCATTTTGGTTGTAACATTTAACTTTACTTACATTGTGTTCATTATATTAATATCGATGCCTATGATTGTTCTAACTAAAACCAATTTCCTGGTGCTTCAGACATTTAATAACTGACTATAAAATTCTTCCCATTGCAAGACCCTGTTTTCAGACATATATGAAATGTGGAAATTCATACATGCAATGAGTACTGTGTCCAGTTTTGGGCCCCTCACTGCAAGAAAGACATCGAGGCCCTGGAACGTGTTCAAAGAAGGGCAACAAAGCTGGTGAGGGGTCTGGAGCACAGGCCATATGAGGAGAGGCTGAAGGAGCTGGGAATGTTCGGCCTGGAGAAGAGGAGGCTCAGGGGAGACCTTATTGCTCTCTATAACTTCCTGAAGGGAGGTTGTGGTGAGCTGGGGGTCAGCCTCTTCTCTCTTGTCGTTAGTGATAGGACTAGAGGGAATGGTTTCAAGCTGTGACCAAGGAGATTCAGGCTGGACATTAGGAAATATTACTTCTTAGAAAAGGTGGTCAGGCACTGGAATGGGCTGCCCAAGGAGGTGGTGGAGTCACCGACCCTGGGGGTGTTCAAGGAACAATTGGATGTTGTGTTGAGGGACACGGTTTAGTGGGAGCTATTGGTGATAGGTGAACTGTTGGACTGGATGATCTTGTAGGTCTTTACCAACCTTGGTGGTTCTATGATTCTATGGATTCTATGATTTACAGGATTAGCAAATTTACTGTACTATCACTGTACCTTACAGTATTACAGCATATTGTTATCACTGTACTCCATAAAACTTTTAAAGTAAAGAAAGAGGCCCCTTTTTTTTGTTTGGACTGCAATTTCTGACTCAAAATTCTTTACAACTGCTCTTATATGAATGAGCAGAAATGATTCCTACTATAATGAAGAACTCTTTAGTCATAAGTAGTATTTCTTGATTATCAACCAGATAAGGACAATAAAATATTCTGTTAAAAACAAATCTAGAACAATACCCTGCTTCCCAGGTGTCTTATTGTCCTGTACCAAAATAGAAGCACTAGTAAAAACTGTGAATGACTTAGCTGAGTGTGGACACAGCTGTGGTGACAGTCAAACGAGACTAGGAAGAGGGAAGTGAAGCATTACAGATAAAAGAAATATGCACATTTTGTATGTCTTATTTTTGTAGATGGATGGCAGAGAGAAAAGTACACATGCTAGTATACGTTTTTCACATTTCTTTTTTAAATATTTTAAAACAGAGAGAGAAAAAATATGGAAAGCAAGAAGATTCTTCCAAGCCTTTCAGTACAACCAACTGATCATGTCCACTGTCATGAAGATGCAGTAGATTATCTTGACTAAATTTTTATTATTCTTTTTTCAAATATCTTTTAGAATAGAGACCTGGTCCACATCACCTTGATCTAATAATATGCAGTATCCAAAAGAAAACTGTCCCCTAAGTCACTCAGACAGCTACTGGTACAACTCTTACAAGCCATCTGCTTGCAGTCAGAGAAAAAGACTTTTCTCTTCTCCTACTTGTTCTTGACCACTTCAAGCTGTGTATTTCCCAGGACAATTTTTCTTTCCTATTTGTACCTTGTTTTTACAAATTCCCCAGTTTTCCATTGCATTATAAAAATACAAAGACAACCTTGATGAAATACAAGATCACAGTTCCCATGGTTTTAGTCAGAAAGATCTTCTAAAAAATGCAATCCATTAAATCTCTCCCAGCTAACAGATGTAAGTTATTAGGAAAAAAAAATGCAGACAAAGAGTGAAAATATCATCCATTACACATGAGGGAAAAAAAACGCAAAAAAACTAGTACTTGTAAAATAGCAATTTTATAGAAAGGGGAATATTGGAACCACTTAAATTATTATTAAATACTTCAGAGCCCTCTAGTGGTTAAATCTCTGACATGAGAAAGTCCCAGAATGATTGTTGGGAAGAGAGGCTACCAAAGCATAATAAAGAAATGCTTTATTTTTTACCACTCTCATGTAATTAAAGACATTTAGACCAGAGAGACACTGTCTAAATTTCTGGGGGTAGTTAAGGAGAAAAAAATATAAACTAACATCTGCTCACAAAATCTACTACCAGGAGATGTTTTTCGTTTGTAATAGGAATGAGCAGTTACTTAACACTTTCAGCTGCACGCAGTTATAAGAAATAACTGCTTTCTAAAATCTGCATCAGAACTACCTTAGCATACAATTAAAATACTTTCTGAAAAATCTATGACAAAACTGCCTAGTTGCAGATTCCACAACTCAATAGACAATGCTTGGAACAACGAAAAAAGGGTTTTTAATCTTCATCATGATACATTTCTAAATATTTGGGACATATTCCTGTACTTTCAAAAGAGAAAGAATGTTATTAATGTGACAGAAAAGCACATCTACTGATAACTACAAAATGTTTATTACTTTCGAACCTGATAGGAAGAATACTTTCTTTGCCCAAGTCTTAATAAACCACTGCACTGCAGGAACACACACTAACATTGCTTGCTCAGTACATCTATAGTCAAGCACAGATCTTTTTAACTCCTTATGATTTTGCAGTTCATACATGAGCTGCAAATGTCACACGTGTCACTGAATTGCGCTGGATATGACACTTTCATAGGCCACATTTTCTTATGATCCCCAACAGGGATTTCCAGGTGGATTTCCAGGTATTCAGTTCCTTCTCCTTTCTTGCCTCTTGTACACTCAAGCCCTTAAAAGACCAATAGCTGAATACAGAAATATTTGTTCAAGTTCCAATTATGCCATGAAATTAGACTGTACATCCATGACACCACACCAACTTTTTTTTTTCCCTTGTGGAAGGGGACAAAGGATTACAGTAGCAGGTGGGAAAGGAATACCTATGGAGCAGACTGATTAAGCCAATCAGTTGTCTGGAACATTAGAGGAAGATGCATGATGATGACATAAGCAGAGTTTAAGTAAGATAGTCAAGGTAGAGTGTTGACAATCTGTCAGGTGGTTACCATTCATGCATTTGTCTATTTTAACCATATGGGAAGTGATGACATTTCTGTCTTCCCCCCAGTACAAAACTGTACCTATGTAATACATTCGTCTTTGGCTTTCTTTAGCTCCAATTTTATTAACGTTTAAGAGGAAGCATATCCTTTCTGATGACTTCACTCAAAATTAAAATGCCAAACTCTAAGCGGGTTCTCCACAAACCAGAGTTCCATGGGAGAAGAGAGGGGAGGGGAAGGGAGGGATGTTTGGAGAAATCATTTATTCCCTTCATCTATCATCACAAATCATTTCCTCTTCTGGCTTTATGCCACAGTAAAATTAATATTGAAAATGCAAAACAACTTTACCTTTGACACCAAGAGAACTCAAAATACAAATGGATGATCAGTCATCATACCTTCCAAGACTGGATTCAAATTTAAGATACCATAATAGCACCAACAAAATAAAATACCAGTTGCAAAGGTTTTCTTGTCTAGTTATACATTAGTAGAAAACTGCTCCATGCTGCTTAGAAATCTAAATACTATGACAAACAAGGACTACTGACATTAGCAAACTATTTTCAGATCCCAAGGATAGTTATGTCAGCTCTGAAATATATCCAACAAAACACACAATTAGGAGTGCAGGATCAAGATGACCTAAATGAAAACAACAAATGTTTAGGCATGCTAACCCTTCATAGGCTCATTCAGAAGACATGAAATGCAGTCTAAATGCAAATAAAGAATGAGTACTCAGCAGCAAACCACAGTCATTTTGAAAAGGGCCTTTGCTGAGCTACACACCAGTGCTTGCCTCTGTATCTGAAACTCATCAATAGCTTAGATGTAACTAAAAACAAAACAATAACAACAAAAAAAATCAAATACTACAACAACAAAATCCTCACAGAACATACCTCATGGAGGTTACACTGTTGATGAGCTTTTCAGATTGATCTGACAGGCTGGATGGAAGTATTAGTTCAACTGGCTGCAGGCGTAAAAGCCGACTCTCTAATTCTAAGCGAGATGCACAATCCCAAAAACTGTCAAAAACAACTTCTCCTGTAGTTGGTTGGATTGCCTGTCAAATAAAATAATGAATAAACATTGGGTAGTTAAACTTTCAGGGAGCATTGAGTAAAGTCAGAAAGAAAACTGATGGTGTATATTAAAAAAATTATATAGCATCCTCACACTTAAAGAAAGTGACAGATCAAAAATGCAGTTATGTTCCTCAAATTCATAACATGACAGCAAGTTCAAAAGACTACTGCAGTTTTGTCTTGGTAAGCCATAATAATACCTTAAAAATGTAGATGTGTCATTGTTATCCTAAGTCTATTATTTCTCAAACTTTACTACTCTCAAGGACTATGCAAATATACAAAAATGGGAGCCCATGGAAAGTACATGGAATTCAGTTCAGCTTAGAAACTAGCTGCCACTTAGTCCACACTTCTGTCGTTCTCTCCCAGCTACAGTGTGACATTCAAATACGAACACAATCATAATAAGTTTTCCTGTATTTGGTTAAAACACAGCTATGTTTTCAAGAGACATGGCAGCAAAAACAGTACTAGGAACATCCAGCTATCAATTCCAAGTCTTTTCCGTACTTTTCAGACATTAAACTATCAAAATTCAAACACAGATGATATCTTAGCTACACTGGACTTTGTTACAAAACAAACCGAGCCTAGAATTCAGAACAATCATGATTATAAGATGACAACAACCCACTCCTAAGAAAAACAGTAAGACAAAAGCATAAAATACTGATTTCTCAGGGAAACTTACCATAACACCCATAAGAATGTCACCTTTCTTTCTGTTTTTTACATTTTCTCCATTTTCACAAATACAGAGGATGTAGTTATCAGGGACATCTGTTGTTACCTCTTCAACATCTACAGAATCATCTAGCTTCAGCAAAGGGTTCACATGTAGCAAATATTAAAAAACACAACAACACAGTGTAGACTTTTGTGGATTATATGTGGGTCTTTCTAGATTCAAGTCCTTCTCAATTACATTTTGCATTCTACTGTTAGACTGTCTATTTCACTTTTATTAGTATGACTCCTTCACTATAGTGAATTTGAGATGACTGTTAGCATGAGGACTGAAGTCAGTGGTTGTTTTTATGTTACACACAGTTACATGATGCAAATTTCATCAGTTAATGAAAGAGCCATCCTCAGCTATGTCTGCAGGCCTCCCTATCCAATCAAGAGCAGTTACATCTAAAGCTAGATGCCACACATGGGCTGTTCCACTTGTCACCTTAACTTCATGTCTGCAAAGCACATGTACTTCAGAGAAAGAACAAAATGCACTAATACAAAATAGCTGAAGAGCTAGCAATACCCCAAGTTAAACAAAAGCGTACACTTTAGAAGGAGCATTAGGCTCATTTTGTTCAAAATGTGTTGCATATCAGTCACCCAAGCTGGGTCATATTGCTGAGTCTGCCTTCCTCATTTTGCCAATCATCATAAGTGAAAAATATTACATATATTATGTATGTACATAAGAAAATTTCCAGCAAACCCCCAGGACTATTTTATCTGCTTCCCTGATCTTAAATGTCACAGGCATTAATCTAACAATCTTTCCAGCTCTTGTGTAGGAAATCCTAATTGAGAAAAAAACAAAAAACAAAAAAAAAACATAGCAGAAATAAGGAAGACAACAGGAAAAATAAAGACTGTAAGGAAAAAACTAAGAAAACAAGCTTCATGGTAAAAAGCTGTTTTCATATCTTTTTTGCACCTTCTTTGTAACCTCAGGATTTAATTTCCTTGCTTTATTTTTAAAAGTCCATTGATTTTAGTACCTTCTTTTCACTTAAATTATTGACACTAGTCAATTCTTCCTTCACACTCTTCTGAACTACCAGGGCTGTAACTTCTCCATTTGTTCAAACACCTAGTTGAAGACAAGACCTTCTGACACTACAGACTTGGGACGAACACTTAGAAAATAACTACAGGAAACACAAACTCAGCTGTTTTACAATATGCCTAAATTCCTGAGGAGATCAAATTCTTTATAAAGCCTGAATGATGTTTTAACACAACATAAAATCAGAGTAATTTTATTTCCTGTCAGCTACTAACTACCTGGGCTACACCCTAGTGTTAATAATGGTATTGTAGCACATAATATGCCAAATATTGGAGTCTGAATATGAATTCACTTGAAAAGGATATCTTCTCCAATAAGCGTGGACTTTGTATAGAGAGCAGTCAGTTTCCGGCTGAAGAGAGAGCTTTTATTTTCTCCAGCAGCCTTCAGTGCTGCAGTTTCCATTTGTTTTATTACTCCAACCTACAGGCACATAAAAAAGAAACAACATTAGCTCCTTGATTATAAATAACTTTTAAAAATATTTTTGGGGATCTTTTAAGATATGCACATGGCAAATGCATCATTAAAGCTGAACAGGAAAAGCAGAGGTTAGCATCAGTCCTACTAATGAGCCCAGGAAGATGTAGCTTTTCCTCATGTGCTGTCTACTTTCAACTGCTGTCTCAACTTCTGCCCCTGTCCTTCCTGTCCTGTTCTGAAACTATTTAGCTGGAGTTCAGCACTTGCAAGAGAACAGCTGTTCTAACTAATTTGGACAAGTCCTTTTCTGATAAGCAGTAAAAAAAGAGGAATCAACAAGAAAGCCATAGAGTTATGGGGAAGAGATCAATAACGGGGAGGTAAGAGGGAAAAAATAAAATATGGACTAGAATGAGGAAAAAAAGGATGAATTAAAAAAAAAAAAAAAAAAAAAAAAGAGGGAGAGAGTATACATATTCCTCTTTATCAAATGCAAAGGCTGGATTGATAACTAAAATACCTGTTCTAGAAAATACTAGGCTACTTTTTTTTGTAAAACAGCAAAGAAAACTTGAACCTATTTGAATTTCACAGCATTCACTACAAAAGAGAAAATGCAACAATGGGCAAGTTAGCCATTTTACTTGCAGAAACAGGTGATAATGAATTTCCTACTTCTCAGTTCAAACAAGACTCCTGTACAGTGGGTGCAAGTTGTTTCAATACTATCCGATTCTGTATAGCATGTAATTAAAAGCCAGAGATGACCTTAAGTCCTTTTGCTACAAGTCGTCGCACATGGACAAACAGTCTGTGAGTTGGTATGCTGGCTGTCATAAAGTTATGATCTTGATGACAGTAAATGTTTAGCTCTTTAGCAGCAATCTGCAAAGTACAAGAAAAAGAGTCAGACAGTAGTTCAGGTCAGCTACACTAGCTGCAGTTACAACAGAACTTCCATAAACACAAACATTATCAAAATGCAGTACAGAAATTCATTTCTGTGACAACACCAATCTACAACTTCAATTAAAAGTCCACTATCAAAATGGAAACAACAGGAAAAAGTCCAGCATTGCGGGTTGTCTCCTCTGCCCTCTGTCCTCACATATCATATCAAACAGAGACTTCAGTATCACTCACTTCATATGTCAGATTATCGTATTGCAACTTGGTGTATGTGGATGCAATATCTGAATATGCTTCGGAACTGAACATATGTAATAGCATATGTCATTTTCCACAGAGCTACTTTTCTTGCATCTAAGACCTTGTCTGCACAAGGCAGTATCCATTCATCTACTTGACACCATTTGGCTCACTGCCTTCAAAACTGAAATGGTAGGTTTTGATCTGTGCCATGAGAGTTAATTCATCTCTAAAACTGTTTCAACTTTAAGTCTGTCAAGTAATCATTGTGGCACCTCAGTGTCTCTTTAGTTCTTAATATGCAGAATAGCAAGCACCATAAGCACTATCCTATGATTATGGTAAAAGAAGTTAAATTAACCATTATGCATACATATGTGTGCAAAGATTTTTCATCTTCTTTTCAAGTACTTTACAGCTATGAAAGTAATGTCCACAAGAAGCCTCCTTCTGGAAATGTCCATAGACCTAAGTAAGACACTAACACATTGCAAGTATCCTTCCATAATCCTATAAAAAACAAAATTACCTCTGCATCTTCTCCAAAGAAGCGGTATTTGTATCCACACTCCACACACAAAATAGCATCTTTATACCGTTTCTTCATTTCTATGAATTGAAGTTCCAGTGGAGTGTAAATGGTTTTAGTTCTCTTATTGAGACTTATGTCTGAAGTATTTTCATAGCTTCTAAAAGATGCAGAAAACTGACTAAGATCACAGTGTGGCTCCTCCTGTAAATAAAGTATGGAAAAGTTAAGAATAATAAAAAAAAGATTTATCACTCCAACTTACATATAAGAAACTGCAGTGCAGAGATAATGATGCTCCCAAAATCTATTTTAGATCAAAAAAGAAGCCAGTTCAATACAAGTCTGAATTTGCTACCTCAAGCACCAAAACCATATTTCTTCTTCAATCTGCACTAAGCAAATCTAGGAAATATCAGAGATTTACTCTTATACAGAAAAATCTACATAATAGTTTCTAAAAACCTTACCAGTTAAGGCTTTGAGCCCACTCTCTCTGCTGTTCATCATTTCCACTGACATTACGCAGCCTATGCCAGCTGAGCAACTTCAGCTTTACAACTTTATTTTGTTATGTTTTGTAAGAGAAGTGATGGATACAGCCTTTTATATGTGCAGTAAACAATATCAATAAGGTGAGCTTCACTTACAGCAAAGTTCCTTCTAAGTTACATAAAAAATCATGTATTAATAAAATTTGCTAGCAAAAAGAAAACTAAGACACCCCCTACACACATGTTTTAACAGCAAACAATTTCACAAAACATGATGAATGAGATTGTGCTGTGAATTTCTGTATCTGCAAATAAACCCAGTAAACTTCAATTTCTAACTGCCTTATCTAGATGACAAGGAATAAAGACAATTGGATGTTTAAGTGCAATGGCAGCTTAGAAGAAAGGTAGTGCAAATCATATGCACTGGGTCATGGGAAGGTACAAAGAACATACCCACAGTATAATGGGGAAAAAAACCAATACTTAGCAGCACAGCCGTGAATTGCAAAATTCCCAGAACTAGTCAAGGGATGACCCCTTTGAGATGTAGACAACATAGTTCAGCTTAAACAAACCCAAACTGCAGCTAGAACTCAGATGGTTACAGGAGCTTAGATGTATATTGTAATCCTCAGCTTCCTATTGTAATCTCTGTTGTGATCCTCAGCCTTCAGCTGTCTTTGATCCAAGCTCTGAACCAGCACAGCAATATTACTGCCTCATTCAATAGAGAAAATAGTTTTAAGAAAGCCTGCGAAAAAAAAGGCCATTATAAAAAACTATGGAAAATAAGAACACATGTGAAAGTTGAATTGTTGAGCCGGTTAAGTTACCAGCTTGGGGAATCTGGAGGGAAAAGACTAAAGGCTGTAATTCTAAGAGGGGAAAAAAAAAAAAAAAAAAAATAGCAGGACAAGTATCTAAGATGAACCATTCCAAGGAAGCAAAGAGAAAGCCCTTCCCCATCTTACATACCTGGCTATGCATAATACAAAGAAAGATGATAGAAATGCTTTGTTCAGAAGGTCATGAGTCTTCAGTGTCCAATACATATCCTTAGTAATAATCAATCACTATTTACTTTTCCTTTGCACACATCTTGCTTGCATCTCTCTCTGCATGTGATTAAAGCTGCCCTTGCTTGTAATCTGAGAAGGAAGAGCTAAACGGCAATCATAACCTCATGTATAACCACTGATCAACTGAATCAGGTGCTGTTTGACTGAAACCACCCAAGGATATGAATATGCAATACCAATGTTGCTACAAAAAGCACACCAGTGATAGTGCATTGGAAGCCAACTCTGGAGTGGGCAGACAGCAATCCTGCAACAGCTGATATGTGGAAGATTAACGTATTGTTTTCAGAGACAAAGAGAAACCCGACTCTGCAGAAGCATCCATCATATGTTTATGTTCTCAACTTGGTGGAAGGAGAATTCCACTGCCCTTGCTCACCAAACAGACACCTCTGCTGCAGTTACTGCAGCACATAAATTTTCAGCTGTGAATGTATGCCAGGCACATATTGCCTCTACTGTCACCAAAGAGAAAATCAAAGTGATAAAAGGAAAAATATTTTCCCTGCATGTTTCACACACATGCGTGTGCAAACCATATTTTTATAGTTCTGGCATCTATAATTGATTTTCACTTAACTACAGTATGTATACATTAAACTCATACATGAAGTAGAAATTTAGAACTGCCAGACAGACAAGTGTTTGAGAAAGATGAATGGAGAAGAAAAAGCTTTTCTGTATTTTCTATGTGACCACAACTGCACAATCTCAATCCATCATCAAAACAGTAATTCTGTGCCACAAGCTGCTTGTTTCACTCTTCTTTTTGTTCTTCTGTTCACACAACCCTGATACTACAGTTTAAGACAGGGAAGGTCAAATCAGGTACAAAACCTCTTTCCTTCTGAAGACGGAAGCCTACAACTTCTTTCCTTCTAAAGAGGCAGATGTAAAGCCTTGTTAAGGAATAGAGTCCCAATGCATCAACAATGCAGTAAGCAGTGATAGGCCTTTTAGGGCCTCAGTACTTCAAGCTGAATAAGGCAGCCCCTAAAACCAAGAAACCAACATATCAGATACATAAAGTTTTCTTCCCTTGAACAGTACGTTCACTCAACTCCCTCATAATTAAAGGAAAAGCAAGCTACTATTACACTTTTACCGTCATGTATTTTGGGTATCATTACTGTTAAGTTCTCAGGGGAACTATCTGTATCCTCTGCACAGGAAAAGAAACATGGGCATATTTAGTAGTAAGAGATACATACAACTGAATTAAGCTGCATTTCAGCAAAAATCCTAAATAACATTTTGCAAAGTCAGCCTGTTGGGAATTTTATGGCCTCTGTCAGAATTGATGGAACAGAAAGAAAGCCATGCAAAGGACCACACTGAACATCTGTTAATACAGTATAATAGGTTATTACAGTATTATAGGTTAATTCAAATTACAAGACACACTGCCAGTGTCTATGCTGTCTAATCACTGCCTACTAAAACAATGCACAATTTAATGATATTTCTGAAGAACTTGGCTCTAAAGAAAGTTCTACTCGTGCTAAGAGTTCCAGGGTAACAACCATACACAAATGCTCATCTATTGTATGGTGCCACAATATTTAATGATAGAATGTAAAATATTTTATAAATAAAAGGAGTCTTGTCTCAAACTTTGGTTTTTATAAAAAAAGAAAAAAAGTCATCTGCATCGCACTAGATCAAAGCACCACGTACCTTCTGAGCAACCTTTGGGCTACTGTCCCCATACTGAAGAGGGTTTTTCAGTTCCAGACTTCTCCCAGTAATACTGGGGCACTTCTCCAAAATCACTGATTGTTTCTCCCGAAAACTGTCCTCCTGGACTCTGTTACATGGTTGGTCTGAATCACTGTAGAATTCTCTTAGTCTGACTAGAGTTTGCAAACATATGCGGGGCTTTTCATGCATCTGAGACTCTTCTTCAGTAAAAATACATAACAAAAAACATTAGTGAATTATTTTCTAAAAACAAATGCCTACTGGAATGACCTCAGCCAGTAGGGAACTCAGGCATTTAGGTCACTCTCTCTTTCCTACATTCTTTATTCTCTCCCATTGCCTTCACTCTGCTGACCTGACAAAATTACATATGTAGTAAGTTTGGTTAAATTTTCTAGAAAGTCAGTATTCATCACCTTCTTCATATGTAAGTAAAGAAATATGATTTTATTCCAAACTGATGACTGCAAAACAATAAAATTAGGGATAAGTGTGATTTTTCAGCATAGCTCTTACACGCATGATGTTGCTAGATGATAGTGTCCCATAATAATATTTAAAACCACCACAACCACAAAACTGAACATAATTTCCAATTTAAAAAGAACGTAGACGTTCATTCTTTTAAATGGAGCATAAGTGTAATAAACTTCATATGAAATGATTTGTTTTTTGACTAGCATCATTTATTTGTTAAAATCTGGCTTCAAAGCCAGATGCAGCACAGGTACGGTGTCACTCAGGTGTCAGTTAACCTGCAGCATGAGTCTAAAAGACTGACTACTAAATCAACAAAGATTAGAAAGCACTGTCTCAGAAAGAGAGGTAAAGCACTGAAACAGGCTGCACAGGGAAACAGTGGAGTCACCATCCCTGGAGGTTCTCCTGAAATGTGTCACTGGGGGACATGGTTAGTGGTCATGTTGGTGCTGGGTTGCCAACTGAACTAGAGGATCTTAAAGATCTTTTCCAACCTGCTAAAGATGAGTCAGCTGAAGGGTCTTTGCAGAATAATTCCAGAGCAAGGCTCCAATACCTAGCCTGATTCACAAAGAATGCTTCAGCAGTACAGCTAGTACGTTCATGGTGACACTTCAAAGATGTATCTTACACCCAACAGACACTTTCCAAACCATGCTTTGATCATTTTATTTCTTTATTTAACATTTGACAATGAAAACCGTTCACTAAGTATAAATGCTTGAAGGTTTGTTGATGGTCAACTCACTTTTATCCTGAGTCTTCACTGGATTATAGATGTCATCTATAGTACTTTGTAGTGACTTGGGCTTCTTTTCACACGGCTCATTATTTTCAATTGTTGTTCTTCTTTTTGTGCCAAGTTCAGAAGCCTGAAATATAAGTTAATCAAAGAAATTTTGTTACTTTTATTCCCATCCTCTCTGAAAGACAGTAATAAGTCTGAGGATTTAATAATGAGATAACGCAAAATGCAATTAACTTACTACACACAAAATCCGTAACTATTTTATCTATGTTTCTGCTTATAAAATAGTTTATGAAATGCAAGACTATACGAGGAGCAGTGCATCCTGTAAACAAGTTGGCAGTTATGCTTGAAAAGAAACACCCACAGCTGCAATGTTTTCAAAAGGCAGCTCAGAGCTAACTGCAACACAGAATTGAACAAAGCTTCCTTATAGTGCCACACCCCACCCTACCACCCTATGTCTGAAATCAGCCTCTTTGTAACTTCTGATTTCCACAGCTTGGAGCCCTCCTCTTGCCAGATGCCGGCTATTCACTTCTAGCTCTGTGAGGTCTTGAAACAGGTTGTGGAAAAATATCTTCACCACGAGTTAATCTAAATTTAAAATAATAATCCCAGCTGCAAACACCCAGCATCACCCTGGGTGCTTGTGCAGACCACAGTACTTCAGACGTCGAGGCCTTCGGTGCTTCTGACTGGCACACACCGATAACACCTTGTGATGAGAGGGGTCACCCACTTACACCGTTCCCCACCAATGACGGACAGGATGCAAGGAGTGTGGCCATACACAAAGAAGTAACTCGCAGCCGCAACAATGTATAACAGCACTACCATTTCTCTTTCCAAACACACCACAGGTGCTACCAGCAACTTGCACCCTCATTCTGTGTAGGAACCTTTGACAGTTCACGCACATTACTGAGAAAATTCAGACCCCTGCACCTCAGAAACCGAGCCTGCAGCCCCCCACAGCAAAGTTTCCCCTCCGAACCCATCGCACCAGGAGACTCAGCCTCACACAGAGGCTGCCGGAGCGGCATGGCGGACCCAGGCCAAGAGGCAAAAGCTGCACAAGGGCCGACCTACCGGCCAGGCCTCGCTATCACCCCGGGACCCCCCGCCGCCGCCCGCAGCGCACCGTGTGCCGGGCGGCGCCACTCTCCGCCACACCGAAGAAGCGGCTCAGCACCGGCTGATCCCCGCAACCCAGCTCCCGCCGCCGCCCGCGCGGCATGGTGTGCGCAGGCCGAGACACCGGGCAGCGGTACCGCCTCCGCCTCCGGTTGGAGTCCCGCCCCGGCCCCTCCCCGTGCTGCTACTGCGCGCAGTGAGGGGTGGCGGGTGGAGGAGGCAGGCATGGTGCGCTCGCTCAATTCCATCGTAGCTGTGTGTCAGAACATGGGCATCGGGAAGGACGGGAAACTGCCCTGGCCCCCGCTGAGGTACGGCGGGCCCGCTGCCACGCGTTCCCGGAGGGGTGGGCGGTGAACTACGTGTCCCAGCGTGCAGCGCGGCAAGCAGCCACCCGGCAAGAGGGCGAGTCGCGCGGTGCATACTGGGAGTTGTAGGCGGGAGGGCAAGGCGGGAAAGTGCTGAGGCGGCTGGCGGGGCTAGGAGAGAGCACCGCGGGGCTTCGGGGTGCGCGTGGGCGGGCCGCGGTCCTGCGAGATGACCCCGCAGGCAGAGTCGGGCCGAGCCCCGGCAGCTTCTCCTCTCCTCCGCCCTTCTACCTTCCCGCTACAGTAATGTAAGTTATTCCTGAGCCTTGCTGTAATGCTCTGCTTGTTTATTTGCCAGGAATGAGTACAAGTACTTCCAGAGAATGACCAGCACCTCCCATGTGGAAGGTAATGTGCAGTGGGTGGCCTTACTGAGTTCGTGTGGTATCAGTCACAGAAAAGATAAGGAATGTCACTTTCCGCTGGCTTCTCTGACCTCGCCGGCCCGCGTGTTTGCAATAAAAGCAGAGCTGCAATTAGCTATTGCTCTTTTTTGGGCTTATGGCTCATGTTTCAAACTCACCAGAAGTTTTCCACCCTGCCTTTTTGAAGGTCCGGGGTGTGTTTTACCCCTTCATGTCAGAAAGTTCAAGAAGGCAAAAGTTTTTTGTGTCAATTGAGCAGCGGCAGGTTTTTTTTTTTCAGGCTCCATTAGCTTGTCTGCTAGCTTGTTTGCTTTAGGTAAACTTTGGCCATTCATTGCACCTCCTGACCCTTGTGGTTTGGTTTGTCTGACTGGGGGCTGAGCCATCTCAGAATGCCAGAAAATCCTAAATATGATGCCATTGTGCAACCATACACATATGCTGTGTTGTACACATGCAGTAACTTGCAACTGTGCTGGTAATACATATTAATAACATTCAGATCCAGCAAGACCTTTAGTGAAAACCGTTTACGGCAGAGCCAAGAAGGTTGTGAAAGTGAGCCGGTATGGGAATGCAAAAGCTGGAAGCGGTAAACTTGTAACTGTACACTTCCTCTCACAGAAGAAGTGCAAATAACCCTGTTCTCAGTGCATGTGAAAGAGAATCAGGTTATGAATGATGGATGTGGTCAGAAATAACTGAAGAGTAAACTCTAAAGCATGATTGAACATTCGTTCCTTTTTTTTTTTTCTTTTTTTTAAATTTTCTTTAAATAAATACTCAAATCCAGCAGTTATGTCTAATCTAATAACTGGAATGATGGAACATTCAAACAACAATCAATTCTGAACAAAAGTGTCCATTCATACTGTGAGAACTCTTGATGCATCAGTTGATTTACACTTTACTCAGAGGGTGGTGAGGCCCTGCCACAGCTGCCCAGAGAAGCTGTGGATGTCCCATCTGTGGAGGTGCTTAAGGCCAGGTTGAGTGGGGCCCTTGAGCAGCCTGATCTAAAAGGTGATCTGAAAATCCTGCCCACAGCAGGGGATTTGGAGCCATGTGGGCTTTCAGGTCTCCTCTCACCTCAGGCATTTTATGATGGAGATGAATTTGGCTACTTAACTAGCAGAGCCCATGTCAGTGAAATAGACAATGACATGCCTTTTTGATATATATTTTTTTTCTTCCAGTTGCAAGTTGACGTGTGCATTAAGCTGCTTTGGTGTCAACTGCCTGTCAGGGCTTTGAGGGCACAAACGTTTTCTTTTGTGCCTATGACTCACTGCGGAATCAGGGCCCAAGGTTGTACTTTGATAACTGCTGAAACTGATTTCGGAAGAGGGAGTGAAAGTCCAGCAGATGTCACTAAACAACTGAAACAAACCTGGCACAGAGCCGAAATACCATTTAAATAAATCATTTCTTTCTTACTCAGGTAAACAGAATGCACTGATAATGGGTAAAAAAACCTGGTTCTCCATTTCTGAGAAGAATCGTCCTCTAAAAGACAGAATTAATATAGTCCTCAGCAGGGAGCTCAAGTATGTATGATGAATAATAAATAACAAATCCAAACCTAAGAATGTATGTAACAGTGCCTCATAAAGGAATTAATAATGTAACATTTTTTACATTTGTTTCTGGTTAGGAAGCATCTCTGCTATTGGTTCTGAGTGATACAATTACTTCATCTTTTTCTTCATGTTTTTTTTTCTTATTTATTTCTTAACCACTTCATAAAATAATTATAATTACATTGTGTAGTAAATACGAGTTCTGTTTGTACACACAAACCATCTGTCACTTGTCAGTAGGCCTTGGGACTCTAGTATTTCTCTGGTACCTTGTTAAATTGATGATTTTTTTTTTTAAGTTTATTGCTATTCACAATAAGAGGAAAAGAGTCTGTCCTTTTTCATGGCTGCCTTCTTGAATGCATCACTTGCAGTCATCCAAGTATTCTTAAACCAAAGTGTTCACTCAAAATGGTTTATTGATTTGGAATTTGTTACTGGGTTTTGGACAGAAGGTAGAGTTGGGGAGATAAAGGTTTTGTGGATTGTTTTGCAAGTAGTAATGTTCTAGAATTCAAGTAGAAGTCTGTATTTAATTATATGAATATTTACATTCTTCAAATATACTTTGTTAAAAGCTTGATTTAACAAAATCACATCTATAATTGATCATGCCTCTAAAGCCACAGGATTAAATTGTGATTTATTAAGCAATTCTACAGTGAGTTGAGAATTCTAACACAGTTTAGTAGTAATACATTTCAGCGTAATGAACTAATGCAAAACATTTAGCCACTTATAAATTCAGCAGAATATGTTGTATATCTTGATTGCGTCTATTATGATGACAATTTGTCCTCCAAATTTAGTAATAAAACTTTTTTTTGTTTGTTTGTTTGTTTTCCTAGGGAAGCTCCAAAAGGAGCGCATTATCTTTCAAAAAGCCTGGATGATGCCTTAGCTCTTTTGGATTCACCAGAATTAAAAAGTAAAGTAGACATGGTTTGGATTGTTGGAGGCACTTCAGTTTATAAGGTACATTTAAAGTACTATTAGATTATTAAATTTTCTGCATTAGAAGAAAGATGGCTCAAGTTATTTCCACTTCAGGAAGTGCAGGGGTAAGCCTTTTCCCCATTTGACCTAGTGAACTCCATTGACAGAGCAAGACTTAGAAAGAAATGTTTTGACAAATATGTTGAAAATATCTGTCCAAGTAACCAAATATTGCTCTTGCAATATCATACAGTCGTTGCACTTTTGAGACCTTTTCTTAATTGTCTAAATTTCTGGGGTTTTACACCAAGATTCGTGCAGTTTTGTTTATTTTACTGAGAAAGGAAAATGGCTGTACAGGATGTGAGAGCAAAGAAAAGTAATCCAGCATTTTTAACTAGAATGTAGTGCTTTATACAGGTGTGCAAATAAGAAAAGAGGATTTAAGAGAGATAGCAGGTCAGGAGATGTCAGGAATAAGAGGAGATAAAAGGAGATCAATGTAAGACAGAACATGGAACTGACTCGTTTTCCCATCCAGTAACCAGACATCCTGACTGCTCCCACTACCGAGGTTTTTCTTGATGTCTGTTCATGTGCCAAAAAGTGTATGCCACTTCATTCTCAGGACTGTAGTTGCAGAAAGCCATGTATGACCAGCAGCTCTCCTGCAAATGCCAAGTCCTTCTCTTCTTAAGTAAGGTGTTAGCTGTGTAACAAGATCTGCAGTAAAACCAGTCTTCTTCTTGTGCTGTGTTTCCTAAGCCATCTTTCTCTTTTCTCCCAAACCTTTCCTCTCATCTTTGTCTCATACACCTACATAATTTAGCCAGCTCTCCATGCTTCCATACATCAGAGTCCCTGAAGTCAACTTTTCAGCCTGTACACAGTCCAGGCTCTGCCATTTAATTCTTAGTTGTTTTCATTATTTTCTCATATAATTTGCGCTTAGCATCAAGCAGTACCACACAAAAGATGATGCCCATCAACCTTAGTTCCTTGCACATCAGTCAGGAGAGGTATTAATTCTTCTGATTTAAAAAAAGAAGTCTCTGGAATTGTAAAGCATACTTTTTCTGATAAAAAAGGAAAACATTTTCATGCACTCTAGTAATTTCTGTAATTTAGGCTTCTGTCTGTAATTCTACAGGATGCAAAGTGTGAGCAGAAGCATTTTTGCCTGTGCATTGCCCACATATTCATCCAGTGCTGCAAAGAGTGATTTTTTTTTGTTGTTGTTGTTCATACAGGAAATTATGTTATAGTTTTTTAACAGTTTTTAAATTATTATTATCTGGCTATTATAGAAAACAATACGATTTTTGAAACAATTACTAATATTTAAATTATAAATTAGCATTTTTGGTCAGGACTACTTTTGCAACCTATTACTGTGCTGATCAGCATAAGGGATATAATTTGAAATCTCAGTTGTTTTCCCTCTTTCAAGTATTCACTCAGGCTAATTCAGAGAAATATGTAATTCATTAGGAATAAATTGTTTTGTAAATATTCCTGCACCCACTATCTTACTGTGATCTTAATTAAAAGTGTCTAATGGAAACCATACGCCTCTACCAAAACTGCAGGTAACATTTTAGTGCCTACATTAAAGGATTGCTGGATTAAGGATTTCCTTTATGTTTTGTAGAGGTGTGTGGGAAGTAAAAATACCAATGGGCAATTGAAGTGAATCATTTTATTCAGTAAATGTAGATACTTTCTTTTAAAGCACTATTTTCATCTTAGTTCTTTGAATGCATATAAGAAACTGACCGTGCATACTTCAGTGAGTAAGTGCAGTGGGAGTGGTTTGAAGTAGGTACCACTGAGAATGTGACATTTCTTCTTCTAGCAGTATGGGAGGTTTAACCCAAAGTTCAGATCTTTCTAATCAGGTGGAGCATTATGAAGACAAGCCACGATGAAGGGAGCACACTGCTCCAAAAAGGACTGTACTTTTCAAATCTCTTATGCAGATTATATTCCCTATTCCAACCAGCAAGTCCTTTTATATTCCTGATCCTGTACCTTGTTTCTCTTCCTTCTTATTCAGAAGTAACAGTGTAATGCCTGCTAAATAAAACCTATTTGCATCTGAGTACTGCTGCACAACAGTGCAGTAGAGAGGTGTTTTCCACCAAGAAGAGCTACTGCATTATGATCCCAGTAAGAATGATACTTGTACTCTGTAAAGTGTCATTTTAAATGCTGTTTATTAGAGCTGACACTTTAAAGAAGGGCAGGATAGTATAGATAATAACAAGTCCTTCTTGATACTGGGAATCCCAAATTGTGCAGAATTGAACAAGCCTCTAATCCACGTGCAACATGTCTTGCAGACCCCGTCTATACAAGGGGTTACCACATTTGGTCATTCAAGCTATTGGAGGACTTTCTTCTTATAAGAAAGCAAGTCTACTCATTATTTTTGCTGTTAAACCAGAAAAAATGTTCATGTGGGAATGTCTTATTGCACTTTTAGATAAAGGCAGGGGCACAGTGGAAGTGTGTTAACATATTGTTAACAAGTGAAAGCTATTTGTGGACTCCTGTATAACATCAGACTGAAGTTTGTCTTTTCACCAAAGAATACATGCCTGTAGACCAACCTGTTTGTTCAGCTTAGCAGATGCAGCACAGTCCTAGGCCTATGTAGATGAATTAATATGTGGTTCACAGATTCCTCAACAGATTCCTGTCTTCCAGTCAGGATCACTACAAGAAAGAATGGCAAGCTTACACATACTTCTGCTGCACTTTCTTCTGCAGGGTTCCTTTTTGTGGATGTGTTGGGGGCTGAGGTTGCAAATTACAATGCTGTTCTTGGAGTCTTCACCACTGCAGCTATTCTACCCTGTTTGATCAGCTATCTTTGATCAGCAATCTTTGATCAGCACAGGAGTCTTTGGCTGAGGCAGATGGCATCCCATGACCATTCAGTATACAGAAGGAAACTGTCTGTGCTGGGACTTACTGACCTCTGTAACAGAAAGCAGAACAGCTATATATAATAGGCATTTTAGTGGCAATAGGGACACATGAGTAGTGTTGGTGTTAGGAAGCAAAAGCAGAAAGGATTGAAAGCAGCTCCCACTGTCCCCTGAATTGCTCAAAATGAGATGCAAACTGTCTCCTACTTCAGAGTGCGTCTAGGGGTAATGAAAAGCTAGGCGCTTTTCAGTGGTGCTCAGTGACAGAACAAGGGGTAATGGGTAAAACCTGGACACAGAAAGTTCCATACAAACATGAGTAAAAGCTTCTTTACTTTGAGAGTGACAAAACACTGGAACGGGTTGCTTGAAGAGGTTGTGGAGTTTCATTCTCTGGAGATATTCAAAATGTGCCTGCATGCTTTCCTGTGCAACTTGCTGTACAGAACCTACTTTAGTAGGGGTGGTTGGAAAAGGTGATCTCCAGAGGTCCCTTCAAATCCCTATGGTCCTATAATTCTTTAAGCTTTTGGTGTGACTTCTTGCTGTCCAAGATCTTGCTCAGCACAGACCATCCTCTTAAATTTGACTTGACACTGATGGCTTCATTGGATTTTTAGTCTCCTCATACAGACACAAGGTGTAATACTGCCCCCAGTGAAGCTTTCAGACTTGTCACAGCATAGGTTTACAAGTGTAATTTCCCTAGATCTCAGTGTGATACCATACTGGAATTTCCAGAAAGAGCTGATGTTACTACTGATTATATGGATGAGGAAGGAAGAGTGTGACAACCCAGCAAGGGCCAGCAGGTCACAGCAATTATAAAAACGTTATGTGGCTTGAGAGGCACTCTGTGGTTTTGCATGAGCACTTGATGTTTTGAGAGCCTTCTGCTGGCTCTAGAGTGCTTGTGTGTTGCCAGCTTGCAGTAGTGACTCGCTTACTGTCCCCTGAGTCTCTATTAGCAGTTGGAGCATATCACATAAGCAGACTTTGTGTCTTGGTTTCATCTTCAAGAAGTTCAGTTCATGCACACCAAGATTGCTCCTCAGTGCAACCAAAGCATGGTAAGTGGGGATGATTAGAAGATTCATTTCAAAACCACATTTCTTTTCTGAGCTAAGGCACTGGTTGCATACTGTGTGGAACTAATGTCTCTTAATTGTCTGTTAATGGAGAGTTTCAGGTCTTGGTTTTTGACTTGAATAATAGTGCAGCCTGGAGAGGCTAATAAATCTGCTAAGTACTAGCTACATCAGTCTTTTTAAATTGAATTTAAATTGAGCGTTTAAAATTTATTTAGAACAACATTCAGATTTTACTGTGTGGTTTAACCCTGGCAGGCAGCACAATGCTCCTCAGTCACTTGCTCACTGTGCCCAGGTGGGATGGGGAAGAATTAGAAATGGGAAAGTGCAAGAGCCCATGGGTTGAGATGGAGACTAGGTAAAGCAAAAGTTGCCTATGCAGGCAAAGCAAAGGAAGGAATTCATTTGCTGCTTCCTGTCAGCAGGCAGATGTTCAGCTGCTGCCAAGCAAACAGAGCTCATTATGCATAATGGTTTCTTGGGATGACAAACACTGTCACTCCAAACATCCACCCATTTTCTACTTTTCTCCAGCTTTTATTGCTGAATGTAATGCCACAGACATCCCTTTGGTCAGTTTGGGTCCTGATTCTGCTCTCAGCTCCTTGTGTGCTCTCAGCTTCTCACTGGTAGGGCAGAGCGAGAAGATGAAGAGGACTTGTCTTGCACTGTTCTGCAACAGCCAAAATGCTCATGTGCTGTCACCACTATTTTGATCAAAAATCCAAAATACAGCATCTTCTGAGCCTCTACAAAGAAAATTAATTCTATCCCAGCCAAAACCATGACAAATAGGAACTGTAAGTCCAACATATCTCCGGATATTAAACAGGGGCTTTAAAAAAAAAAAAAAAAAAAAAAAGGATGTGTGTAGACTTACTTACTTCTGTGCAAGGAATGGCCTTATAATGTGGTAGTTTTTAAGTGTTCAGTGTAAATTTTGCTTTGTAGAAATAACCAAACACAAATCCCAAAGAAGGAACCTACCTGTAGAAGAAAAACTAGCAACAGAACTTAAAGAAAAAAAGAAAAGAGGAAAAAATGTATGACTCAGGTCCTCAAAACCAAGGCCTCGTTAGTAAAACCAAAATGGGCTGTGTATCAAACAAGCTTTCCCCTTGGCAAAACAGGTTTTTCTACTGCATCTTGAACATTTAAAATTGTCTTTTGTAATTTATACGTTCCTACTGAGCTTCTTGCTTTCTCTGTGCTTCAGAAGCAAACAATGAGGCTCAAGGTCACATTGCTGAAGTGCAGAATAGTACTCATGTATTAAATTTGGAGAAGTTATAATTTCGTAACAGAACAAAAAGTTGTTCTTTCATATCAAGTTTTGTTATTTTTACTTTTGAGTTATTAGCTAAGCTGGACAATAACTGATGCTGACAAATCACATTTGGGAAAGTTATTTAACAAAGAGGCTTAAGCTGGAAAATTAAATTTCTAGTAATCTCCAAGGGAAAGTTTTGTCTAATATCCATGCTCAGGTGTCTTCTTATGTATTAGTATTTGACATACTGTTTTGGGTAATCTACCCCCTTTCATTCTTCAAAACTACCGAAGGATTAAGTTGCTACTTGTATGTAGTGCATCAATTCTCTTGCAGATGTTTAATTACCCTTTTAAACAGAGTTTCTTCACTAAGTGTATAAGCTTCACTCAGTTTTGAATGTCCTGAGTGAGTTGTGAATGCCATATTTGTTAAGCTTCAGATCTTCACTGTAGCATAAGGATCACTTCTACAAGAGAGAAAAATATGAATAACTTTAGTTGCTAGTTTTATTGTGATTTTTTTCAAGCCTGCCAAAACTTTATTAACTAACAGCATTATACTAAATTTTATGGAGTCTCCTTCTATGGAGATATTCAGGACCTGTCTGCAGGCTTACCTGTGCAACCTATTGTAGGGAACCCATTTTAGCAAGGAGTTGGACTCAGTGATCTCTTGAGGTAATTCTGAGAAAACACATTTTAAAGATTACATTTTAACATGTCTGAATTTCCCACAAGCCATAAATATACTAATTTTATTGCCTTAACCACATGTAAAACAAAATAGTTTAAAACTGCATAGCTGCTGAAATAGAGACTGACATGCATGCATTTTCATTTGGTTTTGAAGTGCTGTGTTCTGCCAGAGATGTGACCAAGGACTGAGAACCACTTACGGGGGAGCAGTGTAGATAATGTGTTTTTCTGTGCTAATGTGCTGTACTCTGCAAGTTCCAGTGCCATTGTAGCTGTGTAGCACTGCTTTCAAAGAACTTGCTGCAAGGAGCAAGCTTCTCTGAGTTTTCTGAAGCCGTTGACATGGAGGACACCACACCGCAGGCCTGAAAGATTTCTCTCACCTGTGAGAACCAGTATGAAAAGCAGAGTACTGACTCCGCTGGCTTCTTTGTTCTCTTTCAAACTAACTAGTCTGGCTCAATCCTATTAACATTTTTGAATTCTGGTAACACTGTGTAAAGTGAAGAGCATTGTTACTAAGCTACAGGTAAATGACAGCATCTCAATGCCTGGAAACTAAATTTTGAATCCTTTGTTTTGGAAGGTTTCAGACAGCGTGACTGGCATAGCTCTCCTGGCCTATGGAGAGAACCACTCCTGGCTGTGGCAGTGTAGATAGATTTGAAGGAAGCAGTGGTACCATCCATAATTCTTTTCCCCGTCCCACCGGATTCATGATAATCTGACTCAAGTATGCAGGTGTAAATAGTGCTGAGCAGTTTTGTTTCCAGAGAAGATTACTGTCTTCCCAGTATGTAAACAAATGTAACCCTTGGTTATTGCAATGCTGGCAAATACAGAATCACTAAGGTTGGGAAAGACCTACAAGATCATCCAGTCCAACCATCCACCTATTACCAATAGCACTCCCTAAACCACATCCCTCAATCCAACATCCAAACATTTCTTGGAAACCTACAGGAACAGTGACTCCACCACCTCCCTGGGCAGCCCATTCCAGTGGCTGACCACTCTTTCAGAGAAATGGTATTTCCTAATGTCCAGCCTGAAGCTCCCTGGTGCAGCTTGAAGCCATTCCCTCTAGTCCTATCACTAATGACACGAGAGAAGAGGCTGACCCCCAGCTCACTACAGCCTCCCTTCAGTTAGTTATAGAGAGCAATGAGGTCTCCGCTGAGCCTCCTCTTCTCCAGACTGAACAATCCCAGCTCCTTCAGCCACTCCTCATATGGCCTGTGCTCCAGACCCCTCACCAGCTTTGTTGCCCTTCTTTGAACACGTTCCAGGGCCTCGATGTCTTTCTTGCAGTGAGGGGCCCAAAACTGGACACAGTATTCGAGGTGCGGCCTCACCAGTGCTGAGTACAGGGGGACAATCACTTCAGTGTTCCTGCTGGCAGCACTGTTTCTGATGCAAGCCAGGATGCCATTGGCCTTCTTGGCCACCTGGGCATTTCCTCTACACAGTCTTCCAGCCACTCCGCCCCAAGCCTATAGCGCTGCCTGGGGTTGTGGTCAAAGTGTAGGACCTGGCATTTGGTCTTGTTGAATCTCATCCCATTGGAAAGCCCAGCTTTCCAGCCTGTCCAGATCCCTCTGTAGGGCCTTGCTATCCCCAGGCAGATCCACACTTCCAGGCAACATGGTGTCATCTGCAAACTTACTGAGGGTGCACTCAATGCCCTCATCCAGGTCGTCAAGAAAGATATTGAAGAGGACAGGCCCCAGCACTGACCCCTGGGGAACACCACTCATGACTGTTCGCCAGCTGGATTTAACTCCATTCACCACCACTCTCTGGGCCCGGCCCTCCAGCCAGCTCCTTACCCAGCCAAGAGTGTACCCGTCCAAGCCACGGGCTGCCAGCTTCTGCAGGAGAATACTGTGGGAGACAGTGTCAAAGGCTTTGCTGAAGTCTAGGTAGACTACATCAACAGCCTTTCCTTCATCCACCAGATGGGTCACTAGATCGTAGAAGGAGATCAGGTTGGTCATACAAGACCTGCCCTTTGTGAACCCATGCTGGCTAGGCCTGATTCCCCGGTTGTCCTGCAAATGCCGCGTGATCTCCCTCAAGACAATCTGCTCCATAACCTTCCCTGGCACCGAGGTCAGGCTAACAGGCCTGTAGTTCCCCAGGTCCTCCTCACAACCCTTCTTGTAGATGGGAGTCACATTAGCAAGCCTCCAGTCTTCCGGGACCTCACCAGTCAACAAGGAGTGCTGATAGATGATGGAAAGCGGCTCAGCTATCTCCTCCGCCAGTTCCCTCAGCACTCTCGGGTGAATCTCATCTGGCCCCATGGACTTGTGCCAGTCTAGTTGGAATAGTAGGTCTCTGACTGTGTCCTCCTGTATCGTGGGGGGCTTTATCTGTTCCCCAGCTGAGGCTACCAGGTGAGAGAGTGGAGTACCCTGAGGAGAACTGATCTGACCTTTAAAGATAGACGTAAAGAAGGCATTGAGAACCTCCGCCTTTTCCTTATCCTCAGTGGTCACATTCCCTCATCCAATAAAGAATGGAGGGTCTCCTTAGTCCTCCTCTTACTGTTGATGTATTTGTAAAAGTGTTTCTTGTTCCTTTTTACCCCAGCGGCCAGGTTGAGTTCACTACTTCTTCACAGAAGACTTTTCCCTTACGTATTTGAACAACAAGGTGGCAATGCAAAGACAGTTTTACTCTATTCTTATTACACTGATTGAGAAAGTATTATAGCCATCTTATTGCAATTTCCTAACATCTCTTTTATATAAATGTAACAAGCCTACAACATTATACAGTTGATGACACTATCCTTATATAGATAGTATCATAGTATAGAAATTTGTGTTTTGTAAAAATATATCCTTAACTCGTGTAGCTTTGTAAAAAATATATCCTTATGCCTTTTATCAGTGCTTTGTTCTTTTACCTAGAAACAAATCATAGGAAATGAAATTACAATGTTAGCAATAGACTAGTGAATTTCTTCAGTTTAGCAACTTTATGCTTTCTCAGGCATGGGAGGGACACGTCCAGCTTTTCCATTACATGTGCCAAACTATGTAAACTCAGAGAATTCTGAACACTGGAAAGAAAGGCATAGTATTCCTATCATTCTTTGCTTGTTTGTTGTTGTGAGCAAATTTTGATTTGGTATTTCTGTGGGAAAAAGTAATCTCGTAGCTCTGAAAAGAGTTGCTTTTTCAGTTTCTTTTCAAAGGTACTTGCTGAGGTTATAGAGGGAAAGTTTTAAAAGATGCTGTTTTAAACATGGACCCTACTTTCCTCTTGACATTGGAAAGTCCAGTTCGTAAAGCTTATCTGTTTCTACAGGGTCAAAATGGGTTGGCTTTTCAGCAAAGGTCATAAAGGATTTTTATTACACTGGTCTTGTTCCTTGCAGGAAACTGGTGGTGGAGCTACCACAGTGTTCCCTCCTCAGCATATTTAGCCCTAGCTGCTCAGAAAGGTAGGGGAATAACCTCATTCAGCCAAGCCCTAGGAGCATGGGCAGGAAAGGTTTTTGAAAGTGCTGGTTCTCATGGTCATCATAGCCACTCTTCTAATTGAGAAGGCTTAACTTTGGCAAGTCTTGTTGCCTACATAAGCTTTGGGAGATCTTTAGCTGTGATTGTTTCTATTATTTTTTAATGCATGAAATAAATACTTTAATACTCTTGGGGCTTCCAAATGCATTTTAAAGGTTGAAAGACAGAAGACAAGTGGACAGAATGTTTCTTTTGAACTTTTCTCTTTTATATTGTTCCAGTACTTTGTTTGGATTGGCAGCATTGTTGTCTAGCAGCAGAAAGACACTTCGAAAATAAGTGCTTCAGATAGCTACTTCGTCTATTTTACTTATTTTACGTAATCAGTGGAAGATTGGAAGACAGTGTGCGTGCGTCCGTCTAAAACCTGCAAATCTTTGAATGACCAGATATAATTGGTTCCTTCTACAGAAATTGGTTGCTATGCTGTCTGATTTGCAGTGGTTTGGTGATTAAACCTAGAAAAGATTATTTTTCTGTATAGTACTTTTGAAACTGCTTGTAATGTGCAGGTATTTGTTGCAGAGCTTTAGGGTTATTTTAACCTCTGTTCTACAAAGACGACTAATTCAAGGCGGTAGTCCTTTAAGTACAGACATAGACATAGACTAATCTTGTATGGCAGGCTGTCCAATAAAGCTGGAGATTACGGGGAATATAATTCCTAGGTCATCTACTTCTTGATGTATGATTCAGAGACAAGTGTATTGATGGTTACTTGGAAAAGACCAAAAAGACAATGGTATGCTAAAATCTTTTAATAGGTATATGAAGGCATATGTTAGTAATAAAGGGCTGGTTCACCTATGGGGGTGACTTTCCTGGGACAAGAGGACTGGTCTTGACACCTCAGCAGTCCTGTCCTCTCTTTCTGTTGGAACGGCATCTCTGTTGGAGGAATATTCTGGTGTGTCTGAAGGAACAGATCAGAAACTATAGTTTTAATAGGCTGTGCTCTAAGAAGAACCACAATCAGCTTTGTTTTTCCCTTTTTCATCAAGCTGTAGAATCTTAAAAGGTTCAGTAGCTGCTACATAAGCAGACAACCTTATGCAGAGAGCAAACACCTATGCAGTTCCAAGTACAGGTTCAAATATGATCATAAGACAACTGAGTAGATTATGGGAGAAAAGCACAATAAATGAAAATCATACCAAGAATGTCATTGAGACCCAGTGTAGCAATGGAGTAAGGGAACGTAAATAAACATGCGGCGAGGGTACAGATTTTTATAATACAGGGAACAACAAGCTCAGAAGCATCATCCTTTGGCTTTAAAAATCTCCCCTTGCTCTGATACAACTACTTCTGAGAAGTCCTCCCCTAAAATCTAGCTTTTCTATTACATACATCGTCCTGAAATCTGTAAAATAAGGAAAAAACAAAGAGCTAGCACTACTAGAAATTATTTGTCTGTGGAGTATTATGTTCGTTTACCAGTGTTGCCTGATCAGTAGAATTATATATTAGTTCCTCCACATTCTGTCTAAATAGTCAAGATTACTTATATCTATGTGTTATATTAAAATGAAGTAGTATTCACCCTTCTGCATTCCTTAGAATAAATATGCTTAATAAGTATAATATATAATCACATCACTAAGCTCAGAGCAAGTATGTCAAATTTCTATCAAATCAGCACTATGCATCCTCTAATTAATCTTCTGTACCAGAAAAAAAGTAGATAGAGTAACCTGGACAAGACTGGAGTGAATGGTAAGTGAACACTAGCAAAGATGTAGCATAATCTTCTTAGAAATTCCAGAGTTGTCATAGAGCACTTTCACTGCATGCCAGTGTCCATGAGTGCATAGTAGTAGCTTGCAGAGCAGGTGTCAGAGTATAGTCCTCTCTGAGCAATTTCACTTAGAGACTCCAAATGTGGAAGGTTTAGTGTTTAATACAAAATATAGTTATGTAAGTTTTCTGAAGTTGCTGTCAGGGAACAGGAAGAACCAGCTCCACCAAGAAGCACAGGATGTTGGGACCCAGAGACAGTATCCTGGACAGCACAACACAGCTTCACCAGCAAAAGGGCTCACATTGGCGAGACAGGAAGGCCCATGAAGATAGCCGGGCCAGGCGCGGCCCTGGGTTAACTGGACAAGGCCATAGGGCCAGGCCAAGGCCAGGCTGGTATGTCAGCCTGTGAAATGATGCAGCAATGTTCTTAAATTGGAATGCAACTGAAAATTACACTTAACAGAGTGTAGCAATCGGAATACACAGTCAAACTGTATTTATGCTTCTCTGTCTCATATCTCTGTCATATCTCTGTGATATGCTGTAATAACATCATGATGCTGGGCATCATGCCACTCCTGTCCACTGGGAAGGAGTGTGTAGGTTGTAATCATCTGAAGCCCGCTGCTCTTCTCCAAGTTCTTTTTATTTGATATTTAGTTCTTATGCCTACGTAAGTCTGAGCCATGTATACATACAGACTCCAGAGTTGTTCTGGCTGACAGAGGAAGGCATTTGCACTTCTTCCATAGATTGGGGGACAAGCAGTCTGACAGCACGTTGAGCTATTCAACTGATGTAATGTTTTCTCCAGCGCATAAGCCACCATTCCATCCCCTTCTTGCTAAGTTCAGCTTTCTTTGCAGCAGCTGCAGTCAGTCACTCCATTCATTCTTCCCTGCGAGTGCAAAAGCCTTAGCTGAAACACTAGAAAAGTTCCTATTGACCTCAGTAAAAAATTGATTTCTCTACTACAAAATAAAAGTATCTCAGTAAGCAGAACACAGTATTTTGTACTTATTTGTGAAGCAAATTATTATTCCATTATTCTGCAGATGTATGTTTCAGTTCCTACGGCTGGCCCTTAGTTAAAAAAAAAAAAAAAGAAAATATGACATTTGTAAAGAATCTAGATGAACACTTGTTCAGTGCAGACGGATGTTGTTGTGCTCTAACTTTCATTTTAAGGTATTCTCTGGAAATAGAGTTGCTTTTCCAGAAAACAACTTCTCAGCAAAGCTAGCAATTAGTTTTATTGGATTATGTTTGAAATTACTTGGTTCCTGTACTTGTCAAAGTAAAACCTAATAGCATGATGCATGGTGAATCATCTTTAACAATGTATTGCTCATTGCCAATCTGGGAGAAAGGGAGAAGCATCAGTAAAGCACTTCAACACGTATATTGTAGCCAGGCACCAGTACAGAATTTTTAACTCAAGAGTTTGTGTTTATTAGTAAGGATCTCACCTCGAGGGTGTCTTTTAAACTTTTTCATTCAGGAAGCCATGATACTTGACATTGTCTTATAGGTTTCAAATAGTGTTTTAACACGAAGTTATTAAAAATTTAATTAAACATGAATAATACTTCATAAATAGTCCAGGTGTTTTACACAGAATAATTCAACTTTGTGTTATTTTTAAAGGCAGCAATGGAGAAGCCCATTGATCATCGACTGTTTGTGACAAGAATTTTGCATGAATTTGAAAGCGACACATTTTTTCCAGAAATCGACTACAAAGACTTCAAACTTCTCACAGAGTAAGTATCAGAATGTATAATGGTCCTGTGTTCTGAAGCGAGATTTAATCATTCGAATGTATAAGAATCTTGCTAAGGCCACATTCTGTTTGAGTTTCTGCCATCTTTGTCACATTGCAGGCATGCTTTATGCTCTCTCTAATAAGATTACAGGAAGCTGGGAGGTAGCAAAAATACAAATGGATGCCTCAGGAATCAGCAGGAAGGAACTTGGTCTTTCTGATCCCATTTCAGTTTCCAGCTCATTATAGACCAGCAGTAAAGAGAAAGTGTGGCAAGATGGGCTCTCTGTCCACAACCTAGGGTGCAGGAGTGGATTAGCTGTGAAGCTGTAGAGAATAAGTGCTGGCAGTACAGAAGAGTATGGCCCAGACAAACCAAGTGAGTGGGGAGCATTAATTGTGTTTTTCAAGTTAAATTCCGAAGCTCTCTGTGCCCTAACACAATCCTAATGCAATATATCCTGATTTCTGACATCAAAATCCCTGTCTTTCTCAGGGTTGTTTCTCAGGTATGCATTGGTTTTGGTCAGTGAACAGAAATCAGAATTTGGTCCTTATTTAATATAGTCGATAATTTCCCCGGTGAAATGGAAACCTAACAGATGCTGATCTAGGGAAAAAAAAGTTTTAAATTCCTTCCTCCCTCAATGTCAACATTACTCATACAAAGTTCTTACTTTGTCACTGGGAATTGAAGAGATTTTAAGAGTATCTATTAATAAAAAATTGTTTTAGTAACTCTGGAATAGAGGGGAGCACTTTGCAGTAGGTAGCAATCACCTACGTATACTTACTTGTAAGAGGCATTTACTTTACCATTTCCTCTAAACCATGTAATCAAGAGCAAAACAAGAAAAAAATGTCCATGTCACTTCTGCCTTTACAGACATTTAAGTAACGTGGGAGGATTCAGTCAAAATGTTTGTTGTCTTTTTCATCTGTTTTACATCACAGTCTACTTTTTCAGTTTGAAAAGATGCATATACATGTTGCTGATAGTAATTAATGTGATTCCCAAAAATAGCTTATAGTTAGTATTCCTGTGATAAAAGTGGTATTTTCATGTCTTTACCAGGTAACTCTGTCTTCTGATTGATTAGATAAATTACTGGTGATTTGCACAATTACTTTCTACTTTTTATCCTTTGTTTTTTTTCACTTCCCCCATATCTAGATACCCAGGTGTCCCTGCTGATATTCAGGAAGAGAATGGCATCCAGTACAAATTTGAAGTGTATCAAAAATCTGTCTTGGCACAATAAAAACAAGGTTTTCTTTAGTTCTGTATGCAACCAGGCATTTTAAATTATGAAATCTTATTGATTGAAAATACACATTACATACATGTTACATCACTGTGTGATAGTGCAGTACCTCAACAGTGAAAGATCCCAGAGACCACACCCCACATTTTGAATGTGTACCCTGCAGTGGAAGTATGAGCAGCATTTGCAGCTCCCACTCTGACAGTGAGAGCCTAGAAGGAGTGGTCCTTACCTCTGCTGCATTCCTGATCAATCTGAGAGCAGGAGAGGTTGTTGTTTTTTTTGTTTTTTTTTTTAATTACAACCCAAAACTTTGCTGACTGTTTCCCCAAAGTATTTTTAAAGCATCATCTTATGAAACAATTTTGAGGGAAATTCAAGTAATGTAGCCCTAAATTGCTGCACTAAGTCTCCATTCTAACATCAGCAAGGGCTGCAGTGGACAACTGCAAGTTTATGCAATTTATGCCTGTTCAGCAGGGGACAGTATTGTCCAGTTTTCTCTGAGAAGTTTAAACCTTCATTTTGCATGCTTTTGAAAAGCAATAACCAAGCCTCATGTATTAAAAGAAAAACACACGATGTATCAGCTTTGAACAGTCGTTGAATTTCCCATGGTAGTTCTACAGCAGTAAACTGATGCAGAGAATAATTTTTGTTGTCTCAGTTTTCTCTGTGTTCCTTTTTCAGATTAAAAATGTAAGTACTTTGCTATGCTGATCTTCTTTTTCCATATGTGCTGACTTTTTACATCAATCAATAAAGATTTAAATATCGATATTATATGCTTGCATTAAATTGCAAAAGCGTACTGCATTTTAATTTGTCAACACTTCGTGAGAGGGAAGAAAACATACTGTTGCCAAGGGGATTTGGTATTTTTCTGGTATTTTTTGTTATTTTGTGATGTAAGTCACAGTGACCCTGACAAGAGAAAATAACCTCCCAAAAGCATTTATTATGTACCAGTTAATATCAAAAGACAGGTCAGTGTTAAAAGCTCTGCACAGCTCATCTGCAAAGTGCTGTATTTATGGCAACTGACATTTATTTAATGTGGAAGCAAACACTTTATGCAATGTTAGATTACACTGTGATACTGATGTGAACATAGATGAGAAAATTTCTGCCTAAGTATGTATTGCATGAGATACAGTCAAAAGTTTTGCAGAGTCAATCTGATTTCAAAGAATTTCCACTTGGATGCAAATGATTCTTCAAGGAATATAAGAGGAAGTTTCTCTTTGACTTTGCACAATCCTGTCCAAATTTAGTTACCTTCAGTTGCCAAGTTCTACACCAAAGAATAACTTATCAGCCACTGGCTAGTTAGGTGCTGTTTGAAGTAAACAGATGGGCAGAAGGATGTAAGTCTCCTTATGTTTACAAAGACGGTTTGCTGACAGGTGCATTATTTCCAGAGGATGGTTATTTTACAGGACTTTACATCTGCGCCCTTTTAGAGATACCTCAGATTGTTCATGAAATAACTGAGACAAGAAAAAAACAAGTTACTGGCTGGATTTTGCATGGGGCCATGTTCAGGAGCAGTACTTGGCTGTCTGACAGGTAGGCTCAGAAAGCACAGAATGGTGCTTTCTGTGTGCTGCTCATCTAAATTGGGCACTGAACCTATCACCTTGCCATTTAAAAATATTTTATACTGTTGTTCGAAGAAGAAAATATCTTTTGATCCAAATACAACTTCCCCACGTTTTGTTTACTCCTGTATCTCACAGATGTATGATGCTGCAAAAAGCTCTGGATTCTAGTGCATGGAGAAATGTTGTGTTTTTATTTCATTTCCATGCAGCTGAGTGCAGTGAATAGCACCATGAGTGACAATATAATTACCAATCACCAAGAAAAGTATAGTGCAGATATAATTTAATCCCCCTCATTCATGCTTTCCCAAGAACAAAGTGTTCTAAACAGGTTAAAAATTAAATTTTTAAGGATAATAGTAGTTCCAACAAGATTGCTAAAAGGAGAGGGTCCACATAAGAGATGAAATGCAAACCATTAGTGTTTCTGTTGCTTCTCTTTCGTTCATTATCTCTCGTCTGAAAGTGGATAGCAATTTCCATTTAGTTGTAGAAAGCTAATGTTTAAAGTAGCTTGCTAGTATTGTTAGGGTCACAATGTATTCAAGGACAGAATTGGGAACATTCCAACAACAAATCACTGCCACTGAGAACAATCCATGGCGAAGAAAGGTAGGCACTAAGTAATAGGAGTTTCCTAATTTAGCCAACACAGTATATACACAGAGCATGGGGGAAAATAGGAAGGGAAAAATGATGGTGATTAGCTTATGCATGTTATCTAAGTAGAGCATCAAGAGCACTTGACATGAGCTCTTGACTGGGACCAGACAACCATATTGTCTTCATCAAACTACAGCTGATTTGTCGAAGGCTTATGCCTAAAGCCAGAATAATTCTGAAGTGTTTAAAAGCAATGCTAATAGAAAAGGAAGATGTGAGCAGGCAGTGGCTGATTTGGAGAGGGAAAAAACTACAGGAAGGCTTGTTTGTCCATTGTTGTTGACAATAAGGTGGCTAAGAGTAAGCCTAACAAAACTTCCTTCAGTATGAAACAAGAAGATACTTACCTCATTAAGCAGTTGTGCTTTAACCATCTCTGCCTGACCAGCAGGACTAGGAATGAAGCCTACCAAGTTAGGGTGCAATCAGAAAAATCTGGAGAGGCAGTTCCTGGAACAAAAGGGTGATGGGGAAAAGAGAGAGAAGAAAACTTGTTTTCAAGAAAGATTACACAATTTCTTGTGGTAGTTTGTTCTGTAATGGTAAATATTGCTGCAAAAACATTTTCAAACTGCCCCAGGGTAGTGCACTTCTAAGATACTAAGACAAAGAATTTCAGGAGTGAAGCTTTTTCAGGATTTACATGTTTCAGTGACTGCTTTTGACAGCCACAGTGGAAGTCTCAGCTACAGATCCTATCCTGAAGTGCCTACCCTGCATGTGCAAGCTTAAGTCCCACTCAAGAGTATCCAGTAGCCTGAGAGTTAGCCCTGTGCCCAGGTTGGTCTTCTTGTTCTCCTGGGGAAAAGCAAAGCATACGACTTTGTGGCTCCATGTAGGGAACCTGCTCATTTTTCATTGGCCTTCAATTATAAAGAAAGACTTCTACTTGCTCTGGAGTGAATCCTGTGTTGTTTTCTCATTTCCCATCTGCAGATCATTGTGTGTCCTTTCACATATCAATCAAAGCAGAGATTGTAAGAAGTCTTTCATCAGATTAATTGACATGACTGGAAGAAGAAAATACAAGCTTTTTGTCCTGGAGTCTTTTTCTGATTACTTTCTCAAAAGAATGTTTATCAGAAATAAAACTCAAGTGACCCTTTCCTCTGATGCAGCTGTGGGAGAAGTAGTTCCTCAAGACAAGCAAACAGGAACTGTAATGTCATCGCACCTTTCAGGTAGACCTAGGTTATATGTACACCACTGTCCAGAGTGCACTAAGAAGTACTGCTTTCGGTGGCTCTAGGTGGGTTCTGTGAAGTACAGAAGAGAGATGATTAGTTTCATAATTAATTTTAAATTAAATTTTCCTCATTTTCTTTGGTAAAAATAAGCATTCTGGAGTGGACTTTTTCTTTCCTCACTTAGTACTTTTGTGCATATTGCTATTTTGGTCAGCCAAAATTGATTTCTTCAAAATACTTTATCTCAGTGTCCTTCATGCAGTTAGCATTCGCTTTCTAGTGGAATCTTGTTTCTCTTATCATATAGCAGCTACACCATTGTCTACTGCATAATTCACAATTTTTTTTTTTTTTGTAGTATTTAATTCCAAATACCTTTAGAAACTCCTGCAGTGCACAATAGGTGCAGACAACTTTCTGCTTTAACTTACTTAAGTAATCATTCCTCTTTCATCCAGTACCTTTTTTATATTCATTTGAAGGAAATCTGTATCTGTTACAGACAAATAACTGCTTAGCCTGTTGAGAATATTTATGTGTGTATTCAGGAAAGAAAACAAAAAAAAAAAGACTTGCAAGCATCCTACGTAACTTATTTCACAATCTATTTTCAGTTTTTTAGAACACACTTATGAGAAAATATCAGTACTACAGATGTTCGCATACTGGGTTAGCAGCGCCTGATTTGTACACAAAGAAATAAAAACATGAGCAAAAGAGGGTTGTCCTACATACCTGCTGAACTCCTACACTTAAGAGCCCAGTGCTGGCATAGCATACCATTGCTAATGGATGTGCTATTGCTACAGGACATTTCAGTGCAGTGTAGTCTCTAAAACAGTCTTCCCACCCATCACAATTATTCCTGCAAGTATCCATATATCCATGAGCATTCCCGCACAGACAATTTTTTAATTGAAGTAATGAGACAAAATACTCCAAACACTTACTTCAGAGAGCATATTTGTCCCAGAAAGAAGCCTTCATGTCACAACTAGATAATTAAAACATGCCTGAAAGAAATTGAGAGAAATAGCATCTGTGGTATTAACTCACTGGAGCCGAAGCGGTGATACCAGGCCAGGTCAGTAGGGCCCATCTCAGAGCTCTTACCTGATGCGATCAATTCAATTAGAGAGTGTTAGCAAAGAAAGCACGACGTGAAGTATACATAAAAATTACCTAAGAAACCAGTAAAGTAATAAAATGTTATTCTGGATTCTAAACTGTATGCAGAGTTGAGACTTCGTGAAGGCAGACTCTTAATGGAGCCTTAATTTCTTCTGTTTGGTTTTGCTTATTATTTTTGAAATAAATAGCATTTTTCTGTACTCTGCACACTGCCTCTGTCTCTTCTCTTTTAGACCTTCCCCAGTATCTCTGGATCACAGACAGGATCTCTTTTCTTTATTTTAAACAAGCAGGCTGCTGTACCTCTTACATGTAATGAATGAATTTTTAAGAAGCACTCTTATTTACAGTGTGTTAGTGCATTCCTTCCAGCAAACGGCTCCAGCACAGTAAACTGCTGCTTCTTTACACATTTTAAAATGTATTAGCTTAAGTACCAAATTACTATGATATTAATTTCAAGTTTAGATCCTTCATTTGAATCATTTCTTGGAGGTATAGGCTAAAGTCGGTCAGTGCAAGGTTGGTTTGGTGAGCACTCCAAATAGGCATGGTAACCAACATGTTTACAGTCCCCCATAGAAAACACAATCCACAAAAAAAGTACTGTTTTGGATCAAAACATTTCCATTCTTGCTTCTTTTTCTTCCCCCCCCTCCACCCCCCATAAGAAGCGTGGAGCAGCTCTCCTCCCCCATCCCCAGAGTGCTGGGTGGCCCAGGGAAGGCCCCTGCTGAGTTCAGACTCCTTGCTGCATAGCCAGGAATCCAATCCCTGCAGCCACTTTCCCAAAACACAGCTCTGAGGCTTGAGGGGTGCAGTCTAGCTCTGGTTTTCCAGCATCTTATTGAGCAGACTGCCATAAGATAAGTGTGTTTCTATAGTTTTACCGTCAGCCTGCCTGTATTTGAACAAAAGTTTGGTGTCAAGAATTAGTGCACTGGAACGTTTTGGTCAATTAAAATGAGTGCTGCTATTCTGACCAGAAAACTTTCCCCTCGTAGATATCAACTAGCCGGTATGTCATAATGTTTCAAGAAGTCTGGAAAGACAGAGATCCTGAGAGGAACAGGAAGAAAATATGTCCTGGGCATATGCAAAAATCTTCTGTGTTTTAGAACAAACCATAGGCTGCACTGATGTGTTTTCCAACTGATTTCCTGCTTTGATTTTCTACCCTCCTTCACAGTTTTAACATAAAAATTGTTTTCTTGATATCAAGAGTTGTTTTTCGTACCTAATTAAAAGTAGACAAAAGCAAGGAGGTTGTGACATTTTTATATATATACATATATATATATATATGTATGTTTGGGGTTTGGGTTTTGTTTTTGTTTTTGTTTTTTAAGTCTAATTATCTTTCTAAAAAAGCTCTGGCGTGATAAACTCTTTTTGTAAGTGATTTCTGTTGGCTATCATAAGCACAACAAAATAATGCAAGCAAGGACAGGAGGCACAATAAGAAAGTGCATATGAGAGCTGCAGGAACCATACAGGTGAGGATGCCTAAGCAGCAGAAATGATGAACTATGCACAAGTGCAGCCTGCCTCCATTCCTTACATTATTTGCACAACGGATCTGAAAAGAGCAATAACCTTCCTGAAGAATGGGTGTTCAATGTACGTGCCTATCTCAGATTGCATAGAAAGAATATTAACACCGTGAGTGAGGTGCAGAGAACAAAAGAAAACAAAGATCATTAGAACTGCAAGAAGAAACAAACATCTGTGGACATTCTCCCAACTTAGCTTTTTAAAGACGAGGTTAAAGAGTAGCTGAAGAACTTGCCCTTGGGATGTTGTTTGTCTTAGTGGCTTATTCATACCTTCATCCAGCTCTTAGTCATGCCTGTGCCTGACCAATCCTGTCAAGCACTTTAAAAAGTAGAATAGCACAAATCTCTTTCACAGTCCTCCTGGAAACTTACCTCCTGCAATGCCTAAGAAAGCCCTTCATAGCATCAAGGCTGCTGGCACTCTGTGACTGCTGTGTATTATACAGAATATGACTGATTGTTTCACTGTTACTTTGCCTTGAACTACCCTATTTGTTTACTGCATTCACCTGTTGTCTTTTATTATATACCAAGATGACAAAGTCTTTGAGGCAGCAGCTGCTTTTCTAAATAGATGAGTGCAGAATCTTGCACAACACAGCACTACAGACCCTGCATTTAACAGCGTTTGCAGGGGAGGGAAGGCAGTTGCCGCAGGTATCACTGTAACATCCACGCATCCTCACTGCAGAAAGTCAGCGTGGGAAAAAGCAGTCAAAACTTCTGCATAATGTTGTATGTGTGTTCGCTGTCACAGTGAGCCTTTCTGAGAATTGGCATTCCACGAAAATATCCGTGGGGTATCATAGATATCTGCAGGAAATCCTGTCATTCACTGCCCTGCCAAAAAGGACCTGGGCGTACTAGAGGATGGCAAGCTGGATGTGAGTCAGTAGTATGTTCTCACAGCCCAGAAAGCCAACTGTATCCTGGTCTGCTTCATAGGAAGCGTGGCCAGCAGGGCAAGGGAGGTGATTCTGTTCATCGCAGGGGAGCTGGACTGGATAACCTTTAACAGTCCCTTCTAACTCAAATGATTCTGTGATTCTATGATGAAGGATAGACCACAGGCATCTCTGAGGCAACAAGCAGATAAACCAGTACAGTAATGTGATCATGAGTAATCAGCATAAATTCATCCAGGGAAGTCATGCTTCACTGATCAATTGTGTATGAAATTACTGGTCTGGTCCTGAGAGGGGGGCAGTAGATATTGTCTGCCTGGATGTTGGTAAAGTCTTTGATTTCTCTCCTGTAGTGAAGGTAGTGAAGGAACTAGAAAAATGAGATATGTGAGGAACACCCAGGGGAACTGTGCTACTTTAGTCTGGAGTAGAGAATGTTGAGAGGATGCCATATCATTCTACAACTACCTGAAATGAGGTTGCAGTGAGAAGGATGTTGGTCTCTTTTCTCAGATGATGAGTGACAACATGCAAGCAAATGGCCTCATGTTGTTCCAGGGGAGGCTTAGGCTGGATATTAGGAAGAATTTCTTCACATCGAAAATGGTCAAATATTGGAACAGGCTGCCCAGGGAAGTGGTGGAGTCCCCATATCTGGAGGTATTTAGGAGACTTGAGGATGTGGAACCCAAGCACCAACATATGCTGGGGCCACCCATCTGTACAGTGGCATTGTAGCAAAGGACCTGAGGGTCGCAGTGGACACCAAGTTGAACATCAGTGAGCAATCTGCCCCTGAAACAAAGAAGACAAAAGGTGTCATGAGCTGCATTAGGCAAAGGATTGCATCAGGCTGAGGGATGTAATCCCCTCTCCTCTGCATTGGTGGGGACAATGTGCCCAGTTCTTCCAGTCCCCTCCCACTTCCAAGTACATGAGATGCGAAGCTACTGGAGAGAGTTCAACAAAGGGCCATTAAGATGACAAAGGACCTGGACCATTTCTCCTGAGAGGAAAGGCTGAGAGCTGGGACTGTTCAGTTGTGAGGAAAGGCTGAGATAGCAACATCAGGAAACACTTCTTTATTGTGTAGGGGACTGGCATAGGCTGCCTAGAGAGGTTGTTGTTTATCCCTTTATGGAGACCTGGACTTTAGGGATCTGGACCAAAAACCATCCAGACACGGTTCTGTAGTGGTCCTGCTGGAGTAAGAGGGATTGGCCAGATGATCTGTAGAGGTTCCTTCCAATCCCATCCAGTTTATGTTTTTGCAAAGGTGTCCTAAACTGGTAATATGGTCTGAAATTTCATAGACTTCTTGTAGTAACCTGGAAGTCCATTGCAGAAAAATTGTTTGTATGAGATAATCAGTTTAGAAAAATGATATCCAAGGAGTTAAGATCATAGAATCGAGTATTCTTAGCTAGAAGGGATGCACAAGCATTATCAAGTGTAATGTATGACTCCACTTAAAGCAATCTAAGAGTTAAACTAGATCTGCTGAGAGCACTGTCCAAATGTTTCTTGAACATCAACAGGCTTGAGGCTGTGCCCGCTGCCCTGGGGCAGAATCTTTACCTAACTCACCCCCCTCCAAGGAATAAATATTGCTTATTAATGTCTCTTCTGGTGCCAAAAATGATATCCAACCACTCTAGAAAATACAGCGTAGCTTACTTCTCGGCAGATGAATCCATAGAAAGTGTCCGTGCATTAAAGTGGTACTGCAGAGAAACTTTCATGTAATAGTCGCCAAATATATGTATATATATATATATATATATATATATATCCCAGGTGCTGGAACTTATTTTCTGACAGGTCAGTTCATTGTTAGGCAACATCAAGTACCAAGAAAGAAAAAAAAATGTCTTTCCTGGCATGCTTTAAGTATGGTTGCTTCTGGAGAGGAAGCAACAAAGAGAAAAAATGCAATGTAATCTCTCCACTGAAAATTATCTCAGACAAATTTCTCAGTTTCTCTTATGGCTCTAGGTGATCATTTTATTTAATGAATGGTGCTCTTGGGATAGATCTGTAAGTTGTTCAAAGTGCAGGTTCCCTTTCGGCACCAAAAGCTACAACCATGTTTCCAATAGGGTTTGGGCACAGCCACAGACAGCCTGTCTTTGAGCTTGTTTGGGAAGTCAACCTCAACTTCCCATTAAACACCAATACAATAATACCCTTCTGTGGTAGGAAGCAGCAAGGATTTTAGGTGGGTTGTTTCTTCACAACAGCCGCCCTTCCCAATGGAGGGAGAACAGGGGTCTACAGCTTGGCCAGATCACTTTGTAGAGGACAGCGGTGCCTGGCTGAGGGAAACGGAGGCACTGGTGGACACCGGAAAGCCGAGAGCCCGTGGAGGGAGACCACTGCCACGAGGAGATGGACTGCAAGGCGCGAGAGCCTCCTACAGCCATCCTCTGAGGAGGTGGCAGGGAAGGCTGGGTTGGGGCAAGAGGGGTGTGTGAACGAGGCAGCGGGGTGTGGCTGAAAGGGAGCAGGGTTGTGAAGGCAGGCAGACGTGGGCGCAGTGGTCTCCAGCTCCGCTCCCGCTGCTTCCCGGTAAACGCAGCCGGAGGGGGCCGACATCTACGCAGCGGGGAGCCCCTCCGCGTCACGTCTCGCCCCGCTGGCCGCCGGCCGCTTTATAAAGCAGGCGGAACTTCCACCTTCTGCCTGCGCGCGTCGAGTGGAGGGGAGGGGAGGCGCGGCTCAGCCCGAGAGTGCGGCGGGCGGCGGAGCGCCGCGCCGGCCCCGGGGAGCTGCGACGGGGACAGGTGAGGAGCGAGCGGGCCGGTGTGGTGGCAGCCTGCGGGGTTGGGACCCTGCAGCGCTGGCGGGCTCCTCTGGAGTTAAGGGCAACGAGCGGTGCGGGCTGGAGCTCTCCAGCACTCCTCTGAGGGCAGCAAGGCAAAGCACGGTGAGCGGGACGGCTGCAGGCAGCGCTGAGACCGCCCGCCTTCAGCTCGGCCTGGCGGAGGGGCGGCACGGTGCGCGCCTCTCAAATGCTCGTGGCTGTGGGGGGTCGCGCCTTGGTGCCTGAAACCCGGCTTGGTCCTGGCAGCTCCCCGGGGCTGTGGGGGAAACTTTGGCTCTGTTGGTAATTTGTTAATTAGAAGTCATTTTTTACACGCGGTTAAATGTCAGCGGGGGAGATCGGAGCTGTTAAACTGACCAGGAGAATTCACAAAGTTAAGGTGAATCACAGATGCGCTTACAACTCTGTGCTCCTTCAGTGGCTGAGCCCGCCTCTGACGGAGGGGAGAATCGCTGGCTTAATTGTAGTGGAATTATTTTAGACTCCCTGAGCGCTGCTGTGAAAAGTTGTGCGTAATGCTGAGAGGATGGGACATACCGAGAATATTTGGCTTTAACTTTGAAAAAGTGAGGAATATCTTGCTGTAACATCAATTCACTGCATCCTTTGCTATGTTCACCTAGTGAAAATATCTGTACGTTATAACAGTAAGTGTTTTGCCCTTTAGTTTTGTGGTTATTTCCATTCTTAGCTGTAACAAAATGCTGTCACCTGGTAATTAGAGTCATAGAATGGTTTGAGTTGGGAGGGTAGCCCTTAAGGGCTGTCTAGTCCAACTCCCCTGCAGTGAGCAGGGACACCAGCATCTACATCAGTATGCTCACAGATCAGGAAGCAAGGGGTACAGGACAAAATAAAAAAAAAAAAAGGTGCTAAAACTTTTAAGTTCCAGTGGCTTTTCCCACTCTGATGGCATCAGAACCTTTGACAGGGATCTGTGTTATCACCACTTTATATTTGCCTGTCAGACCTCGAGACAGGACCCAGCACAGATCCACAGCACTGCCTTCCTTACTCTTTGGAAACAAACCGTCTTTGCCTTCAAAAATTGATTTTCATTCTACCAGGTGCCCTGTGGTTCTTCATCCCAGTCACCAGGACAACTTGTCTCTTTAAAAATAAGATTAATTTCTCTACAGAAAGAATAAGTGTTCCTGGAATGCGATTTGCACAAGAACATTGGAAATTTGTGAATGTTCTAAAAGACTGGCTTATAATCTGCGCAGTCACACAGTTCCTCATTCCTTTAAGAGCTGTCCCAGCACCAGTCTGGCTCCTGTGTCTCTCCTGACATCTCAGTCACACATGCAGTTGTTCCTGGCATCACAGCTACTGAGATTAGAGCATGTATAATCCCAATTTGTTCAATGTCAGACTGTGATGAATTATCAACTGAGTAAATTTTCTGGGGAGTCTGCTTGAGCTGTGACTTTCACTTCAAGTACCTGTAAGTACTGTGCTTTTTTGTTGGGTTGTTGTTGTTGGGATTGTTGTTATTGCTGTTGTTGCTGTTGCTTGGGTTTTTTTAGGTGTGTTTCCATTCAGCCAATATCACTCTGGTCTTACAGAAGTCTGCCTGCACTTTGTTCTCACAACAGCAATTTTAGGATGACATGGCCCTGTAAGAGATGACACATTCTCCTGTAATGGGCAGATTCTACAGATGAAATCATGGTTATGGTGCCTAGCTTTCAAGAACGTATTTTGCATTATACTGTTCATTTACAGATATGTAATTCTTCTGGTGTTGACAGGACAGGTTCACGCAACATGTGCTGCATGTCTTGTGGTCACCTCTTCACCACTGTGGGGGCAAGAGATGCTTACAGATGGGTCTTAGTCTGTTCTTAACTGGACATGCATATCTGTGTACATGCAGATACATGCCTATGGCATGTGGATGTGTTGGAAGTAGTGAACAATAAAGGATTTTCCTTCCAGTAGTGTATTCTGCATCCTGCCTGTCTTTAGGTGCTTGCACCATCCCACCACCATCGCATCCCTTAGGATTCAATCTTGGAGGGCAGAGGGATCCAGGAAGGCTGGATGCTCCTCAAGAAGGAAGTTGTAAAGATGCAGGAGTGGGCTGCCCCCCGTGCTGTCACATGAAGTGGTGTGGCTGAACAGGGAACTGAAGAGTTCACCTCCTATGGAAGAAGGGACAGGCAACTCAGGGAGAGTACAGGGAAGTTGCTGAGATATGAATGGAGAAAATCAGAAACACTGAAACACAGTATGAGCTCAACCTGGCCACTGTGGTAAAGTATAATGGAAAAAATATGTTTACAAATATTCCAACAGTTACGGACCAGTAAGAATCTCCATTCTTTGCTGGATGAGGTAAAGGTTGAGGTTCTCAGTGCCTGCTTTACATCTGTCTTTAATAGTCAGATGAGTTATCATCTGGGTACTCTACCTCCCAACCTGGAAGTCTGGGGTGGGAAGCAGACAAAACCCCCCACAATTCAAGAGGAAACAGTCAGAGACCTGCTACTGCACCTGTACTGTCACAAGTCCATGGGGCCAGATGGGATCCATGCGAGGGTGCTGAGGGAGCTGGTGGAGGTGATTGCCAAGCTGCTTTCTACCATCCATCAGTGGTCCTTATTTACTGGAGGCATCCCAGAGGACTGGAGATTTGCCAGCATGATTCCCATCTGCAAGAAGGGTCATAAGGAGGATCCAGGGAACTACAGGCCTGACATCAGTGCCAAGGAAGGATAAGGAACAGGTCATCTTGAGTGAGATTACATGGCAGGCGTGAGACAGCCGGGGGTTCAGGCCCAGCCAGCATGGCTTTATGAAAGGTAGGTCCTAGTTGACCAATCTCATCTCCTTCTCTGACCAGGTAGCCTGCCTGGTGGATGAGAGAAAGGCTGTTGGCATAGTGTACCTAGACTTCCGCAAAGCCTTTGGTACTGTCCGCCATAGAACTCTCTGGGAGAAGGTGGCAGCCTGTGGCTTGGGCAGGTACACTCTTTGCTGGGTAAAGAACTTGCTTTTGGGCCAGGCCCAGAGAGTGGTGCTGAATGGAGTTAGTCCAGCTGGTGACTGGTCACAAGTGGTGTTCCCCAGGGGTTGGTATTGGGGCCCATCCTGCTTACTGTCTTTATTGATGATTTGGCTGAAGGAACTGAGTGCACCCTCGTAAATTTGCAGGTGACACCAAGTTGAGGGGAAGTGTCAATCTGCCTGAGGGTAGGAACGCCCTACAGAGGGATCTGGACAGGCTGAATAGCTGGGCTGAGGCCACTGGGATGAAGTTCAACAAGACCAAGTGTGGGATTCTCCACTTTGGTCACAACGCCAGGCAACACTACAGACTTAGGGCAGAGTGGCTGGAAGGCTGTGCAGAGGAAAAGGAATTGGGGGTGTTCACTGACACTCAGTTGAACATGAGCCAGCAGTGTGCCCACATAGCCAAGAAGGCCAGTGGCATCCTAGCTTGTATCAGAAATAGTGCAGCCAGCAGGAACAGGGAGGCGATCGCTCTCCTGTACTCTGCCCTGCTGAGCGTTCACCTCAAGTACTGTGTTCAGTTTTGGGCCCTTCATGACAAGAAAGACATGGAGGTTCTGGAGCACATTCAGAGAAGGGCAGTGAAGCTGTGAGGAGTCTGAAGCACAGGCTTTATGAGGAGCAGCTGAGGGAACTGGGTTTGCTTAGTCTCAAGAAGAGGTTCAAGGGAGAACTTATTCCCCTTTACAGCTGCCTGCAAAGGAAGTTGTGGTGAGGTGGGGATTGGCATCTTCTGGAAACAGTGATAGGATGAGAGGTGATGGCCTGAAGCTGTGCCAGACGAGGTTGGATATTAGGAAGAATTTCTTCTCCGTAAGAGGGGTTAGGCACTGGAATAGCTCAGGGAAGTGGTTGAATGGTTCCTGGAGGTGTTAAAAGGAAAGGGTAGATATAGCACTTAGGGATGTGATTTAGCAGGCAGTATTGGTGATAGGTGGACATTTGGCCTAGATGATCTCAGCAGTCTTTTCCAACCTTAATGATTCTATTGTAGCAGCATGCAAGCACCTCATCATCTTCTTTTGCAGCTTTTTGTTACAGCTGTCTGTTCATAGTGTGAATGGGTGAATGAGGCTCAGTGCTTCTAGCTGCTGCCGATCTCCATTTAATTAAGAAAGTAGGAGTTACTTAGAAATTGAGCTTTAAGTGACCTTACCTTTGCTATGGCAAATTGGTGTCTTCCAAGTAGAACCTGCTCCAAACATAGAAACGCTACTCGCTTAGGCTAGCCTTACTCTGTCTTCACTTACATTCATAGTTCAGGTGAAGTATATGCAGACAGCACCTTTAAGTGTTAACGTTTGGTTAGATAACAGACAAACAATCTCATTTTCTTGCTGACTGGCTCTGAGTAGTGTTCTTCTCCTCCTGTGCCTGTTATTTAATGTTCTTCTAACCAAACAAAGAATTTCTGTAGATGAAAAGACTTCTGTTAGTGCTGGGTGCCTTCACTCAAGTAATGCAAGCAGGTTGGTACCAAAAGATAAGTTTGACAGAAAATCACTGGTGACTTGTGGATATTTCAAAAATGAGGGGACACTATGTCAGAACTCCAGCACGTGTGCTATCTAAAAGATGTTTCTCTTTAACTTGTGTCCTGACACATTGAATGCACCAATTAATTGGACAGTATTTTTTAATAACAGACTTGACGATAATCTTCAGTGTTTTACACCTTAAAAATATGTATTTCATAATAACGATCTGTGTATCAGTGAAAGCTGAGAGAGACAATGAACCTTCACTATAATGCAGTGAATCCTCGCGGCAGTTTGAGTGCAATTAGTTTTAAAATATAGTTTTGTAGAGGAAAAATAGTTTCATCTGTTCTAAAAAGAACAAAATCCAAAGAAGGAAACTGATAGTATCACCATGGCATCTCTGTTCTCACCAGTGATCAGCAGTGCAATATTTGCTCCATGAGGACATACAAGAAGTAAGCATGAAGCCCCTGCACTAACAGTTCTCATTGCAGCTGAAGAGCAGTGGCATGTTACAGTGAAACAAAGGCATCTCTACCTATGGAAAGGGTGGAAATCTGAGGTAGGTGTGTCACGCGTATTTCAGCTGACTTTCGTGTTGCTGTTTCTTGGACTTTTAGAACAAAATATGCTGATACTGGCTTTTGACTTTGGAATACAACATAACACACCAATTTTGAAGAAAAACAGAATGAAGTTACTATTCTTAGCTATTCACCAGAATATTACTAATACTCCCCGTGGTTCATTTCATTTGCAATTAAACTAATCTGAGATTTTTATTTCTCTAGAAATATACTGTAAATAAACAAATATGGTTTCATATGCAATCTTGTTTTGAAATCATATTGCTCTGCCAGTTGTTAAATACTGATTTTTCTTTTGTCACTGAAGACGTTTCCCTAAACAAAAAGCAATTTAGAATCAAAGGCCATATAGTCCAAATCCCCTGCAATGAACAGGGGCACCTACAGCTCTGTCAGCTGCTCAGAGCCCTGTACTGGCTGACCTGGAGCATCTTCAGGGTCAGGGGGCATCTACCATCTCTGTGGGCAACCTGTTCTACTGCCTCACTATCCTTGTTGTAAAAACAAGCAAACAAAAGAAAAACCCACCAACTTTTTCCTTATATCTAACCTAAATCTGCTCTCTTTGAGTTTGAAACCATTTCCCCTTGCCCTACCACAACTGACACCACTAGGGAGTCTATCCCTTTCTTTCTTTCTTCTCTCCCACTCCTTGAGATACCAAAAGGCCACTATGAGGTCTCACTGGAGTCTTCTCCAGGATAAAAGCGCCATCCTCATAGGATTGGTGTTCCATCCCTTGGATCATTTTGGGGCCCTCCTCTGGACACGCTCCAACAGGTCCATGTCTCTCCTGTACTGAGGACTGCCCATCTGGACGCAGTACTCCAGCTGAGGTCTCACTATCACAGAGCAGAGGGGCAGGATCACCTTCCTCACACTGCTGGCCATGCTTCTTTTGATGCAGCCCAGGATATGGTTGGCTTTCTGGGCTGTGAGGGCACACTGCTGGCTCCTGTTCATCTTGCCATCCATCAGTACCCCCAAGTCCTTTTTGGCAGGGCTCTGCTCTATTCTTCCATCCCCCAGCTTGTACTGATAGTAGGGGTTGCCACAACCCATAGGCAATACCTTGCGCTTGGATTTATTGAACCCCATGAGGTTCTCCTTGGCCCATTGATCAGCCTGTCCAAGTCTCTCTTGATGACTTCCTGTCCCTCGGGTATGTTGACTGCACCCCCCAGCTTGGTGTTGTCAGCAAACTGCTGAGAGTGCACTTGATGCCACTGTTGATGTCATTAAGCTCCTATTTTTTTTCATATGAAACCTCCAGATTTTCCTTCATACTTATTGAATGCCTTTTTTCTTTTAGAGCTGATGCTTTTTGCCCAGGCAGTGGATTACTCTCAACTCCATGACAAGTGCAGCAGACTTGGCATCACTTCATTTGTGCAGTTTCATTCAGACTGGTGTGTCTTCCAAGCGCCATAACTAAGGTAATGTTCTTCTGCAAATGTTACTACTTTACTTTCATGAAAGAGATAATATTAGTCTTCCAACTATTTCAAAGTTAGTTCTTAGCTAAACAAAGTGTGCTTGTGCATTTCTTCTTTATTAAGATCCAGGAACCTGTTTACAATTTCCTCACTAATTTGTAGATGTTTAGCACTGTCATTTGCTAAGAAAAAATAGAAGTGGCCCAGATGCACAGGAACTTGGTGAAAACAAATGCTGCACGGTTCATCTTGTTCTTGCTTCCATTGGTTCCAATCAGGAGTGCTACAACTGCTGCAGAGTCACTTGGGTTTAGTCAGTATAAAGCCATTACAGTGTGGAGAAAGAGAAAACAAAGTGACAGCCATCTTTCAAGCATCTATAAGTATTGTTTAAAAAAAAAAATAATGAGTTTCTGGAAGTCTAGGAGGTGGGAATGTCTTTTTTTCCCACCCTCCTTCATGGTCTTAAAAGTGTTGACAAATTAATAGGAGCAATTCAAACAGCTAATCTTTCTTCCCCCCACTTTTATTCTCTCTTTTTTTTTTTTTTTGGCCTCCTTGCCTTCTTTGAGCACTGAGTGTTATTTTCTGCAACTAGGAAGGTGTAAGTGAAAGACAAGTGCCATGAGTCAGACCATGGAGCTGCCGACAGAAGGGAACTCCCTGATCAGAGCTGTCTACCAGAGTCGACTGCGCCTCACCAGGCTGCTGTTGGAAGGTGGAGCCTACATCAATGAAAGTAACAACAGAGGTGAAACCCCCTTAATGATTGCCTGTAGAACAAAACATGTGGACTCCCAGAGTGTCAGCAAGGCAAAGATGGTTAAATATCTACTGGAAAACAAGGCAGATCCAAACATCCAGGACAAATCTGGAAAGACAGCCTTGATGCATGCTTGTCTAGAAAAAGCAGGGCCTGAGGTGGTTTCTCTGCTACTGAAAAGTGGAGCTGACCCAAGCCTACAAGATCACTCTGACTGCTCTGCGCTGGTGTATGCAATAAACGCAGAAGACAAAGAGACTCTGAAAGTTCTTCTCAATGCCTGTAGAGCAAGGGGAAAGGAGGTAATCATAATCACAACAGACAGGTCTCCATCAGGAAGGCAGACAACAAAACAGTACTTAAATGTGCCTCCTGCAGACCTTGAGGAATGCCACTCTCCAGCTTCCTGTACTTCCCCATCTGAAATAGAACTGAAATCATCACCCCCACTTTCAGGCTCAAATGGAACTAAAAGGGCACTCTTCAGCTTTAAGGATCTGGATCATCCCAGAAGCACAGATTATTCTCAGCCAGTTTCACCAAGAAATTCGAGTTCATCAGACACAGGATCCAGGCTGGCACATTTGCAGCAACTACAGTCTGAGCCTTGGGTAAAGAGCTCTCCTTCATTGTTTCAGCAGAGTAAGGTTTCCTCTTTACATGCAGAGCTTCAGGATATAACTCCAGAAGAGCTCTCTTCTAAAGCCAATGGCTTTGCCTTACCAAAGAGGTTTGTTACCAGACAGCAAAGTATTGACATAAAAGACAATGCTAATTTACTGAAAACTGCTGATCAAAATAGATCAAAGAAATTATATGAGGAGATAAACACTCAGACTTGTTATAGTGAAGAGGAGCATCTTCCCAGTGGGATCCCTGGGGGTGAGGATGAGAATTCTAGTTTGGAACAAATCAGCTTCATTTCAAACCTAAGCAGTATTATCAAAAAAAGAGACTTAGGAGCAAATCATTACAGCTCTGATTCTCAGTTAACTACTACTCTACATCCTGCTGCTGCAGAAGACATTAAGTCAGTGATAGGAAAGAAGAAGATTCTTTCTCCATCTCACTCTTTGTTTCCAAATTCTAGAGACTTACTGGAGAAAATACCATCTGTTCCCATGAGCAGAAGAAATGAGACTTTCCTAGAAAGACGGGGTTCAGGAGCCTTACTGTTAGATAACATTGCTCAGTCAAGACCAGGTTTTCTTCCACCTCTGAATGTGAATCTGCAGCCCCCGATTCCAGCTATTAATTTCTTACATAAGGTTTCTGGGGTGATTTCTTACGGACAAAAACACTTAATACCAGCAGCACCTGCTTCCCTTAACGAGACCAAACATACAAAAACGCTACTAAGGAGGCAGTCATTACAGACTGAGCAGATGAGGCAATTAGTGAATTTTTGACAGGAGATTGAAGGGTTATAAAGTGCTTACAACGTGTACAGACTTGCTGCTCTATCTAACTGTAATGATACACTTCTGAAAAGATGGCAGGTCTGTGATGTAGGGCTCTCAGCCTCAGAATGAATTAAATGGCTTAGGTACTACATCAAAAGATATACTTAACTGTCTAGTTAATTAATTAAATGATGTTGCTTTTGACAGACTGAGGAATATTTATTATATTCTCCTCATAATTTCAGCTTTAGCACTGAAGCCTTACCCACATCAGGCATAATCTATGAAGGTTTTAGGTGCTGCAGTTCTCATTTCTAGGTTGCAAGTTTTCCCCAAACACTACCTTGTTTGAGAAACAGAAAAGTTGTACAAATGGAATTTGGGAACTTGGGACATTTGACTGTGATGCTGGACATTAGAGTTTTCTGATATCCAGACGCTCCAAACATGAGCCTGTGCTGGAAGCACTGTTCAGGCAGTGGTGGGTGCCAGCAGGCAACATCCTCTGGCTTCAGTGGTTTTACTGCATGTAAATGGACAATACACAGACTATAAATGATAACAGATGTTACAAAGCTATGCAGTATGTGTAGCTTCTCTTGGGAAATTCCAGATGAAGACTGGGAATCTGCTTGATGTGCCCACTGGGAGTAAGCATGGCACACACACCCCAGAGTGCTGCAGTTGGGCATTCAGCACGTGACAGCAGTCCAGCATTGAGCCATGAGGCCAGCAAAGTGCCTGAGTCGTGCTGTCACTTCTCGCGTGAAATGACCAAACCCTGCTTGCAGCATCTGGTACCCACATCCATCAACTTGGGCTTCTCGAGCTGTCTGCTGGGATTTGCTGATTAAAACGAGGATGGGTGGGGGAGGTACGGGCTCTGTCAGAATGGGGCTCTGTTACTTTCTGCAGCTTCATGCTCTCAAACACCAGGAGGTTTCCAGAACACATGGGATCTTGTTCTCCCCATACCTGTGTTTCTTCTCAAGACAAGATACAGGTGGTGGAAGATATTACACACCCTTCCTTGCCTGGGAGCAAGGATGAGCTCTGTTCTGCTCTCAGACACACAGACACACACCCACCCACACAGAGACACACAAACACACACACACACACACACACACAAACGCACACACACAGACATACAAACACTCATGCACACACACACACAGACACACAAATAAAATAAAAATCCAACAATGGGGATATTACCTGGGAGCTGGAAGGCCCTCATCTTGCCTAATTTGAAGCAAAAGCATGAATTTGTAACAGGTCAGAAACATGCTTTGCCTGTGAGGTAAATCATGATGTTTTTAACTGTGTCTATCAAAGATGTGTTTTTCCTTCCTGTTTGGTATTTTGTGGTTCCAAACATCTGTCTTGCATTCCGTAGATGCTTGATTTATGCCATCAGATCTAACATTTAATAACTGACTTGTCTTCTAAAGATTGAGATGTATTTAATGTGCTCTCTTTTGCCAGTATTTACCAAAAGCAAACAAAAACACCGTCTGTATTGGTGTCTGTATAACCTGAATTTCTGTACACCGGAATGAGGCGTCCTTTCCTAAAGATACCGTGGGTGTTATCTGCCTTCTTTTGGTTTCTGTCAAAATTCACTCTGTGCTGTTGCTTGATGAGTAACTGTGATGTTGCTTAGTCTTGCCCTTACTATAAGACAGTTCCAAGTAAATGGTAACTATACAATCATCTCTGTAAATACCTTTTGATGTAAAAATATAAAAATGTCCTGAAGTTCATAACACATATTTTTTTGAAGAAAGAAACTTTCGACATACGGAGAAGAAATCAGCATGGTTTACATCCCTACTCAGCACCACTGTACAAAACACATATCCAGAACTAAAGATATAAATCTTAAAATGATTTTTTGACACCGAGTCTTTCCAACCTCTAGATTATAGAGAACCTGTGAGAATCTGCTCTCTGTCCAAACTCCCACAGGTAACTGGAATGAGCAAAGAAGCAAACCTGTCCCACTATAGTCAAAATTAATTCTTCCACAAAAAAAAATATATCTATATAGGCCTTGAAAGCCGCATTGCTCACAGCTCTGCTAACCTGGGATGTGTAGCACCTTGGTGCACAGTGACCAGCACAGTGTTTGACCTGGATACAGCTGTCACACTTGTTCAGTTTCTTGTTCAAGTATTTCTCAGTGGGTGTCTCAGAAATAGCCAGTTCCAGTCACAAACATGTTGCTGGTGACAGGAGTAGGGTATTTACTTGATTGCTTGCACATCTTTTAGAGAAGGACTGTTCATCTCTTTACAGTTTCTTACTCATTTATGGATGAGTAAGAATGGGGTAGACTTAGTTCCATGAGTTTGCACAGTTAAGCGTTGTTCAGAACGGAGGCAGCTCCAGAAGTGATGTTTTGTTATACTGCTAACCACCAGCACATGCATGGTGAAGTTTGTGGAGAACCTGGTTCCGTTTAGGTTCAGTCTGGAGAACAGTGCTGTATTTCAGACCAGCCTCTGCGCATACGTGGTAGAAACAAGGAAGACTACATGGGAAGCATGTTGTAGCAGAGAAATCACATGGAGTAACATCAGGCAATCTTAAATTATCAGCCACAAATTTAGAAATCAGTCCATACAAACACAATGTGTATGCAACACAGTATGCTTACAACATGTATTTTATGCTATAAATGGAAATTGAACTCTAGTCTATTCATTTCATGATGAATGTAATATTGGGAGTTAAAAATATGTCTTTAAGAAATACAAATACTTTGTGTTAAGGAGATGGAGGAAAATGCCCAGTGTCTTGAGAGATCTTTCTGCCATGTTGCCAATATTTTGTGCCTAATTTTCTTGCAGAAATAATGTGAAAAGTTAATGTTAATTGTTGCATCAGTGTTAAAAGTGACCTTAAAAGGAAAAATAATTCAGTTGTGTTTTCTTGCTGTTGTTACAATGCATAAATAAAAATAATTGTTTTTTTCCCCTTCAGACAACATGGAAATAGACACATCCATTTATTCACTGTTTAGGAGATGCTGAATCACTGCCAAAGGTACTCACTGCTAAGAGTTCCTCAGGCTGTCTCTGTACTGGAAAACTGGAACAGTTAATTAAATTTAATCAAACAGAGCTGAATTTGTACACAGTAATGTGTGAGACTCTCTCAGTAGCTTATTTTAGTTCCATTCAAGTAAAGATACAGCTCTGCCATTTTTGAAACATTAATCCCGTCTGTTCTCATTATCCTTAGGCAAAGAGTGGAAAACAGACCTGATTTATAATGTTAAATTCCACCCCACAAGCTCAAAGATGTGAAAACAACAGAAGACCTTTCAGGTTTTCTTCATGCATATCAATAAAGAAAACATGAGGGGAAACCTTTTCCTTGCCTCATGTTGGCCTTCCAGGACTGTGGCTTCCCACCCAGGCAGATCATCTGGTCTGTTTCACGTTTGGCAGTGAAAAAACAGGGAAGTTCATTCAGTCAAACTTCTGACAAGATTAACGGCATCAGTCCTTAAACAGCCCTGCATTAAACTACATACAACTGAAATGATACTTCCATGAGTAAGCATTCCTGTCAATGTAAATCACAGCTCTGAGGAAAATGCACTACTTATGGGATTGGTGGGTCTGGATCTCTGCGACACACTTTTGCAGATCTTCTAAGAATTCAGAAAGGTGATTTTTTTCTTAATCTTTCCTTTTCATCTGCAAAATACAGTGCAATACTGCAAAACATCCTTCGTGACTGCCTCACAAAAGCAGTGATCACCTAACATCCACTGAACTTCCATATTTCATATTTTGGTTTGTTACATGCAAGAACAGCCAGTTGCTACAAAAACATGCTGCAAAGAAAGACACGTCCAAGGCTGTATTTAACGTGCAAACTTCCTTCCCTGTTCTTTTTGCTTTTGGTTTTGCATTAAGGAGGAAGTTGTCTGCAGGGGTTGTTGCCACTTCTACTTTTTGTCTTGCATTTACAGAGCAGAGTGCAGCATCTCCAAGCATTCAGCGCAGCTACATGCGAAAATGAGTAAATTAAAAGTCAATAAAATGTAGGTTTTTTTCTTCTGTCAACCCTTAATAATACCTTCATCTTTATGCACATCATCTAATACAACTAGTCAGCTTCCCATTTTTTTCCCCCTGAAATCAGGTGTTTGCAATTAAGTAGATTCCTTCATAAGCAGACCATGACACCACTTGTTCACAATGTTGTCCATGTAACAGGAGCATGGGTCGCTAACACGAGTCACGCAAATCAAACTGACTACAATCAAACTGTTCTCCTAAGAGGACGAGGTTTTTTTCCACTTTCGAATTCAACTCCATAGTTGGAGGGAGGAATACTTGTCCCAAAACATTTCACAGTATTTCTCAGCAAAGTGTTTTGTCCATCAAGTTTCAAGTTTTGCTGTTGCTGCAGCACCTTCAAAGAGATCAGTGTCAATATAAATGCATCTTAAGAAAACATGGGTTTTCTTTGCAGAGTGAATTGGTACAAAATGCCAATTTTTATGACTAATAGCTCTGATAAATGTCCCAGTTATTAATACTTTCTATTATACTCCTTATACTCCTTCAGAGAAACTGACCTTGTTTAAAAATACAGATCCTGTACTGCTCCTGTTGATCAGAGAAGGACACCTGTTATCTGAGATAGGTGTCTCCTTGGACAGTGTTTCTAACTGAGAGGGAGCTCAGGCATCCTATGAATATCCCTGTGTTTTGCATTTTACACTGCAAAAGCAGAAGCACGCTTTTTTTCTATGTCTGACAGAATGGATAACAGAACCTGAGGGCCCTGACCGGGGGTGTTGATAGAAGCATTTGAGCTACTTTATGCAAAGGCTTTACTTGAACACATTCTTTGCAAGTATTTGTCAGAAGGCAACAAAGAGGAAAGTAAATTTCAAACTACAGGAATTAGAAAAGAATAGTTTGAAACTAATTTTGTACCTGTATTAGTCCTCTGCGGTGGTCTTTACAGTGTAGAAGGTGAAAGGTGCCATTACATCTTAAAGAACCCCAAAACCTTGGTCTAAGAGGAATCCTCGGAGATCTTGTCTATCCCCCAGCTCACAGCAGGGCTTTCTTCACCCCTACTGCTCACCTGCTCCTCGGGAGTAAACAAGCATCACCAGTTCCCTTAAACTGGGAAGCCAAAGTGTTAACACTGCAGCACCAGTGTTGAAAGTACCAGACGACCGTGAGCATCTGCATGAAGTCAAAACCACTGTTTCAAGTTTAACCACTAGGATTTGTGGCCCTGTCCAGCACCACAACGTATTTCTAATATTAATGCAGAGGTTTTGTTTGACATAGGAAAATAAAACATGTGACTTTGTGTTCAACTGGGACTAGATGCTATTCAGAAAACACACTATGACCTTAGAGCAAGCAGTGAGCTTTTTAAAAGATTGCATACAGTCCAAGTTATTCCCAAGTTTCTGAGTCGAAGTGCATGCTGATGCACTGTAATTAATTCCTGGTTTGTTTGTTTTGTTTTTCCCCTGAAGGGATGAACTATCAGTTGAGCACAAACAAGCTGCCAGATGCCACAAGTTGCAGCTTTCTTTCTCAACAAGCCACTCCTTTTCATGTTTCAACAACATCAGGAGTGACAATCAGGCAGCCAAGGCAGTGGCTATGGCAGAATAACACAGAAAAATGAAAGGAAATGAAGACAAAATATATTGAAAACCAACAAGTAATTGCCTTGAAAATAGCGATGTTCAAAATTCATACGATGCCGGAGTACAATAATTCTAATTTTAGTGGGAACACAATAAAAACAGCAATTTGCTACTGTGCCGCAGCAGCAGCCTAAGGTGTGATCACCCCCATCAGCCCTCATCAGCCTACTGCACCCATCTGCTCGCAGCAGCAACCACTCCTGCACAACAGCTGGCAGAAGGGAACATGGACCTTCCTGCCCTTGCGCAATTATGAGTAACCGCAGTGTGGAATGGGTATTTTCTTCAGCCACACTGAAAGGGTTACAATGCAGTAATGGCAGTGCCCTACAGTGAAAACACAAGTCAGAAGTAAGAGCAGCTAGAAGAAAGTAACTTCATCTCACTTTGTTGCAAAGACATGCTGAAACTCAACCACCAAAGCCCCGAAGGGAGGCAAAGAAGGAAAGTCTGATACAACACCCCAGCTTGCATTTTATTAAGGAGACCTTACATTTGTACATTTGTACATTGGTCCACTCAATGAGGCACAAAGACCTTCTCTGTAATTCATTGTCCCTGTCTTCAGTAGCAAGAGAACTTCCCAGAGGTGAATTACAGAAGTGGAAGTTTACATAAACCTGATTCTGTGCAAGGGGACCCGTAAGGTTCGCATACCTTACTGGTGCATAATCACCACTGATTGGAAAAATAACATGCACCAGGTGCTGGAATCAAATTATTCCATCTCCAAATAGCACAACACAAATCATAAGTGAAAGCTTCATGGAGCAAGGGGTCAGTGACATTAAATAGGGTTCAATGGAGATGGAAAGTGAAACGCAAAACCAAATCACAGAATCACAGAATTGTATCTGGAATAACCTCATCAAATGGCCTAATCACAGACAGCTGACATATAAAATGTCTAAGTTTTAGATCTAACTTGAAGATAGGACTTTTTGCAGTCAGAGTAGGCCAAAACTGAGTAACCCTTCACATGAATGCTGAAGATGAACATAGAACTGTTCATAAAAAAATGTGTCTTCCGGAGCATTTGGTTTGATTCCACAGCACACTGAAGCAATGTAAATGTCAGAAAATCACTTTATGTTGCTTTCAACATTATATTCACATCTGACCTTCCAGATTTTTTTGAGTAGTTACTCAGGAATGGTGAACCCAACTTTCTTCTGTGACATCTACTGTGTTAAGTTCTATCAAATTCAGAGAAAAATTCAAGGCTTGGCCCAGACTGGCAGTAAATTAGAAATGTACTGTTAATTTATTAAGCTTACTGCACGTACTGTAGACTCAAAGCAATGCCCACAACTTTGGTTAATGGGAGTTTTCGTGGGTTCTAAGTCCTGTTCTCCCTAGAAAGGAGTAAGGTGAAAAGGTCATCATCCAAAAAAAAGATACCACGCAATCAGATATGCTATCATGCTTGTTCAGGCAATTGCACTAAAAACCTGGACCATTCAAAATGATCTAGGTTAGAAGAGGGTCCTTGAGGAATCTATCGACCATAGTTACAGCAAGTTCAGAAATAGTTAATGCCTCTTCTTCCTGTGCTGTAGCAAAGCGTGCAAGCACAGTTAATAGAAACTGATGCTATAAAGAACAGAGATTAAATCTGTTCAGATCTGATCAAGTCAGCACAAGCACCTAAACAATACCTGCCCTGTCAAACTTGACCCTTTGGTCATTACTGTTGTTCATTTTAAAAAATCAAGACAGAAGAGAGGCAAAAAATTCTGAAGATAAACCAAGGAAGCCTTTTCTTGCAGGTGATAAACACGGTTACAATGAGTTGCTTTTTTTTTTAAGTTCAACTTTTGAAAATTTTTGAAATGGCATCCTGAGTTAAAAAGGTGTACAATCTGGAATAAGGAAAGTCAATCACAGAAGTGTATAATTTTTACGTAGCTCATGGTAATATCATGGATTGTACGTTTAACACCTCGTGAACTGAATCTTCTACTGATGAGGAGTGAGAAAATGATCTATTATGCCAGCAGCACAAATGGAGCATATGAGGATAAGCTACAAAATAATCCCTGTGAGGAACTGCACAGCGCTGTACCTACTACAGTCTCAACTGTTGTCCTCCTGTATAAAATGTGAATGATTTTCCTTAACAGACACTGAATGGTTCTTGACTGGGTCACGCAAAAGCTGTTGGTAGCAAATTACCTCAGCCTACAACTAGCAACCAGGGCTGTTCTCCCTTTATATACTTGCAGGAAGCAAGTGCTAGATGCCACTGGGAGAATGACAGAGAACATACATGTGATGAGTAAGTAATAATACTGACCTGTTAAAGAGGCACTGCGTTTCTGTTAGGAAACGTTTTAAGTAAATTATACGAGAACTACTTCAGTGACTATGGGTGTGTTCTATACACTCCATTTGGGAAGGAAGACACGCCTCCCTTTCACATTTAAAGAAACCAAGTATTATAAATGAGGTCACATCTTGTGGGCTTCATATTTAATATCCTATTCCAATAGCTTTTTTAAACTCGGAATTTTGTGGTTCTGAGATGTCATAATAAACCCTACTTTTATCAAAGTTTTCACGGATGAAAAGCAAGTCTTCTACAGAATACACATCCTGTTTGCCTGTCCAAACAGTGAGGCTGTACCTATTAAAAAAAAAAAAAAAAGAGTGAATATTATTAATTTAATGGATATAAAACAGAAAAAAACCCATTGCATTAATAGGCTTCCAAAATAGTCAGAACTGTGGTATCTTAATGTTAGGAATGTAATTACTTATCAAAATTTTATTTCCTTTAGATTTCAAAGTTAAGCATCCAAAAATTAGGAAGCAGAACTGCATGTCCCTGTTGTCCTTACTCCTTTACATTCATGCCAATGATCTTCCTCCACCCTGCATTTCTGTTTCAAGAAACTGCACTGATAGTCTCCCCACTCTTCCTGACACCCCAGTGATTTCAAGTTTACGTAAAAAGCAATTACTGAAAATATTACTCCAAAGCTCAAACAACACAAGTTTGTACATAGGGCATAAAGAATGCTTGGTACAGATTACCTTGAGAAAATGACTGCAGCCCAAGAACAAGTGAGGAAATGGTAGCATGTATGAAGCAAGTTTTCATCTTCTTTTATGTAAATATATATTTTTATGAAATTGTTATAGGTTTGTAAGAACATTTTTTAAAAGCAGATATAACTTTGTGTTTGGAAATTACTGAATGTTTTTCAAGTACCAAAGCAAACTCCCTAAGATGGTTAGTAAACTTCTGCTGTAGTTTTGGCTGGGATAGAATTAATTTTTTCCACAGCAGCTCAGTATGCTGAAATGTTTTGGATTGGACAACACACCCCATGTTTTTGCAGCTGCTCAACAGTGCTGACAAAGCACTAAGGCTGATAGGCTGGGAATGGACACAAAGCTGTGACAGAACACAGGCAGAAGAGTTAACCCACAAAGACCAAAGCACCAAAGCGATTCAGTATCACGCAACACTGTGCTCAGCAATTAAAACCCTGGGGGAGCATGGAGGATGTTTGCCAAGGCTGCTGTTGATCAGTGACTCACAGGATATCAGTGGGCTGGAGGCATCTGCTTTTAGCATCACTTGTTTTTCTTGGTTTTGTTTTATTTTGTCTCACTTTTACCTAGAAAATGGTCTTTATCAAAGCCCATGACTTTTCTCAGAGAATTCTCGCTTCCCGATTCTCTCCCCAGTCCTGCTGTGAGCAAACTGGGTAGTGCCCTGCTAACCACCAATGTTAATAAATGAGTTCCAATTCAGAACTGACCCTGGATGCTTTTAGGCCAATTATATAGAACACAAGGAATATATAAATTGAGGAATATATAAAATGTAAGTAGTAATTAATTGCAAATCGCAATGTCATACTGGTTGGACTAATTAACTTTACTAGTCTTATGAAATGGTTGTAATAGAACTGGATTACAAAACCTATAAAAAGTTAGTTACCTATAATAAGTAATATTAAAGGAGGCTTTGATATGTTATTATCTCGCACAAACGAGTGCTTTATTACTAAGCAATATGTGACTTTACAATAAAGACTGCTAAAAATGTAGTCCCACAAACTTACCAATCTGACTGGTCTATTAACCAGCGAAGCTCAGACACTGACTGCCGCACTAATGCTGCCCGTACAGGGAATGTGACAGGCTGAGAGAGTGTACTGCATATCTGAGCCATTTCTTGCACCATTGTCCAGCTGTAGCCTATAATAAAGACCATTTGATTAAAAAGATTTCTTCACAGAGACAGCCTCTATCAAAACAAAGACAGGATGATTTACAGAACGGTCAGACTGCAAGACAAGGGAACAGCAGACAGCGGTTTCGTGAAAATCAGATAATTTTAAAATGAAATGACTAAATTATTATAAGCAACATCATTGTCCCAAGGGAGGGGGATGGGGGGGGGGGAACAACAAGAAAAAGAATCATATTTCCATGAATTGCTGTGTTATTTCACATACAGCTACAGAATACAACATTTTCCAACGTCCACAAAATTGTATCTTTGCTCTCCCTCTACAAGCTTTTGTTTATGATATCAATACATACTGGCTTTAGCTCGACTCCGGCTTTTTAAAAGCAGAAACGTTTTGGGGGAAAAAAAAAAAAAGAAAAAAGAAAGAAATAATCGGAATTAATGGAGTAGAAGACAAAGGACAAAGTTATGCAGAAATGTAGCAGATGAAATGGTTTGTACTTAAAAAAAACGCTAAAGACGAGCAATCTGAAACACGGTGCCTGTTGCTGAGGTTTTTATGAGCACTGGAGGTAGTTACAAGTGCTGCTGTGCTGTTTTTCAGTAACAACAGTTCATCACTTTTTTCTCAACTACTCACAAGCAATGTAGGGATTTTTCTGTCACTATTGCTTTTCAGCCTAAAAAAGCACCAAATTCAAAACTAAGGTTTCGTTGGGTAAACAGTAACTCGCTCTTGCAATCAGCTTCTCTTGTGTCTTATCCTTAATAAGCACTGCTGTAAACTGAAATTTAGAATGAAAATGACATTACATTTATTTCAAAAGATCGCTCACTACACTATTTCCTATGCATATTTCCAGCAATGTTTTACTGTAGTGAAGCAACTTTGGAGAAAATGCTGTACTAATGTTAAAAACATACTGTACAGTATACCATGCAGTCATCGTAACAAAATGCTGAACCTCGAGAACCAATAATTAGTGATTTGGAAAGGTGTGCAGTTTTGTCACTGAAGCCCCAGGAGATGCTGGTGGGAAATATGCTGCTGCACACAAATGCCTGTGGTGCACTGGACTAAAGCACCCCGACAAAGCAGCCATAAGAATTATGAGGGGAAGCCAGCAGTAAGGATCATAAAACAGTTTTTACATGTTTTGGATCTAAATTCCAGATAGGAATTAATAATTAGAAGCTGCAATTAGATTCACAAAACTGTGATTTAAAAAAATTACTAACATCAATGCACAGGGAAGTCTGTTGCAAAAAATTCAGTTCTTCAGTGGAAATGTAAAAAAACCATCAACTCACCACTTGATCCTATCTAATGCAAGAGCATACCGATTGGATTTAACACTTCCAGATAGTTTACTTTTCTTAGGAAATGTGCCAGAACTCCAATTAGCAAACCTCTCCTGGCGGGACTTGGGGAGCAGACTACCTGAAACAGGGCTCGGGCAATTCATTCTCTGAAATTCCTCAGGACGAGGGAATGACCTGAAGAACAAAGTACTGCTGGACAGAAAAATCAGATTTCCATGCAGTTCCATCTAAGCTCAAACACCAACTAATTGCTACACGTTATAAAAAATAATAATAAAGTAATACTTCTTATATTGACTATTATTTCCAAACTGTCAGGAAACAGCATTTATCTAGAATCAATTATGAAATTAATATGAAGAAAGCAGGTGACACAATGTAAGCATTACATTCTCTCTCTTTACCTTCATTGTGCTGTTCAGGGTGCCAGCCAGTTGTCCATCCCAACGATAAGGTTGCATCTGGGAAAAACGAGGTGACGGTATCAAGGAATTCCTTTGCATCCACAGCGGTGTTGATCCCATTGGGTCCTGGGAGGATGTCTGCGTTGAGCCAAACAGGTCTCTCCAAACACGGCTTCACAAGCTGGAGCAGCTCCAAGGAGGGCCGTACGGCATCAAGGCTGTACCAGCAACACATGGGCAAGGTGAGACCCCTTATCCAGAGCAAGGACAGGAAGCACTCAGCACACATGTAGCCCTGTCAGTAGGCATGGTGGGGATGGGCTGATGGGTGGACTAGATGATCTCAGTGGTCTTTTCCATCCTTAACGATTCTGTGATTCTGTCATTCTAACGCAACCTATCACATCTTGTTATCTTTGCTGTGCTCAACACAGCAAAGTGCAAGACTTTGCACTTGGGCCAGAGGAATCTCAGGCATGTATACAGACTGGGAGGAGCAGCCCTGCAGAGGACCTGGGGGTCCTGGTGGATGAAAAACTTAACATGAGCCAGCAGCATGCTCTAGCAGCTCAGAAAGCAAATGGTATCCTGGGCTCCATCAGAAGAGGGGTGGCCAGCAGGGACAGAGAGGTGATTGTCCCTCTCTACTCTGCTCTTGCGAGGAGTACTGCATCCAGGTCTGGGTCTCCCAATACAAGAAAGACAGGGAGCTGTCGGAGAAGGTCCAGAGGAGGGACACAAAGACCATCAGAGGGGTGGAGCACCTCCCCTATGAAGATAGGCTGAGGGAGCTGGGCTTGTTCAGCCTGCAGAAAAGAAGGCTGCAGGGTGACCTCATGGCAGCCTTCCAGTACCTAAAGGGAGCTTACAAACAGGAGGGGAGTCAACTCCTTACAAGGGTAGACAATGGCAGGACAAGGGGAAATGGTTTTACGTTGAAGGGGGGAAGATGTAGGTTGGATATCAGGGCAAGTTCTTTACTATGAGAGTGGTGAGGTCTGGAACAGCTGCCCAGAGAGGCTGTGGATGCCATTTCCCTGGAGGTGTTCAAGACCGGGCTGGATGGGGCCCTGGGCAGCCTGGTCTACTATTAAATGGGGAGGCTGGCAGCCCTGCATGCAGCGGGCAGGTTGGAGCTTGATGATCCTTGAGGTCCCTTCCAACCCAAGCCATTCTATGATAGAATCATCCTAACAAAACTTCCAAAACTGCTGTGTTGTGGTAGAAAGGAAATGTAGAAAAACTGGGCAAAAGACTGAATGTCAAGAAAATCCGTGATTGTTTTCTCACAGAGAATTAATGAACGTTCCACATAACACTCAGGAACTTAAAATCACTGCAAGTAGAGCTGTGCTTTCCTTACTAACAGGACAGACCCGTATTCTCCTGCAGTCCTCCCCACTGCTCTGTAAGGCTCGTTCTGTATGAGGCCATTCCCAACCCTGGCCCAGGAGAAGGTCAGAAGAACCATGTCAGGATGTGCAGACAGCGCTGGGAACAGCAGCCAGCTGTGTCCTGAGCTGCCCACGCTTACTGCCAGTAGTGCTTTTCTGCATTTTAGCTTTTGTTTTGCTGAGAGAACTGCATATTAGTAGGATTCCACTCAGTGCTTTCAGTCAGCAAGAACTGGCTCATTTGGTTCGTGGTCTTTTTTTTTTTTTTTTTCAATAGAAAAGCCAGTAATGGCTTGATTTAACATCATTGGTTTAAGTATTTCTAACATGCTCTGAAGCCAGAACACTTCACTTGTTCCCAGAACTAACAGACTGTCAAAGTCACCCAAATGCCTTCATTTCTTCGATGAAGTACACAATAATGTAAGAGAACAAAAACAAAGCATCATCTCTTGAAAACACAACAAACAAACCCAGACAGCCCTCTTCTACTGAGCAGCACGGAGACAATTTAAACGTATTGTTGACTCCACTTTCAAGGCTTTTTTGAAATGATTGTGGCTTTTCTGAAGTGCAACTCTGAAGCCCTTTTGCAGCATGCATTAATTCTAGCAGGAGATGTGATTATGTGATCAATCACGCTCACAGGGTAGAAACCCAGAAAATATTTCTTCTTAAGCACTGTTAAAGTAATCTTCAAAACTTCAGCAACAGTAACCCAAGAACAAGAATCCAAAAGAACATCAGATTCTGTGTCACTCACACAAGTGTAGCTGCACTGCGTGCTTGTAATTTTCAAATGCTTTTATATAACCAGACTTTCACAGCGCAGTATAATTTTAAAAGCTTTTTAAGATCAGCACTTGGCTGGAAATTCCTCGCGGAAAAAAAAAAAAAAAAAGAGAGGCATCTGTTTTCAAAAGCACTGAAGCAGTCATTAAAACTGAAAAAATGAAACCTCTTTTCTCTCCTCGGATCTGCATCAGTAAGAGGATTTTGCATGCCCATCATCCTTGTGTTCCCATGAACTTTAACATGAAAACAGTGATTACATCACACAGAACAACTGGTACAAGTCAATTTTATAGCCACCAAGCAATTACTGCATCTCTATAGCATATCTAGGCAGTGACAAAGCTCTTTTTGATGTACAGCTGCATTCTCCATACGTGGTAAACTCTGACACGTATTCAGAGAAAGCTAAAGCCAGGAATGGCAAAGATTGTCTAAAAATCACAGGTCACACTGAACCCCATTTCAAACTTGTCAAAGAAATCTCACAGGGCTTTCAGTCCTCTATTTCAGTTTTCCTGACAGTACAACTTTGCTTAGTTGCAACTCAGTAATGAGTTCACTGAAAATGAAATAATTATCCGTGGTTCAAAACATGTAAAGCTTTTATTCTTTTTATGCATTCAGTAAAACTGACTACGACTCACTAATTTTACTGTCCAGTAAGGAATGCATAAACTGTGAATCGCACAGCCTGGAGATATTCAAGACCCGCCTGGTCGCCTACCTGTGCGACCTGCTGTAGGGAACCTGCTTTGGCAGGGGGGTTGGACTCGATGATCTCTGGAGGTCCCTTCCGACCCCTACGATTCTGTGATTCTGTGATCACCAGTAGTTAGCATTATGTATAAAACTGCTAAGAATGTAAAGTATATGTTTTGTCTCAAAATACCTCTTAAAATCCAGCTTGATGCCCTTATCTGTGCCGACCATCTCCTCCAGCCACTCCTGCAGCGTGATGTCACTGTCTGTTTCAGGGGGATGAGCCATGATTGGGTCTCCATCACCTCCCCTGCCACCATGGAGGACATCTGCTTCTACCATGTGAACTGCACCTGTTATTTGGAAAATGAACGCTGAAACAGAGCAAATCCAGAACTTCCAGAGTCTACTTAACTATAACTGCAGGAAAACTTCCCACACCAAATGGTGCTCGCTTACTCCATGAGGATCACAGAGTACAAGGTGCTGCCTATGATGCAACCAAGACACGTTTTGGGGTATTTCAGTCAGTGGGATCTTTAGAAATCATTGACCAAGGGAAAACTGAGTCCTGAATGTGTTATTTGGCCAGGCAACCACACTGTAACGGACCTCAGCCGCTCCTCACACATTCTCCCCTGCAGACTCTTCTCCATGTTTGTAGCCCTCCCTTGGGCACCCTGTGACAGTTCTGTGTCCAGCTCACACTGCCAGCCCGCAAGCAGTGCTGGAGGTGAGGCCGCACAATGCAGAGCACAGTGGCACAACCCCTCTCAGCACTGAGCCTGATGCACCCCCGGCACGGCTGGCCCTTTGGGCTCCAGGCAAGCTGCTGGCTCGCATTCACCTTGCTGGCACCAGAACGCCCACACACCCCTACGTGCACGGCTGCACGTGTAGGTGGAGCCGCCCCAGCTGAGCGCACGGCCTCCCTCCGGCCGGCACTTACTGCGGGCGGCCTCTCGGGTCCGGCGCCGGCTGTTCGCTGCGTGCCACCACCGGATCTCCGCCCCGTCCCTGGCCGCCAGGCGGCCGGCCTTCAGGAAATGCTCCACCGCCGCCTCGCTCCGCGCTCCTGCGGCACCGAGCGGGACGGCCCTCGGCGCGGCGCCGCCGCGGCCCCCGGGAGGGAGCGGGACGACAGGCGGCGGCCGCGCCGCGCTCACCGCGCTCTGCTCGGCCGCCATGGCCGTGGCCCGGGCCCGCCCCGAGAGGCGGGGGCTCCCCGGCTGCGGCGGAGGCTGCGGGACAGCGGTGCTGAAAGCGGCCCGCAGCCCGGCACCGCGCGGTCACCGCCGGAGGAGGACAATGAACGGGAGACGGTCAGCACGGCACGCTTGACTGTTTCATTTAAATAAGAGATAACCTTTATTTAACTCTTGGAGATCGTTAGTACAGGATGAATGGCAGAACGGTTACTCCAGTTACCTGACTGCTTTGCCCCTCCCGGATCAGGGAGATGCCGTAGCGCAGGAAGGCCACCGCCACCTCACTGCATTTGTTAACCGGAGGAAGCAGCGGTGAGGTTGCGCGGTAGCAACGAGGCAGTACTCGTCTGCACGCAGCTGCCCACCGTGCGGCCCCCAGCAGCCCTCCAGAACTACAGTTTTGCCGAAGAATCAGCTCAAAGGTATCCCCAGCGTCCCGCAGGCCGCGGGCCTGAAATCTTCCAACGCTTGTTTTCTAAGCACAGAGCTGATTAGGTTAAGCTACAAGTTGCGTCTGAGACAAAAACATGAAATATCCCCAGTAAGCATTGAGAAGACAGAAAAGCGTTAATAGTCTCGAAAAGTCGAAAGGTCGAAAACAATATCGACCTTGGACTTGGTTTTGTTGTTTTCTTTTTGGTAAATAGTTATGACAGTTAGCAAACCTTGGTTCATGGAACCTTGGTACAAATCACATGCATCCCGAGTACATAAATAGATTTTAAGGACCCAATATAAAAAAATACATACAGTGCTAAATCTGTTCATGAAAACTCACACTTAATACATTTGTCCTCCCTGAAAATAAAGGAGGCTACCAAGAGGTAAGAAAAGCAGGAGAAGGAAGCAGAAAAGATAGTGCAGAGTCCCTGTCTTATTGCTACATGTAGATAGATTACTTCAAGGATAATCTGGCTTTTTATTAATCCTTGAAAGGTCAGAATGCATCAGGACTTTTGAACACCCAACAAAAGAAAAAAAAGATCAGTATTTATAAAAATAGCATCTGTTTTAGTAAGACAAATCCCTATAAATTCAAGAATTAAATCAGTTTTTCTACAAAAAGTAATTCAGAAGCATATGGTCCTGAAGCACCAGCATGGTATCTTCAGTCAGGACTTCACCTACAGCGTAAACTTAATATCAACTTTTCTTTTAAAACAGATTTGATGAGGGAAATGCTTTTTTGTTGATGATCAAATTTCAGTGACATTTGATGAGCGACAGAGAAGAACCATGGAACACTGTCACTTTAGGAGGGAGGAGGGAAAAACCTCAGATTTGTCCCAAAGGAATTTGTGAGGGCCCCTCCAAGAAGGTAACAGGGCCAGTTGTCCTGCTGAGATGGAATCAGAAAAGCCAAGGCACAGGTGGAACTAAACCTGGCAAGGGACGTGAAAAATAACAAGAGATTCTACAGTACATTGGTCGGGAGAGACAGGCAGAGGAGAGCGTACCCCTCTGACAACTTAGGAGGGAGAACTAAATTCAACAGACACGGAGAAGGCTGACTCAGTCTTCACTGCCAGTCAGGCTTTCCATGTCCGTTGTGTCCCTGAACATCTAGGTTGAGGCTGGGTGAGCAAAATCCCTTCCACTGTAAGAGCAGTGCAAGAAGACCTGGGGCACTACAGGCCAGGTGGGTCTGCACCTGGGAAGATCATGGAGCAGATCCTCCTGGAACATGTGTTAAGGCACATGCAAAACAAACAGGTGATCCGAGGCAGCCAGCACAGCTTCACCAATGGCAGATTCTGACTGACCAATCCGGTGGCCTTCTGTGATAGAGTGACTGCATCTGTGGACCAAGGAAGGGCAACCAATGTCATCTATCCGGATTTCTGCAAGGCCTTTGACATGGTCCCCCACCACATCCTTCTCTCTGAAATGGAGAGATGTGGGTTTTGAAGGGTGGAATATACGATGGCCAGGAAGACGTGGTCAATGAATCTACATCCAAGCAGAGGCAGGTAATGAGCAGCATCCCCCCACGGGTCTGCCTTGGGGCTGGTGCTCCTCAGCCACTTCATCAGTAAGGTAGACAGTTGCATCGAGTGCACCCTCAGCAAACCGAGTAGTGCAGCTGATAGAACAGAAGGAAAGGATGCCATCCTGATGGACCTGGACAGGCTTGAGAAGTGGGCCCACAGGAATCTAATGAGGTTTGGAAGAAGCAAGCTACCTCATTGCTTCTTCATAAGAAAAGTGCTCCAGCCCACCCTCTGATCATCTTTGTGGCCCTCCTCTGGACCCAACTCCAACAGCTCTGCATCCTTTTTGTGCTGGAGACCCCAAGCCTGGATGCAGTACTCCAGAGAAGGCTCTGGGGAGATCTCCTGGCATCCTTCCAGTACTTAAAGGGAGCTTAACATTTACCTGGTCTGATAGTGATGGGACAGGGTGGAAGGGCTTTAAACTAAAAGAGGGGAGATTTAGGTTAGATGTTAGGAAGAAATTGTTTGAGTACTCAGAGGGTGCTGAGGCCCTGGCACAGCTGCCCAGAGAAGCTGTGGTGCCCCATCCCTGGAGACGCTTAAGGCGAGGCTGGGTGGGGTCCTGGGCAGCCTCATCTGGTGGGGGGCAGCCCTGTCCACAGCAGGGGGATTGGGACTAGGTGATATTTAAGGTCCCTTCCACCCTAAGTCATTCTGTGGTTCCTTGTGCTGATCAAAAACAAGTGCCAAGAGGCATCCACCTGTATTTATACAGATGCATAAAGTATGCAGTCAGATATGTAAGACCTCATGTTAGAGCCTTAAACAGCAAGAAAGTTCTTTGCACATGGAAAGCACATGCTTCAGGCTGAGATTAGATCTGACTGCAGCAGTGTCTTAATACTTATCTTAGGAGGCAGGATAGCATGGCTGAAAGTTACACTACACAATGTAAACACTACAGTAGTGTACAGAGGTAAGCAACTGCCTTCTGCAACTGTATTAAGTGTAAAGTTTCAGAACGTTAGATAACATTACAAACTACACTTATTTCTGTGGTAAAGTAACAAATGGAAATTGGGTTCTTGTTTTGTTTAAATTTGGTTTGAAAATCCATTAAAATCAAAACAGTTTTAGAAATTTTGATCTTTAGTGTTTGACACATTAAGCTTTGGTGTTCAGAGCTAGTGAACCGGTATCTTGACAGAAACTGGTCTCAAAATAAATGTTCCATAAGGAAAAATATTAATTCCATTTTCAGCGGCAAGCTTGTGGGATCTGACATCCCACCATGGATCACAGGAATCAAAGCTTTGTCCAATTCATTCAGGTACTTCTGTGGAAAAAGGTGACCCCCAGATCCCGCCAAGTACTCAACCTAGAATGGAAACACATTAACATTTCTTCCATTAACAAGTGTGTAGTATCTTAGTAAATCAGTATTTCACTTAGCATCACACAGACAGAAAATAACACAAACACCAGTTACTGGGTAGGTTTCCAGGTCAATTAATTGAACTATTATAATTGTCACTGAATTTCTCAGTTTACCAGACCACACATCCTCTGTGTCTCACACTGCTTGAGCCTTCTGTCAAGAACGATCTGACTGTATTCTATCACCACTATTAATTTCAAAATATATTAGTGAAAAATAATTTAAAGGAGTATTTACAGCTTCTCTTAAAGATAAGAAAGTTTTACAGTTTACTTCTTCAGACAAGTGTATTCTAGCTCAAGTTCTGCAGAGTCTTTTTAGGAGCATCATATACTAGATGGAGCAAAGCAAAGCTTTCTTCTGCTGTAGAAATGCTGGAGCAAATGTCTTACCAATGTCAGGAGCTTATGCAGCAGAAAACTACATCAAGAAAAGCATCAGAAAATTAGCTCTATGATTCCTTTTACTAACTCACTCTAGAGACACGTGAGTGCTAAAGAGTCAGAACCAGACAAAAACTGGTAACTTACAGCAAACAGCTGCTACAGCATAGGGCAGAAAGGGAAATGGAAGTAATTACTTTGTGAACTGTTAGTCATTAAGACAGCTCCTCAGTCTGGATCTGGGGTAGGACAAAAAACTAGGAACATTCAGAAAGACATCTAAACGTCTTTACAGGCAAGGTTTCAGAATTGAAGTATGTACAATACAAATTGAAAGATCACCATATCTGAGTCAACCGAAACTCTCAGGCCTATCTTATTCATCCCATTCTTCTTCAAGGTTTTAAGGTGTGGGCAAAGAGCGGTGCTGCAAGCAGCAGCAATGTCTTTAGCAAACTGGAGATGAACAGGACCGGGTAGTTCATGGTCCTTTAGGAAATAATACACCTGAAATTACAGAAACGATAGGGATATTCAGCAGTCTGGTCATATGAAAAGTAAAAAAAATAAGTAATCCGGTATTCAGTTAACACAGAACAAAGTGAGCTACCAATGCTTGTTTGCTGGCATAGTATTCCTAGCATTTCATTTGTTCAGCCAAAATACTTAAGTAACCATGAGAATATCTAGATTACATACTCAAAGAGTTAACCGTGCTAACAAACTTACAGCATTTATTTTTTTTTTCAAAGGAAAATAATGTAAAGTATATGAAGTTATCACAGAATTACAGAACAGTTTGCATGCCGGTATGGCTACGCATAGCTCAGTTTTTTTAATAGTAACATTTAGTACTCTTGTAATTTACTAACCTCGGTACACTTCAAAACTTTTCCTTTTCTTTCAAAGTCTCTGGTGTGTGGTATTTTTTCACTCCAAGTTCCTTCCATCAATTTTCCATCTACTGGGCTTAAAATTCTGTGGAAGATAATGTTATAGTCAACAATTACAATAATGTTTTGTTTCATACATGTTTTCCCATTTTAAAGCATAATCTTTAGTTATCTTTAAAAGCTATTTAACAGCTCTGTAACAATATAATACAGGATTTGCATCATAATATAGAAGCTACAAAAAAACAGTATCCTAGACAGGGAACAAACAACACTTAATAAAAACCTTACCTTATGGGTCTGTGAAACTGAAGGTGCCAAAGTTAAAGCCTCTGTTTGTTCCAATCAGTAAAAAAAGCCACCCAAAAAAAAAAAAAGAGTATACCAACACAACCCTGCCACCTGAGGAAGAGCTTGGTTAACATGAGGCAAGCTTTGAAGTAATGATGTGTAATTAAAATTCGAAGTTATTCATATAACTGTTCAAATCACGCAGAATAAGGATATTACTTTTCATTTTTTTTTCAATTAAATGCTGGCATTCTAAGCAGTGAGTGGCAAAGAGCAGTACTGTGCACTTCCAAGCCCTCAACCCCAGAAGCCTAAAGGGATTAACTGCATCCCTAATTTGGTTAGTGGTTTGACTGTGTATCGTTGTAATTATACAAGGCGTAATAGATGGATAACCATGGGTTATATAAGAATAACTCACCAACGCTGAGGCTCACAGTTAAGATGGATGCTCGCCAACGTAGAGGCCTGCTACAAGGAACTCCACACAGGAGCAATCTCCAGAAGAGATGCTGCCTTAGTGGTGCTCAGCCCTTAAATGGGATCTAGAAGAGGTGGAATCAAGCTCCACCCCTTCTGGGAGCACAGCTGAATTACCTTCACCTGTGCTCCTGCAGCTGACCCATCACTTGCCTCAGATGGTTAATCAGAGGTTCAGGCTGTGATTAACAGTTTCCCATACAGACTGATACAAACTTTCAAAGGAACCTCAGATTTCACAAATTCTTCCTGTCAGCTTCCCAAACAGAGAAAACGGTATTGATTTTGGTGAATACTGGCACGCAAAACTGTTCTGCTAGTGACATCTAGAGGAGAGCAGGCAGCTTACTGTGCTACTGCCTTACAGGTCTTAGCAGCAAATTACCTGAATAAAGATGTCTTAGATTAATTTCTTGAAATAAAAAGCAGGTATTTGAAAGTTAGGGACTTGAGAATTACATGCTTTGCTAATATATTTACCCTTTGTTTGTTTTTTCTTCATCTTCCACCCAGCAAATATCTACATATTCTTTTAGGCCTTCTCCATCCACTTTGCCACAAGTTATTTTGAAGTCCTTCTTGTCTCTTAGTGCTTGACGTAGGCTTTCCATTGTCTCTGGTGTTATTTGGACCATTAATCCATCTAGAAGAAAATCAGTTAGAAGAAAATCCTCACTTGTCTACAGGAAGAGTAGCAACACGTTATAGTAGTCCTGGCTTAAATATTAGTGGGATCAGCCCTCTCCTGCAGAAAGTCCTAACTTGAACTCCACACTCAAGTACAGCATTAAATGCCCCATGACGGGCGTCAGGAGTAATGAAAGCCGTTCTAGTCAACAGAGCTAAGACTAGTAGGGCAATCTTAGACAAATGTTCTAATTTTCTGGCATATATGTGTCAACGTATGTATTTCATCAATACAGCAATGAACGTACTTCTCGATACGAAGGAAATGTTTGCATCGACTAATGTGAGGAGTTGAAACTTATTATGTAATAAAAGCAATAAATAAACTAGCATGCGTTTTTATACAGCACAATTTGTTTGTGATAGGTTTTCAAGTTAGAATGTCCTGAAAGAGTTTTGCTTGAAGTGGAACAAAGATCCTACACAAGGCTAATTTTTATTTTTAAAGCCCTCTGCAGAACACACACTCAGTACAATTCTTACCTTCAACTATACTGGATTTAGCTAGAAATCCTGAAGACGTCTTTAAGGCTCCATTAAATACCACAAAACTTGCACCTGTAACTAGAAAAAGTAGGAGGAAAGAGTGATGCTACATATCACTCAAATTTCACATTACCAATATTTGACTTGCCTTTTTTAAATTAAAAAAATATTTTAATGTTTTAATAAAAAAAAAAAAAAATGGGGCAGAAGGGGTATTACTATGCTGAAAGTGATAATGCAAATCACTTGGTCACAAGTTGGTACAAAAAACACTAGACCGTAGCAAAAAAAGACCACCTTTCTCATTTTATGAGCACATACAGTATTTCTGTAGGATACTGAAAGGTGGGTAACAGGCACACTCATGTGCAGAAAGGAGACAGCTAAGAGAACAGTGTTGTGGTGTTTTGATTTTTTTTAAACATAAAACATATATGCCACACAACTTTAAATTTATTTACAGAAGATATTCCTGAAGCTTACAGTGTTAGAAGTGAAACTGAAGCTGAACTAAACTGAAAGGTTGTATGGGACTTTAAGCAACCTTGACTAGAGGGAGGCATCCCTTCCCATGGCAAGGAGGTCAGAACCAGATGCTCTTTAAAGGTACCTTCCGTCCCAAACCATTCCACGCTTCTGTGACTTTTGCTCTAGAAATGCAATTGTTCCCCATAAGCACGCTACACAGCTTACCTTTCCTAGGATGTTCATTAGTGCTGTTTGCTTGCGTATGATAGAGACCTTGCTTATTCTGCACACACACAAAGTGAGAATCTGCTTCAGTATTAAAACTAGCTCCAATGCTAATTACGTGGTCATTAGAGGAGTTTATCACCTTCATCACCTGCCAATGTAAGATTTGTTAATAAACTAACAGATCTCATTCTGTAGTGTTCATTTTAAATACAGGACATTGAAAAATCTAGCAGATTATTCACTTAATTGCAAAAAGTTTCAAGCTGATTCACTGAAACTGTTCATCTTCCACACTTAACAGTTATCCTAAAAAATGACTTATTTCCACACATCATCCACTCTAGCATATCCAGGAAGAAGAATACGTGCACAACGAATTTCACACTCTCTCCCCAGATATCACATGCTTCAAGGAGTCTACTGCACAGCAAAGAGCACACTGGAGAGCTGCAATCAAGTAAAGACATCACCTGCAGCACTGCATGGACACTGATCAGAGAATAAAAGCACTACTGCCTCTAAGAACTACTCCTCCGCTGCCTTCCCCCCACTCCCCACCATTAATAAAAGAAGTCGTGTTAAAGATATGACTGGTATTATATGAAAAAAAACCATAAAAACAGTTTGGAATAGTTTAACTTACTTGATTATATTTCCTTAAAGGTATTTTAATACAGCTTCTACCCATTTCCACATGAACAAATAGGTTGTCTATGGTATGCAAAGTATATTGATAGTTTCTAAGGTCCTGCAATGGACAAAGATAATATGCTAAGACAAAGATGTTAACAGACATTTATTTCCATACATTTTAGAATAAATCTTAAAGACTGAATACATCCATCTCCAGGCTTCTTGTAAGTCATTAGAAGTAGCTAAAGACTTGATCCCTTTCATTCCCCTCCTCTGCTGTGATTCACTGGTAAAGTACTTTAATGGATATATTAACAGATCTGTAGTATTCATGAAGTGGTTGTACTATTTAACAGTGGCTTACTTCAACTACGACTACTTTATGCACATTGGGATCTTGTAATGTTTTAGATAATGTGAAATACTACAACAGAAGGAGTGGACAAAGTCACTTGGTTTGTTCAGCTTAGAGAACAGGAGATGGAGGGGAGACTTCACTGCTGTCTATCACACAATAACAAGAGAGGGAGGTGCTGATCTCCTCTCTCGTGACCACTGACAAGTTCAGAAAGGATACTGGGAAAAGTTACCCGCTGACATGGTGGTTAGGCCCTGGAATGGGTTTCTCAGGGCAGTGGTTACTACACAGCCCCAAGACTGCTGTTGTTCAGGAGTCACATGAACAATGCTCTCAAACATATGGTTTAATTCTTAGCTTCGTGTGGAGCCGGGAGTTAAGACCTGACAATGTTTATCAGTCCCTTCCAGCTCAGGATATTTTGTTCTATGATTCTGCAATCTCTCGAGTATTTGAAGTACTGCTTGAGTCTCACACTGTTCATTATACCTCCTTCTGACAGAGGTTACCATCCACCAGCCACTTCTGCAGAATTTCCACACTCTGTTCTATTCTGGAACAATGATGACAGATGTAAAATGGCTTCATTTGCCTTTCCTAGCACAACTTCGGAAAGGCTGGGATGAAAGGTGAAAGAAGGGCCCCGCAGTAAAGGAGAGAAGGGAACTTTACAGAAACTGGGACAGGGGTAGTGAAAAGTTAGTTTATGTAGAAGCTGTTAGAAGAATGGGGATTGCAGACACTGTGTCTGAAATAACAAGGGGGATGAAGGCCATAAAGATAAGGGTGCAACAGCCCGAGAACACTGAGGTGATTAGATGTCCACAGGGCAAGCTGGAACCAGTTTGGGGGTGCCCCTCCCGCTGGGTCGAAAGTTTACAGCGAGGAAGACTATGAGCCTTCATCGAGGAAGACAAGGAGCCTTCATCCCACGACCACCCCCACGACACACTACGCACGTGCAAGGGGGGAGGGGCCGCATGCTAATAGGGTCTCAGGAATGTAATGAATATGTATCTGAATTCCTGCCAACTATTGATTATGGATTAGTTCAGCCTATATCTGTAGCACGCTTTCTCCTAACGGTGTGCAAGTGAGGTGGAGCTATCCCCCTTGCACCAGGGTGTTCACTCATTAAACATACCTGCTTTATAACTACTTTGTGGTTATGAAGTTTGATTTCCGCAGGCCAGGGAAGGCTCTTATCAGCCACTGAACTAGGAAATCAGTATCTTCCCCAGTCAGCTCAGCTGTAGCAAGAGATATTTATGAACAGGTCTCACTGCACTGCAAGTTTCAGTTCAAATGGCATGATTTGACGGTATAAAGGACATCATAAAGATGTGCCTTGCCTTCACCATTTACCACCACCTCAGTCACTTCTGCGGTGCTAGATTTTATCATCTTTAACTGAGTTTGTGCCACATGTAGTTTAACAGATTCTTAACCTCTTGTTAAACTACATAACAAGAACCGTTGCAGCCATTCTACAATGACTGAAAACTCTCGCTACATCAAAGAGGTAATCTTGCCAAGGAGCATACATTCCCACTGCCTGTTTTGAGCCTGAAGGTGCAATTCAGGCTAAAAAAAGGAATGGATATACCATATCAGAGACTAAGGCAAATCCGTCTCAACACATTCTTTGCAGCAGCGAGAAGTGCACGCTGATTTTTCACACTACCTCTTAGGTGCCTGTCTGTCTTTTCCAGGCTGTTCTTCTAGATCTTACTTATTTGTAGCTTAGGCACTTCCTGAATAATACAAAGGCTTAAGCCGATTAAGGAAGTCTCCCTCATACCGTCCTCCCTTCCACCCTCAAGTCCTTCCTCTGACCTCATATCAGTACTGTCCCATCACTAGCGAGGCAGGGAGCAGGCTCACAGAATTGAGATTGAAGATTCCTCCATCAAGAAAAAACAAACTGCTAGCTACTTGCTAGCTTTCTTGTAGGGCAGCTCCAATTGAGACTGATTCTCTATGTAGTGACATACGTATCAACAACAGGAAAAACTGAAGAGTGCCAAAGATTGCTGTTTCCTCTATGCTGTAATGGTTTCCAGATTTGAGAGGGTTTAGTGATCACCTACGTACGTGCAATTTTCTCCACAACATTTCCAACACTGTTGCTTACAGCATTAAGGATAAATTCTATGCAAGTGTTTGAAGAAAAGGTTACTGGTCAGGAATAGAAGCTTACTAGAAGTTCAAATAAAATTATTTGAGAAACAAAGGAAAAAGTTCCTATCTTGAAATTGAGTCTTTTTATGACACAGATTGGTTTATCACATCAAGGATAAGTTCACATGTCAAAGTAATTAACATTACAGTTAGAAAATGTATCTGCATGTCAAGTTTGTTTTTCAAATTTAATGACATACCATGTTTAAGAGTAGAATTCTTGCATGAAATCAATATTTGACACAGAAAACTGCAACTGAATGGCAATTGCTACAAGCTTCAACGTAAGTTCCAAAGTTCTTTTCATTATTCAAAACTACTTCTTATCACCAGAAACTGTGCTATAACCAGTACGATGTGGAAGACTGCACTAGGCTTACGAGACAAGGCTTTGGCAGTAGGAGAGTTGCTAAGAGAGCACAGCCCAGCAGCTGCACCATGTCAGATCAGGTCCAACTCCAGTCAGCTCCAAAAGGGACCCAATTGCAGGCCAGACCTGAGCCCTAGGCAGTGCTCTATGAAGCCAGTGGAGGAGCATGGTTAAGAAATGACCAGAAATGTAGCCCATGGTGGAGCCCATGATGGAACAGATGTATGTGGCCTGGAGAAAGCCATGAAGAGCCCCCACAGGAGCAGGCCCTGGTCCATAGCTGCAGATCAAGGAGAACAGCCCACAGTGGAGAAGGGCTGGCGAAACTGCTGCCAGTAGGGACTGTGCTGGAGCAGCTCCTGAAGCATGAGCCCCATAGCAGGGAGCCGTACTGGAGCAGTACTCTGGGGACTGCAGCCTGTGAGTAGCCTACGGAGGATCAGTTTGAGAAGGACAGCATCTTGTGGGAGGGACATACATAGAGCAGGGGCAGAGGGCAACCATGAAAGAGCATCAGAGATGAAGCATTATGGACTGACTGAAGCCCACATTCCCTGTTCACCTGCATGTCTTGGGAGAAGGAGGTAAAATATGGTAGATGGGGAGGTTTGCTCTCAGCAAGAAAGCTGCCCTTAGTAATGGGGACATTAACATAATTTATTATGTTGAATTTGATTTGACAATAACTAGTGAGCGATTTCCCTGTTCTTATCTCAACACTTGATCCCTCTTTCATTGTATTTTCTCCTTCCTTGTGGAGAAAAAGAGTGGCTGTGGTGTACAGCTGCCATCAGGGTGAAACCACCACACTTGCTTAGCTCACACTTAATACATACTTGAGTAAGGAATTTTCAAGTCAGCTCTGAAGAAAATGTTAGCTCTTTAACTTTGCCAAAAGCAATTCAGCTTCAATGAATCTGAGAATATTTTACACAATCTGGATTACAACAGGAAGTGAAATGAATAAAATAATTACTCACAACAAGTAGATTCATAATTGTGTGTCCTATTTCTCCAAAGAGTGGCTTTCGATGTCTAAAACTTATTACAGGGGTTGGATATACTGGAATAGAGGAAACAAAAAAAGTCACACTTATAAAGAAGTTTTACAGTTGTAAGTATTTATTTTCAGTTGTAGACCAAGTTCCTTAATTTCAATATCTGAACATTCAAGGGATCTAGAGCCACTGTGATTCTTACTTGCTAACCCCTTAGCCCACTGCATGGTTTCCTCACCCACAGTTAAATCCTACTGCAGTATCTGTACAGAGTCATTCCCCACGCAGCAGAAATCTTGTAGCAGAGACATGCTGCTTCCTTCTCTCTGACTGACCAGCTATGTTTCTTGCAAAGGGTGAGCTGATTCAGCCTTTGCGTCACCAGTTGTGAGAGGGGCTGCAAGGTTCAATGCTTTCTTAAACAGAAGTACTATACAGGTAACATCCTCTTTTATGTTAATACTGTAGATTGAACTGAAGTACCACTTAGCATTAATAAACAAGAATGAAGTGAATGAAGTGGTTCTTACAAAGTAATGAGCTTAATGAGCTTCTAATTGCTTTACAGTCCCATGGCTGGAGTAGAAAACATGCAGATGGAAATTAGGGAAACAGATCGGGAGACCAACACACCATCACATGAAGTCATTTGAAAGTAAAACAAACAGTGCAGCAAAGTCAAGATTACGAGATCAATCCAAGAAAGTGCATGGTTAGTACAAAAATGACAGTAAAATTGGTAAGGAAAAAGTATGACAAAGAAGGTACCAGACAGAAGCATGGACAGCAGAACTCCACTATTCACTAAAATCCATAAACAACTGAATGATGCATTTTATAGACCTGATGCTTCTGAAATGGTAGTCTTAATTTACAGAATGCCCATTCAGTGTCAGAAAGCTGTAAATGATATTTCTGAAATTCATTCCACTTAAGTAACAACTGCATGTTGCACCCTTCAAAACTCCTGGTCTCCAAATAACAAGGGGCTATAACAGGAATACAAATAACAGGAAACCAAACAGTACCTATACCTCTAAATCAGTGCCTGTGTTATTCAAAAAAGGCACACAAGCAAATTTAGAAGGTATTTTAGGACAGCTTCTACTTTCAGGTCTTGTGCAAGCTAGCTTAATCTGCTCTTGAAGGCAATAGTAATTTGTGAATATACTTTCCTCCAGGGATTCTCAAGCAGAGTGAGTGAAGATCCAATTGGGGGAGCAGAAAGTGGTCACATAAAGCAGCAGAGAGACTGCTGAATGGGATTCCCATGTGGAGGCCTTCTCACAGCACAATCTGTGGTATACACCTCATGTACTTTTCCCCACACCTCACTTTGAGAGAATGACTTCCACATTTTTCAATACTGAGATATCAAATGCGCTAACTAGTATGTTATCCTTTTAAGTAACTAAGACATCCCTTCATTTAATGAAACACTAATATTTTGCCCATGTACTCCATTTCTGTTTTTTTTCAAAACTGACAATTAGGCTGGTGAACTTCCCTTCAAAACTTTCTCCAGTGACAACAGTAGTTCTTATTTTTTTAAAGTGTCAGACTTGGTTTTTAGGCCTAACTGCCTTCAGCTAACATGAGAAAGAACCAGGCGAGTGTAGCAGAATATTGTAAATTCCCAGGTGTCTCAACAGGACAGTTCTCATATACAAAACTTCAGCCTTATGCAAGAGTAATATAAAATACTGCAAACATGGCTTTGGATATTTTGTTTGACTACTAAAGTTATATTTCTCAAAGGAAGTCTTATATCTATACAGCTATTTGAAGTACTAAAACTTACCCCCATATTCTGCTCCCAGTCTCAACATTAAACGGATTGGAAAAACTTTTGCCCAGGGTATTTCCAGCTTATGGATTAGAATGCCACAAAGAAAAGGGTTATCTGGGAGCATTAAATCATCAAGTTTCTGGTAAGTTGGTGAAACAAACAGGAATCCTCCATGGTCTTCGTTACCAAGAAAATTTTCACTAAATGTAACATTATCCATGTTTCTTATTGACTTTCCTGTTGAAAGAGGGTCAGAAAGTGTTTGTGCATCTTAAAAAAATAACATGCTATTGTGAAGAAAACTACTGCCACCATCCCTTCATTAGAGACTTATCCTTTATGATTTGCAAGCCTGTACATCTTGTATCTTCCAGAAAGTCTGAGAGACATCTAACCCCACAAAAGTCTACAGACTTATTTATTATCGAGATGAACTTGAATATGAAAGTAGACTTTTTTTTCCCAAAAAACATCAAAAACCCTAAAGTATACAATGTTCTGGCATACATCAGTTGATGAACTTCAATTAACAGACCTCACAGTTATATATTTATGTGCACTGCATTTCGACCAGTGAAGTCCCAGATGTCCTAAGCCATCGACACAAGGACTTATGCACAGAATCTCCAAGACCATATACATGAAGAACAATAACAGAAAATGCAAACTAGATATTTATAGGAGTACTTGAGCTGGAGAAACGTAGTTTCTTTCTGTTGTTTATTTAGAAATAAAAGCTAAACACTGAAAAGTTTTTCAACCAGATCAGATATCTGTAAATGCATAAAAACTGCATAAACTTCCAACTTTGAAGACAAGCAAGAAAATATCATAGCATGTCAGACATGACTACATACCTTTTACTGCATTCTTATAGATGTCAATCAATAATTTGAATATTTCATTAGGAAAAGTCTTCTCATCTGGCAAACACTGCAACAGAATGACAATTTCTGCCTGCCCCAAACCATGTAGCCCGTTTGTTGAGAAGTACCAGCATTTTTCTGAAAAATCTTCAATTAAAAAGACAGAGACCACAGTAATACTGTTCTTTACAATCAGAAAAATAGATTTAATGGAATAGAAGACATGCGCTACTTACAAGATATTAACTTGATGTTCACAAGCAAGTTTGCATTTAGGATAAAAGTTAACGGACTGGTACCTTCTTTCTCAAGAAGCAAGGCGACCTGTTGGTGAGACAGATGTTCTTCCACTAGAGGATCTAAAGAAATTAATATCTGATTTAGTTCAACATGCCAGCCAACTACCTAAAATAAAAAAAAAAAATCAGATGACAGTATATGAAAGACTGTCCTTACTTTTCTATTTTAAAAGGGTGTTAATTATTCTCAAACTTAGAACAACTGTGGATCAACCCAGTATTCTATTCAGCAGCTTACCAGAAGATTCAAAGGCCATGCAAAAAATAAAGCAGTAATTTATAACAAAGGCATGATCTGGGGCTGCTATTTATTGGTAGTTACTCATATATTGTCTGTGTTGTTTCTTCATTTGACATATTGCTACTGCTAGTTACAATGAAAGCAATCACTGATTTAATGGGTTTAAGTGATTGTTATTTTCATAATATACTCACATTTTAATAACTCATGTTTAATTAACGAACATTCCAATGTGCAGCACAGGTGAGAGGTTAAAGTTGCTTTACTGTATTAAATCCACACTTAGAAATCCCGCATCTGGTGATGCCATACTGACCAGTATTTACCTTTTCCTTTTTCACCCATGGCAAGCAGAAGCGGTGGCAGTTTATCACCATCTGGAAGAAGGCTGACATCTTTCCGAACACAGTTTTCAACACCACAAAGTGCTCTGTAACTCATAGGACTAACAGGCGTATCACTTTTATTCCAATCTACTAAATTAGTACTAGTCTTCTCAGATTCCATGGCAGAAGAACACTCTTTAGTGTCTGGAGTCAGAGATTTATCACTATCAGTCATCTCACTCTGGCAGGAAATGGTCTGTTGTGCATCCTCTGAGGGAACAGAAGGACATAATCCCTCTGTTCTTGTAATAACATCCATTTCTTCTTTTGGTTTTGAATTTACATCAGTTGGCATGTCATCTTCCTCTGCATTTGTAGCCTACGAGAATAAAGAAATCAATACTCTAGTCTCACAACAAACTATAACTTCAATAACTTCCATGATAGCATTCTAAAAGAAAGAAAAATGACTAAGAAATCTACCAAACTGATAACAAATTAATTATTTATTCAAGAAGTGACTCAGCAAATCTACCGTGGATCTTGCATTTCCCCCCCATTTTTAAAGGTCACATTAGTCCCCATTTAAGGTAAAGATGAATCACTATTTTATTTCTTCAGAATACAAAATTCTCAGAGTGCTGCAGATCAGTCATTTTAGCATATAGTAAGATTTAATACAATCAACAATAAAGCAAGTACCCCTTGAGCCAATCATTTCAGCCCATCAATTCAGTGAAATACATATAATAAACCAAGAATGCAGTAATTATGAAATGAACTGTCATCAAAACAAAGGAGAATGTGACCTATTAAGTATATTGAGTCATCACACTGTAAATCCCTGTAGATCCGCACGGTATTTCAGCAAGAAAGACTGAAATGTAGCAAGATAAAAACCTAACAACTCTGTTAACAACTCTATGCCTGTCCTGTATTAATTCTCCTGGCATACCCTTGGCTTCCATCAGGTCTTCTGCTTAGAGAACACGTGCCAGAAGATGTGAGAGGAAGAAGTGCAACTGAAACAGCCTCTAATAAACTCCTTTCCCACAAATTCTCTTGCTGGCTTTGCATATCACTTTATACTTTTGGCGTTCATGGCAGTCTGAGTCAGCATGCTCAGGATTACATGCTACCTAGTAAAGGACATCCAGAGCTTAGGAGCTGCAACATAGTGGTTTTGTCTGAGTTCCTAAAGCTGTACATGAGAACCATCAATTCAATGTTTCTTTGTTGATGATGCTTTTAATTTTAGACACTGTTAATCTTCTGTAACTGAAAATAACCTACTCTTTCCTCAAAACAGATGATAGGTTTTATCTTTTGATTACTATGATGGGTAGAGCAAGAACTGCTAAGTTCTGGGAACAACAGGGATACATTTATTATAATGACAATTTTCCACTGGTGTTTCTGTTCCCCCCAGTTTACTTCCCTATTTAAACAACTACTTAAGTACTTTCTTCAGACTGATCACAGACCTTAAGTCTTCATTTTCCAGTAAGTGAGATAGCAACAAAAGTAACATTAATAGGTTCAGCCACTCATACACTCCTAATTCTGCAATTCATGGCAAATGACACCTATCATTTTAACATTCGGTTCATGAATATTCAGCATCTATCTGCCTTCACTGTCTGAAAAATTCACCCTTTTTATCATCTGTGAGTATGATATATAGCACAGTCCAGGACAGGCAACTTCTATACTCAGTTTTTCACCTCCTTATCACTTAAGTAAGCTATTTGGCTTATATTTATCATATAGAAAGGGATTTTTTTTTTTAAAATTTCTTACTGATGCCTAACTTCTTTTTGTGACCTCTTGATGAGCTTTTCTGGCAACATTTTGTCCAAATCTACAAAAAACAGATTTGACCCACAACTTATTGGGATCCTTTTTCATATGAAACCATACTTGCTGTTATCTATTACTGTTATGGTTTTATGATTTTTGGTTATCGGTATTCCACACCATTATGCTCCAGTTCCAGTTACCTGTTCCAGAAGAGAAGAACTGCATACCCCAGAGGACTTTGTGTTCAGAGAGCAGATAAAGCCCCTGGCAAGGTCATGGGACCAGGCTCTCCTCCTTGCTGCTTGTCCTGACCACACGCATCACCACTGCACTAGAGTAAGGCCCTCAGCTTTCGGAGACTCTTTCTCTCATTGTATCTGATTTATTAGCTCCAACTCTAATTATATTGTATTATATTGTATACTAGTGCTTTATCTTGCATTCCAATATCTTATTTAGTTAATTAGTTTGTTTCTCCTCAGATAGTTGCCGCTGCTATTTCTGGGGCCCATCTCCCTTTCCCTTTATTTTCCCCTTTCTGGAGGCTCAGACCCACATGTCCCTCTGCCCTGCTAGTCACAGAACCAGGCCAAATCAGCCCATAAACCGTTGACAATTACTCATGAACAAAGGCTGATTTACATGATAATACAACACACAACTGTTGAGAAACTCCATATACTTGTAACATGGATCTGGTCTGATTGCAAGCTTTACTAATTGTTTTTTAAAACTCTTGAACACTGTCATGACTTGAGACAGTGTTTCAGAACCATATCTCATTTTAAAAAAGCTCCAGATAAAGAATATCTCCAAATTTTTCCACAGCAAACTGATAGTACTCCTTCAGACCTCTCTTGTCAAGCACAGCTAGTTTAACACTATGAATATTATGTTTTTTTAAAAAGTCGACTCCCTTATTAGTTCAGTACCTGTTCACATTAGAAGTGGTAAGCTAATTTTGCTGCACCCTATAACACAGTATTGTATTACATGAAGCAACTTCTTGTAGGACCAACTTAGGAAACACGTAAAATTGTATCAAACCACTCAAAGGAAAACAAGCATAATCATGACAAACAGCTGAAGATACATTCATAACAATAGTTATTCAAAGACTTTACAGAAGAATCTTGATTTTGAATATTTTCCACTACAACATTTTTGAAGTTCATATATGTCCTAATCAATAGGGAGCAAAGTTATTTCAGCACAATTCATGTGTCTACACACAATTCTTAATTCATACCATATGCAACTCTGGTACATCAGGGCTTACTGTGTCCTGGGATGATCTCTTTGCTCCAGAGGAAAGCTTTGTTGTATATGCCACTTCGCCAGTCGGCAAAATGCCATCTGCAAACCAAACTCTCTTCTGTTCTTTGGGGCACAGCTCTAGGATAGGTTTAGAAAAAACACTGACTTTGTATTATTTTACTGTCCTAACAACTAAAAGCGATGCAAATTCAGAGGCACTTCTCCCATCTGTTACACACAGGATTTGTTAACTGAAAGCAAGCACAGGTAGACAGCCTGACTCCAGCCCCAATCCTATCAGGTAAATACATGGAAAAAACAGTTTATCATAGCAGAGGAAGCTGTCATGGTATATCTTATCACGCTACCTATCAAAATTCCTTTGTCAACCATCCCTTTGTCGTAAGATATGAATAAAATGCTTACCACAACTAGATGATGAAACACTAAAAAAAATAGCTAATCACAATTATTTTCATTTATGAAAGTCAGATATTTAGTAATAATGGAACAAAGACTGCTTAATGGCTAATCATTTACCTTTACAAAGACTGAACTCCTACTGCTTCTTACCTTTTCCCCCCCAAAAAGTACTTCTGTTTACTGTAAAACTGGCCATCACAATGCATGACAGAGATCTCCTGAGCAATATCACTAATTATGAAAGTAATATCTGAACCAAACAAAGAAATTACAGTATAAACATAGAAAAAAAGACAACCTCCATTTATAAAATGTGGATGCACGACAGATGTTGTCAAGCTCATACACGGAGTCTGAACTCAGAACTAACAGCAAGTTTCTTGAGCCAAAATTCAAAGAATTTCTGTTCAATGCTATATCTAGTATATATCCACAATACAATAAATAACTCTTCCCAAGCAGATCTTGAAAAAGCATTAAATTATACAGTATTAAACATACCTTCATTATCAGATTGTTTAAGTGCTGAAATGGGTAATGGTGAGGAAAATAAGGGACAGCTGGCACTACCAGGTATACAGGCTTCCTGCAAAGATGGAGCAGAAGAATTCTCAGAGACACTGGGATTAGGGACAGGACCTGTTGGACTCATCATCCTTTCAAATGCCTGTGCTAAATAAAAAAAAAAAGAAAAATTGTTTACTTTAAATGTTTAAATGCAAAACAAACAAACAAACAAAAACCCAGTAATTTTAGTGTGTAGGGCAGTACTGAGGGTTTGGGGTTTTGTTTTGTTTTTTTGCAAAAGCAGCGCACAATTTAGTGACCCAGCTGTGTAAATTGAATGCTAAAGTTATTGCACAGAAGAAAAACCTAATTCTATTGATTTTCAATCTGCCCTTCAGCATGTGGAAGGCTACTGTGGCAGGGTAAAAGATGGGGTATCTCTTTTTTTGAACTCCTGCCACAGATGACCCATCTGGAAGCTTCCCATAAAACATGAAAATTAAAGATACTAGCTGTACGTATTATTTCTTTAATTATTACTACAGTTATTAAAAAAGATCCAAACCTCTTTTACCTTTATTAATATCATCGTAGCAGCGAGTACAGACTCTTGCTTCCTTCTCCATGTACTGTAGTTTGCACTTTCGTTTGCAACAACCACCACAAAAAACCTGAACAAGAAGGAGACTGAAATAAATATTATAAGCAAAGTCCAAATATTTCCTGAGTTAGGTTCCTATTAAATTATTTCATCTAATTAAGATAATAAAGCATACATAAAATATTCTCAGGAATATGAAAAAAGAAGAGAAGCATTAGCACATTTATCTTACAATACATTTCTGTGTTGAGAGAAGGGAAATTACCAGAAATAAAAGGGTTTTATTAAGGTCAAAAGCTCCATGGCTTGGTCTGAAGTCTGCTTTTTGAGTTCTTACCCTGTTTCCCAGAACTGCACACAATCTATCCATGCTACAAATTTTTGAAAAAGGCTACATCCTATCAGCTTTCTGAAACACTCAGGAATGCTATGCTGCAGCACAGCTCTGTAGCAGTAACTAGGGTAACACTCTGGGCACCATGTGTCACCATTCCACTCATAACAAAAGATACACTTGTCATTCATTTGAGGAATCCTTATGATCTGCAGAACTTTCTAGTAGGGAAGCCTACCAAGTCATGCTAACACTTGTGACCCTAGGGAAATTTAGCAGCTAAAAATCTCTGAAGAACTAAATACTAAAGGCCAAAGAGTTGAATCCCTTTCTTTTTTAAATTTTCCTTTTTGTTAGATTTAAAGCACATGGAAGTTTACTGTCACCTACATGACAGAAGAATTTCAAGTTCAGCATCTGCAGAAATTCTGCACAAAACCTGAAAATGCTACTTTGTGTATTTCCATCAAGACTGCCTCCAAGGAAGGCTGCTGAAAATGCAGTAATACTTCATTTATTTTCTTTTTTCTAAAGAATTCTTCAAATTACGATTAAGGTAAAACAATACTCCAAGAGATTCTTGGTCTTGTTTAACAAGCCTAAGTATCTTTTCTTAAAAGCTGATACTGTATTGTGTTTTTGAAAGTATTTTATTAAATCCTCAATAGTCTAGAGAATATTTATCTAATAAAGAAGGAACATTTTAGTTTGAAATGCTAAAAAAGGAAAGAATAGACTGTACTAGTTGTTTATCCCAGGGATACGGGTGGAAAAGGAGTGGAGATTGTTTCAGACACAGAAAATACACAACTGTGATCTGTAACTTGTTGTTATCAACTACTCAGCACAGTTTTAAAATTTGCCAGGCATTTCTGTTGGCCCAAAGCATTCCTTAGAAGTCTACAAAGCCAGCCTTCCGCACATGGTGAGAAATACTCGTGTTATTCAGCTATGAACTCACCTCCTCCCAGTTCTCTCTGAGATACAGGCAAGAGAAAGAACAGCCCATAAAACTTCCTGCTGTGGGCAGATCTAGTTACATAAGGACAGATGCCCATAGATTAGCTAGGTTTTTTGTTTGTTTTTAAGATCGTAGGTGGAAGCAGCTGGTACATAATTCCACAATGATTAGCAGACTCTTCCAAGAAATAAGTATATACATATTTAATTCTAGGCCCTCTTCAATTTAATATTCAAGCCTGTATCATCTATCTTTCATGCAAGATGTCTGTGATGATATCTCAAAATCTTCAGGAAAAATAAGGAAGGAAATATGTGCAAAATGAGGAGTAGCAACAAGGGAGACAACTGATAACTAATGATTAAATGCTTATCTTTAATGACAAAAATAATTCTAAGTCACACCAGTCAAATTAACCCCTACTTCTGTTAATCTTGTAACTGCTTTACAGGAAAAACCAGAATGATGGGAACAAATACTGAACTGCAGAGATGAAACTCATCTGTTCTATTGCCTTAATGCCACCGTTGAAGTTAACAACTGCCACCTCTCATTAGGATTCAGGGCATGACTGGAACCAGCTATTCTTATATCAGCAGGAGTCATTCTTGACCCATTTGTCTCACAGCAGTTAATATCCACACTGCACTGAGGCATTCTACTCTGAGATTCCAAGCTAACTCTTGGACAACTATCCGAACCAGGGCTCAATGCTTCCCAAACAATTTACCAACACTGTCTCAGGAATTACACTGGCTATAGTAGTCTCAACTGTGCCAGAAAAACCAAACCAAACCATTAGTTGCCTTTTTGTAACTCCCTTCAGCACAGCATCTGAAGAGCATGAAAATTGCTTTGAAAGAACAGTTTTCTACATGAGCAGAATATACAGCCTGTCTGTTTTAAAGGAGATTTGGGGATGTGGAAAAGCACCTTTTCAACCTGAGCCATACCTCTACAATCTCAGTCACAGATTTCCACTTCTAATTTTTTTTGCACATTCCCACAAATATCTGGCGCTTTTCTTGCAAGGTGGATTAGCAAGTTTTCAAGCACTATCATTTTCAGCTATGTAAAGATTCCAGAGGCAATACTAGCCTTTACAAAAAATATCTTTCAAAACCTTGGTCTGACAGAAGCCTTCTATTCCTAACCACAGTTAGGTGGAAGCAAAGCTAAGCCTGCTACTCCTAATTATCTCGAGGAAAACAAAGCAGATTAAGAGGAAAACAACTAAAGAAGAAACAGAACAAAAGAAAAATAAAAGCTATTACGACTGAACTCCCTTAAGTGGGAAAAGCCATGCGAAAAGTCACATTTGATCAGTGCAAGACAATAAAATAAACATTCCAGTTGCTTCCATATTAATGTCATATCCATAACAATAAATACTTCCATATTGATTAATTTATCTCACCTGAAAAAAATGCATGCTTGGTAAAGTTATTAAGAACATAATTGGAAAGGATCAATTGCTAATCAGATGCAATCAACCTTAGGGCTACAAATGCTGAGCAGTACAACGATCCTTTGCCAAGTGCCATTCTCCTCTTACACATGGTGCCATTAGGACCCTTAATAAAGGCATCACCTCGATCTTAATGCACAAGAAACATGAGGTGGAAACAAAATAAAGGACAGATAGTGCAACAGAGCAATGGCAATGAAAGTGAGTCTACTGAGCAACAAAGTTAAATCTAGTTGGGCTACAAACAGTAAATGCACCACATCAAAAAGCAAACAATTAAATAAATGGAGTTGAGAATTTGACTGTGTGTGCTGCAGATGAGGGACAGAGCAGGCATCATTGCTACCTTACACATTCCTCCAGCACAGAAGCCAGAATTCCCAAGTTCCAGCATTTTCCCTGATAACAATAAATCCGTAGGACTACATAAAATCAAACAATTCTAGGACAGTTCAGAGAGGACAATCGTGAATTTCTGCCTGTTCCTCATCAAGCTGGCAGTAAACACTGAGTCCATGAGAAAAGTAGACTTCGTTTTTTTAAGACAAGTAGCAAAACAGTAAGCTACTGCACATTCAGAAAAGCTATGACAGCTACAGCTCAGCTGCCTAGCACTCCATTATCTCTAACAGTTACACCATCTGTACTGCCTTCACTCATTTTCTGAATGCACAAGCATTGTGAAGCACCCTGAACGACTCTGCTCTTATGCAAAGACACTCTGCTGTTAACACAGAGGATTAACAGTAACAGCAGTTAGCTGCAAGCAGCAGTGATTACTGGAGGGAATTCCTATTCCTGTCTCCAGAAGACAGGCAATAAATTTCATAGGGAATATAAACAAGAACTTCAAGAAGTTCAAAACCATACCCTAAAGAACTGTATTTTAAACTGTTATAAAATTTTAGTAGGGTATATAACTGCCTAAGTTCAATAACACCTAACTTGTCACCATGACAGCTTCCTTTTCTTGGCACCCCACTGCAGACCTACACTGTCTATAGGTTTGCTGTGAGAGAAGAAAATGGGGACTATGCTTTGAATACACAGAACTAGAAGAGAGACTCTGCAGAAAAAAAAAAAGACCAAACCACTCCAGATGTCTTTTAAAATGGGATGAAAGAAGCTAGTAAGTATTGAGTAGTCTTTGCACCACCTCCTCATCCATAAAGCCTGCAGAGGAACACTGAAAGAGAATCAGTTCCATTAGTATTATATTTGTATTTATGCACCAGTACATAAGTCGCAATAGCTCAAAAAGAATTTTACTCTTGATTAAAAACAAACTTCAGCGTTATTTACTCACTGCCAGACAACCATAGGCTAGAAAAATAGAAAAGTCTACAGATTACTTGCTCAGTTAGCGAGTACCATTCACTCAGCAGAAATAGAGTACTTCCCTCTGCCCTCCCTGACAACTCCCTTGGGAAACTGTGCAGACAACACAGTGCACAACGGACTGTAAGTCCTTTGCATGGCTGCTGCTGTGATAGCTCCTGAAAGAACACATCCTGCCAGAGTAATAGACTATAATAGGTGTAAAACAATATCACTTCTCTGAATTCTGATTACCACCATTGCCTAAATTTTTGATGCCAAAATACTTAAGCTTAATCTAAAGTAAGTAAAAAAACTGATTCACTGTAACAATCACTGCAGCACACACTGTCACATCTTCCCTGCTGCAAGAAAAGAACAGTACTCTAGCCAGTAATGGAAGATAAAGTAAAGGGATGCAAGGAAAATGTTCTTATTTTCAAAAAACAAGTCTTTTTTTACTTATCATAGTCTTTTCTAAGAGTCTAACTCTGATGTAAAATTTAGGGAAAAAAAAAAATACTTAGAACCCCACTCCTTTGCATTCCAGTTATCACTACATCAGAGAAAATTCGCTTACAGTAATAAAAGTGCCCCTCATCAACAACTTACTTTTCCACACGCACGACAGTGGTGTCGTCTTTTTGTAAATGTGAACTTCACTTGACAGTTCATGCAATTGGGTGCCTCTGAATCAGGAACCCACAATGGTTGTTTCTGCAGAAGAGCTGCAGGTGTTTTAAGTGATTCTACACTTTGAAATGTCTGACTTTTTCCCGTGTCAGTGCCACTTTCCCCAGCAGGTTCAGAATTTTCATCACAAGTTATGCTGTTCCTTGAGAAGGGAGCTTCTGGAGTAACTGCTCTCTCAAGCACATGCGTTTGATTTAGTTGTCTCTGACCAACAGCTCCTTGTGTACCGTCACACAACAGCTTTGGTCTTGCACCTTCAGCAGGAAGCTTTGGAACTTGTGCCTCAGTGTCATGCTCAGTCACATTTTGAATAAGAAACGCACTCTCCTCTGCTGGAGGTTTCAACTTATGGGTAGCAAGAGAGACTTCAAGATCACTACTAATGCTAGTAATATCCTCCAGTTTTGTCTGAGCATGTTCTTCAGTAACCTTTGTGAAATCCAGGTTCTCATCTCTCAAATTCATTTCTGTGTCAGCTGCCATTAAGTTATTACTATTGCTTAAAGAATTCAATGAACTGGACAGATGACTTTGCCCATATAAGAATTCATCAAGCTCTGCATCACTTACAAGAGTATTGCTTTCAATAATACTCTCCTCAAGAGTAAAGTCATCTACAGTTTGGCTAATACTTTCACTGTAGTAACAGTCTGTATGAACACCATATGGCTCAGCTTCATATTCCATAAAAGTAGAAGCAATAGCTTTCATTTGATCAGAATCGCTATCATCGGTTATATTCTCAGTATTACATGTCTCTCCACCTCTTTTTTCTACAACAATTTGGTTGATTTTAGTTAAATATCCTTCCTGTTCATGTAAGTCAGTCTCTTTGCAGGATTCACAATCAGAGAGATCAGTTGTTAAACTGTCACTAATAACCTCTGCTATTTCATTTTGAGGTAGAGAATTAACATTTTCTTCTGTTACAACTGTGGAACCACATCGAGATACAGGAAGTGGTGGAAGATGTGGCAGTGACATCTGGACATCCTCGGCTGATACACATAAAGCACTGTTTAGTACTTCAGTGCCAGCAACTTTTTCACTACCCACATTCTCTTCTGTAATTTTCTCTTCTGGTTCTACTTCAGCCCCCGTTTGACACGTGGAGCCTTGTGAAGCATGACTCTCAGGTAATGTTCCATGGGTTTTGTCCAACTGATGTCTATACAGCAGATGGGTAGGCGTGGATTCCATTTTACATTGATCTTCCGAGGTTACACTTTCTGCAGCACTTCCTCCATGTATTTCTTTGCTCACTGGAGAGCACGTGCTTCCGTCTTGTGGCTCAGAAGGCAATTTTTCATATGCTGTCTCATCTTTGGGATCGTACACATTTGAATTCTGTAATGTTTCAGAGACACACGCAGAATTAGGGTGAGCAGTTTGTTCAAGATGATCAAATACTTCAATACAGGACTGTATCTTTAAAGTGGAGTGATAACCACACAGATCTGAAACCTCTGCTTTAGCAAAAACATCTGATTTTAAATCTAACTGATTACTCTCTTCTGTTTTAAGAGGTCCTGAATGTTGTAGCACTGAGTTCCCATCATTCTGCTCTGTATACAAAACACCTCTGCAACCCAATGAAAATACACAATCAGGGAGAGGTATGCAAGATTTGCCAAAGACACTCAAACAGTCTTCACTACAGTGAGAGTCACCTGGCTGCAATTTTTGAGTATCTACATTAGCACCTGCTGAACGGATCAAGTTACTTATGTCATGAACAAGATCACACATAGGTATACTACTTCCCAGGTCTGAACCCTGACTTCCTTCTGAGGAAGCACTGTTCACAATGGTCAAAATATCAGGCCCAGAAACGCTCCTCTCATTTTGCGATGAACAATTCAGAATCCCATCATTTGGTCTGGTGTGGCTGGCTTGAGAGATTTCTTCTGACGCAGTACAACTGTCAGCATTCTCCTGTAGCTTTTGGGTTGGGTATACACGTTGCAAGAAATCCAAGTCCAAAGGAAGGGAACGGTGTTTTGAATCATATGGATTTTGAGGAGCTCTGGAGAGGTCACATTCATCTATTTTAAGCAAAAAAAAGAGATCAAAAGCAAAGTTTACAAGACTTAACTGTTTCTACAGTGCATGTCCTCAAAATTTCATCTATTCACTACCATAAGCTTTAACTTATTGTTTGATTACATTCAAATTCCCCGTAACAGTCACTTGACCAATATTACCACACTGTAGCAGAAGGCAGCAGTTAACTAACCTGCATTCAGTTCAAATTCATCCAGTAGTTTGTCCAAGTCACAGACCGCAGCTTTAAAGTATGTATCCATTCTATTTAAGTTCTAGCCTGGCTTTAGGCCTCTTAAACCTAAAAAGAAAAATGCAATGATTCACTCATATTTTGCTATTCACAAAGTCAAAGCGTTTCCATTATTAGACAGCAACTTTCAGGAACTGTTTTAAATAACATCTTCTGTCTATAAAATAAAATGTCATACAGATTATTGCAATCCATCAGAGTCCAAGTATGTCATGCTCAATAACTTGCCTTTAAATTTTAAATTTAAAGTTTAAATATTAAATTTTCCTTCAAGGCCTGGAAGAAAATAAAATAAATAAATAAAATCGAGCATGGTAAATTAGTTCACCTCCACCCTACTCAGAACACAAAACCCATTAACCTTCTACGAGACCTGCAAAAAAGCACTAAGAAAAAAAACAGTCTCGTTTTAGATACCTGGCAACTCACCTGAATGCAATTTGCAATGCATGGTCTGTATCATAAAACGTTGTTTCGTTTGTTTAATGAAGACTTCCAGTCTCCAGATGTTATGCTTTCTTGATCAGTTTGAGGAGCTTCCTAACCCTACATCCTTTTCATGTGTGAATATCCATAACATGCAATTACCTGTCACATAATCAAGATGTTACCTACCTTACCTAAAACTAACCCAAAGGGACACAGATCTCTTTTGTCTTATGTCTGGAAACCAGACCGCTAAAGGTCTGCCAGGTTTTTCTGCTACTCAGGGAGATGCTAAAACAGCTTATAAATTATTAAAAGAAAACAAACTTGTAGCTCTCATAACTTATAGTACATGTTTATGGACAATAACGAAATTGATGGTCAAAAGTTACTAAAAGAGATTATCTAAGGTACAAATGCTGGAGGTCTATGAGAAACAGGTGTTTAAGAAATACATAATGCTGAGCTTGTTCTCTGCAGGGATTTCTTATACATCCTTACCATTCAGGTACAACTTCTGTTACCTGTTGTAACTTCTGTTACAACTAAAGGAGTAGCAGCCATGACTAAAAGAAGCAGCCACAGACTATTCATCACTCCCCAGCCCCACGCTCCCCAGGTCTTTGCGTTGGCAGCTACTCCTCTTGCCTAATCCCACAAAAAGCCAAACCAAATTGCTAAAGGGATAGACAGTCATACACTTTTATTGTTTTTATTTATTTCAAGAACAGGTCTACCAAGTGAAAGACACTAGCTTGGCACAATGTCCTAATGAGGATTTGTAAATCCTTCTGCCTCACTTAGTTGTACACAAAACACCAACTCACATCCCTGTAAATTAAGCTCCCAATTTACAGTAATCAGAATGCAAAATACACTAAAATAATAATAATAATAATAAGCAAAACAAAAAACCTATCCATCAATGAAACAGATGGCTATCAGCAATAAAGACGACATAAAGGCCACCTCCGAAATGAGTTTTACTTACTTGCCTTGAGGACATCTGAAGCTTTTACAAATAATTCTCTGATATTTCATAAAATATACTGAGAAGAGGCAAGTAATAATTTCAACTATTTTTACCCTGTACTTTAAAAGACTTCTGGATTACGCATGGCCTTTTTCACTCGTAGCAAATAATGGATTTTGCATCACACATCCACGCTCTATTTGATTATAACACCAAATAGCTAAGCAGAAGACAATTTTGGCCTAATTACTTCTATCAAACACGGAACAGAACTGAGCATACAGAAGAACTGAAGTTTTATGCCAACATTAATTACATCACAGCGTAAGGTATATATTATTCCCAGAGGAAGCTCAGAAATGAACCATGATAAATACCTCATCCTAAGGCAATAATACCATCTTTACATAATTCCATGCACTTTTAGAATAAAAGGGTTCCATCTGAGGTAATAAAGTATTTTGAACAGCTGAAATAATTTCAAATGATTACTATTCCTCTTATTTAGCCAGCCTTTCTTGAAGATTTTCATCTCTTCTAGAAGGGTCTTGAACATTCTTTTCCATCTCCCCTCCCCCATCTCCCCAAAACTACTACAGCAATAGGGAAGACAAGCAGTAATCCCTTCTTATCCACCTCTTATCTTTCTGTTCTCAATCCTTTTATATGTATTATCATCATTAAACTAAAATACCGTTCATTTGATATAACATTTCAGGAATGAGACCATCTTACATTTTTGGCTCAGCTATAATTGCCTACAGCCATAGTATTAACATTAAAACAGGAGTGAATTGGAAGCCACGAAGAAGTTCTGGCGATACAGTTTTGCTAAACGTCTGTTTGCTTCCTTGAGCAAAAACAACCTGTTGAAGCTGTTTGTTTCATCAAACTGCACTCACTCTGAATATAACTTAGAGTTTCAAGAGTTCTACTTCTAACCATCTGAAACTAGCAGCAGCATCACCTTACTTTTAAAAATACATAGGAATTTCTGTAAAAGTCCCACCCATACCAAAAAGCATCAAGAAAACAAGTGACTAAGATAGAAGTTTTATATGGATAGGGAAAGTTCATGAGCACACAGGAAGGAGACTACTGGGTGTGGAAGCAGTGACTGCAGTTGTTTACACACACAGATCTTTGCACTGCAGCTTTTAGAGGAACCGTTCCACAAACAACTGGCCCTTTTAACATTCCTTACATCATGTGAGTTTTGATTTGCTCAGTTTTGATTTGTCCAGTTACAAAGCAGGAAGCAATAACAATTTTTTTTCTTTTCTTTTTTTAAACTTTTTCCTTAGTTTTCATTGAGATGAGGCCTTTGTATAAACATAAGAACTGAATGCCACCACACCAGAAGGGGAAGCACATAAATAGCAAAACATCACCACCAGGCAGAAAAACAGGGAAGCCTGATCTGTGCACCTAACAGACACCTTCAGGACTTGAATCAATCCCTTACTTGCTGCTGCCACCTTCCAAGGGTTGAAAGGCACGTGCCCTCTGCTAGAAGCTATTTTCTAAACACACTTTCTAGTTATATGAATACTGTCACAAGATTGTTTCCAAGTGGATAGTAGATTATTAAAATATGCTCTCTGAAATCCTAAATCCTTCACAGTACAGTAAGGCATACAGCTTGAGATTCCTACTGGCTCAATTTCATATAATTCTTTCAAAGCAGAAAGCCTTAAGTTTTAAGCAATGGTTAAATCACTGTCTGCCAAAGACTGTATGCTTTCATCTTAAAATAAATATTTATATGCTAGGGGACTGGGAGATATGTACCAGTCCTTCTCAAAAAGGGACAAAAATAACCAAAGCATAAAATGACTACAGCACAGTGTTAACAGCTAGTTTCTTACACAGTCAGTTCAAAGGGAAAGACCTGAGAAAGCTTTTTTTTTTTTTTTTTGGAAAGACAGTTCATACTGGGGAAGGTATTTACTGTTAAGTTGGGTAGCTCAGCGTACAGACCAGCTCTGGAGACTTACTTTCACAGATGAAAGTACTAAACTGAGCTACAAAGGTCTGTTATTTCTTTTAGACATTTTACTCTCTTCCTTATGACTAAGCACCAAGGCCTGGTAACTTGAGGTGCTCATATCTTCAGACTGAAATACACAGAAGATGGTTTTCAAAATGTGACATAGGTCACATTCTAAATATTTCGAATGATTACAAGTCATTAGCTCTCATCACACTGTTTCTTCTTATTTACGTCTCACTTAATGGATATCTAATTTCATTAAAGAAGAGAGCACACCTATCACTAGGGCTTCCAAGTATATGACTTGGCAAAATTCCATACTTACCAGTTAACAGCTTTTATTTTGCTGACAGAACATCTCTAAGCTTCAATATTTTTCATTACTTTATTACAAAAAGGCACGTCATACTACTTTTTTACTTCTCTAGGTAAGCACCTGGTTTGTTTTCAAACAAGCTCACTCTAAGTCTCCAATTCAAAGCTCTTCCTTAGCCATGCGTCATGTTAAGCATACAGCTTTGACTTTCTCAGCCACAGCCACAGCCAAAGCCCTCACAAGGGCTTTCACAGTTGCAAACAGTTCATGTCTACCTTCCAGCACCCCCCAGGCTTTCATCGAACAGTTTCAAGTTTCCCACTCTCAAAGGCACTTTCCCTTATATTCTAATCTTACCTGTTCCCCATACCCAGAGGGGAACAGTTTTGGTTGAGAGTTGAGTACAACAGTCAGACATGCTTAGTATGTTGTTCTTCGAGCTCAGTATCAGACTAAGGGATTTTAACTTAATATTCATTTCATAGTTAATGAAGCAAAAGTTCTTACTCTGGGTCCTGTGACTTTCAAGATTCCATGCTGAAATGTTAACTGCTCACTCCCACAGCTGTTAGCCAAAACAGGACTGTTGTGCTGTTGCAAAACTGCACTCTTCATCTACTTTCATGCCAACATTGCAGATGTCCATCCCCAAGCTTTACAAGAGATAAGCTGATGCTTGCATTTCTAAACCCCTTATGGGCAAACCCCACAGCCATGATTACAATACAAGCACTCTTTCCTGTCTTACCCATGCTGATTAAGAAGAAATCTAACAATGAAACTGTTACGTAGTAGACATCACAGTGAACCCTGTATTCCAAACGCTAGCAAAACAGCAGTAGTCCCAGGATGGACTCTGAACAGTTATGTGTTTAGAACAAATACATCAGGTCTGACACCCTTCTTTGCATACTGCGACCAGGCACAAAGCAAGCCCAAATGGAACTAATGGAAATGGTGAAAGCTTGCTTACTTTATTTCCCCAATCGGATGAGGCTTGGTCTCTGGCTAACTCCTAACACTGCACATTATATTGGACCCTACCTTAAGAAACAGAGGTAATAATTTTACTGGAAAAGTTACCTAAGAAAAGCCAATGTTGTGATTTAGATGACCATGTAACAAGTCTGAGTGTGTCAACAGACTTAAAAAAAAAATAACAACAACAAAAAAACCACCTTTACAGGCAACGTTTTATAAACTTCATAAACAATTTCTAAAGGATACATATATTGAGATTCAAAAAATACTTTGTTAGAGACTTCTCAATGCAGTGTATTAAAATGAGAAGACATTACAAGTTTGCTAGGACAGAGAACATCCAAGCATCAAACTATAGCACAGACTGCCATTTTTTAAAATCAAACATAGTATCTCTAAATGCAGGTAGTTAGTAGTCTTCAGTAAAAACTTGCAAAATAAAATGGACAAATTCATCACTGTTTGCTAACCAGTTCTAACAACAAGCAGATTTCCACTGTTTAAAAATCCCTGAAAAACAACTTCTAGGGCTCAATATACATACATCCATTACCAGATCTCAGTGGAGTCACAACCAAACACCATTAAAGAATCCAGGCCTGTATCTGTAGGGAACATGCTGGAACAAAACAAGATTGGGTGTGGAAACAAAGAAACACAAGTGCTGTACAGTTCTTCCATTCTAAAAACTAGCTTAATATTTAGACAGTTATTGTGGTCATCTGGACAGTCCATTTGGTCACCACGATGATACATTATTTCAATTCACTATGTTTACAGTAACCAAAAGCGTAGGCTCCAGGCCCTGCAGACAGAAACAATACCACCCCAAACCAACCAACGAATAAAAGCCATAAAAAAACACCAAGGCCTAAGTGTACAGATACCCGTGGAGCTCACCTGCAATCAACAAGGAGCAAAAACTGAGAAATAATTAAGTGCTGTCAGATAAAAATAATAATAAAAACAAAGATATAATATTCTTGCTGAGCAATACAATATGTTATTGAACCATAAAAGCACAGCAGCTGCTGCCACTGCAAATCTACTCGCTGAATCAGGGGACAAATATAAAATTTACAAAAGTTTTCAGACACCTAAGAAAAAGCTTACATGGCACACTGCAAAACACTAAACTGCCTCACCTGAAGATGGACATTGCTGAAACACAATTTCAACAACACAAAGGGTCACCAGCATTATGAGTTTATCACCACCCTGATCAGACTACTTACACTGACAGCATACTCAACCCCCTAGAACTTCCTTCCACACTAGTGGCACACATTATCACTCTTTTGACCAGAAAATAGCACCACTCACACCACAAATAGATGCCAGCCAGCAATTTTTCAGCACTGCTCCAGAACATCACCAGTACCATCAACAGGCCCAATGGCTGAAGAACCCATTCTAAAGAATCACAGAATTTTGACCTTTAAAGGTCTAGTCCAACCTCCCACTTGCTCACCTGAACAGACACACTGCACACAGCGCCACCGCTACTGGTGGTATCAGCTTGTAACGCTCAGCATTGAGAAACAAGTCACAGAAACATGACTATTTGATCAGGTCTGAAAGATAACTTCTCAGACAACAGAGACCACTCCTCTCTTAATATTCTCATCTTCTCTGAACTGCACTATTAATGATCAGACATTCATATTGGACAACCTAAGCAGCACAGCATCAGACATTAAGAGCGTCTGGTTCTGGCAGGCAACTGGATCCTTTCCTGCACATGAGTCATTTCTTCAGGGCATACCAAGAAACAGCTTTCTGCCACTGCAGTCTGTATCTGAATACAGACAGGGCTGCCCACACGCTCCAGTTCATCTGGCACATCTTACTTAACTTGAGCAGCGTAAGCACGTCCATGAAACTCTGCATCCAGCAGCAATGCCAACTGAAAAGAAGAAAGTAAAAACACCGTTAATGTCTGTAAATCGCGAAGAGCAATGCATCTGCCTAAGCAATCCAATGCACAACAGTGCACGAAGCGCTGCAGTTTGCTGTTGGCAGCAGCGGCAGCGAACCTCACACTACAAACCTTCACGTGACTGTTTCTGGTTCGTTTCGAAGCGATTGTGCGTCCCAGTTCCAACGGGTGTTTCCACGGCCGTTACCGAGTCATACTCCTCAGGTACGCCGCCCCAGCGCTGCACCCCCGAGTGAGGCGCAGCTCACACACCCGCCTTAGGTCGGGGAGGAAGCAGGACTCCCTCACAAAGCACAGCTCGCAGCCACGGCGGAAGGCCGCAGTCAGCGCCGTGCAACGACACGGAGGACCAGACACAAACCCCGCTGCCGTCTTCCACCCCAGGCCGCTTCCTCGGCCTGGATTCCTGGCACGGCGACTGTCTCACCCCCACCTCCTTCTCCTCCTCCCCCTCCCCCCCTTTACCCGGAGCCCTCCCGGCAAAGCAGGACGGAGACCCGCCCCTCCCCCGGCGCTCACCTCACGAGTAGCCCAACCCCTCCCCAGCTCCAGGACGGCGCTCCGAGTCTCCGCACGCTGCGCATGCGTATTGCCAGCCCCCCCACTAGGGCGGCACCTGCCAACTCTGCGCGTGCGCAGGACTACTCTATGCGCTCCCCCGTTCCCGGCCGCGCAGAAAGAGGGGCTCGCGGACATGTCCACAAAATCCTTTTTTTTTTTTTTTTTCCCTTTAAAAAAATAATTTATTCCGGCTGACGCTTAGATCGAGATCACCACAGTTTCGCACGCTTTCTCACACGGATCACTTTCCTCGTGACACACAGCCACAGTGGGCCAGGAGCGTGACTTTGGAAGCACTCTAACCGAGTTCTGGAACCCGTTTCCATTGGAAGCTGAGGAAAGGCTGCTTGGAGAAGCCAGCTCACAGCAGCACGCCGGTCCCAGTGCTGCTGGCACAGAGGACTGCACGGCTTTTCCTCCGTGCCCCGTGGGAAGCTGGCCTTGTGTCTCCTGTGCCTCCTCCTTCAGCTCCATTGCACGAGCTAGCATGTAGCTGACCTTCCTCTGGTGAGCTAGAGCCTCCTCTTTGTCATTGACCTGCAGTTGGCCGCAGAAAGAGAAGAAACTGTAAGCTAAGAGCAAGGGAGTTCATATAAATGATAGAGCATCCTGCACTGGAAGGGACCCATGAGGATCACCATGTCCAGCACACATGAGGATCACCATGTCCAGCACATGAAAAGATCAGAAAAGCAATGTCAGAATGTTGTTAAGACTCCTTAGGCATGGTTGCAAGACCAGAGTCTGGCAGTAACCAAAAATAACAGCACCCTGGCAGTCCAGACCATTTAACAGCAGTAGTGATGCAGGCATAGGAAGCAGCGTTTCCACAGGTACATGCAAATGTGTATCCACACAAGATTCTTTGCCTCATTTTTACCTGGGTATATTAATAAAAATTCTGCAGCTCAGTTTGTTCTCCCAGAGTCTAGTTCAAGAAGTAACACTAACCAAATCTATTAACATCTTCAGGATTTCATGAGGGTTGTCTAGTTCTTCAACTTTCCTGCTGTCAGCATCTGAGGAGAGCAGGCTTGCTAATTTCTGTCCCAGACTCTTCTTGCTCCCTTGTAGCTTGACAGACCCTATGAACAACAGAAAGTAAGAGAACAGTGGAAATTCTTAAGAGAAAAACTGGTTTCATTCAGAAAAATGAATGTGCATCCAACTGAACTCTGAGCAATCTCCTCTAGAAGGGCACTGCAGTCTACAGCTGTACATCTTAGGGCAGGTTATTAATATGCAGCACCACTCTTGTCATCACTCAAAAGCTACCTAGACTTTTCATCAGATACATGAGCAAATTGAAAATAAAAATTATTATTGCTATTTAATAATATATCTTTCCTCTAGCTAAATAACAATTCATGGCAATGTGTTTTTAAGCATCTGGTAGCCTGATATGTTCAATTTGTAAAATTTATGAGAAGATTAAAATACATTAAAATGATGAAATGCTTGTATCAAAACACAGAGCTTAGAACACACTGGAGGCACTCAGAGCTAGGCTGGACAGGGCCCAGGGCAGCCTGACCTGGTAGGAGGCAACCAGCCCACTGCAGGGGGTTGGAGCTGGGTGGGCTTTAAGGTCCCTTCCAATCCAAACCATTCTGTGATACTATGATTCTGTGAAACGATGATACTGATAAAAGGGAAACACATATTGGAGATATATCCTGTTTTAATGTTACTTCCTGGAGGTGCCCAAGGAATCCAGAAGATCCCCAGATCCATGCCTGGCACATACAGATCAATGGCTAGCAGAAACACATTTTGAAGTATGTTCTATTCCTCACTTCTCATACGGTTTTGACCACGACATAAGCAACAATTCTCGTTAGCTTTTTCTCAACCAAGAAAAGGATAATGAAAATTCTTTCTCTTTCCCAGAGGGATTGTAGATGACCATGCTAAGTTGTAGTAGAAGAATAAATGTTAATGCCAGCACAAATAATGAAAAATTGAAGTTCTTAAAATTAAAAAAAAAAAAAAAAAAAAAAAGAACCACACAAAGAAAAAAAGGTAGGATTTCAGTAAGAGCTCAGTACCTGTTTTTGCTTTTATCCTTCATGATACAGGCTTCATTGAAAAAATAAAAACAGAATTGTTGATAGCATCTTAAATGGCCAGGCTAACTTCTCCAGATGCTAGTTCTTTTGTGCTGTTTTTCTAACATCTTCAATATTTACAATGCTATTGTTAATCTGGATAACAGATTATTTATTCTAGCATTACAGTTCATAAGCAGGTAATTAAAAAAAGGCTACACTAAAAGCAGGATTAGTATCATCAATGTCCTATGGTCATTTTTATATAATGAATACTATAACCATCCGCTTATACATACATGTCCTACAGAAGAAACTTCTGGTATAAGTTTGTGAACTACCAGCTGCATTTCTTGCAGTATGTACAGTTTTGATATAACTTTGTTCCTTCTTTCTGAACTCTTCAAAAATCTGTCAGCCATTAAACCACAAGCACATATTTGATATAATAAAAATGTCTGTCCATGCATCAGCTACATTACAGATACAGTTACCATCCTCTTTCAGTCGCCTCCAGTTTATAAATTTTGTTTCCTTTTTAATCTTTATCACTTCTGCAAGCCTCAGGGCTTGGTCCTTCCTCTGCATTAGCTGCTGCTCAAATGCAATTCTGAAGGCATCTGCCATTACATAAGCTTCATCTTTACTCTTCATCAGAAGTTCAATCTGGTTTTAATTAAGAGAAAATTTACATTATGTTAAGCAATTTGGAAGCAATAGCAGATTTAAAATTTAAATTGAGACAGATTGAAGTCATTAGCACAGTTCAGCCTTTCACATTACCAAGTTGCCACAGCAGTTCCTAAAGCAGCCCTGTGCATGTAAAATGGTTTGATTCCAATTAGGGAAGTAGAAGAAGAACAGTGGCTTTCCTGCTACATAAAGAAATATACTCTGAGGTATGTATTTAAATCTTTTTCTATGCATGCAGCTAACACCACCTATGCACTGCGTTAGCTATGCTGACAGCCATGCCTATTTATCTTGGCACCTGCAGAACAGGTGGTTCTCTACCAGTATGCACAGGAGCAAAAGAACAGTGTTTATATCAGACATCTTAACCCCGATACAAAAGTGACATGACAGTTGTAAGTAGGTTGTTGCTGCCTTATGCTTGTCTCAGAGGCCTAAGATGCATTCAGATAATGTTTTTATTGATGAATTTTAATTATGGGTCAGCCCCAAAATAGTGACAGTTGGACTCAATCTTCGGAAGACCCTTTTAGACGGAACTGAACCTATTCTATTCTTTTCCACATATTTTCAAAATCAGTATGTCAGTGGGGACTTCTGCATTAGGTCTGAGAGAAAGGTTACCACATTTGCAGGCTAAAACATTAATGAAAAGAAAAAAAATCTTCTATATAAAACTATGTATTTACTAAGCTAGAGACTTCATGGCCTTGAAAACATTTTGTTGTATTAAGCATGATGTAAATACATCATTTTTAGCAAGGTCAACTCAATGCTAATGCCAACACAAAGGAGGGGTGGAATGGGGTAGAACACAGTGCCAGGGAAGAAAGGAAAAGGAGCGATTTCCTTTTCAGTGGTAGCTCATGCTCACTTTGTGTAAATATTTACAGAGTGTATGCATTTTGAGTGTGCATATTTTCATAATAAAAAATGTAAGTAGAATGAAATAGAACAACTTTTTTTTTTACTAGCAAAACATTTTTACATCAGCAACAATTAGGACATCACAAACAAACATTATTTCTGCGATGAAAGCACACTAATTTGTGTAAACCACGGTACAGTGTTTATGGCTTTACTTGTTTTTGTACAAATTTATTTTCTTGCGTTCACTCCTTGTTCACTCCTTGTTCATATCTAAACCAAACAGCATTACCTCTTGCTTGAGATGAAGAATTTGCTTTCGAGTGACAGCTGCCATTTTAGCACAGGAACAAGGCTGCCCCCCAGAAGAACTGCAGGTGCAGGCTCCAAGAACTGCCAGCTTAAAATCCAAAACAAACCAGCAGTTACGTATCTGCATATGGAATGTAATCCAAGAGATGCCAAGTGACTAGTAAAAACATCCTGAAGCTACAGAGGGAGTGCAGGAGTTAGGAAAATTCAGCTACAAAGATTTGGACATCAGTTTTTTTCACTAACAATGACATGTGATGTCTATTTTTCAGCACTAATTTCACATCTAATCCTAACACAGTACTTTCATGACACTAATTATGCCAATTAACTGTTAAAATCTGAATTCACTACCGCAAAGGCTTTAAGTTTTCTACTCAGCAGTTACCCACATGGAAATGCTCAAGAAAATCAAAGTAGTACAAGTAGTGTTTTTGTACTAGATAGGAAGAGCCACAACTGCAAGCAAGTCTGCACGTAAACATACCCCTGCAGACATTGCTCTCCTCTAGCTTTTACTCTGAAGCTGAAGCAAAGAAATACAGTCTTACACTGTAATCTTGCCAGACTCAGCACTTCCAGAAAATATAATAAATGCATCATATTATACAGCCTGCTTTTATACAATAAATATATACAATTTGGAATATGGATTTCCAGATGACAATCTGGGACACCAGGTCATCACCCCTTGTTCTTAGATACTCAGGCTGAAAGGACATCGTCCACTGACCAGGAACTCGCTGGCAGCCCGTCTACTTCACTGGAAGAAGATAACCAACAGTTATCAAAAGTTGTCAGCTTCTTTATGCTCCTTCCTCTAGGTCTCATCAGGGCCTATCTTCGAACCAGCAATTTCAAAAAACAGACTTCATACTTACTTCAAGACCTGTAATATCTGTGATGTCTCTTTTATCAATAGACATGTTCTCCTGAACAATCTTCTGCTTGTTCACATCAAGCATTGCAAGAAATTCTAAGTGCTGCTGATTCAAGACTATGAAATAAATGAGGACAATAATTTAAAGTCTGTCCTTCCGATTTCTTAATTTCTGAGTTTAATTACAGCCAAAAAAACCCACCCAGTTCCGTAGTGTGAGTTATGAAAATATGAGACTATGTAGATTTGGAAACACAGATCCCAGTTGCTTTTCCTTCTGTGTTTTCCTAGATGTGATAATCCACTTACAGAGATACTGTCTCATATATTACTTTTTCATTACACAGAATCACAGAATTGGAAGGGACCTTGAAAGATCACCTAGTGCAATCCACCTGCCAAAGCAGGAACACCCAGATCGAGTCACACAGAAACGCATCCAGAGGGGATTTGAATGTCTCCAGAAAAGGAGACCCCACAATCTCCCTGGCAACCTGTTCCAGTGTTCTGTCATCCCTACCATAAAGAAATTTTTTTTCTCATATTTATGTGGAACCTCCTGTGTTCCAGCTTGCATTCATTGCTCCTTGTCCTACGTGCCCATCTTTTTTCTTTTTTTTTTTCCTTTTTTTCTTTTTTTTTTTTTTCCATTTACAACTTAGGCAGCAGCCTTGTGTAGAAAAGCACAATGTTGGGGAAATAACTATCTGTTTTGTCTATTGTAAAGGCTTTTGGAAACCAGAAATACGGGAAAGGAGCTTGAGCTACCTGAGCTAATGTGTTATCTGCACAGCATGCAGTTTGAAGAACTCCATTATAACGTTAACAAGCTGAAAACCTCAAAGGTTTTGCTAAGCTAATCTAGATATGTTAAGAGTTTATGACTTTAATGCTGATTTTAATTGCAGCACAACCATCCCGTGTCTTCTTTGGCCTGCTACTCCCTTCCTACAGAACATTAATAGAACGCAGAAGGTTTTTCCCTTCTATATCCAGAGTCCCCTAGGGCAGTGAAGTCTATTTCTTCAGAGCTGACTTGTCCTACCAGTTTTTTGGGTTTTTTTGCTTTCTTCTTTTTCAGGTGACAATGCAACCAGAATAACAAACACTACCGGTCTATTTAAAGTGGGTTGCTGCATATCCGCTAATATCAGTTGCCAATAAGAAGAGAGAGTCCTGACAGAAACTTTTGTTCATAGTTAACTCCTGACTTATTACAGAAAAGCAATACATTAAGAGGAAGAGCTGCTGGTGTCTTACTTGCATTTTCAGATTTAAGAGTTTTAACTTCTTCTGTTCTCAGTTTCAGTGCTTCCTTAAGAGCTGTGTTTTCACAGTATATCCTGCAGAAGTTAGAAAAGGGCTGTATTATCTCTGAAATAAATATTTTAAATGTGCAATCAGATGGAAAAAAAAAGCCATTAGCTTGTTAAAACACTGTATCTAATATTCCCGCAAATTAAAATTAGATTTGAAAAGAAAGAAAAAAAAAAAAAACCCTGTAAAAAAGCTGAGTGTTAATTTCATAAGATCTTACACACACATCAGCACTTTCCTCCCTTGTGAATTTTTTCTTATGCAAAAGTTCCTGATTTTTTTCCCATAATAACATTTGTACCATTACTAAGTGGTGTGTTACTAGATCCGAATCTGCTAGTGAGGGTCCAATAAAAATCCTGCAACTGCTCATAACTAGCCTTCTGAAATAAAGATAGAATGACCTTTTACATTGCTAGCGGTTTTTGACAGGGGATTCCTTTTGAAGACTAATGAACTCCTCTTCTGGGCAAACAGATGAAATCCAAATATTCTGAATGATGCACAGCGGCTGGTGACCACAGCATGCTGTGGGAGCAGGGCTGTGTAAGGTTGGTCTGATGGGCACTGAACCACCAGGTCACAGAAATCAGACCATGTAACACCAGCTTCTATAGGGTTGCCCCTGGCTATTCAGGCCGCGGGTGTCCCTGCAGGGAGCAATAGTAAGAATCTCTGCACTCATGCGGACGTTTCTTCACAATCCAGATAACGCACTGTTCAAACAGGCTGACCTTTTTAGTAACACCACTCCCTCGTGCTATCAATTTAAATGTGCCCATGTGTGCTCAAGTGAGTGTAAAAAAAATAGTAATAAAAAAAATAATTCACATGAAAGTACACAGTGCCCCTAGCTATAGAGTTTAACACCAGGGAAGTTTAAGTACTGCACTACTGTTAGAAACTCTAAAAACTGTAACTGTAAAATTCTGAAACACTTGCTGAGCAATCTTTTGCTTCCTTGAAAAGAGGAAACTGTAACTGGACATATGACAATATGGCTCATGTCTTCATTTTAGAAAGCAAACTTCCTGTATCTTAATACTATTCCGAGAGCAGCAACCTGAGAGCACACAACAGACATTTAGAATGCATGTTTTCCTTTATGTATTTCCTTCTTGAAAAGTGGCAATATAAATTCCTAAGTGTTAAAGCAATACCTTTTTCTGGTATATCACTCTCTTCAGCTGCCTGTAATCGCAGCATCCTGTAACTTATTTTTTTAAAGCTGCATCCTGTAACTTATTTTTTTAAAGCTAAATAATAACTTGGAATATTTTGTTTGAATGAAGGAGGGGAAATAAACATTCTTCTCATCCTAGTGCATTGGATATTGGAATATGTTTTTGCAAAGCTGTCTTTAGCCCACGACTCATGGCTTTCTAAAGCTTTCGCAGTTCAACTGTAGTTCTGTTGCTCTGAACTACCTCCCAACACTTCCTAACTTCCTAACGGATTTTAAAAAAGTATTTCTTGGCATTTTAACTCAGTTAAGAGATGAAAGAGATAAAATATCTCAGCAAATCTTTCTTATAAATGAATAGTTCCTAAGCTTTTTTTGCATATTCCTTGATTCAAAGTTGGAAATTTTTAAATGAGAAACTACGCTAAAATAATTGTAACTCCAAAGCGTAGATGCCAGAGACACTATTATCCACTTAAGTAAGTGAGACTGCTGTTTATGTTTTTCAGTGTTTGCAATTGAATTATTAGCGCAGTGCTTTGGCTCCTACTGCCTGCGTAACTACACCTTCTTTCCATTCAGAATAAGTCTTATTTAAACAAAGAACCAGTTCATCAGCCTCTCCCCAAAGCATTCAGTTTTACCTGTACTTAGGCTCATACCTACAATGCAAGGAAGTAAAGCAATGATTAACCAGAAAATGATATTTCCACATGCAAGCAAATACTATTAGTTTCCATACCTCATTTACACTTAAAGTAAATAAGGACACTCTAGATCCTGCTGGCTAACACAATAAAGCATAAGAATGAAAATGAAAGCTCACTAGCAAAGCAGCCAACTATAGAATTGAAGTTTATTAATTGTAGTAGTTTTAATTGAAAAATAAAAATCTGACAAGCATGAAATTTAGATTAATTTTCTCAAATCAGAAAGGAAATTAGGAAAGCACTGAAAAGGGGAGAAAAAGAAAAAGAAGGATAAAGGAATACAGCATAAATTAAATACCTGTCATATTTTTCTGTCCATGTGTCTTCTATATTTTTAAATCTATCCTGATCAAATTCAATTTCCCACTGCAAAATATTAATTTCCTGCAGAGACAAAAGTAGCCAGCAGCAATTCATTACAATCTCACAATGAAAGGAAGAAATGGAACTGCTGGTGTTACGTTTGGCACTGACAGAGACCAAGGTGTCCTACAATGACAATCTATGTTTTTTTAAATAAATTGGCAGCAAGTAGCAATCATTTAGTGCATTACTAATCTGCGGGTTCCAGACCCTGCTGAATGTAATAATGCTTGCAGTGGCTTATTACAAAAGGAAACCCATGCTGTCACATTTTCCTCTTTCCTTACTGTTCTGTGAAAAGGGCACATAACAAGAGAAACAAAACTTAGTTTAATGAAGCTCAATGCCTTCTTTCTCCTGCTCCTCTTTTTCCCTATTAACATTGGATATTAATTCCTTAGGCTTGTTTTGGAAGTTCCAGGCTAACTTAGAAATAGAGCAACTCAATATAAACGACAGTAAAATTCACAACAAAGAGCAAAAACCACAGAATTCTAACATCTTTCAGGTATAATATATTAGTATGCAGTGTAGTGGGAAAAGAGTGACAATGATATTTTCCCTTCTCTAAAGGAATAAGAACACTTTAGGGGAAAAAAAAAAAAAAGCCAAAACTTTGGTATTGATTGGTACTGATTCAAATAAACAGTATGACCACCATTATAGATAGCAATGAACATCTGTGATTTCGTACAGGTACGAAAGAAAGCCGTACTCTTACCTTTTCTAAAGTTCTCTTTTCTTCCTCAGTCTTTTCAAGCATTGCTTTTGTATGACTAGTGGCTTTACTAAATACAGCCTGCAGAAAAAGCACAGATCAATCAAATGCTTTAACTAAGTAGAGCCTGGTGTTCCGTTCTGCATCAATGCAAGACTCATGCTCTTGGTTAACCAGAAGTGTGTAGGATTAGACACTAGCAACTCACTCCAATTTCAAGAAATAACATAGTTATGTTGCATAACGAACTTGTATTTTGATCACCTAGTTTCTTTTACTGGAAAAAAAACAAACAGCATTATTTATAAAAAGATCGTATCTTTAAGGATTTTCCACAATGACTCTCAACTCTCTGAAAGCTTGGTTACAAAATACCTATGCCTCAATCCAGATGTGACTTATTACAAATGTCCGAGGGTAGAAACTGTAGAACTATAAACGGATTATGCAAGTAGGCAGTTAATTTCAACATCATGCACTGTAATAGCAAATTAAAATATTACAACCCATGAACAAAAGACTGATGCAATGTTTAATGCTTAGATGGACTAATTAACTGGAAGTATCTCTGCTTTGCAGCAGAATCTCAATCACTGGAAAAATCAGTAGTTTGAAGAACTGCAAAAAAGGTAGCATTTCCTAAGTCCTTCAAGGATTCTCAAAGATAAAATTCTGAGAATTTGCTAAAACAGTGAAGTCTTCTTAAACAACTGTGATTGTTCCATCCAGAAAAAGTATTAAAGTGTAAGAGCCAAGTCTGTATAAGTTTGCAGACTCAACCATTTAAATTAGAGCCTCGGAAGGACTTCAAGGTTTGGGAGGCTTGATGAGGAGGAGTGGCAGAAAGATTCTGTTTCCTTCCTTTACCAGTAAATAAACAAATGATCTCTGAACAACTCCTACCATGCTCTGCAGAATTCGTAGGGCTTCATCTTTTCCTTCAAGTTTTCTTTGAGCAGCTTCAAGCTCAACTTTCAATAGTTCAATTTCCTAAAGCAAAATAAAATAGATACACTGAATAAAAGACAATATAATCTTATTAAAACCTTGACTACAACAGCAATGTAAATTTGTCCGCCTCAAAAATCTCGAATCTTTATCCTCTATTATTTTTTCTCTACGTACTGTTTGACTGTGATGATGAAATGTTTACAGTGCATGCTAGTGCCAAATCATTAGAGAATACTTGTTACTATCCATTCTATTTTCCTCCAGTGTATTTGGAAAACAGAACAAAATAAGCCACTATATAGTTCTGCCTTGCTAATAAAGTTGCATAAACTAGCATAGGTCTACAGCACTTACATGAAGTGAGCAACATTCCTCCCTTCAGACAGAGGCATGTTTTCTCTTCCCAAGAGACAGGTGAAAATTTACTGCTTTCAATGGTTATCTTTCCTTCACAACTACGTAGGTCTTGACTGTTCATCTCTGGGGTCCAAAACAGTTTGCCTCAGTTCTTCCAGTTGCTTCAGCAGTTGATACTGGAGTTGTATTTGTGAGCAGTGCCAATTTGTTACTTTCATCTGATTGAAAATCAGTAAGGTTTCTTGGCATTTTGATGAAGGCGCAGATTAAAAGCCCCACGACTATTCTGATTTTCAAGGTCTAACATGGAGTTAAAAAAAAAAAAAAGCCTGCTAGAAAAGAAGTACAATCCCTCTAACATTCTCCAGATCTTTAATTTTTTTTTTTTCCCTGCAAAGTCAGAGAATAAGCTGCGTCTCACGGTCTGATTCTCTGGCATAAACGTAATTCTCTGGCATAAAACGTAGTGCCCTAGTTTCAAGAACCCACATCCATAAAAGATTCTGAACATACAAACGTCGCCTGCTAAAACAAAACAGTGCTTTGACACATTAAATTGAAATGCAGATCTTAAGGATAGCGCTCATATTAGCAATACTAACCTCTAGAGCTTCTCGAAGGTGTTGTTTTAGTTCTTCATTTGACACCTCGCCGCTGGATTCTGTAAGATTCAGAGGAGACAATGAAAACGTGAGAATTTACTTTCACCTGAAAACAGGGAACATGCAGGGATAGTTTTCATCCTTATGGGTTTTTTTCTAGCTTCTGGAGCTAATAAGCAAACCTAAGAAATACATAAACACTAAACTCAAACATTATCTCACATTTAAGGAAGCAAAATTGGAAAAAAGACAGTCATGAAGGGCAATTTTAAGTTTTAACTTTCCATTTAAAAATAAAATTTAAAAAAAAGGACATCTTGACTCCAAAAATAATTTCACTTTTTAGACTCATTTTGAATTGCAACTTTTCATCAACTGTACCCAATGCAATCTAGCAAGATTCAACATTTGTATAAAGAAGCAGTTCCTGTTGGCATCATTTTTTCTCCAACTAAGAATCACAGAAATGTATTAACGTGCAGCCTTCTGCTAAACCAGTCGGGTTCATGTGGGACTCAGCCATGTTTTCATGGATATTGCTGTGTGAACGACCTAGAACCAAGACAGCATCACAGAGAGCAGCAGCAGGAGAACAGTGAAACCAACCAGCATAACATTGCTGTCATAGCATCCTCTCATTGACACTGCTGAAACCATTACATGGCTTAGCGGACAGAAAAGATAGTTCAGACTTATCATAAAGGAGAGAGACAAGCAAGTTACAGGGAAACGCTTCAGACAAAGTACAAATAATGGCTAAAAATGTAAGGTAAAGAAGCTAAAGTATGAAGAACATCCCTGCCTGTATTTGATTTTATTCACAGTAGTGTTGTCTTCAGATAGAACCTGGATGCCAACACTGAGATAACAGAAATGTGTAGATTCTAAAATTAACTTCTTACACTTAAACTATGCCAGCCCACATATTTCAGCTAAATAGCAAACAGGAGTTTGAATATTTAGCCTTAAACCTCAGAAGCGGTCTCTGGGAACATACATTTAAAGGAGGAGCCCAAACAGTTCCATGCAATGGACTCATTTAGAGAACGATGACACTGCCCTCCACTACAGGATGTCCCTTTCAAAGTCAAAACCAAATACTAACAAGGGCCATTTTACACCAAGAAGGGCCAAGGTCTGACTGGCAGCAAGGCAATTCTCCTGTTAGTATTTGCCGAGGTGCAAATGCACCCAGATGCAGCGACTTCATAGCTACCTTCAGCAGGCAGAGCACCTCTTGCAATTCTGGCAATGCCAGAATGCACTGACAGAAGACCTGAAGGATTCGCCTTCAATCTCAAGAAGCACTGTACCTCAAGAAGCATGTGAGGCATGTGCACATGGAAACCTACACAGCTTCTGAGGGTTTTGGCAAACAGCTGAATCCAATTTTGGTGATGCCTTGTGGGTTACCTCCACTGCTCAGTGTTGCCAATAATTTTTCTACTGATGAACAGGGAATTCCAAATTAGCCTTACCACAGCTACTTTTTCGAGTTGAACTCAAAAGAGGCTTCTTGGGCGATCCATCATGAAAGCTGTTTCTTTTGGAACAGGGGAGCGGGGTAGCATCATTTTCTTCCACTCCCTTTATTGATGACAGAGTGTTGTAAGCCTTCACAGATACCTTCTGAGATCTGAATGAATAGTTTTGTAATTTTTCCCCTTCATAAACACCTCCAGGTCTTCTCCCAAGTCCGTTCCCCAGGTCTCCACATGCCATGTCATCCTCTTCTGCTTCCTCCATCTTACCCTCCAGCTGTGTTTTCTTTTTCAATGGAGCGCACTTCACTTTCTGGCCACGTAAACACCGCCCCTAACAAAACAGCAGCTATTTCACCTAGAAAAACAAACAAACAAACAAACAAACAGAGCTCCTTAAAGCGGCAAAGCAACATTCAACGAAAGACCCGCAGCTCTCCGCGTGAGCCCGCTCCCAGCTACCTGTCCAGCCTTCAGGTGCTGTCGACAATCGAGGCAGTCAGAGCCCCTCACCACCGGGAAGCCCGCAGCCGCGCCTCGCCGCTTCCCCGCCGCCCTTCCTCCCCCGAGGCGCGCGGTGCGGGCCGGGGGCAGGGCACGGCACAGCCTCCCCGCAGCTCCGGGGCGGGCTCGCTGCCTGTACCGCCCCGTCGGCGCTGCGGGTCCGAGGGCTCCGGGCGCCGGTGTCAGCATCGCGGTTTCGTTCCCCGCCTAATTTTTCCCCCAGTGCCAGTTCTGTCTCTCCCGTGCTGCTTTGGAGGCTGTTGGAGCCTTACAGCTTGACCGTTTAGAACTTTTTTTCAAGTTTGCAACCATAACGAACTACCGAGAAGTTGATTTTAATTTACCAGGCAAGAATTACAAATGCGATTCATTAAACCATTCCAGGGAGAGATGCAGCAGTTGCTGCTGTTATTAAAGCAGCAGGCAGCTAAGCATTACAAAGCTGTTATCTCACTCCACCCACTGTGGGATGGAGGAATAGTATAGGGGGAAAAAACGGTAGGCACCTGTGGAGGGTTGAGCCACAGTTTAATAATAATGATTTTAGAACCCCACAACATACAGAACATGTGAGACACAGTGCAATTCTTCACCAGCTACTGACATCCAGACAATTCCCAAGCAGCAGCAACCCCCCAGCCAACTCTCCTCAGTTTTATGGTTCTCCATTTCACTACACAGTATGGGACACCTATAGCCAGTTTGGGTCAGCTCCCAGTTTCTTGTCAACCTCAGAATCCTGTTCTGACGTCTGCGCTGGGGAGGATCATGGAACAGACCCTCCTGGTGATCTGCAGAAATCAAACTCTATAGCCCGGGAGATATCGAGCACGTATGTTTATTCCAGCGCTGCGCATAACGCCGGGTGCAAGGGGGATCGCTCCTCCTAACTTGCACAGCCACCAACAGAAACATTACATTTCTAAAAGTCAAGCTCATACATAATCAGTAGATTTCCAAGAACTCATTCGCATATTCTGTCCTTTTCCGAGAAAAGGACATCATTTACATAATGTCCCTCCTCTTGGGGCATGTGTTGTAGCCTCCTCTGGTGGTCGTTGGATGAAGGCTCGACGTCTTCTTCCCCATCTGGTGGTCGTTCTTGGATGAAGTCGGTAGTCTTCATCATTATGTCCTTCCAAACTTTGTCCTAGTTTAGAGCATTCCCCTTATCTTGCATGCCTCTGCAATCCCTTATCATGTTTGCTCCCCTTTCCATTGTTCTCTCATTGGTCCCTTCTTTGCTGACAGGAGATAGCTTTCCTTTTGGGATAGCTCACCGTAGCACTTCCTTGGGCTAACAAAAAGTTAAGCCAAGCAAGCACTTCCAAAAACTAAACTAACGTTTTCTTGAGCTCGCAAAAGCTGCTATTAAACTTCTAAGTCCTGCATCCTCTAACTCCTTACTTCACTGGAAGGTAGATTGAAGAACACGTGAGGAGGTAATCTGAGACAGCCAGCATGGCTTCACAGAGGGCAGATCCTGCCTGACCACTCTGGCGGCCTTCTGTGATAGTGTGACAGCATGGGTGGACAAAGGAAAGGCACTTGATATTATCAACCTGGACTTGTGCAAGGGTTTTGTCATGATCACACTACACGTTCTTATCTTCAAATTGGAGATAGGAATGTGAAGGGTGGACTACTGGGTGGATAAATATTTAGCTGGATGGTCACAGCCAGAGGGCTGTGGTAAACAGCTCTATGTCTAGATGAAAGCTGGTGACAAGTGGTGTCTTCTTGGGACTGGTATTGTCCAACATCTTTTTCAATGACTTAGTGGGTCTGAGTGTGCCCTCAGCAAGTTTGTTGATGACACTAAGCTGAGTGCTGCAGTTGACACAATGGAAGGGAGGGACACCATCCAGATGGATCCAGACATGCTTGGAAAAGGGGGCCCATATGAATCAAATGAAGTTCAAGACAGCTAAGTGCAAAGTATTGCACTTGTGTCACAGCAATCCCAGACATATGTACAGACTGGAAGCAGAACTCACTGAGAGCAGCCCTGCAGAGGAGGACTTTGGGGTCCTGGTGGATAAAAAACTGGACATGAGCCAACACTGTACTTTTGAGGCCCAGACAGTCAACTGTATGCTGGGCTGCATCAACAGAGGGGTGGCAGCAGAGAGAAGAAAGGGACTGTCCCCCGCTACTATGCCTTCATGAGGTCCCATCTGCAGCACTTCATGCAAGCCAGGGGCTACAGCACAGAAAGACTGTGGAGCTGTTGGAATGGGTCCAGAGGAGGGCCACAACGCGATCAGAGGGCTGGAGCATCTCTCTAAAGAAAAAAGGTTGAGAAAGATCGGGCTTGTTTAGCATGAAGTCCCCAGGGATGTCTCACTGCAACCTTCCATTACTTGCAGGGAGCTTATAAAAGCAGGAGGGGGATTGATTTTTACATGGACTGGTGGTAATAGGATAAAGGGAATGGCTTTAGACTAAAAGAGGGAAAATTTAGGTTACATATTAGAAAAAAATTCTTCACCCAGAAGGTGGTGAGGCCCTGGCACAGGCTGCCCAGAGAAGTGGTGGATGCCCCATCCCTGTAGGTGTTCACACTCAGGTAGGATGTTGCCCTGGGCAGCCTGATCTGCTTGGTGGCAACCAAGCCCATGGCAGGCTGGCATGTAGCTGAGAGGTAGCCTTCCAAAGATCTTCCAAAACTGAGGGAATCCTGCTAACTATGCAAGCAAAGCTCTAAGCTGGGAGAGGTATGAGGGATGCTGATATTCTACCTGATACCGTGGGGGGGGAAGTGTTGGGAAGCAACCTCAGCTATACGCCAGGAAGACTATATACTGGTAGAGGTATGAGCAGTGGCAAGCCACAGTTACCCAAGAAACACTGGTGTTTGACAGCTCCCATTACTGAAAAGCTGAAAAGGTACAGTGTTTACCCTTTCCCATTGGGAATGCTTTGGGCTCAGAACTGGCACAATCCCAAAGCAACAGTGGAAAGAATCACAACACTTGCAAAAAAACCTAAAATTGCAGCCAGAGAAAGGAAAAGCCACAGTGCATACTGTGTTGGCAGCAGCACTGGTGACAGCCCAGAGACACGTTGGATTAGATAAACTAGTGATGAAATTGTTAAATCCTTGCAGGAATAAGTGAAAAGCCTGCAGAGCCTATTAACTTCTGAATGTAATACCAGTTTACAGTAACTTCATGTGGCATTGTCAGATGCATTAGATCAGGAATAAGTTTTGCAGTATAAATTAGAAGAAAACGAACAAGAGAGAGATCTTGACTTAGTCTCAGAAAGCAAGCCAAAATTTTTGAGTATGGGTAAATCAGCTGATAAACAGAAGCTAGGTCTGGAACCTCTATACCAATTACAGAGTTAGAAACGAGTCAGGTGATATTTTATCCTGAGAATCCTGATGAGAACACTGATCAAAAGAGAGACCACTGATGATGGCCGTGATGGAGGGGCCCAACAGGTAGCTGGTTACATGAACAGCACAAAGGTGAGATTTAAGTCCCTTCCAAAACAAGCCATTCTATTATTCATGATCTGTGGTGGCAGGGCAGCATGGGAAGCTGAAAAGAAAAAAATTAAGTCTATCCCAATCAAAACCAGAACAGTTACTTTTTCACCAATTGTCAATTGTTGTCCTTTGTCCATTGCTCAACCCATTGCACAATCTGATCCAAATTTCTCTCTAGGTCTTCAGGAGTGTTGCTGGGTAACTGGTGTACAATTTCCTTTCTGTATGACAACATAGCTTCCTCATAAAGAGTCTGAAAAATTTCACACTGAATATTGTCTTGTAGCTTTTTCCCTTTGTAGCCCCTGAAAAAATAAGAACAACACTAAGAGAGAGCCAGCCTCACATATACAAAACTATAAAACATTTCATACAAACTCAGTATCTCATAGCTTAGAAAAAAATCCTGATGAAGAGTACAAAATAGTAATTTACTTAATTACTCTCCTCACATACCTGCTTTCAAGCCTGTCATATAGAAATGAATTGTCTGTACGAAGTACAAATACTATATGAAACCAGTGTTCAGGGAAAAAGTCACAGCCGTGGTAATCAACAATAACTCCACCCTCACGCATTTTGTCTTCTAGTTCATCAATTACCTACCAGAAAAAAAGAGGGAGAGGTACATCTACATGAAATCACAGATGGTTGAAACAAACACAAAGATAATACTTTTTGAAGCTGAACTTACCCTGTCTTCATCCAAAATTGGGCATTCATACTCCTCATCAAAACCTTCATAGAGTTCTTCTGTAACAAAAATGATTTGTGCACATTTGTGAAATAACAGGAGTTATTAAGAATATTTATAGTTGTGTTTACTTTGGTTAGATGTCAGCAAAAGATAGCATGGAGTATTTCATTTACTAATTTATATTTATTAATTAATGCAATGTAAGTTATTGTTGTAGAAGAGTCTCTTTTAACAAATCCCACCCCAAATATTTCAGTTAAGGGAACTCTGCCACATTTTGATTTGCTCTATAACACATGCATTGCGAGCAGGGAATGACACAATCACAGAATCCCAGCACTGTTGTGGTAACGCAGCCCACCTTCTTTTGCCAGGTCACCCACGCTGATGTAGGTCAGGCCCGTCCTTGAAGCAAGCTCTTTGCCGAGGGTGCTTTTGCCAACACCCGGTGTACCTAAAGACAAACATCCACACAGAACAGTCAAGAGTTAGACAGACAGCCGTTCAGGCAACCTTCTAGCAGAAGGGGAGCCAAGGAGGAAGCTTTCCTCAGCTAATACCAGTGAGTTCGTGCAACAAAAGGGACAAAAAGGTGCATGAGAAGGAAAAGCAGACGTCCAGCACGCGTGGAGCTCTAAACAAAAACAAAAACCACAGCAAAAAAAGAAAATTCTCATTTCGTGCACAGGTGTGATTCTGAGTGGGACGGAGGAAGAGACAAATCCACTCTCCCAGCCCTGGCACCGGTCCGTCACCTCGCAGGGCCGAGCGGCGCACAAAGCACACAAGGCCCCGCGATTCCCTCTCTCCCTGCTGCCACGCGGCCCGGACGGGCTCCAGCTCTGCGCTGTGGGCGAACACGGAAACGCAAAGCAACGCAACGCAACGCGGCGCGGCGCGGCTCATCCCATCCCGCCCCGTCTTGGCCCAGCCCGGCCGCGCACCGGTCAGCAAGATGTTGGGCCTCCGCATCCTGCCGTCGCCCAGGAGACACGTGCGGGATCCTGCGCTACCTCCGTCGCACGGCGATGACGTCACACAGAGGCGTCTTAGCGCGCAGGCACGCCGCGGGCAGCTAAGCGGAGGCGGCGGGAAGGCTGCGTCGCGGCGGAAGAGGATCGGTTTGGTACCGCGTCGCGCGGCGCTGCCCCCGTCGGGTAGGCCCGGGATGTCCGGGAGCGCGGCGGGGCGGCAGCTGTCGCCGGCGGAGGTAGGGCTCGGGGCGGTCAGTTTAAAACCGATCGGAGGCAGTGTGAACTTGACCTTAGTGTGGGAACGGTGTTTTTACAAGGCGTACTCTATACATGCTTGATATGAATCTCAGGTTGTATCAATTTAAAGAGGGACGGACAGTGCTGTAATAATAGCAATTCCTTGTATTTTACTAGGCGACAAATTGGTTGGCCCGTTCGTTTGATGATTTCTTTGGCAGCGAAGATATTTCTTCCAGTGTAGTTCCTGAAAAGTCACTCAGAGGCAACTCTGGGAGAAATCACCAGCTGAAGAAAGACCAGTCTGCTGTGCCGGGATGTAGCAAAAACAGAGTTCTGTCAAGAAAAAGAGCAAAGTTATCCTCAGTAGATCTGCCTTGTAGCAAGTCCAGGCAAAACTGGAGCCAGTCTCAAGATGAGCCATGGGTAGATAAATACAAACCTGAAACTCAGGTATGACAGATTTTAAGTACAAGTTTAGTAGTAATGTTACATATAATGTGTTTCTTTGTAATCCTTCTTGATCAGGATTTAAATATGTCCTATTTTATAAAGGCATTGAAGTTCTGATTTGATCTATATGCTGTCTGTAATGAAGGTTTTGATGTGCTGTGTATCTAATCTGTATAATACGTATCTACATAGCTAATAACTTCCCAAAAACGCAGCTAAATAGCCCTGTAGGAACCCAAGTGAGACACATTGTGTGCTATAACCACCTGTGGTTATAGCAGGGAAAACTGCCAGTGCAGAAACCTGGCCAGCTTTTCTTGTGTAATTGCAATTGGCCTTTCTAAATTCACCTTCTCTTCTCAAGGAGATAATGTTTTCTTCACTTCCCATCCCAGAGTGCTTTCCTTGCACTTGTGTTGCGTGTCTCCAACTCACTAAAGCTAATTAATTTTGGCTCTTCCCAGCGAGGGACCCCTGGTTTGTTTGGTCGAGAGCAGAGGAGCTGAGGGGAGGCCACATGGCAGCTGCAGCTCCTCACAGGGCAGTGGAAGGACAGTGCTGAGCTCTGCTCTCTGTGACAGCAACAGGGCCCGAGGGAACAGCATGGAGCTGTGTCAGGGGAGGAGCAGGGAGTTTGAGGAAGAGGTTCTACCCTAGAGGGTGGTGGGCATGGAACGGGCTCCCCAGGGCAGCGGGCATGGCCCCAAGATGCCAGAGCTCAAGGAGTGTTTGTATATCATTCTTAGACCCAAGGTTTGGGTTTGGGCAGTGCTGTGTGGGGCCAGGAGTTGGCCTCGATGATCCTGTAGGTCCTTTCCAACTCAGGACTTTGTATCTGTAGGAGGTTATACCTCCAACCAGATTTCCCGAGGATATAAAATTACTGATATTTCCTGTCCATCAACACTTAAACTTTTGAATCTGTTGTCAGATCTGACAGTTCTGAATACAGTACTACCAGAGAAAGGAGAGAGAGCTGAGTTAATGCAGCACTTATATTTTGTATTTAAATTTTTAATAGTCCAGCTCTGGGTAGGAACTGAGCCACGAGACTAGAAGTTTAAAAAGGTCCATGTAATGTTAAGAGTCAGTAGGGCCTAACAAGGATCAGTTGTAGCAATAGCTGTAAAGCTTTCCTATGCAATCACACTGGAAGATCATGTTATTACTTTAGGAATCATAAATCATTCATTATTTCCATGCTGCAAGGAACGGAAAATTAGTTGTTTGAGGAAACAAGCTCTAATGATTGCCCTTAATTTACTTCTAAAATGTAGCGTATGTAACTGGAACATACGCATACACAGCTGTTATTTTAGTTAACCTGTATTCTGTTCTTGAATTCCATCATTAAAGTTTTAGAAACTGTAATGCGTACATATAAATGCATTTCATACATTTTTCATGTTGTTTTAGAATGACCTTGCTGTGCAAAAGAAGAAAATTGAAGAAGTTGAAACCTGGTTAAAAATGCATATATTTCATAGACAGCCAAAGCAGGTAATTTTGCTGAAATTAGCAGGTATAAAATTGTCTAAATAAATTGGATTGAATTCTACTTTAATTTAAAAAAAAAACAACAACACAAAAACGCAAACAAAACACAAACCAACCCTTTGCTTTTTATGAAGTAGTTTAATTGCATTATAGGAAATCTCTTAAGATAATAGATTAAACACGAAGCTAATGTAAAAGCCCTGTGCTAAGAGAAGTAGAGATAGATTCTGTTTTTGCTCAGCAGCATTGTTTTCTGGCATCCAGTCAATTCATACCTTCAGTTTGGTGTGTTTTTATAACTGCATTTTATCCCCAGCAGTATGATTTTAAACAGCATGGCGAACTTCTAGTCACAGTGACTTGATGTAATAGGATGCTTTCAATTTATGGATTGTTAAGAGGCACTCTTATACAGATGTATGATTTACTGGCTAGTGTTCTTCAGACCCACTTCTGTTTATATTATGTTGGTACCCCATATAGTATGAAGTTAGCCAAGCAGATGCTGGGAGCAAGTCTTGCAGGTTTCTGTTATAGCTCTTTCTGAGTACTGAATAGGTAATTAAAAACTCAAACTATTTACCACTTATTATTTATTTGTAAAAGAGAATTGTTACTGTACAAAAGATAGGAGAACTCAAACAGTATTCGTCATCAGTCAACATTTTGTCTTTATTCCTAATGTTTGGGATTATTTTCTTCTGTCAGGGTGGCTGTGTTTTGCTGTTAACTGGTCCTGCTGGCTGTGGAAAGACAGCAACTATACAAATATTAGCAAAAGATCTTGGTGTTCAAGTGCAAGAATGGACCAATCCAGTATCTTTAGACTTCACAAAAGAAGATGTAAGAAATATATCTGGCCACAGTAAGTATTTTATTTTATTTTTTCAGATAATTTTGTTGGGGTTTTCTTTTTTTGGTACATGACGGAGACAAAAGAACAAAAAAAAAACAAAAACAAAGTCTGATTGATGTCTGTATAAGCCGCCTCCTTGGAGTTCATTAACAGTCTTATTTCTGTTTTTATCTGAGAAGGGATTTAGTTTTTACAGCATTTATTCCCGAATAGTTTGCAATTTGTACAGAGAGCAGTGTAATGTTTTGGATACCATTTGAACTATTTAAATACGAATGTATCTTTGAGTTCTCCACTGAATTCTTCCCTTTAAAAACTATCTTTAGTTTGAAATACGCTTGCCAAGGCCATTCTCTGATTCTATGAAAAGGCTTTGCTGTTGGTTTTCAGTGGCTGTTATCTGAAAATAGCATGGGTGGGTATTAGTTCTTCTGAGTATTTGTATTCTACTTGGTATAACACAGAATACAAATTTTTAATCAGTTTTCTTTTTCAGACTCAGATTCTCATGCGTTTCCAAGTCAGGCCCAAGCAGCTCTTTTTCAGGATTTTCTATTAAGAGCAAATAAGTATAACAAACTTCAGATGCTTGGGGAGTCCTCAGAAAGTGATAAAAAGCTTATTCTTATTGAAGTAAGTGAAAACTTTTATAGTAATCTCGACATGCTAACTGGCTGCTGCTGGAGGATTGATGTTGGCAGAAGTTTGACTACTTTATTGCGCATGAGTTCTTTATTACTTTCCTAGCCTTCACAGCTGGCTATAGAATATACTTTAGCTATATAATTGCCAGGCAGAAACTGCACACTAATTCATGTACAGAAATAAGTAATAGATACTCAAAAAGTGACTGCAGCAATACTGAAAAAAATCACACCGTGTTTCACTTTCTAGAAATACATGCCTTTGTATTTACATACATAAAAATTATACGTGTCAGCTGAGGATGCACAAGAGTATAGAAGTGCATGGGAATTAATAAAATCATAAGGCATTTGAAATTTACCTTTCTTGTAAGCCATAACGGGAGATCCTGGAGAAGGCTTTATCTTCTCAAATTCAGGACTATATTGCTCTATTACATCCTTTTTGAACTTCTCATTGTTTTCTGACAGAAAGATTTTATAAATTAATAAAGTAGCCTATGAACTTTCAAGAAAAAGAATAGGAAAGAGAGAAGTTCTAGCTGAGCAATGTTGTTTACCATATAACTTGGGAAATGTAGTTTCCTATGACCTCTGTTCATAAAGTCACTTTCTTGTCTACATCCTCTCATATCTGATATAGTATATCTTGCCTTCTTCAGTGTGGCTGCTATGCTGTGTATTTCTGTTTGTTTTTAATAGAATTTTCTAGCAGGCAGTGTTGTCACCCAAGGCTGTTTCTTAGAAAGCGTGATTAGAAAGAAAATGCTTCTCCTGGGTAATTGTTTCTCCATAAAAAAAGAAAGAATTATGCTTCACCCCTCCCCTCTCTGCCCCCACCTCCTGGTTATCTTCAGCTTTAGCAGCAGTTGAAGCCAAGCTAACTAGCAATAAAAGACATGTAGCAATGTAGCATTAAGTCAGTCTGTGGGAGAGAATATTTACACCTGAGTGTAATGACGGCAGTTAATTTGTTTTGAATAGGACATGCCAAACCAATTCTATCGAGACCCTAGAAGTCTACATGAAATTCTCAGGTTAGTTATAAATAAGTTTTTAATGGTTAGCCTTAGCCACTTTGCACTGTAGTAGAGTTTGAATCCTGTTACACATGTTTATTTTTCACTTTAGGAGATTTGTACGTACAAGTAGATGTCCTCTTATATTTATAATATCGGATAACTTCAGTGGAGATAGCAACCAGAGGTTACTGTTCCCCAAAGAAGTTCTAGAGGAGTTGTGTATATCAATTATTAGGTAAGATCTTTTGTCTCATTAAAAATTTACTAAAATAAATGAGAATTTGGAAACTAATTTTTTTTTTTTTAATGGAATTTAACAGTTTCAAGCCTGTTGCACCAACGAATGTGATGAAAGTTCTCAATCGAATAGCCACAGCAGAAGCTAACATGGTAAGTTGTCAAAACTGTGAACTTCTGCACAGTACTGGGACGAAAAGATTTCTGGCTTTTATATTTGAAATTTGTTACTCCTACTTGTTTTTACTATTTGCATGGTCTTTGATCAAGTAACAGGCTTTTACCCCACAGGAGGGGGGGAAAAAAAAAAGCTACAGCAAAATACAGGGAAGGAAAGGGAAAGACATCTTGTTTTTAAGATGAGTTCCCCTTGAACCTTTGCCTGAAGTTGCCTCTGAAAATTCTGCCTTTTACAGAAACCATATGTATAAAACAAACAATAGGAAAAGAAGCCACTTTTATGGTATTCATTAAGACTTGAAGAGATCATTAAGTCATGTACTCTCAAGACATTAGATTGCAATCTAGTCTAATACCAAGTGATAGTTACAAAATAAATTTGTGTCTTGTTTTCCCTAGTCTTGAAATTTGAAATATGGCAATTTATTCAGCTGGAGATCTTGCCTGGCCTGAACATATATTGAGTTGTAATATGGTTTGTATCAGGGATGGGTACCTGTGGTAAAAGTGATACTCAACTATGCCTTTTCCCACTTAATTATTTTGAATGTTGCTTTTCCCTGTAGAACAGAGAGAAGAATTATGCTCCTGATAGAGCTTCACTGGAGCTGCTTTGCAAAGGTTGTTCAGGTGATATAAGAAGCGCAATAAACAGTCTCCAGTTTTTTTCCATGCAAGGTAAATATCTATGTTTTGGTGAAAGTGCGTGATGTTTTGACCGCTTCCACGGTGAAGAAAAACTGTTGACTGCTGAAGCTCCACTACGTGGGCTATGTGAAAAACTTCTTAATATCTTGCTGTGATAAAAGGAAGCAGGTTTTATTGTCGTTCTTTGTTTTAGCTAAAAATGTTGGTAATTCTCCTGCTTACATATAATCTCAATACTAACTACTAATGATATACGTAGGTTGTTCCAAAAGTAGCGCCTTCTGCTTATTTCCATAGAAGCTCCGACAAGTAAAAAGAGCACGGTATACTATTTGTCAGAGCAAGTTGTCAGGTACAAAATATTCTTCTTCGACATAGTCACCACTGTTAGCTATACATCTTTTGAACAAGAGCACTTGTAACAGTCTGCACTAGTGTATGTGGGCCACTGTCACTGCTGCTGAGATGCACCATTCACCACCTTGCTGTGCTCACCCTCACTGTTTGGTCTCCAGAAGCATTCAGCAAGCATTGAGGAGTGTCAGTGGGTGCTATATTTTCTGCATGGAGGAATTCAGTGACACACTTTTGCGTCAACCACATTTCCATGTCAGACACCATTCTGTCAGACTGCCCCTCTGCTGCTGTCTGTTGCACAGCAACATGTCATGGAATATTAGTGGGAAGGTTCCACCTTTACTGCCATCCAACCAACATACACCCCTGTTGTGGGCCAACATCATAAAATAGGAGGCGTGACTTTTGGAGCAGCCCTCATGTATTTGCTGTGTGTGTCTCCTGATGTAACATAACACAGTGATCTCTTCTCCTCTTGACATTTTTGGTATCAGTATGTGTTTACTGATGAAAGCTTTTATGCTTTCCTGGACATTAGGAAGTGTTACTTCTCGGAAAGGGTAGTCAGGCATTGGAATGCACTGCCCAGGGAGGTGGTGGAGTCACCGACCATGGGAGTGTTCAAGAAACGTTTAGATGTTGCGTTGAGGGGTATGATTTAGCTGGGAAGTATTGGTAATTGGTGGACTAAATGATCTTCTAGGTCTTTTCCAACCTTGATAATTCTGTGATTCTATGATGCAACCTCAATTTGAAAGTGGTAGAGAACCTGCTTGGTTCTCTTTGTACTTAGCTCTACTTAGGTAGCATTTCTGAAATAGCCCACTGAATTTTTGTGTGTAATTTCTGAAGTGATTGTTGGTAAGTTGAAAAGCTGTGAGGTAGCATAATCTACTCTAAAATTACTGATTGGATAGAATAATGTTTTTGTGAAGTTCAGTATGGTAGGAGCCTTCAAAACACAGAAATAGACTGTTCAAACCAAACTTAAATTGGGAAAATTGGGTTTATTTCAGATCTTCCCATGTAGAACGAAAAGACTTACTGCTGTGTCTTTTGTAAGCGCCATAAGTCAGAATGTGGATAGAGAAAAATGTATGGAAGTTACATAATCTTTTTTAGTCTGTTCTCTAGCACGTGTAGGAACTTTCAGATTATGCCAGTATTTAAATTCAACATAGAAGTTAAATTCACTTCCTTATTTCTGTGGTATGTCTTAAAGCTGGTAGTGAACTTGTGCCTGTTCATCTCTTTTCCATTCCATATTTCAGCAACATGAAGCAACAGATAGCCTTATTTTCCAAGTCAGTATAGCTTGGGTTTTAGAGTTTAAAAAAAAAAAGTACAAAATTCCTCTACCAAAAACGTTTTGATGGTGGTGATGCCGCTAGATGCATTAAAAAGTGGGTTGGGAATACTTGAGAGGGGTTTGCTCTTGCTTACTGGTGGATGATCAGGAGCTTATACATATGCGAGCTGGTTGTTTTTAAAGACTATTTTGATTTTCTATGTTAATTTAAAGTAAACTCACTTTGGGAGTATAAAAACATGAGAGTTATAAAGAGAACTTGGCATACATTCTCACATTTATTTTTCTTTAGGTGCTGATGAAAAGATCTTAATTCATGTTGAATAGAAATGGTTTAGTTGTTCAGGCGTGTTTCAGTTAGATAACAGATAGGCAGCCAGTGGAGAGACCTCACCTCCATTTTCATTTCCTGAATGCCATCAGAAGGATGACAGGATTTGTTTTACAAGTATGCAGTTTCTTTGTGTGTGTTAGGTACATAAATGATGCATTCAATTTGGTGATATTAATGGGTAAAAGGGATCCACGGTAACCATCGGAGAAGAAAAAGCTGACTACTTAAAGGATAATTTCCTCTAGTTTGGAGAACATCTGACTGCTGCTAAATCAAATTCTGGATTTGATAATTGCAGAAAATGTAATGGGAATATTATCTACGTATATTTGCACATGCCTTACTTGTACTTTATTTATAAAGGAGAAATTGCTAACTTAGGAGGCATACAGAGCTAGTGTAAGTAAGCAAGGATGCCAGCTTCTCTGTTAGAATGATACCATAGCTATGGCTTATGGTGCAAAGTGGAATGAAAGATGCTAGTGTAGGTAATGGGGTTGCTTTCTTAATAAATGAGCTTTCTCTTAGTGCCTTTATTAAACTTTCTGTATTGTGGATTTTATTTATTTATTTTACTCCAGGTGCTTTATTCTGTCTGTGTTGTGCTTTTATTGGTAGACTGCTCACTGGAGAAAGACTTCTGGTCAAGGAAGAAAGCGAGTTCCACACTAAAAAGTGAAGCAGCAGCAGTGTGTAACTTAAGGAAGAAAAATAAATCCGATATTTCAGAAGACCAGGCAATACAAGCTATTGGTGGCAAAGATGCTTCCATCTTTCTCTTTCATGCTCTAGGAAAAATAATTTACTGCAAAAGTAAGAAAAGTTACTTGTTCTGTCTTCATTAATAAGAAAACCATGCCAGCTATTAATAGTTAGCCTTCCCTTAAATAAGTCTAGGGTGATTTCTAATTAACACGTTTTGTCTTTGGTAACAGTATTAAGCAGCAATAAATATTTTTATTAGCTGAGATTGCAGTTGTCTGTATCCAGAAGAGAAATACTGCATTCTTCATCAGAGAATTACTACACATATGTAACACAGTACATAACTCTCGTTGCTTTGGGTCTGTGTGTTGTCAAGCATGCAAAGATAGATAGCCATCCCATTTGTTGCTTTGCCCAAAAGCGAAATTTTCTTTTGTGCAGAGTACGTAGCTGTGTGGTTATGTTCTGTTCTCGTCTGTTTTCTTAGAGGTTACAAAACAGCCCTGCAGCCCTTTAGTTCCTGCCTTTCCTATTTGAGTTTGATTCCTTTTGCTGTCTCTTCCTCCTGATGTCAAATCCTTGGTTCCTTTGAGATCTGTGTGCCTTTCTGAGCAAAGGTTCTCTGACTTCTCCTTTTAGTACCCTGTCTCCCTTTCCACTTCTGAGATACTTTTCTCTTTACTGCTTTTTATACACACAGCTCTGTAAACTTACTTCCTCTCTAGTCTGCGTGTATGGTTACTGTCTTCTTTTTTTTTTTTTTAAACATTTGAGAAATATCAGTCATAAGAATTTGATGTTTATTCTGTATTACTATCTGTGGTGAACTAAATCACATTCATAATGCAATTTTTCCACCTTAGCCTAATAGTTCACAGAATCTGCCCCCAAACCAAGTAAGAAATGGTGAGATGAGGGAGTATGAAAAAAGTGGATTTTATTTTATAGAGCATAGCTTAACCAGTTACATGCTGTTGACTATATTGATGTGAGAGTAAACACTTTTATACAAACTGGAAACAGTGCAACCTACTTGTTGGTAAAGTCAAGTTAGAAACCTTCACACAGACTGAGCATGATTTCTGTTCGTGAAGTTGCACATTTCTGTTCTTGTTCCCATCTCATTTATGTTCTGATTTTTTGAATGTTACATTGGAAATGTCTCTTTTTTTTCTCCTTTACCCTAGCTTTTTAGTAGTATACATTAATGTAACTCTATTTCTGGTACTAAAAGACTATGGATTATACAATTCCTTTTAGGAGAACCGCAGTCAGAATCTGAATTCCCTCAGCTGCCTTCTCACTTAGTAGAACACCGTCGAGACACATTGCTTATCCATCCCGAGGTACTTCTTCAATTTTGATTTGGAGACAAAAAAAAAAAAAAGGCAAACAAACCTGAGTGATTGATGCATGTTCTCGAGCACAGTGGCTTTCTCATTAATCTTAATATAAATATATTCAGTTTATCTTAGTTAAAGAATAATTATTTTGGAAGGGACTTCTGGAGGCTAACTTCAAAGACTGGTTGGATTCCAAGTCCTGTTGAGTTTTGAGTATCTTCAGTAAGTCAGGGAGAACCTCAGACTTGTGGTGGGAGGTGGACTTTTTCTTGTTGTACACTGTGCCCGTCTCTTGTCATCCTTTTGCTGTGCATAATTGAGTGGAGTCTTGAGTTCGCCTTTCTGCAGTCACCTCTTACAGGGTTGGAAACAGCTTCCAGTCCCTCTCATCCTTCTTTAGGAAGAAACAAGCCTTCTTTTTCTATATGAGTGGTTTGGGACCTTAATGACTGTCTAGTTCCTATGCCCTGCCATAAGCAGGGTCACCTCTTACTAGACCAGGTTGCCTAAAGGTCCTTCCAACCTGAGATCTTCCAGGGATCATCTTCATGGCTCTCCTTTGGACCTGCTCCAACAGGTCTTTCTTCTTCAGCTGGGGGCCTCAGAGCTGAATGCAGTACTCTAGATGAGGCCTCATGAGGGCTGGGTATAGGGGGGAAATCACCTCCCCGTGCTGTCCACTTGTTTGTTGTTACAGCCCAGGGTACAGTTGGCCTTTTGGGCTGCAGACACTTGATTCTGGGTCATGTCCAGGTTTTCATTGATCGGTACTCCATATCCCTTCTCTGCAGGGCTGCTCTGCTCCCAGTCCACCATCTCCCAGCGTGTACTCGTGTTTGCCCCAGCCTAGGTGCTGGACCTTGCACTTGGCCTTGCTGAACTTGTTGAGGTTTCTGTGGGCCCATCTCAAGTCTGTCAGGGTCCCAACGTATGGCATCCTTTCCCTTTCTGTGTCAGGTGTGCCAGTTCCCTAACCATCAGAATGTATAATAGTTTTGTAGGATGCATTTCCTTTCATACTGTGTAAAATCTGAACGTCTTTCTTGTCCCCCATAGGATATTGTGGAAAAATCACACATGTCCGGAGGCATGTTTAATTTATACCTTCACCAGAACTATGTAGAATTTTTTACTGACATAGATGACGTTGTGAGAGCCAGTGAGTACCTGAGCACTGCTGATGTCCTTTGTGGTAACTGGAGTGTAAGTGCCATTTTAAACATTATATAAGTTTTCTTATACATTTTTTGTGCAACAACATTATAGTTAATACACACTGTAGTGTATATAACATACAGTGATGTGTATATGTGTGTATATGTATACATGCCATAATGTGGTGTTAAAAACACTTTATAAAACAATGTCAAGTATCCTACAAAGTGTTTTTGGCTAGAACAAAAGTGTGTTAAAATGTGTCCGAGGTTGTGTGTTTTTTCTCTGAAGAACTTGAGCTAGTGTTCTGTTTGGCTCTGACTAGAGATTCTGCACTAAGCTCAATACACATGGGGCATGTTGTCGCTGCAGGTACAAGTTTGCTCTGGCTCAAATGAGATGCACTGTACACAGACCTTGAGTTCATCTAATGCCTGTTTTTTTTTTTTTTTTTTCTTAGTCACGGCTTGTGATGGAAGAATACAGTACGTCCGTGTCTACTCGAGGTGTGATACATTCAAATAGATCCAGAGCCTTTGCCCACTGCCAAGGAGGGATGGGGTTCCGGCCTTTACATAAACCCCAGTGGTTCTTTATCAATAGCAAGGTAAATGCTTGTTGTTTTGAGGAAGTTATTAAATCTCTTAGTGATTTTAGTAGTATGTACGAGGTGTGCATGCAGACCTAAACTTGTCAAATATGATATTCTGACATAGGCTACTTTTAAAGAACATTTGTATGAGGAGGTCCATTTGTATTGTTCATTCCTTTAAAGGAAAAATAAAATGGAGCCCTCTGGTAGTGTTCTCTTTCTCCAAATTGGCATACTTCTGGCATAGTTTTAATCCCGAGTTACATGGTTAGTGTTGAAATAATGTAAGATATTTCTAAAGATAAGCGTAACTTGAGCAGTTTAAACTGCTTTAAACTCTTATGTAAGAAATTGCTGCTGTTGTACTTTGTGTTTTTTCAGAAGTAGTTTGTTTGTGAGATGTGTGAGCTCTTGGCATTTTTTTGCATTTGAATGCATACCTGCCCTGTGTCTGCCTATATATAGGATAAAAACTTGCAGAAACCTTTAACATCTGGTGAAAGACAAAAGTGAAGGCATGTATCATTGTTTTTTAATCTGTATATCTGAACTCAACTGTTTCTGTCTTTTCTGGATTAATTCTTCAGAAGCCTGTGCGTAGTCATCCAGAAGACCAGGAAGTCATCCTCCTGCTTTTTATCATGCTGAATGTATATGTCAGTTCTGGTTTAGCAGTGTTTGTACTTGCGGTTGTTTATTTTTCCTTTTTTCCCCAATTCTTACAGTATCAAGAAAACTGTGCTGCTGCAAAATCTCTCTTTTCAAGCTTCTGTTTATCACCAGAGTGTCTTCAGACAGAGCTACTGCCATACCTTGCAAAGTTAGCAAATCCAATGAGAAATGAAGGTAAGATCAATGTAACTCTGGGTTTTAGGGTGTTTTTTTTTCTTCATATCGTAGAATCATAGAATCACAAGGTTGGAAATGACCTACAAGATCATCTAGTCCAACTGTCCTCCCATCACCATTGGTACCACAAGCACTAAACCATATCTCGTAGCTCCTCATCCAGACGCCTCTTGAACACTGCCGGGGATGGCAACTCCACCACCTCCCTGGGCAGCCATTCCAGTGCATGACCGTTCTCTGAGAGAAAGAGCTTTTCCTTATGTCTAATTTAAGTCTCCTCTGGTACAACCTGTGGCCATTTCCTTGGGTCCCGTTTGTTGCCTGGGAGGAGAGGCCAAACCCCTCCTCATTACAGCTTCCCTTCAGGAAGTTGTAGAGTGCCGTGAGGTCTCTTGTGAGCCTCCTCTTCTGCAAACTAAACAATCCCAGCTCCCTCAGCCGTTCCTCATAAGACTTGTGCTCCAGACCCCTCACCGGTTTCATTGCCCTTCTCTGGACATGTTGCAGGGCCTCCATGCCTTTCTTGTAGTGAGGAGCCCAGATATTAAAGCATATTGAAAAATTTCAGCACTACCAGGCTATTTAACTTGGAAGCTTGCCAATCTCACTCTTCACCTCCCTTTTTTCATAGTGTACTGGGTAACTCAGTGGAGGAAAGCAAAAAAAAAAAAAAAGTTATTTTAGTCTTAAGGGTTCTTTTGTGAGCCCTTTAATTAGGGGACACAGTGAGAAGCCTTTTGGAAATGCAGAAGACTATCTGTATTTTCCTTGCTTGCCGATCCCTTTCAAATAACACCAAGTCTTAAAGGCTAAGGAGTCTTTCCTAGGAGAAGTAAATAAGGTCAAAGTTCACAGTGCTTTGTTGCCTAATATAAGATAATCCATGAGAAGACAATTCACGTAGAAGAATTTTTCTTTGTATGACACGTAATTTAGAAATCAGTTTTCAGACAGCTGGGTTGCTCATACTGCGATAGTTGCTTCTAATAACAGCCTTTGTCTTATCTAAGACTGTGGCATCTAGATGAATTCATTTCATAGGCTGTGTATTAATAACTACAGAACAATTCCACAGCTGATGAGTGTTTTTCTATTTTATTGTGTAGGGAATCTGCAAATATGTTATGGCAGTTTTTTAAGCTATTTTGATGGCCAAATTACTGCAGATTTTTACAGGACCACTTAAACGAACTTACGAACTGCTTATTTTCCAGTGTGTTCAATTTTATGTGTGTTATGATGTACTTAATGTAATACTGGTTATTCTTTGTTCCCAGCTCAGATTGCTTTTATCCAAGATGTTGGGAGGCTGCCACTGAAAAGACATTTTGGGAGGTAAGCTTGCCTTTTACTTTCATTAAGGGAATAAAATGCTGTCCTTCTTTTCCTTAGCATATATTGAGGAAGAATCATTTCATACAGAAAAACCTCCAGTAGTATATATCTGTGGTGTGATGTTTTCCTCCATTTGCAGCATGACTTTCTTATTTTGGAAGTTAAAACTGTTTCCCGTTCAAATCTGTTTATAATTACAATATTAATAGCAACATATTATATACAGTCTTACTTCTAATTCTTGTTTAGTTTTTCATTTCCATTGTATCAGATGTTAGTACTGTGTGCTGAACATACCCATGTTTCTCCAGCGTGTGATCTGAGTTAAATACCCTTTTTTTTTTTTTTTCAGTCAAGAAGATTTAAGTAAGAACAAAAATGTGTTGATACAACAAATGCAGTGTGCTTGCCTGTTGTTTATCGTGATGTAAAACAGTAGTGGAACTTCTGACAAAATACTGTGTCTTTCTGTATTCTGAGAGGTTCAGGAAGATGCCATGAGAAATTTTTCATATTCTTTTAAAGCAGTTGTATGCTTGTAGAACTAAAAATACTGGAAGTGCTTTCTCTGAAGTTAGATGGCAGTACTGGTTTTATTTTGTGTAGGGGTTTCATAAAATACAAGTATTGAAGTTCCTCCTTCACAGGAGCGCTGCAACTGCCCTGCTGCAGACTGTGCTATGCAATAGGCATGATGTGCTACACTCTGTGACTAATGGGATCTTTCATAAAATTGGGACCTCAGTTACTTTTCTAAACCTTTTATCTTAGAAGACCAAATGGTTTTAATCATGATTGTTTTCTCTAATGAGAAAATTGCTCTAATTTACTGTGTTGAGACTAATTTCTCCTTTTCTGAGTGAAGAGAGAGTTTGTCAGGGCATCTGGCAGAGCATCTCATCACCATAATTCTGCTGAGTTTAACTATGAAATACTGCCCTGTAAAGTTACCCCAGAACCACCCTGTTCTCCAGAGGATATAATAAACACCACTTTGGCTGCTGGTCACGAAGGAACGGAGACATCTTTATAATCTCCTCAGTCTAAACTAAAACATTTGTAACTTCTGAAACTGATTGTAGGCTTCCCTATGCCATTAATTTTGTCAGCAGCATGACTCTAAATATTGATAAGCTTTTGTACCTGTATTACTAAGTTGTGTGTGTACGTTTAACTTTATCTGAGGGATTACTTTGAACTTAAGACGGTGACCTTTTTCATTTGTTCACTCTTTTGGAAAGGAAGCATAAAGATGTTTAAACATTTTAGTGGTAAGCATTTGCTTCCTGAACAAATCCTAATTGGAAGTAGTTTTTCATGTATTAAGTAGTCCTTAAAATAATGGATGTACAGTTGTTTCAGTAAGAATGTCTATTTGTTTTTCAATTTTATTTATCAGTGGGATAGGAATAGCAATGTATTAGGGAAATTGGCATTGGGGAGAGTGAGTGCATGGCATTTGCTGAATTGGAATTAGCGTTCTGATGAGTTTTTGTCAATAACTTTGGGAAAGTTTGTTAATACTGTGTAAAGCAAGAACAGTTTTAATGGAGCATGGATACAAAATTGAAATCCAAATACTAAAGGGAAGATAAAATGTAAAAAGAATTTCTCTTCACTTCTTGTCCTAAGATGCCTGTTTCAAGTTCAGTTGCTGCCTGTTGTGAGGGGCTTACTGTGGGCTGCTGTCAGTCACTTCATTGTCAGCAGTTCATGTGCTTTCGGAAAGGAGTAAATCCACTGACACCTTAAGGAGAAACTTCAGGCAACAGTGGGTTCTAGAGACTAATAGAACACAAACATGTTTTGGTATTTTGCTGCTGCCATAGTTCTAGCGTGAGGTTCTGTGTTGCTTTGCTTTACCTGAGAGAAATTTCTATCTTCTGTAGTGTCTTCTGCAGCTTATACATAGTATTGAGTTCTGGGCATAAACATCTGTACTTGGAAGATGTGCACACAGGTGCAAAACATGATAATGAAGGTGAGGATATAAATTTTAAAAAACCAAACATGTATGGCTTGAATTAACTAAGACTGATAGGGATATTACTGCCAGAAAATGTGAAAGCTATTCAGCATCAGTGAGTGGGTAGTGGTGTGCAAGAGGTGTAGGAGAGCAGGAAGGGCAGTGGTAGGTTTGGCTGGGTGGTTTTGTTTTGTTTGATGGTGAGTTACTCTTGTGATGGTTATTTTGCAGGTTAAAGCTTGAAATGCTTACTGATAAAGATCCTGGAGTTCCAGACTTGCTTGCTGGTTATGAGGAGGACCCTGCTGACATGCATGCTGCAGAGGTGGCTGTACAGATGGAGGAAAATAGAACAAACAAGAATGATTGGGATGGATTGCCCCTTTCATCCAGCCAGCACAGTGGAAGTGAACTACCTTGCAGTCAGCCTCAGCCTGTTGCTGCTCAGGTAGCTATGGAGGAAGATGAATTAAACATAGAGGAATACGACAGCGACTAAGTCCAACAAAACATCAAGCACTGACTTAGCTGATAGATTATTATGCACCAGAGGCTTTTGCCAAAATGAGTATGGTCTGCTGAACAGAGTAAGGAGGGCTGGGAGGCCCAGTCTAAACTACTGTGTCAGTGTCAAGACACTTTTCTTTAGCTTTCTCGTAGCTTTGCAGGATCAGACCTGATCGGAATAGTAAATCACAGGCTATTCCCTGCCTGTCCTGAGCCATAAAAGTATACTGAGACAAAGAGAGAACAACAAATGATAAATTTAAATAGTCTGAGACTGTAGCCAATCAGTGCCACTCTTAAGTTGTTTTTTTTTTTTTTTTTTAATACACATCTTAATTTACTTTGGAGTTGTACAATGTGCTCCTATTTACACATTTGGTAAGCTATCAGCATTTGAAGATTTTTCTAAATTGCATGTCTTCAGAAAAATTGCTGTTTGGAAGTTTGAGGAGATTTAAGGGGATATGTAAAAACTTTGATATCTTGTATTGATGATGTAAATAAAACTACTGTATGAGCACTGTTCTGTAATCTGCTAAAGATATTTTAGTGTGTTTATAAATAGAACATATGTTGTACAACAGTTTATTTTGGATTCGTTTTTGAAATTTTTTGATAATTTATTGAGGTGAAAATACAACAGTTAAGCAAAGTCCTTGTCCTATTTTTATTTGATAGGAAGTTAACGGTGTTATGTAGTTTTCCTCTTTAAATTACAGTTAGGCTGGAATGAAAAATAATCTCATGTTTGGTAACTGACGCTTAAAGTGTTTTGTCTTTATCTCTAATCAGATGTCTAATCAGAATTACTGCCAATTTTGAATGCTCCGGCTTTGTCCCCTGTGAAAGATCAGGTGTAGTCTTGTTGTAGTGGCGTTTCTGGGGAAATGAGTTGTGATGCAACAGGACCTCCCCTGCCCTATGATTAGATAATATTATGCGTAGTAAAAAGGGGGCGTAGATGAAGTAGAATGTATATATACACTAATACCACGAGGCAGAGGTCTCTCTCTTGCTCTCACTTCGGCTCTCTTTTTCTCTCCTTTCTTTCTTTCTCGCCCTCTCTACCTCTCTCTCATTTACCATTAAACTGCTAACCACATTGGTTGGTATGCAGTTATTGATAAATTATGCAAAGCAGAGCATGGAGAACTTGTAGCACCACTGCTACATAGCCTTTATGATTATTATTTAATGTTGAAGAGGGGGAATTTACATCTTCAGTTCTGTTACAGATCTACTCATTACGTTTCCCTCTGAGGGACGCTTTGGCTTAGGTTAGGTGAAGACTCGGTTCATCCAGGCCTCCTGCAGGTGCGTCACCAAAATGCTATCTGGACCCTCCTGAGTTCATAGGGGGAGTCTAGTACTGAAGGACGGTAACGTGCGCTATACTCATTTTCACTTTGTAAGCAAAACTCTGAGCTGCTTCGTGTTTTTGAGCTTCCCTGATAATAGTGTGAAGTAATAATATTAACAAGAAAGTTCTTTAACATCAACCACTGGTTATTACTGTTGGCCTTGGCCTTACTATAACACTCAACACTTGGTTAATGACAAACTTTAGCAATAGAAATGTATTACTCTCGTCTAGGACGTTCAATATCACTACTGTAAAACCTATTTCACATGGAGGTACCACAAAAACTCCCACAGTTTATATTGCAATTTTATGTTCTGTGTTTGTTTTCTTACGCCAGAATTGCAATGAGGTGCAAAATGTGTGAGTGAGATGAATGCCTCAAAATATAGAAGTTCTAGAAGTGTTGCGGGGACATTCAGCTCCTTCAGTTGCAAGCGGGTGCAAGTAATTCCAACATCACGCCAGCCTGTGGAAAACCACTGTGGCTCATACTTGGGCTCCTCAAACACCCCCTGTAAGTGTAGCTGTGATTCAGGGTACATGCAGTGCAAATACACATCACCTGCATATGCCAAAATCATCCCTTGCACAGATGGGAAGAGATGACCCTGGGGCAGTGGACTTCTCAGACTTCTCTCCTGCGTAAGAGGTATTTAGGAGAGCATTGTCCAGCCTGTCTGATACAGGTTGGTTTATTTAGCAATACAGAATAAGTACCTGAGTTTAAGAACCTATATATATATATAGGTTCTTATACCTATATATATATATATATATATAAATAATTATATATATATATATATATAAATAATTATATATAATATAATAATAATTATATATAATTTATATATATATATAAATAATTATATATATATAATATATATATATTATATATATATATAAAAATATAAATAATTCTTAAGAAACATATATATATATATATTTCTTAAGAATTATTTATGGATTCATATATATATATATATATATATATATATATATATATATATATATATATATATATATATATATATATATGAATCCATAAACTTTCCATTTCAACTTTAGTGGGCGAACAGTCCTGCCTTCCTCGGTAATTTTGCACTGGGGACATTATTATTTTTTGCCTCATGAGAGGCACTGAAGTCACAATAGCATACTCTTATCTTTAGCCTCAAAACGTGCAAGGACGTTTTCCTCAGGTTCCACATTGTTTTTAAAAAGCGGCTCACTATGGTCTAATAAGCAATGGAGATTTTCCGAACTGGGGAAAAGTGGATGGCAGTGCATCAAAGGCTTCAATGATGAAGCTGATGGTGAAAAAAGGGGAAGAAGGAGGTAGGCATTCAGCCACCCTAAATAGCACTGAGCATGCCCAGAGGGACATTAGCACATACCTGAGACCTTGAAAAACAAGGAGTAAGTACGCCATTGCACTGCGCATGCGTGCCTTAACTGTCCAGATGTAGAACCTGAACTCTGAGAGGGCGCACTTGCTCGTTGAGTTGCCCAGTACGTATTGTGAGGAATAAAGGAATGCTGCTTTCCAACGCCACACTGGAGTTACAGTTTTCCTTCTGGATTCTGGATGATACAACAACAAAGCTCTCTAAACCAGGCTGAACTGCAAAATTCTGCAAGCTGGGGCCCACATCGAACACCCTTTGTTTTCAGCAAATGCCACTTTTCCATGGCAGAGTTTTCTGTGAATTTTAAAGGGAAATTTAATTATAAACTCATGGATTTGAATCAGGTTTCCCGTGATGAATCTTCTTTCCTTTGCTCCCAACACCACAACCTCGCCCCCCCCATTTTCCTGGCAACCACACCAACAAGCATCTTTGTGCAGTCTGGGTTTCAAATGTGTGACAGAGGGGAGCAAGCCCAGTGAGGAAATTCTCACCAATATTCCATGACATTTTGTGTGACAGATGGTAGTGGAGCGGCAGTCTGACAGAATGGCATCTGACATGGAAGTGTGTATGAAGCAAAGATGTGGAACTGAACACCATGAAGAAAAAACGGCACCCGTTGACATTCATTAGCCCTTGCTGAACATTTCTGGAGATCAAATAGTGGATATGAGTACAGCGAGGTGGTAGGTGGTGTGTTTCAGCAGTGGTGACACTGAGGTGAAAGACAAGCTGTGTTCAAGATGGCCTGAGGCATCAAACATGCTGAAGAGCTTAAAGAGAATAGACCATTTCTGTTCTCCAGGCCCTGGCTTTTCAGGGCTGCTTCCTCATTTCCCACGAGCAGCTACAGTCCAACAGACTGCCACGCAAGTGAGCTGTGAGAAGGCCTTCCGGCTGGGCCAGAGAGACAAAGCTGCCCTTTGAAAAAATACAGGTTAACTCTCTGCTCCAACAGACTGTACCACCTCAGTGCTGAGAGGTTTTTTTCATTTTTCATTCATCAGCACTCTCTTCTCTATAGGTGCATGGCAACAACGCAAAGCTATGCTGAAGGCCTGGTTTTGCAGGTGATGTTTCTTACCTACTGTGCTGAATTCCACAAGCATGGCTGGTTTATACATGGGCCAAAGAGTTATGAGATTTCCTGCTGCTCACCTCCTGCCCAGCTGGCAAAACCTAGGGATATGCTTTCAGAGCAGTGTATAAAGACAAAGCTAAAATACAGTGTGGCGAAATCCATATATGCAGCGTCGCTTGGAGTCCACAGGAGCAAAAGTACTCCCATTCCAGAAAGAAGAGAATCTCAAACCAGAAGTATGAAATGCTCTCAGGAGAAATTGACAGATCAAGTAAAACAACTTCAGCACTCCCTGTTACGATTTGCTTCCTCAAAGAATCACTTGAAAGGAAGAAGAGACTAAAGAGGATACTGTAGGCATCCCTTGCCCTCCTCCCATCGTAACAGAGGTGTCCTAGGTATTCTTGGTGTTCTCTGGTCAGTAGCAGAATCAGACCAAACCCAGGGACTTCAGCTGCTCCTCACACCTCTTCCCCTCCAGACCCTTCTTCATCTTCATAGCCCTCCTTTGGATGGAATGTCATAGTTTTATGTCCTTCTTATATTGTGGCACTCCAAACTGCACAGAGTACTGTGTGTGTCATGCCTGCTTTCTGTTCCCATTTTGGAGAATGACCATAGGTTTCTTCACAGCTTGACTATAATTTTAGCAGTTACTCCTACAAGGATTGGAGTATAATAATATAGAGATGCACATATGCAGTGTTTTCTCTATATTTTCTGTAATGTTTTTTCAGTTATTCTGTGCAATAACCCTGCTACCACTCAGTACAAGATGATTGTTTCCTATGGTCTGAACTTGCTCGATGACAGACATAAAGACTTTTCTGTCATTTTGTTTTGTTCTACCTCAGGAACCATGCTTCTGAGTTATGCCGGTGGGATATAATTAACAACAAGAGCTCCACATGCAGAGCAGCAGCTCCCTGTAGCCTAGCAGAGGCCCGTGGTGGAGCACGCTGTCCCCTGCAGCCCGTGGGCACCGCGCGGAGCAGATCTCCCCGTGCAGCCACGGAGGAGCTCCCGGTGCGGCAGTGGATGCGGCCTGGGGGCGGCACCGCACGCCGATGCCTCCGGGCAGGAGCTGCAGCCCGAGGAGAGCGGCCCGCGGTGCGGCAGGAGGGCCGGGGGAGCTGCTGCCCGTGGGGACCGCGCTGGAGCGGCGCCTGAAGGGTGGGCCCCGTGGTATGGAGCCGCAGCCTGCGGGATGCCCATGCGACACCCGTTCGGGAAGGACGGACGCCGTGGGAGGAACCCACGTGGAGGAGGGGCAGCGAGTGACCACGGGTGGCAGAGAGGGCGCATTATGAACTGACCGCAGCGCTCCTTCCTCGTTCCTTTATGCTGCTTGGAGGGAGGAGGTAGGAGAATGTGGACTGGGAATGATGGTATTTGTAGTTTGCTTTTAGTTTCTCACTATTCCAGCCCACTTATCAGTGCTTGTTGCTCTCATTTGCAGGGCAGCTTCAAGCAGTACTCACTTCTGTAAATACAAGTAATGCTGATAAGACCCAAGACCTCTGGAACAATAAAACCGTAATTTTTCTCTTTTTAGTTCCGGCACGTGGTGTTCTGTACAGGGGGCCTTTTCATTCTTTGTAAGGCATGGTTCTGAGGCGCTGTGTGTGTCTTTGATTTGGTCAGGTATCTCTGAGCAATCCCAGAGGTGGTGCTGTCTCAAGCCTTGTGGAGTTTCAAGCCCTGGCTGAACAAAGCCCTGAGCATCTTCATTTTCCTTTGCAGCTGCGGTCTCACAGAGATTCTGTGATAACGCTACCATTAATGCTAGGCCATGCTGCTTTTATGCTGAGGGTATAGAATCATAGAATCATAGAACCACCAAGGTTGGAAAAGACCTACAAGATCATCCAGTCCACCCATCGACCTATCACCAATAGCTCCCACTAAACCATGTACCTCAACGCAACATCCAATTGTTCCTTGAACACCCCCAGGGTTGGTGACTCCACCACCTCCCTGGGCAGCCCATTCCAGTGCCTGACCACCCTTTCTGAGAAGTAATATTTCCTAATGTCCAGCCTGAATCTCCCCTGGCGCAGCTTGAAACCATTCCCTCTAGCCCTATCACTAATGACACGAGAGAAGAGGCCGACTCCCAGCTCACCACAACCTCCCTTCAGGTAGTTATAGAGAGCAGTAATGTCTCCCCTGAGCCTCCTCTTCTCCAGGCTGAACATTCCGAGCTCCTTCAGCCTCTCCTCATAAGGCCTGTGCTCCAGACCCCTCACCAGCTTTGTTGCCCTTCTATCAACACGTTCCATGGCCTCAATGTCTTTCTTGCAGTGAGGGGCCCAAAACTGGACACAGTACTTGAGGTGCGGCCTCACCAGTGCTGAGTACAGGGGTAACTTTATGGACGACTTGAAATGTACTGAAGTAAGACCTGTGCCCCATTAAAGTAGGATTTAGACATTTATGTACTTTTGACAGCATTACTAAAAATGTTTGTACAACACTGCAAACTGGATTACAGCTTGAAAATGTTAAAAACCTCATAGTAGACATTAAATACTTAAAAATATTGAAAATCTGTCCATTTTCAGAGTGTGCTTGGGACACCTGGAAAGCAGAGGCATTTCCAGAACTTGAGTATTTCAGTGAAGTTACAGATATAACGGTATTTATTTGTGTTTCTCATTCTAGCAGATAAGTGAGTTACAGTTCTTAACGTATGTCACCTGCAGTCTTCCTTTCAGGTAGTCATCTCTGTTTTTGTAAAAGACAAGCAGAGGCTGTCAAGTTCAGCTGAGATCATTTGTAGGTTTGGATCTGAATTCAAATCTTAGATCCCAAATTATTGCCTTGGTCACTTAACAGTTCTCTGAATCAAGATAATAAGCAATTTAGCTTAGTTAACTAATCAGCAAATGTAGCAACCTATTAAACCAGCTTTCTGAGCTAGATATCAGGAGAGGCTTTATTGCAGTCTTAGTAAATAGGATACAACTCAAAAGCAGCAGGCTCTCATTGAATATCTGCGTGTTTCTGAAGAAGCCTTTCATAAGAGGCAGTCTGATTTTGGCAGCTCTTTGATCTTTCTGTCGTTTTTGTTGACCTACATCTGACTGGTAAAACTACATTTTAGGAAGAGGTCCTCTGCATGAACATGCATGAATTGAGAAGAGTGAGCATTCTTCTACCACAACTGTGGAGAACCTTTCGTGCTCTTAAATCTTCAATGCTGCCGCTGGTGGTTTCTGTTCTGGGTAGCTGCGCCCCCTCCTCCTCAGCTCCCCACAACCCACCCCACAATTGTTAGTCCCCTCATCATCAGGCCTCCTGCAGTGCCTTCTGCAGAAGGGAGAGTTTGGCCTACTGAGCCATGCCCTCATCTTGGAGAGCAACTTCTTCCAGGCGAGTGGAATAGCCTCCACGGAGTGGGCAAAAAGTGCTTGGTTGGATTTGGGGCTCCGAGTCTTGGGGAAGGATTACTACAAGCCGTGGACACTGTGCTGCTCAGGCTCATGCACAGTGACGCTCACAGCACTGTGTGCACGTGATATGTGTCCTTATGAGGGAAGCAGGTGATGTCTGGGGCTGCAGCGATTGCCCGTGAGCCTCCTGTGTTGTTTGGAGCATTTTATCCATCCTGGCAGTCAGGGGTGCCAGTGGGTCACTGTCTGAGGCTGGTACGGAGTGTCTCTAATCAACAAGAGGCAATCGACATCACAGTGGACAATTCTGCATTTGAAAGCACCGGTGTGAAATGACTAGACTTGATCAGAGTAAGTAAGAATGGCGTAGCTCAGTTGGGAGGACCTGGAAGGTTGATCAAGTTCAACTGGCTGACCATGAGATGGCCAGCAGAAAGCTACATGAAATTATGAGAGGCATTATCCAGGTGCCTTTTGAACACTAGCTGGCTTGGGACATCAACCAGCTCTCTAAGAAGCCTACTCTGCTACCTCTTGCACCAGCGTACAGAAAACATCATGGATAGAAAACACGGAGTGTCACCTCCGAAGTTCTTACCAGGCAGGCCCGTGGAATTCCTTTAGTGGCAGTTAATGGGGGTGGGACTGGTGCAGCACTCCTGCCACGTTTGGCACAGTGGTGGCCCAGTGTGTGAGCCATCCTGGGCGTGGCAGGGCACCGATGTCACAAAGGCAGTGATTGTCACAGCTTGCATCACTGGGTAAGAGACTGCTGCAGGGTTACAGCGGGGTCAGTCCGCAGTAGGGACGTTGCGGTTCAGGGGCAGAGGTGAGGCTCTACCCCAGGAGCGTGAGGACAGAGCAGTGAGCTGTCTGGCCAGGGTTAGGCCAGAGACCAAGGAGCTGTGCGGGTGGTTCCTGGAGGACCAAGCCGCATAGGATGGAGGTGCAGCGTGCTCAGGAAGCCAGGCCCGCAGGCCCCCTGCAGTGCCTTCTGCAGGAGGGCGAGTTTGGCCTACTGAGCCATACCCTTATCCTGGAGAGCAACTTCTTCCAGGTGAGTGGAATGCCCGGGGTCGGAGTGTAGGGTGTCCCGCGCAGAGGCCAAGGCTAACTGATCCCCATGCCTGCAGGTGGGCCGCCACGGAGAGGTGCTGAACGTGTCTAATCGTGTACAGCCAGTGACCATGGGGGTAGCCGTAAGCGGCCCTGCCAGTGGGGAGCCCGTCATCTTAATGGCGGTCCCTGCGGCTTCCCCAGCCGAGGGGTTGGAGCTCACCAGGTATTCTCTGTTCCCATAGTCCGCACCCCTCCGAGGATGCGTTGCTTCCCGGAAAGCGTAGTGTCTCCTGATACGGGGTGTTCCCTGGCTCAGGGTGCCCGCCATCTTCACTAGCTACTGACCGGCTTTCCCCACAGGCTGCTGCCGCTGCGGTGCGTAAAGCTGACAGTGTACCGTGGCCTGCAGCACTGCCTGCGGCTCCGCTTCCCCACCCGCCGCAAGGTGTACTTGCAGCTGTGCACTGGGCCCGGAGCTGAGGAGCTCTTTCTGCGCTGGGCTGTGCTGGTGACCATGCTCCCTGTCTCTTGGGAGCCTTGCATCCAACTCACACCCGCACAGGAGCCCGTGCCCGGGGGGGAGGCCTGCTCCGCAGGCGTGACACAAGCCGAGGTTGAGGCTGAAGTTGAGGTTCCTGCCACAGACCTGCCTATGGCTGAGACACTGACAACAGGAGAAATAGCAGGGACGGACGAGGCCCCACCTGCTTCAGGCACACCAGAGGTGAGAAGGATGAACCCAAGACAGGGAAGAAGGTTCAGACAGGCCAGGAATCTGAGTCTCACTCTGCCCTCATTCCCCAGGACACTCCCAATGAGACCACTGTCGTTGCCACGAGACGTGAAAGCAATGAGTGTCTCGGTGGCACCTGTGATCTGGTGGCGACCAGTGCCACAAAGGCACCAACTAAAGAGAAGAAGCCATCCTTTGGTGAGATCCTGACCCCTAGAGCCTGAATCATCCTCCTGGAGCTGCCCGGCTCCATGCCCAGAGCCAGGCTCCATGCTTTGGAGCCACGCTGCATCCTCTCTTCATGCGCTCCTCTACTCTCTGCAGGATGGCGCCCTGGCAAAAAATGGGCTTTCTGGAAGAGAGGTTGCCGAGCTGCCAAGCCGACTCTGGCAGCAGGTGATGCTCACTGAGCATAGCCTCTACGGAGTGGGCAAGAAGCATGTTATGTTGGATTTGAGACTCGGCCTCGGGAAAGGATTACTAGAGGCCCATGGGCAGTGTGCTGCTCAGGCTCGTATGCAGTGACCTTCACAGAGCGCTGTGAGTACACGGTATGTGTCTGCTTGAAGGAAGCAGGTGATGTCTGGAGCTGCAGCACTTGCCCATGTGCTTCCAGTGTTGCTGGGAACATTTTATCCATTCTGGCAGTCCCGAGTGCCTGTGGGTCACTGCCTGAGACTGGTGTTGTGTGTCTCTAACCAACGAGAGGCAATTGACATCAGGGTTGAGAATTCTGCGTTTGTAGGTAAATCCATTTATTCGGAGCTTTTAACTTCGAAAGGGCAGGCTTTGCTTTGTCTGTCTGTCTCTCTTTCCTTGTCTACTCTTTTTGTCTTCTTTCATTCTTTTATTCTCTGTAGCAGCCATTGCCTAAAATTGTCTTACCTGTAACGCAAATTAATCGTAATCAGCCAGTTAGCCAATTTTACCACCAAGTAGTTGCTGTTAATTGTTGAGAAAGCCTTCAATAAATTGATGTCTATTATTCCTCTGAGTCTTGGATCGCTCTATTGCGGTAGCAACCCCTTGCTGACTCGGGAAGGCGCGACTCAGGAGACAGAAGAAGATTCACCTCCCTTGAAACCCACTGAGCGGGATGAGACAGTCGCCACCCATGTCAGTGGTGCTGGTTGTGCCTAAGCGTGTACAGCTGGTGACCATGGGCAGCAACTGGCCTCGCTGCTGGGTACCCAGCATCATCCTAATGGCTGTCTCTGAGGCCCCTCCAGCACTGCCTGCAGCTCCTCTTCCCCACCATCTGCAAGGTGTACTTGCAGCTGTGCTGCGGGCCCAGTGCTCAGGTACTCTTTCTGCGCTGGGCCACGCTGAGTATCCACACTGCAACTCCCTCAGTAGCCTTGCATCCACTTCAAACCCACAGAGGGGCCCTTGCCCAGTTGGCGAGGCCTGCTCTGCAAATGTGGCACAATCTGAGGTTCAGGCTGAAGTTGAGGCTCCTGCCATGTACTGCAGCTGGGGAGTTGCTAGGGCCCTGGCCGCCTCCTGGCCATGTGCTGGTGGGGGGCATGTGCTGGAGTGCCAGCCATGGAGGCAGGATGGTTTCCTGCAGAGTGCCCTGGGCATTTCTTCTGACCACTCCTATACAGCGAGAGACAGTGGCCTCCTTTTAGGAACATGATGCCTGCTGCTATGGTGTCTGTTCCAGGAAGCTGCTCCTCATCCTCCTCCCCCTCAGCTCTCCACCACAACCCACTGTGCAGTAGCAAACTGTTGCCTCTGTTCAGGCAACCCAGGCATCAGCCTGCCTGGTGTGCAGTGGCTCGACAGCCCTTGGACCCAGTGCCCGACCCTACCGGTCCCGCGAACCGTCCCGGACCATTTGCACGCTGTTTAACACATCGATACGATGAGCGGCAAATGGCATCAATTGCAAGCAACACACTCTTCTTATACCCTTTTTGATATCCTAAAGTTACTTTCCTGCCCAATAGGTGTGTGGCATGAACTGCCCTTTCCTTATTTAGCCTTACTTGCTCTTCTTTCTTAAGGAATGCGTTGCCATGGTTTTACATGGTTGAGAGGCCCCTGCAGACCTTATCACTGTGTATGGCTATCTCAACCATCCTAGGAATTTAGTTAACAGCTTACTACAGCAAACCAAGCCCACCACCATGGAGCTGGGACTGGACTGCTAAGACAGAATGATATTGTCTTTATGACCTCCTGTTTCTGCAAGTTCTGCTTTGGCTATGTCATGTGGTAGGCAAAAGGACAAAAAAAGATGAAACCAGAGGGCTCTCCTCTGCAAGCAGGTGTTATCTTTATCCCATACTCCACGTAGTCACAAATCTTTTTGGAAGTCAAGACCTCCAAAGGCCGCTACCATGCATGTCCAGATGGACATTAGCATATATTAATGAGTTACTCGTTTATTAAACGAATGTATATGTATGCCAATGCATATGTATGTCTTATCTGTTTAATGTATTACCTGAACTCTGTGAGCCCATTTGTTTGTAAAGTCCCCTGGTACTTATTTTGAGGAGTAAAGGAATGCCACATTGGAGTTAGTTTTCTTTCCAGATTTCAATTGAAATTTCAAAGAAATAGAAATGCAAACCAACTTCTTTCATACCTTGAAAGCAGGCGAAACATGTCTTTCATATTCATCCTTCAGAAAGCTATTCTCCAAGGCAGTATATGATTGAATTGTAGTAAGTACCACTGCTCTGTATTTAAAGAGTAAGGTGTATTTTTACATAACTTACTTGTGTGCTAAAACCTTATGTTTAGAATTTGGGATATATCCTCTTTTGCTAACAGAGCAGACCGGTGTCTGAAGGCTGAACATTTAATCTGTTCTGTCATTGATTTTACTCATCTAGGTTATTATTACAGACCAAGAAACAATAGGAGTATGCATTTTAGGCTTTTTCATCCAATAATTTTCCATTACAATGAGAAGAGGAAGCTTTGTGGTGATCTCATTGTGGCCTTCAATACTTAAAGCAGACCTACAAGAGAGATCAAGAAAGATTTTTCACCAGACTGTGTAGAAGTGATACAGTTTTAAACTTAAAGACAATAGATTTAGATTAGATAAAAGGAAGTCTTTACTGTAAGAATGCTTAGATACTGGCACTGCTTGCTTAGAGAGCTTTAGGACGCCACCTCCCAGGAACTGTTTCAAGGTCAGTTTGTACTGGGTTCTGGGAAGCCTAATCTAGTGTAAATTGTCCCTGATAGTGGCAGGATGTTGGAGCTGAATGGTCATTAAGGTGGTTTCCAACCCAAACCATTCTGTGATTCCATGAATTAAGAGCTGCTAATAACAGTACCTTGTTGTATTTGATTAAGGACTGGTTTTGTGCATTTAAGATTAATTCAAAGTGGAAATCTCTGTCACACCATCAAAACTTATTTATTATATGCTGATTTATGCTGTATGAGCATTCTTTTTATCAGTTTAGTTTCATACTTTCTCCTTCTTTCAGTAGGTGAAGTTTCTGGCAAAAAGATTAGGAAATTCTGCAAAACACTAATTCACACAGAAATGCAGATTTGCAGTCTTGTAAAGTATTTATATTCAGTCTCACACTGAAGTGACATTTTTCAAAAAGCTTAAAATCATAATTCATGATAGTACCTTTAATGGATAGTTTATCATTTTTTAGTTTGTCTCTTTTCATTTGTCTGCTGCTCTTGCAAGCAATGTTGCAAATACTATTGAAGGTCTTGATTCAGAAGATTCATGTAAGCGAAGCTTCGTTTATGAGACTACCTCAGTTCAAATAAGTTTACAAGTCCTTTTTGAAGTACCTTTATTGGTTTTGTTGGTGTGTGGTATTAAGCAGTTTGTGAGGGCAAATAAGTCATACTGTGACTAGAAGCTATCTTGAATTACATAAGACTAGGATATTTCAGATGAATGTATCTTTCCAAACTGGAGAAAACATGGAGGAGTGAACGCAGCGTAGAATGTCGTATCACTTAGCAGCTGGCAGTACCATAACATGCATTATGGCTGCTTATTAACACTGACTTCTGCAAATTAGAAGTCTGTAGGTACAGCACACATTTATGCATGGACTTGCAATCATGACTGGGAATGCTTCAATGAGAAATAGTCCATGTTTGTAGTAATTTGCCACTGTTACAACATTCTTTCTGAAATTGTGAGTGAGATATTTTTAATCTGAGCTGCTTCTAGTTTGTAAGTAGGTGAACAAAAAGAGAAAGCAGAATGACTAATGATCCCACAGAATCACAGAACTGCAGGGATTGGAAAGGACCTCAAGAGATCATTGAGTCCAACCCTGCCCTTTTTAAGCAGGTACCCTACAGTAGGTTGCACAAGTAGGCATCCAGCTGGGTCTTGCGTATCTCTGTAGAAAGAGACTCAGCCCCCTGGACAACCTGTTCTAGTGCTCTGTCACCCTTACTGTAATGAAATGCATGATTGTGTGGAACTTCCTATGTTCAGATTTTAGGCCGTTGCTCCTTGTACTATCACTACACACCATCAAGAAGAGTCTGGCCTCATCCATTTGCTTCCTACCTCCCTTTAGATACTTACATATAATAAACATTAATCAGTTCCCTCCTCTCTGTTTTTTCATAGAATCATAGAATCAATCATAGAATCACAGAATCATAGGATGGCTTGGGTTGGAAGGGACCCGAAGGATCATTGAGTTCCAACCCCCCTGCCACAGGCAGGGCCACCAACCTCCAGATCTAATACTAGACCAGGCTTCCCAGTGTCCCATCCAAACTAGCCTTGAACACCTCCAGGGACGGAGCATCCACAACCCTTCTGGGTAGCCTGTTCCAACACATCACCACTCTCTCTGTGAAGGCCTTCCCCTTGACATCCCATCCAAACCTTAACTGCTTGATTTTAAAACCATTCTCCCTTGTCCTGTCACTATCTACCTGGGTAAAAAGTTGATTCTCCTTTTTATAAACTCCTTTTAAACACTGGAAGGCTGCAATGAGATTTCCTCACAGCCTTTTTCAGGCTGAACAAGACCAGCTCCCTTAGACCTGCCTTCATAAGAGGGGGTACTCCAAACCTCTAATAGTCTTCGTGGACCTCCTCTGGACCCCCTCCAACAGCTCCACATCTGGTCTGCCCAAGACCTGGACTCAGTACTACAGATGGCGCCTCAGGAGGGCAGAGTAGACGGGGACAATCACCTCCCTCTGCCTGCTGGCCATCCCTCTTCTGACGGAGCCCAGGATACCATTGGCCATCTGAGCTGCAAGAGCATACTGCTGGCTCATGTTAAGTTTTTAATCCACCAGGACCCCCAGGTCCTTCTACACAGGGCTACTCTTCCCAGTCTGCATATAAATTTGGGATTACTCCAACCCAAGTGCAAAACTTTGCACTTTACTTTGTTGAACCTCTTTAGGTTCATATGGGATCACCTTTTGAGTTTGTCAAGGTCCCTCTGGATGGCATCTCTTCCTTCTAACATGTCAACTGAACTGCTCAGGTTGTCATCAGCAAACTCTCTGAGGGTGCACTTGAGCCCACCATCACTGTCACTGATGAAGATGTTGAAAAGCACTGGTCCCAAGACAGACTCCTGGGCTACACTGCTCCAAACCCAGGTGATTCAGCCTTTCCTCATAAGGAAGATTCTCCAGGACTTTTATCATCCTTGCAGCCCTCCACTGGACTCCTTCTAGGAGATCCCTGTCATTTCTGAACTAGGGAGCCCATAATTATAATACAGTGATCTAAATGTGGCCTCACCAGGGCAAAGTAGAGGGGAAGATTCACCTCCCTCAACCTGCTAACAATGCGCTTTTTAATGCACCCCAGGATACTACTGACATTCTTGGCCACGCTGACACACTGCTGGCTCATGGCCAACCTGCTGTCCATCAGAACACCCACATCCTTCTCTGCAGAGCTTCTCTCCAGCAGGTCATCCCGTAATATGTACTGATGCATGAGGTTATTCCTCCCCAGGTGCAAGACTCTACATTTGTGAATCATGTATTACAGATTCTCACAAAACTGATATACATTCACAAGTTTCCTTTTTTAGCTTTCCACCCTCCCTTATAACTTTCCCCGTTTTTATTAGCAAACTATTACCACACTAGAAAACAACAGCAGTAATTATAATAATAATCATCATAACTCAATCAAATCAATTGCTGCAGAGACCAGCTTCAGGGAATGTAAGACTGTACTGGGTAAGGGACCTAAAGCAAAAACGCCGACCAAAAAGCTCTTTTTAGGGCTCTTTTGAAGCCAGCAAAAGCACTGTGCTGGTGCAGGTGGCTGGCAGCTTGTGGGCAGGCTGCTGAGCCAATAGGGGTGGAGTTGGCACTGCCCACTCTTATCTCTTGAGCTCGCCTTGACCCCTTTCTGGGAGGCTTAAAAACAGTCCATGGGAGAGAGGAAGCTGGCTTCCGCCCACCTAATGTGCCAGGTGAGAAAAGGTGAGAAAAGAGTGTTTACTGTCCAAGGGTGTTACTGTCCACTGATAACAGGGAGGGAAGTCTGAGTGTGAGCACCGCCCACTCTGCCCATATATTACTGCTGCTGTAGATGTGGGAGGTGGGTCTTGTGGCAGTGCTGTTGCTTTGCTCACAAGAACAGCTGTACCGACAGACCCTTGAGGCCATAGCTTCAAACATGGTCTCTACCAGACGGCGGGCTTGCCTCAGGAAGACTGTGTCAACCCAGACGGAGGGCCTGCCCAGAAATGTGGCGGTTCAGGTCTCTGGCTGCAGGGAGTGCCAGAGCCTGCTGCTGCCGGGGGAGGCTGGGAAGGATGCCGCTTGCCTGAGGTGTAAGCAGGTGGGCGAGCTGCTCAATCTGGTGGTGGAGCTTAGGGAGGAGGTAGAGAGATTAAGAACCATCCGAGAGTGTGAGCGGCAGATCGACTGGCGGTGTAAATCTCTGCGATAAAGACGCAGAGATTGCACCCCCCCCAGCCTGTGGTAGACCTTCTCCCTTGCCATAGTCAAACCGAGAGCGCCAACTTGAGAGGAGAGGAGAAATGGCAGCAGGTCCCAGCTCGGCAATGCAGGCAACCCCCATCCTGACCTACCTCGGTTCCCCAGCTGCCTCTATGTAATAGGTTTGAACCCCTGAAACTGGAGGCTGAGGGGCTGAGAATGAGGGAGGACTGCCTCCTCCAAGCGTTTCTAAGAAGAGGCAGTCAGCTCCACGCTTAAAGACTGCCTCCTCCAGTAAAGAAAGGAGGGTGATAGTGATAGGTGACTCCCTTTTGAGAGGAACTGAGGGCCCAGTGTGTCGGCCTGCCTCTATCCATAGGGAGGTGTGCTGCCTCCCTGGGGCCCAGGTCAGGGATATTTCTAGAAAACTTCCTAGTCTGATCCGCCCCTCTGATGATTACCCCTTATTGGTAGTTCAGGCTGGCAGTGACAAAGTCGCTGAGAAAAGCCTGAGGACTATCAAGAAAGACTTCAGGGGACTGGGGCGGGTAGCTGAAGGAACAGGTGTGCAAGTGGTTTTTTCTTCTATACCTTCAGTGTCGGGGAAGGATACTGAGAGGATCCAAAAAACCCACCTCATAAATAAATGGCTCAGAAGTTGGTTTTTTTGACCATGGGGCAATTTACTTGGCACCTGGTATGATGGCTGCAGAGGGAAGTAGCCTGTCTCCAAGGGGTAAGAGGATCCTAGCTGAGGAACCGGTGGGACTTATTGAAAGGTCTTAAAACTAGGTATGAAGGAGGAAGGGGACAAAATGAGGGCCACTGGGGTTGAGTGGGTAGTTCGAGGCTCAAAACAGAGCTTGATGGGTGAAGAGGGTGGAGTTCAAAGGGATGGAGAGGGGCAAAGGGATGCTGCTTCCCTAAAGTGTCTGTACGCTAACGCGCGCAGCATAGGAAATAAATAGGAAGAGCTGGAGATCTGCGTGCGGTGGCAAGGCCATGATCTCATTGCGATCATGGAGAAGTGGTGGGACAGCTCACATGACTGGAATGTTGTCATGGAGGGCTATGTGCTTTTTAGGAAAGATCGGCTGACAAGGCAGGGTGGTGGAGTTGCTCTTTATGTGAGAGAGCAGCTAGCATGTATTGAACTCCACCTGGGGGAGAGTGATGTAGCAGTGGAGAGCTTGTGGGTGAGAATCAAGGGGCAGGCTGGTAAGGGTAACACTGTTGTGGGTGTGTACTACAGGCCCCCCAATCAGGAGGAGGAGGTTGATGAGGCCTTCCATAAGCAGCTGGAAGTAGCATCACAATCCCAAGCACTGGTGCTTATGGGGGACTTCAATTATCCAGATATTTGCTGGATGAGCAACATGACCAGGTACGCGCGGTCCAGACGGTTCTTGCAATGCGTTGAAAACAACTTTCTGATGCAGGTGGTGGAGGAACTGATGAGGGGAGGGGTGTTACTGGACCTTATTCTTACCAACAAGGAAGGACTTGTTAAGAAAGTAAAGGCTGGGGAGTTGGGGGCAGCTTGGGTTGTAGTGACCATGAGATGGTGGAGTTCAAGATCCTGAGTGGAAGAAGCAAAGCAAAACTAGGATTGCTACCCTGGACTTTAGGAGAGCCAACTTTGATCTCTTCTGGGACCTACTTGGAGCTATCCTGTGGGCTAGGGTGTTAGAAGGTAAGGGAGCCTGTGGGAGCTGGTCAGCATTTAAACAGCTCTTCTTCCAAGCTCAGGATCCCTTCCAAGCTCAGGATCCCTTCCAAGCTCAGTGCATCTCTGTGAGCAAGAAAATCAGGAAAGGGTGGCAGGAGACCTGCGTGGGTGAGCAAGGAGCTCATGCGCAAACTCAAGAAGAAGGTCCATGAAATGTGGAAGAAGGGTCTGACCACTTGGGAAGAATATAGAAATGTCAGGGCCTGCAGGGATGCAATGAGGAAGGCTAAAGCCCACCTGGAATTGAATCTGGCAAAAGTGATAAAGGATAATAAAAAAGGCTTTTTTAACAGTAAAAGGAAGACTAGGGAGAATGTGGGTCCCCTACTAAGTGAGGAGGATGTTCTGGTAACAGAGGATGTTGAGAAGGCGGAGATACGGAATGCTTTCTTTGCTTCTGTCTTTGGTGAAAAAGCTCTCCCTCAGGAATCCCAGACCCTGGAGGTTAGTGAGAGGGTCTGGGGAATGGAAGACTTCCCTTTAGTCAGGGAAGAGGTGGTCTGTGAGTGTCTAGGCAACACCAATGTTCATAAATCCATGGGATCCAATGGGGTGCATCCGCAGGTGCTGAGGGAGCTGGCAGAGGTGATTGCTGAACCTCCCTCTATCATCTTTGAGAGGTCTTGGAGAATGGGGGAGGTGCCTGAAGACTGGAGGATAGCCAACATCACTCCAGCCTTCAAAAAGGGCAAGAAGGAAGATCAGGTAATTACAGGCCAGTCAGCCTCACCTTTGTCCCTGGAAAGGTGATGGAACAGCTTGTGCTGGATGCCATCTCCAGACAACTGGAAGGAAAGGAGGTTATCAGGAGTAGTCAGCATGGGTTCACCAAGGGGAGGTCGTGCTCAACCAACCTGGCAGCCTTCTATGACGTTGTCACTGGCTGGGTGGATGGGGGAGAGCAGTGGATGTAGTCTACCTTGATTTCAGCAAGGCATTTGATACTGTCTCTCCCATGGCAGCCTTATAACAAAGCTGAGGAAGTGTGGGATAGATGAGTGGACAGTGTGGTGGGTTGAGAACTGGCTGACTGGCAGAGCACAGAGGGTCGTCGTTGGCGGTGCAGAGTCCGGTTGGAGACCTGTAACTAGTGGTGTTACCCAGGGGTCAGTGCTGGGTCTGGTCTTGTTCAACATCTTCATCAATGACCTTGACTAGGGGATAGTGGCCCCCCTCAGCAAGGGTGATAGTTTATAGCTGATGATATGAAGTTGGGAGGATTGGCTGGCACACCTGAGGGTGGTGCTGCCATTCAGCAAGACCTGGACAGGCTGGAGAGCTGGGCAGTAAGAAACCATAATATAAGCAGGTGTAGAGTCTTGCACCTAGGGAGGAATAATTGCATACACCAGTACAGGCTGGGGGATGACCTGCTGGAGGGGAGCTCTGCAGAGAGGGACCTGGGCGTCCTGGTGGATGACAGGTTGGCCATGAGTCAGTAGTGTGCCCTTGTAGCCAAAAAGGCCAATGGCATACTGGGGTGTATTAAAAAGATCGTGGCCAGCAGGTCGAGGGAGATGATCCTCCCCCTCTACTCTGCCCTGGTAAGGCCTCATCTGGAGTACTGTGTCCAGTTCTGGGCTCCCCAGTACAAAAAAGACAGAGATCTCTTGGAAACAGCCCAGCGGAGGGCCACAAAGATGGTGAAGGGCCTGGAGCATCTCCCCTATGAAGAAAGGCTAAGTGAACTGGGTCTGTTTGGCCTTGAGAAAAGAAGACTGAGAGGGGACCTGATCCAGGTGTATAAATATCTAAGGTGTGGGGGGCAAAGTGGTGAGGCCAGACTCTTTTCAGCAGTGCGTGGAGACAGGACAAGGGGAAACGGCCAGAAACTGGAGCAGAGGAAGTTCCGCACGAATGTGCGCAGGAACTTCTTTATGGTGAGGGTGACGGAGCACTGGAACAGGCTGCCCAGGGGGGTTGTGGAGTCTCCTTCTCTGGAGATATTCAAGACCCGCCTGGACGCCTACCTGTGCGACCTGGTGTAGGGAACCTGCTTTGGCAGGGGGGTTGGACTTGATGATCTCTGGAGGTCCCTTCCAACCCCTGTGATTCTGTGATTGCTAACACACAAAATATAAGAAAAGACTTACTCAGAAGGTCACTATTTTTTTTTTTTTTTTTAGTCAATACATAACACACTCACACAGGCATTTTAGACAATTCCGTAAGTGGGAAATGGAAACTTTTTAAGCTAAGTACTTTCTAAGCTAATGTATTATTACTTATTGACTCCTGAGAGACAACAAACTGCCAAAAGGAGAGAGAATATATGCTGGAGAGAGATATGCGGGCAGTGGATGCGACAGGCAGCAGGGCGTCCCCTGCTTCAGAGTGCACTTTGCCTCTCTCACCCACTGCATACTCTCTCCTGCTTTTATTCTCCTCAGGGTCTACAGGGTTTTTTCCACTTGCACTCCACATCTGCATGGGCAGTGCATGATACAGAGCCCAGGTGGAACACCTGCTTGCAAGACAGGACAAACCACTAAAATTATATCTCTCTACAAAACAAAATACTCGCAGAAACTATTTACAGCTATAGTCACTTACTCCCATTGTTTCTTGCTTTACCCTCGGCTCCATTTTTTTTATTTAATTGGTAATCTTTTTCTTGTTGACCAGTAGCTCCTACTATTGTTACAAAAATCATCTACTGGTAGTAATTCTTGATGCAGCACAGAGTGAGAGGCATCCGTACCTACTGTTCTTCCCAATCTCCTCCTTTCATTACAATCCCTGTTTCTATAAACTTTCCAAGCCCCTTCAATTAATTTGTCCAGGGCCCTTACTTCAGTCTCTTTAATGTGTATATTACTGGGAGAAAATAAAGACATTCTTGCTCTGACTAGCAAAAGACCTTTGGAGGTGTAAACGAGTTCAGCAAACATGGAGGGAGAATACCCAAAGATTCTAACTATTTGTGCCAGACAGAACCTCTCCACATAATCACGAGACATCTAGCTTGTATGTCTGGCAGGGGACTGAGCAGATGCTATAAAGACCATTGGCAAGCCCCACTGAACCTGAGGCGGCTTGACATAGGTGAGTGGCAAGGAACCGTGGGTTCAAGTGTGACAAAGGAGCAGACGGTGGATTGCCAAATGGTGAAAGACCCCATCACTTATGCATGGAACCTGCCTTACGCTGTCCCATGGGGGAGATGACCTGTGCAGAAGGAGCTGAGTGCCAACATTGAGCTGCTTCTCGTGCAAGAATGGTTCCACAGCAAGCTGGGGGCAGGGTACAGTGGGCGGCACATCACTGAGCAGCTGCTGATGGAGTACTGCACGGAGACAGGGGCACCTGTTGGCTCCTTCCTTGTCAGGGAGAGTGAGACATTCATTGGGGACTGTGTTGTGTCCATTTGGTGTAACGGGAAGGTGCAGCATTTCTGCATCCATTGGTGGCAGGATGCCAGCATCCACAGGTTTTTTCTAAATGACAACCTGGTGTTTGACAGCCTCTTTGATCTCATCACCCACTACCGGGAGATGCCACTGAGGTACAAGAGACTTGAGATGAGGCTGACAGAGGTGGTGCCCTGGTCCAGCACCCACAGTAACACAGACTGGGTGTTGCAGAATGGCACAAGAGGGACGAGCCCAGCTCCAGCACCATCTTCTTCAGGTCAGGATGGAAGATCCAGCACTGCCACACGTACCAAGAGAGTCATGTTTAATAAGGCACTTGACCAAGTGCATATTGTTCATCACACACAATAAAAGTTTTTTTGTACACTGACAATGGAGTCCTTGTCCAATTGCCACAGTTAAACCTTGCTCTTATTTGTCTCCCTCAACCTGCATGAGGACCTTTGGACAGGATTTCAAAAGGGCGTAGAGGGATTTTACCAGTATTCCATAATTGTAGGCACCACCACCTTGTCATCCCTAGGAAAGTCCAGTGCTCCTTAGCTGTTTGAGGTTCCGGAGTCTGGCAGATTGTTTCCTTCCTCACTGTTTCCTAGGGTTCAGGATCCAGCAGTGATTTCATAGCACACATAAGTTACTGGTGGCTGTGCCTCCTGGGCTTTCTGTGGAGAAACTTGATAGCCATTAAGTCTGAGAAAGTTTAGTAAGCTAATTGTCCATGTTATGCATACCTCCTTTGTTTTGGTAGCTATCAGGTCATCCATGTCTTCGAATTTGAGGGGGTGCTGTTTAGTCCAAACTGGCTGAACTCCCTGCTTTACTCCAAATGCTATTGGTGCTGCATTCTTAGCCCTACCTGGGGTTTCTACTACCCACACCCCAGGATAAACTTTACTGCTTACTTTGTCTGGGATCCCGGTCCCAGGAGGGGTAGTAATTAATGCTAAACTAAGCACCTCTATTAACTGATCTTCTCTAAACTTAAATTCCAATTTTCCTTTAAACTTTATTTCAGTTTCCCGCTCTTCTAGTAAATCTTGCCGTAGTAATGGTTTTGATGAATTTGGCATGTACAAAAATTTGTGAATCCCTACCTGTTTACCTATACTAAATTGTAAAGGCTTAAGAAAGTAAGCCTCCTCACTTTTGGCCAGTGGTTTCCCTTACGGTTACAAATTCATCACTTACTGGAGTTAGAGTAGTATTTAACACCTAAGAAGTTGCTCCAGCATTTACTAAAAATTCTACACTTTGCTGCAATTCCTTCCTTAACTTAATTTTCTCCACCATCAACTGTTATTGCATCTGTTACCAAATCCCGTGCTGCTTTTTGCACTAACTGCTTTTCTGTTCAATGAGGGTGGAACCACCTGGACCCTGCCAGCCTCCATTTTTTCAGCTCTTCCTGAGGAGATCTCTGGGTCCTAGAGCCCTGCTCTCAGCTCTTCCCCTCCTAAGCCTTCCCGCGCTAACACTGGCATATCAAGTTTCCTAGATATCTGGAGATGAAGGCTATTCTCGCTTCCAGTGTCCTGTTTTTGTCCTCATTCGCAAGTAACGCTTTTGCTTACAAGCTGCGGGGCTGGGGAGCAGTGCTGGAGATGTGTTTTCCTGCCAGCACTTACCTGCTTTGGCTGGAGCACATCATGAACTTTAATATTTCTAACTCACTGTTCTTCTTTAACTTTTTTGCTTTGTTGTAGTTTGTTTTTTTGTTTGTTTGTCACAATTCCACCATTTGTACCCTCAATTATACTTTCATGTACCATAAACAGTTCCACTTCCATACAGCATTAATGTTTACTTTCCATATGGCATTAATATTTACGCTTCCGTATACCACTAACAATTACATTTCTGTATATCATTAACAATTACAGTTCCTTTTGCCATCAACATTTACATTTTCGTATACCATAGACATTTAACAATCACAAAGACAGTGACAATAACCAGTACAGTTTATCCTAAGGATTCTTCCTCTTCTCCAAGTTATCAGTGGGAATGAGCCTTCCCATTGACCTGATTCCAGATTCTTTACTAGTATCATTGTTTTTCCATGAATAATCACTGTTTCCTTGTTAACTGAAACAAAACGAGGGCTATTGGTTGTCCTCCATCATCACATCCTCAACTTAAAAAGTTCAATACACATGTAGCTTTAGCAAGCCTTTCTACTGGAAGTGCCTTCTCCATTCCCTCTTTTTGCTTAAGTAGCATAGTTTTAACGGTGCTATGGGTATGCTCAACTATGGCTTGTCTTGTAGGCAAGCATGGTATGTCCATGAGATGTTTAATTTCTCATGATTGTAAAAACTGTAATACTTTCCCAGACATATATCCTGGGCCTTTGTCTGTACAGATTGTAGGGCTGTTTCTCATGCCCTGAGGTAATACTGTCCAATGATACCAGTGGGCTGATGCTGACGCTTTACACAGGATAGAAAAAACAAACCTAGGAGCATTGTGGAGGTCCAGAGAGATTGTGAAAAAACAGTCTTTTCAGTCAGTAGTGCTAAAAATTCCTAAAACGTCGAACTTCTGTGTGGGCGTCCCCGTTGATCCAAACCCTGTAACACCCCCTTTCATGGGCACAGCTGGCACTGGCTGTGCCTAAGAATAAATCAGTTGAGCAAGACGAGTGCCTGCCAGTACTTCACACGGGGGCATGGGTGTGACTGTGCATCATAAGTCCCGCAGAACAGTATACAATAAGGGCCCCCAACGTGGCTCTTGATCCAGTGCTATGACAGCAGGGAAAACTTTCAACATATCTGCATCTCCGGCTTTCCTAGCCTCCCTCCAAACAGTTATGCATACGTCACATGGATCAGGAGGGGACGAATCTGTCTCTTCTTCAGGGTCTGTGGGGCCGGGATCAAAAGCGGTGCCAGGATCCTCAGGAGGTGAGGCAGTAAAAACCCCATCCGATGGTGGTAGTGGGGGAGCCGAGTGCATTGCGGGCTGATCCATAGAGTGACCAGCCGCTCCCTTGCCTTCAGGCAGACTGGGAGTATCAGATTGCGATCTTAAGTGGCTCTTTAGAGCTTCAAAATCTTTCTCCAAGTCGGGAGTAACCCGAACGCTGTCTTATCACCCTTAGTAGCAGCATCCCGTAGCCGCACCCCACTCTGGTCCCATACTTCAGGATTGTAAACTGTCTGATTTGTGATTGAGGGGTCAACTCTTGGTAGCCCATACAAGCATTTGCTGTAAAGCGGCAGTGGGCACAGTCTTTCCCCATTTTTTAAGAATAATTTGAAAAGTTACTAGGACATTCTTTTGTTCTGAGGTCATATTATTCCCCATGATGATAACTCAGTCGCTTACCTTTGTCCAGTGGAAGGCAATCAAAGCAGTTGGGGGTGATGAATCCTCAGGGTTGCAGCGTTTGTCTCAGTGCACTCCTGTACAGTTTGCTCCGCGTTTCTCTCAACGCAACCACATTTCTCTCAACATGCTCCGTGTTTATCTCAACACCAGCCACATTTATCTCAGCACCTGCCGCGTTTGTCTCAATGCAGTCCTGTACAGGTTGTTTGCATTTCTCTCAATGCACCCACGTTTCTCTCAACGTGCTCCAGACTGGTCAGTCTTCAAGTCAGGCTAAGTTTCAGGTCCCTGTTCGAGCGCCAACTGCCGGCACTCAGTCGAGTTAGAGAGCTCTCTCAGTTTCTTGTAGCATCAGAATAGATCTACCTTTTTGTGTTCAACATACATTTTATATACCGTTCACTTACAAACAGGAAGTTCCTGTTCCTCTAACAGTTCCTCTAATCAGTTAATTGGCCCTAGCTTCTTCCAAACAACAGTGATAATGAAAGATTTCTCAAGTGTGACAAGATTTACAGTGCATACAAAAGAACCTCCTGTTTACCCTTAGAAGCAAACAGACACCATTTTCTCTCTTGTCTTACACTCCAGTCTCCCAAGGTTTCACATTGATAAGATCCATCAAAGAGTCTGATAAGCTCTTTGGTGACTTGCTCACAGTTACATCTTCCCCACACCCCTGGGGAACACTACTAGTTACAGGCCACTGAGTTCAGCCAGCCAGCCAGTTCTCCATTCACCTCACCATCTGCTCAGCTATTCCACACTTTCTAAGCTCATTACAAGGATGCTGTGGGAAGCAGTGTCAGACACCTTGCTGAAGGCAAGATATGCAGCATCCACTGCTCTCCTCTCATCTATCCAGCCAGTGATGACATCACAGACAGCTACCAGATTGGTCAAGCACGACTTCCCCTTGGTGAATCTGTGTTGATTCACAAATACTCCTGATAATACTTCTGATATAATACTCCTGATAACCTTCTTCTTTTCCATCTTATTCTTCATCCATCTTTTTCCATCTTCCACGTTCTCATCCCCTTTCCTTTCCTCTTGCATTATTTTCCTCTTGATTGGAAGAGGTTGCTTTTCAAAAGAGCTGAATTGCCTTTGGAAAAATAAACTGTCTCATCCCCAGAATTCAAATAAATGAAATGTATAACCTGACAAAGGTTAGAGGCGAAATATTGCACAGATAAAGCTGTTACAATGAAGAGCTGTAGAGCTGACATCAAAGGAAGAAAAGAAACTAAAAGCCCACAAAAAACATGACTATATAGAGACCAGTTTTCCCTTGTCTGAATAAATTCAAAACACTATCTTCTTATTTGAGTAACAACTTACTGCCTAAGGAATGTATGTATAAGCTTGTGAGTCCTACACCAACGGAGGATCTTGCTCTGCTTGCTGATACTGTAGAGCTTTCAGAACTTTCTGACTTAAAATTTCTCAAGTTCCTTTCCCATGCCATAATACCTGAATTTTGGATGGAGATGTGAGGGACATTTTTCCTAGCATACATTTAACTCTGAGTGTAAAGTAATCATCAGCATGCGTAACAGCTTCTAGATTCACAGTTTTATGCACTGCCGAGTTATTACTTAACCTGTATGTTCTTCAAGTTTGTTATACTTGTGCATTTAATACTACCAAATAATACTACCAAATATACTACCAAATAGTATGTAGTTCCTATCAAATACTACCAAATAATGTAGATTTAATACTACTACTAAGGGTGTATAGAATCTTTTTTTTTTTTTTTTTTTTTCTGTATTATCAATCAATTTGATAAGGACTGTTGCTTTTATCTTTGTACACTCAGTACCAGTGAAACATTCATGGAAATGTAGAACCTAATGATTCTTTGAATGTTTCACTGGTACCAAATGTGCAAAGGTAAATGTTCCCCACCTTTTAGACATGGCAGGATCTATTTGTTTGCCGTGCTGTCTGCTTGATGAAATGTCCGTGTGATTTCAGGGATGTGTTTGAATTAGTAAGTGTAGTCTTTGATTCTTATATCTGTGTCTACAGACAACATATTAAATGAAGTGAACAGTAATTAATTTTACAGAGGACGTAATGTGTTTTGTTCTCCCCTTGCTGTCCCAGAGTTCTTGGCTTCAAGCAGCTTTTAACATAACTCTTGAATATTGTCTGTACTTAAACTTTTTGTGAAAATTGTAGTATGTGGTCCAGACTGAAAGATTACTATATATGTGCTTCCTGAAGTACAAATATCGCTAGGACAAAATGTTCAACAGGATATGTTCCCTCTAGAACATGCATTAACTACTACAATCATGAGTCACCTGCTTGGATTTTTTTTTCAAGGTGAAATTGGAAAAGCACCTTGGAAAAAAAAAGGGGGGGTGTTCAAGGAACGACTGGATGTTGTGTTGAGGGACATGGTTTAGTGGGAGCTATTGGTGATGAGTGAATGGTTGGACTGGATGATCTTGTAGGTCTTTTCCAACCGTGGTGATTCTATGATTCTATGACTAATATTAAGAATGTGTGTGTGCGTTTGTATCTTGTATATATGTGCAAGCTGTGGACAAGAAAACTTTTGTAAAATCCATTTGCACATAGAAGTAACTGTCACCACCTCTTCTTGCTTTGCACTGAGTCACTGAGTAAAAGTATATTAAGCTATTAGTGGCAATCACTAATGGCAATATCATATCACTAATGGCCTGTTATGAGGCCTTTCTTAGCTCTTGACTTAATAGAAACAGTTGATACATAAAGTGATAAACCAGTTTTTTTCCTTTCCCCTCTGAATTGTTTCTGCAGTTAAGTATCTCCAAGAAGTCTGTCTCTGGAATTACAGAATCACAGTATAACTTGAGTTGGAAGGACCATCAAGTTCAACTCCTAAAATGATATTGTGAAATTCCTACCTCTACTGAATTCATGTTTGAGTAATGAGTATACTAAATGACATTACTATATTGCTCAGGTTTTACACTATTATCAGGAACCAGACTTTTCATACACGACTTTCCAACTTTTCATACATGACATTTATTTGCTGTTGACTGATGTCATGGTTTTGTAATTTTTGCTATTGGTATTCCACATCATAACATCATGTGGAGCACAGAGAAGAAGAACTACACGTCCCAGAGGACCTCGCAGTCAAAGAGGAAAATACGTCACGGAAGCGATGCTCTCTCTCTCTCACTGCCTGGCAGCGGGTGTGGGTGTGCTTCCAAGCTGCGGCGCCTTCAATTTCAAAGTAGGCTTCTTGGTCTTCGGAAACCTCTCTCTTATTTCACTTGATTTATTAGCCTCAATTTCAATTAGATTGTATTATAGTATTCCGATATCATAGTTAGTAAAATAAGTTTTACTCCTTAGATCGTTGTCACTGCTCTCTTTGTTTCCTTGAGCCCAGCTCCCATCTCCCTACCCCTTTCCCTTTTTCCCTTCCCATTTGCCAGGGGCCAGGGACCCACGGGCCTAATCCCATCCCCTCTTCCCCCCCCCCACCGTCACGGACACAGATTGATCTAGATAACTCTGTGACAACTGATAACATCAAATGTATTCAAGCATATTTGATTTCATTAAACAGTGCCAAAGGGCTTTGGCAGTCTTGGAAAAGTCACTTTTGGTGCAACTTGAGCACCTCAGTGAGCAAGACTTATGCCTGACATTGTCATTTGACAAAGTGCCAGGAGGTACTTCCAAGCAATGTTATTGCAGTGAGAGTGCCTGCTCACTTAAAGGGAGAGCTGGACACCTCAGACATGGAGAAGGTTGAAGTACTTAATTAATTCTTTGCCCCAGTCTTCCTGGTCAGCTGGGCTACTCACTCCTCTCCTGTCGTTGAGCTTCTAAGCAGGGCTTGGGTGAGCAAAATCCCTCCCAGTAAGAGCAGAGCAAGACTCAGACCCCCTCATAAGGCTGAACATGTAGAAGTATATGGGGCCAGACAACATGCATCCCAGGGTTCTGAAGGAACAGGCTGAGGTGGTTGCCAAGCCACTGTCCATCACATTTGAAGAACTGTAGCTGTCAGGTGAAGTCCCTGATTACTGGAAAAAGGGAAACATCACTCCTGTATTCAAGAAGGACAGAAAGAAAGACCCAGGAAACAACAGGCCAGTGAGCCTGACCTCTTCCTGTGAAGATCGTGGAGCGGATCCTCCTGGAAAAGAAGTTAAGGCATGTGCAATATTTAAAGATGATTCAAGACAGCCAGCATGGCTTCACCGAGGGCAGATCGTGTGTCACCAATCTGGTAGCCTTCTATGGCAGAGTGATGGCACTGGGGGACAAAGAAATGGCAACTGATATTGTCTACCTGGACTTGTGCAAGGCGTTTGACATGGTCACGCATCTCATCCTCATTTCGAAACTGAAGAAGGATTTGAAAGCTGGAATATTCGGTGGATAAATAATTGTTTGGAATGTCATAGCCAGAGGGTTGTGGTTAACTTTATGTCCAGTTGGAGGCTAGTCATTAGTAATGTCCCCCAGGCATTTGTCTTAAGATTGGTGCTTTTCAACATCTTTGACATAGACTGTGGGATTGAGTATACCCTCAACAAGTTTGATGACACTAAGCTAAGTGGTGCAATTGACACAACGGAAGGGAGGGACACCATCCAGAGGGGGCTGGACATGCTCAAAACATGGACACACAAGAATCAAACAAGGTTTAACAATGCAAAATGCAAGGTTCTGCACTTGGGCCAAGGCAGTCCCAGATATGTGTACAGACTGGGAGAAGAACTTATTGAGAGCTGCTCCGCTGAGAATGAATTGTGGGTCGTGTTGGATGAAAAGCTGTAGATGAGCCAGCAGTGTGCACTTGTAGCCCAGAAGGCCAGCTGTATCCTGGGTTGCATCAACAGAGTGGTGGCTAGCAGAGAGAGAGAGAGGTGGTTGTCTCCCACTATGCTGCTCTTGTGAGGCCCCATCTGGAGTACTGTGTCTAAGCCTAGGGCCCCCTGTATAGGAAAGACGTGGAACTGTTGGAGTCATGCAGAAGAATGCCACAAAGACTGTCAGAGAGCTACAGCTCCTATCCTACGAAGAAAGGCTGAGGCAAGTGTGCTTGTACACTTTGGAGAAGGCTCTGGAGAGACTTTGTTGTGGCTTTCCCATGCTTGAAGGGAGCTTAAAAGCATGAGGGGGACTGACTTTTTACATGTCTGATAGTGATGGGACAAGGAAGGATGGCTTTGAACTAAAAGAGTGCAGATTTAGGTTAGATTTTAGGAAAAATATTTTTACTCAGAGGGTGGTGAAGTGCTGGAACAGGTTGCCTGAAGTGGTTGTGGATGCCCATCTCTGGAGGCCTGATTGGATGGGATCCTGATCTGGTGAGTGGCAGCTCTGCTTATGGCAGCGGACTGGATGATCCTTGAGATCGTTTCCAACATGAGATTCTGCAACAGATTGCTGGCAGACATTGGACTAGGATTGCAGGTTTCCTTGCTTTTTATGTTGCTGGTGACTCTAAAATTATACTTCTAGGCAAAAAGATTGCCCATTCAATCCATTTTAATAAAAAGTTGCCTTTAATATTTACCTGCACTTGATGAGATTAATTTGGCTCTGTATTAGGAACTCTTTTCCATCGCTGGTGTTATCTCGTCCCAGCTTTGGCTTTGTTTATTAGTGGTCCAGCACAACTTCTGCACTTCTTTTCCAACAATCTGTCTAAACGAATTCTGGTCTGTGTATGGAGTATCTCTCTCCGTGTATCTCTGCTTTTTCAGCCTGAGTTGCTCAGCTCAGGCTAAATCCGCTCAGGGCTGAGTTCAGTTTAACTAAACTGGGTTTGATTTATCCAACTTGAGTTTTCTCAGAGGCAGTATTTTGTGGTATGCTTGGAACATTTTGTAATGATTCAGCCAATGTACAGCTGCATACTCTATGTGAAGGTGTTCAAGGAGGCATTCAAGACCATGTTGGATGGGGCCCTGGGCAGGCTGATCTGGTGAGTGGCAGCCCTGTCCATGGCAGGAGGTTGGGACTGGATGGTCTTTGATGCCCCTTCCAACCGAACCATTCTGTGATTCTGTATCTAGAGTTCCCCATCGTTATCATATCATTAGAATCTTTGAAATGAGGCACAAACAACTATGACACTTTTTGTCAATCATCATGCTTGTTCCTTGGTATGATTTTCTGATTATCAAGAATGCTCAGAACTGCTTGCTCTTTGCTTCTGCAGCTCCAGCAGCTGACCTTTAGACTGTGAAGTTCGGAAAATGACAAGTGGCTCTATTTCTGTAAATGCTTTCATAGGCAGAAGTATCATTAACTGTTTGCAGCACGGTCTTTCTCCACTGACAAAGGAAAATGAAAAAAATCTGCTGTAAAATTAATGAGGAAATATGAAGACCTCAGCTCCTTTTCTAATAGTCCTGACTGTCAACTGTGAGGAAAAAAAAAAAAATCCTCTTTGTTTTTCATGTGTTCTCATTCATAACAGTGAATTCAAAGAAATGGTGATTGATTGAAGTGCGATACTGGAGCTTTTTTCATGAGATGCAAAGAGCAGCACAGATTTGCCACTAGATGCCTCTCTTTCATTCTTGGTTCATCCTGTTAGCTGTTGCAGGCACACAGCAGGCAGTGCTTCCTGACAGAGGTGAATGTCTGCAAACACTGCAAGGTCACTGCTGTTTCAGCAATTTTTAAAACAGCTCTGTGTCTGTATACATCTGGCAGAGCTAATCCAGAAATGCTCTCCATATTAAAAACAGGGAATAATTAGCAAACAATCATCAGAATTATTAGTTGAAGATTTGTGAGTGTGGGGTGGACTTGTCCACCAGGGTGCTTCTAAGATAACGAACTGGAATGTGAGATTCAGTGGTTCTGCTATTGTTCAGCATGACTCCACGTGTTCAAATAAAATCTCATGCAAAAATCCTTTCTCTGTTGCTTGTAAATGCATAGAAAGTAGTAGGACGTGTGTCTTGAAAGGGTTATGGCCTTTAATTGTTCAGCAGTCACTCATCCTTTGGTATTTCTGTGGGTCATATATAAACTTCCTAATTTCCTAGGTGTTTAAAATTACTTTGGGTGGATTTTCTGCTACAGGATAATTACTTAACCATCAGGGTTTTGCTTTAGGAAAAGGAAAACGTAGCTGTTTTACTCTTTTGACACAGACTCCCAGTTAAGGTTAGCATTTCTCACATTTCATTTGCAAAATGAAGTTACTCTTTCCTGATATTGGAGAGATAATCTGGAGGATTCACTGCTGTGTGACAGTGGCTTTCAGATACTAGAACAATATGCAGGAAATACTTTGACAGGAGGGGGTGGTTGTGTTGCACCAACATGCTGGTAGCTGATCGCTCCTTGAAAGCAGATTTCTGTATGACAGGGCTATGAAAATAAAGATGATGTATTTCTAAATGTAAGGATCGTGTATTATAAATCTGTGTATATGTTCAGTCTATTTAAACATGTACCTAAACGCATGTATATATTTATATATGATTTGAATAAGTGTACACATGTATGCCTACTACTCATAAATGAAGATGAGGACAGAATGATGTCCTGTATTTTTCATTTGGATTTATGATGTAACATCCTGCCAGAACAGAGCAATATCTCAGAGTGTGTTCTGCTACTTATCTCAGAGGAGCTCAACTTGATAGGTCCACAGGTGGTCAGGGCATTTTCCCCACCAAGCCCAGAAATTCTGGTTTATATTTGTTCTTTATGAATTTACATGCAATTGAACTTGTGTGGAAGTTTAATTTCAGGGGAAATAAAACTCTGATACTTTCTTTATTATTTTGGGGTAGCAGCTCAGTAACTTTCTGCAAAAGAGGAATCTGTTGCTGATGGTTTTGTTTGGCATTTTCAAAAGTGATGTTTTACACTCTGTCATCTAGGAATTCGAATAGTAATCATGAGCAGATTTCTCAGAATTTATTTTGATCTCCCTTAGTGCTGTCTGTTCTTGCACAATCATTCTTCAAGCAACCATCTGCCCTTCAAACTTCCCATATGCTTCAAGAAGCTGTCACACAACTTATCGCAGGGCTGAGGTCTGATGGTGGCAGTTCAACAACAACACAGCATTTGGGATATCTGAGTTACCAGGGAAATTGGATTGAAAATATTAGGAGAGCTTTGCCTTTGGCACTGTTTTTTTCCTTCCTGTCAGGGACACAACTCTCCCAGAATCGCTGAATCTAACAAATGAGCCTGTGCTCAGACCTGCAGGGGAACATATCTCCTTAGAGCAGGCTGGGGGAGATGTGGCTATGAGAGGAAACGCCAGGAGTTTGAGCCAAGCAGCAGCATTCCAGCAGCAGCAGCAGTGAAAAAGAGAAAAAGTAGTAGAGACGATGGCGTTATTTAACATGCGCTGGCATATTGGACTTGACCTGTGCTTTTTGTGTGAATTATTACAACTTGCTTTACTGTTTCAGGTTTAGGTAAGTATCAATATTCATGATGATGCAACCAACAACGGAATATGAGATTTTAGGAAAAGTGTGAATGGAGAGTGAGACTGAATTTCTCACGGTGCAGGATTACTGAAGATCAATATAAAGAGGTATAACAGTAGATACTGCGTCTCGATAAGAAGTATTTTCCATTGGCAGTTCTTTTATTTTTGTTTCCCAAATTTTTCTTAGCATGCTGTCAGGGGGTCTTGGAGGCCTCTGTGAGACAACTTCCTTCATAGTTACATTGTCAATGCTCACAGCTGTGCCCACAGCAGCACAACACAGCCTTTGTCTATGACAGACCTGTTTGGGCTATAGAAAATGAATCTGGGGCTTGAACACTCACTAAATAGAAGCATAATGATGACGCATTAGAGGTCCTCTAATTCCATGTTTTTTAAGTAGTCCTTTACAACTGATTGAGAAAGAAAAACTCAGATGTTGTGTTGCAGGCTGGGTTTTCATTCTTTGTTTATTTTTACTTTTCAAATGCTTTTCTGTTTGAATAAGTTCTGAAAAAGATGTTGGCTCTGAAAACAAGTGGTTTTGGTGGCTGAAACACTGCAAGTGCTATTGTAAAGAAAACACCAAGAATAGGAGATGGGGTTCGTAGAATGATGCAACATCAAGCTGATAAAAAGTGTTACGATTTTCCACCTGTGAGACTTTGGATAAAATACCAGACTGCAGTTCTTCCTGCATAGTGGTAGTATTTGTCCACTTTCTGAGCGCTGGGTATTGGTCTCTTCTTTCTCTGAGAGGCTGTTACATGCAATGACTGCTTTGTATCATCCTGTTCTGTGATCTTACTGTCATAGGTAATCTCAAGTCTATGCAAGAACCCTCGTCCTTTACTACTGTCTGTACTAGTCATGTACCTGGGAGCTATTCACAAGTCTGTGGTGCTTTCATGTCACCATGTAATACTATCCCTAACCATATGCAGCTCTTTCTACTTTGTCCCCCCTGCTGTGTTCTCTTCTACAAGAGAAGTCCCCTTTCAGGAGAGATCATAAAAGTTCTAAGGAAAAGTGAATCCTGACGTGTTTGACTGGTTTTGAAAGACTAGGGCCTTATTCAGACTCAACTTTTTTGGCCGCTAACAATGTGAAATGTTTGCCAGCTCTTGCACGATTTTGGGGCAAGGAGAGATAAAGCACAAGAGTAAAGGAGACAATTTCTGGACTTCCCACATATATCCTATAGTGTGTCATAAGATAACTGAAAGTGTAATTATCTTGGGCAGACGCAGCGTGCCTATTTCACAGAATCACAGAACTGCAGGGATTTGATCTCTCAAGAGATCATTGAGTCCAACCCACCTTTTTAAGCGGGTATCCTATAATAGGTTGCACAGGAAGGTGTCCAGACAGGTCTTGCATATCTCCATAGAAGGAGACTCCACAACCTTTATGGTAAGGGAGTAGGGCTGGCTCTGGGCTCCCAGCCCAGGGCATCATGGAGAAGGTTGGACAGGTTGTTACAACACATTTATAACCTCAGAGCCCTGGCCAGTTGTAATTAAATAATTTTCTCCAGGAAATTGTGGTGCTCGACTCCTGTAAGCTTTGTTTCTGAGGTTTCAGGAAGAGAATCAGATTTTAGATATTTCACTGTTGTGTGTGAGTGAAAATTTTTTAAGGGCTCTATGTTTTCCCTGTATTCAAAATTCTAAAATGCACTGGATTATTCTGATGCTCTTTAAAGACAGATCTGTAAAAAAATCTTTATTTAGTGAGGATTTGCATGTATACAAGACGCCTTTCTCTTCCAAAGCTTGTACTTTCCAGGAGAGGCAAAGAAGAAATTACTTTTTAGTGAAATTGGATTTTTTAGTTTCTCCCAGAAGATTGTTCTTTTTACAGCCAATCACTACAGTTTAAATCATGCTTGACATTTTCCCCAAGCAATTTATATTATAACTCTGACCCACTTTACAGGGGTAATCGCTACAACAGACTGTCATATAATTGTTTCTCCTTTTGCAAGTTACAGTGCTTGGGCTTTGATTCAATTTTCTACCTATGTACTTACAACTGGAAATTAAGATGATCTCTGTGTTTGAAGAACTGACTGACTGCAGTCTCAGTGAGTGGAGGAGAAGTAAACGAAAGCCCAGGCTTTCTCCTGTGTTGGAAAGTTCAGAATAGGAACATCTGAGGCATCAGCAGACTCATGGAGAGTCTAAAACCTGTCTGATTGATGTGCAAAGTCTACAGCCAAGACAAGCTACATCAAAGTGGTTTAAGAAAGCTGCACATGTGACCTAGAAAACAGAGGGAGGCTTTCGAGATATTGATGGTACAGAATGTAAACTAATTTATTGAATACACACAACATGAATACACCTAACATGCATTATGCTACTTGTCCACTGGATAAGTCTGATAGAACATATCAGTGTGGAAGTGATTTAGAATTTAGGCACAGAGATAAATCCACTTCATTTTGCTTTTATTGACAAGCTTTCAATCTAATCTATGCTAATATGAATATGCTCTTCATCTAACTCACTGAACTTGAATGTGTTTAGGAAGGCTTCAGAGGTTTGTTGGAGATTTGCTTTTCTGTTACTTTCTTGTATTGGACTGAAAGGCACTTGTGATCAGCAAATTGACTGTCTTGAACATTAACCTGGTGACTGTATCTTCATTTACAAAGACTTACGGTAATTTTTGATGAGTTCATCCTATGATTATATGTCTCAGCACACATATGAATGAAGATTGGGTGCAAAGGACCTGGCAAAATCCTTAGAACCTAGGATCAAATCTGAAGTATAAAGATATTTCATAGAATCATAGAATCATAGAACAGCTCAGGTTGGAAAAGACCTTCAAGATCATCGAGTCCAACCACAACCCAACCATACTACCCTAACTCTAACAACCCTCCACTAAATCATGTCCCTGAGCACCACATCCAAATGGTTTTTAAACATATCTAGGGATGGTGACTCAACCACCTCCCTGGGGAGCCTATTCCAGTAAAATTTTTCCTAATATCCAAGCTAAACTTACCCTGGCACAACTTGAGGCCATTTCCCCTTGTCCTGTCACCTGTCACCAGTGAGAAGAGACCAACCCCACTCTCGCTGAAAGCAACTTTCAGATATTTGAAGAGAGCAATAAGGTCTCCCCTCAGCCTCCTCTTCCCCAGACTAAACAGCCCCAGTTCCTTCAGTCACTAAAGGAGTTACTGTATTGACAACAATTTGAGCTACTTATAACACCTTAGAAGTGCAGCACTGTGAATACAAAATAATGTTGTTGAGTTACTTCCCATAGAAGTGCCCTTTGGACCACACTAGTAACTGAACATGTGCTAGTTATCTGTAGGAGAATAAAACAAAACAAAACAAAATCTTGAGCAATCTTAAACAGGCCTATCTATTTACTGCAAGAGTTAAAGGTACACTCTGATCCCTGGGAAGAAGTGGAATTCAGGCAAGAAATGAAGTATATCCTTGCCTATTTTCTTTCAAACCTACATTTGAGTTACATGTGCAGGGCTCTGTTACTACTAATTTTAGAATGAACACTGGAAATCTTTTTTTAAGAAATTTCTCAATTCCAGTGAAGCCATTGGACTCTGAGCATGAAAGAACGGGTTACATATCACTGCAGAAAAGGACACTAATTTGAATTTGTCTTCTAAAGAAAAACAGTAAAAAAAAATGTAGGAAAAAAATTATTGAGTTCTTGAAAAAGAATGGAAAAGAGGAGAAATTGGCATGTCTATAATAATGCTGAAAGTCTGTGACAGGGTAAACATAGTTGTGACAGTCGTAGGATAGTTTACAATGGTTCTCCAGGGATACCCAGCAGTTCTTTCAAAAAGCTGTGAATGGATCTTTATTTTGCCATGGGTGTGTGAAGAATTGCTAGAGATCTTTCCTGACATGACAACAGTCCCATCTGAATTTTACTGTCTACCCAAGTCAAACAGTATAGGTGTGAAGTAGAAATCATTGCATTCATAGCACTTCCAGCGGCACACATTCCAGTGGCAGTACAGTGTTTAAAACTTGTAAATCTACCTGCAAAGAATAAGATGCTTTTTCTATTTTCATGGAGGACATCATCATTAAATAAAAAAATCACAGAGGATAAGATTATTTGCTCAAGAACTCCAGGACCAGCAACTTCAAGGAATGCAGCGAACTTGAAATTGTTGTGAACACTTGTGTTAATCTATTAACCTGCTAGTAGAAGGAACAAAGCGCCTACATGAATGTAAACCCTGAAACCTGCATTGGTGTAAATATGGCTGCACTACAGACTAATATGTTGTGATCATGTTCCACTTAGGCATTCGTAACACTGTCTTGACATCCTGCAAGGTTCAACTATCTGCCTTTGACTACAGGTGAACGAACTCCTTGTGTCTGGACTCTAAATAGACGCTCCCAGTGTAATGTTCAGCCTGTTTTTGGATCCCAGTGTACAAACCAGAATGGCATCACCAGACTAGCAAAGACGCTTTCTCAGTGAATAAGTAGTCAGAACTTATAAGATCTCTGTGGAGATCTTATAGTGGCCTTTCAGAGCTTACAGATGTTTTCAGGAAAGAAACTCTTCGCCAGGGGGAGTAGTGATAGGAAATGGGGTAACTGTTTCACACTGAAAGAGGGTATATCTAGATTAGATACAAGGAAAAACTTCTTTACTCAGAGGGTGATGGTGGCACAGGTTGTTCAGAGAAGCTACGGATGCATCCTCGCTGGAGGTGTTGGGAGGTCTGGTTGTATGGGACTTCAAACAACCTGATGTAGTGGATCCTGTCTGCCAATTGCAGGGGCATTAGAACTAGACCAGGAAGAGCTCCTTTCCAGTTCAAACTACTGCATGATTTTATAATATAATGATTCTGTGATAGTTCCATGTGATCAAATAATTCCCACTAGCTTTGTTTTTGCTGTACAGTTTCTGACTGAAGAATTCCAGGGAATTCTTCCAGGGAAAATCTTCACTTCCTTCAAAAACAGTAACAGGTAAAACCTGAAGATGTTGAGTGTTGACTAGATATTAACAGAAATCAAACATAAGACTCGGAAAGGGCCTTGAATCCAGTTGTGACCTCTCGTGCACTTAGCATTCCAACAGTGAAAGAACAAATATAACCGTGATCTTCTAACTAGAATTTTCAGTTTCTTGAGAAAGCTAGAAATACAAACAGTATTTATATATAAACATATAATATTTATATGTTTTATATATATATATATATATATATATAAAACAGTATCTTTTATACAACAGGAATTCAAGCATTCAAATGGAGAGGAGGTGTATCTGGTCCCAAGACCCATAAAACATCACTTCCGATTCTGCAGGAAGGACTTGAGGGAAAAGAATTACATCATTAACTCTCTCATTTCTTTCGGGTGCATTCACACACTGAAAGATTCACAGAATTAAAGGGTTTAAAGGGTCTTCAAGAGATAATTGAGTCCAACCCCCCCTGCTAAACCAGGTTCCAACAGTACTTCACACAGATAGGTGTCCAGACAAGTCTTGGCTCGTCTCCAAAGAAGATACAGTGCTGAACTGCTAAAAGAAATGTATATGAATGAAGCTCATCCTAATGTCATAGGTAGTCATATAAATATGGTTTCCAATTTGAGTGGCTACTGTTTTCTCTGCTACTTTTCCCTCATTTTTAAAAACAAAACAAAAGTACCCTTCTCTCCTCCTTTCCATTTTTTGTTTATTCTCCTCCTTTTCTTCTCCTTCTCTGGCCTTGGCAATAACTGGAAATGAAATAAATAATTTTCATAGAATCACAGCACAAGGCTGTCATGCTCTCTGTTCAAACTTTATAGGATTGTGTCCAGTCACTTTTTAATGTCTCCAGAGATGGAGACTCCATAACCTTTGTGGACAACCTGTTCTAACATTTAACCACCTTTGAAATAAAGAAAGTGTTTTCTTATGTTTAAATGAATTTATTGTATTTCGGTTTGTGCTCATTGTTCCTTGCCCTGTTACTGGAGACCATAGATAAACATTTAATTCCATACAGCTGTCAGGTATTCATACACTTGTATAAAAGTTCCCTGAGCCTTCTGTTCTTCAGGCTGAGTAGTTTCAGATTTCTTAGCCTCTCCTTATATGTCAAATGTTGCCACCTCTCCATCATTTTTTTTTTGGTCTAAATTTTCAATTTAGATGTACTAGAATGGAAGCACGTCACATCACTGGCCATTAATGGAAATAGTGGCTATTTTGTCTTAAGCAGGAGCTTTAATTACGTGTTCTTTCCAAATAACATATCTCTAAACATCCTCAGCTGGGTCATTCCTCCTAATGATTTTAGTAGTAAATTGCTCACAAATGGGAAGTCAGACAAGCACCACTGACCTAGATAAATAAAGGTACTGTGTGGAGAACTGCTGTATCCAGATAACTACTGCACGTCTCCTTAAGTGATTAAAAAAACCATCATAACCCCAAAGCTATTATTCTTATTAATGCCTTCAAACTACTTAGATTTTAAGAATTATCCTGATTTGAAAAACAGTATTGTTGCTATTGGACATAGAGGGAATTCTTTAACGGCAACAAGCAACAACAACAAAAACAGCAACAGGCTTGTATCAGATATTTTTCTCTTGTGCCAGATTTAGAGCAGGGGGAAAAAAAAAAAAAAGCAATTTTGGAGAGAAATAAAGCATATCTTATGGTGTGAAAATCCCTGGAGGCTGATGCCTTCTTTTTATAGGGCAGCGTAACTTCAGCCATATAACTGGGTGCATGTCTTACTTTTAGACATTTACCCTTGTAATTTACTGATAATCACACTGCATTGGGTGCTTTAAGTTGACATATAAGCACTTTGTTTTGAGCAGGGACATAAATTTGCAGTTGTTTGTAGGACTGTCAAAACTGAAGTTATTTTGGGGATGGAAGAAGATAGTGTCTGTTACACTCAAAGTCTGACTACAGTAGTAGGTAAATGTGTGGGGCTGATAGGGGGCAATGAAGAAGGTAATACTGCAGACAGAAGGAAATACTAACAAAATATGAATAAATGACTTCCATTCAGGAATGTTCTATTTCCATCAGAACAGCTTAAACTGGGAAAGAAATAGTTAAGAAAATGGTAAATTACAGTATTTTAAGACGTACTTCACACCTTCCATTGTGCAGCTACCAGAGGCATTTAGTTTTTCAGTTTCTTAATATAACTTGTCCAGATTTGTATTCAGTAAGCTTTCAGTTATGGAAATGAATAATTTCTACTCTTTCAAGGAGGGTCCAATGAGGCTGCAATAACACTCAGAAATACCGAAAGAGATTTTATGTCCCTCAGAAAGATGTTGAAGTGATCAAGAGCACAAGTAGTGTTTGCTTTTATCCTCTGGGGAAACTGGGACCCAGGAGGGAGATGAATGGATCCACAAATGACTGGCTGCGTGGCTGTTGCCGTGCCTGGGGCTTTGGTTTCCATGATTTCAGACACACCTTCAAGAGTCTGGATGTATGGATGTTAGATGGGACTCAACTGACCAGGTGGGGCACAGGGTGTTCTGGACAGCAAGCTGTCTAGATTGATTACAGCAGTGCTTTAAACTAGATTCAGTAAGGGAACAGGCTGTCCTTCGGAGTGATAGAGATGATCCAGAGAACACTGTCACTTTCAGAAGCAGAAGTGAAAAGCCTGAGAATTGTCTCAGAGGAATTTGGGAAGGCTCCTCAGCTGAAGTGCTTCCACATAAATGCATGCAGCATGAGAAGTAAGCTGGAAGAGCAGAAAACCACAGTGCAATTAGAACACTACGATCTAATTGTTATTACATAAACAGGGAGATCAATCACACAACTGGAACACTAAAGTTGAAGGTTACATGCATTTTAGAAGAGATAGGCAGGGAATAACAGGCAGTAATGTTGCCTAGTTTGTTAAGAAATTGATAGACTGCAAAGAAATGACTCTAAGATACGGCCAGGAACAGGTCAAGAGTTTGAACGTAAAAATTAAGGACTGTAACAATAAAGGGCATCTTGCAGCTGAGTCTACTACAGGCCACCTGGTCAGGGGGAGCCAGTTGAGAAGGTCTTGTTTTAGCTACGAGAAGCACTATGCTTATAGGCTCTCATGCTTATGGGGGATTTTAACTATTCTGGTGTTTGCCAGGAAAGCAACACAGTGGGCTGCAAGCAATCCAGGAGTCTCTTAGAGTGCATTGAGGATAGCTTCCTAGTCCAAGTGTTGGACAGATCAGCTAGATGTGAAACATTACTGGCTCACCAATGCAGAGGAGATCATTAAAGAGTTTAAGATCAGAGGCAGTCTGAGCTACAGAGACTGTGCCCTGATTGAATTCATGATCTCAAGCAAGATGGACTTGGTAAAAAGCTAATTCAGTACCCTGAACTTCAGAAGAGTGAAATTTCAGCTCTTAAAGGAAGTATTGGATAAGATCCCCTGGGAAGTGTCTTTAAGGACTGTGAAACATAGCAGCTCTTTTAAGAGCACCTTACATAAGTGTGCAAGAGCTCTCCCATCTCACATCTAAGAAATCAAACAGGAAACCAGCATGGCTGAGCAAGGACTTGCTGGCTAAACTGAAGGGTAAGAAAGGAATGTACATGCAGAGGAAGCAGGGATATGTGGCTTGAGAAGATTATGGTGATGCTATTTGGGTATGCAGGGATGGGATCAGGAACGCCAAGACATAGACAGAACAAAGTTGGCAAGGGAAGCAAGGAATTACAAGAAAGGATTCAGTAGGCAAATTAGTCTGAAAAGAAAGGCTAATGAGAGCGTACTCTCTCTGATAAATGAGAAGGAAGAACTGGCAACAATATCCTCATTCCACCACCTCTCTCGTTTTCATATCAAGAGCTGAAAGGTTACCACTCTCTGCAGCTGTAAGCAGAAGCTTACAGAGGGGTTGGAACTACATGATCTTGAAGGTTCTTTCCAACTTAAGCCATTCTATGGTTCCATGATGCAGAAGTTCAGCCCCATATGCTTTCCAGCATGAAGGCTCTAAAAAGTCAGAAAAGAATGTTAAAAAGCCCATGTTTTGACTTCTGTATAGTATTGTCTTTCTGACCATGTGAAGGTGTCAAAAATAAAAATAAAAATAAAATAAAAATAAAAAAAAGAGACTATTTTATTATGCTTGATCTAACTGTCTTGCAGAATGAGTCAGTAGCCAGATGGATGCAATAGTCTTGCTCTAAGTATTTTTTTAATCGCTTTGTAGTTGTCAACTTGTACCAGAATATCTCGTGTGAATGTTTTTTTAGGTATTTAGTTTTGTCCCTTTAGAACTTAGCAGCAACAATGGAAATCATTATTAATTTGTCTAGTATAAGTTAGAAATATTTGGTCAGTAGCTCAGCCTCTTTCATTTCTCTTTTAACAGCAATTTTTAAAGTTACTCATTACCTTAAATCATCAAATTGCTTATTGAATGTTCTCACAGACTGTATATTCCTTTATGTAAATTCTTTATTGAGCATCAGCAAAACTTCCACTCTAAACTCAGATGGTTCTTCTCTTGCCAAGTATGGCTGTGCTTGGAATTAGCCTCTGAAACAGCAATCATTTGGAAGCAGTTTATGTGCTCTCTATACCTATTTTCCACACAACTGACAACTGCAGCAGAAAATGATATCCTTAGGGCTTAGAGCCAAAACATGTTCAATAAATAGGACCTTCTCTTTAGCACCTGTAGCTAATTTGGACTTACTCATGTTTCTAACAAAGTGTTTTATGCACAGTTAAAACAGTGTTGGGCAGCTTCCAGTTTATGCTTCATGTTTCTTGTGTGCTAAGCACTCACTAACAGAAGTGGAACTTGCAGATTCTGCTTTCCATGAGCCTCTTGCAAACTCAGATGGATTAAAGAATCAGATTGATATTAAGCTCAAAAACTTTAATTTGCCTTCTGACTTTGGACTCTGTAAAAGAATGATTGTCATGATGTCTTCTCTACAACTGTAAGTGCTAGAAATGTGTTTTCTTTGCTAGTAACTCGAACAGATAGCAACCTGCTCAAAGCACTAGTTAAAGACAAGTCCTCCGGGAATCTGCTTTTGAAGGTGTTATGGTCCATCAATGCTGGTCACTTTATAACTACCATCCCTTAAGAGCACAGGAGCAGGCAATTCCAAAATATTTGGAAGTTTCAAAATATTTGTCAAGTTCAAAGGCTCATAGTAAATAGGGTTGCATCAGGCTAGCAATCTGTCACCAGTGGGGTTCCACAGGGCTCAATTTTAGGACCAGTTCTCTTTAATATTTTCATGAGTGACCTGCAGAGAGATCTTGACAAATTAGAAAGCTGGGCAATCACCAAGTACATGAATTTTAACAAGAGCATTTGATGAATTATGCATCTAGTATGAAGTAACTTTGGACATATATATATAAACTGGGGGGTGAGAGGCTGGAAAGCATAACTATGGAAAGGTATGGAGGTTCTTCTTGACTGCAAGTTGAATATGTCAGCATTCTGCCCTGAAAGCCAAAAGGGTCAGCTGTACCCTGGGATGAATCAGGCCCATCACTGCCAGTCAAGCAAGGGAAGGGATTGTCGTGTTCTGCTCTGTGCTGTGAGCTCTGTGGGCAGGTTTGGGCACCACAATATAAGAAAAATCCACAAAGATGGTGAAAGGTCTAGAAGGAAAGATGTATGAGAAGTCTCTCTATTTGTTCAGCCTAGAGGAGAGCAGACTGAAGTGAGACCTCATGGCAGCCTACACCAAGACGCTGGAGTTTAAGTATTTATATAATGCTCTCAGAAATATGGTTTGAAATTTGGGTAGACCTGTGTGGAGTCAGAAGTTGAACTCTATAATCCTTGAGTGCCTTCCAATTCAGAATATTCTGTGATTCTATGATTATATTTCTCTCCTTGAACTCAAAACATAATTAGTTTCTACCCAAGTTATCTTCAGAGAAAATTGGGGGAAAAAAAAACAAAAAAACAGAACATGAGGCAACAAGAATGACTTACGCCTTCTGTAGTACATCAGTGACAAAATGGACTGAGGATGTACAAAACATATTGATGCTGAATATTTGCTTAACTGGAGACCAGGAAAAATAGTCTGTCAGTATATTTCATTGGGTCTGACCAAAATGAAAAGAAAAGAAACCAGCAGAATGGCAGTGTCACTTTAGTTTAGTAGGCTGTATGAAAAGATAATAAGTCTCTAAGGATTACAGAGCTTCATGTCCATGACAACTGGAGCCAATGCAAGTAGATACCACCATAAGGTTTCTGCATAGTTTCAAGTGATCCTTTGCTTGATGAGGAAAAAAAAAGAAATCATGAGTTTTCCTTCCATAGCCAGGAAAACAGCACACATATTTCCTCTTTATGGTGGGATAAGAACACTCACATCACATTCAGATTATTTATTACCTGGATTTTTGAACTCTAGACATTTTGGATGGCTACACACATTTTTCTAGAATAGCAGCCAAACATTTTTAATTATTACTATCTATTCAAGTAATTAATCTATTTCTAATGATGAAGTGGAAACAAGTGACATAGTGATGGGCTGGTGATTCATGTCTAGGTCAAGTTATGCAGCCAGAATGCTAGACTCTAATCTAAAGATTCAAAAGAAAGGAGCTGTTTAAGAAACACTTATTCTCAAGCTTCATGAATTTTATTCAGCTGTTTAACACTACTACTTTCAGCTTATCAGTGATAAGAAAGCATTACTATAATGCTGCCCAACTCCTGGTTAGTCCCATAAAAGGAAATGGCTGACATACCAATATGCTTTTAAAATTTATAGAACTGGCAAGATATTAAATCACTAGCCTTTCTCCCCTCACTCACAAAAGTGCAATAGGAACTTAAAATGTATTATTAAAAAGATAAAGATTCCCAAATCCAATCTTCTTTGTACCAATTCTAAGGATACTTTTTAATTTTAGAAATTAACTTAACTGGCAGTTATATGATGCTGTAAAAGAATAAATAAAATATCTCATTCCCAGCTATAAAGTGAAAATTCAGTATTCAACAGTCCAAAGGAGAAATCAAAACAGAAGGTGTAATGATCTTTTTCTACAAGTCAGGTGAAATGAAATTAAATGAAACCACTGATTTTTCACACTTGTTTTCTTCATTTGTCTCTGTCAATTACACACTTGTGTTCAGCTCCTAAAAGGAGTCAGAAGATACAACTTTTCTAAGTTTCATACAGTCCCAGCAGCTCAAGAGTCACAAACTGACCAGAAACTGGAGAATGGAACATATTAGTCTTCCTTTTTGCCCTCCAGGCAAAACAGATGCTTGAAAAGGTCAAGAAGTAATCAGTTGAACGAGCGAGGCAGTGGTATAGGAATGTCATCATTCCAGTGGGATTCTCATGAACTTTGAAGACATTATGAGCTTGTGGCTATCTAGAACATCGTTCACATTCTGTGTCCATAAAGGCCTTGAAATATGATGCTACCAAGACCATTAGCAAATCACTTTCCCTTGTTATACTCTTTGACCAAAAGAGAAGGAATAAAGAAAAGTGCATCAGTAAAGCCATCAGGTTTCATGAGATACTTATGATTTTAGGTTTTATGTATAGAGATTATAGAATGGCCAACACAAAATTGAAGGCATCTTTTTTATACCCATAGTCCTATAGTGTCTACAAAACATTTATAATCAATTAGTATATTCTGCTAGAAAGCAGATTTTAAGAAACATGAGTGACATGAAAGAAGAAATGATTTTGTAGAAAACATATGCTAATACTTTTACTCAATTAAAAAATGTAACGGGTGCTTTTCCAAAGAAGCACCATGTGATAGGAATGAGGAATATATTCCATAGCTCATTATATTAATGCTTACGAACATTGAATAGCATAAGGCTAGACTTCTTTAAAATCACTGCTAAACACAGAGGAAGATGCTGTTCTTTGATATTTTTGTTCCAGCTATATAAGATATTGCTTTTTATACTACCTCCGTCCTGTTTTCATAACACAAAGTTAAAAGTTATTCATCAATCATTTATAAAAATCTTGCCTATGAGTGAAAAAGACCAGAAGACTAAGGAAAAAAGCAAAAAAGATGAATGGATTATTACACTATTTTCTGTCTTATTTAGCTACTTCTCTTTCTGGAGTTAAATATAATTTTACTAATTAACATAAAAATATATTGCTTTAAAGATCAACAGCTCAAAATTGCTTGGGGGAATGCTTGTTGGGATTGTTGTTCACTGAATATTATATCATACTATTTTGCAGCGTTTTGTTGACAGATTCAGACATAAATTCAAAACCAGAGTGGCTGGTATATATCAGCTGGTATATGAGCGTTACCATAACAGGATGCCAACTGAGTTGGGTCAAATAAGAAGGCACACATGAAAAGTAACAGCAGGAGGACTGTAGTATTCCCACAGTATGTATGTGGAATGAGTCCATTCCAAAGACTTCTCTTCAGTCTTATTGGTTTGTGTAGAACTGAGTAACACTTGACCCCATCTCAGCTGGCTTTTCTGGCCATTCTGTTTACACTGCTTACACTTACAGTCACAATTAATGAGACTCACAGGACTGTGTTTAAGCAAATCTGGATAGGATTGCTTCATGTCTACAGAGAAGAAACATTTGAGAACTGATTTTAGAGAAGACAGAAAGTGCCTGTGGCAGACAGGAAAAAAAATGTAAAGTTGTTACAAAGCAGAGGCAACCACTGTGGGATTAGCTGTTTTGCTGAAAAGAAGTTTAGTGTAAATGCAATGTGGTGTTATTGAACCACGCTCTTTCACTTGTTCCATGGCATATCAACAAAATGAATGAAGAATCTCTCTGGACAATGCCTATTTAAAGACCAGTGCTCATTTAAAGGTCACCTATAGAGGAAAGAAAGAATTAGGTAGGAAGAAGAAATATAATATCAAAAATAGTGAAGTATTTACTAAAGTGAAGACAATACCACTGTTTCCCAAGTCAAGCAAACAGGACAGAAGACCAACTTGGCTGAGCAAGGAACTCCTGGAAGTAGGGCAGAAAAAGAAGATATATGATCTCTGGAAGCAAGGTCAGGCTTTACAGTGAGTGGTTACAGTCATGCAGTTGCTGGGAGAAAACAGGAAAAACCAACGTTCAGCCTGAGTTGACACTGGCCAGTGTTGTCTGTGGTATCAGACAATAACAAAAGGCTTTCTCCACTGACTGGTCACTAACCAGTCTCATGCCAGTCTAAAAGAAGGGCATGAGAAAAGGCCAAGGAAACTACAGATCTGTTAGTCAAACCTCAGAACCTTGAAAACTTACAGAAAAAAAGCCATCCTGGGTGCTACTTAAAAGCATTTAAAGATCAAAGCTGTTATCAGACTTAGTCAATATGAAGTCCTGTCTTAGAACATGGGACTGGTTTGCAGTCAGTCTGTGGAGGTGCTCCCCGGAGCTCAATTCTAGGGCCAATTCTGTCCAACATTTGGGCTTAGGAGTGGCATGCATCCTCAGCAAGTTTGTTGAAGATACTTAATAGGGGTGGGAGGGGTGAGTGGGGGAGTGTGTGTGAGGAGAGGCCACTGGCTTCCTGCAGAGACAAGAGGCCTTGAGGAGTGATATAAATAGACTGGAGCATCAGCAGTGGCATAAAGTTCAGCAAAGGTAAATGCTGTGTTCTGCATCTGCAATGGAGTAATGCCAGACACAGGTGCCAGACAGACCGAGAGATCAGTGGCTGGAGAGCAGCTCAGCAGAAAGGGATCTGATAGTGCTGGATGCAGCAGGCCCAACACAAGTCAGCTGGCCAAAAGAGGTGATTCTCATACTTTATTTCATACTGATGGTCCCTCACCTTGAGCATTGTTCACAGTTCCGAGCCCCACAATACCAAAACCTTGTTAAGGTACTTGAAAGTGTCCAGAGGAGGTCAGAAAAGCTGGTGAAAGGGCTGGAAGGCATGTTTCCCATGAGGAGAGTCTGAAGACATTTGGGTCATCCAGTCTGGAGAAAAGGAAACCAAGAGGTGATCTCATTGTCCTTCACAACTTTCTGAGGAGGGGAAATAGAAGGAGGTGTTGGTCCTTCTTCCTGTCAAACAATGATAGCAAATAAGGAAAAGACAAAAAGCTATACCAGAGAAGATTCAGCCTGAACATCAGGAAAAATTTCTTCACCATGGGGGTGGTGTAACACTGGAACAGGCTGCCTAGGAGGCAGCTGATACTCTCTGCCTGTCAGTGTTCAAGGGACTTTTGGGTAAAGCTTTGAATAATATGATTTAACTTTTGCTTGGCCTTGAGATGGTCAAACATTTTGATTTGATTATCTTTGTTGGTGTCTTCCAACAGAACTATTCTATTCTATTCTATTCTATTCTATTCTATTCTATTCTATTCTATTCTATTCTATTCTATTCTATTCTATTCTATTCTATTCTATTCTATTCATCTTCAGAATTATTCAGAAGCAGGTATTAGCTACACAAATAGAGGAAAGATACTGTAAAAGACCTTTGAACCCTTAAATGCTCTGAAAACACTTTGCTTATAAAGCTATAAAAGAACTCTCTCATGTAAGGAAGCAACAATTCCCTCTAGCAGATGGGATTTTTAAAAAAGGCTTTATGTCATTTTCTGGTAAGAGCCTTAAAGAGAACTTACACACAAAACCCTGATAGCATTTAAACTGAAGTATTTGCAGTATGCAGCTATTTACAAAAACTTATAAAAGGAAGGCACAATAAAGGTGTGGAGCAGCAGGTAAATATATTCCCGTAGAAACATGCATGTGGAGCCTCGTTGCAGCATCTTTTCACCACTGCCAAATGAAAGAAAACAAAGCAGGTTAGGAAGTGCAGTCCCACAATACATCTAGAATTCCTGCAGAATGCATTTCAAAATGTGGCACACAGCTGTAATTTGAATACATTGCTCCAGCAGCTAGAGGTGGCCTGCAAAAGAACGCTCCAATATTGCAGATGTGTTAATGTGGAGAAAGGAAAAACACATAAATTATGAACCTGATTAGGGGTTTAGTGGCGATTGAGTGTTGTCAGTTCCAGGAAAGACTTTCAGCAGATTTCCAGCAGTACTCAGATGTCCCTAACTTAGTCAGTGGTAGGAAAAAATTAAAGGTGTACAAGTAATCTTACTCTGACTTACTGAGCTCAGACTTCACTTGGGCAGAGAAATACGATTCCCTCACACTAGTGACTGAGGCTCATGAGCCAGTTTCAAGAATAGCTAGTCCAACACTTGTCACTGAAGATCCCACAAACCCAATAACTTGTGGGTGTTAACTTGTATGTCCCTGTCAAAATTTAGTACATCTTCACCAAATTATGCTTTGGAGATCCATAGAGTTCTTTGTGATTCCGGGCTTCATTTCAAACAATTGTCTCAGCTTTTACTTATCCATAGTACTTATGAGTGTGAAGCATCTTCGCCTGGATTGCTGTTTTTTCCCTTCCCTGAAAATCAACAAAAATAAAAAAGTGGCTCTTAACATTATGTTACGTCATTCCATTGATCTGCGCTTGGTTAATCAGGATCATAACAGAGCTTGCTGTTGCAATGTTGGAACTCATTTCCGAGTTGAGTTACCACAGGCTATTTCAGAAATATGGAGTAATAAGTATGGAATATGGATGTTAGTTCACAGTTTGTTTCAGCTGTGGGAAAGTGGTATCTGTGGATATATGCATGGTACTTTTAAGTTCAGTGCGGTCTGTAGAAATGTTAACCAAAACACAATGCTTTCTGCAGTTTTTCTGTAATGAAATAATAATAAAAACAAACAAACAAAAAAACACCCAAAGACAAATATGATCTCCAGAGAAATTTAATACAAATGCAGATGTAGTTGCAGTGGTTCAGAATGCTCATAAATACCATTTTTTCAGTTCTTAGCCACATCAGCCTAATGTCAACATTCTTTGTATGTAAAATTTAATGCAAAGCTTTTCTATGGTTGAGATTCAAAAGAGCCCTTTGTCTTATTGACGAAGCGTTATGTGTGTTTTGCAATTTGTCAGATCTTCCTTCTGTTGCAGAACCCATCTGAAAGGTCATATGGAAGATTGTCAGTGGAGAGTCCAGCTGCTCCACAAAGGAAGGTGAAGCAGGCACCTTTTTATGGCTGGTGTGAGCAGCGAAGGCTGGATGCATAGGCAGATGGAAGGGATCTAAGAGACAGAGGCAAAAGGAAGCAGGTTTCTGCTTGGGGCTAAAGGTCAATCCCCTCCCTGCCTACCTCACCTGCCAGGTGCTAATACAGACTAAGTATGAGGCTCTGGAACTTGACAGATTGAAAATGGTGTGTTAACAAGGTGTGAAATGAGATCAACTGTTTGGTGATGACACCTTGGACAGCAGAGGTACAGTTGACACTTAAAGAAGGTGAGTCACTTCCAAGTGAGTCCTCAGGTACGTGTCCAGAACTGTGGATCACAAACAGTGTTCCACCGAGGAAGCCACCAGACAACAGGTGAAAGATGAATACAGGTCAATTATAAGTCATTGTCAATTATTCAAAAAAAGGAAAAGACTTAGTGAAAGAAAATTTTTAACAAGGGAATTGGAACTTTTTGCAAACATCAAGAGCAGTCTTACAGTCAGGAATACATTCTGTTTTTGAGAGCTGTGCTTTCGTCGAACAATTACCATCATGTCCAGTAGCTGAGAAAAATACAATGAGCTGTGATATTTCTGAAATGATATTACTTCCATCTTAGACATAGTCTGAACAAATCTGTAACAGAATTTCCAGAGTCACCAGGTTGTTCTTAGTGTCACTGGTTGGCATACAGATTTATTTTTATATTTCAATTAATGCATTGATTCAGAAATAGAGCATTAAGAAACTTTTCTGATATTCCCGATCTTCTGTTCATATTTGAGAAACTGGAAAAACATGGAATAAGATCCCAGTGTTCCAGTCTTAAGCAGTCTCAAGTTGTTGTTGTTGTTGTTGTTGTTGTTTTCCTCTCAAAACTTTCACTTCCTACTCCTACTTAGGAGTGATGACTCCTGAGAAAAGTACCTCATTTCACAGGGCATTTCATAGGGTAGATTTTTAATGAGATTTCGAAGAGCTGAGGCAAGGTTTGTCCTCACTGTTCTGTTTGCTCTGTCACAGGAGTGTATTTTGCAGATGAATGGTTCCAGAATATAGCTCTAGGTCATGTTAAATGAGTAGGCAGAGGGGCATTGCTTACCATAACTTATCACAACATTTTGCCCATAAAGGAAAGCATGCAGTTGTTGAACAAAGACTTGAATATTATTTACCAGATAAGAAATTAAAACAGATTGTTTCCATCTCTGCAGTAGCCAAGATCTACACAAAGTACAGAAACAGAGAGTGCAGAAATAAATTCCAGATGCGTGTCCAATACAAGTTTCAGTTTTGACTGTGGAATTTGAGTATTGTAAGGTGTGAGACTCTTGCAATTGCTTCTAATATAAGTAAATCAGCTCTTCAAATTTGGAAGAAAAAAAAATGATTGTTGCTTACAAACTTCAATGATTTAGGTAACTAAAGTAACACCTATTGTTCTGTCCTTTTTTTTTTTTTTTTTTTTTTTTTTATGTTTAGACACTGAGTTTCACTGAATTACTTTAATGATGGTATTGACTTAATCAAGAACATGTAATTCATGTAAACTTATCATGACTTCAGTGCTGCAGTAGCAGCTGTTTAATACAGAAACGCCATTTCAGAAGGGATGTTTTCTGAGCACTGCTTCAACTGATGAGAACAAGTATTTGGCCACAGTTTGTTACATTCAGTTCAAATTTTGTTTTATACCTACAATATGTGCTAGGTTCTTCTCTGTCTTTTAGAGCTATAAAACTGTTTCAGAGTGTACAACTGAAACATAAATTAATTGTACATAAATCCTGGGAGGGATTATGGTAAAAAGTTATCTTGTAAATATTTTTATTGAAGACTTTATTTACGGTAATGCTGTCCTTTGTTTGTTTCCTCTGTTCAATTCCTTAATTTGTTCAATATATAACCTAAAGAGGACCTTTGTGTGCAAGTGTGCATACATTCATATATTTAGATGTAAATGCAGTCATTCCTTAACTGCATTTCAGAATTAATGAAAAAAGAGCAGTTGTTTAGTTCATTATCTTGATGGATGGGTGATTCTATGATTCTGTGATTCAGTGAAACAATTATATTTTTGTAGTTATCTTTTTGGTGAAACAAGATCAGTGAAGAACACTTTTAAGTCTCAATATCCATACAGTTTTCTTCATTCCTTTCCCTTTGCCTATTGTTGGTCACACTAATTAGAGCTTACAATCAAACCGGAGACTTAAAGGATACTTAATGCTGTTTCATTACACACTGCTCCCAGACATCAGGTTCTGCAGCAAAGCACAATATGGTTTTCAGAAATCCTTGGCCCTGCAAGCCCCTGGAGAACAGCTCAGTGCACCTCCTGCCTGCTGCTGGCACTGGTTTCAGGTTAGTTCTTCTCAGTACTTCACTAGGCCTGCTCACAGTGCCAGCCTTCACGCCAACGTTTGTCTGCTTTGTGCCCAGTTTTCTGTCTGGCATTACCCAGCTCCATTGCAGCTGCATCTTCCTGTTGTGACAAGCCGTGTGTTTGCTCCTTGCTTTTGCTTCTGAGAGCTTGCTGAAGGTGGCTGTTTTTTCGTGTGAAACCATGGGGCACTCTGTTTGGACTCATTAACCATGCCATCCACATGTGCTTCTTATTGTTACTCTGCTTTAATTTCTGACATTTACATTTACAGACCAATCATACTGCTCAAAATAAGCAAAGGAAGCCAGTTTGACATGCTAATGTCCCTCTGGACATGCATGGTAGTGGCCTTTGGAGGTTGTGACTAAAAGATTTGTGACTACGTGGAGTATGGGATAGAGATGAACACCTGCTTGCAGAGGAGAGCCCTCTGGTTTCATCTTTTTTTTTGTCCTTTTGCCTACCACATGACATAGCCAAAGCAGAACTTGCAGGAATGGGAGGTCATAAAGACAATATCATTCTGTCTTAGCAGTCCAGTCCCAACTCCAAGGTGGTGGGCTTGGTTCGCTACTGCACAGTGGGTTGTGGTGGAGAGCTGAGGGGGAGGAGGATGAAGAGCAGCTTCCTGGAACAGACACCATAGCAGCAGGCATCATGTTCCTAAAAGGAGGCCACTGTCTCTCGCTGTATAGGAGTGGTCAGAAGAAATGCCCAGGGCACTCTGCAGGAAACCATCCTGCCTCCATGGCTGGCACTCCAGCACATGCCCCCCACCAGCACATGGCCAGGAGGCGGCCAGGGCCCTAGCAACTCCCCAGCTGCAGTACATGGCAGGAGCCTCAACTTCAGCCTGAACCTCAGATTGTGCCACGTTTGCAGAGCAGGCCTCGCCAACTGGGCAAGGGCCCCTCTGTGGGTTTGAAGTGGATGCAAGGCTACTGAGGGAGTTGCAGTGTGGATACTCAGCGTGGCCCAGCGCAGAAAGAGTACCTGAGCACTGGGCCCGCAGCACAGCTGCAAGTACACCTTGCAGATGGTGGGGAAGAGGAGCTGCAGGCAGTGCTGGAGGGGCCTCAGAGACAGCCATTAGGATGATGCTGGGTACCCAGCAGCGAGGCCAGTTGCTGCCCATGGTCACCAGCTGTACACGCTTAGGCACAACCAGCACCACTGACATGGGTGGCGACTGTCTCATCCCGCTCAGTGGGTTTCAAGGGAGGTGAATCTTCTTCTGTCTCCTGAGTCGCGCCTTCCCGAGTCAGCAAGGGGTTGCTACCGCAATAGAGCGATCCAAGACTCAGAGGAATAATAGACATCAATTTATTGAAGGCTTTCTCAACAATTAACAGCAACTACTTGGTGGTAAAATTGGCTAACTGGCTGATTACGATTAATTTGCGTTACAGGTAAGACAATTTTAGGCAATGGCTGCTACAGAGAATAAAAGAATGAAAGAAGACAAAAAGAGTAGACAAGGAAAGAGAGACAGACAGACAAAGCAAAGCCTGCCCTTTCGAAGTTAAAAGCTCCGAATAAATGGATTTACCTACAAACGCAGAATTCTCAACCCTGATGTCAATTGCCTCTCGTTGGTTAGAGACACACAACACCAGTCTCAGGCAGTGACCCACAGGCACTCGGGACTGCCAGAATGGATAAAATGTTCCCAGCAACACTGGAAGCACATGGGCAAGTGCTGCAGCTCCAGACATCACCTGCTTCCTTCAAGCAGACACATACCGCGTACTCACAGCGCTCTGTGAAGGTCACTGCATACGAGCCTGAGCAGCACACTGCCCATGGGCCTCTAGTAATCCTTTCCCGAGGCCGAGTCTCAAATCCAACATAACATGCTTCTTGCCCACTCCGTAGAGGCTATGCTCAGTGAGCATCACCTGCTGCCAGAGTCGGCTTGGCAGCTCGGCAACCTCTCTTCCAGAAAGCCCATTTTTTGCCAGGGCGCCATCCTGCAGAGAGTAGAGGAGCGCATGAAGAGAGGATGCAGCGTGGCTCCAAAGCATGGAGCCTGGCTCTGGGCATGGAGCCGGGCAGCTCCAGGAGGATGATTCAGGCTCTAGGGGTCAGGATCTCACCAAAGGATGGCTTCTTCTCTTTAGTTGGTGCCTTTGTGGCACTGGTCGCCACCAGATCACAGGTGCCACCGAGACACTCATTGCTTTCACGTCTCGTGGCAACGACAGTGGTCTCATTGGGAGTGTCCTGGGGAATGAGGGCAGAGTGAGACTCAGATTCCTGGCCTGTCTGAACCTTCTTCCCTGTCTTGGGTTCATCCTTCTCACCTCTGGTGTGCCTGAAGCAGGTGGGGCCTCGTCCGTCCCTGCTATTTCTCCTGTTGTCAGTGTCTCAGCCATAGGCAGGTCTGTGGCAGGAACCTCAACTTCAGCCTCAACCTCGGCTTGTGTCACGCCTGCGGAGCAGGCCTCCCCCCCGGGCACGGGCTCCTGTGCGGGTGTGAGTTGGATGCAAGGCTCCCAAGAGACAGGGAGCATGGTCACCAGCACAGCCCAGCGCAGAAAGAGCTCCTCAGCTCCGGGCCCAGTGCACAGCTGCAAGTACACCTTGCGGCGGGTGGGGAAGCGGAGCCGCAGGCAGTGCTGCAGGCCACGGTACACTGTCAGCTTTACGCACCGCAGCGGCAGCAGCCTGTGGGGAAAGCCGGTCAGTAGCTAGTGAAGATGGCGGGCACCCTGAGCCAGGGAACACCCCGTATCAGGAGACACTACGCTTTCCGGGAAGCAACGCATCCTCGGAGGGGTGCGGACTATGGGAACAGAGAATACCTGGTGAGCTCCAACCCCTCGGCTGGGGAAGCCGCAGGGACCGCCATTAAGATGACGGGCTCCCCACTGGCAGGGCCGCTTACGGCTACCCCCATGGTCACTGGCTGTACACGATTAGACACGTTCAGCACCTCTCCGTGGCGGCCCACCTGCAGGCATGGGGATCAGTTAGCCTTGGCCTCTGCGCGGGACACCCTACACTCCGACCCCGGGCATTCCACTCACCTGGAAGAAGTTGCTCTCCAGGATAAGGGTATGGCTCAGTAGGCCAAACTCGCCCTCCTGCAGAAGGCACTGCAGGGGGCCTGCGGGCCTGGCTTCCTGAGCACGCTGCACCTCCATCCTATGCGGCTTGGTCCTCCAGGAACCACCCGCACAGCTCCTTGGTCTCTGGCCTAACCCTGGCCAGACAGCTCACTGCTCTGTCCTCACGCTCCTGGGGTAGAGCCTCACCTCTGCCCCTGAACCGCAACGTCCCTACTGCGGACTGACCCCGCTGTAACCCTGCAGCAGTCTCTTACCCAGTGATGCAAGCTGTGACAATCACTGCCTTTGTGACATCGGTGCCCTGCCACGCCCAGGATGGCTCACACACTGGGCCACCACTGTGCCAAACGTGGCAGGAGTGCTGCACCAGTCCCACCCCCATTAACTGCCACTAAAGGAATTCCACGGGCCTGCCTGGTAAGAACTTCGGAGGTGACACTCCGTGTTTTCTATCCATGATGTTTTCTGTACGCTGGTGCAAGAGGTAGCAGAGTAGGCTTCTTAGAGAGCTGGTTGATGTCCCAAGCCAGCTAGTGTTCAAAAGGCACCTGGATAATGCCTCTCATAATTTCATGTAGCTTTCTGCTGGCCATCTCGTGGTCAGCCAGTTGAACTTGATCAACCTTCCAGGTCCTCCCAACTGAGCTACGCCATTCTTACTTACTCTAATCAAGTCTAGTCATTTCACACCGGTGCTTTCAAATGCAGAATTGTCCACTGTGATGTCGATTGCCTCTTGTTGATTAGAGACACTCCGTACCAGCCTCAGACAGTGACCCACTGGCACCCCTGACTGCCAGGATGGATAAAATGCTCCAAACAACACAGGAGGCTCACGGGCAATCGCTGCAGCCCCAGACATCACCTGCTTCCCTCATAAGGACACATATCACGTGCACACAGTGCTGTGAGCGTCACTGTGCATGAGCCTGAGCAGCACAGTGTCCACGGCTTGTAGTAATCCTTCCCCAAGACTCGGAGCCCCAAATCCAACCAAGCACTTTTTGCCCACTCCGTGGAGGCTATTCCACTTGCCTGGAAGAAGTTGCTCTCCAAGATGAGGGCATGGCTCAGTAGGCCAAACTCTCCCTTCTGCAGAAGGCACTGCAGGAGGCCTGATGATGAGGGGACTAACAATTGTGGGGTGGGTTGTGGGGAGCTGAGGAGGAGGGGGCGCAGCTACCCAGAACAGAAACCACCAGCGGCAGCATTGAAGATTTAAGAGCACGAAAGGTTCTCCACAGTTGTGGTAGAAGAATGCTCACTCTTCTCAATTCATGCATGTTCATGCAGAGGACCTCTTCCTAAAATGTAGTTTTACCAGTCAGATGTAGGTCAACAAAAACGACAGAAAGATCAAAGAGCTGCCAAAATCAGACTGCCTCTTATGAAAGGCTTCTTCAGAAACACGCAGATATTCAATGAGAGCCTGCTGCTTTTGAGTTGTATCCTATTTACTAAGACTGCAATAAAGCCTCTCCTGATATCTAGCTCAGAAAGCTGGTTTATTAGGTTGTTACATTTGCTGATTAGTTAACTAAGCTAAATTGCTTATTATCTTGATTCAGAGAACTGTTAAGTGACCAAGGCAATAATTTGGGATCTAAGATTTGAATTCAGATCCAAACCTACAAATGATCTCAGCTGAACTTGACAGCCTCTGCTTGTCTTTTACAAAAACAGAGATGACTACCTGAAAGGAAGACTGCAGGTGACATACGTTAAGAACTGTAACTCACTTATCTGCTAGAATGAGAAACACAAATAAATACCGTTATATCTGTAACTTCACTGAAATACTCAAGTTCTGGAAATGCCTCTGCTTTCCAGGTGTCCCAAGCACACTCTGAAAATGGACAGATTTTCAATATTTTTAAGTATTTAATGTCTACTATGAGGTTTTTAACATTTTCAAGCTATAATCCAGTTTGCAGTGTTGTACAAACATTTTTAGTAATGCTGTCAAAAGTACATAAATGTCTAAATCCTACTTTAATGGGGCACAGGTCTTACTTCAGTACATTTCAAGTCGTCCATAAAGTTACCCTCAGCATGGCCTAGTATTAATGGTATTGCAGGTGAGAACCTGCAATAAATGATTTGCACGTGTAGAGTCTTGCACCTGGGAAGGAATAGCCACATGGATCAGTACACGTTAGTGGATGACCTGCTGGAGAGAAGCTCTGCAAAGTAGGATGTGGGTGTTCTGATGGACAGCAGGTTGGCCATGAGCCAGCAGTGTGTCCCTGTGGCCAAGAATGTCGGTAGTATCCTGGGCTGCATTAAAAAGAGCATATCCAGCAGGTCAAGGGAGGTAAATCTTCCCCCTTACTTTGACCTGGTGAGGCCACAAGCATAAGGAAGAACTTCTTTACAGTGAGAGTGACAAAGCTCTCGAACAGGCTGCCCAGAAAGGTTGCGGAGTCTCCTTCTTTGGAGATATTAAAGACCCATCTGGATACCTACCTGTGTGACCTACTGTAGGGAACCTGCTTTAGCTGGCACCACAGCCACAGGTATGGCTACTTAGACCATGGGACTCTCTGTGAGAAACTGAGTCTACCACGGTGGAATTGTCAACCACTGTACAGTTATATCTGTCATTGTTCTTATGGTGCTCAGCAACATATATATGCTTAAGTAATGTTAAGACTGCTGTCACCACAGAACTGAAGAAGAAAAATTTAATTCCAATCAACCAACTGTTGAAAACAAAATGATGAACTGATGATAAGGTTGAATCTCTATGGTTAAAAATCAGGGGAAGGGCTGACAAGGCAGACATCTTGGTGGGTTTTTGCTATAGACTGCCGAGCCAGGATGAAGAGACAGATGAGGTGTTCTACGAGCAGCTGGCGGAAGCTGCGCGATTGCCAGCCCTTGTCCTCATGGAGGATTTCAACTTCTCCGACATATGCTGGGAATACAACACTGAGCAGAAGAAGCAGTCTAGGAGGTTTTTGGAGTGTATGGAAGATAATTTCCTGATGCAGCCGGTGAGAGAGCCTACAAGAGGAACTGCCCCGCTAGACTTGCTGTTCACAAACAGAGAAGGTCTGGTGGGAGATGTGGAGGTCAGGGGGTGTCTTGGACAGAGTGACCATGTAGAGTTCTCAATTCCTGTGGGAGCCAGGAAGGGGAGCAGCAAAACTGCTACCTTGGACTTCCAGACGGCAGACTTTGAATTGTTTGGAAGACTAGTAGGGGGAGTCCCCTGGGGTTCAGTCTTAGAGAGTAAAAGGGTCCAAGACAGTTGGTTGCTCTTCAAGAAGGAAGTCTTAAAGGCACAGGAGCAGGCTGTTCCCCTGAGCCGCAAAATGAGCCGTCGGGGAAGAAGACCAGCGTGGCTGAATAGGGAGCTATTCTTGAGGCTCTGGGAGAAAAAGAGAATCTACCTCCTGTGGCAAAAGGGACAGGCAACTCAGAAAGAGTGCAGAGAAGTTGTTAAGATGTGTAGAGAGAAAATCAGAAAGGCAAAAGCCCAGGTTGAGCTCAGCCTGGCCGCTGGGGTAAAAAGGAACAAGCAACTCTTTTACAAATACATCAACAGTAAGAGGACGACTAAGGAGAGTCTCCACTCTTTACTGGATGAGGCTGGAAATGTGACCACTGAGGATAAGGAAAAGGCAGAGGTTCTGAATGCCTTAGTTATGTCTGTCTTTAAAGATAAGACCAGTTATCCTCAGGGTACTCCGCACTCTGACCTGGTAGTCTCGGCTGGGGAGCAGACAAAACCCTTGATGATTCAGGAGGAAGCAGAGACCTACTGTTCCAACTGGACTGCCGGATGAGATTCACCCAAGAGTGCTGAGGGAACTGGTGGAGGTAATAGCTGAGCCACTTTCCATCATCTATCAGCGCTCCCTGTTGACTGGTGAGGTCCCAGAAGACTGGAGGCTTGCCAGTGTGACTCCCATCTACAAGAAGGGTTGTAAGGAGGACCCGGGGAACTACAGGCCTGTTAGACTGACCTTGGTGCCAGGGAAGGTTATGGAGCAGATTGTCTTGAGGGAGATCATGCAGCAAGTGCGGGACAATGGGGGGGATCAGGCCCAGCCAGCATGGGTTTATGAAGGGCAGGTCCTGCTTGACCAACCTTATCTTCTGTGATCTGGTGACCTATCTGGTGGACAAGGGAAAGGCTGTTGATGTAGTCTACCTAGACTTCAGCAAGGCCTTTGACACTGCCTCTCACAGTATTCTCCTGCAGAAGCTGGCAGCCCGTGGCTTGGACAGACACACCCTTGGCTGGGTAAGGAGCTGGCTGGAGGGCCAGGCACAGAGAGTGGTGGTGAATGGAGTTAAATCCAGCTGGTGACTGGTCACGAGTGGTGTTCCCCAGGGGTCGGTGCTGGGGCCTGTCCTCTTCAATATCTTTCTTGATGACCTGGATGAGGGCATTTTGTGCACCCTCAGTAAGTTTGCAGATGACACCAAATTGGCTGGAAGAGTCAATCTGCCTGGGGGTAGCGAAGCCCTACAGAGGGATCTGGACAGGCTGGATAGCTGGCTGAAGCCAATGGGATGAAGTTCAACAAGACCAAATGCAGGGTCCTACACTTTGGCCACAACCCCAGGCAACGTTATAGGCTTGGGGCAGAGGGGCTGGAAGACTGTGTAGAGGAAATGGACCTGGAGGTACTGATTGATGCTCAGCTGAACATGAGCCAGCAGTGTGCCCAGGTGGCCAAGAAGGCCAATGGCATCCTGGCTTGCATCAGAAACAGTGTTGCTAGCCGGAACACTGAAGTGATTGTCCCCCAGTACTCAGCACTGGTGAGGCCGCACCTCGAGTTCTGTGTCCAGTTTTGGTCCCCTCACTGCAAGAAAGACATCGAGGCCCTGGAGTGTGTTCAAAGAAGGGCAACAAAGCTGGTGAGGTCTGGAACACAGGCCTTATGAGAAGCAGCTGAGGGAGCTGGGATTGTTCAGCCTGGAGGAGGCTCAGGGGAGACCTTATTGTCCTCTATAACTTCCTGAAGGGAGGTTGTAGTGAGCTGGGGGTCGGCCTCTTCTCTCGTGTAACTGGTGGTAGGACTACAGGGAATGGCTTCAGGCTGCACCAGGGGAGATTCAGGCTGGACGTTAGGAAACACTACTCTGAAAGAGTGGTCATGCAGTGGAATGGCCTGCCCAGGGAGGTGGTGGAGTCACCGACCCTGGAGGCGTTCAAGGAACGTTTGGATGTTGTGTTGAGGAATATGGTCTAGTGAGAACTATTGGTGATAGGTGGATGGTTGGACTGGATGATCTTGTAGGTCTTTTCCAACCTTGGTGATTCTGTGATTCCTCCTTTAATGTGTACTGCCAAATTGATGGTGCATTATTTATGAGAAAATATCAAAATAGTGGCAGACTGAATACATTTTTTATTACAAGATTAAGGAAACTTGAGCTCCTTTTTCAAATTGTCAAGTGACTTAGCATATGGGAAAGTGTATTGGCTAAGTATATACTGCTGGAATTCTGACAGAAGGTGAACTCAATTGTTTTGAATAAGGGCCTTAATTAGAAAATAAATATATTCTAAAGTGTGAGAGGTGAAAAGATTTATCTCTATTATGATCTGGGGTCTGGCTTTCCATTATCATTTTACACCTTCTGGCTCATTAAAAAATAGCATAATTCTAGGGCTAATTTAAGGAAAAGAAGTAAATCTTCTGAGTGTTTTGGAGACTGCTTTTATCTTGATTTTAAAACAGTGTGAAATCTAAATAAATTCTTGCATGAGTAGTAGATTGCCTCCAATTCTATCTGAGTGGTGAGTGAAGGCTTTCAAAAAACCTCCTTCAGCACTGTATGTTAAGACACTAAGAAGCTAAACTAAGTTCTCCAGATATGTTTGAAATCGTTGAATGTATGTGTAATAGCAGTGCATACTACTATTACTACTACCACCACTACTACTAAGGAATAAGTTTACCACTTTTGTGACTACTTATCATAAAAAAAATTTGTCTAATGAAATGACTCATCCAAAACATTCTATTAGTAACAAGCATTATCATAGAATCATAAAATCATAGGATGTCTTGGGTTGAAAATGACCACAATGATCATCCAGTTTCAAACCCCCAGGGTCGCCAACCACAAGACCAGGCTGCCCAGAGCCACATCCAGCCTGGCCTTGACTGCCTCCAGGGATGGGGCATCCACAGCCTCCTTGGGCAACCTGTTTCAGTGCGTCACCACCCTCTGAATGAAAAACTTCCTCCTAATATCTAACCTAAACCTCCCCTGTCTCAGTTTAACACCATTGCCCCTTGTCCTATCACTATCCACCCTCTAAACAGCCATTCCCCCTCCTGTTTATGCGCTCTCTTCAATTATTGGAAGGCCACAATGAGGTCTCCCTGGGGCCTTTTCTTCTCCAAGCTAAAGAGTCCCAGTTCCCTTAACCTTTCCTCATACGAGGTGCTTCAGCCCTCTGATCATCTCAGTGGCCCTCCTCTAGACCCTCTCCAAGAGCTCCTTGTCCTTCCTGTACTGGGGTCCCCAGACCTGGATGCAGTACTGCAGATCGTGCCTCACAAGAGCTGAGGGGGACAATCACCTCCCTCTCCCTGCTGGCCATCCTTTTTTTAATGCAGCCCAGAACACAGTTGGCCTTTTGGGCTGCAAGTGCACACTTCTGGCTCATGTTGACCTTCTCGTCCACCAGGACCCCCAAGTCCTTCTCCACAGGGCTGCTCTCAAGGAGATTTTCCCCAGTTTGTATAAGTACCTGGGACTGTCCTGACCCCAGTGCAGCACCCTGCACTTGGCCTTGTTGAGCCTCATTAGGTTTTCATGGGCCCGCATCTTTTATTAATTATCAACTGTTTATTAATTTATTAATATAATATATATAATATATATTAATGTGTTAATTATGAAACAGAGCATCAGGGTCTAATTTAAAATAAATTTACAAATGACTCAGTGTGTTTTAAAAATTTACCACAAGTTGTCTGCTTTATGTAAAAAGACACCACAACAACAATAAAAGGCTTTAAACAAATTATCTACAGAATTCCTGAATTTTGGGAGACTTTAACAATAATATCTAAGGCTTTCTACTTGGATATGGACAAAGTTTTGTTGGGCATTTCCATAAAATATTATCAAATATCACTAAAGAATCTTATCTATACTTTCGAATTCTTGCAAGATTGATTTTTTTTTTTTTAATCAGTACATTGACACAAAGATTTAAAAGTATGAGTAAGTCCTAGTGAGTAATGTCAGTTGCAAAAAAAATCCATAATTCTCTACCAACGTGAGTCAAAATATCCCTTTTTAGTTCTAAGAAATGTATACATCAGAGCAGCTGATAAAAAAGAGAAACGTTTCTGTTCATGCTTTATATAGTTTGCTCCTATATTCAGTTCTTTAAATGATTATAAACATCTTCCACAAACAAGATTAGAAGGTAACGGGCTTTGATTCTATGGAGGAGATGTAGTAAAAAGGATAACTCTTTCCCTGAGAAGTTCTAGTATTCCTGTTTATAGAATTTTTAAAGTGTATGCAGTCAGCATCTGAGGAAAATAAAGGCCACAACAAGAAAACTCCATGTTGTTTATATATTTTTAGTTCATATAAGTGTATATATCAAAACAAGCAAGGCTAGCTGGTAAAGGAAGACTTGGTAGTCCAAATGCAAAGGTTTTTCCCCCAATTTATTATTTGGTATGGAAATGCTGCATTATACTATGTCTTCATGGTCAAAGCAATTAGTTTCTTGCACCACTGTTAATGTCTCGGGGTACACAAGTTAAGGGTACAACTGACTTTTATTTCCAGCAATGGCACAGATCCACAACAACGTATCTTTAATCACTTTGCACTGAAAAAATCGTAAACTACCATCATCATAAAACTATTTTTCAGCAGTGAAGATGAAGTTTGAACGTGTTAATTTGTCTTTTCTGTCTTTTAAGATCTCATCAAAAAAGTTTCTTGCTGTTTATCTTTAAATAATGCAGTTTTGGAGTAGAATCATATATCATGTTCATTCCATTTAGAGTGATTTATAACCTGAGCTGAAAATTAAATAAAGATGTTCTGCATTTAACATATACTGATACTGCTTCTACTTTTTGCACAATTTTTTACTCCAAATAGGCTGAATTAATTTCAATTTTCCACATTGATGATCTGTTAAAACAGCCATCACGATTGTTATTCAGAGGGAGTTCTTTTTATTATTTCTTTTTCAGATGAGACTGTCCATACAAATTTACTACAATTCAAGGAAGAAGGCCTGCTTGTTGACATTTTAATGTTATCTTTATAACAAAACTGAATTATTGTTTTTTTTTTTTTTTTTTTTTTTTTTTTGAATACTGTAGGAATTATCATACTTTATCATTAAGATGTATTTGTTCTGTTACTGGGCATTGTTTTTGTTATGACATCTTTCAGGATGGAGATGTACTTTACTGCATGTATCTGAACAGCTTCAGTAACAGCAATTACACCAGTCACAGACTTGGAAGCTGTGTGTACGCTAATATCTGCTTATATGGGTACTTTGAAGTCCTTAGGAGGCAGATGAATGGATTGCAGCTTGATGGATCGTCTTTTACTGGTAGCGTCATCTGAAATACATGGAAAAACCATGTGAAATGGCACTGGTATTTTTTCATTTTGCAGCAACATTTATACGTAAGAATTATCTTTCTCTAGATGAGGAGCCATCTCAGAAAGATCCAACCTATATTCATTACTTTCTGTCCCATTTCAGTTCTTTTCTGTCAGCTCACCCAGTGCTTCAGGACTTCAGCCAATCTTTAATACAGGACGGATTATTTCATACCTTTTACCTTACAGGCTTTTATCTCTGAATCCCAGGATCCTGGACAGCAACAAAATGACACAGTTAATGTGTTTATTTTAGGTGATTTTCTGCATGTTTGTGCCCAGCAAAGGATTCTGAGTTCTCTTTCTTTTGTTCTTTCCCTTCTGGTATATTAATAGAAAGGATAGTTACAAGTTCTTTTCCTGCTTTTCTTTTTCCCTTGTCCCAGTCTGTATCTCTACATTAAGTTTGCATCCAACAATTCTTCCTAGTAACTAAGGAGTTACTGCAAATCCAACTCCAGGGGAAAAAAATAAAAAGTAAAACAAACTAAAACTAAATATTAATTGTATTTAAGGTTCTGTTAAAGCAGAAGTAAATGCTTGATGGTAAGAGTTGGAGTAGGTTGGGCATTGTTGCAATTTTTTTGTAATGTCATGTTTTGAGGTGGCTTGTTTGCTGCTTTTGAGTAGGAGCTATAAAGGTTTCAGCTAAAAACCATCATCTGACGTCTACCACATTGATCAAGAAAGTATGGTAAGCCATCTCACAGCCAGTTAATAGTATGATTCCATCTTACATTATAACGTTTCCCCACTTACTGAAATAACTTATTGTAAGTATTATTTTTCTCTCACTTAACAGTAACTGAAAGATTGGGAACAGAGGAAAGAGCATAATGTTTGCAATAACCAGCTAGACTTTCTTTGTCAGAATGAGACTTTGACCTACCTGAGACCTACAATAACAACAAAATAGTAACTAAGGGGTCTCTTCCCAAGGAGTGGGAGCTCTACTGTTTGAGACAGGCTGTTAATCTGTAGAGGCTGCTTCAAAGGTCTCAAAATCCAAAATATTGTGGAAGCATCCTGTATACAAACTTCATGTGTTGTAGATGCTTAATAGAGAAGCATTCCAGCATCCTACATCTTATTTCCTTACACCAGTTTTCTCCAATATTGTCATCAACTGAGGAGTGGCAGCTGTGTATTTTCAGTCCTTATTATCTTCTAATAAATTCTGTAAAGGATCAAGGTGGAAAAATTTCTGCCACATCACACATCTCCTGTACTGCTTCAGGCAATGCTCATGTACCCAAGAAAGCACTTGAGAAGGCTACTAAGAGTGCTACTGATAAGAGACCGCAGAAAGTTTTCTCAGTGCAGGAACTTAAGGAGTCAATATTGCTTTCAAACTAATGCACTGTCTATAAATTCTGCATTGTCAAATAAATAGACCATCAACAGTCATTGTTAAAAGATAACAATAAATCAAGTTTACCATGTCTGGGTGAAAAACTACAACAAAGAAGAAAGAATACGCTGAGACATGGCAAGATAAAAGTCATTGCTAGTGTTGATAAGGAGTACTAAACTCACTAGATTAGTCCTTCTCACTGTCATATTTTGTCACAAAAGGAACATGAAGGGGAAGACCTCTTTTGGTCATTAACTCTAGGACTTGAAAAACAAGCCTCAGCTAAATAAGCAGCTATTGACTTCCCTCCTCATTTGCAAAATCTGTATATGAATATGTACTGTGGAGAGTTTGGCAGAAGACTGGCAGCGCAGCAAAGGCCATGATACTGTCAAGTTAAAGTATAAGTGCAGCTATGCTTCTAGCAGCAAGGGGGTCAACCAATCAGTGACAAGGGCATGATGCCCTTGTGCAACATTAAGATATCGGGAATGCACGGCATGCAGAAGAATGCACAGAATTAGGGATGCGGCAACCGCAAGGCTAACCACAAGGGTCAGATGCGCAACAAGGTGTTGACCAATCCTGAGCTATGCTTTTGCAATATGTATGAACTAATTGCAATATGTATGAACTAATTACGGCTTGTATAAATATACCAATGTTAAGCACAATAAATCGAGACTTGTTGATCATGATAGCATGAGACTCATCTCCCGCGGTCTCCTCTTCCGACAATGTACAGATACACTTAGTATGATGGAATTACAGAATCTTGGAGGTTGGATGGGACACATAAGGATCACTGAGTCCAACCCTTGGCTCCATACCGGAAGACGCAAACCCAGACCCTGTGCCTGAGAGTGGTGCCCAAACGGTGCCACTGCCCTGTGGAGGTGTGCAGTGCCCACCGCCCTCTGGTGCAGACCTGTTCCCTAAGCCCCTGCCCCTCCCCTGACACAGCTCCATGCCGTTCCCTCGAGCCCTGTCACTGTCACAAACAGCAGAGCTCAGCTGCCCTCCACTCCCTGTGAGGAGCTGCAGCCGCCATGAGGCCTCCCCTCAGCTCCTCTGTTCTGTGCTGAATGTATGAATATAATTTTTTTTTTTTCCTAGAACCTGCTCTTTCCTCACCTCTTGATTCCCATATTAAGTTGCTTCAGGACACTGGGCAGAGAAGGCCTATCACATTCTTTCTTTGTACCAATCTTGCAACCAACATGCTTCTTTAAATGTTAGTGAAAAGGAATGCCCACCAAGCAGCCCAGCCCCAACCCCAATATGACCTGGCTATGGCCGTGTGCTGATGTGCGTGGTTTATGGTGCTTTATGTGCAGAAAGAAAGTAATGAATTTTATAGGTTGCAAATGTACAACACTCAATTTATAATAAAGTAACTACCCACCTACAATAAATTCAGCGGCCAATTTTAAGTATTTCAGCTAAAACACAGTCATACTAAAATATGTAAGAGTGATGACATTGATGAGAAAGGAACTGAATTTATATCCACTTTTCTGTCCTTATTTAATCTTTTATTTCAAGTTTGATTGAGCTGGATTATGACAGGATTCCCAGTAAACACGTATAGCCTGACAAGGAACAACTATTCGGAGAAAAGAACAAATAGACACAAAATAGTTTCTTTCCACCTTTGAGATGTAAGCCAGCATTTTCTTATTTATCTTATTAACTCCAGCCTGTACTGTTGTCATTATCTGCCCAGAACTGCTGGTGTTTTTTGTCCAAAATGGAATTACACGTAGTGTTTTGGTAAAATGATACCTCACAAATTAAAGATGAGTGTTAATTTCACCTTATCAGGCTCATGGAATTAGGGTTCCGTTAAAACTGCAGTTCCATTTAAATCAAGCACTGTGTCAGTCGTTGCTTTGGATAGCAAACAACTGATGTTTCCTGCTCAGAGAAAGCTGTTTTAAAGTGGAGTTTTTTATCTGTGAGAGGGACCATTGGTCTGCTGATGCTTTCATCCTACTTTCTGGTCTTTGCAGCTCTCCCTCAGCAGCTTACAGAGAAAAGGTATTTCTAAAACAGAATCGCTTCGTTTGCAACACAAAGAAAATCTGAGATTCATAATGACTCTCACCCAAACAGATTGTGTGTTCACAGAGGCTATTTGCTACTTTTCAGAACTGCTTTCTGAAGGACTGAGGCCAGGCAACCCAGCACTCAGATAAAAAAACAGTTCCTCATCCGCAGTATGTTTCACTTCTGTACAACCAGTTCATTTTGCCGGCATCGGGCAAAATGCTTACTTCCACGTTTGTAGGAGGGACAGACCCCTTAGCAATTGGGTAGTCGGGAGGAGAGATAGTTAAGCTTGCAGTGAAAAACTACAAAGATTGCTCCCTCTGACTATTCAGCGTGTGAGCTAAACCGTCTGCCTGAAGTTCTTGCAGCAAAAATAATGAGGTTGCAAATATGCGAAGGCAGCTCAAATCCGGAGCTCACACAGGCCAGAGGAGCAGTGCTCAGTTTCTGACCGTGCCCAGTGCTGCAAGAGAAGCCAAGAAAATCTGGGTGGGATGAGGTCCCAGCAGTCCTCCCTCACTGTCTGCAGTGCCGGTTCAGCGTGGCAGCGTGCATGGCTGCACTTCTACAGCTGGTTTGATCGCGGCGTACTTACAGCTCCACCGAAGGAACACTTGTACTCTGTGCTTTCCAGGTCACGACATGAGCATCACTTCTGGTGCTGCTCTGCACTCCAGCCATCGAAGCATGCGTTCGATGTTGCACAGACAGGTACCTTTCTTTTCTGTTTTTATCTTTTCTATCATGAGGATAAAAAGAAAAAAGGTTAATTTGGGATGCACTGTCGCATCATTTTCATTCCAACTCAAGGAAATCACCGTTTTCCTCCTCTGTGTCTAAGTCTCAGGGAATGCGGGTCAGCTTTGTGACCTATTTGTGCCTGCAAGAGCAGGTCGCTCCTTCTCGCACTACGTACAACATAGTGCCACGCTCCCACTGAGCAGAGTTAAAAGCCCCTCCAAAGGGACTGCAGGAGGGTCGTGACAGCAGTGGAACAAAGCTTGGCTGTGCTGACTTGAGAAGGTTCTGACTGCATTCAACCCAATTATTATTCCGCCCCTTATTTTATCAACACTTGTCCTAGTGTTTTATGTGCTATGGTATTTGTATGTTATTTACAGTTCTGCCCGGAGTCGTCTGAGTATGAGCCAAGTGTTCCTTCCTCCCAGTGCACAGTCACCTTGTTGTACCCCACCTAGTTTCTCCTCAAACAAAATCTTCAGGCACCAGATAGAAAGTGATGTACGGAAAGTGCTTGTCTGATCACTGATAGGCACCTGAAAATCTTGTCTGGAAACATCCTGCCATGGATGCCTTAACACAGGCTACAAAGATCCTCATGGAGTTTGGGAGTTCTCTGAGCTGATCAGCTGCTGTTTCCTCTCGGGTGATTTATCTTTCATATCTTTGGTGTCTTTTATTACTGTTCCTTATTTTCATTTCTAGAAGACTGAAGAAGGCTCCTTAGAATATTATTATGAGATGAAATGTATTGCTCGTGGTCAGAAGGGTAACTTTCAAGAAATTCAGAGAAGAGAAATTTTGGACTTCTGCAAAATGGACAAATTTAGTCCTTAAAGCCATTTCTAAGGGCATGTATAGAAAAATGAGGTCAGGCATGTCACAAGCAATCTGTATTTGGTAAGATATGAGGACTGTATGTGTGCGACTTGCCACAATATCCCCTTGGAGCTATTTGGAGTGTTTGTCTTTTCCTTGTTGTTTGTTTCAATAAAATGTTGCCTTTTAATTTATCATTAGAGTTTATGTTAATGCTTCTGTTTGATCTATTCAGTAAGCCAAAATTCAGGGCTTTTATAAGCTACCTGTTTTTCAAAATTCCAAGTACAGAAAACATCCTATATTCTGGATATAAAGTTATTCATTTTTTGGTACAGTTCTCTGAAGTTACCAGTAACGTGAAAAAAATTGTGTCCTAGAATACAGAAGTAGTCCGATTGTGAAGTTAAATGGTCCACGGTTTCTTTCAATGAAGAAACCATCGAAAAACTACAGTTCTAAGTGGAGAGTGGCAGTCATGGCCTATCCAGATTGCAACTTCAGTGACAATCTCTTTTTTTCTTCTTTTCTTTGCTTCTCTTCCTGCTTACTCTGTTTCCACCATACCACTCTTTGCAAGTGGACATCTTGCAGTGAAGACACTGAGTATGTGGACCTACATGCAGGTTCGTTCTGACTGTGTTCGGTTTTGTGTTTCCATTTCAGCTAGAGACAACTTGCAGGATGGATGCAGAGAGGGAGAAAATGGTCCTTCAGAACATGTGCTTGAGTTAAACAGATTCTCTCTCCTTTCTTTAATGTGTTGCCATCGTTTTGTCATATGGATTTTGTTGATTAAGAAACACATGCTACAGCACACTTGGAATGAGGGGTGTTTTCAAAGTAACTATCTAACCCAAAGGCATTATATTACTATGGGATCACTGAAATGGTAGTGTTCAAACACCAGAGGACAAGTGTATGTTTTGACAGAGTATCAGGATCATGGTACTGTTCCAGTATGCTGCAGGGAACTGCTTAGGAGTCAATAACACAATGTGGTAGATAGATCCTTTATGAATGGCATTATTCAGGTTAATTCACAGAAATCTTCCAGGGGAGTAATGAATTTATTTATATAGATGTATATATTTATATATAGATATAGATATATCTATATCTATCTATCTATCTATCTATCTATATTTTTTTTTTTGGGGGGGGGCGGGGGGGGGGGGCGTAAGGCTAGTGTTAGAGTTATATATAAATTGTGTCCTATGTGAATTGAGACTTTTCTGTTGCCTGCAAGTGAGAAGACACATAATAAATAGATGAATAAATTCAACCAAGTACAAGTTCACAATAATTGAAAACCTTAATTTTGCCTATCTCCCTTTTTCATGGAATAAAACTGCTCAACACACTTTTGGAGAGGACAATAAAAGTATTTATGTGAGCCATATATCACAGTAAAGAGCACAAAATAATCGTGTGATGCTTATTTTCAATTTTGGTATTATGCCATATATTATTAAGGGAATGGAACATACGCAATTCCAGAATTCTTGTAAAGGTTAGCACGTTCTCTGAAGAGTGGTATGTCATAAGCCTGGGAGTTGTAAATTAGCTTTGTATGTACTTTTATTTATAGAACCTGTTACCCCTTTGTTATCTTTTTCCTGTATCTCTGTAGGCATGCTGTAACTTCAGTAGTGCTACAGGATATTTCCTTCTCCCGTTTGCATGCTGACTTTCTCTTTTTAAATCTGTGGCAGAGAGAATGGATGAAATATATAGCTAAAGAGCGGATTCCGGGCAGTTCATCTCTACCTGAAGTACTGAAATTACAAGCAAAATCAGCACAAGTTGAAGGTCTGAAGGGCAGTGAGGAAGCTGCAGTGAAAAGATATGGCTCCAGAAGAGAGATCTGTATGTATGTTTGTACGTGCTGTTTGCTTCTTGGTGATGTTCCTTTTTCAGGGGGTGAGGGTGGAGGGAGGGAAAGGAGAATGTATCTGAAAAAAATTGTATCCTTTAGCATAAAAAACTGATCTTATGCAGTGGGGTAGCAAATGATGAGAGAGATCTCCAGGCCCAATGCTAGAATAGGAAAAGATTTTATGTTTCCAGGAAATACCTGCAATTAAAGTCAGAGGAGTAAGCACTTTTCTTTTTGTCACTTATCCCCATGGGCCTGAGACTGTGTGTTCTCAGTATCTCAGCTCACATTCTTTGAGAAGAATTTGGATGAGATGTTCAGCTACAAACATAACACAAATTAGCCCTTTTTATATGTTGCTAGTGTGTCGCTGCTGGAGCAGTGACATGCTGGAGCAATGTCACTAATAAGTTTTAGGGGAGAGTAGGAACTTTTGCCCTCAGCGCTTTGTTTGTTCATCTATGCACTCAGAGTATTTAAATTAGAAACCTCCAGGGTTCACTTGTGGTAGAGTGTGTAATTATGTGAATGTCATCTGGTGATTTCACTGACTGGACCGTCTGGCAGCAGCTCCTGGATTAATGATAGAAATAACAAAATCGCTGTGAAAAATACTCCCCCAAAAGGCACCCATCCCAAACTAGGACTTATTTACTGCAAAATTTTGTAAGGCTCAGAATGTCAGAGGGGAAAAAAAAAAAGAAAAAGAAAAAAAAGATCTGGAGGAAGCGATCAGTGGAAAAAAAGCTGCTGATTCCCACTGATGAGAAGTGAAAGAAAAATGGCTGAGCAGAACACAGGGGTGAATGTGGATCCAGGATGGCATTTCCCTGGGAAGTATTATCTAGATTCAACTCTTCAGCTGCACAACTGCCACTTTCACCACCACGCAAAAAGTGGTGTTCGTAGGCAGCCTGTGGAATAGATGTTTGAGGAATACAGCATCTTTCCTCCCCACCGAGGTTCAATAGGATCAGCATTTGGAGCCTGCTGGACCTGTTGCACTGTTTCACATTGTTACTCCAATACTCTCTTTTCTGGTTTACCTCATAGCTGATGCAAGAATAAATGCAAACTAGAGACTTTAAAGACTTCACCTACAAAGTATCATTATATCTTCCTATATCATACAGTATAGTAGGAGAAACTCTACTTACTTACATAAATTCATAAAATGTTATAAGCTCAGGAGGAGATACAGTGAAATACCTTCTGATAGGACTCCATTACTTGTAGATGAGTGGCTATGTAGCTACATCAGCAGAGTAGCTCTTCCTTGCCTCGTGGTTCTGCAAAAAGATGTTTTCTACATGGGCAGTGCCAGGGTTTGGTCAAAATCCTTTTCAGAGTTCAGCCACCTTCAGGCACGCCAGCATGCAAATGTGAAAATAAAGTAATTTCAAGCTCTATTAGTAACATAGCAAAAAATCTTGGAGGGCAAGAGAAGCAGAAAAGAAGATTAGACTTCTGAGGTTATAATAAACAGCGAAAGATAAAAAATACTTGTTTAAAAAGTAGTTAACAGTGAGGATTAAAATGTGGTGTTTGGAGAGCTGAGTTTTGTGAAAATGACTTGCTGCTTAAAAAAGAAATTTCCTCCCTTTCCTCCTTAAGTAACCATAAATTCCTTCCCAGACATCTCAACGGTACCATTAGGTGAGTGTTCTCAAAAATTTAATGAGAATTGATTGGTTTTATTGTACAACTTTGAGGATGCTCTCTTGTATAAGCGCAACTCAGAAAAATTGTTCACAGCAAATATCCCAATCTCTCTTCCCAGGCAACAAAATACTTTTGGAGATGAATTCATAAGTATAGTGATAGCCTTTTCCCATATAAGGCTGTTAGCTTGATGTCTTCATGACATAAAAACCAGCAACCCGTCATTTTTGCCTTTATTCGCCAGCTCACAGGGCTGCTGTCTCAGACATGAATTTTCTGTAGTGAATATTTGTGTTTCTGTGTTGTGATTGAGTAGGGGCTGCTCCCAGCACTGCTGCTGCTGGCACCCTCAGGGGCATTCAGTCTCACCTAGGAGGTTCCAAGGGCTATTTCCTAGGCCTGGCTTGGGTAGGTAGTGAAGAAAGAACAATTAGCCGGTGAAGTAACTTCATTCTTTCTGAGGAAACCTGTGAGTTTAAACAAACAAACAAACAAACAACAGTCATAAGGTTCTTAGTTCCTGACATTTGGGGGATTTTTAATATTGTTCCCTTCCATTGTTTCGGACTTATTGTGGGAAATACCAGCTGCTAAGTGACAGGTGCAAGCAGTGAGTGAGATCTCTTTCTGAGCATTATTTCACTTTCTAGGAATCGATACCTGCCAGTTGTGCATCAGTTGAGGGGGCTTCCTGCTGCAAGCATGATGTGTACAGCAAATTCTGTGCAAAGGTCAGCAGTACAGGTATTTGTAGGAAAATTACCTGTATCTTTGGATTTTTCTCTGTAATTAGGCAGCGTTTGGCACTGACACACACTTCTTAACTTGGCCGCTACAAGCTCAGGTTGTTTAGGCCAGCAGGGGTACCATCTCCATGTTGAAACAAGCGTTCTGACTTGGTCCTTTGTAGGGTCATGGTGTGGCACAGAATAACCTCCAGAAATCCCTTCTGATGTACTTCATACTTTATTTTGGTCATTTTAAACCTGAATTTTTGTGGAGACTCAAATGGCGCTTAGGCCAGCTGTAAATCTGCAAGTTTGAGTCATCAGGACATCTCCTGCTATTCATCCTATAAGTGCTCGGTCGTTTTTTGGTCTTTCTCCAACACAAATGGGAACAAAACATATTTCTTATGCCATGGTGACGTAACTCCTGTTCATGAAGTGCATGGATGTCATACAGTCACTTCACAGAAGCTGATGAACAAATGATCGTTGCTGCCCTGACCACCATCTCAAGTCACAGTGCAGGATAAGGTTGAAGCTTCAAGGTGTTAATAGCTTCTCTCCCAAGAAAGTCACTTCTGAAAGCTTAATTTGAATATGTATATACTTAATTCATTTTGAAGTAATATTGAAAGTACGAGAGCTGCTCCAAAAGCAATGCGCCCCATCTGATTATGTTGGCCCATGACATCGGAGGTGGCTGTTGGCGGTATGGCAGTAGAGGTGGAAGCCTCCCACCAATATTCCATTGCATGTTGTTGCTGTGTGACAGATGGCAGCGGAGGGACAGTCTGACAGAATGCAGTCTGTCATGGAGGTGCATTTGAAGCAAAGATGTGTCACTGAACTCCTCCATGCAGAAAAAATGACACCCGTTGACATTCGTTGACTTGCTGAACATTCCTGGAGAGCAATCAGTGGATGTGAGCACAATGAGGCAGTGGGTGGTGTGTTCCTGGAGTGGAGACACCAACGTGAAAGACAAGCCACATTCCAGACAGCCGTGCAGATTGCTTTGAACGTGGCATGCAAGTTCTTGTTCATCACTGGAGAAAACGCATATCTAATGGTGGTGACTATGTTGAAAAAGAGTCTTTTGTATGTGAGAATTTGCTCTATCGTCATATAGTGTTATTGTGCACTTTGTATCTGCTATAGCATCCCTGGAAATAAATAGAAGGCATTACTTGCTGAGCAATATACATCATTAATAAATAAGAATACCTGAAATTATCTAGATCTCAACAATATAACTTTTCTGTCTATTTCTAAAATAACCCCAGTTGTGTCTTCTTCTTCTGCATGCTTGAAAACAACCCAGAGTAATAAATAAGGCTGCATTTCATTTACACTAGCAACATCTCATAATCCTATATAACACACACTGAAATCAAATCAGACTTCCCTTTTTTGTTTCAAAAATCATTGTACTGGAGAACAGCTAAGCACCACAGATTACATGTGACTACAGGTTTAGTTCCTATCAAATCAGTGCAAATCTCATTCAGAATTTAACAAGTAAATAAGTTTAAGTGCACATGAAGAAAAATTCATGTAGAGTGTTTACTTTTAAAGCAAATGAAGGTTAAATATAATTTATTTAGCCATAACCCAAGAGACAGGTCAGCTGGTCCTGATTCAATCCTGGGTTGGAGGAAATGCAAATACCTGCAGGCAAGTACTACAGGAAGAAAGAATATCTTTCTTGGTTTTGTTAGATCTATATTAGCTGTAACAGTGCTATTATGCCTTCAGGAAAGTATTGCTAGTATATGCATACATTCTTGGGAGGCCATGGGAGCTAATGCTGTTATTAATCTATGTGTGATTTTCATTTTATTTAGTGCTCAGTATCAGGGAAAATGTGAGAGTTTCCAGATTAACTCCAGATTAACTAACACAGAGTGTATCTCAGATGTAATGTATGGAACCTACAGGTTTGGTTTTCCTTCATAATCAGATGTGAACAGAAACAGATAAGATTCATGAATCACGTTTAATTAAACCTTAAGTGATGAGTGACCAAAGTAAGGCATACTACAAATCATTGATTGAAGTGAAACATTTACTAGAGTGATGTAACTGATTTAAGCCATTTGTAGTTCAGTCAGAAGAAAAACTGATTTTTCTTTCTAGTTTTCATTGGATTTTCCCTAGAATTTCATCAAATCTTTCTCTGTTTTCTGAAAACTTTGGTCATACTATTTTTACTTAAGTGTATTAGGCTATTTTCTGATATGGAACTTTAAACCTCGATCCAACACAGTACATTTTTCCTTATCTGCAGTTTTAACTGTATATGAAATCAAGTAACACATTTCACTTCTTAAAACTCTACTGATACTGAAGCAGATTTCAATATTAATGTCAAAAAAGAGAGAGAGAGAAAAAGTAAAAACTAAGATTTTCATCAAAATCATTAGAAAGGCATTTGTCAAAGGAATTTCACAGTTACAGATGCAGGACTATCAAGGATGAGGAGAATTAATTTATCATCAGATGTTCAGTTCAAACTTTCTGAACTTTTACATTGTCATAAAGCTTTGCCTGGTGTTCCAGTGCCAGTGTCGTAGTTCAGCAGCATGCGACAACCAGAAGAATTCACTAATTCTGAAAATGTCCTACTAGTTTGACATGAGAAACATGTCTGTCCTCATAACTCCTTTGAAAGGATTCTGTACTTAGACTGCTGAATTTTAACAATACAGAAACTGTCCAGAAATTTTGGAAACACGTGAAAATATCATGCAACATAATCTAAAAGCAGGTCAGCTGAAAGGCATGATATATTTTAATAATGTGACTGAGGTTGGCATATCACATGATATATATTTGACTTGCTCTGGTCAATGATGAATACTAAAATCATAATATTGGTACATTTCAGGAGCATTTTTCCCAAACACACCATCAGTAAGTGTTCTGTGTGTGTTTTGATCATTTATTTCAATAAAGCCAGCTGAAGGAAATTTAAAAAGAGATTTCTTCCTGTGAAACAGAAAACAAAAAGAAAGGAAAAAAAAAGTCAAAGCAGTTTGCACATTAAATGCCACTTCTCTTGCTACATACTTAAAAAAAAGCAAAGACGGTGCTTTTACTTTCTATGTTAGAATCATGGAATCCTAGAACAGTTTGGGTTGGGAGGGTCCTTTAAAGGCCATCTCATCTCAGCTCCTTGACATGGGTAGGGACAATTCATATTATTTGCATGAATCTACACACCTCCCCCCCAGAAAAATTAAACTTATTTTCAGCAACAAGGCAGTATAACACATTCTTAAAACTGCACTTAGATCTGGATATAATTATTTTCTCACATACTTCTGTTAACAGTAATACAGTAAAATTGTTGGATTTCAGCCATTCCTTTAGAAGATTTCAGTCCTGTTTTTTTTTTGTTTTTTTTTTTTAAACAAGTGGAAAAGAGCTGAAAATTTGTGAACAAATCACCCCACTTTTGTATGCTTAAAGTAGTCTAAAGCTAAAAAAAAAAAAAAAAGGTGTTTTGCTTTGGTTGTCCAACTGTGAAAATGGAAACAAGAATCTTTGTATAATGAAAAGAATAAGAGATACAAAATATACTTTTTGAATAAATAACATATTTATTTGTTTTGAAGGAATTTTCAGGCACTGCAGAATATATCTCAGTACAGCACTGAGTTTACAAAGCAAAGCGCGTTTTTGAATTCAGCATCAAGCTCTCACCTGATATTAAGCATTATTCATTATTAACCACTTAACTGTAGCTAAACACAAAATGTTTCAGTAGATACAGAGCACATCTGTAGTCTAAAACAAATGATTCACCTACTGATGTGGATTCAGTACCAGGAATAAACTAGCAGCAAAGAGCACTTGAATGATTATGTAAGTCAAACTGTTTCAGGAGACAAGCATGTATTTCTGTTTTGCTCTCTTAGATGTTAAGTAAGAGACATTTACATTTCATAAGACCATTCTACTGTAAGGCTGCTGATTTATTAACCAGACATTCAATAATGTGATTGAGTGTTTTTGCATACAGCATATTAACTACAATTATGTTTTTCAAGGATGCCTTAAACATTGAATATGTGTCTATTTCAGCATACTGATGGATTCTCTGCATGAAACTTTTTCCAGGGGTTATGCAGGAAACCAGACTACATATTCAAAATTTTCTGTGTTTCAGTACTTGGCATCAGTATATATATCTTTTTCCATACTGGATAAATTTTTATCTATTTGAGCTTTGAAATCTAATGAAAGAGACCTGAAAATGTCTGTTTGCTGTAGACTGTATGCATGACATTACATAGCAAATCCCCAAATGTAGCAGTCATTCAAAACTTCATTCTTAACTGGAAATCAATTTATGGTGTGAGCAAGGTGTGAGTATTTGCTTTCAGAAAAGGGAAAGACACACTTGACTTTTTTTCTTTTCCATCTATTACAACTAGGTTCAGCTGCAGAATTTCTAAAGAAAAAAGGTTGGTTATAGTTAAGATTGGAATGGACCTCTGGAAGTCACCTGATCTAATCCCTGCTCTGGCAAGGACCATCCACAGCACAGTGCCCAAGGCTGTCCAAGTGGCTTTTGAAGATATCCAAGGAGAGAGACATTGCAATGTCTCTGGGCAACCTGTGCCATTGCTCTGTCACCTGCACAGTAAGGGAGATCTTCCCGGTGTTCAGATGGAATCTGCTGTGTTACAGTTTATGTCCATTATCTCTTGTTCCGACCTGGGGCACCATGGTAAAGAGCATGGATCCAACCTCTTTGCACCCTTCTTTCAGGTTTTTACACACAGTGTTAAGATTCTCCCTTAGCCTCGTCTTCTCCCGGCTGAACAATCTCAGCTTTCTCAGCCTCTTCTCACAAAAGAGATGCTCCAGTCTGTTGAACATCTTAGTAGCTCTCACCTGGACTCTTTCCAGTATTTCTAGGTTGCTCTCTTGTACTGGAAGCCTCAGAACTGGACACAGAGCTCCAGGTGCAGCCTCACCAGTACTAAATGGAGGGGAAGGATCACCTCCCTTGACGTGTTGGCCATGCCTTCCCCAGTGCAGGCAAGAATATAATTAGCCTTTTCACTGGTAGGGGTGACTTGCTCATTCGTAGTCAACTTGTCCTCTATGAGGACTCCCAGGCCCTCTTCTGCTTAGCTGAAAATGCTGTGGTTTGATTTAATGGATTCAAAAGAAACCTCAGAGGGAAACTCTTAAGCTTCAGCCTCTTTCCTTTCTGAGCAAGGACACTAACAATGGGTGTATTCACCCAGTAGGCTTCAGTGGACCTGAGCTTCAAACCTGGCTCACACAGGCCTTTCACCTCATGCTACTACTTCAGAGGCCACAGCCTAGCCATTAATAGGTCTTTACTGTCACGTTCAATAAGGTAGAATATGTTTCACTGACAGGAGTTGCAAGATACCTGCAATAGAGTAAGAAACTCCTATTTCAATGAAGGTACTATACTCACTATACTCCCTTCTTTTACCTGCCTAGCTAGTTTCTGAGCTTCTCCCTAATGTACTCTGGAAGGGTGGCTTCACTGAGCTGTGCAGGTGTGCAGGATAATCTCCAACATCATTTTTAGTAGCTACAGTCTTAATCATGTTCTAGCAAGTACAACCCCCCTGTGAAGGGGGCCTCCTCAGATTTTCTAGAAGTCCATAACTCCTCTGAGGGAATCATCACCTTATGCAAGGAAAACAGGTAGAACATGCTGAAATACCCATTCAGTGTGGCACTGTTAATGGAAATCAGAAAGAACATAAAGATGTAGAAATCATTACCATCGCATGACTACAGCAGAGAAAAAAAAGGTGAACATCAATTCTGTTGAAGATCACAAAACTTCTAGATTCAAAGAATAGAGTGAAATAATTTCTGATGGCCACGTGGGGCAGTTTGTGATGCCGTTATGCAACTTGTCTGATCTCCTGCTGCCACAGCAGAAGGCAGCTGATATCTGTCAATTCTGTGAGACTGTCAGGACATTGAGCTTGTCTGTGTGAGGAGACATTAACCTAACAGGGCAGACAATCTTGCAGATAATATTTGCATGAACAGCGATTTCCATGTGTGACTAAACTACTCAGACAGCACTGTCGAAGCAGAACTACTTTAGGATGAGTTTGTATCAACACAATTTTATAATTTGAGTATCTAATTTTCCAAACTGCTTTGCTTGTTGCAGTGCACTCCGGGCTTTCTTTATTCCTGCCTCCTCTACACCATCCTTCCCGTGTAAGGATCCTGGAATTCAAGGTCTGTGCTGTGTTGTAACACTATGTTCTTCATCTGAGGATGTGCACACTGACCAAAAGCATTGCCAAATTCAAGAGATTCCTGCTCTGCTGCTGTTTCCATAGCACGTAACAGCTGGCTATTGATCTATGGCCTCACTGAATGCAATCACATTAAAGTGTAATAGCCTTGTGCTGAATGCTGCAGGCAAATACAGCAGTAAATATCTAGTGATTTGTTTTTTTTTAAAATATATATTCCTATGGATGCAATACCTAAAAGCAATTACCAGGACTGCAGGTTTAGGGCAACTTCAGCTGTCACTCTGCCTTATATTGAAATCCTCCTGCTGATATCACGATGTTTTTTTTCTGGCCTGACCTGGTAACACTGATCCAACGTACTGTCTGTCGGGTCTGGCTATGAATTTTCTGGTGGTGACACTGTCCCTCAGAGGGATCGTACTTGGCGTCATAACTGAATTTGTCTCTCTATCATCTGCTACCAGGTTTTTTTTTGTACTGTGTCCAGAGAAGTTTTATCAGGAGCATCCAGTTACTGCACTGACAGTGCTGTAGGTGCCCTGGGCTGACAGAACTAAAGGAAGAGTACTTAGCAGAGTTCTGGCAATAGCTGGGTGCTGACAGTAGTACTGACATTTCTCATGCTACTGCCACGGACTCAACAGGACAATGAGGACGTGAAATAAAGATGTTGTAAGTAGGTGTCTGGCACAAGGAGGGTGTCAGAGCTGTTTCACTCAGGCTGAAAGACAGGCCTATGCTTGCCAGAAGAGAATCCAAATACAGACACACTTTCTGAACATGAAATAGAGTGATCCACATGCCAAGATTATGGACTACATGGAACTTCATTCCTGCTCAAAGGAAACATCATCTTTATTTTGTTTAATTACTTTTTTAGACCATTTGAATTGAAAAATTCAAAGATCTAGGTTAACTGCTCTCAGTTTATTCTCTGGAGTTATTTCACAAGAGTTGTAAGGGAGATTCTGCAGTTAAGAAGCTAAATAAAAGTAATTAAACAAAAAAAGCAGAAAAAAACCTATTCTTAAATTTCTACTACTGTATTAAATTACTATGGCTAATGACATCAAGCTTATATGTGTAGTATAAGATCTCCTGCAATAAAGATTTTTCATTGTAGCATTTCAGTAGATAAAGATGTTTAGTTAAGAAAAAAAGGGAAAACTAGAAGTAAAATCTGTGTAGAATATATTCTTGGGAGAGGGAATCACAGTCAAGATTTTTGAGTCTTGGATGCTAATATTTTACCCTGTCCAACCAGCATCCTATTATCAGGGTAAGTTCTTTGCTGCCAAATCCATCTTCCTCACATACATGAATGTGTCTCCCATAATCATTAATGATCATTAAAAACAAAGGACTGATGTAAAGTTACATCCCGATAAACCAAATAGAACTGTCCTACAGCAAAGAAGAAAGGTGTTTAGTAGTACACTCTTTGAATTGAGCTGTCATCGTTAACCACTGAAAAGACTCATTGTCAAAAGAATTAATGAATCATAGAATATCATGAGTTGAAAGGGACCAACAAGGATAACTGAGTGTAACTCCTAGCTGCAACAGAACTACACAGAAAGTCAGACCATATGGTGGAGAAGATTGTCCTGTCACTTCTTAATCTCTGGCAGCATAGGGCTGTGACCGCTGACATGCGGAGCTAGTTCTGGCACACGCTAGGAAGTCCTCTCAGTCCTCCCAGCATATCATTCCAGGATCTCAAACCTGCAGTGGCCATTGGACCAAACTGGTCTGCCAGCACATTCTGTTTCAGCTTCTACGTTTGGACAAAAGAACAAGCATCCACAGTGGGAAGTTTTGGAAAACTTCACGCCTCACTGGAAGGCTGACACAGTGATGGAAGGGTCAGTCTGATTTCCTCACCTCAACGTTTACATCCCTGAGGTTTCTGTGGCTGCAGCAGTTTGCAGACTTGAGTTCTGAGATTCTTAATCACTTTACTCAAAGCGATACGCCGTGCCAGGTGAAAAGTTTGAATTAAATTAAAGCTGTGGCCAAGGACTTAAGGGGAAACATATTTCAAGGGCTACGTGAGCAGTTTTCCTCCCAAACCTTCTTGCTATGCAAAAACACAACAAGTCTCCTTAGCAACAAGCACTTTCTTGTCCCAGATCTGCTCTCCCAGGACATATCCATTATGGATTATTTATCCCATTACCTCTGTGTAAGGCAGTGCTAACAGAAAGCATTCGTTACTGCTCAGTATTTGCATATTGTTTTTTAGCTCCTGAATATGTGAGCAGTAACACCCTTAATGGAGGCTACTGTAAGCTTTTATTACTGCAGTTAAGCTGGCACGTCCACACTGAAATGAAAAATGCTAAAACTCCCTTTAAAGTACTAATGAATCTTTCCGAAAACTTCTGGTGAGGCCATATTTTCTGCTACCCACCCCATAAAACAACGGCCTCAACTGGCGTTCTGTTATTCCTTCCAGCCTTCTGAAAGCATTTCTCGTTATTACTTCATCTGAAGCAGTTATTTATTTCACATTAGAGATAATCAGTGGTTTTACACTTCTGACCATAAGCAACAAGAGTGGATGCTCCACCAAATTATTTTATGGACTTGAGAATTAAATAAATTAATTTGCTCTCTCTGCTTCCAGAACTCTTTTTCTAATCTACGACTGACCCGGGGAAGCCCCACCACTAAATCCTTGGAGAGAACGTTCCTCAGCAGAGCGGGAGTCTGCCCACTCTGTATGGGCCCTATACACGTGTAGGACTGGCCGTGGAGGAGTTCAGAGAGAGCACATGTGGACTCACTTCCATACAGGGCTGCGTGGGTCCTGCTGCCTCACAGCTGGAGAGCTGATCGCGTAGGGACAAAGAGTGCAAGATTTGACAGTCACATCTGTGCTTCTGTAGACCGGGGAAAAATGTTTGCTTCACCTTAGCCCTCAGGTAGCACCGCATGCACAACAGGACAAAAGTTGGGCGAGATGCTTTTTAGATGGCTGAAAAGGTGTTGAGATTTTGCAGGCAGAGAAAAAGAAATTCTGTTTATGTGAGAGTGCGATGGAAAGTGGTTAATACTGTTTGAGGGAATGACTGCTGAAATCTGTCATGGATGAGGAAGGAAATGAGAATCACTCTGTCAGGTACAGTGGCGCAAGTCTTGCGGTGGGGCAGTGAGAAAAGGCATTTGTATGAGATATATCTCCTGATGAGCACCTTGTGACATCTGAAGAAGAATGGGACACAGCAGCAGTTCGGATGTCTCTAGAGGTTCTGTGACTCGTGTTCACATACCTATAATTCCATCAGATGCCAGTGAGGCTGGGTAGCTGCAGCTGCTTCTGCTACTCCCATTAACATCAATTAACAAAAGCACATCTAGGAGAATTTACCAACAAGCAGCTCTGGCTGCAGATTCTGATGAAGCTCATGAATGAAAGCTGCAATGCCTGGTCTGCTGCACTGGTGATAACTGACACAGCTGACAGCAAGCTTAGCAGATATTAGTCGTGATAAAGGTTTCAAAGGCATGCAGCTGAGAATCTTTTCTTTCACACAGCTTTGTACCCGGGATACAGAGAATGCTTGAATTGAGTGAATCAGTACAACCTGAAACCCTTAAGAAGGGGTTCAGATTCATGTAGAAATACTGTAGGAGTTTGGGACTAAGATCCAGGGAAAGTGTGTTGGAGCCAACCTGTCCATAGGAGGGAATAGCAGGGTGCAAGCCCACAATCAGATTTAATTGATTTGCTTCTTTTGGCACCGGACAGGAATTTAATTCTCTCTGAAGAGGGAAGTCAGCACAAGTTTTTGCTGTTTGCATTTTCTACATCAACCTCACCCCATTACTAACTCAATGAGCACAAATACACCTTACGCTGTCCCGGCATTCTTTGCTGCCAACACAGAACAGCCCGTGATGTTTGCAAACAGACTTGGTGACCAACTGAAGTATCTATCTTCAGCTGTTGCTTTTCAGCGTTCTCTAAGAAGTGAAGCACACACAGCCCATTAAATGCTCAGTCCCAAACAATGAACACATTCCTCACTCACGCTTACCCTGCCAAAAATTCATGTGTCAGAGAAAAATTATTTTAGTGAAACCAAAAGCAGAAGGAAAAGTGCCTAAACATCCAGTACCATGCGCTATTAGGTCACTCCAAAGACAAAACTAATTAAAAATGCAGCAGCCACACAGGAAAAGAAAAAAAAAAAGGTATTTTTCACTTTGTATAGTCCCACTTTGGCTCTCCCAGTTCAACAGCCTGGTGTAATGACCACTAAAGGCAGCAGACACGAGGTGGGCCGCTTTCACCCAGGAGCACGGCACAGGCAGCTCTGCAGTCAGTGCCAGCACCGGGTGAGCACGAAGGGGCTGCCTGGTGTTGTCAGCAGCCGCGGCACCTGCACACACCTGAAGGTCCTGTTCTGCCATGGCCCTGAGGAGGTGCTTTCTGGTCAGTGAGACAAGGCGGGAGCGATCCAGCTGCGCCATCTCCGTCACTCTTTGAGTCAGCCAGTAGTTCACACAGCCGCTGGGAGAACGTGCAGTTGTTGGAAGTTTTAAGCAGGAATGTCCCTCTGGGTGTTCAGAACTATTAGTTTCCCCAAGGTGTGAAATTAAAACAGGCACAGACATGGTGCTAGGACACCAACCAATGTCTCATTCTGAATTAGGCACTGGCAGTTTTAAAATATCACGGGACTGCCAATCAGGGACGTAATTCCACTATGTCTGTCCATCACAGTGACGGTGCTGGAAGCATCCTTCTGGGGAAGGTGGCACGCAGGTGAGTATTTGTCAGATAAATGTGACTGATGCTACGGGGGTGTTTAACTTAGCACTAGACAAAGCTTCAATAGAAAGCAACACATCTTCAAGCAATACTTTCATTTGTACAAAGTCACTTTTTTCTGACCGAAAATGCATGGTCTGCATTTCAAAGACTAACACTTCCCAGGTATATTACTGGCATGGAATGATAAATGTAAGGACATGCACTACTGGTGAAAGGGATACAAGCAGCCTGTGTTGCACATGAAACTGTACTACCACAGAATCACAGAATGACAGAATGTCAGGGATTGGAAGGGACCTTGAAAGATCATCTGGTGCAATCCACCTGCCAGAGCAGGAACACCCAGATCGGGCCACACAGGAACGCTTCCAGGGGGGTTTTGAATGTCTCCAGAGAAGGAGACCCCACCAGCTCTCTGCACAGCCTGTTCCAGTGTTCCGTCACCCTCACCGTGAAAGTTTTTTCTCATGTTTATGCAGAACCTTCTGTGTTCCAGCTGGCACCCGTTGCCCCTTGTCCTATGATCAGATGTCACTGCGAGGAGCCTGGCTCCATCCCCATCATGCTCACCCTTTACGTATTTATAAACATCAGTGAGGTCACCCGTCAGTCTCCTCCAAAGTAAAGAGACCCAGCTCCCCCAGCCTTTCCCTTCATCATCTTTGTGGCACCTTGCTGGACTCTCTCAAGCAGTTCCCTGTCCTTGAACTGAGAGGCCCAGAACTGAACACAATACTCCAGATGCAGTCTCACCAGGACAGAGTAGAGGGGGAGGAAAACCTGTCTCGACCTGCTAACCACACCCTTTCTAATACACCCGAGGATGCCACTGGCCTCCTTGGCCACAAGGGCACAGTGCTGGCTCCTGGTCATCCTGCTGTCCACCAGGACACCCAGGTCCTTTCCCCTACACTGCTCTCCAGCAGGTCAGTTCCCAACTTATACTGCTAACTGGAGTTGTTTTTGCCCAGATGCAAGACTTTACGGTTGCCCTTGTTGTATTTCATTGTACTTCTCCCTGCCCAGCACTCCAGCTTCTCTAGGTCTCACTGGATGGCAGCACAGCCTTCTGGTGTGTCAGCCATTCCTCCCAGTTTTGAGTCATCAGCAAACTTGCTGACAGTGCACTCTATTCCCTCATCCAAATCGCTGATGTATATATTGAGCAGTACTGGTCCCAGTACCGATCCCTGAAGGGCTCCACCGGATACAGGCCTCCAACTAGACTCCATCCCATTGACCACAACTGTCTGCCTTCTTTCCAGTTCACAATCCAACGCACTACCCGATTGTCCAGGGCACACCTCCTCAGTTGAGCTGCAAGGATACTGTGGGAGACGGTGTCAAATGCTTTACTGAAGTCAAGGTAGACGACATCCACTGCTTTACCATCATCTGTCTAATTGGTTATGTCTTCATTAAAGACTATCAGGTAGGTCAAGCATGACTTCCCCTTGGTGAAGCCACGATGACTGCCTCTAATGACTCTCTTATTCTTGATATGCCTAAAGACAGAAGAGACAAAAAAAAAATCATAAACGTGTTACCAGTTACAGCTAAAAAGCAGTGGTTTAAGAATTTTAGGTAACACTTTTACCCGTTACAGGACTTAGGAGTCCGCTCTTTTTTCAAAGGATAGGTAAAATCCTAATCCTGTCAGTATCACTTAAACGTTAGTCCATACACCTGCCAGAACTGGACAGTTCATGGAGAACTACAGAGCTTTAGTTTGGTGTTCAAGCATTTTAAAGTTCAGACTGTGCTGTCTTCTAGCTTTGGCCATTATATTTTTACATACATATATGTATATGTATACCACTCATAAAGCTTCATTCTTACGTATTTGGCAGAACATGTTAAAGTTGTGTTTCAGTCTCAGCTATAAGTTCATAAATGCAAATAATACCAGCATTCAACTTTTCAGCTTTCAACCCTCTGAAGAAAATATAGGGAGAATGAAAAATTGAGGCAAATTCTTTGCAGTGATGGTTTTACTCATCAATGGTTAGTTTTGCAAGAAAACTGGGAAGATTATCTGAAGCGTTTGTAGAAAATGCTTAAAAGCAGCAATGCCAAACTATACCTGTTTGCTGATGGCAACCTGCTCTAGGTGTGATCTCACAGAAAATCTGTAAGAGAATCAGAAACTGAACCTAGAACTTCTGACTCTGTTTCAGCAAACTGGGAGCATCTGAGCTGCCTAATGGGCTAATGAGAAGTGCTCTGCAACGTTCTTACATCTCATACTGGAAAGCAAAAGCAGACAGCGTTCAATAATCCCAGGGTTGAGCTATCTTTTCCCTGAAGGCACTGCCATCTCCAAGCAGCTGGAGGTTTGAAGTTCTTCCACATCACAGGCCACATTGAGGCACTCATTTCAAATAAACGCTGAAACATTTACCTTCCATGATGTTGTCTATTCTGCTCTTGATTCCGTATGTTACTGCAGTTTCGCACTTCGTTGTGGAGAACAGCAGCAGAATTTTGTCCTGCTTTGAACGTAAAACACTTCAGTTTCTTTGCCTTAAACCATCTGCCTGAGCAAGCACTGTATTTCCTACATCTGTCATAAAACAACACAAGTTAACAATGGTTTTTCTTGAGCTCTTACCCGATGCATTGTACCTGGGATGCTCAATCTCGTCCCAGTCAGATGTTTTATCTTAACAGAAAACTGAAGAAAGATAATACACGTGGTAAAAAAGAAACCAGCAGCTACCTTAGGAGGTGTTGTGTCTTTTCTTTCTTCCTGATTCTCTACCTCTGTCTCAGCAGCGGAATTTGAATTACAAAGATGAAAAGTAAAAGAGTTTGTTGTCTTCTTAACAACAGGCTACAGAAATTATTGTGGATTTTGTAACAAACAGAGCAGTAGATATCTACATGATAACGCTATTCTGATAGGTGGTAGCTTAAACTCATTCTTTGGTGCTCTCTCTCTCATAAATGCTCAGATCTCTAAGGACAACGTCTAATAACGCTAAAGCTTCCAGAGATTTTCTTTTAAATGTGAAAGTGACGGGCAATTATTTTGATTACAGTCCCTTTACCCGTGCTTGCAACTTGTTGCTGCTATGTGATGATTCAGTCCATGTTCTTATAATACTCTTTAGAGTTCTTCCTGTTTCCAGAGCTGCTGCTCTTGCTACATACTAATAGCAGAAGTAATGTTCTGTGCGTTAACTCGCCGATCTAATTTGCCCTGAACAACAGTGCTGGGAAAAAAGCAAGTGGTTATGTTACGGCTGTGATCTTTATTCTGTATTCCCTCTAGTGGTTATGTTACGGCTGTGATCTTTATTCTGTATTCCCTCTATTTTTAGAACGTGTTATTATTAATAAAAACAGATCCCAGTCTCTTTAGCACACAAAACCATCAAAAGCTTTGGTAGAATTTAAGAGAAGGAAAAAAAAGGATTGCTTAGTTTTTGTGTTGGTAATTTAAATTAACGAGACAACGGCCGTACGTGAGGTGCAAGTCATGCTAATGACAGGACATCGTTCTTTAGCAGAACCAAAGGGCTGTTTTGTCCACAAATACCTGTGAACTTGGAAATCAAAACGTGCAAAGAACAAAAACGTGATATCCACAGTGACTGCAGCTCAATCCACTGAAGGAGAAAGAAGAAAGGGGAGTCTGTTCCCCACTTTGAGCTAAAACTCATTTCAATCTTTATGAGTAGCACTGGAGACAAGGACTTGTTAATGGGAAAGGAAGAAAATCAGGATGCAGCAACATATTGAAATGGAGATTTGCTCAAGAATCATCTTTATGGAATTACAACCAGGCAGAACCAACAACCCCCAGTGTCACTGAAAATCAGTTGAGGGGTACAGTCCTCCCTCCAGCACACTGTGGATGATCCCAGCAGTCTGTTAGAAGACTCGGCTGGTGTAAGTTTGCTGGCAGGTGCTAAGACCCATCACTTTATTCCAGTCCTTTTTTGGTTAGCCTTTTTTCCCCCCCTTCTTTTGGAAAGGGTCCAGAGGAGGGCCACGAAGATGATCAGGGGGCTGGAGCACCTCCCCTATGAGGACAGGCTGAGGGAGTTAGGCTTGTTCAGCCTGGAGAAGAGAAGGCTGCGGGGTGACCTCATTGCAGCCATTCGATACCTGAAGGGAACCTACACCCAGGAGGGGAGTAAACTCTTTGAAAGGGCTGACAATAGCAGGACTAGGGGAAATGGATCCAAGTTGAAGGAGGGAAGATTTAGGTTGGATGTTAGGGGGAGAGTGGTTAGGCCCTAGAACAGGCTGCCCAGGGAGGTTGTGGATGCCCCGTCCTTGGAGGTGTTCAAGGCCAGGTTGGACGGGGCCCTGGGCAACCTGATCTAGTAAATGTGTATGTTTGGTGGCCCTGCTAGGCAGGGGGGTTGGAACTACATGATCCTTGAGGTCCCTTCCAACCCGGGTCATTCTGTGATTCTTGAAATGATACGACATTTTGTGAACAGCGCATTAGGATAAAATTTGAATCTCAGGCTTGCTAAAAATGACACGTAGGCAGTCAGCTACCAGGAGTCTTCCAATTGGCTTCAGGCTGAAATCCACATTAATTACACTGAAATGAGTAACTGCTTATAGAATTGCACCAGTGGAAAATTTTGCTTCAATCTTTGTCATCTTTTGACTGGAAAACTACAGTTCCAAATGTAAACATTAAATATTAATATTGAATTTAAATATACATGAAGAGAACTGCTTCACATACTCCTATATGAGTCTAATTTAAGATTTCATTTCACTGGATTAAGCAATGAGACTGTTTCATTGTACCATTAATCTCAAAATGCTACCAGTTGAGTTTAATTGCCTGCATAAAAATAGTAATCTTGCTTTTTACTTCCGTCTTTCAAAGCAATTGGATCTTTTCCCTGTGTCTGAATAACTAAACGTATGTACATGACATAATGGGATATAACCTGGCACTCGTGTGACTTGTGCATCAAGTTCCATGAGACATTCTCAAAGAAATGTCAGCATTTCACCAAAATGGAGAGACGTGAAATTGCAGAGATGGAAGAAGCAAAGGACGTTATTGGAGTCTACTTTATTAGAGAGAATGGGAAAACCGTATCTGTCTTCAAGAGGGGGTTCATCATTGGGTCTCACGTTGATCATGAGACATGAAGTCACCTAGATAAACAGAAAAGAGACAGTAGAGGAATAAAAACTGAATTGAAAGTACGATGAGGCAAAGGTATCTAATGGTCACTTTCTGAGGTGGTGGTAAAAGGGCTTTTAGAAAAACACAGCGGTAGATGGGATCCACTGTTACAGATGGAGGAGAATGTCAGGTTTTAGGGAAAAAGACTCCTGTCTCCTGGGCTGCCAAAACCACCTACCGTTTGTGTCCCTAAGCTCTTCCATTTCTGCACTCCACCTGTGTTATTTGGTGTAATGAAGTTATCACCTCTTCCAGTAAATCAGGCCTCTAATTTCCTCAACCCATCCTGCCTCTGAGATTTGAGAAGATGAACAGAACACCGATACTGAAAGATGGAGAAGGAAACAGGAGGGAGACTGAAGTTATGAAAGAAGATGCACGAGTCTGATAGAGTATCAGGCACTTCAACATGCATTTTTCTGTTGACTAGTCTTGCAATAATGGATTTGCTAAAAGAAAGAGAAGAAGAAAGACGGAAAGAGAAGAAAAAAGACACCCTTTACAAACTGTGAAGGCAGACAGAGAGGGTTACGGAACATAAAAATATTGGATTTTTTTTCACTACTGCCTACCAGTAACAGCCTGATCTGCCTGTATTCACAAAATGGTGATTTCTTCTCCTTGCGCCCTGTCCTTCTGTAAAGTATTTTCTCCCATGTTAGCACAGTACCTGTACGTTTATTAAAAACCCTACAAGGGCAAAGTGTCAAAAAACAATCCGTAACTGTTGTCTCTCTGAAGAAGATCTGAGTTTACTGGGCAGAAAAATTCTATCAAAAATGGAAGAAAGAAATCAAAATAAAAATCAGTTAGGTAAACAAATCTGAATGGGGCATCTTAACATCTGGATCTCCTCAATAACTGACTGCCAAATCTACACTTTTAACTGGCAATTCAGTTTGGTCTTTCTTTTTTTTCTCCTCATCATTTCTGTAGCTCAGCAGTTTTAGACAGCTGAGCAGTGAGGAAATTTGTTTTTAAACAGCCTGCCTTATATCCTGGTTTGTATTTCATTTCTTGTGCATAGAATTCACGGCAGAGAGGTTGGGGGAAAGAATAAAGGAAAGAAACGCAACCTTCCATACCTCTCTCTTCTATATGGATTCAGACAGAATCGTGCGGACGTGCTGTGTTTGATTTTTCTCTATATTACTGGAATAAAATTACTCCACAAACGTGGCTGTAAAAAACTACTCACTCTGTGGCAATAGCAAAGGCATGTCTCTCATGGATTTCTTTCTGATACTCTAAAGAAGCACATCACAAGAACAAAGTGCAGACCTTCTTGAAACATCTATGCAGTGTGTGAGAGAAATCGGTGCTGCAGGAATACCAGCACTGCTTATCTGAACATTAGTATTGCTGTCGGAGCAGCCAAGAGCACTGGATATGACTCCTGGCACCCTCCCTGCTGCAGGAGCATGTAATCCCACTGCTCAGCTCAGAGAGAGCTAGGCAGAAAGGGACTTTCAAGTTGGCTCCCTTATTTATCGGGTGGATGGCACAGCACCAGAGACGGCCTGGATCACAATGCTCGGCAGGCAGCAGCTTCTGCCGTTTGGGTAAAGGCTGAATCACCCTAAAACTAGTAATGCCATCAAAGGCTATATGAAAGGCAACTACCAGGAACTGATGTAGTTCATACCAACCTTCGACGGGCTCCCAGTAACTGCCAGATTGCTCCAGTCAAGTGTGCTGTGTTCAAGCAGTCCTTTCATCCCAAATTGAGTTCTGAGTTGAGTCCTGCCCCTTCCAGTGAAATCCCAGATGTGAAGATATCTTTAGTCATTTTCTGGAGAGAAATAGAGAAAACACTGTGGAAATATCATGGCAAGAACTGCTTACGCGGACGTCACTACTACTTATGATAAAAAACAGAAGTGAAATGAAAAAAAAGGAAAAAAAAGAAAAAAAAAAAGGACAACCCACTTTGGCAAAGTCTCCAATTTCTGAGTCTTTGGCTGAACTGAAGACCACCTTCTGAATTCCTTGTAGTTCTTGGCCACCAGCAGCATAACTTTGTGAGTCTGTCAGCGCTGGGACATTGTCTTCAGGGAGCCAAATGTACTGCTGATACGTGCCTTACTCTCTATGGATCAGTCAATGCATAAAAAGATTTGTTTTGCAGTTTGGACTTTGTTGGAATCTCCCACTATGGAACAAGTCAGCGGTCTGTCTCATGTTAGTCCCTGCATGGCACGAGCCTTGCATGAGCCTTGAGGAACACAGTTTTTAAGAGTCTGAAATTTCATATTCTGCCAGGATGAAAACCTGATGACACATGCAAGATGACTGGATGCAAATAATCACACAAATTAAATTCACACAAGGCCATTATGTCTTTTAAGAGTCTGGATCATTTATCATATGGATCATTTTATCATATCATAGACAAGAGTTACAGCTGGATTTTATTTTTCAGTTGCAAACTGAATCATTCTGGGGAAAAGAAACAGAAGAGGTGACAAAGTACCAGGACCTTCTTGTTTGTCAAATATTTTTCTTCCATTTCTTTTCCTTACTCCTTCCTTCCCTTCCTCTCTTCCTCACTTCTCACTAATCACCCTAAAACACATGTTTGAGTAACCCAACATAATGTATTAGGTTTCTCATGACCAAGCAGAGCAAAAATTAAGGCTTAATTCAATTAGTGCCATGCTGCGCCACCTTTCTGTTCTCTCTAACTAAAGCTGGTGCTCCTGATAGGTTTCTGTCTGAACAGGGGTGCCGCGCAGTGAAATTCCGCATTACCCATCCAGCAGGTATGTGGTTACCAGTGGTAGCACCAACCTCCTTATGCTGACCTGCTTACAAAATTCCATCACCCAGCAGAGAGCAACTTCCACTTCTGAATTCAGAGCTGAGTAAAAAACCATACACACAATAGAATAATATTTTGTCCCAAGCCAGACCACTCTGAAAAATTCGAGGTGCATTTTTAAAAACTATTTTGTGCTCACTCACCAAACCAATGAGTTCAGTTCTCTTTCCAAGATGGATGCTGAGTGCAGTCACTGGACCGTCACTCACTGTGCAGGTTAGGGACTATATACTTCAGAACCATTAGGAGCACAAATATCTTACATGTCGTTATCAACTTAAAGCACCGTTTCTCTACAACAGTAGGGCATTTTAAGCATGTTTCGTGGTAATTACCATTAAAAAACATCAACTGCAACTTTACTGTAAAAGCATTTGCAACACTTAGAAGCAGACTTTATATCAATCAAGCAGAATTTATATCAACCAGGACGCATTATTTTCAATGCCATGAACAATGGCCTTAAGAACACACTTTTAAATCATTATGTGTGAGAGCTACCAATGAAAAGGACGTTCTACCACAGTTCTGCAAGTGTAGTGTGCTCCAGAACAAGAACAAGAAATATGAAGTATTTCTCAAGACAGACTGTGATGATCAGTGTCTTCTCTGAACACACACAGGGACTGCCAGCTCTCACTTCTTTCTAGAATCCCAAATATCTGGTAAATTGCCTCAAAAGAGGAGGGAACTTTCAGCTGAGTGGTGAAATGCCCATTTACAGAAAGCGCACCATGGGTTTTTGATCTTTATCACTCAGACAGTGTTAGACATGTTGCCATGTCAGGGGTGCAGTTATCAGCCCTCCAACACAATGAAGAAAATAACAGAGAAGTTCTCAGGATGCTCCATTGCTTACAAAGGCACACCTGTGTGGTGCTTGCTAAAACCACACCTATTCACATAAGCTGTGCCATGTGAGGATGGTTTGAGTAGATTTATCATTGCCTCAAATGTAATTAATTGCTGATTTTAAGGAAGCAAAGATTTTGAGAGCAGGTCCCAAAATGTTCTAGAAAGTGTCATGTGCCAGAAGTTACTTCTGCACCACCTTAATTTCAAATGACTGTTTTTAAAAGTGAACTTGACACATATCTTTTGTTCTCCGTACTTGCTGAACTTTGAGTTTGTACAGTCACAACTACACAAGCGACGATACTTCTGTAACTTTTTACTTGATTTTACCTACTTCTCCTGCTTTAACAATACTCCCCTCTTTTTTATCCTTTTTTACCCCAGAAAGAATCAATCCCTTTCATTTGTTCTAACAAAAGCATAATTCTCCACCATGACCTAAAAAATGTCCCCAGCCCACTACTGCTCCCCCACCTTTTCCCTAACCAGAAGCAGTACACCATGACTTCCTGCACTGATGCTGATTTCACCACCCACCAAGCACTGCAAACAGGAAGCAATGCAAACAGAGAACGATTCAAGATTGCTGAACTGCCCCCCATTAAGTTTATGCTTATGCAGCCAGACAGGAATCCAGTTTTACATTGATCTGAATAGCACTGTGCGAGTCCCTTCAAATTATTCCTTGGTTTAGTATTCCCACAAATTGTCAACGCTTCCAATAGAGTACATGGCATGGAGCACCACTGTGAAATGTAAAGGAACTATGGCAATTCAGATCAGAACTGAGCGATGAGTGCTCCCTACATTCTCACCTGTGACCTGCAGGAAACTCACCATGGCCTGACAATCACAGCTCATTTCTGCTGCACAAAGAGTGCTCCAGGTGATGATGAGCCACAGGCCACCCCCATGCCCTTCCAGCTTGGAGTCAGCACGGAGGTGTCAGCCATTCCAGGTGTTCTGGGTACTGTGGCCTTGCTAAGAGGTGCTCTCAGAGGTATCGAAAGCTCAAGTTGTGGTTCCTTCAGAAAGCGCCATGAAAAGGAAGTACTCTGTGACGGAGACCCCTGTGCAGGCAGCAGCTGTGAGAGTGTGCAGGGACAGCTCTGAAAATGGAAGGGGCAGCAGGTTCTGGGGCCCTCAGGTGTGAGCTGCCTCCAGCACTGGAGGTTGCAGGGCTCCTCCTCTCCTGTTAAGCACAAAGACCACGAAGGGAGCAGAGCAGCCGGCCTAGCTGGCAGCAGGTGCCAGCAATCTGTATTTGGCAGGTCCATTACTGGACATGTGTGGTATTAAGAAGCAGGTGTTCTTCCTTAACAGCACTGGATGCACGGGGAATTGCTGAACCTCACTTGCATACCCAGGAACTAAAGTACCCACATTACATGTATTCAACGTGTGTGAATGTCCATAGGATTTCCGGAAAGTGCCCGTGTGCTCCGAGAGCTGCTATACGTATTAAAATCTCATACTCTGCACGAACAGTGGCAATATGGGGTTCTTGCAGGGGCTCTCTGGTGGCCGTGGGGTTCCACTGGCAGGTGCCGTCCGGCCAAAAGTCTGTGTGCTAAGTAGGTCAGGTCCCACATTTGCTCCTGAACATTTTAACAAAACATCGTCAGCTGCCTAGTTTCTAGTGATCACTGGTTACAGGGCCTCCATTATCAACCCTAGCAGAGTTCAGTGCAAGTCCCACAGCCTGTGGAATGTTGAGAGTCTGCTTTTAGGCTTCAGATGTCCCGCTTATCTAGGAATAGCAAACTTCCCTAGGCTTTGCTGAGACTGAAGCAACTGCTGAGGCAATGCAATTTGCGGGCGCAAAGTAATCACGTAAGGCAAACACTGCAGAAGTGGTGAATTTCTGTTTATTTGATTGAAGATGTTAAGTTACTTTTGGAAAGGTGCCCGTTGCCCCGGCTGCTGACAGCTCTCCCCCTACAAAGGTGGCAGCGTGCAGCGGTGGGAGGCTCTGCCTGAGTGCGCCTGGGTGCAGCCGCTGGCACCTGAAGCAGAGTTTTGGTGCAGGCCGTGATGATGCAGGCCCTCGTGCCCAGGCCCATCTGCACCGAGAGTGCCCAACAGCCGGGGGAAGGCAGGCAGGAGGCGGCCCAGCCCCGCAGCCCAGGGAAGCTCAGACAACAGCTCTGGGACTCAGAGCCTCCCGGGCCTCTGCAGGAACCGGCACACACTTACTGTTCCCTTGATGTCCCCGGGAGCTGCGGCTTGTTCTGCCACCCCTCTGGTGCTGTCTGCCTTGCAGGGCATTGGCACCTATCCTTCCCCTTCAGCCTCTCTCCCAGCTGTTGGTCGTACTCCCTTCTAACGATGGAAGAAGGACGAGGGTCACCCTCCAGCCGGCAGTGGAAGGGGTTCTGCAAAGGCAAAAAAGATCGTCCTAAAGAACAGCTGCAAGGAGCTGGGGCTGCCCCTCAGGATGCGGTTGCGCAGGAAGTGGCACTGAAGAGCAGCGGGCTATCTCTCCAACACAGACTCTGCCCTCACTCCCTGAAGCCAAGGGCCACCACTGCCTTTTCTGCCCAGGGGCAGGTGAGTGAGCCCCAGTGACTCAGCTGAGGCAGGTGCCTCACACAGGCCACAGGCTTAGTTTAGTCTTCCCATGCCCGTGTCCAGCCAGCTGCTGCCTTTGCCCTGTGCTCTTTGCAGCAGCTCCTCTCGCATGGCAACTTGCAGAGCAATGGGCAGACAGAAGATGCTTTGTTTCCAGGTGGCCAAAACAATGCTGCCGTGTCCAGGAGCCCTGCTCTGCTCCCCTCCCAAGGAGCGGGGGGAAATGCCCTTTCCCTGAGGGAAGTCAGTGCACACTGCACCTGGCTTCTCTCCATGCTCAGCCTCTGTGTGCACTCGTGGTATTCCCTCTGGACTACAGCTTCAATCTCCTTGTGCTTGGAGGCCATCAGCACCTGGAGCCGTTTCTCCTCAATTGGAGCGGGCATCAAGCACGCTGACTGCAGGCCAGAAAAACACAACCATTGGCAGTGTCAGTCTCCCGGGGCTTGGGCAGGGACCCTTGGGTGCGCAGCTGCTGCTGCCATGCCTGCCTTTGTCTGGAGCCCCAGGGGGATTCAGGGGTGGCGGATCAGTGCTTCTGGCATACGATTCTGGAGGGCTGCTGGGCACGGAGATGCCCTGCACCGAGCTAGCATCACCAGATCATACACGCTCACTGCACATGGGAAGCAAGAGAACATCATCATCATCTTTGTGACTGTGCAGGTAAGCAGCAGTGGCAGAGCTGCTTGGCCGTGCTCACCCACACTCACTGCCACCCTGGGAGCAGAGCCACCATTTCAAGGGCTCTTTGCCCCTGCTGGACACTGGACTCAGCCCAGATCTGCATTCCTCCCGAGCCTGTCCTGCTCTCTCACCCCTCTCCCAGCAGCAAGGACACACAGGGAGGTGCTTGGGAACCCCAGGGCCAGGGGTGACTTCCCCAGCAGAGAAGAGGTTTCCTCATCCAATTCAGGCACATTCATGTATGTCTTTGGGCACCCTTGTCCCACACCTGTGATTCCCTTTGGGCTTGAGGGCAGTCGTTTATTGGTAAGTCTTTGAGCCCTCAACACCAAGCTCCCTCAGTGCCTGACACAGAGAACCTGTCAGCAGGACTCTTTGGGAGCCAGTGCAGAGCCCTTGAAGGACTCTCTGTGGGAGGTGTGGGTCTTCCAGTCTCCAGCAGCTTCTGACCCTGAGGTTCTGTCACCTTCGCGCCAGCCCCAAACAGCAGGACCCTCCTTGCTGCCCCTACACACCCTCGTGCCTCTCTCACTCAGGAACCACGGCCCACAGACTGGCCCATTGGCGGCCTGCTCTGTCTGGGTGGACCGAGCCACTGGCCAAATGGCTGCTCGCTCAGAAAAGGGCTTGCCTAACAACCTTGCCAGGAGAGAGGCCTCGGCAAGAAGCTGCCCCAAAGCATGAGCTGAGCAGCTGCTCCCTTGGCCGGCTGGCTGCTGCAGGAGTGGTTGGGCTCACCTTGGTAGTGTGATGCAGCTGTCCTCACTGCGTCGAGTAAATTTGTTTTTACCTCTGAATGCAACCATATTCATCATCTCGGAGTCCAGACAGACACGAGTGAGCAGAGGCCACAGACACGTGTCTGTTGCTCCCAAGAGTGGCAAACCTCATTTGGGAGCACTGCAGGGAGCCCTGGAGGTGTGCAAGCTCACCCTGAGAAGAGCAGGCAGCATGTTGCCTGTCGCATCCAGCTGCAGTATGCAGTCATCAAAGAAGTTCACGATGACCTCTTGTCCTCCCAGAGAAAGAATGACACACGTCTTGAAGAAGTCAATTTCTTCTTTCCTCGGATGGCCTCAGCAAAGAAGAATAGGGCCTAATGGATGCACTGCTCTATGACTGGTAGGCAAAAATAGATGCTTTCAGCAATGTCTTCCATGTTCACTCCCTGCACAGTTTGGCAGACTCACAGAGGAAGGGTCATTAGCATGCAGGCCTCGTGCAACCCTGTGCTGAGAGTGGGCCGCTGTCTGCTTTGGCTGCATCTCCAGAGCAGTGCTGATGGGCAGCAGAAAGGGCAGGGAAGCTTTGCCACCTGCTCCCAGCATCCAGCTAGAAGCTGGAGAGAGCTGGGCAGATGAATGTGGCTGTTCAGGTCTATGGCTGCGGAGCGGCCTCAGGTACTGAAGGTACACACCTCGATCATCTCCTGCAGCACTGTGGCTGACTGAGCCGTGCCTTCTGACAGCGATTCCCACGTGCACGTCTCTGCCATCGCTTTGCCTGCATGCATATCAGAAGTCAGAGTGGTGTGAGGGGCACAGTTGTGAACAAGGGAAGACACGGGTACTCCTCTGGACAGTGCTGTGAGATGCAGATTGTGTTTCTGCAGTGGAAATTTCCAGTATTTCTGTATGTAGCATAGGATATGTTGCTTTTCACAAATAAATTTGCTGAACAGAGTAAAGTTGAGACTGGCGTGTTCTGACCTGGCTAGAGCTGGCACAGGCTCTAGGCAAGATAACTACATAGGGTAGGGGAAGAGTCCAGTACAGGACAAAACGAGCATGCTAATTGGTGAAAATATTGTCCTCCAATCACCATAAAAAGTACAGAACATACCCAAATGGAATGGGTTGGGAGCAGACATTGTATAGAAATGTAATGTAGCAACAGCGACGGTAGACTGTGAGCCTGAGACGCTCCACCAACGAGTGCCAGGAGAGGCTTTACATGCGTCGGACCCAAGGTATATAAAGGAATGGATTTCACTGATTAGTTGCTCAATTTCTCCTTGTCAGTAGAGGTTGTGTGCCCATTACCGCAATAATGAATGAACTGCTCTTCGCAGAGATCTTTGGCTGATTAGAAATTTTTGATCACGAGTGTGTTTCTCACAAGCCCTTCGTCACGGCACTGCTGGGTCCGCAAAGGCATCGGGTGTGCCTGCCCTGTCATGGACAATCAAGCCCAGCTCCAAAATGTCTCATTGTGCATGAGAGGCATTAGAACCCATGAACAAATGTCTGCCGCATCATCTGAAGGAGACAGTGGAATTTTGCAGCTCCGAGGAAGGAAGGAGATGGGCTGTGACACACACCCTGAGGACTCACTACTGAACGCACAGCGGTGCTCATCCGCCCCTTCTCTGCCCCGGTTCCAAGAGGGCTTCTCTGCTCAGCCGTGCTTCTGCCTCCTTAAAAAGCGACCGGCGCTCAGCGGCGCGGCTTTCCGTTAGGCGTCCCCACGTTCGCACCGAGTACCGGCCACGCGCCTGACCGAAACCGCATGCTTCAGAGGGCTTCACGGGCCCGCAGCTGCGCCGGGTTAGCACCTCCTCCCACCGCCGGGCCGCTCCCTCCCAGCGCGCACTCTTCGCGCCCGCCCCTTGCGGAGCTCTTTGCGGCTTCCCGCCTTCCGCACGCGCGACGGCCGGTCTCTCCTAACTCTCGCCAGGACGTCTCGCGAGAGGGAGTCGCGCCTTGAACGGGGCGTTCGAGAAGGGTGGGGGCAGACGGTGTCGCGGGCGGTCCCGGATTGACACGGGCGTCCAGGTTCTCCGCTAGCGGCGGGTGCCGCCAACGCGGCAGCAGGGCAGTCACTGCCAGGTGATTGCATGGGAGCTTAAGGTGGGAGCGTAGCTTCTTTTCTCACCCTGGAAAGTGACGGCTCTTGATTGGCGAGGGCATGGTGGCTTCCTGTCGGGCTGCCAGGTCACTGAAAACCTGGAGGGCCGTGCTTCTCGGGGATTCCAGAGTCCCGCTCCTGTCTCTGAAGGCAGTCTTTTTCAGGAGAAGTGCAAAGATACTCTGATTTCATAAAGGCAAAGGAAATGGGAACAACTGCCATACAGAGAGAATAGCCAGCGCAAATGAAACCCTCCTTAGAAAACAGGGAACCTCATCATGTGTTGCTGTGGTCTCAGGTGTGTCCAACCTGCATGTCATACACAACTCAAAACAGACCTCCCTGTGGTCGCCCCCTGCCCTGCGCCATCACGGTGGCAGCTCTGCCCCACGCAGCAGCTTGGTGTGGCAACGCAGTCATCACTCCAGGAGCCAAACGGATGTATGATGGATCGGCACTGTCTGGGCTGAAACTGGGGCAGGCGGTGCAATACAGTGCTGACAGTTCCTCTTGCACCCGTCACACACACCTAATTGCATCAAGACCCGCCTGGACGCCTACCTGTGCGACCTGCTGTAGGGAACCTGCTTTGGCAGGGGGGTTGGACTCGATGATCTCTAGAGGTCCCTTCCAACCCCTACAATTCTGTGATTCCACATCCTATGCACTTGTGCCCCTTGTGTGTACTGCCAGGGTTGCCAGAACTTCAACCCCACGGCTTGCCTGGTGCTAGGCTTGGCCTCCCCTTATTGCTCTGCCTGCACATGGCAGTGTAGGGTCTGAGAGAGCATGCCTGTGCCTGCCTGAGGGCTGGATGTGGCCGCACCTTGTGCCCATGGGCTGGCAGCTGTACCCCATCCAGTGCTGATGGCAGTGGCCATGGCTGTGTGTGGGAGGCACAGTGTTTTTTTTTGTGCTCCGCTGTGCATTTTGGAGGTTCTTTGCCTACTCTGTCACTGCTTGGAGAAGGAAGGGGTCCAGTCAAGATGTGCCCAGTCAAGTCCCCATGCCTGCTCAAAGGCGGCTTCCCCCAAAGAATGCACTGCTCTACCCATTTGTACAGTCACCAGTACAAGCCGGAGTCAAAACAGAAAGCCATGGAATGTAGGAAGGACGAGGGGTCACCCTCCAGCAGGCAGTGGAAGGGGTTCTGCAAAGGCAAAAAAGATCGTCCTAAAGAACAGCTGCAAGGAGCTGGGGCTGCCCCTCAGGATGCGGTTGCGCAGGAAGTGGCACTGAAGAGCAGTGGGCTATCCCTCCAACACAGACTCTGCTCTCACTCCCTGAAGCCAAGGGCCACCACTGCCTTTTCTGCCCAGGGGCAGGTGAGTGAGCCCCAGTGCCTCAGCTGAGGCAGGTGCCTCACACAGGCCACAGGCTTAGTTTAGTCTTCCCATGCCCGTGTCCAGCCAGCTGCTGCCTTTGCCCTGTGCTCTTTGCAGCAGCTCCTCTTGCATGGCAACTTGCAGAGCAGTGGGCAGACAGAAGATGCTTTGTTTCCAGGTGGCCACAGCAACGGTGCCATGTCCAGGAGCCCTGCTCTGCTCCCCTTCCAAGGAGCGGGGGGAAATGCCCTTTCCCTGAGGTTGGTCGGTGCACACTGTACCTGGCTTCTCTCTGTACTCTGCCTCCGTGTGCACTTGTGGTACTCTCTCTGGACTTCAGCTTCAATCTCCTTGCGCTTGGAGGCCATCAGCACCTGGAGCCGTTTCTCCTCAGTCTGCGCATACATCAAGCGCGCTGCATGCAGGCCATGGAAACACAACCATTGGCAGTGTCAGTCTCCCGGGGCTTGGGCAGGGACCCTTGGGAGGGCAGCTGCTGCTGCCATGCCTGCCTTTGTCTGGAGCCCCAGGGGGATTCAGGGGTGGCGGATCAGTGCTTCTGGCATACGATTCTGGAGGGCTGCTGGGCACGGAGACGCGCTGCACCAAGCCAGCATCACTGGATCATACACACTCGCTGCCCGTGGGAAGCAAGAGAACACCATCATCATCATCTTTGTGACTGTGCAGGTAAGCAGCAGTGACAGAGCTGCTTGGCTGTGCTCACCCACACTCACGGCCACACCAGGAGCAGAGCCACCATTTCAAGGGCTCTTTGCCCCTGCTTGACACTGGACTCAGCCCAGATCTGCATTCCTCCTGAGCCCTCTTTGGCTGATTAGAAATTTTTGATCACGAGTGTGTTTCTCACAAGCCCTTCGTCATGGCACTGCTGGGTCTGCACAGGCATCGGGCGTGCCTGCCCTGTCATGGACAATCAAGCCCAGCTCCAAAATGTCTCGCTGTGCATGAGAGGCATTAGAACCCATGAACAAATGTCTGCTGCATCATCTGAAGGAGACAGTGGAATTTTGCAGCTCTGAGGTAGGAAGGAGATGGGCTCTTGCCTAACAACCCTGCCAGGAGAGAGGCCTCGGCAAGAAGCTGCCCCAACGCATGAGCTGAGCGCTGTTCCCTTGGCCGGCTGGCTGCTGCAGGAGTGGTTGTGCTGACCTTGGCAGTGTGATGCAGCTGCGCTCGCCGTGTCAAGTAAATTTGTTTTTGCCTCTAAATGCTGTCATGTCCAGCTCTCAGACAGGCTCTGGCATGCTCTCTCAGACTCCACATGGCCATGTGCAGGCAGAGCAGTGTATGTGGATCTGATTGTTCTGCAACAGCAGAAAAACAGCACCCTCCACAACAATAATAAATGTGTTTTCACATTAAATTAATGATTTTTGTACTGCCCAGTGTAGGTTAGTGATGTAGTAGGAAAACCCTGTGCAGTAAAACTTCCACTCAGCTTGTGGAATAAGTACTGGAATGAGGTGGACAGTCCAGGGGACATCAGGGAGCTGGAGCTATGTGAATTGGAGAGTTGAATGGAGAGGAGGTTGTTGAGTTTCATCAAGGGCACCTTTCAAGATCTACACCCAAGGATTCTACAGTATAGGTTAGAACATGGGTGTCCAACAATTTTGCTTCCCTGGGCTACTTTGAGTGTGTAATTGTCTTGGGTCACAATTGAAATATATATTTAATCTCTGTTCATGGCAAAGCTTCTTTTAATCTTCAGTGTTTTTTTAACAAGAAAAAAACTTATTTATTATTTCTTATTATAATCAACAAAAAGAGGGCAGGAAATTATTGTACTACTTAGTTGCTTGGCATAAGGCTGTTTTGTTAGCATTAATTAGAAAATAATGCTTGCAATTGCAGCATTTGGTATTGAATAAAGGCGGCTCTGCACAATTTGCTATAACATCCTTGAAACAGGCCTTAATTTCCCATCATAAAGTGATTGCCTTACACGCAACAGAAATTTATTTCTTTCTGTTTCTTCAAGGCACTGCAGAAAGAGTCAGCAGGTCTCAGCTCTATAACATGTCCCTTTCCTTGTTCCTTTAGAAGTGGTCGTGGAGCCCTGCTTGTCCTTTTTAGTTGTACTTATTTTAATCCGGTTTATTTGTATTTTGGGTTTTTTGTTTTTGTAATCTTGTACCAAAGAAGCTTTCTTCTTTACAAGTCCTGCCCTGTATCCTACAATTTTTGAGCTTGAGAATACCCGCTGAAAAGACACAGGAGCTTTACAAGTAGTGTATTTTCAGTTTCATTAATGACAACTTTCGTTTGACATGTTTTCATACCCATGTTCTGTTGAAAGCTTTGCATGTTCATCAAGTAGCAGTTTCCATGGCTGCTGCCTTATCCTTTCCACAGGAGAAAAAATGTTTTTTCTGTCCTTAAGTTTCATGATGTTGCCATAGCATGCTACCATGCTACCATGGTGTATGTGCAGTTCCTGAACATAGAACCAGAGCAATTGGAGCTAAGTAAAACTCTTAACCATGCAGCAGTGAAAGATTTGCAAGCAGCTGCTGTAATATGTTGAACAAAATTTGGCACCAAATAAAGTATGGTAAGTGAAATACAAGTTCACTTGTCCCTTTCTTTTTAGTGGAACTAAGAAATCAATTTTTAACCTCTTTTTGTAAGGTTTTTAAGTTTTGTGTTTAGAACATTTGCTTGAAAATGATGATTGTGCTTTCAGTTTTGAGCCTCTTGGGTTTTCCTTTTTTTAGTTTTTTTCCCTGCTTGCATGATTTCTGTATCCAGCAAAATATGAGAATGTTGATTCTCATATTTACCTTAAAGACTTAATGGGCTGTAATGAGCAAACGTTTCAGTGGGGAACTGAGTATCACACATTCAGACTGTGTGGACATCTGTGTGATTTCAGTCACTAACTCTCACTCTCTCAGTCAGTGCTGGGCCACTTTTTTTGGAGTTCAGAAGATTCCATCACAGGGTGGCAGATAGGGAAGGCATTCAGCAGCCTTCTGGATGGACAGGGCAAGTGGACATGGATGACACTCAGATCTGAACCCAGACAGGCTGAGAGCAATGACAGCTCTGATGTTAGTGCTAGTTTTGTGTCTGTCTTTTACTGCAGAGAACTGCTAGTAATGCCTTTTCCCTTTGCTGCCCAGCATTTTGAGGAGGAGTGGTGCCTTCCAGCCTGCAGACTTTGTGCTCTGACAGTTCTTCTCAGTTCTTAAAATTAATGAAGTGGAAAGCAAAATCATTTTATATTTGTTGTGTGTCATTTCATATTAATATTTTTTAATAATTGTATCCTTTCTTCTTTCAAAATACGTCTAAAGAACATTACTTGATTCACAAGCATGGTATCTTTTATTTTTAAGTATTTTAACCCTTGAATGTTTTTACATTGTCAACACTAAACTTAAGGACTTTTCTTGCTCATCTTCCTTTCACTAGTTTTTTTGTCTGCCTGAATCTCGTTCTAAAATCATGCTCTTGCATTCTACCAAGAAATGAAAAAACAAAACCCATACAGGAAAAAAAGCGAACACTACTGAAAATGTAATTTTTTTTTTTTTTTTTTTTTTTTTTTCAGTTGGCAGATCTTTTATTGCTTTCTGGCAGCTTGTTTTCTGGAGTCACTGTAGTCATCAGGCAAACTTGGTAGTGGGCACTGATTCCACATAAATTCCTGTACAGACAGAAAGCTGTGTTTTCACTTGTCTCATGCAGGGCTTTCAAACTGTTTGTTTTTTCTGGTTTTTAAAATAAATTTCACTATGTCCGTGTTTTGAAGCTGTGATGTTTTTGAGACTGTTGATCATGGTCAACACATTTCTTGTGGATCGCAAATAGCCAGATGTGTTCTTTTCCTGCTAATGAGCCATACCAGACAGGAAATATCGCTGACTGTGCGGGTGAAGGCACAAGGTACTTGTAATGGCTGTAATTAATGAATCAAGTGATAATGTTAATTAAGCAATTGCCACAGCGCTTGTTGACTGAAGGTATACTGCTGTCTGACGTGTATTTATCAATAGGCCCTGACATTTCAATGCTATCCTGCATATCCATCTTAACTCATGTTTTCCTCTTTCATTTTGTCAAAATAGAAATTAATTTCTAAGCTGCCGTTGGCTGTCTCCTTAAAGTCACTTTCCTGAGCTATGTCTATCTGAACTGAACTAAGGGAACAAAGCAAGCATTCTTCTTTCATTTTTAACTATTTATTTAAAAAAAAAAAAAAAAAGCGCCAAAATACTCAGCTGCTGAAAGAGTTGCACTGAAGCCACTGGGAGTTTAGTCACTGGTTTGAACAGAAACAAACAGGGATGTGTCTGGAAGTGTTAGAAGATGGAGCATTACTCTCTTCACAGAGTGACATTTTATTCCTTCTGACAGAAAAACCTGAGCCTCAACCACAGCAATTTGATCTAGGTAAGGTGAACCCAACAGTATGCATCACTGGGGATTCCCTACACCTGAAGCTTTTGTACTGATCTTTCTAGGATTCTTTGTGACAAGTCTAACTGCCACAAGAACTGTAAGGAAGATTTTTGGCATACAAGAGATAGGCAAAATTGTTAGGCATATCCCCACTTGTGTAATTGAAATTTGGGCTTAGTGTAATGTAAAGTCATTTTAAGTTCTGTGATACAGTCCACTCAGAAACTCATGCATATATTCAGGATTGCTGTCATAAGCTTGGAGGTGTTTTTGTTGTTCTGTTGAGAAGCTGAATTATATTTAAGTTGGTGCATGCTGTGACCAGAAGTGTTGTCTGACTGTATCAGTTATTTGAAGGATCTCTGGGCAGTCTTCTCTGTACGTAGTAGGGTAATAAAATCAGCATCTGTTGTAGTTTAACTTGATAGGCAGCTGAGTACTTCACAACCGCTCATTTACTGTCCCCCAGTGTGATGGAGGAGAGAAATGGAAAATAAGGTAAAACTCATGGGTTGATGTATAGACAGTTTAATAGGAAATAGAAAAGGATGAGATAATAATAAATAATAAACAAAATAAGTTATGCACAATGCATAACCTGCTGACTGATGCCCAGCTAGTTCCAAAGCAGCAGCAGTCCCCCCGCCATCTTTCCAGATGGTACTGTTCAGCATGGTACCATATGGTATGGGACATCCCTTTGGCCAGTTCTGGTCAGATGTGTCCTGGTTCTGTCCCCTCCCAGCCCCTTGAGCACCCCCAGCTACTGGCTTGCAGGGCAGCATGGGAAGCTGAAATGTCACTGACCTCGTGTAAGCACTGCCCTGCAACAACTGAAACATCTGTGTGTTAACAACATTATTCTCATCCTAAATCTAAAACACCATAATAGCTACCAAGAAGAAAATGTTACTCTTTTCCAGTCAAAACTTGGAAAACATGCAGTTTTCCTTCAGAATGTCTTTTTTTCCAGATTGATGCAGTTAATGGAACAGGAACCAAGATGAAGTGCATGTAAAGTGCAAGAAATACAGGTGTATGTTATGAATTAAATAATTAGATACAGAAGAAGGAGCATAATTTATTTCTTAAAAACTGTCTGCATAGGAGGAAGAAGTCAGAAGCCACTTGCATAGGAAGAAAATGAATGCAAAACTTAGACAGATCTGTCTCTTATGTTTTGTAATGAGCCTGATGCTCTAGTGAGAAGAAAATATTTTAGTGATGAATGTGGACATGGATGTTTCTAGGAGTGTGTGATTACTAGATTATGTTCCTAACCTATTTAGAGAAGTGGGATTATTCCTATAGCAACACTTCAGCAAGACCATGCCCAAGAGAGTGACTATGAGAGTGTTCTCTGAACTGTGCCTCTCTGTATCATTTATCAACTTACAGTTCTCCGTGTGAGTATGTCATATATCTAATGCTGTTTTGAATGCAGTTTCTGGAATAAAATACAGTGAAGCGAGAATAACATTGCACAAACAATTCGCAGGAAGGTTACTTGTCAGGCTCAAAGCCTTGCAGTAATCAGATCAAACAGCAGTGTGGACAGAAGTTTGATAAGGAGGCGGTTAGATGTCAGTAGAATTGAGAAGTGCATTGCTAATGAAAGATAGTATGTCGCAGTGTAAGCTGCCTACCTGTAGGGAACCATTTTGTTGTTGATATATAGATAAGATAGTACTGAGGAAGCAAAAGAATGGTGACCATTAATGGAATGCAGTATATGCTTGCACCTCTGTTTTGATCAGCCTGTAAGGCTGTTATTTACTCTTGAGTACGTGGCTGAAATTCCCTTCAGCACTGTTTGGGAATGTTCCCACAAGTGCATTGGTCAGAATAGAGCTGTCCAGGAGTGTTTCACTTGTTAGATATCATCTCACCTCTACTGTTTCTCTTCTGACCATTTGAGGTTCAGGAAGGATGTCTTGGTTGCTCAGTCCTATCAGCCCACAGGAGCTCACAGCAGCATACTGGATCTATGGTCTTCAGACAAGTGCTTAAACTTTCACAGCAGTGTTGCTTTCTTAACATTGGGATAAGTACTGATTAACAGAGAGTGGGCTGGATTTATCTGAAGAGACTGCAGTTATAGTTCAGTACTGAAGATACTTGCTGAAAATGTGAGACCACATTGAAGTGACTGTTCCTTAATCACTTCCATGTTTTCCTCCTTTAAACAGGGGGAAAAAAAGAAAAAGAAAAAAAAAAAAAAAAAAGAAAACCACAAAAACACCATCCAGATCTCAACTGATTTTTTTTTTTTTTTTTCTTAAATAGATGTGGACAAGACATCCTCATTACCAACCTGACTAAAAGAGAACACAGGGAAAAGAAAATCAGTTGGGAAAGGTAAAGAGGATCTCCCTTTCCCGTTCATTCTGGCCAGAGAGGAGCCAATTAAGTGAAGGTCTGGAACACTCTTGTTCTATGGGGGCCTGAGTTGAAGATTTTGTTACTAGTTTTGGCTGGAGTCTCTGCGCACTTGTGAACTCTGAATTATCCAACGTAAAGTTGGCAGATAGATTTACTAAAGGACTTATCAATGTTTCAGGGAACAGTGTCTTCAGAGCTCATACTGTCATTACAGGGAAACTGTCTATTATTCCTTTTTCCCCAATGGAAATATTTTCCTTTTTTAGAGGCACGTAGAAAAGTCCATGTCAGGAGAGAATTTTCCTGTATTGTAAAAGCACAGCTTGAGAAGACAACATTTCCTCTAAACTGCTCATCAGTCTCTACTGTAGCATTTTCCACTGCTCTTTCACCAATAGTTTTCTTTTCCATTTTATTTATTTATCTGTGAATGACTTCACATCTTGGCTGTTTCCAAGTGATTTCCAGTGTTCCAGTCTTCCACAGCTTCAATGTTAACAAAAGGCAGATTGTTTTTGTTTGGTGTTTTTTTTCTGACTAAAAATGTTTGTGTTATCTGAAAAGTGGATGTAAAAACAGTCTTGTCTGTTCAGATAACGAGAAGAATCTGAGCTTGCTCTTGTAAAGCTTAACTACAAGCATGTTGGGTTTGTGGTTTCCAAAATGCTTAAATATGAGCTTTAACCATTATCACAAGAATACTTCTCTGGAAGGCTAAAAGCATACAGGAGCGGCTTAATATCTACAAAATAATGCTGAGTTATTATCAGATTTAAGAGTGTAGCAGTCTGTCATAACATCATGCTGATAGTATTTTTGGCGGCATTCACATGTGATTGTAGTCCTTCCTAGAAAGATGACTTTGCCTTCACAGACTTCCTGTTTCAAGAGAAAGAAATAATAGGCAAACAGTTCTTTATCTGTTTTTCTGTAGGTTGCCTTTCTCTTCCCGTTCTTCCTTTTACAATGAGGATGAGCAGTATCTGAGCCAGCCAAACAAAAAGTGTTTTTGTAATCAGACCATGTAATGCCAAATCAGTTTCTGAAGGAGCCAAAGGCTTAGGCAGTGTCCTTGCTCTGGGATCCATTCCTCCAACTTTCTCCAGACAGTGTCATGAGAACAGAAGAAGTAACAGGGAATTTCCATCCCTGAAATTTCCATACGTTCTCCTCAATGGCTGTTTAATGAATCTAGTAAATAAAATAACAAACAAACAAAGTTGTGCAGACAATGAGATGCTCAAGGAAAGGGTTAGTTATGAAGATGAAGCCCCATATACCTCCACAGGAAGGAAAACAGACATTCCTGAGTGCCTTATGCTGTCTATGCAAGGATTCCATGCATGCCTTTTGAAAAAGGAAGAATGGATCCTTTTCTTAAACATGGAGCATACTGAAAGGTTGATGTTGTGATCTGGTTGGCTTTAAAAATCCTGACCAATTTGTTAATACTACAGCTTTATACTCAGCTAAAATCCTTGGCAAAAGTTTCTAATTTTGGTAATAGCTAAAAAAGGCAAAGTGAAAAAAAACCAACAAAACTAAAAGAAGATATTGCTGAGGATTGAAATTTTAATTTCCTGGAAAGAGTTCAGACAATAAAAATATATTTGCATTTAGAAATCACAGTGTACGATCAGTGAACATATAGCATGTAAAATGTAATATTACAGAGCAGAACAGAATCATAGAAAAGATGATGTTGGAGAGGAGCTCTGGGTTCATCTTTCCTGACCCTTGCTCCAGCAGGGTCACCTAGAGCGGTCTGCCCATGCCCATGTTCAGTTGATTCTTGAAGATTCCCGAAGAGGAGGCATCATATCCTCTCTGGGCGGTCCGTGCCACTGCTCTGTCATCTGCACAGTGAGGAAGTGCTTACGAAAAACAGTATTTGCCAAAAACCACATAAATCAGCTTCTGCAGCATCAGCTCCCTATCCTCCCCCTGCCCAGTGCTGTGACACAGAAACATGAGAGCACACAGATCACCCAGATTGGCAGTACCTCTGGCCCTTACCTCATTACCTCCAATTTCATTTTGTTTTGATAATTTCATATGCTAGGGCAACTTCTTTTTTTTTTTAATTTGTGATTTTAAAACTTAGTACGAGTGCTTCTGCATGTTTCTAATGAAAGTCAATTCCATTTTGTTTAAGTTTGGATCATTATCAGTTTTTGTGAGTTGCCCTTTTCTACTACAGAAATTTCTCAATCATTTCTAGGTATAGTAGTTACTCACTTCTATTGAAGATGAGAAATTCAAATAATGTGGTGCTTTATATGCTGTGAAAAGAAACTGTAGGAACAAAGAAGTGCAGAAGAAGAGAAGTAGTGAAAAGTACCAACTCTGTGCTTGATTTTTTAGTACTGATTGTAGCAGAAGTTGGTTGATTGGCTGGATATATGTCATGGTTTATTTTTCTTTTCAATTTTTTTTTTTCAGGAGAAAAAAATACAATAAATACATCAAAATACAATTTCTAACATCGCTTCTCTTTTTCTGTCTCTCTCCTCATCTCCAAGTGATATATGCGGAAGTAATTTATTTATGAAATATTTTCTAGTGTGACATAAGTAATTAAAGCACTAGTATTCATTGAAGGAATGCATTCATTGTGTTCTCTGCTTGGAATAAAAGTATGCAGTTGCTGCTTAGTCATGATGGGATATATTTGGGCTGGTTTGTGGTAGTGTAATCCTTATGGATACAGACTGTTTGATTAAGGACATAGTTTTTACACCTGCTGAGAGGTATCTTGTTGCTACATACTGTAGTGCCAGCTTGCTATCTTTCTTGTCATGGTGTCAGAAACAGACATACTATGGCAGCAGATAGTCCAGATGTGATCTGCAACATCAGCTGGTAGCCCCTCTGCGTTACCTGCTGACCTTGTACATTAAGGCTCTACTTTCAAATCCTTTGGGCCCACTTAATTTTTATCTTTTTCTTTCTTTAGCAAAAAGAAAAGTAAATAAATATTTATGTCACCTTATTGTAATTTCCATGATTATGTTTAAGGGCTTACGTGATATTTCATTTTTCACCTCTTTTGACATATTGTTCCTGGCCATTTAAATGCTTTTAAAAATGTTTGTCTACAGATCAAAATAAAAGCTTTCAGTCTGACACCTGACACTTGAATCTCTTCAGTAACAAAATGCTACACCCCCGATGGCTGTACCTGTCACCAGAGGCAGATGCAGATATTTCTTCTTACTGAGTGATTACGTTGAGAACTTGGAGACATTGCTCAGTTGGTTCTTCAGCTTTCCATGGATTTCGTTCTGGCCCTGAGAGGTATCTCTGTACTAAACTAACAGTGCTGCCCTTCTGAAGGCTTTGGTTCTGTTGTAAAGTACAGACAGGCATGGGACTAAACCACTCACCCTGACTCCTGAGCGTGCTTCTTAGGTCTGCCAAAATTGCTTTCCTCCTGCAAGTGAGATGAGCTAGAGGAAATGCTCCAGAGACATTCAAGCACACAGACATCTCAAGCATTAGAAATTCTTACTGTCTATAAACATGTAAGATTCACTGCTACTCTTCCAGGAGGAAGTAGTGTTTGTTGCCTGAGACACCATAGCAAGGACTAAAATTCATGGTGAAATATATCAGAGGAGACAGTACAAAAGAGCGAATCTGGGATTAAAGGAAGAACTTTTAGTAATGACTACAGCTTGTTCTCACTGCTGTTACTTGCTGAAGGTAGATGTCATGTTATGATACCACCTTGGTCTTTGGATGATGTGAACTTCCTGCCACACATTATTTCATGTTTTGTCTGTTACTGGTTGGAATTGAGAAATGGTAGGTCAAAAGAGAGGCTAGAAGATGCAGAGAATCAATAACATATTTGAATATTTGCTTGAAAGAAACTCTGCTTGGCACGCTGGAGAGAAGGGATGCCATCCAAAGACACCTTGACAGTCTTGAGAGTTCGGTCCACACAAACCTCATAAAATTCAACAAGGCCACATGCAAGCTCCTGCCCCTGGATCAGGGCAATCCCACACAAATAAAGGCTAGGCAGAGAATGGATTGAGGGCAGCTCTGAGGTGGACTAGAGGATGATAGCTGATGAGAAACTCAGCAGGAGTCAACAGTGTGCTCTTTTAAACCAGAAAGACAGCCAACAAGAGTGACTAACAAACTGATGGAAGCGATCATAGAATCTACAAGGTTGGAAATGACCTTCAAGATCATCCAGTCTGTCCGTCTGCCTACCAGCAGTATTTCCCCGCTAATCCATGTCCCTAAGTGTTTCTTGAACACCTCTATGGATGGTGACTTCATCACCTCCCTTTGCAGCCCATTCAGCGCCTGACCACTCTTTTGGAGACAAATTTTTTCCTAATGGCCCATGTGAATCTCCCATAGTGCAACTTGAGGCCATTCCCTCTAGTCCTGTTGCTAT